>CP142130.1:44805000-46059159 GCA_036013995.1 Theobroma grandiflorum | reverse complement strand
ATTCGAGTTCATTTTCCTCATTTATTTTTTTGTGACTACTTTGTAGATCTCAAGAATGCAGTCCACAGTGGTAAATTGCAAAAGCTTCTAGCTGCAAGTTAATGAGCTAATAGATAAAAGAAGAATTCAATCATTTGATCTGAGTTGTGATGCTGCATGCGGATTAGAGAATCATCTTAGGGTTGTGAATTAAGTAAGTTCACTGCAAGATTGTATTGAATGCTCCAGGATACTGGCACGCCTTGTTGATGTTAGTCTTGATTCTCTTCATCCTTATGGAAGATGTGGTTCAAGTCTTAAGTTCGTTGTAGATGCAGTTTGGGAGAGGGAGCAATGATTTAGTTTAGTTTTCACTAGAATCTATACTTTGTTTAGTTTAGTTTTCACTAAAACCTATACTTTTGTCAATGGATCTATTGGCAATTTTGTGTTTCTCCATATGGTAAATATAACTGTTCTTTCTTCTGAAATGAATTCGAAACGAGTGAAATGTGAACATGATTTTCCATTTAATTTGCAAAGAAAATGTCTTAATTGTTCATTGAAGATGTAATTTGAGGACTGCAACCAGTGTGGTTGGCATTGATATGTATTGACAGATAAAAAGAAGTCACCAAAAGTATGGTGTCCAGAGTCCTTTTCATGCATGCTGTTTCTTGTCAAAATTGGTTGTTAGGAGAAGGTTATGATATATAACAAGTCTAGTGTATGCTATTATCTGTGCACAATCCTCCATGTTTTTCACTAAGCAAGGGTCGACTATGGATAGAGCAATCTCGAGCTTCAAGATACCTGCTTCTTCACTTAAATGGTTCATCAGTCTTACCATCATTCTCTTCATTCCTCTCTAAGGTCGTGCCTTTGCTCCTATTGATACTATAGCACAAAAACCCTCTGGTCCGTGATCAGCTTTGTCCATGAAAGTTGCTGATCTAGTTTAAATGAAAAAGCAAAATCTGCTTAAGGGTATGGCCTGGTTGATTTGCCGAATGCTATGGTTCCAATGACTGTGTGGTAGCTGCGTCCTCGACATATCTTGTTTGGTGTCTCAGATGTTTTCACCATGGTTGGTCTGCAAGCATTCTTCTATGATCAAGTTCCAAATGAGTTGACGAGCACTGGTCTGTCTCTTTACCTAATCTTTAGAGCGGGCTACTTTCTTATCTCTGTTGTAGGCAAAGCGAGTGGTAATAAGGGTAGAAAAAGCTGGTTTGCTGATAATCTTCATCAAGCACATCTTGATTGCTTTGACTGGCTATTTGCTTGGTTGAATGTCTGCCTACATGTCCCTATGACACTTTGTGTTAGGATCAGTATTGATGAATTGTAAATTTTTTATTAAGTTCATATTATAATTTTTCATAAGCTAATGCCAACAGAAATGTTGCCTACTTGTATATATTTTTGGTTATATTTCTTCTGGTTTCTTGATTTTTCCTAATCTCTCTCTTCCTGTTTTCCCCAATAATTCATTCATGATTCTCCCTCTTTATTTGTTTATTTATTTTTGTTTAACTTAAGATTAGTCTAAACAAAATTTAAAAAAAAAACTTTAAAAATACCAAAAATAAAAAATACAGTGGCACAAAGAACAAATCATGTATTCATAAAAGTATATGTCGTCACGAAATAAATCTCTTAAAGAATAATTACCCTTCATTTAAAAAAAATAATAAAAAAAAAAACCAAGTTTCAAGTTACAGCATTGCTCTATGATATCATGTTTTCTTCATTGTTTTACATCGCTTAAAACAACAAAAGCAGAAAGGTTTTCTTTCTAGGAGGAAGCTTGATATGTCGTGGGTCGCCAATCACCTTTCTGAGCGCTGAGTATTCCTTCACTATCTTTGGAGAAAGTCAGATGAACCTCCCAATGCAGAGACTTCAACAAGTTCTCCACTTCCCCGATAGCATTTGATTCATCACGAACAATCAGTTTTCCTCCTGGTCTGACAATTCGATCAACCTCTGCCATCACCGGTTCAAGTTTGCACCTTGTGAACGCCGGGGACATGAACCGATTAGCAAACTTTTTCAATTGCAGATGGAATTGAATGAGAGAAAAGAAAGAAGGGAATATCGTGCTACAGTTTCTAACCTCTTTTTCAGCTTGGAGAACAGATGATCAGCGTGCAGGAGATCATACGATCGAGGGTAGGTGCTGAAGGACTCGCACCAGTCATGGTATATTCCAAAAAGACCACGTTCATAGATTATTGGAAGTGTGTCCGGAGAATCGAAGTTCACCACGTTCAGCACCCACACTTGAATGTCCTTCAGGGCTGCTGCAAACCTGCACGCATCCAAGATGTAACTTTCCATGTATAGTGTACTGATTTCTAATACGAGAAAGAGAAGTGATGAACGACCATTACCCTCCATAAACAGCTCTCATGTCCATCACATTTCTAACATTAGACCAACTGATTCCCAATCCGCTCATATACAGCTTGCTCACTACTCGTGTCCAATGTTCATAATCTCTAGCAAAATCTTGGGGAGCTAGTTTCCCGTAAATCCCCATCTGGGAGCTGTTCAACCAGTAGGGAATGTTTTGTAGCCGAGCAGGCCAATCTGCTGGCCAACGTGCCCCTCGTTCAGCCTGATTTACTGGCACGCGGTGCATGCATGCCTGCAGGGGTACGTGCCTGAAACAAAACAAGCAAGAATGAATCTATCACCTTAACTTGAAGCATTTCGTTATTGTTCTTGAGCTGAAGAGATAGCTTCATAAGCTGCAGTTGACCCTTGACTTGACAGAATGGAGCATAACATCGAGAGTATGTAAAGAAACCTACCAGACAGCATTTGCATCATCACTATTTTCACACATTGGAGGACTATTCTCCTTCCTTTTATCATAGCATTCATTTGAGATAGGTTTGCGGTAGATGGCAGCACCAATGGAATTCAATTGATCCTTCTTAATGGTCACAAGCTCCCAACACATGCATTCCGTCAAGGCCGACATGGCTGCAAAATTAACTACATGTCAGCTCAATGAAAACCTAAAAAACTGTTTGAATTGAATGTAATTTTCCGTGTTCACCCTTCCATATTTCCACATCCTCTTCAAGATTCTGGTAGACAGGGGTAGCTGACCAGACAAAGTACCCTCCAGGTCTCAGAACGCGGTTCAGTTCTAGCAGAAGCAGACCACCTTCTGCGTGCCAAGGCACTCTACAACGTGCACAGTGCACTACATCGAAGACCCTGGAAGGAAATGGTAGCCGCTGAGAACCCATCACAGCGGATATTGCAGGAATTCCTCTTTCAAGGGCGAATTGAACTTGAGCTTCATGCTCATCTTTAGGCGCGAAAGACATTGTCAGAACATCTCTATCGAAAAGAAAACCTCCAAAGCTGGCGACACCACATCCAACATCCAAGATCACCCTGGTGTGCTTACCCCATTTAATGTCCGGCATTGACTGCAACCAATAACAAACGTAATCTTCATTCTCAACATATAATATGATAATCTCCCATTCTTGTCATCTTACTTACTTTTCCGAGTCTCACTATCAATCTCAGGATCAGAAAGTAAGTGTATAGAATTTAAAACATCATAATTACAGATTCATATGCAAAAAGAGAACATCTTCATTGTAATTTTGTGAGTGAAAATAAGAATTTTATACGTAGTTCAAGCAGGATCAAAGTCAATACATAGATGGGACTGTCTCAGACTTACTTGCTCGACAAAGTCAATGTAGTGGCGGGCGCCATGTATGAATTGGGTCCCTCCGCCAGGGAAAGTCAAGAACTCACCGCTCACTTTAACCCAGTTCTGATGCCCTTTCACCTGAGCCAACTTCGTGTGTGGTACATTATGGTACCATATCTGCAAGACCACAGAAAAACAAAGTTACAATCTCGCAAAAAGATCATAACAATCAGACGGGTTTATTCAATCTTGACCTTATCTCGGCTTTGGGGCCAGGGGATGGACCTTTTGTATCCCTCCGGAAGCGGGACCAAACACGTGGGTGCCTCCTCAGGGCAATGCCTCTCCCGATGTTCAAAGTGCTTAGTACTATGTAATTTCTTCAATGCTTTCTCGTTGTCCAAACATGGTATGTAATCAGGACCAGCAGTGACGTTACATAACTGCCATGTGTAACCATAGATGCTCTCTTTACCTTTTGATTCGTCCTTCCGTCTCTCTTTCTCGTTCTCTGATTGAGTCTTCTGCGTCTTCCAGGACTTCTTCGACTCGGACGACTCTTTTGGAATGGAACTTCCTAACGACTCTCCCGAGTTTGAGTCGTTCGAAATTTCTTCCCTTGGGGTGTCCTGTTGTTGAGTTTCCTGATTCTGAGCTTCACCTTGGGTTTCTTTCTCTGTTGTCTCCTGGTTGGTCGCTGGCTTCAGTATATTGAACGCATCGGTTTGAGTCGCGTTTAGGATTTCTTTTTGTTTGTCCTTGGTTTCGTCGCTAAAAGTAGTTTGTGCAATCTCTTGCGTTTGTAACTCTTGTTGCTCTTGACTTTGCTGTTTGTTTCCCTTTTGTTCTTCTTCCAACTCCGTCGTGTCATTCTTTTGTTTCTCTTGATCATCCTCCTTCGATTTCTCGTTTGTTGTTTCTTGCGTTTCTTCATGGCTTTCAACCTCTTGTATCTTTGGCTTGTCTTCACGTTGCTGTTGATCTTCCGACTCTTGATTATTCTGCCACTCGTTCGATTTCTCATTTCCTTGTTGCTGTTCCGCACTTTGACTTTGATCTTCTTCTGAATCCGGATTGTTGTTTGCCTCCGGATTCCTGTTGCTTTCCTCATTTCCCGTTTCCCTATTGTCTTCTAACTCCTTCTGGCTGTTTTCCTCAGATTGTTGGTTTTGAGTCAATACACTTTCCTCTGATATCTGAGTTTCACTCTGCTTCTCCTGCTCTTCAGTTGATTCTTTGCCCTGTAAACCATGTGGATCCTCCTCAACTGCTCCACCTTCTGTTCCTTTATCCTCAGACTCGCTTCCTTTATCCTCCTCGGACTTACCCTCATCAGGTTTGATGGCATCATCAGGGAGTTGCCCTGGATTATCTTCAAAGACAGCTTTGTCTTTATCATCATTATTTTTGGTGATTTGTTCTTCATTTGAAGAAGGAAACGTACTGTCGGCATTGTTGTCAGCGCCGGTGCGCGTGGTGGTTGTTTGTGGGGGTGCAACGGAGTTGGAAGTGAGCATCCATACCCCAAAAACGCATAAGGTTACAAAGACTAAGGTGGTTATAGTGGATGCGTATGAAACCGACGATGAACGCTTGTTGCTACGAGACTTTCCCCCTATTGCCATTTTGGTTTTAACTCTTTAAAAGTGAGAGTGGACACGAGAGAAGAGATATGCTTTAGGAGGTGTGGTTTTGGTAAGCAATGGAGATCTAAAACATTGAGAAGATTAAGCTTAGTTTGTGGAGGGAGACGCAAGAGAAAGCAGAAACTGTAAAGAAAGAAGAAACATTCCAATTTTCCAAGTATGAATGTCTCAAGATCCGAAGGAGTTGGAGAAGGGAATTCCTTGGACAGCTTTGTTTTCTCATTTCTGTCTTTTACTTTTACTTTTTTTTTTCCTATTCCTGATGAACCAGATGAATTTACTCATCAAGGCCTTGGACCCTGGAGGACTATTTTCATTATGGCCCAAGCATAACCCAAATCCTGATGCGAGAGACTAGAGACCCTCACAAAAGACCCACTCATTCAGCAATATGAAAGGGGTAGCCCAAGCTTTCTCCAACACAAAAACAAAGGTCAGTGCACTTTCTGTCTGATGCAGGTTGAATTATGAGATCATCAGATCAATCATCTATAGATTTTATGCAAAGATATCTCAGCAAAATCTTTGGATGTGACATGGAATGAAGATGAGATCATTATTAAATTGTTAATGCAATTCCACTTTCTTTTTTATAATTTAGTGGTTTCAGTTGGACAAAGTGAAGGCATATCCCATTAAGCTTTGTCAGCTCCCAACATGGACCAGAATGCAGGGCACTTTTTGGACCCTTTTTTTTTTTTTTCTTTTTTTCAGTTTGGACAAGTTGGGAAGATGAAGGGCAAAGACAGGGGGAGAAGAATGGAGCAAAAGGGGTGTAGATTTTTGGTCCAGAGAAGAGGCAACAGGATGCTATTTACAATGTCTGTCGTTTCCAAGACCCAGAGGCTGATTTTGGGGCAAAAGGGTTCTTTGGCCCTTTTTTATTTGAAGCTTTACAGGTTCTGGAAAAAAGCATAAGCAAACATCCTCCATACCTGTTCTCTTATCATGCGAATAAGCTCTGTTTGAAACCATATTTTTAGAGACAAAGTTGGGGGGTCCCTAAAGCAAAAGATACATCCACTTCGCCGCATTAAGTTTCAGAATGTCCAAAACTTCCAGGTAGCCGGTCACATCAAAAGCCTGTTGATTCAAATGGGGAACAAGGTTTGATTAAGAAGTAAGCTAACAAACTAACAAGCTAACATGCCAACATGGGGAACAGTTGACAGTTCAGATTTTCAGTCTGACAATTTTTAATCCTTAGGTTTTTTTCCCAAAAGAAAAAATGGGTACCAAGAAAACCGTTCTTCAACGTCTTAGCTATGGACAAAGTTGCTTGGGTACCTCAATTTCCATAGTCAAGGCTAATTAAAGGGATTCAAAACCAAAAGCACATGGCCAAGTGAAACATAGGCACTGAGTTTATGGAGAGATAAGGTGGCTATATTCACTGCTGAGTACATAATACTACTTGGTTTTTTTAAGCCTTATTTATGGTTTTTGCAAACAGGGAAAACTCTTATAATTATAGATGAATGTATCTTGCACCAATTTGCAGCATCGCAGCATTCCCTTTTTTCCCCTTTGTAGAAAGGATTGTCCCTTATCCAATGCAAAGGCTCAACAAAGACTTGTCTCCTGCACTCTCACAAGCACAACAGGGCTTCTTTTCTTTTGGGAGGTTGGAACAGCAGGTTGAGCAAAGCAAGCTTTTGGAAGCAGAGCTGAGACACCCGCTAACAGAAAAGCCAGTTTGGGACCACACCAATTATGCCCACAAACACAAAAATTAACTGATACTGTTCCTGCAGCAAGATTTATCTCTCTGCACACTGGCTACTGGCCACACCCAAAGGTACTACGTACCCAGCAGATATGGACACATCCCCACAATACATCCCTACAGCCCCTTAATGCCGTGACGAATCCCAGTAGTCTTAAATGACTTGGCTGTTATCTGGGCTTTCAGTGTCAAGCAAAAACTGTTTGCTATGGTTAATCCTTGATGTTCTTTCTCTGGGAGTTCCTTCACAGAACATTTACTGCTTTTTTAAATCTTTAGAAAACTCCAAACCGTAAACTGCCAAAACCCTTTTTCACTGCTGCATCATGGCTCGCAGTTCTATGCTTCGTTATTCTCATGTCTGTGGACTACAGTTTGCTGAGCAAAGTAGACGTCAGGGTATGGCTTAAGTCGGGTCAAGCACGATTGGAACCTGGAGCCTGGTAAATTATATCGACAGAAAGGTTGCAGCGCATGCAGACTTGTTGGCCATGGCAAGAGCCAAAAGTTGGAGGTGGGCGGTTATCCTCTTACCTCTCCCCGCTCGTGTTGTTCATGCATGTTTTTTCATTGTCTGAAAATTCCCAAACCATGTCTCTAGTAAACAGGGACATAGATTCTTTCTTTAGGGTTCCAAAATAATCACGGCTATAAAAATAAACATTGGGGTTGGTCCTGATGGCGAATGCACCGGATAGTCTGATGGGTAAATATCAGCCGAAAGAGAAAGGAAGAGAATTTAGTCATTCCATATTCTTTCTTTCAGAGAATTGCTGACGGTTAGGAATAACAAATAGAATGTCGATGGAGAATCCACCCCGAGTGAGAGTTTCCTGTGCAAAGAAAAATATTATTCCTCCTGGTGTCTCTCAACATGAGAATCCGAGAAAAAGCTAAAGTTTCAGAGCAGGGAAACCCTCAAAATGCCACTTGATGAACTCTCCGGTAAAGTAGCATCAATACTTTTTGCGTTGGGAAAGGGGGAATTGATGATTTTTTTTTTTCACATCTTAATGTTCTTTGGGGCTTCTATTTGTTAAGTCTTTTCAGGGAAAGGGGACGTGATAGAACATCTGCCTGTGTTACTTAGTTTGATAGCAGTCGATTGTTGGGAAAATTCCCCTTTTAAATTAACACAACGTGAGATAAGATGGGGAACATCAGATATAACCATTCAATCAATAATCTTTAGCAAACCAGTTACCAAACAGGTCTGAATAAAGTTTCTCTATTAGGTCAACAACATCAACAACACCGTACCAAAGAATATTCTTAGTTTTCTAGATTGCAAAAGCTAGCTAGCTAGCTCGCACCACCTGAATTCAAGGAATGTTGGCTGCACAGATGAACCAATTGCAGGAAATCCAACAGTAGGATCACTGCTTAGACCCAAGGATTTTATGAACCATGCACTGATGAAATATTTGTTGTCAAGTTATGACACAGGGAATCAAAACACCACCAGAACTACCTGCCTTTCAAAATATTTAGATTCAAAGAATTCCTTGAATAGCCTGCTGCAAGATTCTTATACCAACTAATTTACCAAAAAAAGAAGATTCATGTTTCCTATAATCTGGTTTTCATTTGAAACTCAAAAGCATGCAAAGTGGTGTTACAGATATAGTTCCCTCCTTAGCAAGGAAATCCCGATTATGTCCACTAAAACCCTAAACAGGCAGACCCTTATGTGAAAAAAGAATTCTATTTTATACATAATCTCCAAAGAGAATCACATTTTCAGTTGATCCATCAGTACTTATTTTTCTTATAAACACAACAGACAGAGATGACATGATTGAATTCTTTCTTGATAATATTCTAATGTTGTAGTCCCCCTTGTTCCCTCTGTTACATGCATTCTCCATTAAATTTAGTCCCTTCATGACCCTACCTGCTAAAAACTGAGATATGTGGTCACTCAAAAACCAATTATTGGCTTAGCATCGCTCCACAGCTACCTAGATAACTAATACCACAAAATTCCTACTAATTTACAAGAACTCCACCACTAGGTTCAATATTCATATCAATACAAATTGCAAATTTCGTACAAAAAACAATTGCATATGATGCATTAAAAGTATACATGCATACAGGCTGCAGGTAAATATATTGGTCCACTTAGAACTTTCATTGATTTTTAAAAATAATATAACTACAATTTTTCCCTGCAATATTGATCCTATCAAAGCACTCCAAATCAAGTCAACTATACATGAGTTTTTTATCATAAAAAATAGTGAGTCTGTATGTTACACAGCCATAGCCAATAATTCGATTCAGAAAAGAAAAACAACCATTAGAGCTTCTTCAAACAACTTGATACCAAATATCTTGTTTCTTTAAATATTAAGTGTCCTTATAAGTAGTTGGGACATGTCAGAGTACTACCAAGTAGAATTTTCGTTAGACATTCGATTAAGGGCCGTCAGGGAATAGAAACAAACACTTCCTAGTCTTACTTTAGGAACAGACTGAAATTACAAAATGTTTTAGACATGCATGTTTAAAGCTTATTCTTTTTCCTAGATACTTATTTCCTGAAAATTTTAAGTTCTTTTTATCAATGTCAACTGAAACTAAATATCATGAGCAGAAGCCTGGTTTTTACATCTATATCTCATGAAATGACAAACATATTACTCACATGACTTGTATGCTTAATTTCTTTTACATGAAAGCACAATGCATTTTCCTATTTCCATTGCAACAAACGTATAGCTCAATCATATGATCCTATGCTTCTTTTAATTATATTCTTGATGCTAGCTCTTATTTCCAACTTCTACAAGGAAAATTTTTAACTCAAACAAATTAGATATCTAACATAAAATAAATTTTAGAACAAAATAAAACTGATAAAACAGTTTCCAATTTTAATTTAAACAAATTTGTAGACCGGTGAGTAAGCCAATTATTATCTTCGATGCTGACTTGCTTTGGAGACGACAGACCTCTCTTCTAAGAAAGTCCTAAGCAAAGTCATATTAACTTTCCCTATTTTATCAAAATAATAATCATAATAATTGCTATTTTTATTATTATTATTATTATATTATTTTTAAAAAGCTAACCCTTTTAGATGGGAATCAGATCAACAAGACATGTATTCTTGTTGGAACTTTTTTAGACCACCAACCACCATAGCATTACAACAAAATAAAATTTGGAAAAGCCAAGGAAATCCTTGCTTTCCTCTAATTCTGCAGTATCTTTATACAGCCTCAAAATAATCTCAAATTAGCCAATATTTTGATCCATGCTGCTTTCTTATTGAGTTGTTAAATACCCTAATCCTTGTCCTAAGACCCTAACATGGCAGTTTTGACTGATCAGTATGTAATTTGTCAGGTAGAGCGCAAGTACATACATTTTGTCAGTTTCCCTTAATATAAAATCTGATCATAAATTTCTGATTTTAACCAGGTATGATGACTTAAAAGATTGTGATCAAGAAGTTTCCACTAGAGACACTACATTTAGCATAAGAAAGCAATAACCATAAAAAGGAAAACCAAAGGTGTAACAGCTTCCGCTTTATATAATTAATCTTAATTAAGTTAAAACTATAGTTAAGATTTTAAAAAAGGGTTAGAGCTTCTGCTTTAAAAATTTAATCCAAATTTTAAGTTAAAATGCAGCAGTTAAGAGGGGTACATTGTGTCAGAAGTTGAGTAATTAGGGATGGAACAAAGAAAGAGAAAACACAGCAGTTGGCATTATGTGCTAACATTAATTGAAAAACATGCTATATGAGCATGTCCTAGAGAGCATGTAAGAACAAAAACCCTTCCCCAAAAAAAAAAATTTACTCTTTCTTTTTTGTGTCATTGGGAAGTGAGAAGAGAACAACAGTACAGGACCGAAGAAAAGGTTGTTAGATTAAGGAAAAGCTTCAACATTTCCAAAAATTTTTTTATTCCTGACTCCCATTACCATTGGAGACAACAGTCTTTTACAATAATAATGCAGAGATGAATCATGCTGTAACGTACGCAACCATCTTTTACCACACAATAATACGTTTCTTTTGCAGGAAGGGGCATTAAACAAAAGAGCAGATGATAAGAAATATTTCCCATTTTATCAACAAGGTCACCATCTGTGCATGTCTACTCTAAACAACAAAATGATGATCACATGAAAATTTATAGAGGAGAAGAGAGAAGAGAGAGAGAGAGAGCAAGGGAGGGAGGGTGGGGAAGATTTTTAATGTTTCACCTTTTGAACTTGAATGCTCATGCATGGCCGGACCGCCCATACCGTGATAAGGAAAAAAGATGTGGTGTTTGTGGTTTGTCCAACCAAAGAAGAAACCCAATATTCGTCCCCCTTTGAAACCGGCAAACATACGGGTAAACAGGGAAAAAGCAGCTTCCAAGTTGAAAAACAACCAGGAAGCGTAATGGAAATTCAAAACCCCCCAGATGCTGATAATAATATATATAGCAAGCAGCACTCGCCATGCTACATGCTGTGCACATTTTCGTACAAAAAACGACTTTACATTTCATTCAAGAAGCAGTAGAAGAGGAAGAAGATGCAGAAGAAGATGAAGAATTTATATTAATGATTTGGAAACAAAGCATTGAAATTTGAACAAAAAAAAAAAAGAAAAGAAAAGAACAAACATCTCCCGCATTTCCCTCTCTCTTTTCTCTTGTTTTTTTTTTTCCTTAACCCTTTTAACAACTTCCTACTTCAATGGTGGGTATCAAATGTTGTAGTACTTCATTAACATCAAATGTCAAGAAAGTTGACAAGATTAGAGAAACAAAGCTAGAAACCAGAAAAACAAAAAAGAGGAAGAAGAAGAGACGTAGAAGAAAGAAGAAGAAGACTCTGGCGTTTTTTTTTTTTGTGTTTTTTTCAAGATCTTGGATGTGGGAAAAACTGCGTACCAGCCATGAAAGTGTTGAGTGGAGTTGGATATAGAGAGGAAGGGTCTAAAAATGCGGCGGTCGATGAAGAAGAAGCACCGGTTACGCTACCGCCACTGGCGTTAGCTGCAATGGAACCCGTGTTGGCGGCGGCTGTCGGGCCAGCGGTGATAAGATTCAGCGGTTGAACCCCGCCACCAGAAGAACTCTCACCAGCCGCTGCCATGTTGTAGCCACTTTCAGGGCCTTGATCGTAAAGAAGTCCCTTGAAAACATGCCCTCCAATGTTCAAAGCCGTCTGATAAGCATACTGATCGTCAGCATCATCAATGCTACTCACTCTAACGCACCTGAACAGCGCTGGAGAGTTCACTTCCGCCGGAAAATTCCCCAGTTCTAACCCTAAAAGAAGGAAACAAAACCAACAACAACAACGAAAGCCAAATCCTTTATTAGATTGGATGTGGAAAACAAGATGAGAAAATGAACAAAAACAAAGGGCTTTCGTTTCTGTTGGTTACCTGGTTTTGCATTTAAAGGAAGAGGAAAAAGAAACGGGGCAAGCAAAGCAAGCAACACATGGTTATACACAAATATCAACACAGGAGGGGGGAGACAGAGAGAAAAGATAGAGAGAAGGACGGTTAGAAAGAGGAAAGAATAGTTTCTTCCCTGTCAAAATACTCGTCAGGATTACTAAATAACAGTATTTGCAAAAGGAAAAGATGAAAAGAAAAGCTGATGGGGGGTTTACTATGGAGGTCGATTTCATTACACGCAATCGATATGCCCTTTCTTTTAACTTTTATTAGTAGTAGTAGTAGTAGTCGTATTAATATTATTTATTTTATTTATATTTTTCTTGGGTTTTTTTTTTCTCTTTTTTGTTTTTCCTGGACACAAGTTTCTTATCTCTTTCTAGAAAAATTTTGCCTCTAAATTCTTACAAAAACAGTCAATCCTTGAGACCGTGAATGTTTTCACTGAGAGGATACTATAAAGTAGTAGTATTAAAAGAAAGAAAAACACACCCAAAAAATTAAAAAAAAACTGTACCTGACGCGTTTGTGGGTAAACGAGTGCAGGCTAGGGAAGAAGATGTTGGATTCTCTCGCTGTCTTTTGGGATTCTCACCACGAAGCTGGAGTTGCTGTTGCTGTTGTTGCTGCTGCTGCAAAGCAGCAAGTTGTTGTTGCCTTTCACGGCGCTTGGAAGCAGGAACCCAAGTACTTCTAACATGGGTTTGGCAATCGAATCCTCGGCTCTTACAACAAGTTCGACACCGCATGTGAGGGCAATCTTTTTTAGCTTGGTTGCCACAATCTTGGCAACTCATGCCTCCTACTCCTCCCCCACTGCTTCTCATCATCATAAAAGCCGATCTCGACGAGGAATCATCAGAGACGTTGATTGAGCTCCTGCTAGGTCCAACCCCTAACCCAGCTGCTGACGAATAAAGATCTTGTTGCTGTTGATGATGGTCTTGCGGGTTGTTGCTGCTGCTACTGTTGTGGCGTTGGAAAAGTTCTTGTTGTTGCCATAGTTCGAAACCCTTGTAGGAAATGTCCTCATTTTTGTACCAAAACCAGCTCTCAGGTGGGATTTCTGTTGGTGGATTGTTCTGTTGATCTTCCTGGCTGTTGCTTCCTCTTCCTCCTAGTGAGAAAATCCCAGCCATTGTTCCTCCTCTAAACCTCGCCCGGACCTCAATTGTAACTGACAATCCATATCAGAAACTGCCTCCCTCTTTTGATTTTAGAACCCAATTTTTCCAAATGGGTACTCTTTCGAATTCTTATCCCTTCCTTGTGTTTCTTTTTTCCCCTTCCCGGCTATTGGCAATTCTCCTCCTTCCGTACGTGTTTACACCTATTATGCAGCTACACTCTCCCTCTGTCTAATAACAATCTTAACCCAAAAAAGGAAACACAAAAACAAAAGTGAAGTCTTGAACTGAAAGTGAGTAGTTGCTGTTGATTACTCCTAGTATTTTTCGTGTTGTTCTTGTTGGTGTTGCTGCCCCCACTAATTGCTTCCAAAAAAAAGAAGCTGGTTGGATTAAGAGGACAGACGTCAGGTTCTGTTGGTAGGAAAGGCAGCAGTTGTTTATAGTCTCTTCCGTCCCCCCCTCACACTTACTTTTTCGTTCCAATTCTCTCTTCCTTTCCAACTTATGTAAAATCTCCCCTCAGCAAAATCTTCTCCCACCCTCTCCTTTTTCCTTGACGAATTTCGTTTTGCTGGCTGCCTGTTGCCTCTGCCTGGCTTACTTACTAGTTGTTGCTGTCGTTGCAAAGGCATTTAAGACACAACACAAGAATTACAGCTCTCTTTTCTGCCAACGCCGCCATGCCTTTCTCTCTCTCTCTCTCTCTCTCTCTTCTGCTAACCCAATTTAAGTCTTCCCATAACCCATCTCTCTTTCTCTGATTTCTTGCAGGGTTTTTTCTTTTCTTTCTGTTTTTCTCTTTTAACCTCTAACTATGCTAAGCAGCAGCTCTCTCTCTCTCTCTCTCTGTCTTGCATCTGATGTACAGACCAAAAAAGAAAATAATGGAAAAAAAAAAAGAGAGAGAAATGGTTAAACCAAATAAAAAAATAAAAATGAAGTTCCCTCCCCACCCCTTTTTTCTCTCTTTCTGTCTATAAACAGTTGATCTCTTTCTCTTTCATTTCACTAAAAACTGTCTCTCATCGTTAAGGCTATGGAATGTCATCTCAAGAAAACAATCCAATCATCAACCCCCTCATTCCCATCCGACGGTCAACCCTTCGCCACGTGTCGTCCCACCAGCCTTTTCCCCGTAAACCCCGCTACTTTTCTTTTGTTTTGGGTGTCTAAGTGTATTTTTGCCTCCGGATTAACAAAGTGATTAAAAGTCTTTAAACCTTTGATTTTTACGTGCGAAATTCTATCCCCTCTCATTCCCTTATTCTCCCCCCTTTTCCTTAAATTATTATGTGCATAATTTGCAGCTGTAAAGCAAACTCTCGTCCACTGTTTTTCGGACATCTGTCTGCTCTAAGGTTATATCTGTAAATTTATCTTTTAAACGAGACCGAGCATACCATTTCCCAAACCAAAAATAAATAAACTCCACTTCCTATATATATATATATATATATTTCTTTCTATATTTAACCAATTTTTCGACAAAAGATAGGTTATTTATATTTATAAATAATAATTTTTTGATTTTAATAAAAACATTTATGTGATTTTAGGCGATAAAAGTTCAAAAGGGAATGCAATAATTATTTGAATGCTACTTGGTAAATTAAAACATGGGCAAATAGTTTGTGAAGGTAGAGAGATTTGGGCAGTGAAAAAGAGGGGGAGAGTGTTTTATCGAAATCTTAAAAGAATTTAATCATGTCAGGTATAAATTGTGGTGTTAGAGGGGAACACAGCGCCACCCTGCCTTTGCCTTTCCACCTTTTTTTTTTTTTAATTTTTATTTAAATAATTCTATCAATCCAAAATGACTCAATCTAAGTCTTTTTTTAAAAAATAAAAATATAAAAATTAATCAAACAAAAAGTTTTTGTAATTTCGTGACTTTGGGACCATTATTTTAATTTATTAATTTATTTATTTTCTTAAATGATGTGCACTTGCTCTTTACTACGCGTGCGGGTTGACTAATACAGTTGAGGACATATATGTCATTTCCTAACTCATGCAACAAATAATAATAATAATTATTATTATTATTATTCTTATTTATAACAGTAATTATATGAAAGAAGAATTAAAACGCTGAATTGAATTTCAACGAGAAAAAATGGAACATAAAAGGAATGATGATGTCAAATACAGTGTCCGTACATTTTGTGTTTTTCTGAAAATGAAAATTCCGACGAGACATTACTAACCTCAAAAAAATAAATTGCCCAAGTGGAATAAAGAGGGCGTGGTGGCCACGCGCACTTATTTGGGTACGGGGCGAAAGGGATGAGAATATTTAGCGCCATGCGGGTGGGAAGGGAAGGGGGGGGTTCTCACCCTCTTCGCTATCCACGTCATCAACAGGGATTCATGTCATTGCTGATGTGGCAGTTCTTAAATATTAACACATATTTAAGTTATGTCAGTAAAATTATTTACCAGACATCTTGCGAAAAGAATTAAAACAACACGAAGGAATTTGATTTTTAGTTTTTATTAATTATCTTTTTGACAAGGTGATTACTAAAACTCAAATTTATGAAAATTGTTATCAAAAATTATAAAATTTTTGGGTATCTTTCAATTAATCGATTATGATAAATAAAATAAATAAATAACAAATAGCTCTTTCATCAAATAAAAATTCAATTGTTGTTGAAGATGAAAATTTTTCATTATTTTCTTCATATACAAAACGAGATTAATTATATAAATTTAAGTTCATAACATTTACAAAAAAAATAAACACATACACACATTTACGCAGTCTTACATTATAAATATTTCAATTTTTTTTATGAATAATAATGCAGGCCTTTTAAGAATTTCACAAAAGTTTAAAACTCCGAATAATTCATACTTGTAGTTAAGTATAATAATTACAATTATTTGTCCTAAACCCGTTTTGGTGGTAATCCAAATCTCTTGTCTTTTCTTTTAGTTACTTAATTTTTTGTTTAAAAAAGTTTATAAACAAACATAATTTAAGCCGGGAATATTTGAGTTGCTATTTCCTTTTACAGGCCTAGAGCTAGTGAGTAATAGCAATAACTTTTCTTTTCAAGTTAGTATTGTTTTTACTACTCATGAGAAACAAAACAAAATGAAACAAAAATGGAAAGCTAAATCCAAAGACTTATAATTCTTTTCTTTTTTTGCTTATAATCAAATAAATAAACATAAAATTCATAAACTTCCTAACTCGCGATTCTCGAACCTATCCTAATTCTCTTGAAAATTAACACATTTTCTACATTTGTTCAATTAGGTGACTGTAATAGTTTTACTATCCAATTTTTACCTAAATTTGATTACAAGTTATTTTAATCTCATTTAATTAAATCAAGTAATATAATATATTTGATTACTGTTCATTATATGAACAGAAAAGAAAACCCATTAAAAGGAAGAAAAAAAAAGAATGAAATACTTAAATACGATATTTCCTATGATAGTAATTGTATTACTATCTAAATTTTACCCAAACTCTGTTTATAAAATACTTTAATTTTTCTTAATTAAATTGCATAATTCAAAAAATATTATTATAAAATATTTATTAGTATCTCTACTAAAAACAGTAATTTAATGCTCATTGTTAAAGAGTTGTTTGGTTAATTTTCGAATGACTTTTTCTTTGATTTCTTCACTAAAAAGAAAAGAGTGAGCTGAGCGTGAGAACTGTCAACATTAAATGTGCATGGGAAGACGATGGTGACCTTGCTGTACGACCAAAGTTGGAGGGGGGGCCTGGCCTTTGCTTCTCGCCGTCTGCGGTTTTCCCCAATTGTAGAACCCCACCAGTCATATGCCGCCGCGTCACCATCAGGGGGATGGCATTCATGTCAATTCACCCACGAACCTTTCCTGAAAAAAATCATTACTGCCCCAAGCTTCTGGCTGGATGAATCGAGGAGGCTGAAGAGCTTCCTCGCGTTGCAATCCAACCCACCCAAAAACTAATAATTCTGCCAGAAACGGTCCACCCGGCCTAGAGCCCGAAAACCCATCTGGCAATTTCATAATAGCAAGTATTTGGTAAAGTGAGATGTAATAAACAATGGAGATGGAAGCCAACACAAAAAATATTAGATGGACTGATGACCCTCACCTCTCCCTGGCCCCATCAGGATCAGGATTTCATTTTCCATGGCTGATCATCTGCTAGTATAATAGTGATGGACTTCTTGTTTTCATCCTTCCGAGCACAGGCTTGTCCTGTTTAGCTTGACCAGTTTTAACAGTTGGAAAATCAATAAATCCAATCTTCATTCAATTCAACCGGCAGGTCCCTGCCCCAGGTCGTGTTATGGCTGAAGAATGTCACATTAGTCTCTGTTTTTTCAGTACATTTCAAATCTTTGGTTTACTACCTAAACTCATATCTCTTCATCACATCCTCTAGGACTGAAAACAGTTTTGAAGGTTGGTTCACCTGTCACATTGGCCCCCAACTGTTCTTCTGAAAACTTTTTTTCTTTTGTCCCAACACAAAGTAACTATGCATTGGCTGAATACGGTGATGGGTCAACAGACAGCCAGCCAGCCAGCCCTAGCTTGGATGCTTCATTGATTTTTGCCTACTGTGTTACAGTTAGTAGTATTTGAAAGAGGTTCTGCTTGAAACATTAGAAGCGGCCAGCCAACTTGTAGTATGGAACATAGGGGGTAAAATCCCTCTTTGTTAGGAATTGTTTTTGGTTGATTTTTGGATTCTCTAATTATTGACTCTAATTAAAGTTTATAAAGGTAAACAACATGAAAAATTGGCATAGCAAATTTGATTGAATTGTTTCAATATCAATTTGAAAGTCTCTTACCCGGACTTTTTATCACTCTTTTTTTCATCAATAACTTTTCATCAAAGATTTAAAAAAAAAATTAATGATTTATATTTTATTCAATTTGTTCTAATCTCCAATCGTGATTGGAATCGGATATCTTATATAATTGTAAAACAAAGCCATCGATTAAGATTTTGAAAAGAGCAAGAAAAAAAAAAAAAAGCAAAATTGACAAGAAAGATCAAGGCTCAAGCAGTGTAGTAGTGCCTGTCAAATTGGCAATGTCAAAAACATGGATCCTCCAATTACAAATTTGACCCCAATTTTTTTTTTTTGTGATGAGGAAATTTCCAAGGTTAAGATGTCCTTGTCAACTTTTTTCACAACTACAGCTGGCTAAAAGAGTTTTTTTTTATTTTTAATTTTTTATGTCAATGTTAAAGAGCAAAAATCTAGAAAAAAAAATTGCAATAGTAATAATAATGATTTAATTTGCTAAATTATGTACAAATTTGTCAAGCAAGGGAATGGCAGAGGTGAAACTTTTGAAACATATGAAATTGTAATACCTAATACCCTTTTTGTTTTTAAAATTTTTTATTTTTTTCGATATTATGATAACAATTTTAAATGTTCAATAATTTTTAATATAAAAATTAAATAATATAAAATATAAAAATATTTAGTATCTAAAAATGAAACAACTTTTCATTCGAGACATGTCAAGAAAGATGGATAAAGAAAATGAACAGAAAGAGTAAATGATTAGGTAATAATAAATAAAATTAAATTAAAAATGATTCATGACTTTGAACATTTTTTAAATATTAATCCCTAATTAATATCTAACTAATTGACATTTAATAACATCTCACAGTCACATTTTACACACTTTAAAGTGAAAAATATGTAAAAGAAAAAAAACACCGTTTTAATTAAGAAATTAAGACTATATATTACATTTAAAGTACTTGTTAGCATTTATCATACTATTATCATTATTATTATTATTATTATTGACATAAACATAACCATATTAGAATTATATTGCACCGATGCGCCACGTTTATAGATAAGCGAATGGCTTAGCTAGGTTTGCAGATTGGCTTTGCCATAAACTCAAACCCCATTCATCTCCCCTTTTTAGGTTTTGCCACCTTAATTTGAACATCTTCTTCTTTTCTACTTTTATCATAATCGATATCATTGTATTTAATCAGATAAGAAATTTAAATAAAAAAATTTCAAGTAATAGATATCTCGTCGTCTGTATCTTAACGTAAAGTTGAATTGATTTATTTATTTTAATTTTTTATCAAAAAAGGAAAATAAAAAATATTTTTATTTGATAGGATCTCCATTGACATAAAACAGTAGAAATAGAAAAAAGTTGTAGTTGGATCCGTCTAACTCTTATCTTAACTAATCAATGGAGATAATTTTTCAAACCAAAAATGATCAAATTTTTAAATTAAGTTCCACTAACATTAAATGAGATGATTAAAGTCAACACCATGTGTTTGCTTTAATTTTTTCATAAATTCAAAGCAAATTCATTTAGTGTACAAAGAACTGATATAATCCATGGAGGGTATAATTTTTTTTTTTTAATGTTTTCCCTTTTTTCTCTCTCCATCAAAAGTTAATATGATTTTTTTAATTTGGAGTTATTTGACTTAACTTCGAGCGCACGTAAAGGTATATTGTTAAGTTCGAGCTATAAATACACTTTCAACTTGTATTAAAAAATAAATGATTACAACAAATTTGATTTAAGATGATACATTTTTAATAAAATTTTTAAATTTAACTATACATGTAATTATAGAAATTATATATATTAATATTAATGTGAATATCATGTATACTTTGTTTTTAACTAAAAAATATTTATATGAATAGAAATTTAATTAATTTTCATAATTTCTTTTTTGGGTGAAAATCTTTTAAATATAATTTTGAATTTAATATTTTATACGTGTGTGTGTGTGTGTGTATGCGTGGTATCTTGATACAAAAGGAGGTGGTGCAAGCAAGAATCGGGTAAGGTGGTGCAGCAATGTCAACGATTACATTTATTCAAAATGCACTGAAATACAAAAGGAGGAAACGATTCTTTGAATATATAAAAAAGGAGAAGAAAAAGAAATTGTTGGTTACACAAAGAAAGACACCTGAATGGATATGGGGGTGCAGCAGCAGCAAAACTGAGAAGATGAAGCTTCTCTTCCCTGGCATGGCCAGACCCACGCGCTTTAAGGAAAGGGGTTTAATGTTAAAGGGCTGAAATGAAAAAAGATGAATTTTTTTTAACTGTTTTATATTTTAATTTTTTTTGGGGTGAAGGAAGGAAAGAGAGAGAAGTGAATGATGTGTGCGAGTCCCAATAATTGTGTACCTCTCTCCCTCTCTCTCTCTCTCTCTCTCTGTCTGTCATTCTCGAGCCCTGTGTTTGTTCCCATGGTTGACTACCTTAGCTTACTTTAGAGTATTTTCACAGACTGAGAAAGAGAGAGAGAGAGATAGTGAGAGAGAAACTTTTTATGTAGTAGTACCAGTAAATATTATTCTGATGCAAACAAGATAGAAAGAGAAGGGCAAAGAAAGAAAGAAAAAAGGGTTTGCCAGAGGGAAAGTAAAAGATATAAACAACAAAGGAAAACGCGTTAAATTTTTATCCAAATCAATCCATCTGGCCATGGTTTAAAGACTAGAGTACTCTCATTCTCCTAGTTATTTTTTTTAATATGGGCAGCAGTAAGTAAACAACGGCAGCAGCATCAGCAGCAGAAGCACCAGCAGCAGCAGCCAACTGAGTCAGGGACCGCTTTGTTTTGTATGGAGGAAGGAAAGGGAGGAAGGGATAGAGGGTCTAATATTATTATATTTTCGAGAGAATGAAGGGGAATTAGGGCAACCCCAGAAGAAAAAAAAAAAACAAGAGCTACAAATCCCAAAGTTAACTAACTCTTTCGGTCACAAGTAAAAGATTGCAATTTGCAAGACCAAAAAAACTAAGTCCTGCTTTTGCTTTTTACAATGGTGGTGGTTGTTTTCTTTTTTTTTTTTTTTTTAAAACACTAGTTTCTTTGTTATTATGTTATCACCTTCCCATTTTTGGTAAGCTTACATGGTAGAGCTAAATGTCCCATCTTAGCAGGGGTGGAGGAAAAAAAAAAGAATGGGGCCTTGGGAAAAACTACAGGGTGACTTCAAATTTCTTCTCTCTGCTGCTGAGTCAGTGTAGAATTCTTTTGTTTGGTTGCTAAGAAACAATGTGAGAGGGAGAGAAGGGTTAAGTAAGCCTCAGATGCCGCAATGGAAAGAGGGCATGGACTCACTGTCAAAGGCAATAAATGGGGGAGGGAATTGATGGGAACAGGCATGTGACACGCAGGGGGAGGGATGAGAGGGAAGTCAAAATATATGCGTGAAAGATTTGGTTGCCTGCCTCCATCCTAGCTCTACTCAATTTTTTTTTTTTTACAATTTTTTTTAACATTCCCTTTCGATTCCCTTCCACTTGCCATGGCAGGGAGTTCTATTTTTTGGGTGTCTGGATTCTCTTGTATGATAATGAGATCTCCCACCTCTGGGAAGTGCTGCACTTCTCATCACTTGCACTTCGGCTCGAGGGTCCCACCCCATTCCTCGTTTTTTCCCTGGGTGTGGGTCCCCCATCCCTTTGGATTAGGGTTTGGTCCCATGTTCTTGTTTATCAGCTATCTACTATCTCCTTTGAAAATCCATCACCAATTTCACCATTGCAAAGGGTAATTCAAATAAAACTCCATCAACCACCAGGGAACAATAGCCTTGGACCCCTTTCCATTATGATTATGTAAATGAATTCTCATTTGATTTTTCTTTCCTTTTTTGCATGTCTATATGTACATGTATATATGCATGAACAAAATTTTGAAGAAATGAAGATGAGATTGCTCATGATCATCTCTAAGGGGAATTTGGGATTTGCATGACATCTGATTCAACAATTTTTTTTCCATTTTTAGCAGAATAAAATTGATGGGCTTCATTCAATTCTTTGCTGAAGGCCTAGGGTGCTGCTATGAATTTTGACAGCCATGTAGGTTTAGTTTCAACCACAAACTGTAGTTTCCTTTTCTCTTTTGGATAAAACCATGAACAATACTTCATGTTTGGTCTTGTTATCTATCCATAAGTATAAACTTTATATACTCTTCCCTTTGAATTTAGACAGGCACAGTTCACATGGAATATTGTATTCTGAAATAGAATTCTCACCTTCATTTGCTGAATAAAATTTATTCTAATTAGCCAAAGAAAGAAAAGAAAACTTTAATACCCTTTTCCATGGATTTGTCATCTGTGTCTAATACCATTAGTTAATGTCCTCATCACGTGTTTTCTAGTATATATATAAATATTGAAGCTTTCTTTAAACTCACTGTTAGTACAAGAATATATCAATAAAAGCTGCACTGGTTGCCAATGCAAAAGCTATTGAATTTCCATGTATTAGGTTTTCTCTTTTCTTCCTTCCCTCCTCTCTAACTCTTCTAAGGGTCCATCCCCCCATAGAAAAATGCATGAATTTTACTCAAACTCAGCTGCAACAATTGTACGAATATGATTAAATCAATACTACTGTTATCGTATGTAATATAATAATTTCGTAATTCGACATAATTTTACTGATTTAGTTTATAATCTGTATGATAAAACATGATTTGAAAAAATGAAAATTCAACTAATGCATCAACAATATGAAAGAAAAATGGACACTGCCAGTCCTTCATTTTTAAGAAACTTTTAGAGCAAAAGAGGAATGTAGCCTAATTGTGTCTCTAGCAAATGAAATCCAACTTGCCTTTCGGTATATCAAGTCCCCACTCTACAAGCTATCAGGCCCAAAAGATGAACTTGGACCACCATCTTTTTCCCCTTTTCTTTCTCTGCCTAATTTACTTAATTAACAACCCTACAGTAATCTAGAAAATAAAATAAAATACAATAAAATTAATATACAGAGATATAGTTTAGAGGTCCAAATATATATATATATATATATATATATATATATGTACACCAAATATCAGATATTGCATGCATGGAAGCAGAATTAATTGACAGATTGTTTTGGTGGTGAAGGGGGGGGGATCACATTATTTTTTCGATTTAGCAATTAATTTTTTCTGCCTGTTTTGAATCTGGGTTTTGATTATGTTATCTTCTTTTCAAGCTTTGAATACCTCTTAATAAATAATGGCGACTCGAAGGGAGTAAAGCCAACTACCAAACGGCTAATGAAAACCTGCAGTTGCCCTCTGCAAGAAGCAGTTTGTTTCTTCACAAGTGGCACAAAAGGATGAGCTATGTGTTTGCAAATTCATGGTGGGGTTTTAGGCTTTGACCACCGAACGTGTGCCTTTTAAACAAAAACATATTTGACTTTACCTGTTTCGGCACCTGTCTTTAAAATCAAACAAATTCGACATACTCCCTAGAGGACAATTTTGAAAGACAACATCTTTAACTTGTAAGAAGGCCAACTATCTTTTTTTTTTTCCAATTTTTTTTAAAGATATTAAAGACCCTTTGATGCATATGAATTGTATTTACATATTTAAGAAAGATGGTAAGAGGAGAAAATTCAAGAGAAGGAAAAGTTGACACTTGAATCTTGATCGATTTCGATGTAGTTTATATTGTTTGTAAGTAACATTAGAAGCAAGATTTATTCAAAAGAAGAAAAAGGAGTGTTCAAATTTTTAAATTTTAAATTTTTTTTTAAAAAAATTTACAATCATTAAGAAGAGTCTAGATTGTTACGATAAATTAAATTGATAATTAGTTAACCCTAACTTTATCAAAAATTAAAAATAGTTGAAAATTTAAGAGAAATGTTTGTATTTTTAACATAAAGGATAAAGGGTAATTAAGTTGAGGAGCTTGCTTTTAAATGTATGGGTTTGATGTACAACAGCTGCCTTGTTCATCAAGCAGGGTTTTTGTTTGACAACAGATAATAACTTTAATGGGGCTGTCCTTTGCATAATGCGACAGTTTCCCCCAAAGACTTGGTGGGGGCTGTCATCATATCAGACCCTGGCTTGGTCTTTCCATCCATCCCCACCCTAAAAATCAAGCCTAACAATAATGCATTAGGGCCATTGACTTGCTCAACTTGGTGCCTAATTCACTTAAGAAGCTTTATAATGGCCAAATTATGGTGATGGAGACATGTTCCTTTTGATCCAAAAGAACCCCAAATGCAAATTTCCCCCCCACCCCCTTGTGCTTGTGCTCTTTGTTTTTATTTGTGGCCTATGGACCAAATTCCAAATGGCAAGTACTTCAATTATGGTCTTTTTTTGGCTTCATTTCTGATAATTACATTGTAAAATCAGCTATTTCTTTGACATAATGCAACTCTAACTATTTGGTGCAGGATGTCCACATCCATATTTGGTCAACTATCTTTAGTAGTTAGTACTTAATCTTAAGGTAAAGTTAAGCAAAATGCACACGAAAACCTTGTAGTACAATTTTGGAGGTCACAAGTTTCATAAATTTTCATTAAATTTGAAGAGTTTAAAGTGATGAGGGAGCAAACCTTTTTTGACATTTGATTGTACATCATGTTCGATGTATAGTTTCAGAATTATTGTTTTTGTGTTAGACTTTTGAATTGTATTTTAAATGTGTACTTTGATATGTGTCTATCTCTGAGTGAATTATCCCATTATGGTGTAAGCACAACAATGATTTGAAGTATCCCAAAAGTTGCAAAAGTTAAAAAAAAAAAAAATCTGTTTGATTTTTAAGACGATTATCTAATCTTTTTTATCATTATTTTAATATTTTCTGTCACGTGTAAAGATCGCAAACTTATTACGTGACATGAATTAAGAAAGAAAGCTTTTAAAGAGACCAACAAATGAGTACAATTCTGATATCATAAAACGAGTGCTTTGATCATCTGCTAATAATATAGACAGACAATAACTTACAAAAGTAGAATTGCAATATCAATTTGAGTGATTAAACCCTTCCAAAAATCAATAATTGATCATATGTTAAAACGTGCTGCCAACTTCCAATTTACTCTCTTAAAATGGAAATGAAAAGAGAATTTAGGACGAGTCCCCCAAATCCCAAATCCCAATCCCATTGTTTAAAGATGATTTGAAGATGAAGAAAAAGAAAAAGAGAGGACTAATGATAGAGAAACACTGTGGATAGCATGTGTGGAAGAAAGGGAGTTTACCTCGATTGGACAAGCAGAGCATAAATACCATCCGAAAACAAGTCTGGTTTGAGTGCATGGTGAAAGGGATGCACCGCCCAAAATAGTAATGTGGCAACATCACGCTTTTGCATGCCTCTCCCTTCCCACCCTTTTCCATTATTTTATGTTAATATGCTTCGTAATGCCACTAATGAAAGCCTTTTTTCTCGCAAATGATGCTGATTTCTTACCCATTCCCATCTCTTTCATCATTTTGTTTGAATTTCTTTCTTTTTTTTTTTTTTAAATTGATGGTTCTTTTTAATCAAAAAAGGATAATCTGTCAAATGAAGAAAGACTTTTACGTAAGAATTATACTAATGTGAAATCCGAAACATTAAAAATATTTCTCAAAGACTTAAATTCTCTTAGGGTCATTTTGATTTGAGAGGGATACAGAACAAAAAAAAACTATAATTGATAAGGCCATTATGTAAAGTGTGATTCAATGAAGTTGGATTTGATTCATGGATTTGACTAAAAGTATTCGTACCAAAAATGTTTGGCATTCAAGGAAAAAGAATTATTGCTCTTTAATTGAGACGCTGAAACTTTCAAAGATCATTCTTACTCATACGCTTCCCTTTCTGATTAAGCTTATCCCCCAAACTATTATTCCTTTTAAGAGGCATTCCTCTTTTCCCCGCAGATCTTGTGAATATTGTTTAGCAAACTGATTTGAGGTTTGGCTGAACAATCTCTTAGTTGGAAAACATGAAGTTCCCTAAAAATGACAAACAAAAAATTAGGGCATATACTATTAAATGAAATAATTATAAGAATAGGTAGGAAGCAATTGCTTTTGATGATCACGAAACTATTATTTTTATCTCCCAAAGTAATTCTCGTAAGGTGGTACGTTTATCAAGATTTCTTTAGTTGATTTGATGATGTTATTATTTTATTTAAAACAAATTTAACTTGAGGGGCATATATAACGTTTACATGTATAAACTTTTCAAGGTTTTTCATACTTGTGGATCTGACACTTTTCAGGCCTATGACAAACCTCAGGTAAAATGCACACGGTTACTAACTAGGATTTGTACTGGGTCCTGGATGGGCAAAGCAATGGACCAGAAAAGGAGAAACATCGAAAATGGCTGCTGTCAATATTTAAACGACCGCTGCAGACCTGCTTGTGCTTAGACTCCGAGGCCTCCTTCCTTCCAGGTGGAATTTACCTGGCTGTCGCCTCGGAAGAGATCAGATCACGAGATCTGTCTATCTATCCAAGGATGGGCCTCCTTTCCTTGCTGCTTCTCTCCTTCGTTTTTCAAGCTCTAGGTATCATCCGGTACAATCTTCTTTAATGGCAATTTTTGACGATTTAATGCACCCTTACTGTTTTCATGTGCTATGCTTTGAGCTAAGACTAGGTGCATTGTTTTCGGATACAAAAAATAGACCCAAATGTATTAAACTTGCAGGATTTTCTTGAACAAGGGGGGATAAATTTCTTAAACAATTAGGAGATAAATTTTTAACTTATAAATAAAAATCTTTCTTCATCTCTAACAGGTATGCCTACCTTTTTGATTAAAAATGTGAAACCGTGACACGTACACTAACTAAATTCAAAATGAGATATGAATTAAATTTCTCATTTTTCGGATTAAGTAATATTAATTAAAATTTTCAATAAGAGCAAAATTAAAACTTTTCTCCAACTTTTAATACTTACATATGAGCTTGCCCCTCTAAATCCATGTCTGCATGAATCTTTGATCTCTTCCTGTTTCCGGAAATTGGAACTTTTACAGCCTTTTTTTTCTTTTTCATCCATATGACTTGTGATCTACACGGTTGCCATGCCTCTGGACGTATAACGACTGCTTTTCACCGAGGGCCAGACGAAGCACGAGGTTTTCCCTTTATTGAGTTCAGGTGTTGAGTGACAAAGATTACTCCCATCACAAGTAAAAGGCAGCCAACCAGTGTGCTGAAGAAGAGGGCACCCGGCTGCCTGGTCTGGACAAAACCGTATACTCCACTGGAGGTCACGAGAATGAGGTCGGTGAGCCCGTCATTTGAAAAATCCTCAGAGATCAAGGCATGGGTGGGTTGAGCAGGAAGATCGATTGATGTTAATATACTACCTCCGGGAGAAATAATTACACCTGTTTGGTCTCCTGCTGCAAGGATCATTTGCTGATTGTCATGTACTCGCAATGAGATTGGCTTCAGGGTTGGAACCACCGTACCGCCTTCCATCATCCCGGAAGGAGAGGGAAGATTTGACCATGTAGCATCTGTCAAGAGCTGCCATTGCCAAACAGCATCATGCCCGTGCAAGCCAGGAGAGTATGCAGTTACCTGAAAGGATAAAGCACAGTCTAAGTTGCTAACTCTTCAGCATATAGATAAAATGTAACATGCATCCCGCGGCCTAGGACTAGAAAATGTAACAATGCACGCTTGACCAAATGTGAGTAAATGACCTCAATCATTCCATGTTCACAGGGAACATGAAACAAGGATGGTCTCTGCCTGATAAAATACTTAACAAAAACTCCCAAAAAAATCCGTAATCAAGGAATATATTTTTATAAACTTCAGAGTTGTAGATTCAAATAAAGTAACAGATGATTTTCTTTTCAATTTTTTTAATAAAAAAAAATTCTGAATTCAAATGCATTCAATCCAATTTCAAGGTAGCTACAGAAAGCAGCTAGACTCAGAATAACAGCATACCTCTCCTCGATTTGTTAAGAAAATAACATCACCATGACTCCCCTTACGATGCCTATGCCCATCACTTTTCGGGATAAGAATTGGTGTGGCCACTTCTAAAGAGGCAACATCTGTACTTCGACCGAAATTTCTGTAAAACTCTCCATGCTGGAATAAATTGAAAGGGGAATGATGACATATTGAAGCATTAAAGAGTTGTTCTCGAACTGGCACTCCGGAGGTTGCCACAGCCCAACAAGGTCGCAGAACTTCCATTGATCCACTCACAACAGTCTGCTCAGCCCCATTTCCTCCAACAGCCTGAGGAGAACGAATAAATGGTCACATCTGAAGTGGTTAGCACTTTGGTACTAATGCAGTTTTTCTTCTTACATATGCATTACGCACAACAAACAACAATTAGTACAAGGTGATCTTAAAAAAAAAAGGATAAAGGGAACAGCCTTCACCTGTACATGATCTAGGACTCCATCCCCATTAATATCAGCATGAAGGCCACCTTCTTGAAGATGAAGCTGATGAAATCAATAAAACATTACGCATCAATTTGTTAGGCAATATAAGATCCAGATATATAGCATGAATAAATTGTATTTAAAAACTAACAGAAGTTCAATTTAACATTGTTATGCATATTTCGTGATGGAAGGAAAAAAAGAAAAAAGAAAAAGCTGAAGATAAGATCTAGACACAGGCTGACTTTTTCTGTTTGCAAAAGCAGCATTTCAAATTAACAGGTGTTAAAAGAAATTCAGACAAACAAATGGCATATTACTTTTGCAGATTTCAGAAACCACAAGATTTCTTATATCTAAAAGCACAGAGTGTGGGTTTAAGGTCACCTTGCATATGGTTCGACCAGATGCCAAATGAACAGCTTCTATCCCTTCCTTTTGATGGGCCACAACAACATTAGGAATCCACCAGAGCTGTGTGTAGTTTGTTATGGTTGGAATATAAGACATTGGCTGCATCAAAAATGTAAATAAGGAAATTAGAAGGCATTTATAAATGTACTTTATGCTTCATACTTTTAGATATGAAGCAGAAGATAGTTAATCAAGATAAAAATAATAAAATAATTTTTGAGACATACTTCATAAACATTATGTAACAAAAAATTCAGTTTATAATATATCTGGAAGTCACTAAAGACAAACTGATATGTTAATAAAATTGAGTGGTCATATGATGCAACTGAAAGCTTTCAATAAATAAGTTTATCACAGGGTTGGGCGTACTAGTGAATAAGACTGGCTAAGTACAGCAGCAAAAGGTTGCAGTTAGATGATGCGTTATAGCTATAAAAAAAGATCTACGCAACAAAGAAAAACAGAGAACCAAAAGAAAAGAGGTGCATAAGACAAATGTTAGGTGCTGTTCCTGAACTACTTGTTGAATAGCATCACAACTAAAATAAAACCAGCCAAATAACTAAAACATCTAAAAAAAAAAAAAAACTAAAACATCTTCATGTCCAAACTCTTATGAACTTCAAAAGGAAGGTTTAACAGCAGTATGCATACTACATTGGCAAACTTACCTTCTTAGATTTTGCTGAACTGGCATACTTCGCAGCTTTTCCAATCAAGTTTGAAATTTTTTTTGTTTCATCCTTCCCTGGAGGATGGTGTTCCTCAGGCTTGTGAAAAGGATAGGTTGTCGACTTTCCAGGTACTCTTTTCAATGTTTTCCTCTTATGCCGCTTGAAATGTGACAACTTCAACAATGTATCTTCTCTCCTATCCTAGTGAAAAAGATAGATTTAACATGAATTTCTCACATACTTGAGAATACAATGAACAGAGTAAATGTTCAAAATTAGCATGTACTTACCCAATGATGTGGCATAACTCCAAGGATTGATTCTCTGAATTCCCTGCATTCAAACTACAGTTCAACATGTATAAGAGATTTATACTTGGGCAAGATTCGAAAAGACTGGAAAAGAACAATTTCAAAAGGATTATTACGAGCGATCATCTAGAGTAGGGGAAGTGCTCTAACAAATAAACATACCGACACAATTAGAAAAATAGCCAGAACTTAGATTAGTCAGAAGTTCAACGAAATGTACAACTCTGTGAGCAAAAGTGTGCTCTTACAGCTGATGAATTGAGACTTGTATTTGATGAAAATTTGACTCAAAAAAATGGATAATGTGACCAGAAAACAGACACCAAGTTCGAAAAAATCAGCTGCCTATAATTTTCACTTGGACCATGATGAGCCCATTACAAATAAGATTTCAGCTACTATTATATTTTCCCTCCAAAGCAGCTAAAGGTTATATCCACCTTCAGACAATATACTTATCCAGATGGATTTAAAGCATACCTCACCAGGATGACGACTGTTCAGAGCATGCGCATCGAGCTTGTAGTTATGTTGTGGAATTAGCTGTGATGGATCTGAAGAAGGTTCTTCAACATTCTGAACCAACAAAATGATCATATTAGCATTGAGAAGATAGGTGATAAAAGGACCACACTGGCAACCAGGTGACAGGAATTATAAATACACATGTACATTTTCTCAAAACCTAAACATATGGTGAAAGATATGCTAAATTGCAAAACGAAGTGTACAAACAAATAATGATGAAATTAAAAAAAAAAAAGTTACCTCATTCTTTCTAGACCACTGAAGTCCACCTTTTCGTCCATCGAATGCATAAAATGCAAAATGACGTAAATTCACAGTTCCAGAGTTCTCAGAAGCCTATTAAGGATACAAGGTATCAGTATTCAAATCCTGGAACTAGAAGTGACATCTTATTCCTAATGATGCACATTTTGTCCAATGAAGATTGGGCGATCATTCTCACATGGAGACATAATAGAAAAATAAAAACTATGTCCAACTTTGACAAGTACAAATGGTTAATGCGAAAACATTGGTTTTTAAGTATTTCTTAGACAAGTTTAAAAACCCTAAAGTAGCAGAGAAAGAAATGGACAATGATACATCCATACCTCCTTTTCATTCGCACTTCTTCTATGCTGCTCAGCATTTCGTTCAGCCATCCCAATTTCTTCAAAAGGATCTAGGTATATCTGAAAATGATAATGAAACTTGTTAATAAATCAAAGAGAAATAATGCAAAAAATCCACTTCACACATCATATATCCAGGTCTTAACAATATTAAACACTGGGATACTAACAAGTGATAAGAAAAATGGTTCCTATACAATTGAAACATAATAGTTCTCAGAACCCTGACTCAAGGAACAGAAATGTACAGTAGATTTCGAGAATATAACCAGAGAAAGAATAAATGCTACTACAACAAAAGAACTTAGCAAACATACATGGGGCTGCATTTCCATCCTCCCACCAACAACGACTAAACCTGAATCCCCATGCCTCAAGGTGTAATTGCTTATCGAAATCGCTATCTCCCGATGATGTGCATTATGTGGAAAATCTTCCTGTCCAACACCACAAAACCCCAAAAGCATCAGAACCAAAACCACTTGACAAACAAGTCACAGAAACATCAAATACAAGCAAGCAAAGTATACAGACCTGCAAATTATTCTCCCATAACTTTTTGAGATTATGGTCGAAACACATGACAGACCAACCCGAAGTAACAACAATAAGAACCTGCTTTTGAGGTTGTCCGGTCTTATAACTTCGATCTATAACACCAGTGGCCATGGCCACAGGACGTCTACCGGAAGCAACCCTGATCTTATCAGGCAACAAGGACACTTCTGCCAGCAAACGCGCTTCACTGAACCCCTCATCCACACGCCGCGCATGTGGCTCCAATACCTAGTAGGTTCCAAATTCAATCAAATTTATTCTTTACAATAAGCTTCATTTTATTTTATTTTTGTTTTAATTAATTTATTATATAAAAAAATGAATAACCTCAATCCTGGCATCGTGAGTGGCGACGAGGATTTCTTTCTTTCCATCGCCATTTAGATCGGCAACGATAGGTGGAGGGAGACGCTCCGCTTCGTATTTGATCGGATGTTCATCGGATAAATGAAACCACGCTTCTCTAAACGAGAAATCTCCCTCGTGCTATACCAAAAAATTAATAACCAAAAAAAAAAGTCAACTCGAGTAAAATTAGCATGGAATTGAAGCGCCTAGGTGTTTCTAGGGTTTATGGTTTGAGTTCAGTGGATATTATAATTGTAGAAAGTAAATGTAAAGATAAACAACAAACTAAAATTGGAAGTAAACGAACCTGAAGAGAGAAGAATATGGCGAAGGCGGAGAGCATAAGGATAGCTAAATCTCGTTTCCTCATGGTGGTTCCAAGAGTTGGAGTCACGGCTCCGTTGACGGATCAATGGCTGAATGGGTAAAGCTGACAGCAGATGTAAACACTGGAAACATAGAGGCGGTTCGAGTTCAACTGAGGGAGACAAACCATGGACGGAACTGGACTGGACTTTCGGGCTCGGGCCCGTAAGTAAGAGAAAAGACGTTGGCAAGGATACGGGCCCAAACCCAATCCACAAATATGGCCCAAATCACAAGAATCGTGTCGACATCATTTGTTATTTTATTTTTTTTATTTTTAATTCAATTAGATAAAAAATTAAATTGTTAATTTTATTAAAAAATTACAAAATTACTTTTGAATATGAATAAATAGACTAATTTAAAATTATTTAAATATATTAATAATCTTATCGGACAAAAAGAACAATAAAAATAAAAAATATACACAAAATGGTTTGAAAAGAAACTACATAGTATAATTTTAAGTAATGAATGCCCAGTATGTAATTCTCCAAAGGATAGGAATTAACTGGATAAATACAGGGCAATGCTTTGAGGGGCAAGTCATTCCTATATACATCAAGGGAACAAGAATAAACTTTACATCATGGGGGTAGCTTGGGTGCAAAAATGCTTCCTTCCATGCTGACGATGAAGCAATAAACAATAAAACTAGCAGAGAAGATCAGCTCTAGGTTTTGGGTTGAGAGTTTTATTTAACCTTCAGTTTCTGTTTAGCCTCCAGGAGTGAGGAAATTTGGGCACACTTCTTTCTCATTTCCTCCAACTCCTTCTCCAGTTTGTCGATCTATGATTTCCACGAATGTTAAAAGAATTTAGTACCAAATTTATTAATTGATGCCCACAAAAGTATTCATTCTTTCAAAGCCAGAAGACTCATTTGCAAGCAATACATACCGTCTGTTTCAATTCAGCCTCCTCCTTTCTGTGTTCCTCACACCTGCATCAGAGGATATAATCAGGCTCAACTGAATTATAGATGCATAATAAGTGGTAAATCTTCATTAAGCATCCACTGGTTTAGTTAACGTAAGTTAAAATTTGAGAAACAAAGAAGAAATCTTCAAGGAAATGACTGAAGATGGAATCTAAGAACAGATGCTACACTTGAAATCTGAACCCAGTGCACAGGCATTATCATTCGAATGAGAGATACACAAGATATGACGTGATTGATAGAAACTCCCAACCAGCTACATTGACCATGAAATTTTACCTCCCGAAAAGTTTTATGTTCTCTTCACATATCTGATCAACTGACATGAATCCAAGATCATCTTCTGACATGAGTCCATTAGGAACTTCAACACCTGATTGCTTGTAGCTTAAATCCTGCTCGCCATCACCTGGAATACGAACAGCTTGGTCATCAACTTCTGCTTGCAAATTAGAACTACTATTATGCTGATAAGAAGGCAAATGCTTCTCCATGCTTGCTGGATGCACAACAGGAGGTTGAACAGGGTGCCCCTTTTGCTTATCACGTGCAGAGGAAACTAAGGACTGATACCCAATCAAGTGACAATGGCCTCTCCTGTCCCACAAGAACAAACCCCATCTAGTCAAAATAGTAATAATAAACCTCAATCTCTCTGAGTCAAAAAGCATACAGAATCATGATTAAATAAATCAAGTAATCACTAAAACTTAAGGCTCCTTTATTATAAATTTGAACAACAATTGTATAGGTAAATATTTTACCAATGGTGTCCAAGAAAATGGTGGACAAATAGCACGTCTTTTAGGACTATGCTACCTGCTTTCCTCTTATTTATCATTCATAGGCCACTTGCAACAGTTTTAACTAGGATGGAATCTAGATGTTTTTGCCCAGAAAAAAAATCCAATCTATTTCAAGCAGGAAAAATTATAAAAGAGAGGCTTGATTCCAGACATGCTACTGCGAGTACTTAAAGGTCAGTCAAAACACTATTATACTTATGCAAGCCCTTGTATCATCAACTGGACTAATCAGAACACCTCAGAACCTAGTTGTGAAGGAAAAAACATTTTCCTCAGTTATGCCAGCTGTTTTAAGAACAAGAATTTAAGAATTCAAATTCTACAGAAATATTCACCTCGGTTCAGCAAATCAAGAACATATACAACAAAAATAAGTGCTCATGAAGATAATGCCAATTATGTCTCATACATATAGTTGCACCAAACTGAAACCAGCCAGTACATATAAGAAGAGTTAGATATCTTCAAGTAACACTAAAGGAAAGTTGAGAGGAGGCATGTGAGATATTCTTTAAGATAACATACAAACAAGAATTAGCTGTCAGTTGTGAGATAATCTTTAAAATACCCTCATCTTGTAATGAAAAGTTTATCAAATGGAGAAGTCAATACCAACCTCCCACCCCCTTTCCCCCCTCACAAAAAACCTCAGAATTGTCATTCAGGTCCGCAAAAATTGAATAGCAATCTAAAAGCAATGTATGATAAGGAACAAACCAGTAATCTGCGACCATCTGTTTTAGCCTATTTTCCAGCCGGACAAACAGTGATGACCTCTCAAAATCCTGCTTGTCATGTGCTGGTTCTATAAAGTCGGCTTCAAGAACACCTGCAATATAAGCAATGAAGCCATAATATAAGTAACAGAAAAAGTGAGTGGATACCTAACAAAAAAATTCTAGAGAAAAAGCATATTACCAACAACACCATTCCCTTTTGAAGAGCCATCACCAGTCACTTTCCAGAAGGGCTACATCAATGTGAACAGACTTGCTAAATCAGTAACATAATCAAGTATGTCAATATTATTCAGAACATGCAGAACCCCTTATCATACAACTGGCAGAAAGTCCTCTGAATAGCTTCAAATTTCCTAGGTACCAACCTTTCAAGCAAACTTGAACTCATTGAAATTAGTTGCATTACTAACATCACCAAAGTTCCACTAACATTCAAAGTTTAAAACCTTAAGTTCTATAAGTATTCAAAGTTTAAAACATCATATTCATACAGGACCTAAATGATACTGATGTATAGTCAGATCATCAGAGCATAAAAATAAAGTAGCACCCAATTAGATAAATAAAAAAGAATGAAAAGTTAAGATGAGTAGTATCAAAACATACCCTGATAAGGCGATTTTTATGGTATACATTAAATCCTGAAACTCCAAGAGAAGGGGCCTCTTTTATAAATCCAATGGTAGTTTCCACTGCACACTATATCAGATGAAGAACTCCATAAGTTTCCAAAGTAAACATTATCTCTAAAGTAGCAATAATAAATTTAGATTTGAAGTTAACAACCTTGAAAGTAAATCTAGCGAAGAATAGAAGCACGAGAAAGAAATAAGAAGACTAGAACTCAACTGTCTGCAGCAGGGGAAAGAAAGTTTCAAAATGGATGACATTTCAGGAAAAGAAAAAGACGTGGGACAAGGAATCTATCTCAAACACACATGCAAAAGAAAAAGGGTGAAAACAACGGAAAATATCCTAGCAAACTATCTCTTACCTCTTTCAATCCAGTAGCTACTTGGGGCTTGTATGTTACAACCTTTGGATACCTCAATTCATCAGCGATATTGAACTGCTGGACAGGTTTCCCTCTTAATATGATTTGAAAGTTCTTAAATTTTCTGAGGTACAGCATTGAAGCATATGCCTAGGCAGGGAAAAGAACTACTATTTGATGAGTCCAGTAATATCAAGCAGTTTCAACCAAACTAAATAAGTCCAAAAACTATGAAATGTTACCCTCAATGAATACAAGATGCGGTAAGAAATATGGGATTGAAGTTCAGCAATCTTTTTATGTAATTTTGTAGCTCCACGAAGAGCTTCATCTCTCAGTCGTATATCCTTTTGAAAAAGAACAGAGAAAAACAGTACACACCTTGAGGTTAATATTCTTTTATCTATTATATGTAGAAATTAAATCACCAAAAAGAGAAGAGCAAAAGAAATGCCTGATACACAAATATAAACGTGCGTACACATGTACCTCATAAATACTGCAATGACAGGGTTATCAAAAGATTTCAATTCATAAGTAAAGGCATTGAGAGATCCAATGCCTAGGTCTGAGCACAAACATGCGAATGCTGGAGCATGTTGCTTCTCAAGATATATTGCTAAAATTATACCACAAGAATAAATTTAGATACAGTTTGTGGTTTACAGCACCAAGCACGTACCTCATCATCATCATCAAAAGCCAGTTCATATATGCCTTCATCATTCAGCCATAAGTTGTATATTACTATTTTTGTTCCATGTGGTCCAATATCATCAAACTGGAAATGCAAGGAGAAAAAGGGTTGTTAGCAGAAAAGGCACACACACTGCAGCCAAGTGCTAGACTAGTGCAATTTAGCCGCTCTTCTAGTATTTTATACTACTTCATTTGCGTTTTGGTAGGCATTTAATTAATTTGCTCAGGAGGTAATTGTCTCAAAATCAGAATGGCCTTTGTAATTCTAATTCCTTCCTAATTAAAAACCCACCTTATTGCTAAATAGTATTAAAATTTGGACATGTTACAGATTTAATTTAAACATTCAACATGGTGAATCCAGAATAGTCATTCCTGGCAGTACTTCTGAACAAGACTAACAAAAAAGTAAGCCACACTTTACTAAGGAAAGAGTAGCTTGCAAACCTGTAGCAGCAGTTCCTCCTTTGATGTAAAGGGAGACCATTCCAAGATAGTTTTCAAGTTAGAAGACCAATCATCCTGTGAGCTGTAAATTATTGGCTCTGCCCAATGACCAGAAATGTCAAAATCAATCTGCAAACGAAGTGAAACAAGAAAGCAGTTGAGTTGTAGACATTAGAAATTCATGCAAATCCTCAAAACCTAACTCCTTGAAGGGATGAGAAAAAAAAAGTCCCCAAACATTAAAGGGCACAATGAATTACCATTGGAACAATGACATCATCCAACCCAGTTCTGCGTAGGAAGGTGTAAGATAGAAGTCCCACACTCTGTGTTGCTTTGCTAAGGACATATTGGGAAGAAAAAAGAAGAGTCACAGAATATTCAAAGATACTACTTAGTACTAGTAGTAAAATAGAGCCAGAAGCAGAAGGAGCATTTTGATTAGAGGGGGCAGAGCAGCTTAAACCAGATAAATTCAAGACACAAATAGCACCTTTTGCCCAAAATTTCAGATTCTAACCTTGAAAGGTTTAGCTATATTAAAAATCTGAAATCAGTAAACCCTTTCCTGTCTGCCTAAGGGAGTAACCTGAATGGGGTGAATATGTTGCAGAGATACACAAATTTACCTCCATCACCTAAAAGCCTAAAGTCTCTATGACAAAAATAGAAGCAAAGACAGTACGTTTCAAATCCCATGCATCCAAAACCAATAAGAGCTACACAACACATCCAACACAACAGATGAAATGAAAGACAAATCTCCTTTAGAGAATGTCTAAACATCTTCACAGAAGAATAGGAATCTGTGTTTCACCACAGAGGTAGTAATACCTTGCACGAATTGAGCGACTAAAAACAATAACATCAGCACCTAGTCGCATGGTGCTTGTCTTAAATCCATTGCCATCTGCAAAAATATACTCATGTTGAAATCAACATAAACAAATATTTGGAGTCATGTAGAACATAAATGCAGGAGGTTGAGTTGCTCTATCCGCCATCATTTCAGGACAATAACCACAATATTGAGCATTAACAAACTGAAAACAAAATTGCGATAAACAAAACCATTTGGTCAAGGAAAAAACCGATAAAAAAAGATAAGTAATAAGAATTACATTGTCCAATTGTTGTATTTGACTTCTTTGATGAGTAACCCAAGCTCATACATTTCCGGATCAATTCAGGATCCATTCCTCCACCATCATCTGTAAAGTAAGCAGGAGAATTCCGATTTTGCATCATAAACCAACATCTTTCTAGGAGAGAAAAATGCAGCGCAAAGTAATATTATTATACCTTGAAAAAGTAAGGCTGGAGAATTATCCTTCATTACATCAATTTTATCAACCTTCATAAAAGTTGCACCATGTTGAATCTATAAAAACAGGCAGGTACAAAATGACAATTAAAAACCAATTCAACAGTGTTATTAAAGATTAACTGACAAATAAGTTAGATTAAAGCTTGCCTCATCCACAGCATTGTCCATTAGCTCAGCAATTGCTGCAATTTTTAGGGAAAATTTATATAAATTACAAAAAATCCACACATAAACAAAAGTTGATTTCCAGAATTCAGCTAGTGGAATTTCCAGTTACCTCCAAATGCCCACTTATGCGACGTCGCATTTGAATGAAGAAACTTCGGATGTACACGCGCATGCTCCAATGAACCTTAATTTTTTTTAACAAAAAAAATATCAATCCGATAGAAAAAATATTATAAATACATATAACAAAAAGAGTGAAAAGAAAAAAATTAGAAGGCGAACCTTGGAAAACGGGTTTGGAGGTGGGGCCAACGGCATAATTCCCCGCCTTCCAGAAGCTTCGAGACTCTAGGGTTTCATCGGACGGCAATACCGACGGCTCAATGGCCCCTGAACTCTGCGGCATATCGGGTCCGGAGATCTGCAATGGCGGCGGTGGTGTTGTGACTAAGCACACTTTCTGAGTCGCGACAGTTCGGGCGCGAACTTCATCGTCGCTGCTGGTTACCTCTACGACGTTGAGAGGCCGCTCTTTTTCAGTCGTCGGTGGCATCCCTTTAATTTTTGTTCCCTGAGACAGGAAATTAAGGTTCCGAGAGAGCCTTTATTTTTTAAAAGATAAAAATTTTTAATTGTGAAGATTAGACTCGACAATTTGTATTTTTTTGATACCTCAAACGTATCAGATATTGGTAAGATTAAAAACGATAGGAATATTTATTCGTGTTTTAAATTTAAAATATATATATTTAATAATTGTATAACACGATATAATATTTTTAAATATATTTATTAAATATATCAATATATGATATGATATAATTAATATATTTAATATATATTATATATTTAAATAAAAATATTTATAATTAAATATAATTTAATTATTTAAATTTAAAATTAATAATTATAACAAAATAAAATAACAAAAACATCAAATATAACAAAAAAAATTTTAAAATTAGGATTTATGAATGATATAATTATATTATTAATTTTATAAAATTTAATAATTTTATTAAAATAATTATTGAAAATTATTTTAATAAAGTTAAAATAACCTTTAATTATTAATTTTTAACAAATTGATAAATGTATCATATATGCACGTTTAAATTTGATAACACGATTAAATACATTTATACGTTTAAACACGATAACATGATTAACACGATTAATTGACCATGTTACTCGTATCTAACACTTTAAGATACGAAAATTTTCGTGTCTTAAACGTATTAGATACGATTAAATACGAAACGCGTTAAAATTAACTCTAAACTTGTTTAATCCAGTGTCTTTCCTTGTTATGTTAATATGTTATATCTAAAATTACTAGATCTGATTAAGATATAATATATTTATCAATATTGTATTATACGTGATAAATTGAATTATATTATATTATGCATAATAAATATAAATTATAATTATATTATATGATTATATTAAAAAAATATAATAGTTTATTGTACATGATAAATTATATTATATGATAATAATAATAAATAATAATAATATCATAGTTAATTAGATATTGAAAATGGTAGTATATATTTTAATATAAAATGTATGTATCATATGATTGATTTTTTTATAAATTTAAATTTAATTAATTATTAAAAGTTTATTTTTTAGTTAAAACATAAAAATTATTTTTTATAGGTTTTAGTTTTTAAAATTTAGATTTAAAACAAAAAATTTAAAAAATTTTCATAAAAAGTATTCATGAAAAGTGTTTTTTAAAGTTTTAATTAATAAATTAATAAAATATATATTATTTACATTTATATATTATTAATAAAATATCAATATATAATATTAATAAAAATTATGTATTTATATTATATTTGAAAAATATAAAAAATATATCTTATTATATACTATACATATCTTACAAAAGACATATGGTATTATATTATAAACTTAAAAAACTTTACTAAGCTAAAATACTTTCCTAATATTAAAATTGTTAGATTTGCTTATTTGACTTGATTTTTTTCAGTTTATTTACTTTTTAAATGTAAAAACCAAGTCAAAGAAGAATTTGAAAAAACAATTAAAAAAATAATTTTTTTAAAGAATAAAATTATAAAAAAATAATTTTAAAAAAAACTCCAGAGAGAAACTTTTTTTCTCTTTTTTAAAAACATGTCTATTTTTTAAGAAAATTATTTTTTTGTTTCAAAAATATGCTCATCTATTAAAAGAATTTTAATATTATCTATTTTAATTTTTATATAATTTATTGTTAATTATAAATTTTATGTTATATATAAATAATTTTTATACTTTTTATAAATAAAAAAATAAAATTAATATTTTTTCATTATAAATAAAAAGATTTGTGATTAATAAAAAATTATTTATTAAATACTCTCTATGATAATTTTAATTAAAATTAAAATTTATATAAATTATTTTATCAAATAACTTATTTATAAAAAAAATTTATAAAAATAAATTTACTAAACAAATTTAATTTAATTTTAAAAATTATTATTTTTTATAAAAATTTTATAATAACTTTTAAACTAAAATAAAAATCAATACAAACAAGCGTACCAAAAGAAATATATCCTTGAATTACTTGTTAGAAGGCGAACCTTGGAAAACGGGTTTGGAGGTGGGGCCAACGGCATAATTCCCACCTTCCAGAAACTTCGAGACTTGAGGGTTTCATCGGACAGGTAATACCGATGGCTCGATCGCCTGTGAGCTCTGCAGCATATCGGGTCCGGAGATCTGTAGTGGCGACAGTGGTTTTGTGACTGAGCACACTTTTTGAGTGGCGACAGTTCGGGGCCTTCGGTCGTCGCCTTCATTGTCGCCGCTGGTTACCTCTACGACTTTGAGAGGCCGCTCTTTTTCTGTCTTCGGCGGCATTCCTTTAATTCTTATTCCCTGAGACCGAAAATTAAGGTTCCGGGAGAGAGCTTTATTTTTTCAAAAATAATTTTTTTTAGTTGTGAAGATATAAAATAATTATCAATATTATATTATATGCAATAAATTGTATTATATTATATTATATGTGATAAATATAAATTATAATTATATTATACGATAATATTAAAAGATAAAATAATTTACTATACATGATAAATTTTATTGAATGATAATAATAAAAAATAATAACAATATAGTATTTAATTAAATATTACAAATTTACTATACGATACATGATATATATATATTTTATAATATAAGATGTATGTATCATAGTATTGATATTTTTTTATAAATTTAAATTTAATTAATTATTAAAAATTTATTTTTTAGTTAAAACATAAAAATTATTGTTTTTGAGTTTTAATTTTTAAAATTTAGATTTAAATAAAAAATTAAAAAATTTTGAATTTATTTTTTGACTTTATCATAATAAGTGTTTTTTAAGTTAAAATTAATAAATGAATAAAAAATATAATTTAAATTTATATATTATTAATAGAAGTATCAATATCATATTATACATGATACCTATTGTAAGATACATATGATATTAGTAAAAAAAGATATGTATTTATATCATATTTGATGAAATATCAAAAATATCTTTTACCATACACGATACATATCTTACGATATAAGGTATATGATATCATATCGTAAACTTAAAAGAGTTTAGTAAATAGAAATACTTTTTTAATATCGAGATTATTAGGTCTATTCAGGATATTTTAATGTGCCAAAAGAAATATATTTTGGAGTTACTTGTTAGGTGCTCCGATAGATTACAATTGCAAATTGACTAAGCAATATGATGATAGTCAAGGGGCAGATGCTACTAGTTACAAGAAGTTTGTAGACAAATTATTATATTTTGATCTTCATAAGGCTAGATATAACCGATGCTTCACACGTGCTAGCTCAGTTCAAGGATAATCCCTATCAAGCTCACATGCGAGCAGCGTTGAGTGTTGAGATATTTGAAGAAAGCACCTGGACAGGGATTATTATTATTACTGGCAAATTCAGACTTGCAATCGAGGGCGTATAGTGACAGTGACCGGGCATGATAGCCCTGAAACAAGAAGGTCTAGCAGCTCAAGTGAAGCAGCATATAGGACCATGACAGGGGCTTGCAGTGGAAGTACTTAGTTAACGTTCTGGCTTAAGGATTTGGGAGTGAATTATAATAAGGCAGTGGAGTTGTTTTGTGATAAACTGATAATCAATCTGTCTTGCATATAAGCAAAAAATCCATTTTATCATGAATATGAGAGAAAATGCTAGCAGGTCTTATAGTACCTAGATATGTGCACACAAAACTTCAGCTGGCAGACATGTTTACTAAGGGCTTGCAGCCTGGGCGCCCAGTTTTAGAGCTTAATAAGTAAGTTGAACATTCATAATATTCATGTACAGCTTGAGGAGAGTATAAGAAGTTTTAAAACATGATTTGTGCATGATATAAATGTTGTCGGTATTGGAAAGTTAGTTAAAAAGTTTTGTTGATGAAACTGTGAAGCAAGTGTTAGTTAAGAGGAGTTAACATTAATTAAGCAATTAGCTAGTCAAGTAAATTATGATTAGCTAGTTGTAAATCAGTGTAAATAGATTTCAGCATAAATACTTGATTGTAATGATCAATTGAGTAATGAAAAGTCCTCCAAATTAATTCACTTTCTTTCTGTTCTTCCTTTCTAGATTATTTCATTTTTGCCTTCCGTATCTTTGCACGAGGTTGTGATCCACGGATGCAATTGCCAGCAGGAAAATTGGATTCTGTCAGATATAAATAGTTAATTATATGTTTTCTGTAAGCTTTGGTGACAACCCTGTTGTCGTTTTCTCATTGTTATGGCAAACTAGCATCCTCTCAATTCTCACCAGTTTGCCCTTTGCAAGGTTTTCCACTTCCCCTGCTTTGCTCCAATGGCTAAAGCTGGTTCAGCCTCTGCCATGGTGCCTGAACGAGCAAAGCTTCATATCGCCATGATAGTTTTCCAGCTTGGTTATGCCGCAAATCATGTGATTATGAGAGTTGCTCTGAACATGGGTGTAAGCAAGCTAGTTTTCCCCTTTTACAGGAACATCTTAGCCCTACTTGCCCTGGCTCCCTTTGCATATTTCCTAGAAAAGTAAGTAATTAATTTCAGTAAAAGATCAAGAATCTTGTCCCAATTGGGTTATGTTTTCTTCACAATTTTATTTATTCTTTCTTTGCTGTGTAGGAATAAAAGACCAGCCCTGACCATTTCTTTTCTGATACAGTTCTTCCTCCTGGGATTTATTGGGTATGAAGAATGAAACCATTTGTAAACACAATTTCCAATTTTTGTATTGATGAATCATGTTGTCAAAATTACCATTGCTGGTTTTCTGTTTTGGCAGAATAACATTGAATCAAGGATTTTACATATTTGGCTTAGACAACACATCGGCTACATTAGCTTCTGCTACGGAGAATTCCGTTCCGGCTGTGACTTTCTTCATGGCTGCCTTACTCAGGTCAGAAACTTACTATCAGAATCCTAAAACTGGCTTTTCCTTGTTACTCCCCTCAATTTGTAAAACGATTTGTGTTTCCTTGCAGAATGGAACAAGTGCACTTAAACCGTAAAGCTGGAATAGCTAAGGTGCTTGGAACTCTTGCATCTGTCGCTGGAGCCTTGGTCATAACCCTCTATAAGGGGCCAACTGTTTACAGTCCAAATTCACCTTCAGATAAGTCAGACTTTTTGTCCTTTGGAGATGCCAAGGGGAAGAACTGGACCGTCGGTTGTATCTGTCTCATCGGGCATTCCCTTTGTTGGTCGAGCTGGATCGTTTTACAAGCACCAGTCCTGAAGAAATACCCAGCTCGGCTCTCATTCGTTTCTTATTCTTGCTTTTTTGCTGTTATCCAATTTGGGGCAATCGCAGCATGCATCGAAAGAGACTCCCGAGCTTGGCAGGTCAACTCTGGCATTGAAGTGTTCACTATTTTCTATGCGGTTGGTAACCTTTGAACTGACGGTTTGAACCTTCTAATTTGTATGTCTGTATTTCATTTCACAGAAAATGATGGTGGAAAAAGTTTTGATGGGTGCAGGGCTTGATAGGTTCGGCAATGGTGTTCGCAATACAGATATGGGTTGTCGATCGAGGAGGTCCATTGTTTGTCTCGATGTATCTACCCCTGCAAACCTTACTTGCTGCTGTAATTGCCACTGTTACTTTGGGTGAAGAATTCTATTTGGGAGGGTAGGTCTCGACATCCAAAAATACCCATTAGTTTCTTACTCCTGAAAATCTAGTCAAGCATCCATGCCTGCAAAGATACTTGCTTCAATACCAGAATTTTTGAGTCGGAATCGATTGCTTGATTTACATTCTTATGTTCACCGGTAATTGAATTTCCAGGATACTTGGAGCAGCGTTGATTATATCTGGATTGTATCTGGTTATTCTAGGAAAGAGAGAAGAGAGCAAGCTTGTGTCAGAAAAGGATCCGATTTACTCAATGACTGAGAACAATCAAGTGGAAGATCCAGGCGAATCCTCCCTCACCCAGCCCTTGCTTCCTGCCCCTGGAAAGTAAATTCCCCAGTTTCATGCCCTCAGCTCCTCCATTCCAACTTTGCTACCAGAATCTGTCATCTGGTCCAGATCGATACCACCAGGATATAAGACACAGTGGTTGGTCACTGCTACTCAAAGTAATACATCAAAACGAATGGAAAGAGTGGAGGAAGACGAGCAAGAAACTTGGAGTCTGAACTGTCATGGTCATCATTCGTCAGAGATGACATATGAAGATGTCTTCCAAGGTTATTTTAATAATTGAAGAAACCCATAAGGCGCTTTCTGTGAGCTCTGATAGCCATTTTTCTTTTGTTTATTTGGCCAAAAAACAAAACTAGTTTTTGGAGCATGCTTCTGATGTTGGATTAATTATATTATTATTATTATTATTATTGTATTGAGGTTGCTCATGAGTCTGATTTACTACATACAACAACACCCTTTTCTATTTTTTGTTGTTTAATAATGAAATTTTAGTTGAATGATCAAATTTGCAAACCTTAATCCATCCAAAATGAGAGTTGCTCTGTAGTTGATAATACATCCGAAGAAGGCAAATTTCACATACATTCTTTATAATTTAAATTTTTATAAATATTTTTTTTTGTAATTAACTCTTAACTAATAATTTCTGTATTGTAAGTAAGGTTTACAAGTCCATTGCAGTAATTAATTTAAAGTTTCATTTGTGGAAATTTCTGTTTTTCCAAAAGCTCCGACATTAAATCTTTAAATGGTTGGCTTCTGTTAAATTTTTAATTTTTATAAAAAAAATAAATTATTAATTTTTTAAATAAAATTATCAAAATATTTTTAATTTAAAGTTAATTTATTTGTTCATATTTAAAGATGTAAAATTAACAGTTTGACTTTTTTATAGAAACAAAAATTATTTATAAAGGGTTAATTTAGAAAAAAAAATTCATAAGGTGTTAATTAAAAAAATAAAATGCTATATGGAAAAATTGAAAATATTAAACAATGTACATGATATATAAATCCTGAACCGGTGCCGTACAGTGAAAACCTCAGGCTGTGCCATCACATTCCAGTATCCAAACATACGAACAAATTTCAGGGACGAGGCGGGGACCTCCTTTTTGACCATCGCTGGGGCGCGCACCTGATCCCTCGACTCTCCGCTGGATCTGCGTTTCTCTTCCCGACAAAGGTACGCTTTAATCTCTCCGTCTTCGAATCTATTTACGGAGCTCTATTTTTCGATTTTTGAATCATCATGCTTTATCATTTGCTGTAAAACTCTCTCGTTTACCTTGATTCAACCCTATAGATGATTGATAGGAGAATTTGTGACAAATTTTAAAGCCTGGTAGGAATAATCAATTTGGGTTTCATGAAAAATTGCAACTTTTGTACTAATTTTAATGGTGTACTTGGTTTTATTTCTTTAGCAATTTAGGACAGTGGAAAATGGAAGAACGTGTAGATTCTGATCACCAGCTAATGGTTGAGGGCGGTTTGACTCTTCCACGTAGTATGCAAATTGATCCGAGAAGAGAACGGTTTCCGTGCTGCATTGTTTGGACACCTCTACCTGTTCTCTCATGGTTGATTCCTTTCATTGGCCACGTTGGCATTTGCAGAGAAGATGGGGTTATTCTAGACTTTGCAGGGCCTAATTTTGTCTGTGTTGACAATTTTACTTTCGGGGCAGTGGCTCGCTATGTCCAAATCAACAAAGATAAGGTATACATATTCAGGTTCCATCTCTTTTTACAGAGGAAAATGACATGATCTTTTTAACTGGATTAAGAATTCCCAAGTAGGATTTCTTAGTTCTGTTCTTGGGAATTGGGATTAGCTTGGGCTGTTGTGCTTTACCTTGTATGGGATTTGATAGGATAGAATTCTAATAGGCTGCACAATGTAAAGTCTTGAGCTTTTGATAATTTGTAAATGCTCTATGCTAGATGTGAGGGCGGAAACCTTTCGATTGTTGGTGGCTAAGGATGGTGTCAATGACAGGTTCATGAATGCACTTTGGTAGATGTGAGAGGAAAACTTTCGAGTATTAATAGCTGAGAAATGACTGAAATTGTGTGGAAGCCAGCGTTTCTGCTTGAGTATTTCTTTCTTAATCTTTCTTCCTCCGTTAGACATATGACCTTTCGAGCTTTTTGCCAGGAATGCTGCATTTCTCCTCATCCCTCTGCATTTAAAGGAGAGCAAGAATACCAGCATGATGATCCCAGGAGAGAGATATTAACATGGGACGATGCACTACGAAAAAGCACGCAGGAGTTCCAACACCGCTCATACAGCCTTTTCACTTGCAATTGCCATTCATTTGTAGCAAACAACCTGAACAGGTTAGGCTTTCGTTCGGGTGGGTGGAACGTAGTGAACCTTGCCGTCCTCATCTTCCTCAAGGGCTGCTGGGTGAGCAAAACAGCATTCCTGCGATCTTTCTTGCCATTTGTCGTTGTATCTGGTCTCGGACTTGCATTTGGTGGCACTACATACCTGACTTTCTTGGCCTTCTTCGCACTCCTCCTTGTTGGTTGGTTCCTTCTCGGCACTTACTGTTTCAAAAGTTTAATCCATTTGTAGCTTTTAAACATTATCCACCTCTCCATCTCCATTTATGTATAAGATCTGTTTGCAATATTCATATCCTTATACAAAATGGGGATTCGTAGGCTAACAAGGAAGTTATCTTCTTCGTGCTGTTATCATGATAAATGAATACTCTGTAATTAGACAAGGGCTGTTGCCGATCTAGCTTTATTCCAACCCTTGCACATAAGTTTTCCAGTCCAATACATAGAATGACGGGAAATATTTTTGATTCAAAGGTAAGGGTGTCCATTTTCCTTAACAAATTTGCTTATGCCCTTAGGCCTAGGTAAATGATTTCTCATAAACCCAAAGTCTTTTTGTACTTGGGAAAATGAAATACGTTTGTCCACAACCCAAATATAGATTCTTTTATTTAACAAAATGTTTAATAATAAAAACCTGATACTTAAGATTAGTGTTTGATTCAATAATAAATGTATGTATATTTATAATTGAAAAGTCAAGTTTAAATCTGTTTTCTTCAAATGAAAAGTGAAACTTAACTCACTACAAAAGGAATTTATTATTTTGTTTATAATATGATTATCATAAGCTATTACATTTTCGATAAAATTCTTTCATAAATTCTAAAATGGAATCATACCTGTGAAAAATATTGAGATATTTATTAAATGTGGAAGGTAGTCCTAGCCAACTAAGAAAGGGGTATCCATTTTTGACTTTCTAAGAATATTCTAATTTTTTTAATGGTCAAGTTGGATTTCATTTAGGAGAAGGTTATGTGCTTGATTATTGATTAAGTTATGTACCAATTAAGTATATACTAATTGATGCTTACCTCATAAAGTTTTAATGCCAATTTAATGTCAATTACTAATCCTTTGAAAAGTTCCTCCTTTTTTTAAAAAAAATTAATTTTTATGAAATTAAGAAAAATCCTTTCCTAATTTAAAACTTTTGGGAGAGAAAAAAAAAGCAAAAAACTCATTAATATATTATTTCATTTAAAAAAAGAAGATAGGAAGCGGCCGTTCACACACTAAGAAGAAAATACAAGACCTATAACTACCAATTGGATGGAATACTAGCATCATCAAAATTGACTAAACTTCAATGATTATCATAATCTAACGGTTGAAAAAATAGCGCGTTTAATACATTTTCCTCAGAAATCTCGACTAGGACAAAACTGCCGGTGGTGGGGAGTTTGGCCTTCTTCGATCTTTGTTGACGTCACATGGGAATCTCCGTACACGTCTCCATCTGAGATGGCAAAATCGTAATTACAATAAAACTATAGAGCCTAGCGCATTTCCGTAAGCCGATTGCCTTTAAAGCGCCGCAGAAAGCAGAAAAGAGAAAAGAGAAAAGAGATAAGAGTTGTTCAAGGCTAGAGAAAAGCATTTCTTGCGTGAGAATCTGTTTGGTCATTGAATTTCCCTTTGTGAAGAGTCTAAAGCGAAAATGGCGGCAGAGGAAGGACAAGTAATCAGTTGCCACACTGTTGAGTCATGGAACGAGCAGCTTCAGAAGGGCAATGAATCCAAGAAGCTGGTAATTCGTTTTTTATTTTTAAGGGTCCTTTTTTTTCCATTTTTTGGTGGTTTTTTAAGCCTTAGATTTATGATTATTTTGATTTTTAAGATGATGGGTCTGATCTATTTTCTTTAAATATGTTATCTTTTGCTTGAAAAAATTTTTTATTCTTTTTTTTATGGTTTTGGTTGTTTTGTTTGTACGGTAATTTGAATGGTGGGTTCAGGATTTAGGATTTTAATCTAAAATTCCAGGATCTGTAAAGTTGAATCCTTGTTGATAAATTAAAGAAAAAAGATTTCTGTTATTGGTGAAGGTACCCTTTATTTATTTATTTAAATAATCTATCGGTTAATATTTGTCAGTCTTTTCACATGCTAAAACCTGGATTAAATGGAGATAGATTGATTATGTATATTCTTAACATATAAATAGTTAGTTAATTAAGGTTATTGTCTGCCTCTGTCAGTCTGGGGTTGATACGAGGACAATTTTTTAAGATGATAGTTGAGAAACCAAGGACTAGGTTTATCCTGTTTGCTCAGTCTTTGTCAATTACAAAAATAATTTGTTTCTTGTATTAGATTGTGATTTGATGTGTTTGTTTCTAGGGGAAGAGAGAACTTAATTTCTAGCCAGAATTAGTTCTGTAACCTTCCAAAAAAAGGGATGGAAATAAGTGTGTAATTAATGAATTTGAAGGTTGGTAGTTGTGGTGATGATGACAAATCAATGACAGATGCTTATGGTGATGTTGGTTTTTGTATTTATTTTCCTACTTTTTCATGCTTTTTTCTACTTTTTGCTCCTCTGCAATGTGGTGAAATGCAGGTGGTTGTTGATTTCACTGCTTCATGGTGTGCACCCTGCCGTTTTATTGCACCCTTCCTGGCTGAACTGGCCAAGAGGCTTCCCAATGTCATGTTTCTTAAGGTGGATGTGGATGAGCTGAAGGTAATAATGCATGCAGAGTTAAAAAAACATAATTCTATATCATCATGAGTGGAAATGCCAAGAAGTGAAAAAAATGTTGATCGAAGTTTTTTTTTTTTCTTCTTGTTTTCAGGAAGTTGCTACTGATTGGGCTGTGGAGTCTATGCCAACTTTCATGTTCCTCAAGGAGGGGAAGATTGTGGACAAGGTGGTGGGAGCAAAGAAAGATGATCTTCAGCAGACTGTGGCAAAGCATATGGCTTCTGCTTCTGCTTCTGCTTGATTATGATAATCATTATTATATATTTATCTTCATGATTGGAGGAATTTACTATAGTCCTCATCATCGTGTGCTGCTACAAATCTAGACATCTCTATGTTAGACCTTGAGTTTGTTTAATAACTTGCCCTGATGTTGATTGAATGCTGGTTTCATTATCTGTGGAAATGTTTGTTCACTTCAAGCCAAGGGGACCAATTCATCAACTTAGGAGCTGGCCTGATTTTTTTTTAGTTTAAAAGTTATTATGAAACTCTTATGAAAAATAATAACTTTTAAAATTAAGTTAAAGTTGTTTGATAAATTTATTTTTATAAGTTTTTTTATATAAATTATAATTTTTGTTAAAATTATCTTAGAGGGTGTTTATTTTTTAAAAGACAATATTGTAATTATTTTTAATAGATAAAGATATTTTTAAACAAAAATAAAATTTTTTTTTGTATTTTTAAAAGAAGAAAAAAAACTTTTTGAGTTTTTTTTTAAGTTTTGTTTTTAAAAATTTTATTTTTTAAAAAAAAATTGTTTTTTCTTTTAAGAGTTTTTTAAAATTTATATTTGATCTAATTTTAATTTTTAAGCGATAAATAAGTTGAAAAAAAATTAAGTTAAATATGCACTTAGTTTGACAGTTTGTGGACATCTGTGTATTTTGTCAATATCTAGGATTTGCTGGTTAGATGACAAAAACTGATCAGACATGTTTTCGGAGCAGAAAATGACTGTTGGGAAATTCATCTTGGACTTCGCTGGGCTTATCTATACATGTTTAAAGCCCAGGTGCCAAGAGGATTGAGATTGGTATACCTTTCTCAGGAGGCTTTGATGACATTGGATTCCACTTTAAGCAGTTTCAGCTCTAACAGTGATGTGGGAAACATGATTTCTGGATTAACATCAGGAATTACAGTATTCAACCGGAAGGGAAAGACAGGGAAACAACTAGAAAAAGAAGGCACTTTAATCAGGAACTGCACATTGAACAATGGTCATACTAGGAACCGCTCCCAACATGAACCTAATTGGGGTTCAAATTTTTCCCCAGGATACAAACAGAAATCACACCAATACAAAGTAATCTTTTTCTCCGGTGCCCGTATCCGGTTAGAAGCCCGGGGAGGGGACACAGGCCAGAAATTTGACCTCAGGGACCCAAATTGCAGGACCCACAGGACTTCAGAAACTCACCTATCATTCAATCACTGATTTACAGGAGTCTATTAACCCCACTTAACTCAAGATTAAAAGAACTAACTGCCTATAGCACTGAACACCTTTAGCGAGAGCCCTCCATTTGAAAAGCTGTGGCACTCAACCTAACCTAAACTAAACGCCTATTCTTTGCACTCTTCCTTTTATTTGCTCCTTTGCTGCTTGCTTGAAATGCTGATAAAGTATAGTTAAATTACTAGATGCAAACATTACTGAGTTGTTCTGTCACTCTTTTGATCTGGTTAACCCCCCCAGTTTGGTTGCCCTGTTGTTGAAGTTATGGGAGCACAAGCAGCTTCGACCGACAACCGTTTCAACACATTTGGACATGGATCTTGGCCAAAATTACTGTTCGCTATGGTGACAGCACATCTTTGCTTCCCTATGCACTTCTGCAAAACATGGTAGAACATGATGAGAAATGCATGATTGCGAGTTTTAGTTTAAGTTTATTTTGTTGACAAGAAAGTGAAAATACCTTCTCCAAGATGGCATACGAAGCAGGAGCATGGCAAGGGCCCTGCTGGTAACTTCCACAAGTTCCCAGAGGGGTTCCAAAACTTGCAAATTTAATGAAAGAGATAGCCTGCCCAGGATTACAGCGCAAGTGAACCTTGGGTTTGTGGAACTCTTCTGCCTTTCCATAGCTTTCAATCTGCCAGTTCTTGATATTCGGGTGATACTCAGAGACCTCAGCACAAACACTGGACACGGATCTTTTCACGAGTGAGATTCTTGAGGGATCTCCTCCGAGCTCCTCAAAAATAACCAGCAGATTCTGTGTAGGTTTCAACCAAGACTGAGGAACATGGTACCTGAATAAAATAAGAAATTGGAAATTAAATGATAAAATATTAGTAATTTAAGGCCATTTGCTGCTTACTATTGACTACACAGAAGAGTAGTTACCATCTTTGGGTTGGTTGGCCACAACCAAGCTGACACTTTGGAGGTCGAAATGTCCCTGCGTAACTGCAGCCATTGCAGTCACCATGAGCATATGCGGTCCAATATCTACCAATGCTCTGCCCATTAATCCATATTTGACCTTTACCCATACTTTCCATGTCCAAAGCCAATGGCTCGTCACCCTCAGGTGCATTGAAATAAGCCTGCAATGTTGAAGGGAAAACGTTGGAATTTCTAGAAGCCACAACTCATGCGGCAACTACTTTATATTTTTCATTTTTATTTACCTTATGCCATCTTAAAGGCTGCTGTTTTTGTGCAGCCAATGATCCCTCCATCCACTCAACAGAGGAAATACTATTTGGTGAGACAAGATTCATTGCCTCTCCTTTAAGCCCAACCTGTTCAAAGAGGCATCATGATCAAACTTTATTTGATTCAGTGATGAAGACATTAAAGATAGACAGGTCGAGTCCACTACCTGGTAAGTCCATTTTTGCCAGGACAGGTCCCATTTTCCTTGGTCAAGTCCATGCAGTGCAACCGGACCCAGGATTCCTGTGTTCCATGTCTCGAAGTGTCCCCCTACATTCTTTATCACCAAAAAAATAATACGAGTCATGTACCCTATAAAAAACACAATAACCAAGTCTTCCACCAATTTTCTTTAGCTTCATTATATAAGATAAAGTTGCCATTTCATGATTGCCTAAGCTGTGAAAGGTTTCCATCCTTTTCCTACCACTGTTCGCTAAGTACTCCCCACAAAGAAGAGTATGATACTTAATGATTTGATGTACACAGTCATAAAGATTGGGGAGAAAAACATACTGGCAATCCAACAGCAACACTCAGCAGTGCAATTCTGTTTGTTCCTGCACGCAGATTGACCTTCCCAGTATATGTGAATCTCCTATTTTGCCTCGTTCCAAAGGCAGAACCTGTTACCACCATGTTACAATATTTATTTCTGAAAAGAAAAAACAAACAGTCCATGGAAAAGCCAATATAACTATGTACCTGAAAGCTGTCCATTGATAAAGATGTGTACAGCATGGCCTGTTGATTGAACAATGAGAGTGGGGAGTTCCCCTCCGTGAAGGAAGGATTCAGATGAACCAATGTTAACACTGTAACATATAATATCTAATTGTGAGACATTTCCAAAATTTAAGAATCAGTAAGCATCATAAAATCTTAAATTGGCTTGAGTAATGCTGCTCAAAGACATTTATTTGCCAGTGAGTCTTCTAACATATTGAATGCAAATTCAGGCAAACAATGCAGAAGAAGCAACCTATAATTAAAGTTTCTTAAATAGGCACTCCCCCTCTCTCTCTCCCCCCAATAGAAAAAGAAAACAGGGAATATCTTTATCGCTGTTTCTTTTCGATTCTGATTTGATCTTCTAGGAAAGAACAAAATAAAGGGATAGCAGAGCAACAAGAAATGATGAATAAGAAACACAGTACTTTTCTCTTCTTCAAGCTAAAAACTCCCTCCCACCTACTCATCCCTAAAATGATAAAAAGCTGGAGAAAAAGGAACCAAATATAAATTAAGAATGAGGAAAGAATAAAAAATCCCTTCACATCTAACTATGGGGGCATCAGTCTCACCTAGTAATGTACCATAGGTAATCACTTGCATCCCTTGTGACATTTATTTGTTCTAATAGACCATCAGCAGTAATTGTTGAGCTGTCATCCAGAGAAGAAGTATCTTCATCGTAACTTTCCCAAGAGAACATCTCAGCATTTGTCGGCAACATCTGCATTTGTGATGTCTGAACTCCAACCTGAAAAGGACGAACATGACCTACTGTCATTTAAGAGATCCTTAAACTTTTTAAGACTTATCTACAAAGAATTTCATGTCCTTAAAAATATGCTTCAGTTACAATAATACTGAACCTGATGATGCAAATTCAGTCATTTCACAATGTCATACCTTAGCAGTATTAAATACTGCATTCCTGCAATCAGGAAGGATGCTGATGGACCAAGGAGGCAAGTTATAGTGCATGTTGTTAAATAACACTCTTGCAGCAGATTTGGTATCATAGTTCGATAGGAAAGCTGCACAATCTCCTGATTCTGATGTGTACATATAAGCCTGGAAAATGCCAAAGATTGATTAGATTCAGTAAGCAATTAAAATCCCACATCTGCTGGAAGCAGAGCACTTTGAGAATCAAAGCAGAAACCTGCTGGAAGCTTCCGAGTGAAGTAACAATGGGATCTGCTGAAACTAAAGCTCGCTCAGACAACTTAATAGCCCTGTGAAGCTCCTTTAGATGACCATACTTAGGTTGTCTAATCAAACCTGCCATGATTTTGTGGGAAGTAGTTAGTAATGCATTAGTGGTTGCTAACCAAAACCGATAGCCTTCGCATAAACTCAAAGTGATATAAAAATGGATGAGGTTGAATTAGAGGGGAGGCAATTGGAAGGAGTGCATAAAACCATGTCTTCCCATTTTGTAACCCAACTAATGGTTCGAATGAAATAAGTATATATATGAACATCAGCAGACAAAAGCAAAAGAATTGAATTTATATTATTTTTCAGTTCAAATGCTATTGTTGTGAGGCACGGACTGCAAGGTGCAACCATTTTAATTGTTAAAGTGATTTAGAAGAGCAGTTGCTTATCAAACAAACTAAAAACACCAAATGCAGATGATACTTTAACAGAACAAACTATGCAGAGAAAAGCAAATAGCTTTTTTTCTCACCATATTCATCTATTGGAGCATCATAGTCGTAACTGGTAGTGATGAAAGGGCCTCCAGCTGTACGTCCAAAATTGGTCCCTCCATGGTACTATTTCACATGGTTAACACTCAACTCAGTTAAAAGAGAATCAGGTTTTCTATTGTACATCTTTCATACCTTTCAAAGAAGTGAATAAAAGGAGAGAAAAATGGGGGAACCAACCATGTAATAATTAACAAAGGATCCTCCTTTTTGTATGAATCGTGCAACAGCAAATGCCAAATCTTCAGCTGGCCGATGGTGAAGTGGACCACCAAACTCTGTGAACCTTTTGGACAATCGAAGACAAAAAATGGTTGGACTTCATTTCATATCAGACTCTTCAAATTACGGTTACAAAAGAAAAACACATGATAAACTTACCATCCACTCCAAGCCTCTGTCCAGATTGTTGGCTTGTAGGGTTTGTTGGGTTGGAATGTATCACAGTAGAAACCATTGCATGTGTTTATCTATTACAAGTACCCATGACACTCCCTTAGCCAATCCTCATTGTACAAATTAAATTGAGATTTAAGATAAACAGAACACCCTATATTTGACAGTTGGATACAAGAAATTGGGCTTTGTACACATTGATACTCATTAACTTATCCTTCAAAGTTTAAGACCATAGAGCAAGAGACTTGACATGCTGAATAAAGCTCTGAGGGCTAATTACTTACCACTGGATCCGGGGCATCTTCTTCCTTGCACATCACCCATGGGACCCCAGTTCCCGTCTCTATCGCCATTTTGGCTGCCCAAGCAACATAATTATAGCCAGAAGCCCCTAGTAATTTACTTTGTGCCCCGTACTCATTCTCAATCTGAACTCATACAAATTAAAAAGAGAAAAAAAAAGGGTTCATATCTCCATCGTAATTTGACCTTAGATTAGGCGGCAAAATATATGTTTGCATAAATTTGCATCTTAAGATGTAGGAAGATAAAAATGATAAAATGGGGTGAAAAAGAAAGCAAAGCCAACAACTAAAACGTTTACCTGAGAGAGAATAATGGGACCACCCTGGGACTCAAACAGGTTATGACTCTTCATCAGTCCTACAATCTTCTCAGTGAACCCTTGCATAGCTCTCTGCAATAATGTATCAACAGCCCTTATTCAGCTTCTTTTTTTGAGAAAACAAAGGTTAAAATATATTCTAAACTATTAATGATTATTTATGTTCCAGTGATTCTGCTCTAACTTGCTATGCAGTCAAAACAAAGGAACGGAAAGTAGTAATAAAGAAGCACAGAAAGGATACCTTGAAAGGCTCATTGTCTGTTCTGAAGCTGATGCCTGGCACATATTTTAACCAAACAGGAAAGCCTCTGCACAGAGTAAAATGTTTTAGAATATCAACTTATCACGGAAATAGAAGTTTCCCCAATTAGCTCAAACAGCAGAGAAGAGAACAGAAATCAAAAAAGAAAAAAGAAAAAAGAAAAAAAAACAAATTGCAAAGAGAAGAAGAAAAAAAGAGTTGGACCGAGATTTAGATCTAACCCGAAATTCCACTCTGCACAAACATAAGGCCCAATGCGGAGATGAGCATAGAGACCTGCTCTCTGTATTGTCTTTATGAATCTCACAAGGTCATATCTCCCTTCAAAATTGTACTGTAAAATCGTAAACGAAGAAATATGTAACAAATAATACAACCCAAGCTGGAAAAACAGAACAAAAATATAAACTTTATATTGTAGAGGAAAATGGAGGGAAAATAAGAGTACATTTCCAGGAGATGGCTCATGAACATTCCAAAAGACATAAGTTTCAATCACATCAAGTCCTCCATCTTTGGCCTTCTGTATCAGATCCTCCCACATCTACAACAAAAGAAATAACCCATTTTCATTTCTCAAGAATAAGAAAATAATACACCAAAAGCTCCAAAAATTTCAGTAGAAACTAGAAGGAGAATCTGTTGAAGTACATCAGGAGTGCTTCTGGGATAATGAATGGAACCAGAGAAGAGGATTCTCCTCTGCCCATTAATCACTATAGCTCTCCTATCATAGGTGACACTGCACTGGGTCACTTGACAACCCAAACACAAAGCTAGGCAAAATGCAATTAACAGCCTTGAAAATGAGCTTGTTTCCATGTTTTGAACAGCTCAAGACTCAGCCTTTAACTTCCAAAACTCACAAAAGAAAGCTTGCAACCCAAAGGGGATGGGGATGAGAAAGAAAGAAAGAAAAAGGAGGTTTTGAGCTGGTGGGCTCGTGGCTGTGGTTTAATGAGAGTAAAGTGGAGCAGGAAGAGAATCCATTTTCACACAGGGTCTCCGAGAGAGAGAAGTGAGACTCTGAGCAGACAGCAATTTATAAGTGAAAAAAAAATGTGTGTGTACAGTTTTCAACTCACAGCTCACAGCTCACAGCTCACAAGTGTCCATAGCCATAGCAATAAAAGGAGTGAAAACACAAAAAAAAAAAAAGGTAGAAAAAACAAAAAAACTGACACAAAACAGGGAAAAAAGGGTATCACAACAGTGAATAAAAGAAGTTTTATACTGTTCTTAGATGAAGATTAAAAGCTTAACGTTGGTGAGTGTTCTCCACGCGTTAACTGAATCTGTCATAACTTTAGTATCTGCCATTTGCCCCAACTGCTTAAAACGTTGCCTAAACTAAACTCCCCAAAGATTTTCAGGAAAAAGGAAAAAGAATAAACACCCAAACGTCAAAAAATTTGTTTAAATGAATCGTTATTGCCAATTCTTTTGTCTTTCCAAGCTAGCTCATATACCACTTTCATTGAAAACATGATAACCTAACATGTAATTCTATGTCCTTTACACTTCCATTCAAAATGATCAAAGGATGCCATATAACTTACACGTGTTACAATATTATTTTTCTATAAGTTGTCTTAACTCAAATTGTAATTCCTGCTCTCCTACCAATTACTGAAAAGAGATAAGAAGAAAAACTGTTGCATATTCTGTCTGTGGTACATTTCTGAAGTGGGATGGACTTAAGTCATAAGATTAGATCAGCTAACATGGTAATCATCCACTTGTCAATTAATTGCACTACATTACGAAAGAGACTTACATCAACTCCCTTGTCTGATATACCTAGTTCCAAATTTAACCTGGGAAAAAACTTGCAGAACCAACCGACAACACTCTTATTATAGCACTACTGTTAATGGTTTGACCTGTTGATACACCCTCTGACTTAGGGTATTATGGTCATGACAAAAAAGGGGTAAGTTTGCTCATTGCTGCTGCTGCTGCTGCTGCCTGCTTTTTTGTCTTGGGGGACCTTTTTTGCAAAATCTGTCTGCATTCCCTCCTTCTCCATGTGAACCCAGAAAGACAATCTCATGTACCCATCATATTTTTCTACTTATCGTGACAATGCTTTTGCTTCTAATTCACACTAGCTGATACAAACTTCTTTTGTCTTCTCAAAACAAACCCTTCACATAAATTTCTTTTGTTCAGTTTTCAGTGACTCTTGTTGATCTTCTCAACTTCTAGTTGTCATTCCAGCCAAAATCAATATTCTATTCTGCCCTTTTGCTGTCATATTTCAATTTTGACCCTACAATCTTTATTGGTTTTTATTCTGCAATATCTCTGTTCTCATTAAAAAAATAATGTTTCATGTGGTACTGCTATGCCATAAAAAAAAAGAACTGTACTCAATATTAAATGCAGCTTGATCAACAGTGATTTAGTCATACAAACAATATTCTTGTCAGCAATTTTTAATTATAATTTGAAAAACCAACCAAGTTTGAAAAGTTTGTAAGTCTTATCTGTATATATTTAACCATAGAAGGTTCCTTTGACAAAAGGAAAATAAAAAAGAGGGTGACAATAAATGCGGCTAAATGAAACAGTGACTCTCCCGAAAATGTTCTGCAAATTATTTTAATGCAATATGAAAGTACCATATGCATACATTACGAGAAGGCATAAACCCCTACTCAATGCTTAGGCTCTGTCAAATTGGTGCTTCCTTCTTTCAATCATAAAAGGGGTCACCATCATGGCAGAAACTCCATAGAATGAACAAGCTCTTTGAGCTGATATTCTAGAAGCGAAATTGCTATGGAGACTATGGACTGTTTTACCATGTAAAGATTAAAGAAAAATATTTTCATGTTGCATCAAAATCTATAGCATTTACATTCAATGAATCATTAAAAAGTAAAAAGGAAAAAAGAGATTCAACTAATGAAACCTTGATAAGATTAGATTCCAAGGCCTCCCTCCACCATTTGTGAAAGGCTCCTTGGGGAACGTTATAAACATTATTACTTTAGTAATAAACCCTTCAATCAAAGTAATTAGATTTGCTTAATTAATCTTAGAATATAATGAAAGTCAAACCAACGGTTTGATTTGATGGGTCTTCCTTCTGATATGTCCCCACATGGCATGCATGTTGTGTAGGTAAGCTAGAAAACAAGTCAGCCACCAAAGCGTCAGTACTGTTCAACCCTAGTCTTTTACTTGTGTCTTTCTTTCTCTTCTTTTGCCTTTCAACGCCGAGATGAGCGGAAAGGAAAATGCAATGAAATCAAGTTCAACCCCTTTAGCCTCGTGGGGTCTCATTCCCACTTCCAATTCCAAGCGCAGATTAAGGATTTATTTACATATTTATCACTTACTAGGTCACCCACTGCTACTGTTTCTTATTTATGTCGTCACCTACATATCAATGCCTTTTAAAGTTAATTTGGTGGTTTTATTTCTTTATGTTTTTTGTTCTCCCCCTTTTGGTGGCAGTCATTAATATGGTTTTCTAACGGCAGGTTTTCATGCTCCTTGTCCCTGGTGAATGGCGACAGATTGCTAGCAAATTTAGGATTTTCTTATTTGTTGCTGGTAATCACCATTGTCCATTGCAGAGGGAGGAAGGAAAATGAAGGCCAAAAGTTTCTTTTCAAAGTGGGATTTAGTCAGAGATTCCTGGGATATATTCAGCCTATGCACGCTTAGGCAGCTGATAATGCAGCTGTCTGCCAAAGATTGGTCCAAGTACTAAACTTGACTAATTAGTGGATTAAACTGACTTGGATTTGCCTGATTTGTTGCTGCTTGTAGAGTCGTTTTTATAGCATAAAAATTAAACTTTCAAGCATCTTTTTCAATGTCCTTGCTCTGAAAGGTACTCCCCTAACAAAGCTGGACAGCATGAGAGTCACTATAACCCCCTTCAACAAATGGAATTAGACTATGGAAAAAACCATTTACAGCAAAGCAACTGTGCTTCTTTTTCTTTGCAAGGTTTGATACATGTATCATGACCACATGCATGTTTCATCAGGGTGAAACTTTCATATTCAGATGATTTGGGCTCCTCAAAAGAAGTTACATCAATCAAATTCCTTCCCGGCCAAGCCATGCCACATTCACATCATCAAATTGTCTTCTGCATAATTCTTACCCCTCATCCTAAAAAGGCCTACATCATTACTTGGAGAACCCCAAAAATTACTGCAATCAGAGAAAAAAAAAGGGGAAAAACCTTAGCCTAAATCCATTAATTGATTCAATTTTGTGGATAACATAACTAATCAGCACTTTGTCAGTGGCTAAATTAAAGCCCTTTGGTTAAGAAGACTTGCAGTGAGCGTTTCTTCTTTCTTTCTTTGCTAAACAAAGTGAAAGGGTTTGCTTTGAAAGCTGCCCTACACACACCTAACCTTCAATTCACATAATCTGTGCATTGAGATCACAGCAACCCATTCAAAAAAGAGAAAGTGCCTAATTTACACTTGGGGACACCCACTTTTATTAAAGACAGACACCAGCACCAGCTTTGCATAATTTGGGTCAATCTATAATTTCTGCTTCCTGGTGTTGGTTGCCAAACCCTTTATTTTATACAGTGTTTGCCCATGATATGATGCTCTTTTCAGAGCAAACTACTCAGCATTCTCCAAGTATATATTTTCTTTTCACTAACCCATAAATAAACGCAAACCCTGTTTTGATATCATCTTGAATTTTAAGATAAACAATTTAATTAAAATAAAATAAAAATAAAACAAGAAGAAATTTTTATTATATTTAAGTTCTGAAAATATCTCTAATTTAAGTAACATCATGTCGATAATTTATCTAATGAATATCATAAAGGGGCCCTTGATTATAACTTTTCCTGTCTTTAATTAATTGGTTAGGATGTCACGCTGTTAGGCCAAAGAGAGGAAAGGGCAGGAATTAAGGTGGATTTGATGTATTTTCATTTTCATATTAAAAGAGAATATGTATTATTATTATTATTATTATTATTATTATTATTCCTATCAATTGAAGGAACAACCCTTTGATATAAGGCTCCATACCTACTCAAATATACCCATCTGGCAAATGAAATGGGGATTTAGATAGAGAAAGTTGTTACCTACACATTTACTTGCTTGCATGGATCACCTCCTTATTAGGTTTCTTAATTACTCACTTAGTGTATGTATAATTTACCCAATAATTTAGCAGCATTTCACTAAGTAATTATACTTCATAAATATAAATGTAAACTCTAATTTTAAAAAAAATTAATTGATATTTTTTATCTGTATAATATATGATGTGATTTGATAATATAAATATATAATAATTAATATTTAATTGTATTAATTATTATGTCATCTGTTATGTAATCAAATTATCCCACCTCGTCAAGGGGTAGCAAAAGGTTAATCTTTTGTAGGCACAAACTTTTAGGCAAACAAAAAAGAGTTAATTAATGATTAGTGTTTAGACTTAAAGAGTTGTGATTATTACAGCCACCCAAAACTAAAAATGAACCGTTGAGAGGAAAGAAGTACGTTGGAACAGTTAAAAAGAGTGACGGTGGTGGAGACAGGAACACGAAACTGTGTCGTGTCAAAGCGAAAGGGCGCCAACGATAACGAAAGCTCCACGTCTTTGATGGATTTGGATCTGGATGGCATTGGTTGGCTGGCTAATGTGATGGTACACACGTGATAGAAGAACTAAAGGTTTGGTCGTTGCCTGTTTCGAGGGGTCCATTTCTTCCATTAATTCCCCTTAAGCGTCGGTGCAACTGCCACGCGTGACTCTCCATTTTGCGCCAACCCGCCCTCCACGCTGCGGAACGGCGTCGATGGGCCGTTAGTTGGTTCCCTCCAATTCGAGAGCTCTCGTGAGGGTCGAGATCCTAATTCCGTTAACGTCGGTGGGAAACGATTTCCGTTATAACGAGTTGACGGTTTTGCCCCCTCCCCCTGGTGATTCTCGGGGGTGGAATATTCTTTACGAGGTACAAAAATTGGGATTCTCTGCGGTGAAATTATGTGCAACTCGTACGAGTTTGAGTAACTTTCTTTCTTCTTTTTATTGGGGTGGAGATAATGGGGCTAGTGTCCCTTAAATTAAGGGTGTGGGGACCGAGATTGGAGAGGATCTATGCCTTATGGCGTTAGCGTATTTGGCCGCCACGTGCCTAGACTTGGGACCTTTGTACTATACTTCTTTTACTTTGCAAAGGATAAGGGCAAGGAAAGAGGAAGGAAATGAATAATCAATTATTTTAATTAATTATTTTTAAAAAAGAAATGAATAATTAAATAATAAACAAATTTATTTTTTTATTGATAAGCACATGAAATCAATCCTTGTTAAAATTAATTAATTAATTAATTAGTGTTAAACTTAAGGAAAAAATCACATATTTCACAAATTAATTTTTGCATATTCAGAAACATTCTCCTGCCTGCCATGTGATTAGAATGAGAAGGAAAAAAGGGGAACTACAAAGGGCATAAAAATGGGGTAAAATTTGTCAATGGTAATGATTAACAAGCACATGAAACCAACCCTAGTTACATTTAAAGCAAATTAATTAAGAATTCATGTGTTCCCAAATTTATTTGGTTGATTAGCATTGGGTATGTTGCATGCCTTTGTAAACCCATTTCCTTCACACCCAAGGCTAAATTACTGATTTTAGGGTCACCTTTTTGAGCACATCATTCACCCAACACTGACAGTCTTCTCCATGCTTGAAGAGTGGGGGGGATGGGGTGGTGGCCAAGATGTTGTTATAGCTTTATTTGTTTCTTTCTTTGGGGTTCCATCATCACTTCTCTATGGCTTCTCTAGTTCTCTTCTATTCATCAACACTTGTCTCTCTTTTCATGTTCCTTCAACTACACCATTCTCGTAAAGCAGATTGGATTCCTTTCCTTTTTGTGCACTTTTTCTTGGTTCCAGCGGGCCATTGCTCATCAAATCCTTTTCTTTTTAACGGTATAAACTGTTGGGTACAATGTGCAAACTCGCGCCAGTTTCACTGAAGCAAAAGCTTTTGATTACTTTATGTTATTAGTTATAGCAGAAGGCTAGAAGCATTAGCTTTTTCATTTGGGACTTGGCGGGTTTGGTTCAAAGGCATGGGACCATGTAATGTATACATAGATAGACCTGGAAATCCATAGCTAAAAAGACAGTTTAATATGTTTTGTATGAAATAAAGAGTTCACATTCGAGTTTTTTTAGTACTACTTTCTTGTAGAAAAGAAAAAGGTTTCATTCAGCTTCTTTTAAGACCAATGTTTATAGATCAGGTGAGATATTTTAGCCCTCAAAGTTCAGTCAAGTCCCTTGAATATGAAGTAAGCTTAAAGGAGCTGAAATTCCATGCCATCATTCTTGGCTCTGGTCCCTACTCAGAATATATGTAGTTTTTCTAGTTGAAATTGTATCAAAATCAATTTTGTATTCAGGAAGTCATGAGTTGGATCCCTTGTGAAATCTTTTGAGTCCTTAAAGAAAGGCGATTGCGATGTCACCAAGGTAGATGGCCCCGAGGTGTCGAGATTCATTAATCATATATTATTTTTAAAAAATGTAAACACATTTCGAAATCAAATGATATAAAGATAATTTTGAATATCAGTTAATCAATTTAATTTTTTTATACGTATATATACATATACGTATGCATATATGTATATATATATCTAAATTCTATAATAAAACTTGTAATTGCAAAATCTTTGCAACCTTTAAAATTATATGTGATCTGTTTGCTTTTTCCATGTAATTCGTTGCTAACATGCTCAGGAAAAAAAAAGGAAGCAAACCAATGGACAACTTCATTGAAGATCCTTGTCTGGGATGTAACTGAAATCATTAGGTTCCATTTAATCAGACAAACAGACCCTAAAAAACTGATTTTGTTGTGTAATAAAGAGAGTATTAAGCCACTGATCCCTCCCATTAACAGCCCCAAAAGAACAAAATCATGAAGGCCTGACATATAATATTCTGTTTCTGGTTTGTATAAGCAGATAAGTATAGCAATGGCAGGAGGATAGGGGAATGAAACAATCGTTGCAGCAGTTTTCCATGCTTTCCGAAAAAAAAATGATCAGAGTTTCCGTGAAGAGATAGATAAGTCCTGAAACCTGAGCAAAAGAAACAATGATTGGTCTTTCTCCCATGCTGTGTGAGGGTGTCTGATTATGACTTTCCAATTTATTTTACAACCCGGGTGTGGAACCATGCAGCTAAGCGTAGCTATCAAGGCTGCGTGCCTCTGTCTTTCCTTCCTGATGTTAGCAGACAGCACGAAGCCACGAAGCATGGCTTTTACGTGAAGCTATCATGGATTGGTACTTTCGGGTGTGCCTTGCTCAGGTTGCAAACTGCGTGCAGATAAATATGGCAGGGCAACAAGTACGAAGAAGGCAAAGCCCCATTGGAAAACAGAGTCGGGTTTTGGTTGAAAGCCCATTGAGAATCCCATGTGATTCGGGTTCCGGAGTTTTTCAAACTGGGTTTAAGCCTTCTGGGCGGTTTTCTTCATGGTCCATAGCCACAGTTATGTAATATTCTAATTTTTTCAAAAAAAATTGAGCTGTTAATCAGTAAAATATTCGTTATGTTTTAAATATTTTAATCCGAATTTTATTATTTAATAAAAAAATCAAACACTATAAAATATCTGATTAAAATTTAAAGTATTATTCGAACTCATACTTGAATATTATAGATATTATTCATTAAATATCCGTATCTATTAATTAATTGAGTAAAATAAATTTAAAGTCAATTTTTATATATAATTAATCCAAAATTAAATTAAATTAATAATTAAAATTAATTCATAAAAAAAATTTAAAATCATATTTAAAATAATTAATGAATTGTAATAAATATTATATATATAACTAATCGGATTCACATAGAGTATAATCTAAAATGATTATCCGAACTAATCTTAATTCTAGTTAGGTTAGCTAATGTAAAGTAGCTTATTACAAAGTAGTAATTCACCTCCCTAACCAAGAATTAGAGGAATTCAAATTCTGGCGTTCAGTTCATTAACCATTTGCCAAAAGCAAATGCTTCTGCTCAAGCCAAAATCAACTCAACTCTGCCTTTCTCGGTTAATTTTCTGGCAAAACCGTCTAAGAAATCTCAGCACAACATCCAGTCATTGTTCTGGCAGAGTTAATGATGAAGAAGATGATGACAAAGACCAGAAATTTTGCGACACAAGAGAGAATCAACAAGACCATTTGTATTTGTATAAGAGCAAGGGGCAACATCTTCTCACCAACACAAGGATTCTCGACGCTATCGTCCGAAGGTCCAACGTCAGAGCTACCGACACCGTCTTAGAAATCGGACCCGGCACCGGAAATCTCACTGTCAAGCTCCTGGAAGCTGCTAAAAGGGTCGTCGCCATCGAAATTGATAAAAGAATGGTCGATATTCTCCACAAACGCGTAGCTGAGAAAGGGTTGCAAGATAGGCTCGATGTAAGGTTTCAACAAACAAAAAATTTATATGTTTGATGAAATGTCTGAAAGAATGTTCCAAGCTTTGTTGGGTGTTTCATTGTTCTATATAAAAGTAAAATTGTGCTTGTTATTATCGTAAAAATCTAATTTTTGTTTGTAGGTTATATGTAAAGATGCAATGAAGGCGGAGTTTCCTCAATTTGATCTCGTTGTAGCTAACATTCCATACGGGATCTCGTCTCCTCTTGTGGCTAAATTGGTTTTTGGAAGGAACCCTTTTAGGAGTGCAACGTTGCTTCTCCAGAAGGAGTTTGCTCGTCGGCTACTGGCCAAGCCTGGGGACTCGGAGTTTAACAGATTGGCTGTGAATGTGAAGTTGGTGTCTGATGTAGAATTTGTTATGGATGTGAGCAAGAGGGAGTTTCTTCCTTGCCCAAAAGTTGATTCCTCTGTTGTAATGATCCGACCAAAGACTCTAGTCTCGGATGTTAATCTTGATGAGTGGTGGGCTTTCACGAGGACTTGTTTCAGCAAGAAGAATAAGACACTAGGTGCTACGTTTAAGCAGAAGAAGAAGGTGATAGAGCTGTTGAAACTGGCCAAAACAGCCCTGGTGTGCAAGGATTATGAATCGGACGATGACTATGATGGTGACAATGAAGAAGAAAAGACTGACGAAGAAGATGGCTTTGCTTCTGCTGCTTCTGATTTGGAAATGACTTTGTTCAAAGAGAAAATTGTTGGGATTTTGAGAACAGGTGGGTTTGAAGATAAGAGGCCTTCAAAGCTGTCTAATGAGGAGTTGTTACATCTACTCTTCTTGTTCAATCAAGCTGGAATATATTTCCACGACCATGTGCTTCCAAAAGGTTCAGATAATGTTGAATTTGCTGCTGCTTATAGTTCATAGCAGCTCCATCCTTCTTAAGTATTTTTCTTTGTGTTACTGTCGTTTTCACCCTTCTAGTTCTCCTAGAAGAAAATATTAACATCCCAACCTAAGATCATTACCAATTCCTTATATAACCTAACTATTTAACTCGGATTTGAGGCAATTCAAATCCAATTCTTTAAATATATATATATATTTACTATTAAATCAAATATTCAACCATAAATAAAACTCCAGTAAATCACTTTGACATGATCTCCTTGCTTTTTTAGTAAGGCTCAAATCTTCTTTTTTTCAAATAAAGAATTAAATTATATTATATACTGAAAAAAGCTTACTTTTTTAATAAGATTCGAATCATATTTTTTCTAAATCAAAAATTAAATTATATATACAGTAAAAAATGGGCTAGGTCAAGTGACTATTTTTTGTCGGAATGTCTTAAAAGCTCTTTAATTTGGGAATGGGATTGGCCCAATTGACCTAATAGTTTGGGGTTAAGGGCCTATGTTTGCCCATTCGTTTCCTCGTCTCCAACTCTTTCTTTTTCACTCTGGTTAGAGGTGTCCGCTAAAAGCCAGAAACCAAAAACAAAGCTTTCATTTTGGCACTCACTTTGGACCTGAAAAATTAACTGTTTCATGCTTTAAAATAATGGGATTCGGAGCTCTAAGAACTATCATTCGACCGCTATCTCGGACCCTCCTATCCCGGGCCTCCCCTGCTTCTGTAACTACGTCGAGTCTCTCCTCTTCTTTATGCCCAAAACCCGGTTTCAACTTCTTTTTGGGCGGGTCGTTTTACCGGCAATCTCCATGGATCCCGATACCCAATCAGTTGCATAGCTTAACCGACACTCGTTTGCCAAAGAGAAGGCCCCAAGACAAACCGCGTCGGAAAAGAGCCAGCTTGAAACCCCCAGGTACTTCCTTTCGAAACCTCGCTTAAACCCTTTTTCCAATTTTAATTAATTTAAAGTTTTGAGGCTTTTTATTTCATTTTTGGCTCGGGTTTATGTGTAATTAGGGTTTTAGAAGGCCTTTAGAGGGAAGCTCATATATATATATATATATATATATATAAATATATATGCTCATTTTGTTAAAGAGTAAAATTATTAATGAAAAATGAGGAAAAATAGGGGGAAATGCTGATGGATTTAAGAATGCAGGGCCGTATGCATGGGTAAAGTATACACCAGGGGAGCCAATTCTTCCTAATAACCCGAATGAAGGGAGTGTCAAAAGAAGGAACGAGAAAAAGAGAATGAGGCTGCGTTGCGCATTTAAATTGGTTCGTTTTCGATAAACCACATTCAAAACGTTTGATTGATTTCAGCTTTGTATAGTAATTATCTAGTTTGTAATATGTTTAGTTTTTATCAAGCTATGTTAAAGATGAGGAAGGTAGTGCCTTAGGTTTTAGTTATATGCATTATCAACCATTTTTCCTTTACTTGAAAATGCATCCAAATCTCAAATAGAATATCCATTCTGGTAGAATGAAGCTGATTTAAAATGAATTATTGAATGTTGAAGTTACAATTTACATTACTGGTTACCTTGTTGAATGCATTTAGAAGAAATCCTGAAGGTATATATCTGAGCAATGTTTTCTGTAAGTTATCTTTTAATTAGCCAAAAGGGACATTGGAATGTGAAATGAGGGTAGATTCATGTTTTCCTAATAGAGTGTCTCATATTGTCAGAGTTCATGTAGGGATGGGTCTCCCAAATACGTGCTATAATTTCAACCATAGACTGAGGTAAACAATCCAGCTTATCCTGAATTATATGAATGGATGAACCAATTTATCCTTGAGCTGTAGTCACCGTCTTGTTCTTTTCTTGTCTTCATTTTATTTAAACACCAGCTTTCGGTTGTGGCTACTTTATTGAAGTCTGTCTTCAATTGCCATTTCATATTATGCCTCTAACATTGGTTCCTGCGAGGCCAGGTGAATGTGGCTTCAGAATTCATAAAACGTGTAATATGATGCTCTTTTAGCACAGAATTGTTCTGATTATATGAGGAAGCCATATTTGGATTGCAGAAGTTCATCTCTAGATGCATCATTTGTAGCTTTAGAAATACCAATTTAGTTAAAACCATAATTCTGTTGTTAAGAATGTACTCTTGTATCAAAAGAAAATAAAGGGAAAACTAATATCAATTGTTGGTTATTATTGACTTTCCCTTTTCACTTCTGAAACCATGGCTGTCTAATTGCTCCATTGGCACTTTTGTAACATCTTTAACATCTTCTCAGAATTGAACTCATAACTGGTTACCACTCTAGCAGTGTGCGCTGCCCTCACTAGCACTGCACTTTTGGTCTTCAGTTTTTGTCTTTTTATTATTGCGACAAGAGTTTAGACTGAGGTTTTATGTGAAATATCTACATGCTGGTGCTTGCATGCACTGTTTATAGTACACTTTTAACAAGCTTCTTTTCTTATTTTTCAGATTTTCTTAAAGTTCAGATATATTTGGGCAGTTCGATGGGCCATATAATTGCTTTGTGTTTACTTATGTTTGGATGTATTAGTGATTTATCTCTGCAGTAAACTTTCTCTTCCTTTCATCCTTTCTGGTTGTCTTTGGAGTAGACTGTCTACTTTTTAATATCTGCATACTTGGTTCTGGGGAAAATGCTTATGTCTTATTGCGGAGTTCTGCAGGCAGAGGCAAAGAAGAGGAAAGCTCAGTTGCAGGAGGCTAATAGGAAGAAGAAGCTTAAGCGAGTAGAGCGTAAGATGGCTGCAGTGGCAAGGGAAAGAGCATGGGCCGAAAGGCTGGTGGAACTGCAGCGGCTTGAGGAAGAAAAGAAAAAGGCCGTGGCTTGAAATATCACTTGGTCGTAGACTTCTTCCAATGGTATGCTGCTTTTGAGACATCAAACCTTGTTTCTATAAGCTTTATTTGCATTTCCTTCCTAATGTTTGCTTTAGACATCTGAAGTTGGTTTTTCTAGTTCTGCACTTTCTCATTCGTAGACTGGAAATTTGTATTTTATGAGCAGGATTAGGAAACAGGAAAGGTGTTGCAAAGTTCCATTTGGCTTTCCCGACCATGGGCCTGATTCTTGTCCCCTTTTTGCATATCTTTTTTACTGAGCCCTTCTTTGAGGACTTCTTATTGAACTGGTGAAATGAGATTTGGAATAAGTTAGTTGGATTTCAAAATTTATTTTATGATGTGATGTTTGATTGCCAAGTAACCTAACAAAAAGTCATGGAAAAGGGAGAAACATTCATTTAAAATAATTCTTCATTTCATCATGTTTGAGGATACTGGAGAGTTTTTTTGCCACATAAGGGGAAGGGATCTTAGACCATCTGAGGTTTCTTTTCTTACATTTTTATTTTTGGCTTAAATTTACAGAAGATGCCAGGGCCACTACATTCTTTCGTGGTGATTATATGACAATTGGGTGGTTAAGGGTTAAACCCCCAACCCTTTTGCCATTCCTATTTATGATGTATGCTAGGCTGAATAGAGAAACTGAAGTGGTTATTTATCTCATCAAATATGCGTTGCTAATTCGGTTTGACTACCTGCAAGCAGGGTTTTAGTTTGTTCAATGACTGCATAATTCAGTAGCTTCTGCTTGGTTACCAGGACCTCTTACCTGTTGGAAAACTTTGAACTTTTATGAAAGGTCTTAGCAAGAAGTTCTTATAACATATGCTGCTGATTTCCGGTTTGAGATAAACTACAGATAAGAAATATCAGCAGTGATTATGAGCTATCTTCCCATTTTCTTTGCTCCAAGCATCTTTAAAATTTCTTCATGTATAAAACGAGGTTAGAACAACTCTTACACACTACAAAATGGAAACACACCCACGAAGCAGAAAGGACTAAAGCAGTATTTGAAAAGATGGCACAAATGAATGCATGTGAAAGTTTCCTCTTTTCCCTTCTATTATTATTTTTAGGATGTCAAATAGTTGGAGCCAGAAAGCTCCTATATCGTGTGGTCGGATCCACTTGCAATATGTTTGGTAAGAGAGGAGAAAGAAAGGGGATGGAAAAGAAACTAGTGTTTTTCTCGTTCCTCTTTTTTTATCTTCCTACCAAACTGTTAAAGGTTCACAGCTGCTTTCTAAGAATTGAATTGCCTGCCTGGGAGTCATGTAGCTTTCCTTCAAGTGACTGATCCGGTGTTGTCAATATCAGTAGGTGTTTTATGCGAGACAGCAACTACTCAAAATTTTGGATCAGTTAGCTGAATGTTCATCAATCAAGTCCTGTTTTTCTCATCTGTTTTTGTTTTTTTACCAAACAAAAAGGATAGATATTTGCACTACAACCAACCAATATTCCATGGCCAGAATGGCAATCTAACTACATCTTTGCTCTTCTGGTGCTGTTAATCTAGAAGGCAATACCCTGTGTAAGATGATTTTGATATCTTTGGTGGTATTCTCCCTCCACTTCGGCCTGGAAGATGATTGAAGGGAGGCAGTGAAACAAGGAATTTTGTACTACCGCAAATGTTATTATCAACTCAAACAAAAAGAAAGAAAAATTAATCCATTGAAGCTCAGACATGACGAGTTAGATTATATCATCCCCACTTGCATTCAATTTTGAAGGACCAAAAAAGGGCCCAAGGTCTTCTACTGGTATTAAAAAAGATGGTGACATGAGAACTAACACCATGATACACAGTCCCATCGGTTTGTTAAAGATCATTGCTGCTGTACAAATTCCATTTCCAATGGCTCCCTTTTGGTGGGGATAAAGCTTCCAAGTATCTGTCTGGTAATATCTATCCAATGAGACTAAAAATTATTTTCTTTTTTAGATATTTTTTGAACAGATCTTTCCTGGATGGGCCAAACTACTGGTAGTTGCATAAGGGGGTGACTGTGATTGGCAGCTTCCTCTTCATCTTAACAGTTGGAAAGTAGATGATTTCATCCTCCTGAGTAACCCATCTGCATGTGATAAGAGAAAACAGAGTTGTTGTGAGTTTTAACAGACTGTAAGAGATGGCAAATCTGGATAGAATTGGTGGGCTTCTGATGATGCCTATCTACCAGGGCATGGTAGCTAAATATCAATTCTTTGGCTTATTCTTAGTTTATGTAATTAAATAAAAGCAACTCTCAATCATGTGGGATTTTAATGGCCTGTTGGATGTACATTGCCAAGGCCCTTTAACCATGGAGGTATCCCATGCTTCACTGGATCGAATTATAGCAGCAGCAGAAGAAATGTATGATTAAGGAAGAACAAGATTGATTAATTACCTGTAACTGGTGACAAGATGGTGAAGGAAGATTGAAAGTTCTAGCCTTGACAGTTCTAAACCAGGGCAGAGCCTCTGCCCACCTCCAAAGGGTGTAAAGCTATTGTTGTTAACAGCAGTTCCAAGTTTCTGCAAACAAACAAAATTATCATCAATGGGGATAAAACCCAAAATATTTTGGAGTTAAATTGCTTATACAGGTGAACTAAAATTTACGTGACACTTATCTTGTGAAGCGGTGGAATTGTTCACAATTATTTAAAGCTTACCTCCCATCTCCATGGATCAAAACGATATGGGTTTTCATAATTTTCCTCATCCATATGAACAGAAATGAAAGATGCCAGGACACACCATCCCTGTGGTATCAAATAACCTGCAAACAGCCATAAAAAAGTTTGGTCTAATGAAAAGTGTTTTTCCTGATTTCTGCAGAGTCAATCCTAAAGAAATTCTACATGAAACTACCTTTAATGTCTATATCCTTGAGTGCTTTCCTCCAAACTCCATTGATGATATTTGCCAGTCTAAGAGTTTCACTTATCACCTAGCAAGAGCAAAAAGAAAAGGAAAACTTCATGTAATATGCGACTTTTTTTTATGTAAAAAAGAAACTGTTACATCATCTCCTTTGAAATTTGAGACTCACATTTTGAGTGAAAGGCAAAGACAAGTAGTCAGTCCAACTATAGTCTTCAGCAGAATTCATCATCATCTTCTTCTTCAGTTCCATGTTCTCCTCCTGCACAAATCAACATATCATCAATTACATAAAAGTGTTATAAAAACTTGCTTTTCAATGAAACAAGCCAACAACTAATGCCATTGGATCACTTTTCCTTTATTGTTTCTCCAACAAGGAAAAAGAAAATAGAAAGGGGTAGCAGACTTCAGACCTGTCACATATCTTTACAACAATTTCAAAGACTTTCATTTCGTAATTATGGTAAGAACCTTCTTTACAAAATTACTTAATTACAGGCTTCCCCCCTTCAATTCTAACCTTGAAAATAATTGCCCCATGAATTTCTTCTTCATGTACCTTTTCCACGGAGATCTTAACATGAAACCAAGGGATAGTTTTTGTAGTTTTGGAGACTGTGACTAAACCAACACGGTTCAATTCCCAGTTCAAAGTTCAATCAGTTTTGAACTTGTGAGATAAATTTTGGGTTACCAAATATCTGACCAGACCATACAGAAACTTGCCAATTCTTGGAAATTTTCTACATTGTTGCTACAGATTCGTGGTTAAGATACAACCATTTTTAGCTTCAGTAAGGAAACCATACCCAGGATTCCTCTTAAACAATATGGTTCATTGCATTAATCAAAGTTCAGTTTCTTTGACAGAGGAGTACAATTGGAATATGATCCAAAGTACAAATAGTAAAGTCAAAAGAAAGGGTTTTTCCTTTTTCTTTTTTCCATTGGAAAGAAAACTGACTAGGAGTTAGGTAGAACTGTGACAATCAAAGCAGAGGAAAGGGCGGAAGAGTTAAGAGAAAAGTGACGGTACTCTTAACTCTTTACAGTATGGTCTATTTTTCGACACAATCTGGGGCCCTCCACACGTACAATCTGTCTTGCACGTGCATGTACTCGTGTGTCTAAGGAAACTAGCTAGGAAAGAGGCTTCTCCTTTTCCAAGGAAAAAATTAAAAGAAAAAGGAAAGAGAAAGTCAAACAGTTGGCTTTAGGACCAACTTTTGCAGATGGAATCAAAATGATCCTAGCCGTGGGATGGAAAAGGTGTGAGCTTTTCTATGTTTTTTAAGCTATTTTTATTTATTTATATTCATGTTACGTACCATCAACTGGTGGAGAGCAACAGGGCAGTCACTGAGGAATTTGACAGCTAGGGTCATTGCCATGGGAACCGTCTCTTCTCCAGGGATCATCATCTCTATTATGTTCCCACTGACGAAATCCAACGGCAGAGATTGCTTCTCGTTTGCTTCTTCCCTGTCACGTAGCAGCACGTCCACTGCATCATTGGCCATACCTCTTTCGTCTGTTTTCTCCATGGCCAATTTTCTCTCCTCCACAATCTTTTTCACCATTTTCAGTAGCCTTTCTTTGGCCTACAATGAACCAAAAAAAAAAAAAAAAAAACCCTTGTAGAAACCCTAGAGAAATGGTAATCTGAAGAGAAAAATGAATCCAAGTTTTCTCTTTTATTTATTCACCTTCAAAGATTTGTATAGTCTTGTTCCTGGAAATTTGATGGGTAAGCAGATTAATCCTTTGATGAATTCTTCAAATTCTCTCTTCAGAAAGTTCAAGTCTTCTCCAGGACCAACACTCATCAAAACTTTTACCAAGACATTGAATGTAATCTGAGGTGTCCATGAAGCAGAAAAATCAAGCTTCGTCAAGAGTCAAAATGGCAGTATCATTATTTGGAATCAATATTTGTTTAAGTAGTGCTGTACTATTTGGAATTTGACCTTTTTGGTTTCTTCTTGAACATGTATCAGCTGCATGTCTTGCCATGAACCCAAAGTTAGTTTGACAGAGTTTTCAATGTATCTAGTGACACGGGTCTTGAGCTGTGGGGATCTCAAGAAACCTCCGAGGAGTGCATGAACTCTCTTCTGAAGATTCCCATTCATCTGAAGGATGGAATGTTCGCCAAGCAACTCCCGGATCGATTTGGGGTAAGCGGGGATAAAAACATTGCCATGGTTCTGTAAAACCACCTTGTTCACGTCGGGATCGGTGGAAACAATGATGGGTGTTCCCAAGATGTGAGTTTTGAACACCGTCCCATGCCTGGAAAAGAGAGAAGAGAAACTAAGCAAAAGGCCAAAGCTTTGGCTTTATTGCAGGGCAGGACTTCTTTTATTGCTTTTTGTTTTGTTAGCTTCATTGATTGAAGTCCACAGAGGGTGACGCTATGGAGTTCAAAAATGGAAAAGAAATGGTGGTTTCGTTGGAAAGAAAAATAAAAAAAGAAGATGAAAACAATGGCGAATTTGGGTGCTGTTGGTTACTGCCTGCAACAAGCAATTGGTTGGAGCTCCAAAACCCAATGCGCTCTTGTCCTAGTAAGTCCTTCACTTGCAAACTTTTTTAGTTAATGTCATCTTCTATTTTTGAAGCTGGGAAGGCCAGTGGAGTAGTTATCTGTCATAGCTCATTAATGAAAAAGAATTTCTTTTTGGTACATATCATTCAATGTAATCAATTTTTAGGCAAACAATTGTTCCCTTTTATTTAATGTGGTAATTAATTTTTTACAAAAAATTTGTCTGCTTTTCCAAAAAAAAAAAAAAAGAATTTGCCTGAATTATAAAGGGAATTTGAGGCCTAGTCATTGAGGCAATGTTCCCATTGACTAAGCAAATAATGTGAAATGAAAGGAAGAGTTCAAATTAATTAATTCCATTACTAATTTTTTTTGGATGAAATGACAATTTACATACCACTATTAGTGTATATATAATATATTGATATTACAATATTTAATTGCAAACCAAGAAACTATTACTCATCCCATCCACTCTCAAAAATGAAAAAAAAAAGAAAAGAAAAAGAGAATTAGTGATGTAACTCAATGGCATCCTTTACAGAGGAGGAAGGGTAGATTTATCTTCCTTTGGGTTATATAAATATAGAAAACTTTTACCACTACATGCTAATTGCTATAAACTCCTTATGCCAACAAATAGAAAAGAAAAGAAAATAAATAATAATAAAAAACTTTAAATTTATTGTTACCCCACAAGTTTATGTTTTAGCCTGCATGTTACATGATTTGATAGATAAAGAGTCCTCTAGTACTATAAGAAATTCTTTTGTAGTACTAATAATAATAATCAGAATAATTTGTAATGCCATGCATGCCCTTTTTTAATTATAAAAATTGGGGAACAATTAGAACTTTATAGGCTGTATAAGCAATATATTTACATAAAATAATAAGAAAGATGATAAATTTATATTTAAATAAAAAAATAACAAAAATATAATAATGCTCATATGATGATGATGGAGCAATGATTTGTGAATCTAGGGTTTCCATCATCGAAAGAGAAAAAGCAAGCCTGGCAAACTAATAAGACTAATATTAAAACTTTAAAATTAAAAGAAAATAAATAAATATGTGTATATACATGAATATACAAATGGAGCCATGGAGAAAGGAGGAAGGGCAAAAGAACAAGGAGCAAGAAGAAGACAATCCCAAAAGCAAGAAAACATATACAGTGGGGTTAGAAATTAAGGAAAAGGAAAAGCTCACAGGGATTTGCGTTTGTCCATGAAACTGACAGGCCGGGAGGTGTAACCACAAGCAATGAAGTCGAGAGTTTCTCCTATGAAAGGCCAACCCAAGCTCCCTTTAGGAACCCCACTCTTCTTTTCTATTACTTCTCCTCCTACTCCTACTCTCTTCATCTTCATCTTCTTGTTGTGCCAAAACCAATATCCTACCAAGACAGCACCCATCAACACGCTGAACAATCCTATTCCCCGGTCCATCTTTCACCAAAATAACCAAATGATAAACCCTAGACTACTTCTAGCAATAAGCTGCAAAGGTTTTTGCCTTTATGAGAGACTTTGGGAAAGTTGAGTGTTCCAAAATACACATGGGGTTATTAACCTGATCACTGCATGCAGCTCTAGCTTTGTAGAGAAAAGGAGAAAGAGAGAGGAGAAGGGAGAGGGAGAGGGAGAGGGAGAGGGAGAGAGACAGAGATACTACTTGGCAAGTGAAAAATAATAAGGAAAAAGCTCTTTGTCCTTGGTAAGGGAAATGAATGAGAGGGTCATGGCTATCTTGAGCGAGAGATTCGGAAGATCTAGAGGTTGCACCTATCATTAAATGAGTTGGCCATTTTGGGTGCACCCAATGCTCCACGCTTGTTCATTTTGTCTTCTCTTCATTTTAGATAGAGATGTACCCATCCCTGCACATAATAGAGGAAAAAAGAGTGGGGTAGTGTTTAAAGGCTTCTTGTTGTTCTTCTTCTTCTGCTAAAAGAATTAATCTTCTTGCTCTTAGCTGTTTTCGATCCTTTCAACAATACTAACACACATTTCATCTTAACAAATAGTATCGAACCTGGATGGAAAGTGATCCTGCTTAAATCCATACATGGGAAAGAATCCGAGCTTGGTTGACACTTGTTGCCAACGTGTTAAAAGAGGAAGAGAAGTTAATGAGAGGTGAAACAGTAGGTTGTATTACCTTTCTCGACTTCTCCCAATCTCTAAGAAGGCGTGGAGAGAAGCCCACTGGGCCTAAAGTGAGGGCGCCGGAATTGTCAGCCTCTTTTTTCTTTAATGGGAACAAAAACCAAAATCATCGTCTTGTCTTTCATCATCCTCCAGTTCTCTCACAGTCACCACCACCACCACCCCCCACACACCCACTGCCTGTCTCTCCCTTTCCTTTTCTCTCTCTTTCATGCATTTTAATAGTTTTTCTGAGAATATGAACAACACACACCTATCTTTTGAGGTAACTGTTTGTGAGTTATGACCCAACGGAGAAATCCAAGTGTTTTTTGTCTTGGCTTTTTGTCAAATGGGATTGCCTGCTGCCATTTGCCATGGTTGAAATTTGAAAGGCAAAAAAGGAAAGTGGTCCGTCCTCTTGCATGCGAACCATGTGGGGTTTGTGCGATGGGGGCTGGCTGGTAAGAGGGGAGAACATGCATGCGCGCTTTGACCTCTTTTTTTTTAACTCATGATGAGCGAAATCATATGATTCTCTCAATCATGTTATATAATTTTATCCATGATGACCCCCAACAGTTTCAAAGATCTAGTGGAATCCCTTGCCGCATATTTGGAAATGATTTACCTGTGCTCTTAATTCCTGTTCAGTGTAGAACAATCATGGGTGGTAAAACTTTGGGGTTTCAATCTTGAACTGAAGCCATCGTGTTAGTGAGATAGAAATGGAATTATTCTTTCCTTCCCATTCTATATATCAGAAGGAACAGAGGAGAGAGACGGAGAGAGAGAGGGGACAATTTAGCATGTCAACATCATTTTCTGATCATTTTGCTCTGCCAGACGAGGTAGAGAAATGTCATGGTCGTTCAGGCTCGAGTAACAGCTACCATAATTAAGATGGGGGGCGGCAGTAGGGCCTAAGAATCAATTTTCTGCTTTCTACAATGCATCAGCCAGCAATCCGTAGAGTGAGAACAAAATGATAAGAAGAAAAATCCGCAGCCACAATTGCCTCTATCCACCCTTTATAGCAATTGGTATCGACATGTATGCTCTACCACATTCTGAATAAAATTACAGAAAAGCACCTCTTAGCCATATTGAAGCAGCAGCTCCAAATAGAAAATTCCAGACCCTACTCTGTTTTCTTAGGCTCTCGTGCCCATACCCTTTCCTTGGCAGGAGCAACCTAGCACAGAATTTACATCAAATCTCCTAGCAACAAATGTCAATTCTACAGCAAAAAGCTATTCTAGCATTATGAAACAAGAATGAAAGTGCTTGTAATTCCATTGCAAATAAAGGGAACTAGTAATTAAAAAGAGAAAAGGCCTAACGCACGCACATCAGGAAAAGGGCAGCTCTGGTTTTCAACTTCTGCTACCACAGGCAACTGCTGCTTCCTCCACGTTGTTGTAAAATGTGCTTAACTTAGTTATAGCAAGTGCCTCTCCAAAAAGTGATGCTCTTGTAGTCTTTGTTATAAGAACTTCTACATAATCACCAACAACAGGATTCCTTTTGTTATCTACTTGATCATCTCGATCTTGCAAAGGAAGATTGATAAATGAAACTCTATGGCCTCTATCACTTTTGCCAATAAGCTCTGTATCTGGAGCCCTCTTGTTTGGGCCTTCAACCAGCACAAGTTGGATGGTTCCCAACTGAGCATCATAGTGTTGACCAGTACTTTCACGGAAAGCCTCGATAAGTTCTGTAAGCCTCCTTTGCTTGACTTTTTCAGGAACGTCATCAACATAGTTTCGGTGGGCATGAGTTTTTTCCCTCATGCTGTATGCAAACATGTATGCCATATCATAACCAACGGCCTTTATTAGGCTTAACGTGTCTGTATGCTCCTCCTCTTTTTCACCACAGAAACCTGCATAAGATATCCAGATGATAAGAGGGCAACACCAGAAACTGCAGGTTAACTTTCTTATATGGAGGAGATGAGTTATTGGTAGCAACTCTAGCAGCAGTGCATCTGTGGATCATCTAACACCAACAGCTGCAGTAGATTCACTAGGCATAACTTTGCAAAAGATATGGACAAACAAGAGAACAGAAATTTTTACTAGTTTTTGGTGATAGGTTGGGAGAGTTATTTATTACCCACTATTCACCAGTGGTGCACATGTGCCAAGTGTGCTCTCTACCAACCGTAGAATCTCAGGCTCTTTTTCAGAAGATTAAGCTTAGATAGATTTTTAACTCGTACTTTAATAAAGCATGCTTCTAAAAGAAGCATGAGCCTGGCTCACACTCTAACAAAGGTGTGAGTTTAATTTAATGTTCTGGAAATGAGAGTCCTTTCACTTGATTAATAAACAGAACAGAATAGACACCTCAAGTGTAAAAGTTATTGTGGAAATGGCATTTCCCCAAAAACAAAAACAGCAATTTGTACTACATTTTGCATGTTAATCAATAGAAGAATACTCGAAACAAGGAAGATGAATCTATGGTACTCTGCAATAGATAAGAGAAACCAATAAGCTCTCTGTAAAGACATGTGATCCACCATATTAGACAGGAAAAAGGCAGAAAAAGCAAAATGATCAGGGCTCGATTCTCTAAAAGAGAAGTCTTCGATCCTTACTAAGAGCTTAGCCCAATCACCATCACACCCTAATTGAAACAGCAATAAGCTTGTTCAAAAGGCCCAACTTCACATCTCCTAGTTGACAATGTAAGTAAACATCTGGTTCGTTGCAATCACTTAAGTAAAAAAAGAAGGAAATTGATGTGACTTTAGGCATTAAGTAATGTTCCAGGCAACATAAAAAAATTATTATAGAAACCCTATGGCAGATTAAGAGATTATTTTTAGGGCGGAGTGGTAATATTTCACATAAATTAACTGATGTCATTCCTTCATACTAAAGGGCAACTGTCTAAGTTTTCACATCTAAGTATATAACCAAAATAGTAAAACCACAATAACCTTATAAAACCTTACCACATATGAAATCACTGCTTATTCCCATGTCTGGAATGATCCTGCGTATCTTCTGAACAAGATCTAAGTAAGCCTCTCTACTATATCCTCGACGCATTCTTTCAAGCACTGTGGTACTCCCTGTTTGTGCAGGCAAATGTATCGACTTGCAGATATTATGGCGGTCTCGCATCAGATACAGCAACTCATCCGGAAAATCTTTAGGATGTGGGGATGTATATCTGAACCTCATTTCGGGAAACTTAGTAGAAAGTCGATCTAGGAGATCAGCAAAACGCAAACCCATATTTTTCACCTTACACATGCTTTTAAAGCCTTCACTCAATGCCCAATTACTTCCTGGTTCAACTTCTTTTTCAATTCCAGAATCATCGTTATAACTATTCACATTCTGTCCAAGAAGAGTCACCTCCCTTACACCTTCTTTCCAAAGCTCCCCAACCTCCTTCACTATAGACTCCACAGGACGAGACCTCTCTCTACCTCTAGTAAACGGAACGATACAAAATGAGCACATATTGTTACACCCCCTCATCACAGAAACAAAAGCTGTAACCGAATTTTTCGAAATCCTGACAGGACTGATATCTGCATACGTCTCTTCAAGCGAAAGAAGAGTGTTAATCCCTTTCTGACCATAATCAACCTCTTCCAACAGCCTTGGCAAATCTCTATAAGCATCTGGCCCGCAAACCACATCAACCATCTTATCCGAATCCAGGATTTTATCCTTTAACCTTTCAGCCATACATCCCAACACCACCACTTTCGGAGGGTGCAAGGACTGCGACCTTCCTATAGCTACATTGCTCTTCCAATGCCTCTTTAAAAACCAAAAATAATTAAGCCTTTGCCACACTTTTTGTTCCGCGTTGTCCCTTATCGCGCAAGTGTTAATGAATATAATCTCTGCACTCTCAGGAACTTCCACAGTTTCACTATACCCAGCATTCTTCATAATTGATAGCACAATTTCCATATCGTTTATATTCATTTGACACCCATATGTCTCATGGTAAATTCTACCTTTTGAAGCAATTTCCAAAGCTGGTGCATCACCAGACAAAATTCTAACACCAAAAAAAATTGTTTTTTGACGTATAAAATTCATCACTTTTCTTTACTATGCACTTTAATTATTAAGGCGCGGAAAAATTGATATCAAAAAGGGAGAGAAAAATAAAGTAATTGACTTACTCGGGATGTGGTTGAGAGGCCGTGAGGGAAGCTTGAGCGACGAAGTGATGGAGAGTGGGAACGCCATCGGTGTTGAGGAGGCGGTGAGATTGAGAGAAGCTTCTGGAAACATCGAGAGCGAAACTTTTCCCGATTGGTCTTCGCGGGAAATGGCGACGAGAATTGGAACGAGAAGCGGAAGGCTTCGAAGAGAAGAATCTTAGAGTGTTAAAGCAGCATCGCCGGTGGACTCTGACGCAGCTGCCGGGTTGGCTCAAAATGGACGCCATCGAACCAACTGCTCAGTGTGTGCTCTTTGTTTGCTTTCCCAACGCAGAAGTACTGGATAGGGGGATAGTGGAAGGGAAAGTCTCAAAACGGCAACATCTTAGTCTGAGCAAAACCGAGAGGGGGTATTATGGTCATTTTGTATTAACTTCGAAGTTGCGTCTATAGATATCGTTGGCGGATTAGTTTGGCACGTCTGCAACGGAAAAAAAAAACGAAGAAAAAAATTGAAAATCGGAAATGGAGAAGTTGAGAGCTACGAGCAATCTCCGACGATCATTGAAATCGCTTCTCAACCGTCGATTAAGTCCCGGTTCAGGTATCATCAGCTGCCGTCCGTTCGATTCCCTCTATATTTTGGTGCTTTTGTTTCAAATTTTGATTGTTCTTGTAAAATTCAATTTTTTTTTTACTTAAAACAGATTTTACGCATTTCAATCAAAAGAGGGGTTTTCAGACGAGTTTTAATCGGATCAGAGATTACAAAAGTGTCGGAGAAGTGAGTGCGGTTCAGTACAGATATTTCAGTTCAGTGTCGACGCTTGTTCAGAGAAATCCTTCATTTTCGACGTTAAATTCCGATGATATTAGTTATTTCAAGCGGTTACTAGGAGAGAAAAACGTTATTCAAGATGAGGATAGGCTCGAAACTGTAAATACGGATTGGATGCATAAATACAAAGGCTCCAGTAAGCTCTTGCTTCAGCCTCGAAGCACTGAGGAGGTTCGCTTTCTAATTTTGCTCTTCAAAGCTCTCGAAAATCTGTTATATCTTCGGTGATTTTACTTTATTTTTCTATTGCAGGTGTCACAGATTCTTAGATATTGTAATTCAAGATGTTTAGCTGTTGTTCCTCAAGCTGGAAATACTGGACTTGTTGGTGGAAGTGTGCCTGTTTTTGATGAGGTAATGCTGATTTTTCCGAGCTATTGATCAATAATCTGTTGTCTGATACTCTTTTTGGTGGATGCTTTCTTCTTGTCTATTACTAATTGAATTGCTTTTCTCTGATTTAATTCTCAGGTGATTGTCAACGTTGGTTCAATGAATAATATCATAAGTTTTGACAAGGTATGTTTCATGTCGTTTTTCCACTTTGTTTCTGGCTTTTTCTTTTTCTTGCCAAGTATACAAACATAAGGATCTTTTTTTGTTTTGAATTAAGGTTGTGCAGTGTGGATTTTACTTAGCAGAATTCATTTAGATCCTTTTGAATTTCTTATTGAACTTTGTGAACAAAAAAGAAACAGAAATGAAATCCTAGTGGTTTAAGATATCCAACTATTATATTATAATAATGTAAAACTATAATAAATTTCTAACTAGTCCGGATTAATTCTAAATTCTAAATGAAACTGCTTTAAATAAAGGAAAAGAAAACTAACCCCACCATATCACTTAAGGTATAAAGTAGCATTCTGCATTCCAGTTCCACGTCAATATATAACATCATAACACAGTTATATATGAAATATGCTATATTTCAGGTCAGTGGTATATTGGTATGTGAAGCAGGCTGCATATTAGAAAATCTTATCTCTTTCCTGGACAACCAAGGGTAATTGCCTGCTATACTGTCAATGCCTTTTCTCGATGGACCTGTAATGTTGTTCGACTCTAGATGCATACTTGTACCCCTGTCACCTTTATCTGTGGATATTGATCTATCTTCACTCATTCTATGAGTATATGCTGTGTTTCAGATTTGTTATGCCTCTGGACTTAGGTGCAAAAGGGAGCTGTCAAATTGGTGGAAATGTTTCAACTAATGCTGGTGGTTTGCGCCTTGTACGTTATGGTTCACTTCATGGGAATGTTCTCGGTAAGAATTCTGCTTGTTAATTGGACATCTATTTTCTTCAATTTACACTTATTTCTTCAACTTAGGGTGGGTTTAGCAATCAGAAAGGGAAAATGAAAAGGAGCCTACTGAGCTATGCATATGCCTTGTAATATGAAAATTTTAGGGTGTTGCATTTCATAAAGCTGGTTATATGAGGTTAACTCTTAATTTTTGAACCATTATTGTGAAGCTTCATTTTTTCTACGGGTGGAGTTTGGTGACTGATAGCATGGTGTGTGCACTATCTATAGGGAGGGTAGCCTTAACCTCGTGTGGGCATCATTGAACAATTTGCATTAATACTTTTTAATAGGATTTTGTGTCCTAAATTGCATATCTAAATAGTAAAAAATAAAAATAAAATTAGCTTCCTTAGGTTATATTCCTATCTGCTTAGGAGATATGCCTATTTATTATTATATTTTAGGGTTTCAGGTTCATGGTTGTTTAATAGTCTCTCAAGTATTTGCAGTTTTTTTGGGTACTCACATCGAAGTGCTTGAAGCTTATTCTCTAAAAGAAAGATACATAATGTTTGGACACAGATTACTGTTTAATAGTGAAATGATATGGAAGAAAGATCTGGAAGTTCAAGAGCTCAATAACCTAGCCATTTAACTGACATGTTAACTATTCCAGTATTCAAAACCTGCTATCAACTTCTTGCAATTTTTGATCGTAGATATCTTCTGAATTTATTTTGCTCATGCCAATTCCATCTGAAGCCTGCTTTCCCATTACCTCATAGGTCTTGAAGCTGTTTTAGCAAATGGTGATGTGCTTGATATGCTTGGGACTTTACGTAAAGATAATTCTGGGTATGACTTGAAGCATTTGTTTATAGGTGTGCACCTTATGCTTTATTGGTGGAATTGCTGCAAGTATTGTTTTCATTAGAGTTTACATCTTCACTTATATTTCTTCTATCATCTGTGTAGGAAGTGAAGGATCCTTGGGAATTGTAACTAAAGTTTCTATACTGACCCCTCCCAAGCTGTGTTCCGTAAATTTAGCTTTTCTTGCATGTAAAGATTATTCTAGCTGCCAGGTTTGATCTACTTCCTCACCGTAAAATATATTTTCTTGGGAACAATTTATGCTAAATTAATGCAGAATAATAGGATAATAGACATCATTGTTATCTGCTTATCATTTTCTTCCTCCTGTTTATCAGAAACTTCTTGTGGAAGCAAAACGAAAACTTGGGGAGATTCTATCTGCTATTGAATTTTTGGATGACCAGGCAATGGTTTTGGTAAGCTTTCTGTCCCATACTCTTAACAGTTTTTTCAGTCTGTGTATCATAAAGGTATTATTATTAGAGCTGTTATTGTTGCTGCTAAAATCCTTTCTTATGGCTTTCATATTTTGACTGGACTAAGGGTTGATGCTAATTTTTTTTCTGATGAATTAAAGCATACTCCTGCAATCTTAGTTGTTTCTGGTTGAATGAAGGCTGGAAGCATTCCTAATTTGTTATTGCATTATATCTGCCAGGTTTTGCATCATTTAGATGGAGTTCGGAATCCGTTACCCACCTCAATGCACAACTTCTATGTTCTGATTGAGACAACAGGCAGTGATGAATCTTTTGATAGGTAAATCTTTTCAATTGGTTTTTATTCATCTATTGGTGCTAAACTTTCTCTTTATACATCTTTTCACTATCTTTTGTCTCAATCATTTACAGTAGAAGAAACACACACACTTAACAGAAGTTCAAATGATGATTGCAAGAGAAATATGCTGAAATCAACCAACAGCTTTAAACTTCTTGAATTGAACCTTTTTTTGGATTTTTCGTTGTACTTGATGCTGTCAAATGTTCTTTCATTAGCATCTATTTTTAGCTCTTGGGGCCCTTCAATATCTCGATGAGTTTACAAAATTATAAATTCCTGCAGGGAGAAACTTGAGGCCTTCTTACTTAGCTCAATGGAAGGTGGTTTGATTTCTGATGGTGTTCTTGCACAAGACATAAACCAACTATCCTCATTTTGGAGAATACGTGAGGTTCCCATTTGAATACCATATTCTTCTTCCTACATATTTTTTTAATTTATAATCATTGTAATCTCTGTACGAATGGATGTAGTTGTAACTTTCCTTTTCTTACATTGCAGGGTATACCAGAAGCATTGATGAAAGCTGGTGCCGTTTACAAATATGATTTGTCATTGCCTGTTGAAAAGATGTACAATCTTGTGGATGACATGAGAGTAAGACTTGGTAAGCAGAGTTGTTATTGATACAAATATGATTTGTTAAGCAAAGTTGTTATGTTTTTTTTGGTAATTCAATGTGATTGTGTGGTTTGTAAATTACTTGTCCAGCATTCAACAGCATAGAAATGTCTTTAAATTCTGCTTAGGATCTGCATCTCAAATTTTCAGGTAATTTGGCGAAAGTAGTTGGATATGGTCACCTTGGGGATGGGAATTTGCATCTTAATATTTCTGCTCCACAGTACGATGACGCGGTAAGGTCCTCCTGTATAATTTGAAGAAATCCTTCCGTATTTGTATTAATATCTGTAATATTGCAGATTTTAGAACAAATTGAACCCTATGTCTATGAATGGACATCTAAACACCGAGGGAGTATCAGTGCTGAACATGGCCTGGGATTGATGAAAGCTAACAAGATCTATTACAGCAAAACTCCTGAAACTGTGAGTTTTTCTCCGAATGCAAAATGATACTACATATTTCTGTTTCCTGGTTTCTTTTTGTGAGTTCATAGTTGCTTCATGAAGAGTGTCTAAAAAGAGAATTTTTTTGGATAGGTACAAATAATGGCTTCCATCAAAAAGTTGCTTGACCCGAATGGGATACTCAACCCATATAAAGTTCTTCCACACTCACTCAATCCCTAGAGCTGGGCCAGGGAATGCTACCCGCGAAGCCTTTCTCTCATCTCCAAATTCAGTCTCACCACTAAGAGCATTTGGCAAACTTTGGAATATGTCATGAAAAAGATGCCAGTATGGAGGTGAGCTGAAAATGGGGAAAAGGGGGGGGGGGGGGGGGGGGGGGGGGGGCGGCGGCGCATGAAATATCCATAAAGAATATTGATCTGGCAAACAAAGGGCATCGTTTCCGGTACCATATAGTGAACTTGTTATAATCATTGAATAAGAGATGGAAACATGTTAAGACTCTCAGGTGCATAAAATTGCAAAAATGAGTTGGAACTTGTTGCACCAGCATAAAATTTATTAAGCTTTTCTGTATGTAAATATTCTATTCAAGTTGACGTCTCTTGCATCTTTCTTAATGTGCGCTCAAGCCGTTTTCTGGTAGGTTTATGGGAGCAAGCAAATTGCAGATCCAAGTAGGCCAAAAACCATTTTGCCAATTGCATCATGCATCTGCTCTCTGGGCAAATACCAGGTAACCACTTGTCAGGATTTTGTGTAAGTGATTATGTGACGACAAAGAGGCAATTTGGTGTTGAAAATAAGGAGTTTAGGCCTAACTTTAGTATGAAATGAAGTAAAAAAAAAGGATTCTTGGTTGTCTTCTAGAGCATCCTTCATTCATTTATTTATGTTGTAAAGCAGAATATATGTAGTGGGTTTGACATATGGAGTGTTGCCAAGACCATCTTTGTGGAAAAGAATTAGGAAGGGACAAATTGCAAAGGAAAGCACCAATTAGCAAGGCTGGAATATGCTAATCCCCTGATCTTGCCATGTCCATAGATTCTTAAAATGGAGAAATGAGAATAAAAACATTGGAGGAGTCAAAGAGGGGGGCATATTGCCTGCCGAAAGAGAAAAGTAAGATCCTACGTTGGATTTTCCTAGTTGTTGTCGTTGGATAAGAAGGAATTAGCAGCATTGCAAAAACAATAAAATAAATAAAAATAAAAATCTACCACCAAATCTGCCTCTGAAATTAATTTAAGTGCCTGCCATGGATGTCCCTTCCTAGACATTTGTATTTAGAAATTGTAGTTGATGCCGATCCATAGTCAGCACAGCCATGCGTTGACGAGCCATCGCCCCTTCTCTCCGTCATGATAAAAAATAAGATAATGACTAGTGTGGAGGGATGATCCATTTCTAGACATGACCTTGTCTTAGGTTTTGTTTTGCTTTTTTTTTTTTTTACTTATTTAATTTTAATTTTATGTCAATTGGATAATAAATAAATACTATAATTCCAAATATCAATTTAGTATCGAATATTTGATTCAATTATAAACGTAGGATGCATGCGTTTTTTATTTAAAAAATAAAATTTAAATTTATTTTTTTAAATTGAGAAAATTATTTCAATTTAACTTTTTTAATCATATAACTTAATAAATTACACTCCATTGGCATGATAAAAAGACGAATAAAATGAAATTTAACGGGATTTTACTAACAAACATCCAAGATTAGTGTAAATGAAAAACATAAATAACAAATCTAAGCTTTGTCGGGCCTTGGATCAGTTGGATGGTAAAACAACGACATCGTTTCGATGGTTGTCGGAGGGCTCCTTGTCGAAATGAAAAACCGCCTACAGAATAACTAATAAGATGATAAAAGGAGGACAAAAAGACATCGATCAAAGGGAGAGAGAGAGGATACGGTGGGGAACGCAAAGAGGGTCGCTCTTTCTCTTTCTTTGTTTTGTCAAATAAGAAATAAATCACTCCCTTTCTCTCTCTCTTTGTAAAAAGAAAAAAAAAAAATCTCTTTCCTTTCCGTTCCTTTCGTTTCTTGATTGATATTTTCCCTTTGGATTGAGGCCAGAGGGCCCGAATACTATAGCCGAAGGCCAGAAAAGCATGACCAGCTCCTCCGCCTCCGCTCGCAAGGTTCCTCCTTCAATTCTCCTCTCTCTCTCTCTCTCTCTTGAATTAATTTTGTTGGAAATGTTTTGATTTGGTGTTTCAGGCGCTGAGTAAGATAGCGTGCAACCGTTTGCAGAAAGAGCTGGTGGAGTGGCAGGTCAACCCTCCCTCCGGGTTCAAACATAAAGTCACCGATAATCTCCAAAGGTACTCGATTCAATCATTTTTCCATTTTCTTTTAGATCTTCTGCTTCCCTACATCGATTTCTTCTTCTTCTTCTTTTGTTTCTGTTGTAAAAAATTGGAACGTTTTTATTTGAACAAAAAAATTCAGGTGGGTAATTGAAGTAAATGGTGCTCCGGGAACTTTATACGCCAATGAAACCTATCAGCTTCAGGTGGATTTCCCTGAACATTACCCTATGGAAGCTCCCCAGGTTTAGATTTAATTCAAGAAACCTTTTTCTTAAAGATTTGTTAATTTAATTTTATAAAGCTTGTCTTTTTTTATGATTTTGCTCTGTCGGTGGCAGGTGATATTTCTTCATCCGGCACCTCTGCATCCACATATTTATAGCAATGGCCATATTTGTTTAGGTACGATTTGTCATAAAATTGCTCTGTCCTTTCAATGTATTTCATTTTCTCGGAGGGTTTTGATTGATTTTTATCTTACTTTTTGCAATTGATGTGTCATGATCTGATTTGTCTCTTTGCTTACATCTTAATTTTTGTCTATTTATCCTTTGAAAATGATTGGCTTTTGGATAGTGTTGCTTCGTACTCATTTGTTGTTGCCTTCACAAGTTTTTCCCTATGTTTTCTTGGGAGGATCTTTGGTTATTATGTGAGGCTATTTTTACTGATATTTGGATGTTATCGTATCATGCATCCTTCTTCCTACCCTTTTCACCAAAATATATATGGAAAAAAAGTAAGTGCAATTTCTAAGTCTCCAAATATTCACTACAACTGGCAACAGAAAACCTTGTTAGCTTTGTCTTTACATATATATATATATATATATATAAAATAAAAGGGGAAAGAAAGGGGAAATTGAAATTTAAAGATTGTTGCCCTCAGTGAGTAGTATAGATGTTTTTTACTTTGTAAGACTTAAAAAGAAACTGATTTTTCTTGTATTGGGTTTTTTCTGAAATGGGAAGTCGGTGAACTATAGTCTAGCATTTCCTCCTCGTTTCCTGGCTGTGGTATGATGTTATTGTTCTGTTACAGTAATAGGGTAATCTGTGCTGCGTTCTTTTGAAACCCATGGCTTCATTCATGAGGTTGTGAAATGTTATTATCTTGTAGCCTTTTACAATGTCAACTTGCTTTTTAATTCTTTATATGGTTTCTTCAAGTGGACAAGGGAGGGCATAGTAATTGCTTGGGAAATGAGCTCAGGATAATGTTTTTATCTACTTGCTATGCCTTTTTAACATGGTTTGCTAAATTCAAAGCATAATTGATATTGTTATTTTAACTTATGTTTTGTAAAATTCAGATGCTCTTTCTGTGTCTCTCTCTCTCCCCAACACACATGCAGATGCACATGCATGCACATTGATAGTGATGTTGCTCAATTTTCACGGTTATGTGCTTTACCTATGTTTTATTGCATAACTTGCAACAAGACAGACATATAATACATGATTGCTCCATTGTATTTTGTAGATATCTTGTATGATTCATGGTCCCCAGCCATGACAGTTAGTTCTATCTGTATCAGCATTCTCTCCATGCTATCAAGCTCAACTGTGAAGGTTTGAATATACATCTAATTGACTTTCTGGGTGCTTTATTATACCACTGTCTTCATGTCATGCTTGTTCAGTTTGTGTCAATCATAGGACATACTGCCAATTTTCATTTTGGGCTAAAATTTCCATACTGCGAATAAGCACTACTATTTTCTCTACATGATGGGCATGTCCTAAATGATTTCAGATAAGATGGTGATGTTGCAAATATGAGGGGAGATTGGTATCTTACTTCTGTTTCTTTAAATCCACAACTCCTTTTAATACTATTTACCATGCTTGCAGCAACGTCCTGAAGACAATGACCGCTACGTAAAGAACTGTAGAAATGGGCGATCTCCCAAGGAGACCAGGTGGTGGTTCCATGATGACAAAGTGTAATTGCATGAGCATCTTGCTGTGCCAATAGTTCAATAACTAGAGTAGGCAAACAGCTTCGTTTTTTAAGGAAAATGGAAACAAAAGGACAAAGCATTTTCCAAATCAAAAGTTAAATGCTCAATAACTCCTGTAAATGGTTATGTTGGTATTTTGTAAAGAAAGAGAAAAGTCTTTCTTTCTTTAGCAACTTGTAAGGAACGAACAGCTCACTCGGCTGATGGTGTTTAAGCCATGCGAGAGATGCTCAGTGCACCGTAAGCACACGAATGAGAAAACTCTATTTCTTTCCGGAACCATTCTCCGAACATTGTGAGTTTTATGATTGTAACATGGCAGCATACGAAACGGATGGTTCATCCGAGTCTTGTGTTTTTAGCGTTACCTATGCTGGATCACTCTCACATGAACTCACTGTTTTTATACAACTGATGTTGATTGTACAAGTTGCAGGGGAAAGACCAAGTTTTAAGAATTTCCGATTGCACGGTCCAAGACTAGCCTATTGTATGTTTTTTGGTTTTAAACACAACCTGAAATTTATTTCTACTGGAAAGTGGGATTCCAAACTAATTCTAATTTCGAGTGGGACTGGGACATGCCTTTTGTTACCCTTATTCAGCCAGCAGCAATGCTTTGGCTTTTGTCCAATGACAATCTAAGTAGTAGGGTAATCCCTGAATGGTTCAGAACCAATCGATATGGCCAACTAAGATTCAAGCGGTGCATGTTAACTGGTGCAATGTATCAAGTACATCCCTGACTAGGTTAGATGATGAATTTTAGATTAAAAAAATTGGAAAACTGCGGTCAGACTGTGCCTGCTTGACGTTTCTTGCCCTGGAAACAAGTTAGATACCTTAACTTCCCAATGATCGATTCTTTTTCAAATTAATTTCAGAAGTCGTCTATAGGCGCCTTGGTCTATTTTCAAAGTTTCTACTTTTGACTTCTTTCAGACACACCAACTACCTCATCCATTGTTTCATTGTAGCAGTTCAACTTAACTGGTCGCCACTGATCACCACACGGCTGCTCTATCCTTTACCCCTGAGATTGAAAAGAAACGGAAGGGACCATGAACGACGTGACTCACCAAAGGATCAAAACAAACGGGATATGGCTGCAGATAGCAGAGCAAGGGACAGGACCACTGGTTCTATTGCTTCATGGATTCCCAGAGATATGGTATTCATGGCGCCACCAGATTAGTTTCTTGGCTAACCATGGGTACCGTGTAGTTGCTCCTGATTTGAGAGGCTACGGAGACTCGGATTCCCCACTTAGCCCCAGCTCCTACACTGTTATGCACCTCGTTGGGGACATCATCGGCCTGCTTGATCATTTTGGGGAACAACAGGTATTTCCACTTTCCTTAAAGGCATGGGCATGTACATGTTTTCGGATTGGTGTTGTGTAAAAAGGTTTTTCTCTGACTGTTTCGAGTTAATTATTTATGGCAAGGCTTTTGTAGTTGGACATGACTGGGGAGCTGTTATTGCTTGGCATTTATGCCTGTTTAGGCCTGAGAGAGTCAAGGGATTGATCAATATATCTGTGCCATACTTTGATAGAAACCCGAAAGCCAAATATGCTGATACCTTGATTAGAACATATGGAGATGGGTTTTACATCTCCCAATTCCAGGTAACGTTTCTATCTAATTCACTCAAGACATGCTTGTTTTTAAGGTTGTTATACTAATCACTGCTTTGGGGAGGATTTTCTTAGGAACCAGGAAGAGCAGAAAGGGCATTTGCCAGGCATGATTATTTGACAGTGATGAAGAAGTTCTTGTTGATTACACAGACTGATAATCTGATAGCTCCGCCCGGCGTGGAGATTATTGATTATTTGCAGACTCCATCACGGTTACCACCGTGGATTACTGAAGAGGAACTCCAGGTTTATGCAGACAAGTTTCAAGAATCTGGCTTCACGGGTGCTTTTAACTACTACCGTGCTATGAACTTGTGAGTTTCGGCCTTCTATGAATGTTGATGAGTTCAGATCTATGAATGTTCTTCCTCACAGAACTAATGTTCAAATTGGTAACAGGAACTGGGAGCTTACTGCACCTTGGCAAGGATCGAAAATCCTGGTTCCAGTCAAATTCCTAGTAGGTGATAAAGACCTGGGGTTTGAAAACACTGGTGTAAGAGAATACGTACAGGGTGATACCTTCAGGAGCCTTGTTCCCAACCTGGAAGTTGTTATTCTAGATGGTCATCATTTTCTCCAGCAAGAAAAACACCAAGAAGTTTCCCAGGAAATTCTTTCGTTTCTTCGCAAATTTCCTGCAGAGTAGCTGACTTCTCTGGGTTTTCATTACGATCGCCCTTCCTCTTGAGTCTTTACTCTTTACTAAGAAAAGAAGGCATTCATGACTAGTTTTGATTTATTATTCTCCTCTGTACACTTGTCTTGTATGGTTATGGACTAGAAAGGTACTTGCAATTTCCACAATTAAATAAGAAAAGTTAATTTCAGCATGGAGAAACCTCTATGAGCACATCCTTGTTCATGATACTTTCTTGACATTGAAAAAGGTTTAGAAAACTATTGATGACCTGTGGACACGATTAATACATAAAATACAAAAAACTTAAATCCAAATTTATGTACAAAATTACTACATCTAATTAGAATGAATTTGAATAAGATAATCAACTCTCATCGTACAGGGACCACCATGGCTTCATACGAGGAACATTCTCTGAAAACATTGGTATTGAGGACTCTAATTTTGCCGAATTTTATGCCATAAAGGAAGGAATCAGCTTTTTCTTTTCATCTCCTTGGGCTGCCACTCATTCTCTAGTTGTGGAGAGCGACTCTGCCAATGCTGTAAATTGGGCGCAACACCACTGCAAAGTCCCTTGGCGGATGAAAAATATTTCGAATGCCATTGAAACTTTCCTGCGTAGAAGCGCAAGAACCACCTTCAAGCAGATTATGAGGGAAGCCAACAACATTGCAGACGGATTGGCCAAAGCAGGGGTATTAAGAGACTCAAGCTTCAAAGCCTACTTTCAAAACCAACAAGGGGAGAGTACATGAACTCTTCTTTCAGTGCAAGAGCTCCTTTATTCTGGTTAACCTTCATCCTTGTTTGTCATGCTCTGTACCCCAATGCTGGAAGTAATAGTCGCTTTCTCCTTTTGTAATCTGCTACTCTTATGCATGGCATTCCTTAAGTGCCTTTTGTAATCTCCTCTTGCGAGATCACTTGTGAATAATATATATTGCCTTTCAAAAAAAAAAAAACTCTCATCATACAGGCGAGATGGAAAGAAAAGACAAGATTGCGCTTCCTTCCCACCTCCAAATAGCGATCTCCATTTCTAGAAGACTGTTGAAACTCTGTATATTTAAGGATGAAGAAGACGATGAACAGGGGAGAGAACAGTCGAGAGAGAAGAGAGAGAAAAAATACTCTTTGCTCAGAAAATGGCTGCACGCCCTTTCATTTTTTAACAACCCATATATGCTGTGCAAGGAGAGAGAACATGAAAAAGAAATAACAAACCAGAGGAAGCCATCTGGCATTACACTGACCGAGGTTCTGAAATGAAAAAACTTTCCTGGCACAAGACTCGTACACTACCACTACTACACAGCTTCACTGATTCAAGCAGCTAAATTTGACTTTTCAACTAGCATAAAATAAACAATAAAAGAAACAAACAAATAAAAGTTAAATATGTCTTCTTCTTCTTCTTTCATAATTTCAACTCGAGAAACCTTCATTAATTCTTCCTCTGTTGTAGCTTCATTTGTAGATAAAAAAGCCATCAATATTCAACACACCTCCTTGGTGTTTGAACTGCAAATTCCCAACTCAGATCTCAAAAACATGAACTGATCCTTACTTAGACTTTTAGTAAAAATATCAGCTAACTGCAGTGTAGTTCCACAATGCTGAATATCAACTTCTTCATCTTTCACAGCCTCACGAATTGCATGAAACTTCACTTTGATATGTTTTGTCCTGCCATATTGCACAGGGTTTTTAGCAATTGAAATAGCAGATTTGTTGTCAATGAATAGCAGTGTACCCTTATCATAGTTATACCCCAGATCATGAAAGACTTTTCTCAGCCAAATCACATGATTTGAAGCAGCAGCAGCAGCAATATATTCTGCTTCTGCTGAAGATTAAGCCACCACCTCCTGCTTTTTTGAATTCCAACTAAAAACTGCACTGCCAAGAGAAAAACAATAACCAGATGTGCTTTTAGAGTCATCAAGACTTCCTGCCCAATCACTGTCACAATATCCCATAAGAACAGAGCTTTTCTTCTTCTCAAACTTCAAGCCTAAATTTATTGTTCCTTTAATATACCTCAAAACTCTCTTAGCTGCTGCAAAGTGAGTTTGTGAGGGACTTTGCATAAATCGAGACAGCAAACTAGCAGAGAACATAATATCTGGTCTTGAAGTAGTTAAATAAAGTAGACTTCCAATGATGCTTCTGTACATTGAGCTTTCTACACTTGGGGTGCCATCATCCTTGGTTAATCTACAGTTTAAAGCTAAAGGAGTATCCACAGCTTTACATTTCTCCATGTTAAATTTCTTCAAAATTTCATTTGCATATTTACTTTGATGTATGCAAATATAATCTGACCTTTGAATGAATTGTAACCCCAAAAAATAGTGCATCTCTCCCAAGTCAGACATTTCAAATTCTTTCATCAACTTGTTCTTAAAAACACTTAAGGAACTAACATCTGAACCAGTAAGCAGTAAATCATCAACATATAGAGAGAGAATTACCTTGACTAAAGCTGTAGGGCTACTCACATACAATGTTGGCTCATTTTGACTCCTTTGAAAACCTTCGGCAATGAGAAAAGAGTCAATTCTGTCATACCAGGCTTTTGGAGCTTGCTTCAAGCCATACAATGCTTTCACCAACTTGCAAACTTTATTCTCAGTCCCTGGTTTGATGAAACCTTCTGGTTGATGAATATAGATGTCTTCTGCAAGATAGCCATTCAAAAAAGCATATTTGACATCAAGATGCCAAATGTTCCACCCTTCTCGAGTTGCTAATGCAGCCAACAACCTTATGATGTCATGTCTCGCGACCGAAGCAAAAGTCTCCCAGTAGTCCACTCCATAAATCTGAGAATACCCTTTTACCACCAGTCTTGCTTTGTATTTGTTCACTGTTCCATCAACATTAAGCTTTGTCTTAAAAATCCACTTGGTTCCAATTACATGCTGATCTGTTGGTTTATCCACCAATAACCAAGTACCATTCTTTTCAATCATCAGCATTTCTTGCTCCATTGCTTGCACCCACTTGCTGTCCGTTGCAGCTTCTGCATAACTAACAGGTTCACACACTGCCATATTACACCTGGCATAAATATCTTGCAGTGACCTTGTACCCCTCACAGCAAGGCTTTCATCTTCAATATCTACTTCTGCATCATCTTCTCTCACTGGCAGCTCTTGCACCGAGTCTTGAAAATTCAAAGAATCAACAGCTGACTTTTCCCAATTCCAATAAGAATGTTCATCAAATTTGACATCTCTACTAATGAAAAACTTTTGAGTCTTCACATTGTACAATTTGTATCCTTTCGAGATCTCACTGTATCCAATATGAATGGCCACAATACTTTTTCCATCCAACTTGGTCCTGTTTTGATTAGGAACCTTTGCATAACAAATGCTCCCAAAAACTCTTAAGTGAGCTATTGAAGGTTTGTAACCAAACCAAGCTTCAAATGGTGTTTTATCAGCCAATGCCCTTGTCTGAGTTACATTCAATAAGTAGTTTGCTGTATTCACAGCTTCTACCCAAAATTGGTTTGGTAATTGCTTTTGAAACAACAAGCATCTAGACATCTCCATCAATGTTCTGTTTTTTCTCTCAGCAACTCCATTTTGTTGAGGGTTGTATGCAACAGTGAGTTGATGAGTAATGCCAAACTTAGAAAGAAATTTCTCAAACTCCCTAGCAGTGTATTCCTTACCATTATCACTCCTAAGAATCTTGATGCTCACATTAGCTTGGTTTTCAACCATATTCTTAAACTTAACAAAGTAAGATTAAGCTTCAGACTTGAGCTTAAGAAAATAAATCCAACTATACTTGGTAAGATCATCAATAAATATAAGATAATACTTACTGCCACCTAGAGAGATAGTTTTCATGGGGCCTCCCAGATCAGTATGTATGAGCTGCAGCTTCTCGGATGCTTTCCACTTCCTTTCTTTTGGGAATGGCAGCCTACATTGCTTGCCTATCTGACATATCCCACATAGTAACTCAAGTTTTTCAACCTTAGGTAAGCCATCCACCAGCTTCTGAGAGTACATCCTTTGTAGAGAATGGTAGTTGACGTGTCCCAATCTTTTGTGCCATAATTCAGAATCATCAACACAGCTGATAAAAGCTTTGCTAGCTGCCCTATTCCAGTCAATAGGGTAGCACTTGTTCTTCATCTCAACAGTCAGCACCTCCTCACCTTTAAGATAAAAAATGGTACAATATTGACCCTTAAATAAAAGAGAATAATGATTCTCTGTGAGCTGACCAACACTAAGTAAATTTTGAGTGGCTTTAGGGACAAAATAAACATCATGTATGTATTTGCTGCCTGCTTGAGTCTGGACAGCTACTGTCCCTATACCAAGAATCCTTAGAAATGACCCATCACCAATCTCCACCTTAGCTTTATAGCTCCTGTTCAATGAAGTAAACTGACTTTCGTCTCCAGTCAAATGATTTGAACAAGCACTATCTATCAGCCACAAATTTTTCTTGTTTGAATTTCTAACCTCTCGAACCATGAATAACACCTCATCTGTAGTCTCCACTTCCTCTGCAACAGCAGCCTTCTCATCAAGATGTGAACTCTTGTTTTTACATACTCTCTCAACATGTCCTTGCTGACCACAAGACCTACATTTAACATTAGGCCTATACTAGCAAAACTTAGCAGTGTGAGTGGTCTTTTTACAATGAGCACAAGGAGGATATTTGGTCTTCTGTTTCCCAGACTTATCCTCCATTGGTTTCTTCCCTTTCTCCTTCTTCTCTCCATCAATCTTCTTTGAACTATTACCACCCAAATTCAGGTTCTTAGTTCTAGCCACAAGAGCACTATCCACTGCTTTTTTTTGTCTAAAAGCTCTCCTCTGTTCTAACCCCTCTAAGGCATTCACCAACTCTTTCAAAGTGAACTGTGATAGATCTTTGGAATCTTCTAAGGAAGAAATTTTAGATTCATACTTTTCAGGTAAGCTAACTAGCATTTTACTAACTAGCCTATCTTCAGGTACTACTTTCCCCAACAATCTAAGTTGATTCACAATCCCCATCAACTTTCCTGAAAACTCCCTCACAGTCTCATCATCATCCATACTCAGCATCTCAAATTGTCTATTCAAGTTTAATGCCTGAATCTGTTTGGTACGTTCACTACCTTGAAATTCATCCTTTAAATAATCCCAAACATCTTTGGGATTTTCTAAATGCATTATCCTAGCAAAAACATCATCAGACAAAGCATATTGCAAACAAGACAAGGCTTTATACCTTTTAGCTATGTCCTCTTCGTGCTGCTTCATCTGTGCAATGGTTGGGTTTGCATGTCTCAGCACTGGCTCAGCCCCAGTTTCCACAGCTTCCCAAATGTTGTAAGCCTTCAAGTAGGACTTCATTTTAACTGACCAGAAAACATAATTTTCCCCAGAAAAAACCAGCGGAGCTGATGTACTAAACCCATTTGTTGCCATGGAGAAAAAATCACAATCAGATGAAAAAACAACCAACAAAGCAAGGTAGATAAAACAGGAAAAAATAGCGCCAACACTTCCTTAAGATCCTTGTAGAGGCTCTGATACCATGTTGAAACTCTGTATATTTAAGGATGAAGAAGACGATGAACAGGGGAGAGAACAGTCGAGAGAGAAGAGAGAGAAAAAATACTCTTTGCTCAGAAAATGGCTGTACGCCTTTTCATTTTTTAACAACCCATATATGCTGTGCAAGGAGAGAGAACATGAAAAAGAAATAACAAACCAGAGGAAGCCATCTGGCATTACACTGACCGAGGTTCTGAAATGAAAAAACTTTCCTGGCACAAGACTCGTACACTACCATTACTACACAGCTTTACTGATTCAAGCAGTTAAATTTGACTTTTCAACTAGCATAAAATAAACAATAAAAGAAACAAACAAATAAAAGTTAAATATGTCTTCTTCTTCTTCCTTCATAATTTCAACCCGAGAAACCTTCATTAATTCTTCCTCTGCTGTAGCTTCATTTGCAGATAAAAAAGCCATCAATATTCAACAAAGACGACTGCACAAAGTCAATGAGATTACGGAGTGTAAGGACAAAGGAAACAGAGTAGTTTACGCGTTTGGCTTGTTTGAAAAGGTCTATGAAAATCACCACAAACCAATTTATTGCTATGTTTCTGAGAAATTCCGTCTACTGTTCTTCTGGGAAGTTTCTGTTGAAGATATGCGGGACCTAAGGTGGAAATTGCATGGTTGGAAATGGAAGCTGGCAGGTAAACTTCATGTGATACCAATCTGTTAAGTTAGGACTTCTACTTCTGGAGAGGGAAGCAGCTCTTTGCAAAGTAAAGACCATAAAGAGAAACAAGAGAAAGAGAGGGGAGAAGGAGACAGAGAGATGGCAGAGTTTGCTGTTTCCCTAGTTGTGGAAAAGCTTACGAACCTACTGGCAATGCAAGCAGCATACCTGGACGGGGTGAGCCAAAAGATTGCGCAACTGAGAAACGAGTTGAGGTGGATGCAAAGTTTTCTCAAGGATGCAGACATGAAGCAAGAAGAGGATGAATTGATGCAACAATGGGTCTCTGATGTTAGAGACGTGGCCTACGACACAGAGGAAGTTATAGAAACATATGTTTCCAGGGCGGCATCTCAGAAACCATTTGATTTAGTCACCAAACCGTTTTACCACTACAAGGTGGGGAGAAAGATTGAAAGTATTCGATCCAGGATACGGGAAATAACTGGCAGACGAGAAACTTATGGTGGTCTGGGGAACGGTAGAAGTGGAGGAGAGGGAGCCGCTGCAAATGACAGGTTGAGATGGTGGAGACAGCCATCACCCCATGTAAAGGAGGATGACATTATTGAACTAGTGGAAGACACAAAAGCGTTGCTTACACAACTGACTAGCATGGAGTCAAGGCGCCGTGTGGTTTCCATTGTGGGTATGGGAGGTTTAGGCAAAACAACTCTTGCAAAGAGATTGTACAACCACAATGATGTTAAGAACCATTTTGATTGTAGAGCATGGATTTATGTATCCAGGGAGTGCAGAAGAAAAGAGATCTTACAAGGAATCATTACAGATGTAAATGCAGTTAACAGAGATGAGATGGAAGTTTTGGAAAAGCTGAAAGAGGAAGTGTTGCTGAAGAAGCTGCATGAATTCCTGGAGGAGAGGAGGTACTTAGTTGTTCTTGACGACGTGTGGAGTATGGAGGTCTGGGATTGTCTAGAAAACGCATTCCCTAGTGGGAAAACTGGAAGCAAAGTGATGGTCACCACCAGGAACAAGGAGGTTGCTCTACATGCAGATGGAGGGGGCATTCCCCATGAACCAAGGATTTTAACAGAGGATGAAAGTTTAAACTTGTTCTGCCAGAAAGCATTTCACGGGATGAAAAGCCTTCCCCCTGAATTAAAGAGGCTTGGTAGGGATATGGTAGTGAGATGTGGTGGTTTGCCTCTGGCAGTGGTTGTGCTTGGAGGATTGCTCTCGAGGAAGATCAAGTCAACAGAGGAATGGCACCGCGTTCTTCGTAACATCACCTGGCACTTAACCAAAGGCCAAGACCGGATAGCTGCCATTTTAGCACTTAGCTACAATGATCTACCCTCCCATTTAAAGTCATGCTTTCTCTATCTGGGACTATTCCCGGAGGATGTCTCTGTCCAGACGAGAAAACTGATCCATCTTTGGGTAGCAGAAGGATTTTTACCACAAGAAGGTGAAGAAACAGCTGAAGGCGTCGCTGAGAAATGCTTAACTGAGCTGATCGACCGGTGCATGATTCAAGTGGGAAGGTTAAGTTCACTTGGCAGAGTCAAAACAGTCCGTATCCATGATCTTCTGAGAGACCTTGCCATCTCTCAGGGAAGGAAGGAAATTTTCCTTGAAATTCATCACGGGAACAAGGCAGAGTCAACAGAATCTATCTCAACTAAATCCCGAAGGCATGCTATCCATTCTCGCCATGACCAGTATACTTTCCTTAAACACTTTGCTCCTCATTTGCGCTCCCTTCTGTTCTTTAATCGAGAGTATAATGTTGATGTGGCAAGGAAGATAATGAAAGTTGGTTACAGGTTTGAGAAGAAGCTTAATGTCATCTACAAGAATTTTAAACTGCTCAGGGTCCTGGATTTGGAAGGTGTTCGTGTAGTCAGTCTACCTGACACAATAGGAAGCTTAATTCAACTAAGGTATCTAGGATTGAGGAAGACTAATCTAGAAGAGGAGCTTCCTCTATCTATAGGAAACTTGCAGAATCTACAAACATTAGATTTGAGGTATAGTTGTTTTCTTAAGAAGATACCTAATGTCATCTGGAAACTGGTGCATCTGAGACATTTGCTCCTTTATACTCCATTTGATTCCCCAGACAGTTGGCATTTGAAGATGGACACCTTATGCAATCTCCAGAGCCTACCATATATAGAGGCTGGAAGCTGGATAGATGATGGTGGCTTAGCTAACATGACTAATCTTCGACAACTGGGCATTGATGGGTTGTCAAGAGAACAGGTTACTTCAGTCATTTCTACCATGGAAAAATTGCAGGACCTTCAATCTTTGTCTCTGTTGCTTGTGTCTGAACTGGAGATGTTTCCAACACTCACAGGACTTTCTCACTGTGAGCATCTTCAGAAGATGTGTTTCTATGGAAAGATGGAGAAGCTACCTGACCCACAAGAATTCCCACCCAGCTTGATTAAGCTAACCCTATACAACTCCCAACTGCAGAGAGATTCAATTACCAAATTGGAAAGACTACCGAACCTTGAAATGCTTGTTTTGGGTGAAGGGTCATACAATTTGAGAGACATGACCTTCTCCTCGGAAAGTTTTCCCAGACTGGAGATCCTACGACTGCACCTTCTGAAAGAATTGGAAGAGTGGACAGTGGAAGAAAGAGCAATGCCAAAGCTCAAGCATTTGGTGATAAATCGTTGTGAGAAATTAAAAAGGATTCCAGATGGACTGAAGCTGGCAACTTCCCTCAAAGAACTAGAAATTGTTGGAATGCCAGTTGAGTTTGAATACAGACTCAGAACTAAAGACTTCTTGGAGTTCAAACACACACCATCAATCAAATCTACCACAGACATGTTGGCAATTGGTAAGCTAATCTGTCAGGGTGTTTATTTAAAAGAGCACTTACATTAAGCATGAATTAAACCTTACTTTCTACATCTGCATCTCGGTTTGCAGGCCTTGGCAGTCACCAAAATGTTGGTTGGCCAGAAGCACAATTCAGTTGACTGAACAAAGCTTCAAAATGATGGTACAGATTGTATTCATTCTATCGGTTTCTTCTGCCATTGCACAGATAGCTTGGACATGTCTACCTGTTAGGCAAGTACATAGTATTAACTTTCTTGGACAGCTTGTTTGTGAACGAGGATATAAGTTGTTTGTCAGTAAATAAACCTCATTTCTTAAGTTAGAAACTTAAGATCCCAATAATTTCTTTTCCTTCTGAATGTAAGATACCATGAACGATATGATGAAGGCTCAATGATTTCTCTCTGCCAACTAATGCTCATATAAGAATAGAGGTGAATGGTTTCTGCCTAATCTTATAATGTGAGACAGCTTGAACTGGTAGACTACCCAAGATCTTAGAAAGCTTGGTTCAGTCTACTAACAACTCCATTATTTCATCCATAGATAATCAGATCCTCGATGCAAAATAAATAAGAAGAAAACAGAAATGGGATAATCTTCACGTAGTACAATGAGACTCACATGAATGACATACTTTTCCTTCTACTTATCAATCTGGTGTACATCATTGTTAACGGTGAGCAATAGAAAACTGTAAAGGAAACTAAGGATAGAACAAATGTCTTTTTCAATCATTCCTTCTTATCCGTCTTAACAATTTGAGTACATTCTCATAAACAATAAATGTTATTGAAGAAGCAGGAACATTTTTCAGAAGGTTTGGTGTGATGCCCTTGTAAAATCCATGCAAACCCTCAAACCTGCAGGTCCTCAGAAGCAAATATGATCAACAAACATAAGAAGGAAATACCAATTAAGAATATTCATGGTGTTTAATACAGATTAAACTTTAATCCTCAGGAATAAGATTAATAAATTTGGGTTTGAATATGGTCTCACCGTGCTGTTTCCTTCACAACATGCCAACTACTCATATATCTTGGAATTCCCTCATTACTAGGTCGTTGCTGCAAAAATTAGAGATAATTCCAACAGTGAGTTGCAGATTTATCTCGCTTGAACTTCACAAGTTGTCCAATATAATCATCAAATGTTTTAAGGAAATATCCCTGCAGCCTCATGACAGCTTTGTTTAATCCTACTTAAAGAATTTTGTCAAGTCAATGTACTGATATATGAAAGATAGATTTTAATTTTTCCATTACCTGTGATCGAGTTCGAATAACCTGCAAAAAAAAATTTCCCACCCTCATAAGGCACCATGACCAGCCAGCTGACAGAAGATAAATATATACAAAAACTTCACACTGATTATAAGGATGCATACCTGAAATGGATACGTAAGTAGAATGGCAGCAATTTTAGAGGACCCCCCCAGCACAGCATAATCAAATGAATTCTGTACAAAATGCTAGGATTGTTAGAAATCATTCCCATTATAGCCTCCTACATAGTCAAACCATAAGGAAACTGAAAAAGGTCTTGATAGTGTTATGTTCAAACTGTCAAAGTTAGTATGAGGGTTATACACCGACAAATTACTGCAAACAGAAATTGCAGTTACATACCAACAAATTACTGTCACTTTCAGACTTCCTTTTTCTGTCTTTATAATCAACCATTATCCTTCGAAGTTCCTCATATGTTGTGAACTGAATAGCTCCATGAGAAACCTGCTGAAGTCAAAACAAGCACAGTGAATTGCAGAAGTATGGGGAAAATGAAAAACTACACTACTCCTTAAACAACTTGGTACTATTTAGCTCTGAGATATTCTAATGTTGGAAAACTCATATAGTAATGTAACAAGCAGGAGCAGAAATAAGAACAAAACAGTAAGCAAACAACCATCAACAGACCAGGACCAAGTCCTTTATAGAGTGCAGTCCACCCTTCCTCTCTCAGTATGGTTCTTAAGGCATCTGAAATTGTTAAGACATAAAAGAATATTGAGGGACTAGCAACAAAAGAAATGAACATTAAATACACTTGACAATCATTTTCTATGATTGAAATTCCAACTGAAAAGAATAAAGGCAAAGAAGGTATTAATCTAGAAATATATAAACAGCTCTTGATAATCTTATCATTTTCCAAAAGGGGCTAAATTCTAAACCATAATTTTGAATATCAAATCTATTGAGTAGAGTTGGATTTCTATAATATATCAGTCAGCACAAGAAATCTGTATATAAAAACGTGTATCTTCTAAAAAACAACAAGCAACTTTACTGCAGGAGATTGATGTTGAACCTAATTGCTTACTAATACTTAGACTCAGAGTTATTATGACTCACTAGGGATATGGACATCTCAGAGCAGATTACTAGCAAATTAACATAAGATGCAGAGCAGACCATAAATGCCAGAATAAGGTTGACTTTGATGAAGAGGAGTCTGAAGTTGCATTCTTGTTTTTATAAGCCAAATAGGATTCGTGCACAATGAAACCTGAAAAGGCCACAGGATTGAAAATGTTAACAAAAACAAACTGCAACCTATCTTAATTAACATTGATTAGAGACCAATCCAACCTAGTATCAGGGGTGAGAAGATGAGTATACGAGTACTTTAAACCTTGACAAATCAATTATTTAACTGCACCAACATCTAAAAAGGTGAAACTCTGATGAACAATTCTAAAAGCACTTGTATTGCCATGCTATTGACAGTTAGAATGTCAGACCACTGTACATGCCATGATATTTAAAAACAGATCCCAATAGATTTTAAGCTTTAATTCTCAGTAAATTTTACTGATAAAAGAATCATTTTCTTTCTGATATCAGGTGTGCGTTTTATGAGCCTTCCATTTTTCCTCCAAGTGATATTATTAGAAGTTCATAAACTGACCAAAGCTCCAGCTTCTGCAGCAGAAGCAAGATGAAGAGCAGGGCTCAGCTTCTCCTCTCTGTTTTTAGAGTACCTTTGTTTAGCTCTGCCATAGCTACAAATAGCATAAAAAATTGAAATTAATTGATTGACATCAAACAGTTTTCAACAAATCAGAACACACTAGCTCTTTTTTCCCCCATTGCATATAAAAAGTAGTGTATTCACATCTAAAAGCATCATCAAATGTGCAGTTCTGCTGGAGTTAGTAATTCAAAAATATATATATATATATATATAAAATAAAGTAGTAGTGGCACTTACAAGAAAAAATATAAACCCCATGAAACAGTGGACCCCAACACTGCAGGAAAGAAGCCTGAATAAAGCCCTTTCAAACCCTGCATGACAAACTCATTAAATTGTAATAAGAACTTTGAAAGGAGAAATTCTTAACGCCAATGAAAGTGAGAAAGACATTAAATTAACATGAAGAGGAGAGAAAAAGAAGCACCTAAGCCTAATTACATTACTGATATAATTAAATGATTTGGAGTTTATATGACCAATTCAGTAGCTTGAAACTGCAAATACTTAAGCATCACACCTAGACAAGCTAAACTAACAAGATTTTTGGTAAGGACCAAGTCAAATAAACTTCATGAAGAAGAAAAAAGGACCCCCAAAAATAAAAGAAGGGTGGAAAATGTGCGAACCTCTAAGCGAGTAATGGTAAAAATGGCGTGGGCGGTGTTCTTGTAAGTCGGGTAATTGGTGGCTCGACCATCGTTAACTATTCAAAACTCGACCAGATCAGCACCGCAAAGCTAGACACTTATTTATATATATATATATATATATAGAGAGAGAGAGAGAGAGAGAGAGAGAAAGAGAGATAGATGGAAGAAGACGACGACCTTGGAATCTCGTACGTACGATGTCCAGAGGGTACATCGCGGCGACAGTGGCGAAACCAGCCACAGCACCGGCGGTTGCGTTTTCCCATTGCCACTGTAATTGTGACATTCTTCGACTAGCAGCTAGAGAAGCAGCAGCAGAAACAGGCACGTAACCTCAACCGCCGATCGCATCTCACGCTGCCGTTGTTTCTGGTTCATTTATTTGGGCTCCAAGTTGTTTGCTACAATTTAATACAATGTCGTTGGCTGTCTCTTTGGGGAAGACCACGGCCCAATTTGTTGGGTTCACGGACCCATCATCCCTAGTCATGCTTCGAAGTTGACTTGCCCCATATCTTATTCCGAAAAGCTATTATTCAAGAACTATACATTACCCAACATCATATGACATTCGATGCATCAAATATAAATTCTCTCCCATTTATGATTTATTTATCTGTTCTTGTCAACCAAGACATTAACTTTGGTTGCTAAATATGCCCAAAACCAACATGTTAGACAAGACGGAACATCCCAAATAAGCTTTCAAAGAACCAAGGAAATCTTCTGTTTACTTTTGAGAAAGAACCAAGGATACTATCCAAGTATTATTTGCTATTACAAACCAGGTTGCTACTGTGCCTGTTCATCTATATGCTTCCAGGATGTTGAACACGTTAGAAGTGAATTGCACACATGACTATGTTTATTCTTCCCCTGTATGTTATGATCTGTTAGTATGTGGTTGAAGTACAACATAAATCACTATCCACGCATTCACTTGAACAATAGAGTGAGACAACTCCATTCTCACATGATTTTCTTTTTCTTTTTTTTTTTCACATTATTTGAGATTTTATGGTGTACCTTTGCTCCAGGGCACAAGCTTGTTCATAGCAGTAAAGAATAACTGAAATCCATCAAGGAACTATTGAAAGGATTGTTTATAAAATCAATCGGCCGTCAAAATTCAATTCTACAACAGTTGGTTTAGAATCATCAAGAAATTACAATGATGATTGATGAAAATGAAAACATTAATATGAACTCAGCTACACTGCAAATCAATTTCACAAAGAATGTTCTGCTTTAGGAGGAATCCCTAAATTGATCTCCTTCACCGACAGTAATCCTGGCATTATACACCAATATCAGTTACCCTGCATTTTCACAAATTATTTGCAAATGCCTTGCACTTCTTTGTCCCATTTTTCTTAGTGAAAGTCTGGCAATGTTAAAAAACCAAATATAATTAGTTACAGCATAACATAATTCTACCAACATAGTAAAGCAGTGGCAACTTTTCATTGTAACAATATTCCACATGGTTCAACTAAATACTCATGACTTCCGTTAATAATCACCTCTTTCCTCTTTTTCCCATGGTTGTCTTGACCATGTTCTAACCAATGCCTAATGGCCTAACAGAGTCCATAGCACAGTTCTGGTTCAGTTCATGGTTTCTTAAACCATCACCAACCTTTGGTTCATGTACCTATCCTCTTGTATGTTTCTTCAATTGCTTGAGTGGATTATGTTGGCCCCATCATTTAGAGATACATTGTTCTAATTTTGGTTTAATATTGTTCATTTACTAGTCATCATCATTACAAATGTCAGGTTGTCAATACAGTACCAAATGCAATCTCTAACCCTTATCTCTTTCCCCTATCTCCCACTCTCTCGCCAATGTCCTCTATGGTTCTAAAATAAGAGACCTTCACCCAGGAAATTATGATCAGAAACTTGTACTCTGCATTTTACATTTCATTAACTAAATCTTATGTCAGTGCAACTAGAACTAACTTTCTTGGTTTCTAATTATCGTGATACATAAATAACATGAACAATAGCAAAAGCGAAAACCTAACTGCAAAATCTCTGTACCCGAGCACATCATTGATCTGTTCAGCAGGCAATATAAAATTTCTAAACAACAAGCAATACATAGAATTATTCCTCTCTCTCCAGTCCAAAGTCTCCCAAAGTTCTTGAAAGATACTATCCATTCCTGCCCTTCATAATGATAAACCTCTTACATTGCTGTTTTGCTAATATTCCAAAAGAATCTAGAGCATAAACCAGACTAACGGAAGGAACTATTTTGAAGAACCTATAAACTTCTTCTCTTCAATCATAGTTTTCTAAACAACTATGTAAAGCTAAGACTTAAATAAATTCATCAAATTATTACGAACACAAAACTTAAACAAATCAATCAAATATCCCGTACCTCACTCCATGGAGACTTTAGCTCCAACCTCCTTCATCTTCTGAATAATCTTCTCTGCTTCCTCTTTAGTAACCCCTTTCTTCAACAAAGTGGGCGCCTTTTCCACCAAATCTTTAGCTTCTTTCAACCCCAAATCCGTAAACCCTCTAACTTCCTTAATCACCTTAATCTTAGCCGCCGCATCGAACCCTTCAAGTTTCACATCAAAAACCATCTTTTCCTCCTTCTTCTCTTCCCCTTTCCCGGGACCACCAGCCCCACCTTTCCCGGCACCTCTCATGGCCCCAGCAAATCCCATCCCGGGCATCATCACTGCCATTATTGGCATCTCTTTAACATCCAGTTTTTGGCGGAGTACTTCGGTCAAGTCCATGACTTGGAGCAGAGTCAACCCGGAGAGTTCATCGACGATTGCGGCGACTTTGTCGGAAGGAGCTTGTTCGGTGGATTCCTGTGATGGGGTGGTGTAATTTCGTGACAAAGTATGGTTAACTTTGTTTAAAGATTGGATGGAAGAGGAAATGTTTGGATTTTGATGAAGAGTTTTCCGGATTCGAGTTAAATGAGAAGAGAACAAACGTAAATTTCTCATTTTCCTTTCTTCCTTTGCGTTTCAATTTTCAATTAAGGGGCTTTTTGTTTCAGTTCAGTGAGATCATGGAATTGCAAGGAAGCTATGAAGATTGGAGAGGGTTTAGGCATAAGCCCTAGTGGTAAAAACGGGTGGAAAAGGTCATTTTTGGGCCTAAAGTCCAGCCCAAACTATTGACTTTTAAGGTGTACGAGTTCATTGCCTTCGATTTCAAGCTCCAGTTTTAGCTTTCGAGATAGCTGTTACATCATGCCAACAAGCGCTTTTTCTATTAGGAACTCCGTCTCAGGTAGTATAAGCAGAGGTTAAAACATATGGGGTTGCCATTTTGATTGCCAAGAAATTGCTCAAACTACAAGAAAACACTCTGTTAATAATTTGCTTGTCTTCTGTATTTGCAGATGTAATGAACTCTAGAGCATTTCACTAACCCAAGCGCAGGGCTGTGCCAATCGTTATGACTTCAAACCGGTGGCCTAAATTTCACCCGTCGTGTGCAGGTGGAAGTCAGGACCTTCAACATGAAGATGCATCATCTCCCTATCCAGCTATCCTTTGGTTCTTTGTTTACAGAAATTTTTTCACTTGGGTATCTGATTAGATAGGAAAAGGTAATTCGATTCCTTCAAAGGTGACTTTGGGAGGCCCCTGATCCCTTACATATGTATAAGATGGCTTGGGTGCTTAGTTGAGAAGCCATAGAACACAGCTTGAGGTGATGTTAGGCTGGTAATGTCAAATGGTAAACTGGGTGGCTTTTAGGTATCTTGGTTGTTATAGCGAAGCTTCATTATTGCACAGTATTGTAACAAAAGCAATCTACCATGAGGTGTTGGATCGGACGAGGCAAAAGTTCACTGTTTCGAAAGTGGATGAACTCTCCATGGCAAGGGAGAGCAACCCTGTTGCAATCTGTTTCCTCTGCTTTTTGCCAAGGTATTTGATGCAAACGGAAACGGTTTAGACAGCCTGATTCATTCTGACAACTTCTACAAGTCCTTTATATAAGATAGCACGGTGGAGAAAGAAAAGAAGATCCCTATGATCCTAGTAGCAGCAACTACAAGATACAATTACCATGTGACTGGTTGGATCAGTATTTGGGATACAAGGAAGGCAATCTAGCTTCCTTTTTGCTAAATTGGTGTTGAGATTATGTGGAAGCTATTGCGGAAAGCAATCGATTTCGACCCAAATGGAAAATTTATTTTGGTTGTTATATGAACTCAATGCTAAGGAATTGGAGGCTATACCATGCATAATGTGAATCAATAAAAGTCGAAACAATATCGCTAGTCGGTATAATAAATTTGCACAAATGAACTTCTTTTTCTTTCAAAAGGAGGAAAGACAAATAGCATAGAACAGGAGACATAGATCCAAACGTTTTATTCATCAAATTGTTCACTTCTAACGGCTATTAATAAGCGTTAACCTTCCTGCAAGTCTTTCTGATCTCACCCTTATAACCTGTCAGTGGTGAGATATTTCCCATCTTAATCATGGACTTGGCAAATTGCTGAAAGAAGAGTTCCTGGTTGTAAGCGTATAACTTCACCAACTCCCTTGATACAGCACTCTTAGTAAACAGAACTTGGTCAGAGTTCAGCAGGCCCTTGTAAGCCAATAAGTTCTTGAAGTAGCTGTTATCGAACTTTATTGGGCTCACGAAATCTAAGAAAAACAGGTTCTGATCTCCACCTGATCTTGGACAGTTGGTGCGCAATTGAGCAGCATATGATTGGTCAAGTGTGTAGTCTGGTTGTCCATTGCCTGATTGGTTATAAAGTCTCTGCCTGAAGCTGGTGCATCGGGCATTTCCAATGGTGTGGCTCCCTGCAAGAAAAAAAGTGGGGAACTTGGTCATGCTGACAACATATAAACTTGTTCTACATTCTTCAGGTTCTAGCAAAACGCATTCAGTAATGTTATGTCGAGTAATTGGTTTACCAGAAAGTGCCACAAGATCAACAATGTTCAAGCCTTGTCGCTTGAACTTGGTTAGAATTGTTTGAAATGTGTTGTTTGGAGCAGGAATATTATTGTTAGAGCCACTCAAGCTTGCACCTGTGGAATCCCTCCTCCCGAGAGGGACTTCCCAGTTAGGTCCACCAGTCTGCAAATCCAAAAGATGATTATGGCAATTTTGGACTATAGATAAGAGGCCAAGAGCAATTAAAAAGTTAAGAGACAAGGCTATAACCAGAGGCTGCACTTACCAGAACAGTAGAATCTCTAGCAGCCAGGGCCATAATATCGGCACATGATACCGTATGAGGACACTCTTTCTCCAGTGCAGCTTTGATCTCATCTATGACTTCAAATCCTCTAGCCGAGTTCCGGTTAGGATTCGACCTCTTTTCGCTAACTATGGTCTCGCTGCTGTCTAACAAAACCGATGCATCGCATCCCTGTGACAACAGCAAGATGTTAAGAGTATTCATTACTTTGTGATATACTCAAACTATTCTGAAAATAACTATCTGCCAAATCATTAATTAGCTGCATCAAGTGAACAATAAGTGGGGGGTTGAGTGCTTTGGCATGTAGAAGACCTTGACAAAGCAGTCATGGAAGTGTAGCCTAAGCAGTGAAGCAGCCATACGGGCCTCCTTTGCAACAGCTTTGGCTACAATGTACTTTACTATCTCTTGAGCTTTTGGACATGAGTGATCGTAAAACTGAGGGTAGAGGTATCCTACCGCAATAGTCTTGCCACAAAAACAAAGGGGAGCAACGGCAAGAAGAGAGAGAACTATGATAAGGCCTACAGAATGACCCATTGTTCCTTAGCTAGCCCCTTGCTTGTTTTTGTCTTTGCACTTTCTAGACCAAAACCTACACACAGAATTTTCAAAACATGCTATGATGAGAGCTCCAAGGGTGATGGGTATTTATAAAGGATACTTGGTTGAATGGTCATCAAAGATGTGACATAGAAAGGGCAAGGGGAGAACAAAAAGGTGGAGTAAGTGGGTAACTAGCTTTGCATCAATCAGGAGCAGGAAAGAAATGGAAAAGGTTGGAGTGGGTAGCAATATGCCAATATCTGCATGCGAGTGCCGACAAATTGCCATAAAATATAGTTGTAAGAAAATACATATAAAAGATTTAAGTTAATTATTATTAATAATTTTAATTTAATTTTTTTAACCTTATATTAAATTTAAAAAATAATTTAAAACTTAAATTTTTAAAAATCACATAATTTAGATTTAAAAAATTAGTAAATTGAGAAATATTTGATTTCGGATCAACTAATTCGTAAAATAACAAATGTAAAAAAAACTTAATCCCGTGGTTCTTTACATTATCTCCCGTCAATTTCGAATATTCCACTATCGATCAAGACAAATTAATACTTCTTCTCAACTGTTGATGGAATGGACATCCATTTTACACAAAACGAAGAAAACCAATTCATGATCATGCGTTTCATTTTCCATCTCTTTTGCCTAAAACTCATTACCAGCCAAAGATTGGTATATACATGAACAATGATATCGCAATGGGATGACCGGCTTGTGATCACCGAAACAAAAAACCCAGTCGTTTATGTTAATACTCAAACTAATCATCAGCTAATCATCATATGCTTGACCCTGGTCAACCTGACACTGCTTTAAATTTGCTCTGATTCCTGCAGTTGAGGACAACAGTTTGGTAGGGAACAGGGTCACCTGCTCCGTTGACAAGACTGCACTTCCCGTTGGCGTAGGTCCCTCTGAGTCATTGCCATCTTTCAGTACTTTTGACTACCATGAATGCATGTAAGTAACCCACAGCTAAGCAAAGAAGGAAAAACTTATCTTCAAACGACTGGCTAGAAAGAGGCAAAGAGGACATGCTTCGATGTTTGTGATTGGAGCTCTTAAGATTGCCTCTATCAGTTCTCTAAATCACCCCATGGAAATGAGAAACCTACCCATATAAGCTGATCTATTAAAAGAAAGCCCTGGTGGAAAAGGTTTAGCACTCTCTTTTTATCTTTTTGATTAAGTTGCAACTACTCAAGAAAAAAAATGTTCTTTGCAGAAGAACCTAATCATCACTGAACATTTGGAGATAATGGTTGTATTATAAATTATAGTGTTAACTCGTTAAGTACTTCTCATACATTACGTGTAAAATAAGTTTAATTTTCGTATATTTTTAATAAATTTTTGTGAAAGAATTAATCATATAGTATAAGTAACTGCAAAAATATGATTGATTCAGTTTAATTTTTATGATAAATGTTGTATTAAAATCTAAATGAAAATAATATTAGGTGACATGAAGCAAATGTTTTTATGTAAACCCTTTGCTCCATTTTGAATCACTCTAATTCGAGAATAGGTATTAATGCAAAGTTTTCTTTTTCCTTGTTCTGGTAAATGGATAAGGACATGCACGAAAGGTTCACACGTTATTTATGGATTGTTTGACTTTCAACCAACCTTAGATCAGATTGGCATGAAACAGATATTTGATATTTCCATCTATTTGTCTGATTTATATGTCGAGATTTGAACACAACTAAGCTTAACCTGGAGAAAAGAATATTAGGTTAATCACATGAGTACATAAAAATAAAGTTTTCGGATTTTAATGATCGTTATACAGTTATAATATATCAAATATAAAGTCTTAAAAGTAAAAAGAAGCTTTGGGTATGGAGATATTTGGGTTAATATTGTTAATCCAATAAGATGATAAAGTTTCTGTTAGGGTAGCCTAGAAAGGGAACAACTACTCACGTTAAAGCAAAGCCATCTTCTTTATCTTCTTTTGATTATAGTCTTTAACATAAGATAATGTACAAAGGCATATCCTAATTCCTAAGCTTTTTCTCCTTTTTATTTTTTAATAGTCTTTGCAACATTTGGTCCATTTGACATAATGGTTAACGTTAGCCTTTTCAACCAATCATGCTGATCGTACACGTGGCAATTTCGACAACAGTCGGTGATTGATTGCCTGTACCAGTAACATGCATCCCTGGAAATGGTAAGAGTGGATTAGTACGATAAAATTGAAACTCTTTGCTCGATCAGAACCATAACGTTGAATATGCTCTGCTTTGAAGTTCACCCTGCAAGTCAGTAGCTTGAATAACTTCTGTAAGAATAAATTGGTAAATGGAAGAGGGGGGAAATGGTAGTGCGCTCTATGAGTTTGGAGGATTTCTAAATCCTAAGTCATGAAATATTACGATGTGTTATGTTTACAACAGAAATAAGGACACAGAAGATTGCGTATCTTGATAATTCCTCAAATCAATACGTGTGTGATTCGCAATAAGAAAAATTCACATTTTGAAAGGGAAGGACTACAAAATTTAAAATGAACCATATTTTCTTTCGCTCGTTGTCCATGTTCCTTGAGCAGTAGCAGCTGGGCGCTCCCAGGAGACTTCGCTGGCAAAGGCGGCATTAAGGTCCTCTGCTCGTGAGTAGCCTCGCCCTGCTCCACTCACCTGTCAGAGGCTCTTTGCACATTAATGGGTAGAATTTATACAGAGAACTACTATATTTGCTGTCAGGAATGTATTAGAGTCCTCTGAAACAGCTATTGCTTGCATGAAAAGAAGCTCACAAGTTCAAACAACATTGTTCGCCACAAAAATTTTCATAAACTTACAGTCTCTAAACAGGCAGAAAGGATTGTCATGCCTGGCAGTGCATCAATCCCCCGCTGCATCCAAGATTCCAAGTAGATATAAATAGGTGCTTGCAGGCATAAATTTTTGCAAACTATCACAAAATACTAAAACATAGAGTCTAAGTAGCCCACCTGGCGTTCCACTCGTGTCTTGTAAATAAAACCTCCACAGCAAAACAGAGTTGATGAAACCATGAATCTGCCCAAGACCAATTTCATTTTATTAGAACAAATCAGTTAATATAGAAATAAGGGAGTTGGAGTATATCATAGGCACAACTCTCACAAACAGCAAATTTCAGAACCAACAGAAGAGATTGATTTTTTGTCCATCTGTAGTAACAGACACTGATGCGCTAGAAAAGGCAAACTCCAGGCCATAAGCATGGTATAGGGTAATGAGACAATTAATCTGTTGGGGAAAGCTGGCGGCATAAACTGTGCCAAACACAGGATCCCGTACAGAAGATATTTTAATCACTTCATTTTGCATAGCAGAACACGTGAGACAAAAGAAGAAATTATTGGAGGTTTCCGTACATGCAAGAAATTATTCCAAATATTGCCCACCCTCTCATAGCATATCCTTCCTCATTTTGTGTGTATTCTGCAAATTTTGGAGAAAGAAAAAAAAAACATTACAGTAGCTGATGGCAAGTTCTATTGCAAATGCATCCCTATTACCAGAAAGCTACTTCAATAGATTCCAGAAAAATCACTGTTGATAAAACCTCCATTGAACAAAACAGAATCAGGAGCCTACCACATGTTTTTGTTAGAACAAACTCTATTGGTTCATAACCATGCACCGGGATAGTGATGTTAACTTCATATGGGGTATCATGGGCCTTCACGCCTGAAGAAAAAATGGGGGAAAGAATTATACAATGGAAATTCAACAGATTAGTATTGAAAAAAGAAAAAAACATCATACTGCTGGAGGTAATGGTGTATATACATCTCCAATCTACAAGCAAAGTTGAGGGTGATAAAGTTGTAGGTAGCTTTCCAGTTGCTGCTGTCCCTGATAACTTAACCTCCAGCCCATTTTCTGGAAAGACCTGAGAAGGACCCGATGCAAAGAATGACAAGATAATAAGCATATTCATTCAATAATCACAGTTTTCTACCCATTGAACTGACAGGAAAAAGTACCTTGACAATAGGTTTTTGCACTAGGTCGGAATGAGATGAGATAGCAGTCAGATAAAGGGCAACATGAGGCTGTTCAGTGCTGAAGCTGTTCACCGAAACTTTTCAACTCAAAGATTATTCATAAGATGTTGATTGCAAATAATTAAACTAAATAAATCAAATTAATTCACTATGAGAGAATGGAGATAGCAACTCATGATGGAGATTTATACCTAAAATCGTGGTGAGGTTTTTCAAAACCCAACTGAGTCATACCATTGTAAACCTTCAAATCAATAAAATAGAACTTTTTTAATCATATAGTTTCAGCGTATAAATATATGTAGACCAGTTAAATGATGCAAATGCTTACAATTTCCCATGATCGTGGATGAAATCCAACAGTGAAGCCCTCAAAAACACGTGGACCTGGTTTCTCACATGGAATGGCCAGTTCAACAATGGCTCTGAAAAAAATAGAAACAACAAAAATTTAGATATATGTTGTAAAACGGATTTCAATCAATTTTTTTGAAGAAGTTAGGTACAGACTTTCTAGTAAAACAATTAGTCTTGTGGTTTGGCACTAGGAATAACAGTCTCTAAGTTATAATATAAAATTTCACTCTACACTGCACCTAACTTGAAAACAAATGTTTAGAGAATAGGAATGAAAAAGAGAAAGAAAGAAAGAAGTCATAATACTACTTAAAATACCTGCAAGTGGATTCATAAGTGACATTGCATATGCATCCATGTTGACCTGAGATTAACACCACAGATAATGACAAAAGTGTTAATGGGTGATACAAAATAAGAGCAGCATTGGCAGTTAAGATTTCAAGGCAAAACAGGGAAGGATCCATAACAGAATGATCCAAATTAATATATCTTTTCCTAATAATCAGCAATTGGTATGGACACAAAAAATGAAGAGGGAATGAAATGAAAATGATTTAGTGAATGAGAAGGGCAAAGAAACTAGGATAGGTTTTTTTAATTTTACTTAATTGGCTCAAGCACTCAGACTTCATGTCTGGAATGCCATTTATTCACACAGCCAGTCCTTAATAAAGGATATGTGGTAGCTGCATCAAATTGAGAGTTAATTGTCATGTTAATGCTTAAGCACTACACGAAAATAGTTAGCAGCAATTAACCAGCATGAGCTGAGGAAAACATTATCGGATAGAGAGGAAGGATGGTCATTTTAACCCATATAGAGTGAAAGAAAATGCATCGCATGAGAAATAACTTAACAAACAATAATATAGGACTTTACTTTGTTACAAGCTTTCCATAGAATATCCTAATACTAATTATCATTGCATTCAGCTTCACAAATCTCTCTTTGTCATTTTTGCTCAAAGCAAGCGTTGAAAGGGTTTAAGACACCATATGAACTCATAAATTCTCAAACAATCAGTGATGGGTGATATAAGCTCCTAGTATATACAACAAAAAGCTCTTGAAGACTTGACATGAAGAGTTCACACACCTTTACATTGCCCATTTAAACAATTTCCACATATAATATTTACCTGAAATACAATCAAAGAGATTCATTAACACATATGCAAATGCCATGAGGAATTTGAATGTTCAAATTCACATAATTAATGACTTCACAAAAAATGATAACTTCTAAGAACAGTCATGTCAAATAATTCCCAAAAATTTTTAGAAAGAAACAGTAGCCAATAGACCAACCTGTGCAGTACGTCCCAATTTGTCAAAGGTGTGCTCACACTTCAGCAGGTCACCATTGTAAAACCCCTATACATGCGGAGAAATTAGATTTAACGGGTTTTCTGTATCTATGAATCAATATTACAGTGTCAAAACTTAAACAGAGGTGTTGACATGATGCAACATATTGCATTAAGCAGGCAAACAAAATTTCAATCTTGGGAATAAGAGCATGAGTTGCCAAAAGAAGAGAACTCAGAAAACGAGCTTCTCATATAAATTTATCTCTTTTTACACCACCAATAACAACCAAAAAGTGCCTAAGCTAACAATACAGAAATCATTCATTCCTATTGCATCAAAGGGAGCAAGAAAAGATTCAGCATACCCTTATTTTTTTATAGTTACTACTTCACAAACAAGCAGTTGAAAACCAAACAGACTTACTTGAACAAGGTCAACATGCCCTGAACCAGCAACAAAGTGCTTAACATTATTGAATCGACCAAAATCTACATATCCCTGCATAATTACGAGCATTACACATATTGTGAATATACTCAACAAGCTTGCTGTTATGGTAAGTAAAGCTACTGAAGGAGCAGAAAAAATAGCCCCAACTTTTAAAATGATTTCTCGGTTATCATCAAAACACAAAGGAAAAGAAAAGCAGATTTTCGAAGAATGAAAGTGCAAATCAGTACTTTCAGCTAATTAAAAACATTTTAAAACATTGCCTTATCCAAGGTCGTCCTCATAAATGAATAACATATAAACACATTGATTTAGTACTTAAGAACATGAAGTAATGGACTACCAATTGTGATCTACTCTCCACATCTTTGCAAAAGCGGATGACAAAGTCAGCGTCCTGCATCAAGAGAAATACAAATATGTAATAAGCTCTTGACATAAATATTTATAAACAGTAAATAAAACAATGTCACCAAGGGGAATTAGAGACTTTCAACATTTGAAACCACGCAAGGATGTTACCTCTCCCTCATATATAAAAGAAACTCCGACCCAGCCACTCTAATCAACGGCTTAAGAGAAAACAATCTTGCTCGATATCAAAGCTCCCAGTTCATCCAACTGGAAATTTAAACTAGAAATGCTCATTTTACAACCAACCAATGATTCAGGCAGCTATTTGAAATTTACAACAACAAAAAAAAAAGTAGCAAAGGATACGAAATCCAATAGACGGCTAGAATTATCAAGCGCGTAGCAATTGGATGCCGGGACAGCAACTGAGGCAACGGAAAGTGCTTGTGAAAGAACAGCTACAAAGAAAACAGATTCATTTGCATTAAACAGTTTAAAATAGTTAACAAATACTTCATAACAGAATCAAATAGGAAAACATACCTGCCAGTGCCACTGCTATGAACATGAAACCAACATTTAAACCACAATTTACACTCCGCATTTCTTCGAGCATTCAAGCAAGCATGTCCTGCGAGAATCAAGCTAACTTCAGCTTAAGTTACATTACCAACCATGATTTTAAAACCTGGCCAAGTTGGAGTAAGATTCTTCGAAGCAAATGAATAACTGAGATCTGAAAACAATCTAATTAGGAAAAAAAATAAGTAAATAAATTCACGGAAATTCAAAATAAAAATTCTACTTACTATTTTCTGATTAATCCGGATTTTGATGTTCTGTCGATCTTTAAAAAGAAAACAGTAATTCAAGATGAAAATGATGAAATAGCAGAGAAAATGCCCAAGTAACTTCGCTGGGTTGTCGATGCTACGTGTTCAACGACAGGGGAAAACGAATCTAAACTTTAATAAAACGGTGTGTTTTTGAGCAGAAAGAGAAAATGATAAAAGAAAAGAAAGAGAAGAAGCAAAAGGGTTGCTGACGTTTCAAGCCGACTATTTGTTCTCTCTTAACCCAATTAGTTTAAACTTATAGCACGTTTGGTTCACTTGAAATAATAAAATAAAAATAAAATAATTATTTTAAAAAAATATAATAAAAAAATAAGTATTATGTGAATTGATTTATGAGAATAAAATAATATAAAAATTGCTATTATTATTTATTTCATTGTTTGGTTGGTAAGAATAATTTTAAGAATAGTTAAAAAATAATAGGTAAATGATAAAAATACCTTTTACTAAAATTTAAAGATTTTTTAATTAAAAAAAATACTATGATGAGAAAAAAATACTTTTCATTAAAATTAAACAATTTATTTTATTAAAAGATAAAAATATTCTAAGCAATAAAATCAAAATAACTTTTACTATAAGTAAATAATATTTTCACCAAAATACAAACATATTTTTATTATAATTTAATAATATTTTGTATTAGAAGATAATTAAATCTTTTATTTTAATTAAATAATATTTAATATTAAAAGATAAAATATATTCTTCATTAAATTTAAATAATATTAAATAATATTCTTTATTACATTTATTATATTCAAATAATATTATTAAATAATATGCTTTATAATATTTATTATAGTTAAATAATATTTAAATATTTTCATTTCTTTTTTTTTGAAAATGAAGTAAAAAATTTTGTGTATTCTGTGCTTTAGAGAGAGGAGGAGTGAAGAAGAGAGAGAAAGAAATAGGTTTAGGTTTTTTTTATTAGGTAATTTTTTAAATTGTAAAAGAGTATACTTATCTAATCAACTTCTTTCTTATTCCTAACAATTTGAAATAGCTATTACCAAATGAGGCTTTGGTAATGGCTATTCAGGATTCTCTTGAAATGACTATTTCGAAAAATAGCTATTATATTGAACTAAATGCAGTTTTATCTCAAAAATGAGAATAAGGGAAGAATAATTATTCTATTCCCTCCAACCAAGCATACCCTTAAAGTTTAAGAAATAAAAAGGTAATTAAAAATAAAATAATATCTAAATCATTCTAAAATAATAAAATATAAAAAAAAACACAATCGATATTTTATAATATGAAAATTTGTAAAAAAAATTATAACTTTGAGAAAATTTTAAAAAATATGAATATTTTAAAATAATTATCTTTGATTCATCTATCTAATCTATATATAATATTTTTAATATATAGATTTTGATCAAAGCTCGACACATCACATTGTCATTTTTAAATTTTTAAAAAATATTTTCGAGTTTTCAACTTGATTTATAAGTGGTCAAGTATTTAGTTATTTACAAAGGACGTTTTTCACTTATCTTTTACAATATTAGGGTAAAAGTCTATTTGGTTTGATTATTTTTTAACTTAAAAGCTATTATGAAGCTCTTAGAAAAATAATAACTTTTAAAATTAAGCTAAATCTGTTTGGTAAATTTACTTTTATAAGTTTTTTTTATAAATAAGCTGTTTAACAAAATAATTTATATAAGTTCTAATTTTGATTAAAATTACCAAAAATGATATTTAATAAATAATTTTTTATTAATCACAAATTCCTTTGTTTATAATGAAAAAGTGTTAATTTTATTTTTTTTATTTATAAAAAATATAAAAATTATTTTTATATAACATAAATTTTATAATTAATAAATCATATAAAAATAAAAATAGATAATATTGTAATTATTTTTAATAGATGAGGATGTTTTTGGAACAAAAAGAAAAATTTTCCTAAAAAGTAGACGTATTTTAAAAAAAGAGGAGAAAAAGCTCATCTCTTGAGTTTTTTTCTAAAACTATTTTTTTTTCAAAATTTTATTCTTTAAAAAAAATTATTTATTTTTTAAAAATTTTTTTTAAATTCTTGTTTGGCATGACTTTTACTTTTAAGAGGTGAATAAATTAAAAAAAAATCAAGTCAAACATGAACATTTTTACTTTTTTTCTTTAAATGGGAGAGTAATTTCGAATTTTAACTTTTTTTTCTTTTTTCTTCTCTTTCTCTTTGTTTTTTATTTTCTTTTTGTTTTCCTCCCCATGCCCTCCTTGGCTGGTCTGCCTTCTCTTTGTTACACTTTGAACACATTCTCTCACCAATTAGGCATTACTCACCAACTTGGCCTGTATGAGTGTTTAATGATATATGAAAATTCTTTAACTTGTAAATCAGTGTAATTTGTTTTTTTTTTATTTTACACTTACATATATATTATTTTTAGCATAAATAATTTGTTATTTTACCATATACAATAATGAATTCATTATTTAATTTTTTAAAATAATTTAATAATAATTGTAATACTCAAAATTGTTAGCGTCAATAAATAATTTTTGCTAAAATTAAAAATTTATATGAATTTTTTATAAATATAATCTTAAAAAATATGTATAGACACTATTTTAATATTTGTCTAAAATTAAAAAAAGATCTAAAAGAAAATTGGGAGGAAAATCGAAAAATGAAATTAAGCTAAGTCAAGTCACAAACACGTGACCAAATTTCAAATCCCCTTCTCCAAACCAAAAACTGAAGTCAAAATTAGGGTTCCAAATTTCAATGGATCGAGAAATGGACAGAGAAATCTGCGGTTGGATTATCGAATTCCTTGTTCGTGAATCAACTGACGAAATGTTGGTGAAGAAACTCATCCAAGCATTCCCGCCTTTGAACGGCAGGCCTCGCCTGAAGAAAACGCTGCTTCTCCACTCAATCAGAACCGAAATCCTAGCCGGCAACGTTTCCGAGAGGATACTCGATCATTTGGAGAGGATCGAGCGCATTGACAGCAGCCAAAGGCTCAGAATCCCGGACTCCATGAGGCAAGCTTACTGTGCTGTCGCACTTGAATGCACGGCCAAGTACTTGCCTGGAAGCTGGGATCGGAATGGCAAGTATTTGGATGCGGTGAAGAGAATATGGAGAAGCAGGATTGAAAATCTGGAAAAATCAAAGGCATCAAAGTTGGTTTCCGAGCGACTGAGAAGCCGTCGACGTCAAGTGGAGGCTGCCATGGAGGATGAGGAGTTGGCCAACGTGTTAATTACAATTAATACGCTAAATGACGCGATGCTTACCCTTAGGATCTATCTACGCGAAGCGTTGGCCTCGATGGGTCCGTCATTCCTTAAAAGCCAATGCGACTCAATCCTCGAAAGAGAAAATGGGTCCGTTCCTGGAGAAGTGTAGGAGGAATTCGCTTGCCGGAGAGTTGAAAAGAAAACAAAGGTAGGCTTTGGCTATTTCTTTATCCTTATTCTTAATTCTTCAATGTGGCTGATGGCATATAGAACCCAAGCAACGAAAACTGCTTCTGAATTGTGATGCTATTATCTATTAAGAGGAATGTAAAAAAACCAATCAAGTCGAGCTGTTATCTTTGGTTGAAATCTCTCAGGATGAACAAATAAAATGAATGAGGAATTTAGGTTTCATATCCAGTATTATGATATAGAGGGCCAATACAAACTTAAATTTTCCATAATTACATTCTATTCTTATACTGTTAGGTTCATAATGCATAGTGAATATGAAATATTTCAAGGCAAGAGTGAATTAAATCCATTCCCCCATACTCTTGCAACTACGCAGATCTATTCAATATTTCTAATTGTTGCAAATTAAAACATAGGTATCTCAAGCCAGACTCTGCCGTAAGCTCTTCTATGCCTTCCCTGCAGCTGAAGCTCCTCCTGTCGGAGTCATAAAAGTGGAAAAGTGGAGAAGAGGTTTGCATCGTCACCATCCTTTTCCACAGAAAAATCTTCTTGACGACTACTAAGAAATTTAGTATCTTCCTGAGTAGAAAACGGATTGGTTTTGTTCCTCTGTGCATCTCTGTGGTGGCTCCCTTACAAAGGGGCAACTCTGATTGGAGGAAACAGTTAGGAATTCTTTCGATCTTTATGTCAATAGATCTCTTCTTGTTCCTCAATCTTTGGAGAAGCCAGTATTGTATTATCCTTAGTTCTCTTGTTATTACTATTATTATTTATATAATATATATTTTTGAATTTGGAAGAAGGTGATTTGAATCTTATTTTTTATACAGTGAAGATTATGTATCAATTAATAAATTAAATATTTAAGTGTTATTATTTATATTTTTAATTAAATTTAAAATTTTTTATTTTTAATTTTTATAAAAATATAAAGTAAAAATTCATTATATTTAATATTATTTTAATAAATTTATTTAATGCATTATTTAAGTTAGATTCAAAATGAGACAATTCGTTAAATTATGTAATACTTATAAAGGTTAATGTGGTTGATATGGCATGATATTCAAAGGCTAAATTAATTACTAAATATATTTTTTGTAGTTTCTCAAATTTTTTTTATGATTATCTACTTTTATATTGCATCCAATTAAGCTTTTAAGAGTATCATTTTTGTTTAATTAAACTCTTATTTCACGTAATGTTGTTGTTTTTTTTTTTTTTGCCACATCAGTGTTTACCTATCATATCAAAAAAGTTTTGTCGTTCATGTGGCACGTTATGTATATGTCGATTTAACTTGAAATTTTCATATAATTTATCACATGAATTCTGATTTGATAAATATAACAATCACGATAATATTTATCCATTTTTTATGATTTTCATATAAAATAAGGATTTAATTAAATAAAAATATTATTTTAAATGCTCATTTAGGTTAAAAACATTACAAAATTATTTAAAGAATTTGAAAAGGTATAAAGATTTTTTTATAATATTTTAACCAAAATCAAACATTACAAGTATCAAAAGGATTTTATATAACACTTTGAAAAACAACAACATCAATATTACATTCAAATAACAACAAATAAACATCCATATTCTATTTCTCAACTAACATGTAATTACAACTACAATATATCATCAAATAAAATAAATAGTTATTATTAAAAATAGTATATTTAATTAACTCATATAAGGAAACCAAACTAAAACTCTACTAAAATATATTGGTTTGTTTATATAATTTAGGTATAATACTTAAAAAAGTCTTGAATTATTTAAGAAAATTTAAATAAATTTTTATTCCTTTATTACAGCCATTCAAATTTTTATATTTTTATCTTAAACTAAATAAACTTTTATAATTAATGATTGACTAATTACTAGTAATCAAAATATCACTTGTTATTTTATATACTATGTAATATTAATATGACATGCTTATATATTATAACAGACGATGATATGTCATGATGTCATGGTCATGTGGTTTTTTTACCTTCTATATTATCACCAAGTGAGCATAAAAATAATAAATGGTATTTTAATTAATGATAATTAATCTATCATTAATTATAAGAGTTTATTTAGTTTAAAATAAAAATACAATGACTTGATTTAACATAATAGAAGAATAAAATTTTATTAATATTTTTAAAAATAATTTAGATACTTTTTCAAATATTATGTTTATAATTTAATTACAATAAGATTAAATTTTGAGTTTTTTTCCTTAAAGTAAACATTAAAATGTTAGATTTTAATCTAAAAATAAGTACTAATCATATTTTGTTTGACTTAAATAATAGAAAAAAATCCCCAAATTGTAACCATTTATTCAACTAAGTTCTTAATCTCCTATTACACATAAATGATTTGCACCAATAAACCTTTAACAAAAAATTAACTATAGATAAATTTAATGTTAATTGATATTCTCTATTCATGTAACATGTCATAAACAGATTGATGTATTTAGTTATGTCAATTGTTATTTGACCATGTTATATGTCACATTAAATCAAATAATAACTAATTATTGGTTAGAATTAAAAATTTTATAAAAATTGAAAAAGCTTCAATACTATAAAAATGAGAGATTAAAAAAAATATCATAGTAAAAGAGTTTTTTTATTTTCAATTTCAATTTTAGGTATTGTTAGTTGTAATTTACATGTTGATTGGTTGTAACTTGTAATTAGTTGTAATTACTACTAACTAATCACGCTTGTTTTAAACCACACGACACTGCTCACCGCAGACGCCATTGAAAATCATTTCATCTCTTAATCTAAAAGGTATTCCCTCACAAACTCCGAGGCTTGGAACGCGAAAACCAGTAAAATCGCAGTCAAAAAACTTCGGAGGAAGGGATTCGGAAACCAGAACCAAAAACCTTGTTCCAGGTGTCCCATCCCACACAGCCAAATGTACGTCTTCAGCTGCTCAAATTCGCCAACGAACAAAGCCCTAAGATGCCAATACTAGCACCACCTTCTTCACTCGATCCCTCACTATCCAACCCTAACCCTAGACCGAGGAGGAGAAGAAGAAGATGGCGAAGCACGCCGGCTGGGGCCACCACCACTTGCAGAAACGATGGATTTTGGCTCTTCTCTTGATGCTCTCTGTTTCCACGGTTATTGCCTTCTTCGTCAGAGCTGCCTTCGATTCCTGTGATCGGAACGTTTCTGCTGATAATGCTATTGGCTCGGCTCGGAATGCTATCCAAGTCGCCGAGAAGCGGGTGTCGCAGATCGCTGCTGCAAGGCCGAATCCGCTCAGCTTCATGAAGTCGAAGATTGTTCTATTGGTGTCGCACGAGCTCTCGCTTTCTGGTAGTCTCCTTTTTCTGTTTGTAGCTCTCTTTAGTGAGTTTCAGCACTTTGGGATTAATTTCTAATTTATGTGTTGAAGTTTGTTCTAATTGCCAAGGTTTACTGTAATTGTAAGGGTTTATTTTTCCTTGCGATTGTTCCATTGAAATAGAATTGTGAATGAATCGAATTTTTGTGGGAGTAGCTTCGAGGTGGCCTTGTTGCATTTGTCTATAGGCCGTCTTTGCAGAATTCTAGATCGATCTGTGGACTTACATAAATGAGGTTTGACAGAGTTTAGAGGAACTAGCAGAGGATGTGTATGGATTGTTACAGTTAGTATTTTGTTCTGCCGTGCAAATTGCAAAAAGCCATAACTGTTGGGTTTATTCTTGATTGAAGTAATTAATAAAAGACGTATTTGCATATGCATTAAATACTATTTGACATTTGTGGAATGTCAGATTTAATATTATGGTTATAGTGACTTGCAAATTGTTTGCTAAGTTTCTTTAATTTTGAATTTTGGAAAGCACGTGAGTGTGTCTGCATATTCTCCTATCATGTTGAATTTCCTCATAAAATTTGGAAAGAACATCATATGTACGTTATGGCCCTTTGCATATTAATGGAATCCCTTTATCAAGTTTTGCCATTTTGAAGCACAGAAAAAGCATTTCACCAGTGTGCTAGTATTTTGGTGTTTTGGTAGGTTTAATCAAATTTTGAGGTTCTGTGGACATGTTTGTGGCTCATTTTTTCTTTCCAATAGATAACACTAATTATAATAATGTCTTAAATTTTGAAATTCTCTTTAATTCCTAGGTATTCTGCATGTAAATTTTAGAATATATTTTTGGCGTTTTGTTAACTCGTGCTTTAAATGGTGCGTGCATATAAAGAATCTTCATTTTGTCGTAGTATAGCATCAGTTTGTCCTTTTCAATACCATTCATGAAAAATTGTTGTTACCAAATCGTCGAACTTTTCCATCATAAACTAATGTCTATTGCTTCCAGCTGTCAATGGTTGCTCACTCATGTTGATGTGTTATGTGATCTCTAATTTGTGTTTTTGCTACCCTATCTTTACTGGTAGATGTTTTTCTCTTAGACAAGCCTTTGCTGGAAGATGTATTTTATTAATTAGAAATAAAGAAAACTTATGTTTGAAGATGGTTGTTATTATCATCTTTCCTCGTGAAGAGGCTATTTAGAATTCATTTCTGTCATCATTATTCCTTTTATTACGTTTCCTTTTCTTTTTCCAGGAGGACCATTGTTGTTGATGGAGCTGGCATTTCTATTAAGAAGTGTTGGTGCTGAAGTTTATTGGATTACGATTACGAAACCATCGGAAACAGATGAAGTAATATATAGCTTAGAACATAAGATGTTGGACAGAGGAGTGCAGGTAGTAAGTCTCTGGATTATAACTCTTTGGTTATATATCCGTTTATGGTGCAGCTTTATATTACTCAATGTGATGGATTAGCATTCTATTGTGAAGGCTTAGATGATTGCATTGTAAGTAGTACCTTGCTTCTAATTAGGCTTTTGCTTGTGTTATCAGGTTTTCTCTGCCAAGGGCAAAGAAGCTACAGACACTGCTCTAAAAGCTGATTTGGTTATTTTGAACACCGCGGTTGCTGGGAAATGGCTGGATGCTGTTCTTAAGGAAGATGTTCATCGTGTTCTGCCAAAGGTGTTGTGGTGGATCCATGAAATGCGAGGCCATTACTTCAGATTAGACTATGTAAAGCATCTTCCTTTTGTAGCTGGTGCCATGATTGATTCACATGTTACAGCAGAATACTGGAACAATAGGACTCGGGAGCGTTTGAAGTAAGATTCTAAATACTTTCTCTGTGCTTATTGTTGCTTCAAAATATTAATATTCATTCTATATCCACCGCAACACAAATCCGAACAAGCTTCTCGCATATTAACTTCGTCAGTTGATATACAAATTTCACGTATATAAGTTTTAATGACAAATTTGACTCATTATTTTTGTTTCATTCATCTACTATTTACAGGATTAAAATGCCTGACACCTATGTCGTTCACCTTGGAAATAGCAAGGAACTGATGCAAGTTGCAGAAGACAATGTGGCTAAAAGGGTTTTGCGTGAACATGTTCGTGAATCTCTTGGAGTGCGCAATGAGGATTTACTTTTTGCCTTAATAAATAGTATGCTTTTCAGTTTTCATCTTGGCTAGATTTTCTCTTCGTTTTCATTTTCTCCAAATCAATGCACCTAGGTTTATCTGCATTTAGTTATGCTGTGAAACTTCTCCTCCTTCCCAACCCCCCCTCCCAAAAAAAAAAAAAAGGAAAAGAAAAGAAAAGAAAATCGTGTAGCTTATTCAATTGTTATGGATTGACACTCTTGCATTTTGAGTTCTGTCCAACTGAAGGTGATGGTAAGAACTGTAGTTTGGTTCTTTATATCACTTTCTGCAAAATTTTCCTTTCTCCCCTCAATCATTATATTATTTTCCATTGAACACCTTTTCTTCGATTTTATAGTTTTATAAGGCAAATGAAAGAAGGTAGAAAGAAGGGTAAAACACTAAAACTTAAAAGCATATGGTTTTCTGCTATTCATCACTAATAGTACTGAACAACTATTTAACTGCAGGTGTTTCACGAGGAAAAGGGCAGGATCTCTTTCTACGTTCCTTCTATGAGGCCTTGCAACTGATCAAGGAAAAGAAAATGCAGGTGCCACCATTGCATGCAGTAATTGTGGGAAGTGATATGAATGCTCAGACCAAATTTGAAACAGAATTACGGGATTATGTAATGCAAAAGAAAATTCATGGTCGTGTTCACTTTGTGAACAAAACTCTGACAGTAGCCCCATATTTAGCTGCCATTGATGTTCTTGTTCAGAATTCTCAGGTAATTGATTTGGTTTAAACTTTAAATTTTAATGCATTCTCTGTGTCAAATATAATATATACTTCAATTAGTGAAATTAACCTAATTTGTAATCTTTTTTATGTAAATTTTGTCCCTCATTTGTTTATAAACAAGCTAATAGTAGATACTAACCTAAATACATCTTTAACTCCTGTTGCTGTTTCATATCTGGAAGTGTAGAACATAGTGAGAACTGAGAAAGATATTTGAATGTCCTTTTACCATAGCATTTGCTGACACATATAAAGTCTGACAACATTGCTAATTGACTTATTGACATTGATTTTCTGGTGGTTAGGGGGTCAAGACTTCCACTGTAGTAATAATTATTTATACGTTTCATGTTCATTTTCCCATTGCTGTTCTTAGAATAATCAAAATTCTAAGGCACCAAAATTTTAAATTCAGATGCTAAAAATGTGCATCTCATTGAAAACTTACAAACAACACCTCAAGTTTAGTTTGTTCCAGCTAATATTTTATGATTACTTAAAACTGTGTCTTCAAATTAATATATAGTTTCTATTCTTTTCTTTTATTCATCTAATTAATGGACTGGAGAACCCAGTTTTATTTGAATAGGTTCCTTATCAACTGAAAGAATAATTCAAGGGATGCATATGGAGGTTTTGAATTTTTTTACCTCTGTGTAGGCTTGTAGATTTTTACTAATTTTTTAATCAGTTCCTTTGTCCATGATTAGGATTTAATTATACAGTAAGAACATCTTGTTCCTTACTTAAAAGTTACTTTGAATATAGAATAGGAATCACAAAAAGTTTTCTTACATGTAGGCACGGGGAGAATGCTTTGGCAGGATAACAATTGAAGCCATGGCATTTCAGTTGCCTGTACTGGTAATCCACGAACTTTACCTGATTTTCTTTCATGTGGTGTTATATTTAGTGAGGCTTACCTGGTTTTCTTTCATGTTCGCTAACCAGGACTCACTAGAGCTGTTTTTTGATATTTATGTTGTGTTTATGCGAAACAGGGAACAGCAGCCGGAGGCACCACGGAAATAGTAGTGAATGGGACCACAGGTTTATTGCATCCTGTTGGAAAAGAGGGGGTTACTCCACTCGCAAAAAATATCGTCAAACTGGCTACTCATGTTGAGAGGAGGCTTACAATGGGGAAGAGAGGCTATGAAAAGGTCAAAGAAAGATTTCTAGAGCAGCACATGGCGGACAGAATTGCTGGAGTACTGAAAGAAGTGTTGAGGAAGTCTAAAGACAAATCACATGGGCATCTCTTTTGAGCCCCCAGAACGACGAGGTCGATCCAGTTTCACCGAGAGCAGCCATGGTGGCCCAAGTACAGGCTAAAATAGGATGCCAGCTTTTTTTTTTTTTCTTTTCTTTTTCTCCCATACTGGAGTGACATCTTTAATTATGGGTCTAGCTTCCTGTCTTGTTCCCATCCAGTTTTCCGTATAGGGATGTAAATCATGTACATGCTAAGACAATTTTCACTAGCTGTTTATATAGTTGAGAAGTTCCGTGAGATATGAGGAGTCTTCTACTTGTTAAAATATACCAAGCTTTAGCATCTGGAAAATGAACAAATGATACTACTCATGGTTATGTTCAGATTGCAATCGGCTTAATAAAAGAATCCCAGCTCAAGAGTCTCGAGTAGTTCTGGAATCTCAAGCAGCAGACGAGTATAAACAGGTCAGGCACCGTCTCGTTGCCACCCCTTCATTTCGAATCCGTACTTGGAGCTGGAAATGTTTTGATCTCAGTTTTTAAACTGTGTAATGGTAGCTCTCGCGCGGAAATTCTCTATATCGTCTCTAAAATTTATTCCAAAACAGTTCTGTCAATACCACCTGCAACAAATCCAATCCCAAACAACCCGACCTTTCATTCCCTTCTCTCAACTTCAAAACCAACGCAATCTTTTAGAATCCCAGCTCATTTCCACCCTCAATGGCTGCACCTCCCTCAGCCGGATCAAACAGGCGCATGCTTACATTATACGTAAGGGCCTTGACCAATGCTGCTATATCCTCACCAAACTCGTGCGAATCCTCACCAAAATGGGAATCCCTATGGATAATTACGCTAAGCTTGTTTTTGACCAGGTTGAATACCCGAACCCATTTCTTTGGACTGCTCTTATCCGTGGCTATGCTTTACAAGGTCATGTTAAGGAATCGGTTTCTGTGTATGGTTGTATGAGAGAAGAGAGTACTTTGCCTGTTTCTTTTACATTTTCAGCTCTTTTTAAGGCTTGTTGTACGGTTCTTGACGTGAACTTGGGCAGGGAAATCCATGCCCAGACGATTTTGATTGGTGGGTTTGGTTCTGATTTGTATGTTAACAATAGCTTGATTGAAATGTATGTTAAACTAGGATTTTTGGGGTGTGCGAGGAAGGTGTTTGATGAGTTGCCTGAAAGGGATTTGATTTCTTGGACAGAGCTGATTGTTGCGTACGCGAAACTTGGGGATATGGAATCTGCAGGGGAATTGTTTGATGAGTTGCCTATCAAGGATATGGTGGCATGGACGGCGATGGTTACAGGGTATGCTCAGAATGCTAAGCCTAGAGAGGCATTGGAGTTTTTTGAGGGAATGCAAAATGAAGGTGTCGAAACGGATGAGGTTACCTTGGTTGGGGTTATTTCCGCTTGTGCACAATTAGGTGCTGCTAAGTATGCGAATTGGGTTCGGGGTATTGCTGAGAATTCGGGGTTTGATCCTACTCGATGTGTGGTGGTGGGATCAGCTTTGATTGATATGTACTCAAAGTGTGGGAGTGTGGAGGATGCATATAAGGTTTTTGAGGCGATGGAAGAAAGGAATGTATTTTCATACAGTTCAATGATTGCAGGGTTTGCTATGCACGGTTGTGCTTATGCAGCATTGGAATTGTTTCATGAGATGGTGAAAACAGGGATCAAACCAAATAGAGTTACGTTTATTGGAGTTCTTACAGCTTGTAGCCATTCAGGAATGGTAGAGCAAGGTCGTAAAATATTTGCATCCATGGACGAGGAATTTGGGGTTTCTCCAGCAGTTGATCATTATGCTTGCATGGTGGATCTTCTTGGTCGAGCTGGATGTCTGGATGAAGCTCTTAACCTTGCAGAAACTATGCCCGTGGAGCCTAATGGGGGTGTTTGGGGGGCATTGCTTGGAGCATGTCGCACTTATGGGAATCCTGATATGGCTCAGATTGCTGCTAACCATCTATTTGAGCTGGAGCCTAATGCTATTGGAAACTATATCTTGCTCTCTAACATATATGCTTCAGCAGGGCGGTGGAATGACGTTTCAATGGCAAGGAAACTGATGAGAGAGAAAGGCCTGAGAAAAAATCCTGCATGTAGCTGGTTGGAAGCGAAGAAGGGGGTAATTCATGAATTCTTTGCTGGGGACATGACAAATCCAAGGTCTGGCCAGATGAAGCAGGTGCTTGAGGATCTTCTAAATAGGTTAGAGGCCCTTGGGTTCCAACCAAACATGAGTTCTGTTGCTTATGATGTGAATGATGAAGACAAGAGGCGGTTACTAATGGCTCATAGTGAGAAGCTAGCTCTGGCGTTTGGGCTACTTACTATAAGTGCTGATTGCCCCATTAGGATTATGAAGAATCTAAGAATATGTGAAGATTGCCACTCATTTATGTGTGGCGTGTCTCAACTCACTGGAAGGGTGATTATTGTAAGGGATAACTTGAGATTTCACCATTTCCACGCTGGGAAGTGTTCCTGTGGTAACTTCTGGTGATTGAAGGTAGAAGCTGAATAATTTTTCAAGGTCCAATGCTGAGGCATTTGATTCCTTTGTTCATGAGAAAGGTCGGCGATGACATGGATGGTTTGTCATGATACACTGACACTTAAAGAAACATTGAATCTTATCATCAGTGTCAGAAGGTGAAATGGGATTTAATCTCTTCGAAATTTGCATCAATCAACAGTCTCTGTGTTGCAATTTTCCTACTGTAAGTTGTTATCTGACCTTCACTGGCTATATTTTCCCAATAACTATGAGATTTTCATTGCTCTAATTTCAAGTAGTCAAAGAGAGCATTTATTTAGCAACATGAGTTGATGTATACAATGATAAAGCTAGATTTCCAACGCAGAAACCAGCCAATATAAGAACACATATCTCTTATTATCTTCTGCCAATACTCTTTGATCACCTGTTTGTCACGAAATGTGCACTTATTAGCTACACTAGAAACTAGCATATTAAAGATATCTAACTCATTCCTGGGAGCATCTCCTTGATCTTGTCGAGCATTCCTTTCTTATTGTGCTCCTGCTGCTGCCCTGGTGCAGCGGTTGAGGCATCAGGATATTTGTCACTGGCCTTGTTGCCGTCCTTTCAAATATTGAAACGTTTATCTCAGGAAATTAATCAGAAAGATATTCTCTATGATGTGATGTTTAGAACTGATAAATTGTAGTGTACAATATTGTGTATGTTCATATTATGCTATAGTTTTAAATTCTCACATAAGAAATTTGTTCATAGATAAAGAGAGAGTTTGGTGTCATAAACAAGCGAGGATAAGTAAGGATGAGTTAATTGAACGAAACCCATTGTAGTTAGAAAGCATAACTTACAGAGGAAAAGCTTGACAAGGAAGATGAACTTGAGGAATAAGGGAGCATGCCAGAGGGATTGCTATTCTTTGGTTCAGTCTCCTCACCAGTAGTTCCTACATTCTTTGGTTGTTCAAGTTTTGGCATTTGTTCCTTGGTGGTCATGCGAGGTTCAACTTGAGCAGGCTGGGATTGATCTCCACAGTATGCCATTTTCAGGTATAGTCTGCTATTCGTCTTCTCTCTGCTGATCAGTTTAAAGCTAAGTTTCTTGTTTCGAGTATGGGTTAAACCTGAGATGTCCAAGGGTTTATATAGATGGTAAAGAAATAATGCAGTAAGTCAAGAGTTGATCGTGCATGTTTCCATGGCGCTGGCTTGGACAACCAGGACAGCTAATACTAAAGCAACCCAAAATGTAAATCTTTCTGATACGAGTGATTGATACGGAAGAAAGGGCATGGATCGATCCTACCTATCTGTCTAGGATTAAGCGAAAGGTATACGTTTTCTAGACGGAAATCCATTTCCCGTCCGACGAGAATTGAAATGCAAATAGCTAATTTGTATGCTATAATTGTTGCTACGATGGTAAAAAATTTACTCCCAATTTCTGAACAAAAGAACAAAAATCAGAAGAGTAGTTTGCCATAACACATGAAACTTGATCTAACTCATGACAAACATTTGTCATTGGATAATAGCATATTTAACTCGCGGAATTTTTGCCAGAAAAAGCCTAAAAATTAAGCAACAACATATTAAGAAAGCTTTAATCGGGCCAAACAGCTAAACCCAAAGATAATGGTCCAGAAAGTTTCGTTTTGCATTAAAAGTTTCATGCCTGGTTTAGGGCCCAAAAAGTATTTCGTTAAAGGGTTTTTGCTTTCATTTTCGTATCGATTTTTTTGCTTGCATTTTGCTGCTACTTTGAACACAACAATGTATGTAAACAAATCCTTAGTTCCCCTCTTTTCTGTTCCCAAAACCCCAGAAATGGTGATATTAGTTACTACAGGGCAGAAGTTGAGAGACAAGCCAACATGACATGAGCAGATCAGCAAACATATCTCTCGCTTTACAGTCTTCTTATATATGATCTTTTATTGCTGGAAATTAACGTTTATAATAGTACGCATTCACTTATAGCAAATGTTGGTATATTTTTAAAATTAAAAGTCAAGTTCACATGATAGAGAACTATCATTAGCTCAATAATTATGTTATGAAAAGTAATATAAAATGTCTATTGGAATATAAACAAATTTTCATGTGAATAGTTATATCTTTTGGAAAATGATATTGAACAGACACCAACGAAAAGTTACATATGAAAAGTTACATATGTAAAGTAACATGTGAAAAGTTATATGTGAAAGTTACATGTGTAAAGTAACATGTGAACGGTTACATATGAACAGATATTGTTTCAAAGAATAAATCAAAGATTATGATTTATGGAATGAATAGTTATATATTCATAAGATGTTTATTGAAACAATATCTTTTATTCAAAAGTTATATTGGTAAAAAATATAGAGATACTTTTTGATGAAAGGGGTCTTTATGAAAAAGTTGTAACATTGGAATGTAAAGATGCTTATTAAACAAAAAGATGTCTTTATGAAAATGAAGTGTTCTTGAAGAAAAGACACTTAGAAGCCTATATAAAAGGCTTGTTGTCATCCATTTTGACATACTAAAAATTCAAACACAACAAGCAAGTGCAGAGAGTAAAAGGAGAGTGTTATGTACTTTTAACACAAATATTAAAGTTTCCACCATTTACAAAAGATTTCGAATTATTTATTATTTACTTGTTGCAAAAAGTTAGTTCTAAAGTCAAACAACTTTGTAAAATTTCGAATGTATCTAACGGTCTAATTTCGTAAAGTGTAATATGAAAGTTAGACGTTAGCTTCATTGTATTCTTGAGATTAGTCGCATTATTCCCCTTTGCATATCAAGTAGTGGGGGCGAATTAAGTTTTAAAGATAGACATCTATTTGAAAGGCTCGCCTTGAAGTCGATTTAAACACAGCTAATCAAGGGTTGTGGTGGCCAGGGAGCTTCTCCTTGATGTTATCCATCATTCCTTTCTTCTCGTGCTATTCCCTGATGCCATTGTTGATGCTATCGGATGAGGTTGGTGCTAGTCATGTCCACCTGGTAGTTTCTTTTTTAGCTTACCCTTCAGACCCTCCTTCCTCCTCCCCGTTCCCTTATCTGCGGACTGCCCATAAACATATATCACAAACTATTATCTCATAATCAAAGTAAAACTTATTTAGAAATTTATATACATGAAAAGGTTATAGTAACTTGCATAGCTAGAGCTGGAGCTTGAGTCAGTGCGGTACAATCCGTGATGATGCCCACCGATCCTTGCGATTCCATGGCCGATCTCATGATTGGTAGTCGAGTTGCCGTACTTGTCTGTCCGGCAAATAGGGTTGCCATATTCGTCAGTTTGGGAAACTTCACTAGCAGGATGCTGATTTTGAAAGTGTGCCATTTTCAATCGTGTAACTCGTTCCTTTTGACTTCTTTTCTCTTGTGGAAAGCTAATACAAGGGTATCAAGACATTTTATAGAGGTGAAAAATAAATGTGTAGCATATAGGCGTGCATCCCGGACGTGCCACCAGTTTTCATGCGATTGCCACGTTATGGTTAGAGGAGCTTGGGTGTCACGTAAAACTTAAGGACATGTGTTGGAGATGTCAGGTTTAGATGAGATTGTCATTTAGATTCTAAAAGGAAAAGCACTTTGACTTGTAAAATGACCTTAAATACTCATCTAACTTAACCCATAACTATGATCATATGAACTAATATAATTGTATATATGCGTGATCTATATCGTGATCCTTTTAGCTATACTACTTAAAAAATTCTTAACTTATTTAAAAAAATAATTTTTTATTATATTTAATTAAGTTTTTATATTTTTATTTTAAATTAAATAAAATTTTATAATTAATTAATGATTGATTATTATTATTACTATCAAAATGTTATTTATTATTTTATGTTATATGATGTTGAAGTGACATATTAATATATTATTTTATGTTATATGATGTTGAAGTGACATATTAATATATTATTTTACATTAATGTGACTTGATCATATCATATGTGATATTTTCACTAATAGTGCCACCAGAGTATAATTAACAAACAATATTTTAATTAATAATAATAATAAAAATTTACTAATTAATCAATTCAAAGAATTTTTTTATGCAAAATATATAAAAATTTAAAAACTTGATTAGAAGTAATAAAAATAAAAATTAAGCATTATTTCGACGATGTAGGATTCATGTCTATGCGAAGATCGTAACATCCAAAGCGAACAATACCTCACAGGGGTTAGTGTGGACCATGATAATTGGTGTTATGGTCTTTGCGTGAATGTGAATCCTACATCGTCTAGATAACACTATCAGCGGGTGAGTCACAATGTCCCATATCGAAGAGAAACTCCTAGTACGGAGTAAGGGTGGATGTCATGGTTCGGAAGCCATGAATCCTATATTGGTTATTACTAGAGTAAGATTGGGAATATAATAGTTTACATCATCTTTAACTTGTGAGATCCCTTTTGTGGGACAAAACTGTAAAGACAGTTTTTTTTTTTTTTATGACTAAGTGGTTGTATATATGACATTCGGTATACTTTTTAATTTTGATACGAGTTAGCGTCCACTCAAGTGTCATACGAACTATCACATACTTAAGTGAAAGAACGTAATTCGTGACACTAATCACTTACGTCACGTTTGGTTCGGGGAATGGCTATGCCATTCTAGTTCTATTTCGCGTTATTGGGGTGTCCCCTTGTTTGGTTCAAAGGTCAGCACAGAATAGAAATTCCTCAAGAATTCCTATTCCGTGCAAAGGGGTAATAGGAGCGCCTTAAGTAAACCCGAAGTCCCCCTCGGTAATAGCCATTCCATGAGACATGGAATAGCTAAAAAACACATAATGACTAAAATACCCCCATTTAATTTACCCAATTCCAAAAAAGTCCATATAAAACTTCTTTTTTTCTCTCTTTTTTCCTCTTCCCTTTCTATCTAATTCGAGCTTCTTCTTCCCCGAACCAAACCCAATCTGCCCCTTTTCCGATCTTGATTTTTCTTCCCCCTTCTCTCTGCCGATCAGCATCTTTCTCCCCACCGATCTTCCCCTATTCCGTCGATTTGGCTCTTTCTCTATGCCGATCTGGCGCTCAATGGCCAGATCTGGCTGTGGGAAGCATCGGATTTGGTGCTTCACGGCCAGATCCCACGATTGGATCTAGCACTCACGGCCAGATCCAATCGCGGGAGACGCCGATTTGCTGTCCTAGTGGCCAGATCCAACCACATGGTGCACCAGATGGGTGTTACATGACACCGATCACCTTTTTGGGGACCGGATTATGGAGAAGAAGAAAGACAGGAGATCGGATTATGGTGAAGAAGAAAGAATAAAGAAAAAAAAAGAATAAATTATTTATAAATATTAAAATATTAATATTTTATATATAATTTAATCATTATTAATTTTAATATGATTAAAATATTAAAATATTATTGTTTTATTTATTAAATTATTAATATATTAACTTTTTAGTGAATATAAATAAAAAAATAAAAAATATTAATATTTTAATCATAATAATATTGAATTATTATGTAAAATAGAAGACTATTTACAATTTTATTTAGCAAACAATAGAAGATTATTTCCCTATTTCAAAGATATGAGTTTCTACTTAATATATAAAAAACATGATTTTTGACTTTTCCTTGTTTTGCCATTTTTTTTCTCAAATATTTATTCTTTAATATTTTGTCTATAAAATATTTTGAAAATGATTCATAATATGTGAAGAATTTATCAAAAATAAAAATTTTTACACAAATTTTAATTGATTATGATGGATAAAATATAATATAATTAAATTATATTTTAAAATAATTATCTATTTATAAAAATATGTTATTAAATTAAAATTTTTTTTAGAAAGTAAAATAAAATATAATTAAAATGGATAATTTCTTTTTTTATATAAATTACTAAGTAATACGAGCAAGGGTATTTTTATTTTTTTGTCATATATTCTTTTCTTATTCTAATTTTATTTCTACCAATCAAACACTGCAATAAGTAATAATAGTAATTTTTACTCTATTCCATTCATTATACCAAACAAAATAATTACTATTCTATTCTAGTCCCACCATATTATATTCCCACGTAATAGTTATTTTATTCTATTTTTACCTATTTTGTGATCCAAGGGTGCTGTTAATGACAGATCAATAAACCGGATTAAAAAAAAAATATCCACCTTCAATTCACACAAAAAATGACCCCACAAATAGTTCACAAATGTGATTTTGGCTTGACTTGGAAAAATCGTGACACTGAGTACTGAATGTCAAATCAATAAGCCTGGTAAGAAAGAAAATCCACCTTCAATTCACACAAAAGGTGACCCTAGAAATAGTTCACAAATATGACTTTGGCTTGACTTGGAAAGATCAAAGAAAATTCTACTTACTACTTTCTTTTCCATGGAAAGATTATTGAAGTCTAAAAGGATAAGTGAAACGTGGGATTGTTGAATTTGACAATATTGTCATCTGGCAAGCTATTTCTATTTGTTGACAAGCAAGTTTCCCAATAGAGATGCACAATCTGTACACAAGCAAAGCTCAATTGTACTTTGAAAAATTAATAACAAAAATCATTAGATTGTAACTATGGGGATTATGGTTAGGATTTGACACACAATTAATGATAATTATTCAGAACATGAGGCTTGTAATAAAGACATGAGAATATAATGTTTCTCTCCAGCTAGTATCACACTCATACCATGGGGTTCTGTTTTTTTGACCAAAGGAGAAACTTATTGGAACCAACCTTACATTTCTCACTCACACTTTTACCATCACAAAATTTGTGAACTTTCACATGAATAAAATATTTTAATTTATTTTTTTAATATATATTCATTTGAATAAAATGAAAGAAAACAGATTAGGTATAGCTAAATTGTCATGAGCCTTGACAGTATTCTTCTGCTGACTGTATGCATCATCAAAAGAGCAAAAAATTTGTTGAAAACAGGCAGGTGAAAAAAGTGAAAGGCAATTGTTTAAGTTCCAAGTAGCCGTCCAATGTACAATCACACCAATACCTTCCAGACAGCTCCCTGGTGGTGCCCCATTTGGATTTAATTACATCCGAATTTGCCTTTCCGAGTCAAGCCAGTAGTTTCCTCCTTGTTTCTTGCTACAGCGGCAAGGCTGCTTGCTACTGCTACTTAAACTGCTTCCTTTTCCTTGTTGCATTCAGACCTTCTCTCTGCTTCTGGTTTCAAACAGCTAAGGCAGGGCAAAAATGGCTTCCCTGTTGAAAGAGCTACCTTCCATGTCCACTCTTCTTGCTGCCTATGCTTCCTTCTCGGCCATGGCCATGCTAATCCGCACCGTATTGAATGAAATGATCCCGAAACCGTTGCAGAAGTATATTAACTCAAAGTTCTCTGACCTGATGTCCAATTACTTCTCCACTAACTTCACCTTCATCATTGAAGAACGGTGGCATGCTGTTTATAATGAAACGTTTCGGGCTATTGAGGTCTACCTGCCAACCAGGATCGGCCCTAGAACTGACAAACTTGTCATAGGGTCCAACGACCCCAATAACCCGACGGCCCCACCGAAACGAAGCATCCCTGCTGAGTGCAAGATCATTGATGAATTTGAGGGCATGACCTTGGAGTGGACTCTGCATGTAAGAGAATCGGATAAGTTCTATATCCCTGATAGAAAACGCTTTCACTTGACCTGCAAGAAACGAGTCAGAGAAAAAGTTGAGGAAAAGTATCTCCGCCACATAGCAGAGACGGCTCAAAAAATCCTGAGCAAGCGAGAAAAGCTAAACATCTACACCTACAACCAAGATCGTTTCAGGTGGGAATCCGCCATTTTCAAGCATCCAGCAAGGTTTGATACATTGGCTATGGAGCCAGAGCTTAAGCAATTCATAATGGATGATCTTGACTCGTTCGTGGGACGCAAAGATTACTTTGAAAATGTTGGCAGGGCTTGGAAACGTGGCTACCTTTTGTATGGTCCTCCAGGGACAGGCAAATCATCACTAGTTGCAGCAATCGCGAATTACATGAACTACCATGTATATGATCTCCAGTTCCAAAGTGTTCGAAATGACGCTGAGCTCAGGCGAATACTCACCTCCACCACAAACCGCTCTATTTTGCTCATCGAGGACATAGATTGCAGCGCAAAAATTTCTGAAGATCGTGGCAAGGTTAAAGATGAGAAACAGAAGGAAGGTGAAGATGGGCGACTCAATCGTCCTTCCTCTATTGATCCTGGGGTAAAAAGTTCTCCTTAGTTAGACAAACAAAACAGAGCGAATTGCCTAAAATTAAAAACAGAGTTAATCCATAAAGCCTGCTTTGCCTTGCTCTCTACTGATAATTAAGAACCCATATTTTACTTGTTGGCTTTCTATTTTCTGCCCTATCAAACACAGATTTGGTAACTGTTGGTTTTAACCTTTTATGTACTTTCCTTAGGTAACATTATCAGGGCTACTGAATTTCATTGATGGACTGTGGTCGAGCTGTGGGAATGAGAGAATCATCATCTTCACGACAAATCACAAAGATAAGTTAGATCCAGCCCTGTTGCGTCCAGGGCGCATGGATGTGCACATTCACATGGGTTACTGCACACCTCCAGGGTTCAGAAAACTTGCTACTACATATCTCGGAATCAAGGATGACAAACTGTTTACCTGCATCGATGATCTTCTGAAAAGTGTTGAAGTTACCCCAGCAGAAGTAGCACAACAACTGATGATCAAAAGCGATGAGCCTAAAGCTGCGCTCCAAGGTCTCATCGAATTCCTTACCATGAAAAGGGATAAAGTTGGGGAAGATGTGACTCAAGCGGGTGAAAATGAAAAGAAGGATGGTGGAGAAGGTGCGACTCAAGCAAAGGAAGCAAAGGATGAGAATGAGAAGAAGGATGGTGGAAAACAGAGCAGGAAGCTTGATGAAACTGAAACTGGTTCCATATATCTCACTTAGGTAATTGTATGTATTTTCAATCAATTGTTATTAGTAGTATACATCTTATTAATCTGGGATCTGTCATGGGTTTGATTAGATGCACGGGACAGAAATTTGAAACCTAATACTGTTGTTACAACAAAACAAAAAAAGAAGCAGACATTATCATAAGTGTTTATGGGTCAGATTTGAGTCTAATTTTCTGTTCTATTGATCATAAAAACTCTTAGTCCAAACCCAACCCAACCTGAAGTAAAGTAGAGCAAGATGACCTCAGTTAAACCTTTCATATCCAAGCCTACTAATCGATTTAAAAATTTTATAATCGAATATTTATCTTATTATTTTACCATGATTCAAAATAATATTTATTTTTTAAAAATGAAAATTAATCTTTAATGTTATTTTCATTGAAATATTAATTTCACGAATAATTCACCAATTTTTTTGTTACTTTCAAAATAAAATTTATAAAGTAACATATAAGTGGACTCAATCATTAAACGAATTAGCTCTAGGGATAAACATGTTTCTATGTAATTTTAAAATAATGTTTCTTTAACAAAATCTCAAATTTATATCTTATTGTTCTCTAGTTATAAATCATTCAACTTGAGATTTATTGTATCCAAAAATCAATTCCATTATCTTACTCTCTAATTGGTACTCATCAGTAAATGCATGAGGATCAATAGATAACTTTGAGTGATAAATAACTCATAATTTAAGACTTAATGAAGTTCATTTTAGTAGTCTTTTGTACACATTCATGTGTTAAACAAGTTTCTGCACATTGGGTTTTCTCTGGTTATTGCAATGGACATTGAGTCGATCCAATAAGTTCTCGAAGAAGTGAAGTAGGGAAGACAAGGTTCATTTTGCCGACATCCATCAACCGACCCCAACCCCAACCCCTCCGAAGTAGCTCTGTTTCGTGTTGGGCTGTGGCTGTGGACTCCCAAATATATGTCGGCAAGGTGCTTGGGGTACAAGCAGTCAAGCAGGCAGGTCATCGGCAAGGTGCTTGGGGCACAAGCAGTCAAGCAGGCAGGTCAGCTTCTGAAGGATTCTGCTGAAGATTTTAGGCAAAAATCAAAGGTAAAGACGTGGAGGAGAAGGCATCGGTCTCTTTCCAAAGCGTCCGGTTCCACGCTTTAGTTTCGAAAAAGCAAAGAAAATGCCCCTCGGACTTTTCTGTGGATTCAAAAAGTAGCGGTAGACGAAAGCAGCCATGTTGAAAGTTGAAACCCTGTCAGAAGAGCCATCAGCGCTCAGGAATGGACCTACCACACAGTAAGTTTTTTTTTACAGAAATGTACAGCGTCAGACAAAAGCTCAGAAATTTTACCTCCCACTCTACGAAGGACATGTTACATTTTTATGAAATTACATTATTTATTTTTTGTGTTTTTATCAAAATCAAGTTGTATTAATTTGATCGTAAATTAGATTTCGATTTTACGTAGGACCTCTCTAAAAATACAAATTAAGATTTTTCAGTTATTGAAGAGTTAAAAAGGATCGAGCAGGAGAAACGTCTTAGTAAAGAGAAACCTAACAGTTAATTTAATCAGCATTATTTTCAATGTTAAATTATATATTAAAAATCAAGTACATTTTTATATTTTAAATTTTTTAAGTTTCAAATCAATATAAATTAATTATATATAAAATTTAACACAATAATCTATTAATAAAATTATTATAATAGTAGTAAGTCCTTTTGTGTCTTGGAAAGATATGTTTCCTTTACAAACGATGTTATGGTACGCTTGTAAAAGTTTGTTAATTTCAAGGGGAAGATTCTTGGGGAAGAGTACCTTCGTTTTAAGCATTATAATGATTTTTGGTAGCATATTTGTAAAAGCTCATTAGCTTTTCATTTTATGGGTGAGCAATCAATTGATTGTTGAACTATTTTACTAATTAAAGTATGTTTGTGATTAATTATTTAAAATTATCTTTATAATTCAATAATGACAAATTTGAATTCTTGATCACTTTGTATTCTTTTCATTATTAATAAATATTTTTTTTAAACTAATGATTATGTATACAACATGTGTGGTGAATATGATTTTGCTATTACATTTAGTAAATTAATTTATAACTATAATATGTACTTATTAAGATATAATCGAGTTCTTAGCTCCACGCAAACACCACGCGAGCTATTGCAAAATTGAGCTAAGAGGCCTAGTTCGACACGACATATGTATCCTATCATCTAGTTTGTGAGATTAGAAAAAGAAGAAAAAAAAAACTAATTTTTACAGCTCAAAAGTGCAATATTTTGTTAATGTTTTTGTTTCATCCTAAACACATCTTTGACGTGCAAAAGATGTATGACGCACGGTTTATCCTATTGAGATTAGCAAAACTATTGGCCGCTGCGACAATCTCCAAAGGCACTTCAATTTTATTAAGGATTAATGTTCCAAGAAAGACAAATGAAGAAAATTTAATAATGAAAAAAAAAAGGTAAAAAGGAGAAAACAATAGTGCTTGCTATTAAATATCTGACGAGAATATGTTCCCCACCGTTCTTTCTATTGCTTTCCTGAAAATGTTAATCAAAATAAGATGTCACCATCCAGCCAGTTTCAGACTTTCAGTCAAGCAGTTCGCCCTGTATGTTTTTTTACAGGATCCTTCCTGATACAATTTGGTCCCTGCGAAGACATTTTTCTTTAGCTATATAAGGAGCAAGCTTCAAGGTTCTGTCTTGGGTCTTCAGTGAGCTTGCTCGCCTGAGGTTTTCCTTTTCCTTTTCCCTTCAACCTCATCTGTTTGTCTGTGTTTTTTTTTTTTTTTTCGAACGGAGGAAGCAAAAAAAAGAGGACAGAATGGCTACCCTGTTGAAAGAGCTGCCTTCTTTGTCCACCCTTCTCTCCGCATATGCCTCTATCTCGGCCATGGCCATGCTAATCCGTACGATGTTGAATGAAATGCTCCCAGAACGGATGCGGAACTACATCGCGTCCAAATTTTCCGAGTTGACATCCGCTTACTTCTCTTCAGACTTCACCTTCTTCATCGAAGACCGCTGGCAAGCTGCTGATAACCTAATGTTTCGTGCTGCTGAGGTCTACTTGCCCACCAGAATTGGGCCTTCCAGCGACAGTCTCATCGTGGGTTCCAATGACTCCAGTGACTCAACAGCTCCGCCCAAACGAAGCATCCCTGTAGATTGCACGATCATGGATGATTTTGAGGGCATGCGCTTGAAGTGGACTTTTTCTTCAATTGAGACCAAAAAGTACTACATCCCTAACAAGAGATTCTTCAGCTTGACCTGCAAGAAAAGCCTCAGAGAAAGAGTTGAGCAGGAGTACCTCCCCTACGTCAACAAAACCGCACAAGAAATTTTTAGAAAGCGTGAGAGCCTCAGCATTTACACATATGACCAAGAATATTCCATGTGGGAGTACGCAGTTTTCAAGCATCCGGCCACGTTTGAGACTCTGGCGATGGAGCCAGAGCTCAGGCAGTTCATAACGGATGATCTTGACTCATTTGCGCAACGCAAGGAATTTTTCGATAACGTTGGTAGGGCCTGGAAGCGTGGGTACCTTTTGTACGGACCTCCAGGGACAGGAAAATCATCACTGGTTGCGGCAATTGCAAATTACATGAGGTATAATATCTATGATCTTCAGTTCCAAAGTGTTCGAAACGATGCTGATCTCAGGCGTATACTCACTTCCACCACAAACCAGTCCATTCTGCTTATTGAGGACATAGATTGTAGCACGAATGTGTCACGTGATCGAGCCAAAGTTAAAGAAGAACCAGGGGAAGAAGATGGAGATGAACCGAATCGTCCTCCTCCGATCGATCCTGGGGTAATTCATTCTTTCCACTGTCTTTAATTTTCCATTTCCAGGTTTAGGTATACCAGTCCTTACTTTATTTAACATAATTCTTGTAGGTAACACTGTCAGGCTTACTCAACTTCATCGATGGATTGTGGTCGAGCTGCGGAAACGAAAGAATCATAATCTTCACCACGAATCACAAGGAAAAGTTAGATCCAGCTCTGTTACGTCCTGGGCGAATGGACGTGCATATTTACATGGGATACTGCACTCCTGCAGGATTCAGAAAACTGGCAGCTACATATCTCCGAATCAACGATGACAAACTCTTTGCCTGCATCGATGATCTCATTAAAAGTGTTGAAGTTACTCCAGCTGAAGTAGCGCAACAACTTATGACCAGTGAAGAGCCGAAAGTCGCACTCAATTGTCTCATCGAATTTCTCAACACGAAGAAGACCAAAATGAAGGAAGGTGGAGCCAAGGAGGAGGAAAAGACTGTTGAAGAAAAGGAAGCAGAGAAAAAGACAGGTGAAGGACAAAAAAATTCAGAGCATGCCGAGATTGAACCAAGATGCATATATTTGACCTAGTTTAGACCTTGACTGCAAATAAATCTTAGTCTTGGGTTGCTACAAGACAAATTCAGTGAGATGGAAAGAAAATGAAATGTTTGTATCTTTGTACTTATTTCTTATTCGTCAATGACAATTAAATGCTAGATCAAGCGCATGTCACATGCTTTTCCTCACTCAAATTTCTTGGTAAACACATAGGTTCTTGCGCCAAACCACAACTTCAAGAAAATCTAAATCTAAACAAAAAAGAAAGATCATGCCTTAGAGATAGGGAGATGTCATAGATTCTAATTATCCTTGTTGGAGCTTTAGAGAGAGAGAGAGATGTCAAACAATCCCTTGTGTGACTAACACTGTCCCCCTACATCAAGAATTTGATGGTCAATATCATCAACAACCTAACCTCTCATCTCTAATTGATAGTCACACATCTCTATCACAGATTTAAATAATTTTAAAATCTAAATGTATCGGAACATTTGAAAGGGAAGAGAGATGCACTCATTAGTTTGGCTGCTGCCATCGTAATGTTCTGTCTATTTTGATTTATCTGTCATTTGTATTCACAAGAGTTAAAAACACATGAATCGTTGTCAAATTAGTATCCTACCGATCAAAGCCACTATCAAACAGGCAACCATCTCTACCGCTGCAAGGATGAGAGAGGTAAATCCAGGAGAAAATTATATGAAGGCGGAAGTATATCTTTTGCTGCTGCTAGAGATTGAATCAACTCATCTACTTGCCATGTAAACATGCAAACCACATCAGCTAAATTCCTTGTTATCCAATCTTCACATACCCTGCATAAGAGGAAAGTATTTATTTTAGTGGACTGAAACAAAACCTGATATTGACAAGTTAAATACATTAAGGTGGGAAAAAACAAGCTTTCAAAAGGTAGTATGGGAGTAGGCAATGGCAAACATTATAGTTTTCTAAATCTTGTAAAAGCTGACCATCCAATTCCAAGTTTCTAACGGCTATTTTAGTTTTATGTTTCAAGCATGAAAGTTTTATTAGAGCCAAATCAGGATTATTATTCATTTCTCACTTCATTCAAGGGTATTAGGTGTGTTTTGACTTTGTGTTTCCTTCTTATTTTAATTTCCCCTTATTTAAAACGCACTGCTGGAAACAAAATACAAAATAGAAAATAGAGGATCCATATCTTGTAGAGTGAGGAAAAAGAACCAAATTCATGTCAAAAATGCAGGACATAAGACAAAGAACATCAAAAGTTTCCTCAACATGAAACAATTAACGTAAGCTGTTAAGAAGACACTGAAAATGCTTCTTTTGTTAGCTAACAGAGGAAAAAAGAAGACAAATTAAGAGCTCAATTGAGACTAACCTTAACTGAGATGCTGCAGACTTACTGCAATCAGAAAAGAGCACCTTGATAACAGGGAGTAAATCTAACTTCAAACTAGATTCCATTGCACTGGCTGAGTCCAGACAATAACCAGAACAGCACCAAGAATCTGGATTTAACAGAACAATTTGCAACAAGGGAGACTTGGTTTTTAAATCTCTAATGACTGTTCGAAATGATAATTCGTCTTTCGCATTTTCCAGCAGCTGATTTGTGAACATTCTTTCCAAGCTATATTTCCTGCTCATGATAAGCAAACTTAAGGCCACAGTTTGAAACTCATCAATCACACTAAAGCAACATTTGCACAGCTATCTAATCACTAAAATGGCTCACATATATAAACAAAAAACACAAAAAAATTTTCTTTTGGTAATTGTGCAAAGTTGCCTAATGTTTATCTGCTCACCTGAACATATCACCCAATCCACCAGCTGATGTACAAGTGGAAATGTAGCATTTGAAGAGTCGCACTCCACCATCTATTGGTGCACCACCATTATCAAAAGGATAAGCTCCAACAAGCGATAAACAGTTAGGGCATACAAATTCCATCCACTCAATATCCATTGAGAGATTGTGAGATTTAGCCATAAAAGCATTTCCAAGAGAACCATTAAGGAACAATTTCTGATTATCCAAGAGCTTTGAAGTGTTTTGGTCCACTGGACAAGTTTCAGAAACATCGTGTTGGCCACCTTCATCAACATGATTTCGAATGTGATTTTCTGTATGAACACAACAACCTAGCACTGATGTCTCATTTTCAGACACATCCAGTACAGGTAATGCAGAAAAAAATTTATGACCATTGGCTTCCTCGTTAGTAACTAGCACATTTTTAGTAACACTATCATTCTTAAGATGCATGGAGCTCAGCTTCCCGCATAAATCATTTGTGCTCTCTCGAGAACTTAGAATACCTTCACTCGAAACACAGTCACTAGAAATATCTGATCCAGGCTGGTGTTCTTGAGCTCTATTATAAAGTTTACATGCCACCAAGTCATCCTTGCTAAGAACAACGGTGGTAAAGTACAAGAGGCACACACCTTTAGCACATGTATAAGAATTTGCAAATCTAGTCACCATCTTCTCACTTATACCCCCAAATGAACAACAGCAAGCTCCAAACCAATTATCAGCCACTTCTCGCCAGTCAATCGAAGGCATTTCCACAAAATTTCTACACACATTAATCAAAATTCTCAAAATAAACAAAGAGAAAACATCAACTAGTAAAGGGGTATCAAACAGTTACATATATTCGAAGCTGATACTAATGAGCACAATGAAATGAAAACACGTGACCTACCTAAGAGGATTTTTCGTCAACCTAATTGAGCAATTTCTGCAATAGAAATGCACTCCTTCTTCAATTGATGACAGACTCTTCAAATCTAAGAAAGAAAACAAAATGAAGGAATCAAGCATAGAATTTCACAATTTAAGCCTTCATTCAGTTGCCAATAGAAATGAGAAAAAACCTAAAATGTAACTAATGCCCTAACATAATTTTTGCTTATAAACTATAAAAGTAAAATCCGCTTTATTGTTTTTTGCTGTTCAAAAAAGTTAACTTTTTTTTAATTGTTGACAATACCACTACCTTTTTACTTTCTTACTTCCAGAGTATATGCTAAAAATAAAAATTAAACGAAACTGAAAAATCAAGCACAAATTTTGGAAAAAGAAAAAAAAAGGATAATTTTTCAACTAACCAGTATCCATCACTAGCGGCGTTGCTGCATCCGGTGCGAGCGCATCATCGCCATTTTCAGACGAATTCAACAACGAATCAAACCTTGAAACGATAGGATGGCCAACAGGGAGAAGCAAAACGAGCTTGACCTCAATGTGATCATCCAAAGCTCGAAAACTCACCGGAGATTCAGAATCGATCAAAACTCTAGGAATCGGAACCCTAACCGTCATCTCTTCCTCCTCCTCCTCTTTGAGCCACGAAACGAGAAGCTGAGATTGAAAGAGATTGAGATCAACTTTGAGTTTCTTGCACTGAACCGAAGGTTTTGTTTGCGAATCGAAGAGGAATAAACGGAGATTCGGAGAGTGAGATTGGGCTTCCCATGTGAACCGCCATTTTCTAGGGTTTTCAGGGTTTTCCATTGACATTTCTCTTTCGCTTCCAGTGTTCAGTTAAATACTTTGAGTGACTATGTGCTACGCGCTTAAATTTTAAAACGGATGGTTTTCAGTTTATTTCCTGAAATACCCTTATCGGGCTCAAACCAGCCCAATGAGAGATTTTGGATCAAGGCCCATTCACTTGATAGAGAGGCCCAATCTTATAATGCATAGCTCAATAAGTAATTTAGTTTTCATATAGTTGCAAAATAAGGATTATATTTAACCTAAATAATTAAATTTTTTAATTAAAATAATGCTGATATAAAGTTCTTAATTTGCTCCTCTGGTTTCAACTAACTTCACTAAACACCAAAATTTTTGTTAAATAAATTAAAAAAAGGTCATTACCACATAGTCATAATCAATTCAATTAAAATAATTAAACTCCACTAAACTTGATTAAGAAATTAACCACCTTTTTCTTGTTTCTCTGGCCATGTGTGCCTTTGTCATAAATGGTTGGCCACATGCCTCCCCCCGCTATATGCTTGCTTTCTCTTAATTATAACTCTTTCCAATCCCTAAATGTTGGGTTTTTTTTTTTAAACTTTCAGGAAATTAAAATAAAAAATTTTGATTTTTAATATATTTTATATGAAATCTAAAAATATTTTTCATATAAACAAGTAAAAAATCATGGAAAATAAATTTATAATATAAAAATGGAAGAGTATTCGATGCTTAAGAAAAAAAGTAATTTTATTTTAAAATATTTTAAAAAAGGATAAATAAAAAGAAAGAGACGACGTCCGGAAGGAATAATATGATTATTATAATTAATAATTCAAAGGTTGAGCATGGGTGTTATATGCTTTGCTTGCCAATATCATCTTCTTGTAGAAAAAGGCTAACCATAATTTAATAGAAATTAATTACATTTTGTGAGCTTGATTGGTTTGTTTGATTTGTGGTGGAATAATGGCATGGATTTGTCTAGTTTAATACCTAACTTTGTCCACTTTCCCTTTTTTTTTTTTTAATTTGCCCTTTATTTTGACACATAATTTATTACACAAGAAATGTCCTACGCATAAGGTTACACTCCATAATGGGCAGCCTTTACTTTTATACTAATCTTTTTCTTAGTTTCATTAATTATTAATTCTTTTTTATATAATAAAGTATGTATGTTAATTTACGTATACGTAGATGACATATAAATATTCGTAATGTTAAAATATTGTGAAAATGTTTATGAGCACTACTGCCCTTTTTGACTTACAGCCATTAATGATATCGGATTAAAATAAATTTATTATTTAATTAAAAGTAACATACATCTTTATTAGTATTTTTAAATTGTTTTGTAATAATTTGACTTTAAAAAAAAGATGAGGGAACATAAATTAATGGCTTAAGAAAATCTAAATAATGAAGATCAATGGTGAGTATTTGGTCGGTTTAATTTATAAAAATTTCAAAAATCAAATTAATAAAACTTTTTTAAAAAATAATCAAACAAATTGAACATATCAAAATTAATTTAAATCTGTGACTAAAATGTGACATAATTTGTCTCTTAGTGCTAGCTTTACTTGTTACAATTCATCATGGTGGGAAAATTTTGAACGTTGAGTCATAATTGAGGAATCTTTGGTTAATTTATTCCTCTTTTTGCTTAAACAAAGATGGATCAGGACAAACTTCTTTGATTTTAAATTAATTAATGCTAGTGTTGTCATGTTTTATTAGTTTAATATTATATTCAATTTTCTAATTGTCTGTTTGTGAAGGCAGACTCAGGAGGAAATTTGGCATTCAGTTGAGTTTTTATTTTTTTAAAATAATTGACTGTTCTTTTTTTTTTGTTTGAGAATTGACTAATTTAATCCATTTTAAGTTGTAATTCTTCTTTTTGATCGATCTACTTGTTTTTCAATATTTGTATTTTTTTTATTTTCTCAAATTATGATTCAAATTAAGAAAAACAAATATACAATTGGAAGGCAACATCATATTAATTGTTTAATTCAATAAAATATTTTGTTATTATATTCAAATGCAATTTTTTTATGTATTCTCACTTAGAATTGAAGCTCAAATAAATTTGACCTTTAAAAATTTTCATGTAAAAAAAAAATACATTATCATAAAATTGAAGAGATTTTATAAGAATTCACTTGGTCAAAATACGATCATAACATAAATTCACACGTTTTAAATTCCTTTTTATATTTGTGGGAATTTAATTTTGGAGATAATTATAAGCTTTAATTGCTTAAACTTTTCGTATTTAATCAGGAATCAACTAATTAAAATAACAATTTAATTTTGTTAAGCAAAACACACGCAAAAGGAAAGGAAAATGAGCACGCAACAATTATATTTTAATGATTGATTAATTTTGCAAAGCCAGGTTTAAGTTGATTGATCTTGGATTTCTATTTTATTTTATTTTTTAAAAATACTTATTTAATTTGCATGACTAGTGTTTTTTCCTAGCTAATGGACTTTCACTGTCAATAATTAGACCCTTTTCTTTGTGAACAAACAAAAGCAGCCCTTCCAGCAAATACCCACAACCTAATTATTAAGATCTTATGGAAAAATAGTAAGTTAGAGACCCACCTAGATTTTTCCAACCATGAAATCCAAAAAACAAAAAAAAAAAAAAAATAGAACTATATTCTTAAATAATTCTTTTGTCCCATCTCATCATCATCATACTATTATATTCTTAAAGAAAATTAACTATTATTATCTCATTAATAAATAAATTTAAAAATAAATACTTATAATTTTAAAAAATTTTGTTTTGAAAGATTTACATATTTATGAAGTGGTGTTCTATGATTAAGTGACGGTACAAACCCTTAAAAATATATGATACATCATTATTAGTCTTTCCAACATATTATATCACCAGTAACTAGTGAAAACCGTAATTGATAATTAAATAAAGTAAATTTTGGATCTTGGTATGAGATTAATTATTTAAAAACGTGAAATTAATTTCTGTTGTATTTCTCATGGAAAACATGATTTTTTTTTTTCAAAAATGTCATAACTAGCAGTTAAGTGTACACATGAATCACAACTTAAAAAATTAGCTAATAAGAATTTTTTTTTATAAAAAAATTGCTGAAAGGTGTAGGGTTGCAGTGATAATTACATTAAAAAACCAGAAATGGCAACTTTTCAACAATAATGTAACAGCTCAGCTATGGCATTGCCAACTTTTCTGTCTGATTATCACAAATCTCCATCCATGCATCCCTTCATTATGCAAAGCCTTTACAAACAAAACGAAGCAAAACACAAGAAAAAGGGGACAGCTCTAGCTATCTCCAATAAGATCTAAGCAACACCTGTGAAAAATTAGAAACAAGAGCAACAATCAACAACCATAAAGCCAGGATTTCACAGCATAGAAAATGCTTGCTTAGTACATAATCATGTCAGCAGAAGCCATGAAGTGTTGATTGACAGGGAAACAAGTCCATGGATTGATGAAGCTATCATCATTGATCTGATGATAATGATAGGCAGCCTCAAAGTTGTGATCATTTTCGAAAACCCCATTGCTTGAGTTTATGAAATCGATGATTTCGTTGAGAGATTGCAGCCTGGTGCTGAGCTCAGTCATCTGAGCTCTAAGAACCGAGTTCTCAGCCTCAACGTTCAAGTAAAGCTGTGTGGTGATGTTCATGCTTGTAAGGATCTGGTTGTTGTCCTTTGTGAGTTGTGAAACTTGCCCCATCAGATCATCCAGGTGCTTCTGTTTTCGCATCCGAGACCGACGTGCCGATTCCCTATTGGACAGCTTTCTCTTGCGCTTCCTTTCATCCAAAATCTGCTGCAAATCCTCATTGGAACTTGAGCTTCTCATCATCGTGCTTGAAGCACTGGTGCTTGAAGTAGCCATAACGACAACGGTTGTAAAACAAAAATAACAGAAATAATTACTGGACTATGCTTGGGAAAAAGGATTAGCACAGGACCCAGACGTAAGTTGATTATTCGAAAGAAGTCAAATATGGGATTATGATCTATGAAAAATAGTTAAGAAAAACTAAAGAAAATTAAGGGCTGATTATGGAGTTACAGAAAGATCAGATAGTTCATGAAAACACGTAGAACCAGTAAAGGAAAACAACAGAGAAAGATTGAACAAGATGGGTCCTACGCCTGAGAGTAGAGTTGATCATAAAACCAGAAAGGAGGATTTCACTGAGTACGGGGGACATGAGTTTCAAACATCAAGAACAAGATGTTGAGCATCAAAAAGATTTTCTAGCTTGACGAAAGCACAGAAACCAAAGAGACTGGGATCTTCAGTATGTAAGATAACCTGAGAGAGTTATGGAAGAGAGATCTAGAGATGATTGCAGAGAGAAGGAGGAAAATCAAGATGAGAAAGGAAAGAGGCAGATGTGGGATTTCATGGTGGGCTTTATAGACAGGAAATGCCCATTGGAAACTGATAAACTAATGGAGAAAACACCAACCAATATTGCAGTTTTGCATTAAAATATTGGGGGAAAAGAAAAACAAAGTGAATTGCGTCTAGAATGTTGAAAGTGTAGCGTATCTGTACATGAATTAGCACGCGCAAAATTGGTATTGGCAAGCTCGCTTGCTCGCAGTCACAGATAGCCACCAACGGGAAAAATATTTTAACTGCTATACGGTAATGTAAAGTCGGTCTTTCACTTTTGTCGGCTTAAGACAGTCGCTTAATTTCTTGCTAGTCTGGCAGCCCGCACCAAAAATCCATGAATGTTAGAAGTTACCACTACCACACATACATGTTATGCTCTTCGTAACTTTCAGGTTTCAGGATTGAGAGTTTTTATGGATTATTACCGTTGATACAAAATCTTGATTAAAAATTTCTTTCCATGAATACCAAATTAACATCAATAGTGGCACTTTCATGGCATGATACAGATTGTAGAATAATGGTTTTTACCGTCTTACTATGGCAAAACCGTCTTACTGTGGCAACGAAGAAGAAACAATGTTTCCGGGAGGGGAAGACAGGTCAATGTTCTCCACGGAGATCTCTCGTGATTTTAAGCCGTACAAATCACATGCATTCATGTCAGCTTTTCTGAACATTGGCCCCAGTTGAAAATTGGAGTTACAGAGGCCACTAGGCCAGAGGAGGAAGCGCACCCTCATGGCTAAGAGAGGCAATTAAGATTAAATTACGTTAGAAGTAGCAGAGGGCTTCCCTTTCTGTTTTGTGGTTGCCATCATATGCTTAAATTTCAAGCTCATGGCCGGTTTTTTCCATAGTTTATGTTTTGAAGATCATGACCACTAACCTTTTAGCACATCCCTAACTTCTACCTTACTAATTAAGCAACAGGAAAATCAAACCCTCCGTTAAAAGTCATCTCACACACTTCCATTAAGAAATAAAGGAAATCAAAAGCTTCATTGGAGGAGGAGAGGGTTCTTTTCCTAATTGCAAGCATTGGTTAGTTTCTGCATACAATAAGGTGATATAGATTTGAAACGGTTCACACATCATGGATTTCCACGGCAATCCGTTTCTTTATTTTATTTAATATAAAAGTAAATCCCAAATTATCAGATTCAATCAATCCATTTCTTGTTTCTTTCCTTCTCCTTCCTTGCGTGAACTAGTCATTTTTATCTGCAAGCGAAGCTGCCAAGAAAAGAAAAGGGACAAAAAATCATTCATGCAGAGACGGGGCAGAGTGCCAGTGGCGGGCCGGTCCATTCTCCAACACTGTTGTAATGTCTTTCACTTTGCACTTGGGACAGAAAACGAGTTCCACATGCTGCTTTTAACAGGGCAGCGGCCGTCTCCTCTGCCTGCCAGAATATCTTGTTCCACTTCTTAGTCATTAAATCAAGCAACTTTCTTGTTCAATCATCTTCCTCTCCGCTTGTCTTTCTTCCACAGTAGAAATTCTCCCATCAATTCGTGTAGTACAACATATTCTTATTTACACATCTAATGAATATAAATATGAAAATCCGATCTTTTAAATGTATTGAACACATATTTAAATATTATCTCGAATCGTTCCAAATCATGATTATAATATAAATACATTTGATATCAAGTGAACTATGACATTTTATTTGTCAGATTGCATTGGATAAAATAATTGTGCAATATCAAGCATGTGCTTCTCCAGGAGATGATTATGGTTCCATTAAAGTCTTAAACATTTTTATATATAAGATTCCCTAGACTAATCTTTTGACTACTTATTAAATTATAAAATATTAATTATAAAAGTTATAAAATATCATATATAAAAAATTAAAATCGTAAAGAATTTACCGGAAAACGAATATGGCATTGAATTCCAAGTGTACGAATTCGTAGAAAAAAATGACACTATTGATAAATAATCTTTCCCCCCTGAAGGATGGTTAATTATCCAAGGAGGAACCGACAGCCAGATACCCCTAGTTAATGGTTGTCACGCGGAATTTCTCAGGTAACAAACAGCGATGTCATATCCATATATAATAATCCACAGAAAAGTATTTTAATATTACCTAAGAATGTGATGATATCAGGACATTCATGTACGAGAACACGTTGGTTTCTTTTAAAAACGTCAAAAATCGTTGGCTGGTTGGGACCAAATTTCTATTTGTTATTCAACACCAAAAAAGTAGAAGGGTCCTCTCAGGAAGTGAAAGCTGGCAGACAAAAATGGGAAGGCTTTTAGCAGAGAAAGTTTACCCTTGAAACGTGTACATGCCATGGAAGATGATTCCTATTTGCTGCAAAGTGCAACCATTGTTGTGTTCTACCTTTTGGGTCATGGACATGAACTAGATCACAGCTGGACTTGCAACAAGATGAGTGTTAAAGTGATTGACCAAAAGAAAAGAGCAGAGGGAGCGAAAGTGGGGGGTGGGGGAGGCCATGCTTAAGTTAATATCTTGAACGAACCTTGAGTGTACAACCATGGTTTGACAAACCAGGATGAAAGCTACGTTAACCTTGATTAAGCCTAAATACGTGACAGGCCCAAAAAAGGTAAAAATGAAAAAGTAATTGATCATATATGTAAAGCAAAAGCATGGAAAAAGGGGGATGGAAGCTTTATGCTCTCCAAAAAAGATCTCCAGGCTTTGAATTTATGCAAGAGAAACCTTAGTTACTTTGTTTCGGTAATGGCTTTTCTCCCTTTATCAAAAAACAACTTTTAACAATTAACACAATGTCAAATATCATCTAATTTTAGGTTTAAAAGCACTTTATTAGACCATGATCGTTCTCCAACTGCAGAAGCACATAGAAAGGTGCTTTTGCCAACCCGAGCTTTTTCTAACAGCAATGCCAAACTAGGCATTAATCTTAGCCCAACTTCTGCCAGGGCCTAGTTTCCCTTCTTACGTTTTCTTCATTGCCCTCTTCTGTTTAGATCTACATGTGGAAAATGCCTCTTTTCAGATTACTTTAATTCTCTTTAAGGATATTTAACTCATCCTTGTCATGGCATTGAGGAGAAGAAGAAGAGTTAATGGTGAATAATCTATCAATAAACTACACAGAATGGGGCAAAAATCTCCAGATTAATAGCATAAATATTTACGCGTTACACGAGCCACAGTTTGCTACAAAGAAGCCAAACTAATAAACAAGATGTTAAATCAAAATCTTGGTACAATTGCTAAGTTCCACAGCAGAATTCTCAACAGCGTTCTTCTAGGTCAAACAATAATTCTGGTTCTGAAAGCACATTATAAGAAAGCAACAGAACCATGCATAGCTAAAACAATGCTACCTAAGCATTTAGAGAAGCAGCCTCTGGGTGGTAGTGAAGCATCTCAATCCACATCATCTCCCTAATCATCTGTTCTCCCATGTTTTCATCTATGTCCAGATCGATTGGGACTTGGGCAGGTGGATTGCACCTTGGATCATATAGCCCTGACATGTAAGGATGTAGAAGCGCTTCTGTGACAGTAATTCTCTTAGATGGATCAAAAATAAGCATCCTTTGCAGCAAATCTATGGCTAATGGATCAGCCTGGGGGTATAGATGGGAAAAGTGGGTGCCCCTAGAGTAAGGAAGTGACTTGATATACCTTCTGGCTTTGGGATTATCAATAAACTCAAGATCAGCCTCTTGCTGGCTTCCAAGGACGTTGATAATTAGCTTAAGCTGGTTGAGGCATTCCGTTCCTGGAAAGATGGGTTTCCGGCCAAGAATCTCTGCAAAGATGCATCCTACTGACCAAACATCAATGGAAGTCCCATAATTGTCACAACAGAGTAGGAGCTCAGGTGCACGGTACCAGCGGGTTACAACATACTCTGTCATGAATTGTTCATTGCCTCTGCTGGTTCGGGCAAGCCCAAAATCGCATATCTTCAGGTCACAGTTGGCATTAACCAGAAGGTTCCCAGGCTTCAAGTCTCGGTGAAGTATGTTTGCTGAGTGGAGGTACTTCAGCCCTCGTAGTAACTAAAATATGTACCAAAGGTTAGTAACAAGCAGACAAATACTAGGCAGAAAAAAGAGGTTAGAACCTCATCTACATGTTTAAATGGAGCCAAGTTTTCTTAAGCATGGCACTGTCATAGAGATTTATTGTTACTCATAATATTCTACATGGGACAGTCAAGAAGGTTTCTTATCCCTTAAGTATTGCTGACAAGCAGCATGCTTTCTAATTTTACTTTTAAATGTTACATGTCCTATCCTGTTAACAAAACAGAAATCAGTCTATTAGAATTTGCTGAGCCAGTAAAGTTGTCAGCCAGAAAAATCTGTAAGAGGGAGTCTAAAAATATTTACTAACTTGCAAAAAAAGCAAATCAAATGAAACATAAATAAGTGTGAATGGAGAAGGAAAGAGGATTAAGCTGAAACAAAGTGATCCAGAAATGAGGAAAGGCCTTTGTTAAAGAATGCATATAATGAGCAATGAGATGAAAATAGAGATTAACTTTTACTCATAATAGTGATGAAATACTCTGTATTACATATTGCGAAGAAGCAATATAATTTTCTAACTTTACATCATTATCACTGGATGCCTATCCTATCCTATTGACAATTACTATGTAAATCAGTCCATAAGTATTTAATGAAGCAGTTATGTTGACAACCAGAAAAAGCTGTAAGAGAGGATCTGTAATTTACCATTTGCAAAGAAAGCAACCCAAATGAACCATTAATAAGATGAGAAAAGGGAAGATAAGAGAAGCGAGAAGCAGCATTAATTGAATCAGAAAAGACCCTTGCTACAGAATGGAATGATGCACACTGCATATTATTCTGGCCTTTATGATTGTAAATAAAGCTGAACTAAATAACTAACTCTCCATCAATGAATATGCATCGTTATTCCTTCAACTGTTGCTTGACTGTCATCATCTTGTACCATAACGAATCTACTAACAAGTCTATTTCCACCAGTACAAGTTGTTACAATAAGTCTAATAAATAATCACATTTTTCCTTTTTCTGCTGAGCTAAATGCAAGAAGGAACCAGATGAGCATGAAACTCATCAAAGCCCAAACCCAAGAATTCACAGAAATAACGATATTTATTAATGCTAACTTGTCATTTTACAGTGTAAATGCCCTGCAATAAAGGGAAATCAAACAGCAAAATGGTAACAAGTGTAATGACCTATGATTAGTACTTAGAAACAATAATGCAAACTCAAACTCATAGATACTCAATATGCATCTAATACCAAAATTACCATCTACAGTTGGTGAATGTCAACTCAACAGACCCAAATTACCATATATATATATATATATATATTTATAACTTCAATCGACAAAATCATATCTGATAATCCAGGACCATTGGAAAGCCAAGGAAAAACTTCAGAACAGGGCATACAAATTTATCTGTTTCATCTAACATCATGACATCAACAGAACGTACAACACTGTAATTCAGCAAAACATTTCAACATTTCACATTGCAACACAATAAAAATGAGCAAATCATAACATTAGCAGCAATTCCAATAAACGAACTTTACAAAATTAAAGGGGATGTTTCCCAACCTGAAAAATAAAGTACTTGCAATGATCATTAGAAAGCGGCTGAGACGACTTGATAATCTGATGCAAATCCGTGTCCATAAGTTCATAAACCAAATAAGCATCCTTGAAACTGGTTCTGTGAGTTGGCATCATGACATCCTTCAAAGCAATCACGTTCTCATGTCGAATGTGTCTGAGAAGTTTCAACTCCCTCAAAGTTCTCAACGCATCAACACGATTCTCAAACACATTGTTGATCTTCTTGATAGCGACTTTCTCATTGGTTTCCCTGTTGATTGATGAGCAGACGATGCCGTATGCTCCTCTCCCTATGGGCTTGATTGGAACATACTTTGTGTCAATCTCGAAAAGGGTCTGCCACATTGAATAGTAATGCTTCCCTGTTGCCCTCACCCCATTCGGTGGTTCCACAAGCGTCGCCATTCCTCTGTGAAATTCCCAAAAAAAAAAAAAATCACCATAAAAAACCAAAATTTAACCCAAAAACAAGAAGAGAAAAAGGGGGTTTGGAATCAATTCTTACTTGCCGCTTCTACTTCTTTGCTTCGATCTTTTCTGATCAGTTTCTTTACTTTTTTTCCTTAAATAAGATTAGAAATCCCAACTTTTTTGCTGCCCTTTTCTTTAACCTATCAGCAAACTCCAAATTCAACAGCTTTCAAATAATTCTCCGTTAAATTCCAAACTTTCACCCTCATTTCTTCCAAAAAAGGAAACCCAAACTCCTCTACTTGTCTTCACCAAAAAACAAAAGTTAGGTCTTTATGCGAAATCCTTATCCAAAGCAAAGAGAAGTGATCTGATCTGATTCTGAATTACTGATCAGACCCAAAGAAACAAGAGAGAGAGAAAGAGTAGATGTATAAGAGAACATGTAAAGGAAAGGGCAGGGACGTGACGCCTACACGGCATTCCCCTCGAGGCATAAACGACAGCTGCGTACTGTTTTGGTTTTATGGGGCTTTAGCAAATATCAATACAATCTGTCCTTCCCCCCCACCTCTCCCTTTCTCTCTCTTCATGCACAAACAGACCTCAACCTTTTATCCTTTTGCGCTTTTTTTCTTTTTCTCTTGCAGATAATTTGCAGCCTTGGCTTGCTTAAGCTTTGCCACGCACAAACTTGAAACTTCTATCTTCTCTCCACTTCACACAATTATGGGTAAAGAAAAGACTTTATCTTGTTTACTAAATACTAAACTGAAAAAGAAAGTTACTACTTTGAGATGATTCTTTTGTAGGCTTAGAATTTGGTAATAAGAAACAAGATGAAATCACATTGTTTCAAGTAAATGGTTAAAAGAGGTGACCAGTCAATAATTCAACCTGTTACTTTCCTTTGACAAACGAGGAACACAATATAACTACACAAAGATATCAAACAATTCCCATTAATTGTACCAATTTTGTTGATAACGTGGATTCTTTTTTTTGGTGAGGCGGCTTGGAGCCGAGAGCTTCCCATCCCAATGGCTAAAAGTTGGCTTGCATTTATGAAAACGTGGAAGGAGATGCTTCTTCATTTTGAACTCATTCACCCTTTGCTTTTGCCTTTGCGTTTCCTTCAATCATCAATCCATCCCAAAATTCAAACTCCTCGTGAATATTTCAAACCAACACATCCGCTTACCTCACCCCCTTTCAAAGTAAACGGCTCGACCCCACGTGTACTGACCAGTTTAGGCCGGCTGGCTTGCTTTCATTTGTCGAAATGTAGGCATGATTAAGATTGAATAATCGCTATTACAATGCATATTTAGACGTTAAAAATGCATTTTCATCTCCGTTGGTCGAAAACGTCATCGAGTAATTATGAGATTAATCATTCTATATCTTATCAAAGAAAGGGTCAAAAAAGGAGAACAGAGCGCAAAAGGAAGACTCAAAAGGTGAGGATGACCAAATCTTAATTACGCTTAGTCGCTTCTTGATGAAGCTTATTTATGTTAAAATCTTATCGGATTGGTTTGCACATGAGATGGAGGTTAACTTAATTCTATTAGTTAGGGAGGTAGGTGGGGCGCAGAGTGCTAAAAAGCAAGACTTGACATAATTTTTTTGACTAGATAGATGGATCAATGAGAGGTTATTTCTAAGATCATGGCTTGCTTTTCGTCAAAACTTGATGATTAATTAAATGTCGGTGTGCTACTATCAATTTGACCTAATTCCACTAGTTTTTGCCGTAGTATAAAGCCATTTCTTAAGATTTAATCATAGTTATTTGGATATTTAAATTTGTCTAATATTCATAACAAGAGAACTTAAAATTAATGAATTTCATAATTTTTTTATTTATATTTAGAGAGAATTCAAATTATTTTATTAATTTTTTTAAAATTAAAAAAAATTAAATTTTGTTCTTTAATTAAAAAGATATGAATCAGTCAATGAGTCAAATGTTCGAATACGAATTTTTATTTTATTAATTGTTGTCTGCATAATTTTATAAGAGGACATTGAATATATATAAGCATGGATCATCCGTCTTTGTTATGGGTTAAACACATGCGAGAGCCACATGTAACGAAAGAATATGACTGGAAGGAAAGAGAGGAGGGGGGGTGTATGTTCACATGTGGATGGAGGTTCTTTTCCTCAAGGTCTCTGTGCAAAGACATTGACTGGATCAGCAATTTTTCTATGGGCTTTAAAACAGACGATGCAAGAAACAAAAGCAAGAAGATTGTGAACCTTAGCCCAAAGACAGAAACCGCTATGCCCAAAGGCAGAAGCTACAACCATGGCTTCTGGTTTTTCATAGCTGATAGGCTGATAGCTATAACTGTGTTGTTTTCTGCAGGGCTTAGGCACTTGTGAGAGGCTAGGGAACTCAACCGCAATTGTGCATGTGAAATTTTGGAAAGGAAATGGAAATAAAAAAGTGAGAAGCAAAATTGTGGCTGCTGGGAGTCGAGCCCAGGTCTTCACGGCCACAACTTGGAATTCTTTCCACTAAACTCCAGCCTCATTACTGTCGGAGCACCAAAAATGAATTTATTTGTAGCCTGATGCTCTGTCCAATTCTAACACACTCCAGTCTCCAAGTGCTTCTGATATTCTTCCCTGAAAGGACCTTGAATTTAACGAATGGTAAAATAAAAAAACATGGTCCCGGATACCGGGATTTTCTGCTTTATATGCTAACAAAAGTGGGCATATATTCTTCCAGGATTCAAATGCCTTGTCTCTTCTTGAAACATCTTGAATTCTGACAACTTTACACCTCCTTTTCAGGGACTTGCCACTTTCTATAGCAGTATTAACTTTTCCCAATTTCACCGCGATTCTTTCATTCATAAGTTTAAACAAATTCCCATTGTTTATTTAACAAAGGGTGTATGGCTAGGCCTACATTCTTGGCAATCTATAAAGTAACATAGACAAATTTTGACAGTACCCTTTGCCGTGTTTCTGCAGATGAACTGATGGAAAGAATTAAAGTTTCATAAAATTTTGTGTTGGGAATTGAAGTTTGTAAATTTCCCTATTTCATCTAGGTAATGGAAATTAAAGAAATCCCTCGAGCCTGGTTGACTGTACAATGACTGCAAAAAAGTATAGTAGTATAGTAGTAACAGATATTATTGTATTTCCATGCCCTTTACATTTTTAAATATTGTCAAAGCATAATGCATCCCAACGTGGATTCCAATTGTGGGGTGCCTATGTATGCAAGTGGATTAGACAGTCTAGGTGCTCTTTCACTTAGAATTTTATATTCCAATCTACTTATAAACATACAAAATAGCATCTTGGAATCCCAATGTTCTTCCAATAATTGGATAGTTTTTTGCCCCTATAATCTAAAACTAGACAACGAGATTGAACCAGTTTACTCTTTCAAATAACCTTTGATTATCTGATAACTCAATCCTTTTTTTCGCACTGTTTTCAGTGTCTTGTTTTAGCATTGATATCCATGAGGGAAACCTTGGGAAACAATCTGAACCATGAATAAGAGAGCAACCCTATTTTGAAACTTGAAGATTGATGAAGAAAATGATTTAAGAATGAAAAAGCTGTGGATGATGGGAGCAGCCTGGAGAGACTCTAGGAAAGCAGGAAGGGAAAAGCAAACGACAATTCAGCAATCTCGCCCATAATCCCCATATTGCATTTTCCTATCAGCTTTTTCCCTCTGAGCTAACTTTTCTGGGGGTTCATCATTTTGCTTATTATATAGTTCTCTTTTTGGTAGAAGACATCTTAGTTTTGTTTAATCAAACAATTCTCTGAAAGTTGAGCAACCAGCACCATCACACTATAGTTTTTAATATCCTCCCTTGATCGTAAGATTGATATATATATATATATATATATATGTCAGTCTGCTTAGCTCGGATCCTTCACTTTTCTCTTTGAATTATTGGTTTTTGAAACTTGAAATTAGTTATCTACTGTAGCCATAAAACACCTTATGAGAATTCAGCATACTTTCAATAATTCGGACAACGATTTTTTGTATTATCTTTTAACATAAAATCACATAATTAATAAATTTCGTGTATATATATATATATATATTATTTAATAAATAAAATACGAAAATGAAGTATATATATATATATATATATATAGACGACTCTAAATGGCGAGAATCTGCAAGTCATTAATCATAACTTCTCATGTTGCTACAAGCTTGTATGGTCTTCTTATTAATTAATTACCCAAAATCTGCTCACATACAGCCATATACAAGCTAGGTAGAGTATCCATTTTCTCTTGTATGGCTGTTCTATCAAGTACAAGGTACTGTTATTATAGATTAATCATAGCATACCGTAAAAGCAGAACTTAATATACTCCGCATGCCATGGTGGCTATGATTTAACAACCTATTTTTATTTTTTAACTTTTAGAATGATAACCCTACAATATGCCTATATATATATATATTGCTTAATGTAAGGTCTTTGAACCAGTGAAAAAGAAGGAGCATTTTCAACAGAAAATTTCCTTCTTCAGACCCTTCTTGTGGGTCTCTCAGAGCAATTCCAAAATCAAAGATTTAAATCATGTCTTATCTATCTGTGTGCCTTTGGAAAGAATACAGGGGGCAAAAGAAGAAATTTAATTCAATATTATTATATATATAATAGTTATAGGGTTCACTGGCAACTGAAGCTGCATAAAGTTTCTTGCAAACCTCATTAATTTGAAGGGGTATATGGTATCTTCATCTTTCTTTCTTTCAGATGCTACTTTGAGCTGAGACGTGCAGTTGCAGGGAAAGGGAGAGGAAAATCAAGGGAGAAAAAGTGGTTTACTGAATATAATTATTCCGTGAAAAGAGACCTCAAGGGAGAGGTTTGCTTGCTTGATTTTGGTATTTTTGAAGTGTTTACTGGTACCATATTATGGAGTCCGCAAATCTCCATCCTCACCCTAAGGTTCAAGAACAGTATGTTAAATATTCATCTCTGGCAACTCAAACAGGCCATCATCAAGTATCAGCCTCTGATGAATGGAACCCGAGCCTCGTTCCGTAAGTATTACTAGCTGCTAGTTCTTCTCATTTTCGCTTTCCCTGGAAAGGTTAAAGCATCGGTTCTTCCATGGTTTAGTGCATAAGCTTACTTACATGTAAACTGTTCGTCTGATACTCTTGATTATTACGTATATAGTTCTATATACGATCTGTTTTTATTCATGCAACGTATGCCCCTTGAACTTGAAGCTAGTTACTTAAAAAAGGGAAAAAAGGAAAAAAAACTCAATAGGACATGTGAATCTAAGACATCTTCGTTGACCCAAAGCCTATAGAAACTTTAATATTGACAAGTTTCGGGCTATTTGAGGTTTCTTTGATTTTCAGTATATATTGAATTGATTATAAAGGTAAATTCAGTTATGTCTTCATGTTGAATATATTATGTTTATGGTTATTTTTCTTCAAGCAGGAATATTGGTAGTAAATTCAATAGGAATCTGACTGAAACCATCCCAAAATCAAGGGATCTATGGGCACCGCCTTTGATCAGGACTTCCATGAATCAAGATAGCTTCAACCAACAATCTGCCAGTGAGTTTCTCCTTGCAAATATCAAAGATGAGATGTCAGGTTCCTTCCCCAAACTGAGTGAGATGATGTACTGCCACTCCGGTGCAGAGGACTCGTATTTCCCATCTAAAAAACACTCTATATATCCACAATCTAGTGATCTTGGAGGAAATCTATGGCACAGCAATTTCTCTATTGCTAACCGCATGACCGAGCTGCAGCTTTCATCAGGAGACTTGTACAGTAATGCTCATCAGTCCCCATGTTTGGGAACTGCAGCAGCAACTAGCGGATATGACTTCAATCATATCTTTCCAAGTACAAATATTTCCACCTCGGATTTGTGTTCTACATTGTTTTCAAGCTCTTTGGACTTGAACTTGAAGGCCTTGGATCTTTTGACTTCTACATATGATGGTGGGAGTTGTAATCAATCTTTACTTGATAGTCCTGGGAAACTAAGCAGAAGTGTTCTTGTGGGCCATGATCACATAAGAGAACGTAGTGATAGTCCATCGACCAGCTCCAGTAAAGTGAGTATCTCTTTCTCCTATAGTCTTAGTTATTAGCAGACAATGTGAATTAAGATTTGCTTGAGGTCTTTAATTAATGGAAGAGCCTGAGGTTGGAAAGAAACAGGAAATGGATTGATTTCCATTTATTTCTAGTTTTACAAAGACACCTTCAAACTCACCAACAAAACAAGAGTTCTTTTTCAGTTCTATATACTGTATGTGGCCATCCTTGCAAGCTTTCTTGTTGATCACTTTAACATGATTCTCCTCTCGGAATCCATAGACTGAGAAGTGCTTTTCTTTTTATCATCATAAAGATATCAACCTTAGTTAGTGGATCGATTACAAGCACAAAGAGGCCTGGTAGCTTTTCTGAGACAAAGGAATCCCGTACAGATGCTAAGAAGCATCGGTCCTCAACGTCACGATCCCCATGCCCAACATTGAAGGTGATACTGCTACTTCCACTACCAATTAATTCTTCAAGTTGGATAGTTTCTTTTCCCCTTTTCTCTTTTCCAATTTCTTACTAGCTTGGGCTTTGGTTTTTTTAACTAGGTTAGAAAGGAGAAACTAGGAGACAGGGTTGCAGCTCTTCAGAAGTTGGTGGCACCTTTTGGCAAGGTAAATTTCTCCCCATGGTACTCCCTCATCACCATCCACTGAGAGTGAATGAGATGAGAGAGTTAGACTAAAAGTTAAAAACTTAAAATAATATTTGGGCCATGCTTACATATCTGAATTTTCTCTGTATGGAATGATTGCCAGACAGACACAGCCACTGTGTTAACAGAAGCCATTGGGTACATCCAGTTCCTGCATGACCAAGTTCAGGTATTTTTCTCACTTTGGGTTATTTTCTTTCTTTTTACTGTATTCATACTTTGCTATTCATTCTTTGCATGCATACACTTGATCCATATATCCAAAGAGGCAAGACCGCAAGAAGGTTTCTACGGAAAGAAGCTAATTAACTTAAAGAACCTAGTTGCTTCAGGATCCTGAACAAGTTCTTTTTCTTCCCTTTCCTTTTGCAGACACTGAGCGTGCCATTTATGAAGTCATCACAAAGCAAGCTTTATAGAACAGTTCAAGTGGTATGCAACTCCCTAGCTAGCTATCTCAGTAAACCATAAAGTTGCTTTGCTAAATGATTGGAACTTATTACCAATCATCACTAACAGAATAATCCATTATTGCCAAGAGAAAAAAAAAATCACAAGCTTCTTCTGATTGGCAGGTTTCGAACGAGGCAGAAGGACCAGAAGAGCAGAAGCGTGACCTTAGAAGCAGAGGACTATGCCTTGTGCCCCAGTCTTACGCATCATATTTTATTAATAGTTGCGGTGGTGGCATCTAGACAATGTTTCCAGCATTGAAAAAAACTTAATGTTTCCAGCATTGAAAAAAACTTGAGGTTGTACGTAAAAAAAATGGTTTTGGCTTTTGGGATTATGAAAATTATAAACTACTGCAGGTAGGTGTCGGCTCAAGGTCCGCTTAAAGAAGGCTTGGAGCTTTGGCTGGCTGGTCATATGTATACTTGTCAACCTCCATGAAAGAATGTTTATTAGGGGATCATCAATATGGCAATGCTTTTAAACTAGGCATATAACTTTCCTACATTCATTACGCCCGACAAGACATTTCAGTTCAGGGGTGAATACAATTAAAAAGGAGAACTGATATGAGATCTATGCATAACGGTTTAATTCAAATCATCGGCAAGTTAATTGAGTTTAAATTGTTGATAATCACATAATTTAAATTTAAAAATTATTAGATCAAAGTTACAATCGAAATAAATATAAATGTTAATTTGAAATGTATTCTCACATTACATTGATGAAACTTTTAAAATTTATATTAAAATTTAAATTTTTAAAAATAATATGATTTGTACTTAAAAAATCATTAAATTAATGATGTTTAGATCCGAATCCCTACCGTTTTACAGTTGGTATACTTGGACGAGTAATTCTAATATTAAAAGAGCCACTTAACAACAGCATAAATGTACTTGGAATCTCTGCAGTTGCAGCAGAGATGGGTAATTATTACCTTATTATTGTAATGGATACTAGGAATTGAGAATGGAGATTACCACTCGATATATATCCCATGCATGCATCCAGGGGACTTTCATTTCCTCCTTTTGAGGGACATTAAAAATATATGATCAAACACGTGCTTGCCAACATTTATATTGATATGTACATTGATATACACAGGCCGATTCAAATAATATTTATATATGAACAAAACTTTTTCAGTTACATTTCATGAGTGGAATGTTAGACTAGAGTGCATTTGCGGTGAGGGGGTGTGGCCGCCTTCTAAAAATGAATTACCCCACCGCCTGTTTCCTGAGCATCTGTCAGCGTATAGCTTTTCTTTCTTCACCAGAACTGTGGAAAACAAGCAGATTGATTTGGAAAAGTGAGACAACTTCATGTAAATTAATTATACTGTTCATAAACAAAGATGAATGGGCAAATGCTATAGTCTTAACAGCTTACCAAAGTCCTCTTCTTCCTTTTCTTCTTTTTGTCAAGATAAGCCACGAGCTCCTGCTGTTGAGCAAACGAGTCTTCTAGAGCCTGAAATAGCAATTGCAATCACTTTTAAGTGTTAAAAATGATTGAAAATGACCCAGATAGGCAATCAGGGATTGATGTTTTATAAGTATAGCTTGTGCTAATCTGGTGGTTTATTAATAATTGCAGCAAAAGCAGCGATATGTTTACCTTCTTAGTTGCCATAAGCTCTTGCTCCAAGGCATCAGCCCGGTTTAGTGCAGAATTCAGCATTTCCTCCTTCTCGGGGGGCATTGTTGTAGTTTTCATGTTCATAACACTTACTCTCTCTTCCAACTCAGCCATACGTTTCATGACAGACATCAATTCAGCAGTGGAGATGGCTGCTGCGGTTAGGTTGTCTGAAGGTTCCTGGCTCTTAACATCTTTGTCATCACAGTAAACAGGACTGGAGTAGATGTTGGCATCAGTGAGCTTCCTGGGCATGTTGCGTGTCACTCTGATCATGGTGGCAATACCCATAACAAAGGTCATGACACCAGTGAAAAGATGAGAGCTAAGCCCATCAGGAACCTTGCCACTTTCTTGCATAGCATAAGAATCTGCCATTGCAACGATAGAAAACTTAGGACCTATTGTAATTCAGTTTAGACTCACATTAAGGAAGTATCTGATCTAAGAAACCAAGCCATTCATCTTTCCAGATTCTGGTGAGCATACATGAATAAAAAATTGCTTCAATCAACGGATTTCAAATGAAAAATACCTTCAATATAATTTATTCCATCAAAAATAATAATAATTGAGAGAAATGAAAATATCAATATCCTTATATTTCCTTCATCAGAAAAAGAATTAAAAATGAAGAATAGTTGCATTGATATCATATGCATAAACAAACTGTTCTGTCCCTGATATTGAACCCTGTAGTTTTAGATGTCCTCGCAATGAAAAGAATTTATATTGAAAAACATAGGAGGGGTACGTAACAATATGAATAATCAAACTAAATTGAGGAACATGCAGAGCAAATAGCCTCTGAAAGCAGCTTTTTTTTTTTTTTTTTGTATTAATATGCATATAAATAGATGTAACAATCTGAGTAGGCCAAGTACCTTTTGATAGGGCAGCAAAATTTTCATTCTGCATTTTGTCCTGACAAGCCAAATCCACAGGTTTATCAACCACTGGGACACATTTCTCATGTTGGCTCATTTGTACCTGTGAGATTTATTTATCAGAACAAAGACAAATGGTGGCAAAAATATAGTAGCTTTCACAATACAACCACAACAAAATGAAGTTTCAGAGTGAAATAAGAAGAAATGGGAGGAGGGAAGGAGGAAAAGCTAATAAACTCAATCAGGTCAAGAAATCTAGGACTTGGGTACTTTGTTGGCACTGGGATTTTCAACAACTTGATTCAACTTTGAGGTCAACGTTAGTACCAGTAGATGCTGACTCAAAGCCTGAAACCCCTTAATTGTTGACAATATTGAGTAAGGAGGCCGCAAACTTACTTTTTCTTTAACAGGAGAGAGTTCCGGATGCTCGATATCATTTGTTGAATGTTCAGAGGAAAGAGACTGTTTATTTCCTGCATCTGAAGCTGCCTCAACATCGGAGGAGTCGCAAGCCTGAGTAGACTGTATGTGAAACAAACTACTCCGTCAATCAATGAAAAGAAGATAGAAAAGAAAAGCCACTGAATTAAAAAAATAGATAGTCAACATGCAATATGTTTATAATTCAGGGACACATCAAAATATGGGGTAAAAAGGGACAGACAGGGGCATGCTCATTGAGCAAGTGGAACCTTTGAGAGCATGGTCTCTTCCTCAGAAATTGTCTTCTCTTCAGTGCTTTGAGCCTGAGATTTCTTTGTGCATTTATGTTCACCATTTTGAACCATCTGCAAGTCAAAGAATTGGTTAAAAGTGCCTTGTAACTGGAAAGCAAACTATAAAAAGACAACTATATGATTGCCACTGAGAAAAGAAAAAACAAATAAAAAGAAGAATGCAACTAAAAGATAGTTGTGGGCCACCTTCAAGATCTCTGGGTCCTTCCATGGGCCCTTGTCAGAAAGCATGCAGCCTCCATGATCAGCACAAGTGCAAGTACCTCCAAAAAATTCTGGCAACTCACTGAGGTAGAGCCAGACCAGGAAAAAAGAAGAGAAATTAGCAAAAGAATAAAACGTGAGACCAGGAAAATATTTGCAGCAGTGAATGTTAATGTTTGATGAGACAAAATCAGAAAGGCCAATATACAAAACGAAATACAAGCAAAACTTGGATCATCTAATGGGAACATACCTAGCATCAATTATTTCAAGCAACTTGCTCTGGTATTTGTTGCCAAGAACCTGGTATATAATACCTCTTACTGGTTAATTTCCATTAGTTAAGAGAAGCAAATTCAGTCAGAGGAAGCATGTGCTTACATGGATCTTGGCTGTGGTCTTAGGATCAAGGAAAGACTTGACAGAGTTCCACAACATTCTAAACCCAGAACCTGCATTGATGATGAACATGCGGTTCAAGGTCTGCAGAAAAGGTGACAATTTGCACATCATAAATCCATCATCTACATTTAAAAGTCACAACCAAAACAAAAACTTAGCTATCATGCAAGAACAATACTAAGGAAATTGGTACCTCAGGATAATTGTCACCATCAGTCTTCTGAAGACGAGTGATAAGTTCCCTTGCAGCTTTGGTGAAGCTTTTAAGACCCTGTTCCATTAACTCGAAATTAACCAAGAGGGTGTTCTCTCATACATGTGTTATATATTTTCTTTGGTCAGAATACACAGTTGTACTTTTGAAAATAAGATTTTGGGACGTTAGAGATGGAAAGTTTGCAGTCATTAGAGCACCTTACAGTGATTAATTGATCAAATTCTTGTATCATAGTGACTATTGTTCTCACTTACCACTCCTTGCACATCCAAGATGGTTGTGCTTTGGTCAATGTGCTTCTTGGCTGCAATAGAGCAAGCTGGAAACTTAACATCAAAGGCCCTCTCAAACTCCTTTACATGGTATTTGAGATAGCGGTCCATGGTTGTGACTTGCATGAGCTTGGTAGCATCTACTAGGCCTATTCTCTCTATGTACACTGGTCGTCCTTCCTTATCTACTCCATGGTACCCTTGGGGATAATATACCAGTACTTCACTCTGTTCCTTGAACTCAAAGTCCTGAACAAAGAGCAGAAAATGGAAATGATGGGGCAGTTTTAAGAAAAACAAAATATGAAAGGAAACACAAACAAATACCAGAATTCTGGCTTCTAGAGCTGATTTCTAAGAGGAATACCTCCATAATTGTGTCTGTACCAAATTCCTTCCTCCACTGGAGCATATCAGACCACATTTGCTTTGTTTTCTCAATGTCAAATTTTCTGGCCTTCAAGAACCTGCATTATCAGAGGGCTACATTTAGAGGTTAATAAGTACATGACAAATTCAAACCATTTCTATATGTTTGCAATAAACCGTCATATAAAAGCTTTAGATACTACAACCGCAACAGCAATAATCGCATTTGCAGTTGCCTTACTAAGTTCTTCATTTGAATAAAACAGCCAAGTAGACATATGAAACAACGTATTTATCTACAACATCAAAGATGAAACAGGAGGACAAAAAGAAACCTGAGCAACATATGATAATCATCATGTTTTGCTGGCAGCAGTTCCTCCAATATAAGTGCCTGACGCAAGGCATCAACAGCCTGCAACTCCTCTGCATCATGCACATCCTCAATTTCCACGGACATTACTTTACTGCTCCTCCTACCTTTCTTTGACAAAGAATTCCTGAATTTATTGGAGGCATTGATAGCTGCCTTCTTCAACGATCCCATTCTGGTCTTCTTTTCTTCCTCAGAGGCATCACTATCAGATGCTGTAGAATGAACAATTATTAAGATTAACCACCTAAGAACAGACAGAATAGTGGGCTAGCACAAAAGGGTCTTAATTCCTATATAATTTTGCAGCAGCAAGTCAAAAAAATGAGCAGAAAAAAATAACAATAAAACAGTGTACATCCGCAATGCCATTACAATTATGCCCCAAATATTCATGCAAATCAACATTCAGCATCCTCTTTCGGATAACTGAGATTCCGTTTCAAGGAACAAGAGCAGCAGAGATAACATCAGGGCGTTGAGAAGATACCTGAGCAAGGCTAGAAAACTCCACTAAAATGAAAAATAACTAAATTCCCACTTTCGTTGGCCAAGCAAAAAATACTAAAAACTCTTACTCTTTTGAAAAAAATCTAGAGAAGTAAGCACTCTTGCCTAAAGAAAATATTCTTTATTTATTCTCAATTTGAATGTCACTAAAATAAATGGTATTATAAGCACAAGTCCTGATAAAACTCTACGTGTGGTTGTCTAATAGTTAACAAAAGATTTAAATAAAATAAGTATTCTATTTCTAAATAGAACTAGCCTAATCAAATAATAAAAATAAAAAAATTCTAATCTAAATAAAATAAAGAACATAAAATCTTAAACTAACTAAATTAGAAAAACTAAATTAAATAAAATAGAATTCTAGATGCTACTGCATCAAGAGAACCTGCTACAGATGTACATGAGAGACGAAGGCTGCAAAAATAAGCAGCAGTACATGAAGATATAAATCAAAACATCCAAAAATGTCTAGCTGATTTTATCTAGCTAACATTCATGCCGGTCCACCTATTCCTGTTCACAGAACATCTGAACATGCTTGGACATCCTAACAACATAATACAAAACAGAACGAAGAGACGGCATGGGATAAGAAGATGACCTGGGTTTGGGGATAGAACATCAGACATTATCGGAGGCGTGGGAAATTTGCCCTGTACGGGTGAGCAACAGTAAAGGGCAGAAGAATCAAGCACTCATATATATATCTATTGATCCCAGGACCCAAATGCCTGCACAACGTACATTCATATTACCATCAAAATAGATTGGCAAATGGAAAAAGAACAAGAACCCAAGACCATAAACTTAGAGGAAGAAAGAAAGAAAGCAATATCTACCTCTGCAAATTGGGAACAAGGGAAGACGGGAGAATAATATAAGAGAAAGCTAACTTTTCTGTGGGTTTTTGTAGAGTCCTTCGAAAATGGCGGAGAGACAATGAGCCAGACATGACGTACCAAACAAAGAGAACATCGGGTAATGTTTTTGTTAATGTTTAAGGGAATGTGGGTTGGTTTCTTTTTTTGGGGAATTTGCCTCCTTGATGATGTTTGACCAAGTCTCGACTTCCTCAACAGCAGCTACGGTTGGTTTCCAAGATAATGCTTTTATGCCTTGAGGAATTTTGAATGCGAAATGCAAGGCCTCTCCATTCAAAATATCTTGTACAGGCGTGTCGGGTCTGTCTGAAGTCTAAAAATGTCTAAGTTCTTAACCAAACGGTCGTTTCCTCTTTTCGCGCCAAAAATCATTCGGGATTTGCCTCTGCAACCTTTTGGATTCGTTAGGCCCATACTTTCTTCCTGGACGGCAAATGGGTACTTTATATTTCTTTTCTCTTTTTTTTTTTTTGATTTTGGGGAAATAAAAATTCAAAATTAAACATGTTTTAGTTATTTGCTAAGACATAAACATAATCACAAGGAAACTAGCTAGTTGCCATCTCCGTTGACGTCTTGTTGTGTTATGTTTTGTCTAGGTTAGTCCAATACTTCAATGGGAAGTCCAACCCTGACCAACAAACAGTTTTCCATCATAGGATTGGTTGAACCCTTGGATCTAGTCCGGGTTCTTACGCTAACCATTTTAATGGCAAGTTCAAGGGAGGTGGGAACTGGAAAGGGTCCAACGCAAGGGAAGCCAAATTGGGCAAAGAAACGTGACAAATCATGATGATCACATGATTTATACAGAAAGGATTGGTCAGCAAGGGTGCGGCTTTAGCCAATATAATTCTCAGCCTCAAAACTTGTATCTAGTCTTTAGAAAGGATGTCAACAGGTAAAGTATCGTTAATTAACTTGTATCTAGTCTTCAGTAAAGATATCAACAGGTAAAGTGTTATTAATTTTGAAATACCTAAATTTTAATTTTATTAAAAATCAAATATCTTAATTTTACTAAAAATTAAATATCTTAATGTTATTAACTATTCGAATAGTTTTAAAAATTATTATCATAATTCTAATCTTAATACATTCCTATTATCTTATCATTACCTTAACTCGTTTAAATACTCGATTAAATAAAAAAATTATTAAAATATTTCTCACGAATTATCAATTACCCAATTAACTATTGTAACTTCATAACTTACTTTTAAATTTATATATTATAAGTTTATAACATCAAAAGTATATATTATAATTAATAATTTTTTAAGTTATAATTTTGTTAATGTTAACACAAAATAAAAAGTGAATATGTTTATATTTAAAGTATTTATATATGTACACACGCGCATATCAAAAATATTTTAATATATATAATAGTAATTATATTCTTTATAAATGAATATAATATATATAAAGTATATATATTAAAAGACATTACAAGTTAATTAATAATTATAATTTTATAAATTAATTTAATTAATTATACAAGTTTATCCTTAATTATACAAAATAAAAAAAATAACTAAATTTTATAACTATTCTACTCTCACAATTTCTCTTTAAATTTATGTAAGTTTTTTCTTAGTAAGTTATATATATTATAATTAATAATTTTATAAGTTATAATTTTTTAATATTAACACAAAATAGAAAGTAAATATAATTATATTTAAGGTATATGCACACTAAAAATATTTTAGTATATATATAATAGTAATTATATTTCTTATAAATTAACACAATATATAAACCATATATATTAAAAAACATTACAAGTTAATTAATAATAATAGTTTCACGAATTAATTTCATTAATTATATGAATTTGTTCTTAATTTCATGAAATTAAAAAAAACACTTAGGTTCCAAAATTATTCTAATTCTAAAAGCATTCTTTAAATATATATTATAAAATTATATAAATAATGATATATATTATAATTAACAATTATATAAATCATAATTTTTATAATATTAACATAAAATGAAAAATAAATATATTTATATTAAATATATATAATAGTAATTATATTCCTTAATAATATAATATAATGTTCATATTATTTAAACATAATTAACAATTTAATAATTTTTTTATTTAAATATACTAATATCCTCATATTAATAATTAAAGTAACAATATTTTTTTATATATTTGTTAATTTTTAACAAAAAAAATTATTTGTAAAGTTGACAAAAATTATAAAATTTTAATTTAATTATTAAAATAATAATAAACTATTTATAATAATAATCAGACTCAAATAATGAGTATCCAAAGACTCAAGTAATGAGTATCCAAAGGGTGATACCGAATCCTATCCGAACTCGATTCGAGTAATGAAATTACTACCTGAACCTGTTCCAAGCTCGATTATAAAATACCCTATACCTATATAATCGGATCGAGCATCCACAGGTACCCTATAATCAGGCACCCATTGCCATCCCTAGACTACTCTTGAGAGTCCTTCCAGGAAAGAAGAAAGAGGTGGTGCGCTGGAAGAAGGAAAGAAAGAGAGATACACTAGAGCACACAAAGCATTACACGCAAGGATGAACCTTCAATTGCAGTCATGGCTGCCCTTGGACCTCATCTGCCAATTGAGTGTAGCCGATCATGAGCTAGCCGCAAATTTATAAAATCGCATCCTAAGTGAGGAGAGCACAATTCATAAATAGTATGATAAGAACTAGCTGCAAGTTACAGCAGCACTTGAATATCAAAACAAATGTTGTACATGACTTGATGCAGAACCAGGCAAACTGTAGAACCATACATCAATGACCTTTATGGTAATAAAGCGAGCCTACCACTCAGGAAGTATCACATGGTAAATTGTCTGTCCCTCAAGCTTCCCTCTCTTTTCCACTAGAATTCCAACTTCAAATTTGCAGAATCACACCATCTCGGATGAACTTCAGCAACAATCCAAGAGACTTTGTAGTTACTAGCGCTTAGCAGCTGATGTGAACATGTTCCTATTCAACTATGGGTGTGCAAACTGAAATTCTTGAGATAAGGAACCAAAATTTAATTGACAATCACCATACACACAGTTGATAAACAATGGATAAAACTAGAAAGAAAACTGCAATTTTATTTTTTGAATTTTCAGTCAGAATCAGAGTCATGATTCATGGAAGATCGCACTGTTTTGCGTCTACTCTCATCATAATCGTTATCGTCATCATCTTCATCACTTTTCTTCTCACTAATTATACCTGTAGAATGATATATATCTGGTTTCAGATACTGCTACATGCTGTAAATTGCAAGTTGAACTAGACAAAGGCATTACCTTTCTTTATCAGTACAACCTCAAGTGTCCTAGTAGCAAAATCATCTTTCCCTCCAAGATCTTGAAACCCAACCAACCTATCTACTGCAATCCCTTTTCTGCCCAAAAATTGCAACTCTTCAAGTTAGACTGATATGATAAAAGAGATATCATTGTTTTTATATCTTAATGTTTAATGCCAAAACTCAACAGAAAGATTATTAGGATGTGGATTCTGCATCTACAGTTGGCTAATCCTTCAATATTTAACTGGGTTGGTCACTATTCCTTATCAATAATAATTGCTTAATTCTTTGGGTAGAAGAAAGAAAATATAGAAAATTATAAAGCAACTTAACAATAATGAAGGATAAATCTTCTTTTTCTGCATCCTATAAATGTAGCTTTTTTCTTTCTCTTCCTTTCCCTTTGAGGCACAAAAAGAGTCAAATGGCATAAAAGATTGCTGACCTGAAAATTATAACACAAGGCAAAGTTTGGACTGCAAGTTTGGTAACAAAGAAAGGCGCATTCTGCCACAAAAATCAGAATCTTATGTTGGCAATGAAGAGAAACAACACCAGAATTAAATGTAAAAAATCTCTATCAAGATTTAGAAACAGCAAAAGCTTGTTGATGCTCACCTCAGCATCCAGCTTGATGAACTTTGTATCCAGATGCTTAGGTGCAAGGGCTTTCAAATGCTTATCCATTATCCTGTATTATCCATATATATTACCCAATAAGTCTGGCACATTTACGATTGAGCGTGCACAGTGTGTTCATGCAATCATGTAGTCATTTCATGTGTATGTGTATGTGTTACAGACAGACAGAGAAAAGTAAAACTTTACTTGCATCGATAGAACTCCCTATGGTAGAAGTGGCAAATCACTTTCTCAGTTCCAGTGACTTCACCCAAGAAATCTCCTTCACTAATGTCCCTGTACTCTCCATGCCCTTGCCTCTTTAGTGCTTCTCGCTTCTCAGCTTCTTTCTATTCAAATAAATCCTACTGTGATTACCGAGTTCAGAATGCCTATCCCCAGATTGATAGACCATATTTCATCATGTCAAATTAAGAATTACTTTTAAAGTTCTAACCTTGAGAGCTGCAATCCTGTCAGCATGCAATTTTTCCAGCTCGGGATCCTGCATACAAGAAGCACATGAGCCTACATAAAAGCAGAGTAACATTGTCTAGAACAAAGATGCTCCCTAAATACAGAAAGCATTAACAGACTTACATCCATCAGCTCATCAAGGTCAACCTCCTGGTTAACTGAAGTTGATGACTGGGCCTTCTCTTGGGCAAGCAGTTCCTGTATGATCATTACATTGATAAATTGAACACAAAACACTTGGCATAACTATTTCATTACCCGCTAACTTGGGCAATCAGACATCAAACTCTCAGAGCTAAGGCATGTCAATCTGCCTTAGACCCTTTTAAAATTATCATCGGATCAATCAAAATCATAAATTTACAGTTCCCAGCCAACCCTTCGAAGCCCCATTATTAAATCCAAAATAGAATCTTTGAACTGTGCGATATAAAAAAGGAATATAGAACTTGAACAACCATGAATTCAATTACATAACTTTACGCACTACCTACAAGCACAAGTTAATCTTTCCAACTTCTCTAACAAAATTACGGTCACTTCAGTGACTTAAACAGTAAAAATCTGCCCAAAAAGGCAAGGAGCTAAATCCATTAACAAAAGCAAAAAGAAAAAAAAACCCATAAAAAAGGAACCCAAAATGAAGAGAAAAATGAGGGAAGAAGACAACCTTTTGATAGTCACGAGCAGCTGCTGCCATTACATTCCCAAATGCTAAATTAGACAAAGTCGATTTAACTGAATTCGGATCCATTTCTCTTCCTCTGAAAGACTACAAAGAAAAAAAAAACACATTAACATAAAAAAAACGAGTCTTTGATGGAAATGATCTTGAAGCAAGCAGATCCGGAATAGAATTTCACCTACCGGACGTTTTGGACAAGATTGAAAGAAAATCGAAACGAAGAAAAATGGAACCTTGAAAAAAATTTGACGGAAGAAAAAGGTCTAAGCCGAAACGCACCGGCTTGGACGGTGGAGTTACTGTGGGCCTAGCAGCCTAAATCTTACCTCCTAAAGGCCCAAACTGTTAGTATCCAAATCCAATCCAGGCCCAAATCTTGGGTTGTCTTGAGACTCAATGCAGACCCATGGATCCATAGACACCTCTATCTGTTTTTGGGCCTTAAATCTCTACAATTCCTGAACACAAGTTATTATTGGTATGTTAGATGAAAGTTTTGAAGGGTTTTGCCAGTAATGGAAACAATTTAAGATATATTGCTAGTAAGATTGAGACACGTGATATCATCTCGATCGTTTATGTATTAGTTATACACAACTTTTTAATTAGTGTTTGTTTGGCTTAATTTTTTTTCAGCTTATCTACCTCTTAAAAGTAAAAGTCAGGCCAAACATAAATTTTGAAAATTTTAAAAAAAAAACAGTTTTTTTTTAAAGAGTAAAATTTTTTAAAAAAGAGCTTAAAAAAAAGTTTCTATGAGGAACTTTTTCTTTTCTTCTTTTAAAAATACAAGAAAATTTTTTATTTTTGTTTCAAAAATATCTTTATCTATTAAAGATAATTACAATATTACCCTTTTAAAAGAAGAAATACTCTCTACAATAATTTTAACCAAAATTATAACTTATATAAATAAAAACTTATAAAAACAATTTACCAAACAACTTTAACTTAATTTTAAAAGCTATTATTTTTCATAAAAACTTCATAATAGCTTTTAAGCTAGAAAAAAGCTAGGCCAAACAGCCCCTTAGTATGTTTTTTTTGGAGTGAAAATATTAATGTAAACTCGATCATTTATAATTAAAATTTGAGACAAGTGATATTATCTCGATTATTTATATTTAATACTTAAAAACATATAAAAAGATACCATAATAAATACAATCTCCTTAGGTCGTTAATCTTTTGGCATCAACTGATACTCGGAGGGGGCATTGATCATTTTTGTTTTTCTCTTACAAAACTCTCTTATTCTTACCACCAAAATAGTTACAATATAGCACAAAATATTGTAATTAGTTAGTATATGCCCAGAAATATAGTGTTATCTCTCCAACAACTGCATCTGCAGCAATTTGAGTTTGAGCACAGTGATTCGAATGTGTGATCAATCTATGGTTCTGGTCATTACAAAGAAGAAAGAAAACAGACCAAAGGTTCCTCTCACATGGATGGCATTAGTTCTACACTTTTTAGGTCCTACGCTCTTCCTTGGTCCAGACTCCACCTCTGAATCCAGCATCCTCGATTGGGAAAGACACTAGTTCTGGACACCAACTAACATTCACGATTTTCAAGGTTGGCATCACCTGTCGCAACATCCCCCAGTGCAGTTCCAAATCTGATAGAGCTTCCAACATTAAGCCTTCGATTTTCCAGACAATGTTGTTGTCACCCCAAAAGTTCTGATGCATGTTTGCGAGGTTTCCGAATGAGATTGAGAGGTATTTGAGCAGACGGAGTGCTATAGGGTTGAGCCATATTGGACTTATCTTCCCTGGATAGAATTGCAGAGATAGCTCATGGAGTTGCTGTGGAGGACAGAGTTTGTCGAGTTTTGAGGTGAGATCACTCCCATGACTGTCAAAGCAACTTATGGACAGATTTTCCAAATCTTGAAGGTTCACCATTGCATTGACCTCGCTGTCTCCAACTTCATCAACATGAGTTAGAAGTAATCCGAGTGTCCTCAATTGTGTCAAATTTCTTAATTCTCCAAGCCGACAACCATGATCAGATCTTGCAGGTCTAAAACCCAACAAAACTTCAAGGTTTGACAGCCTTCCCAAGCCTTTTGGCAAGCATTGAAGTGAACCGCAATGACTTACATTTAAGACCTTGAGCTTCTTGAAAGTGATGAGGTAATGAGGCAAAATTTTCAAGTTTTGACAATAACTCACATCCAAAATCTGAAGGTTACTGAGCTTTTCTAATGAAGCTGGGAGTTCAATCAAAGGATGAGTGTTGCTTAAACTCAGATAAGTTAGATGTTGGAGTGAGCCAATATGATATAGCAGGCTACTGAGAGGCAATTCAAAGATTGTTTTGGAAACATCCAAAACTCTTAAGTACCGACATTCACTGAATTTTTTTGCAATGCTTGATTCAATCTTGTTCACCTCGCTGGTTTTGGTTGTGGATACTAATCCCCTCAACTTTTGATTTTCAGAAAGTTGGCCTTTATCCATGTTGTTACTAATTCCCACATGGCGGCAATTAAGACTTTTCTGTGTGTAAAATGCATCCTCTTCTGCTATTTTAAGGACCAAATCACGAACCATATCATGCATTTTGCAAGTAGAAATTGTTCCATGATAATTCTTGTCGACTACCTCTACCAAACACCGATTTGTTAACCCTGAGAAACAATCTTCTCCGGCATCAGTTGAAGATCTACCACTCCTCAATGGGACAAATCCCTCGCCAATCCAACAATGAACTAGTTGCTCTTTTGTTATGACGCAGTCCTCTGGATAAAGAGAGAAGCTGAGGAAGCATGACTTCAAGTAAGAAGGGAGCTCATCATAGCTCAATTGCAGTGAGGCCATTACAGAGTTATCACTGTCTGTCAATTCATCTCGAAAATGGTTCGCAATTCGCCTCCATTCACGATAATATGGAGTTTTACAAAGCATCATTCCTCCGACAGCTTTGATGGCCAAGGGAAGACCCTTACACTTCTCTACAATCTCTTTTCCAACATCCTCCAGATCAGGGTGAATGCAATTTCCATCACTTGCAGCAAAAGCTATTTTTCGAAATAGAAGCCAACTATAATCTTCATTTAGGAATTTAGGCCTATGGATCCTTACTTCCTTCACTCCCATCTTCCGTGAAACCTTTTCAATCCTTGTTGTGATGATGATACAACTACCATTTCCTTTGGGCAGCCCCTGACAAATTCGTTGCCACCAGACAACATCTTCACTCCACACATCATCCATCACAATCAAATACCTCTTCCCCAAGAGATATTGGTTTATTTTCTTCAACAGTTCATTTGCATCATCTTTTGCACTTGCCTCTCCCAAAGTACTCAACATACTTCTCATAATTTGTTCCTCAGTGAATGTTTGAGAAACAGAAACCCACACTCTTCTGTCAAAGTGACGCTCTATTTCTTTCTCATTGAAAACTTTTTGAGCAATCGTTGTCTTGCCCAAGCCGCCCATGCCAACAACTCCAATTGCTAGTATGTCCTGAGTCCCTTCACGAGCCGCTTCAAATATCCAGTCTTTAATCTTTTGAGTGTCAGCTTCTAGTCCAACCACTTGAGTGTGATCATACACCTGAGAGCTCCATCTGGGTATTTGCTCCTGTGCATTTGTGACCTCTGGCTGGAACAGGAGAGGCCCTCCAAGCAAAGATGAGATGTCTTGTTTGAGGCTGGTAATTTTCTCAATGATTTCCTTGAGACGCTTTCCACTTTGGTTCTTGAAATGAAGCTTTGTTGGAGAGAAACATGCTAACCAGCCTTGGGAGAATTGGTTGCCATCCCTTGATTGAAGTTGACAATCCGCTAGTATATCTTCAGATTCATAAATCAACTCTCTAAGATCAGCCAAGATCTTGCGTATAGATTGATTCTTCCTCTTCAGCCTATCTGAATCCATGAGGAAGCATTGCATCATTTGAAGCTCACTTTGCAGTTTTTCAAACAGATCCCTGAATTCAGTCACATATCGGCCTTCCTCTGCAAGAGTTTTTAACAGCTTTTCCAAGAACACAGTGACCACTGCATCCGCCATGCTTTTCGCCTTTCGCCTTGCAAAAATTAAAAATGACCCAATAATTTTGGAGCACTGGATAATCTAATCTGTTCAAGAGTTCAAAATGACAAAAAATTCTAATACCAATATATAGAGGTTAATGATGCTACCAGCCACTAAATTTTCCTAATGGACAACAACCTGTCAAACGAACATTCAAAGCTAAACATGGAAGTAATTATTCCAAAGCATCTTCTTTTTTTTTTTCTTTTCTCTTATGTTCACCAGGCTTTTCAATAGTAACCAAACAACTGCAGCTATTAGAACAGAACCCTAATTTAACAAATAGGGTCGTCAACAGTCTTCCTTCCCTCACTAGGTTGAGAAGCTCGATCAATTACAACAAAATATTAATGATGTTTAAGATAAGTTATGGGTCAAGTTAAGCATAACGCTAAGGGTTGACTTGCCTCTCTATGGCTGGATTTTTTAAGATTTCTCGGGGAAGTTCATACGGCCAGGAATTACGCTATATCTTTTCATGGAAAAATGGAGGATCAATCCAAAAGATAAAAATACTATTTCATTATCAAACATGAAAAAGAAGAACAATAACAGTATGTTAATCAGCAGACACATGCAGGGAAAAGAACAGAGCAAAGGTTTACTATCAAAGCCTCAAAGCAAACTTACAGTTGAGGGATTCCTGGCAAGGCTTTGATTGCTTTTGTCGAAGAAAATCTATGGCTCCGGAGCTTGGTTCAAATTAAGGAAAAGAAAACCCAATAATATATGAAAATTTTTGAAGAATTTTTAATCCTTTTCCAATGGTTTACCCCTTAATTTTTCCAAAAAGACCAGCCCTCGAAGCTTGCATCATGAGGGCATAATGGTACACTCAAGCAAACTAGAGTCAACTACGCGTATTTAGCCAAAGGCCCTGAAACTGAAAAGAAACTTCCATCCGCCTAAGCAGTCGACTTCCTGCTGTCGTCCTGTAAATTACTTCGAGTTTTTCCATGTTTCTTCAGTTGGGAAATAATAGTTTCTTTCTAGTTCTACTTCTTGGTCATTGCCACAGTCGCATATTCTAACAATTTGACTTTGTATTATCTTTTTCTTTTTGTTCCTCAGCCAAATTCTTTGAGAGACGACCCGACAAAGCATCTTGAAAATACTTGAAATCCTGAATGACATGCGTTGAATTGGGATTAAAAAGGGATTATATGTGGAAGGCATGAAAATTTTCTGATAAAAAGATGCCTTATTTACATTTTTCTTTTGAGCTTTGGACTCCAATCATTTTGTTCTGATTCCAAGGGACTTCTCCTTGTATATGTATAAACGGTTAAAAATTAAAGAGCTTATGAACACAATCCTGAGATTAGGCTACAGGGTTTCAAAACTGAGAAAGTATTTTATTGATAAGAAGATTTCTGATGTAAATTAACTAGTACATTTTGTTTCAGTGCTGTATTCTCCTCAACCCGCTTCTTCCTTTTACCATTCTTTTTGTCCTCCTCGTCATAATTTTCCTTTTGTCCCCATCGGTTTTCAATCTCTTAATTCTTGATACTATCTCATTCAGTCTTCTGATGGAGGGTGGAACTTCACCACCATCCGTCGCTTTGTTCTTGGTCTCAGTGTCTTCATCCCTCTTGCGTTTAAGGAAGCTGACAAGACCTTGAAGAGCAACATCAGCATCATCAGTTTTCATCAATTCCTCTGCTACCTCTGCTGGGGTCGCCTCTGTAGTCTTTAGCAAGCCATCGATTTCTCCAAAGAAAGGGTTGTGTTTGCTACTGATGTCTAAATAATTAGAAGCTAAGAGCCTGAATCCGTCAGTGGTGCAGTAGGACATGTTGATGTGCATGTCCATTCGACCAGGACGCAACAGAGCAGGGTCAATCCGATCCTTGTAGTTGGTTGTGAATACGATGATTCTTTCATCACCGCAGCTTGACCACAAACCATCGATGCAGTTCAGGATACCCGAAAGCGTCAACTGCTGTACATGAAAATTGTAAACCACGGAAACAACATTTTAGTCCGCAAAAGCAATGTCTTAATATGTTCATGAACAACTACTTAAACAAGTAAAATTACAAGGTTGTTGATCATGTCTTTTAGGTCTCTCTCCTAGAACATAATTTTCTTTTTTGTGTAATTGAAATGTTGTTCAAACTATCACAATTTCGTGGATTATCCATGATCTTCAGGTAGTTCTAAAATGAAAATCTGGGGTTCTGCTGACATCCAGCAACACAATTTGCCTAAATCGCAGCCAAAATAGTAAATAAATCTTAGTTTACAAAAATTTGCAAGGAGTGTACATGTACATGTAAATGATAATTAAATGGTCAAAAATCAAAAGGTCGTAAGTATTTGGTTATTGGAATGTGAAAAAAGTACTTACCCCAGATTTAGCTGGTTCCTGTTTGTTTTTCTTTCCAATTTGTCGTCCGAGAACCTCAGAGCTGCAATCTACGTCTTCAATCAACAGTATGGACCGGTTACTCGTTGACAGCAGTGTCCTCCTTAACTCAGCATCAGAACGTACACTGCTGAGGCCCAAATCATATATATCGAACTTGAGATAATTAGCCATGGCAGCAACCAAACTGGATTTACCAGTACCAGGAGGACCAAATAGTAAGTAACCTCTTTTCCAAGCTTTCCCAACTTTCTTATAATACTCTTTCCTCCTTAGAAACCTCTCCAAATCATCAATGATCATCTTCTTCAGATCTGGGTCCATAGCCAATGTATCAAAAGTAGCTGGGTGCTCCAAGATTATGGAACCCCAAGAACCTCTTCTGGCATCCTCGTCATCACTGAATGGACATTGATGGCTATAAAGCTTTATCATTCGGTCTTGATTTCTGATCTCCTCAGCTTTGACCAAAACGTAAGGCAAGTAAAAACCCAATATTTTTTCTCTATGCATCTTATTGAAGCTGAGTTCGAACAGTCTTTTCTCTCCAGAGTGAGGTTTCTGACCTTCCGTGCAGACAAGCCTCCATGTTAGTTTAACACCTTCGAATTGATCAACAACTGTTTCCCCGTTCTCGATGGCGATTGTAAAATGTTTCTGTTTTCTGGTTTTGCTGACTTTAAGGCGCTCTGTTTTGGGGCTGATCTTGGTGCTGAGATATAGCTCAGCTGCTTCATAAACTTGGTTCTTGGTCATGCCACATTTCTCATCGATAGCGAGAGTGAGGCCAGGCGAAAGAGGAGTGAAGAAGTAACGAAACCTAGAAAAAAGATAGGATCTGAGCTGGTGGGGAATCAGTTCATTGGCCATGGACCGGACCAGCATCATGGATCCCGCAAACGACGCATAGGCAGAGAACAGAGCGGATGAAGTCTTGGAAATTTCTGAAGAAGAAAACATGGAAGCCATTTGTGGAATCAAAAGCAAAGAAGCAAAGAGTTCAGAGCCTGGGTGGGAAAGGATGACAGAAACTCCAAGAGATTGTTTTTGTAGGCTCTTTCTAAGTCAGAATCACTGTCGGTTTTTTCGTACTTGTTATGGTTTAAGTAAGATAGTTTAATTATAGTTAAATTAGTATATCTTGTTAAATAAATTTTTAAATTTAACGAAAATGGTAAAACATTTAAATTTAAAGAGAGTGAATTAATTATGCATAAGATAAGTGTTGTAAATTATAAGACTATTTTTATAATCTCTTGATTTATTTTTTAATGGAATTTTTGTTATTACTGTGCATGTATGTTCTTGTGTTCTTGGACTAACTCTTTTGCGTAATTTTCACAACATTCCTTGGGAACTAAGAAATGTGTAAAAGTTGATAATTCGATACTTTTCTGCTCAAACCATTGTCAGTCGTTTATTGCAGCTTATGAAATGATTGAGAAAGGTCCTCTGCAAAGTTGCCGCAGTCAGTTATAATGGGACACTGCCGACTATTCTTGTTTTACTAATTCAGTAATTATTCTTTTTCAATGTAGGGACATTACAGGCATCTTTTGTCATAGACAACCTGCACGAGTTGCGTGTCTTTATGGACTACCTATCGATTAAAGTTGGCCGCAGGAAGGTGGCTCTGGCTTTCCTAGTCATATTTTACTCTCGCTACCTGGTCCACAGATTACGTTGTCAAAACTAAAAGAGCCTGATTCCCAATCGAAAAACAGGTAAAGGCGTGGAAAGTCTACCAAATATCTTCCTTGTAGATCTTCCACGTTCGCCTTTTACATTTTACGTGACATTCAGCAATAGCATGTTGCAGTGCAGAGCATCTATAAACCGAAGCATTTGCAAGGGGGAAGGGCATTATCCATTGTTTCAACAAAGAAATATGTCAGCATTGTCATATTTACAAATTAGAATTATTACGAGTGGAGTTAAAGTTAATTAGTATCCAAGATGTTACTTACAAAATTTTGTTAAAATACTAACTACATATTTTTTAGTAGTTGATTTTGCAATAGTTCTCAATTCATGAAATTTAGCAGCAAACGTTTAAGAAAATTGACAACTTTTCCTACAGAGACGTCAGGATCACTGCTCTTGAGCAATTGCTCTGCTAAAGATGCAGGGTTTATAAAGAATAAGGCAGAAATGGTTTTTGTATTGCATTTCACGTTTGCAAAATTACAGATATATATACACAGCTTATGTTCATAGATGACAGGGCGGTAAATGCGGATTCCTTGATTTGTGTTCTTAGCACAAAGTCTTCCTCAATGTTGGCTGCTACTGTCCTTGACTTCGGTGTGTGATTGAACCTCTGATGGAGCCTTAATCTGAGAGCATAATCTGTTCTTTTTTTTTTTTGAAAAGGTGAAATTTTTTGAGTCAGGCTTCAACCTGCCACTTCAAGTCTTTAGTCTTAATTGCCTAAAAGACTCTTGATGGCATAATAGTTGCCTTGGCTGGATGAAACCTGTACACTTGTACCAAAAAGAGTCTGCCCAAAGAGAAATTGGCAGCACAGCACCATGAACAAGAAGAGGTGCCAGAAAACAAAAATCGTCCTAATTCTACCTGATTGGAAACAGCAATGCCCCCCAACCCAACGAACAAGGAAAAAACTGCCACAGCAAGGATGCCCTCAACCCTACTCGCGCCACCAGAAGTTACACCGTAAAAGAATCCCTTAGGAAACATGGGAGAAGACCATTCAAAACAAAAGCAGCACCGATCATCGGATGGAAAAGCCTTTAAACGGAGACTTAGTGGCAACGAACAACAAGAGGACCAATAAGAAGGTCCAACGGACAGCAGCGTCCAAACAGTCTAACCCAAGAGACCCCCGATCCAAAAGCAGCTGGCAATAGCATCGAGATGAACATGATTGACAGAAAAAACCAAGAAAATATCAAGTTCATCCCTGAGTAAGGGACAAGACCTGGCAAGCATAATCTGTATATTGAAGGAGATAATTTGTCCTTGACTGAATCGGTTGACAGATTCTCCTTAATAGGGCTGACCTCCATATTCTAAGCTGTCAATTTGTTCCAAGAGAGGGTGCTGACCATGTACGTCAAGATAATTGGAGACCAATCGGAACCCGTGATTGCTGCAGTAAGACATGTTAATGAGCATGTCTATCCGGCCTGGACGAACCAATGCAGGGTCTGGTTTATCTTTTTGATTGGTGGTGAATACATCGATTCGCTTCTCTTCACAGCTTGACCGCAATCCATCTATGGAGTTAAGTAGGTTATGTAACACCAAAGTAAATACCATTGGTTAGAGTATAAAAGAAACCAAATAGAATCTAGTGAATTATGTGAAGTGAAGACTGAGAATATTAAAGTAAAGTGAAGAGTACGTGTAATATAGCAAATTAACATCGCTAATGTGGATGAAATTTGATCGCCTAGCAATGCTTTCCTCAAATCTGACTTAGATGGAATACTGGTGAGCAGCAGGTCGTACACATCAAATTTCAAATATTTTGCCATAGCAGCAAGGCTTGATTTCCCAGTCCCAGGAGTACCGTAAACCCTCGCTTCCAACCCTTTGCAATCGTTCTATATAAATCCTTCCTCGAAATAAACCTGTCTAAATCATCCAGGATAGTCTGCCTTAACTCTGGATCCATGGTGAGTGTGTCAAATGTGGCTGGATGCTGCAAATCCTTGGATTTTTTATTGCATACTAAACTCTGGCAGTATTCTATGAAGCTTTAGAACCTTTTTTTCTTTTTGTTAACAATCTGTGTTGACTCAATACATTATTCAGATAATCGCGCGTGATATTTCCTCTATGCTTTTCAGGAAAACTTACCTTGTAGCACCTCCTTCCAGTATTAGCATCGTAAAATTTTGGGTTCTAGGCAAGAGAGCCATTTAACAACGATGTTCTGAAAAACGTCAACAACTTCTACCGCTCGCTGCAATTCGGCAGTCACCTTCTCCTGAGACTGCAGCTTCCCAACCCCGGTTTTCAGCCGAAGCCGAGCAACCCGGAGAAGAGTCATGACTGCAGTTTCTGAATACACCATGAGAAAGAAAAGCAATGCAGGGCTTTACTCCAGAGAACTTGAGTTTTAAGCACGAAGGGATGGCTGACGTTTACAGGCAAAGTAGCTAATGCACCAGGGGCTTCACAAGTTTTTGTAGTGTTCGTCAGGTCGATCTACCAGAGAGGGGGAAGGAATCGAGGAATACCTGATACCAGATTGATGTCGCATTTGGGCCGAAATCAAGAACCCATTTAAGACCATAAAACCAAAGGCAAACGAGTCGGTGCTCAAGTTATTAATATTTGGCCCAATAAGCAGTTATTCAAGTAAGAGAATTGGGCCTGAATTGTCCAAGAAAAGCTTGGCTCCATAATGTTTTTGCATCAAATAATGAAATGCTTATCCTGATTAGACAAAAAAAAAAAAAAAAAAGGAAAGAAAAGAAAAGGGAGAGGGGAATAAAGAAGAATGTTAGAACAACTATTTGCTGCAAGAAAAAGAAACCCAAGCTGAGACGTACTTTTTCCTGATTATCTGATTGATAAGATGATATGAGAAGTTGAGCAGGGTTACAATATGAGATTCTCCTAAGGTTTTTCCCATGATATGACATATATGACGAGAAAAACTTAAAAGGTTGGTAAGCAAACTTTTTTTTGACCCCTAAATGGATTAGTGATGTATTGCTTCACAGGTAAATTCACCCAAAACAGTATCCTATCTCCTCTAGCACCGATTCCCTGTCACTTGCAAAATGTTAAAATGTGAATCCTGAAAAGATCCTGCCTGGTCAATCTTCTTCCTGGGAGCATGATTGCCAGGATCTCTTGTAATAAAGCCCAAACCTGATATGAGATTCTTGTTCACTAAAGCCCATTGGCATGGCAACAGCGTGTAGTAACATTCCGAAGATTTCAAATGCGTTAGCAGTCGAATATTCTCTCATCTAAAACACTTTTCTTCCAAGCCGGTATCGCCAAAATCCAAGTACCCAAGCATGAAAGAAAGACTAGTACTTGCGAAAACACAGCAAAAAGAAAAGTCCTGCAGAAAAAGGTCGAAGGGTTTGATGAGAGCAATGATTCAGCACACTCTGCGAACCAGTAAGACACTCTGCGGGGCACCCTTTTCTTTAAATTGAAAAAGCTATCAGATGGGATGAGAGCTCACTTTTGTGCATCCTCGCGTGTGCTTCCCGCCAGCCATCAGTAAACACCTACCCTCATAAAGGAGTTTTACAGTATTGACATGGTGGAAATTCCTTCTTTTGATCTCCCTGCCTATTATCTCCAGTCTTTTTCCCTTTGTTTTTCTTATCAGCTGAACTGCTCTTAGTGCTCTTTCCGCTCACCTTCAAGTTTTTGGTCTTCGCTATTAAGGCAAAATCAGCTGCACTACTCTGCCTAAAAGCTCTCTTTTGTTCAAGACCTTTCAGTGCATTAACTAACTCCTTTTGAGCAAGATCCCTGCAATCTTGTAACGAGAACACTTTAAATTCATATTTTTCAGGTAAACTAATTAACATTTTGCTTACTAATCTTGCCTCTGTAATTTCCCTTAAAATAACTTTAATGCTCTGATATCATTTGAAGATAAATGAAGTCAAGCTTTTTCTGGAAAACTAAAAGAGATTGAAAATGGGAAAATAGAGAAGAAAAAGAGAAACGATTTGAGCAGCGAAAAAAATGAAAGGCGATCAAGCACCGATTCATTTTTCAATTTTGTATTTATATTCTCTCAATAATAACATTTTCTAAATTTTAGTTTATGGAGATTAAATCGGATCTAGAAAACAACTGCACAGTAATCAATGAGTAGCTTAACCGTCAAATGAACAAACAGACATGACCGTTGAGCCTTACACCAGAAACAAGAAAATACATCAAAACGGCACTATAGTGGTCTGTACAAGACCAACAAACTAGAAATAAAGCAAAACGACATGACCAAAACCGTTTAGAAGACAGCTAATGGTAAAAGTGACACAATGAACTAGTGTTTTGGCAACCAGCATCTTTAGTCAAAGACGACAACGTTTTGCCTCTTCAACCTTCAAGACTGATGCTTTCCGCTAGTACTTCCTTCAACAAGAACTTCATCACCATTCGTCGCGTTGTTCTTGGTCTAATTGCCTTCCATCCCTCTTGCGTTTAAGGAAGCTAACAAGACCGTTAAGAGCAGTAACAGCATCATTAGATCTCATGAATTCCTCCGCTATCTCTGCTGGGGTCGTCTCTGCACTCATTAGCAAGCCATCGATTTCTCCAAACAAAGGGTGTTCGCTGATGCCTAAATAATTAGAAGCTAAGGTCCTCAATCCCTCAGGGGTGCAGTAGGACATGTTGATGTGCATGTGCATTCGATCAGGACGCAACAGAGGAGGGTCAAGCCTATCCACGTTTTTGGTTGTGAATACGATGATTCTTTCATCCCCGCAGCTTGACCACCAATGATCGATGCCGTTCAGGATACCCGAAAGCGTCAACTGCTGCACATGAAAATTGTAAACCAAGGAAACAACATTTTAGTCCGCAAAAGCAATGTCTTAACATGTTCATGAACAACTACTTAAACAAGTAAAATTACAAGGTTGTTAGTCATGTCTTTTAGGTCTCTCTCCCAGAACATAATTTTCCTTTTTGTGTAATTGAAATGTTGCTCAAACTATCATAATTTCGTGGTTTATCTATGATCTTCAGGTAGTTTGAAAAAAAAATCTGGGTTCTACTGACTTCCAGTAAACAATTTGCCAAAATAGTTACAAAAATTTGCAAGGAGTGTACATGTACATGCAAATGATAATTAAATGGTCAAAAATCAAACCTTCTTTAGCATTTGGTTAATGGAATGTGAAAAAGCGCTTACCCCAGATTTCTCAGGTTCCTGTTCGTTTTGCTTCCCAATTTGTCGTCCAAAAATCTCAGAGCTGCATTCTGTGTCTTCAATCAACAGTATAGACCGGTTACTCGTTGATAGCAGCATCTCGCTTAAATCAGCATCAGAAGATACACTGGCGAGCCTCAAATCATATATATCAAATTTGAGAAAATTAGCCATGGCAAAAACCAAACTGGATTTACCAGTACCAGAAGGACCAAATAGCAAGTACCCTCTTGTCCAAGCCTTCCCAACTTTCTTGTAATACTCTTTCCTCTGTACAAATCTATTCAAATCATCAATGATCATCCTCTTCAGATCTGAGTCCATAGCCAATGTATCAAACGTAGCTGGGTGGTCCAGGATTATGGAACGCCAAGAACCTCTACTGTCATCATCGTCATCGCTGAATGGACATCGACGGCTATAAAGCTTTATAATTCGGTCTTCATTTCTAATCACCTCAGCTTCGTGCAAAACGTAAGGTAAGTAAGAACGCAATACTTTTTCATGATGCTTCTTGTTGAAGCTGAGTTCGAACAGCCTTTCCTCTCCAGAGTGACCTTTCTTGCAAACAAGTGTCCATGTTAGTTTAACGTCTTTGTATTGATCAACAACTGGTTCCCCCTTCGCGATTGCGAATCTAAAATGTTTCTGTTTTCTGGTTTTGCTGACTTTGTGACGGTTTGTTCCGGGGCTGATCTTGGTGCTGACATAGAGCTTAGCTGCTTCATAAACTTGGTTCTTATCCATGCCACAGTTCTCCTCGATTTCCACAGTGACGTTAGGCGAGAGATGACTGAATAAGTAGGGATATTTAGAAGAAAGATAGGATCTGACCTGGTCGGGAATCAGTTCTTTGGGCATGTGCCAGAGCAGCATGATGAATCCCGCTAACGACGGACAGGCAGAGAACACTGTGGATACAGTGTTGGCAATTTCCGATAGAGAAAACATGGAAGCCATTTGTGGAATCAAAAGCAAAGAAGCACAGAGTTCAGAGGTAGGGTGGGAACGGATGCCTGAGACACCGAGAGACTGTCTATTTTTATAGGCTGCTCCCAAGACGAATAAACCACTTTTCAAAAAAAAAAAAAAAACTTAATCAAGCTACCATTGGAGAGAATCAAGACTAACATAACACCTAATTTAAATGCAGCGTATGAAATGCTTGAGAAGGGTCTTGCTGCGAAGTAGCCATAGTAAGAATGGGACCCCGACACTACCGACTGTTTTTATTTTACTGATTAAGTAATTATTATTTGTCAATGTCGAGACATTACCGGCATTTTTGTCATAGACAAACAGTAAGAATTGCCTGTTGCCATAGTAAGAATGGGACCCCGACACCACCGACTGTTATTATTTTACTGATTAAGTAGTTATTATTTTACTGATTAAGTAATTATTATTTGTCAATGTCGAGACATTACAGGCGTATTTGTCATAGACAAACAGTAAGAATTGCGTGTCTTTATTGACTGCCTATCGATTAAAGTTGGCTGCTGGAAGTTGGTTATGGCTTTCCTGGTCATTTTTTACTCTCACTTCCCGGTCTACAGTCTACGTAGCAATAATAAAAGAGCCCGATTCCGAATCAAAAGCAGGCAAAGACTTGGAAAGTCTACCAAATATGGTCCTTGTAGATCTTCCGAGCAGGCAAAGACTTGGAAAGTCTACCAAATATGGTCCTTGTAGATCTTCCGAGCAGGCAAAGACTTGGAAAGTCTACCAAATATGGTCTTGGAAAGTCTACCATATATAGTCTACCATATATGGTCCTTGTAAATCTTCCAAGCAGGCAAAGACTTGGAAAGTCTACCAAATATCATCCTTGTAGATCTTCCACATTCTCCTTTTACATTGTACTATAATTGACTCTGCATAAACGTGGGGTGAAATAAAAGACTATATATTTGGTTGGAGACAAAACTTAATGAGTTGGATATGTCAGTACCAAAGGAAGTGTTTGCAAAAACATCTATACATAAAAGTTAATGTAATGTTAACCACAAAGTAAAAGATCGATATATGATTGTTTACAAATTTGTATATTTATTTCCAGTTAGCTTACAAAAAGTTAATACTTATAAACAAAATTAGGATAAACTATGGACTATTATGTATCATATTGTACCTTACTATAAAAGTTATTAAAGTAATTTTGCAACTTAAATAGTTTCGATTAAATTTAATAAGTAGTAGAGTATAATGATTTTATGAATATATTCCCAGCATTACAGTTATATATTAACTTAGTTAAGTGCAGAGTAACCTATTTTTCATAATAAAAAAACAACAAAGTTGAAAAAATTAAATAAATATCTAAATTAGTTACATACAAAAAAATAAAGTGAAAAAAAATAACAAAAATTTTTTGCTCCAACACAAAGAATTTCATGCATTTAATAAAAATTTAAAAAATATATAAATAAAAGTGCCTCAAGATGGACAAAAAACTAAAAAAGAAGACATGTTGTAAGCCTCATTTCCTCCGCATTTTAACACATTGTAAGCACTTAAGTAGCAAGCCATCATTATATGATTCTTGTCCACACAAATCAAACAAATTAATAAATTAAATTTAAATTTAGTAGAATTTGATTGTGGTATTTAAATTAAATAAAATCATTTTTATAAGAATTTTTGAGTAAATTTAAATAAAAGGTAAATTGAGTAAGAGTTGAATAATTTTCAAAGAATGTGTATTTATAAATCGTGAAAGTTGTAACTAAATCAATACATTTTGCTAATTTCAACAAATTTAAATAAAAGATAAATTGGGTAAGTGTTGAATAATTTCAAAAGAATGTGTATTTATAAATTGTGAACGTTGTAACCAAATCAACATATTTAGTCATTTTATATTATTTTATTTTAACATAATATAAGTTATTCATTAAAATTTGACTTTAGGTATGAAATTTTTTTAAATTTTTTTTATAGAAAGAGAATCCAAACTTTATTTTTGTAAAAAAGATAAATTAATTTACATATTTTAGAATCAAATAATCAAGTAAAAGAATATATATATATATATATAATTTTTAACACCATAAATCTTTTACACTTAAATATTTGACTTATTAATAAGCATATCAATAATCTAGTTGAAGATTTGTAATTTTCAAATGTTTTTTTCAATTTAGTCTCTTAACATTTTAATTTTGTTCAATTTAGTTTATGTACTATATATTTTTATTCACTTTAATCCTTATCACGTGGTAGTTTTTTTTTTGAATTTTTTTTATTTGTCACGTGTTGTTGTCACGTCAGCACAACCACATCATTGTATAGTGTTACATGATATTATCACATCATCATCTCGACATTACGTTATAAAAAAATGACATGTCATTGCTGATGTCATCACTGCAGTCAGTGATGCAATAATATCTACCCACAAAAGTTGTTGTAATGTTAACCACAAAGTAAAAGATTGTTATATGGTTGTTTACAAATTTGTATATTTATTTCCAATTAGCTTACCAAAAGTTAATACTTATAAACAAAACAAAGATAAAATATGGACTATTATGTATCATATTGTACCTTACTATAAAAGCTATTAAAGTAATTTTGTAACTTAAGTAGTTTTGATTAAATTTAATAAGTAGTAGAGTATAATGATTTTATCAATATATTCCCCGCATTACAGTTATATATTAACTTAGTTAAGTATAGAGTAATCTATTTTTCATAATAAAAAAACAACAAAGTTGAAAAAATTAAATAAATATCTAAATTAGTTACGTACAAAAAAAATAAAGTGAAAAAAATAACAAATTTTTTGCTCAAATACAAAGAATTTCATACATTTAATAAAATTTAAAAAATATATAAACAAAAGTGCCTCAAAATGAAAAAAAAAAAACTAAAAAAGAAGGCTTGTTGTAAGCCTCATTTCCCCTGCATTATAACACATTGTAAGCACCTAAGTAGCAAGCCATCATTGTATGATTCTCATCCACACGAATCAAACAAAAAACTCTTTTCCACAATTGCGACGGAAGTAACTTCAGAAAAAAAAAAAAAAAATCATCTTCTACGTTTCATTGCTTCTAACCATGTCTCTACCTTTCTTTTTGTTCTATCATCTGCTTGGTTCTTTGGAACAAAATTCCTTAAAATAAGTCCATCAACTGAAGAAATCTACAAACAATTTTAGACAGAATAACTACAACACACAGAAGTAAGAAACACAAGCATTCATACCTTGGAGTTGGGTTTGTTCTTTTTCCTCGCAACTTTTGCAAAGCAGCATGTAAAAGCAATATTACTACTCAATACATTAGTCCTCAATACTTTACTTTGTCATTCAACAATTACGATTAATTCTTAGAGTTGGTTGAATTTGAACATACCATGCTCCGAAAATATCTGTGAAGATAATAAAAAAAAAAAAGAAAATGTATAAAAGAAAAAACCTATAAAGTAACGTGATGGTTAGGATACAGCAAAAAGTAAATGAATTTTTAAAATCATAAGAAGCAAAGATAAGGAGGCAGAAAAGAAATTAGTTAAGCACTATCAAGCAACTCCATATCAGATTCAATTTCGTAACTTTCTTGTGCTATTGTAAATAAATTTCTTACAAACTATTTATAGAAATAATTACATTGTTGTCATATTAAAGAGACTAATAAGGAAAGCAGTACACAGATAAATAGTCTGTTGTTCTTTTTATGCTGTTTGCTTCGACATGAGCATGTGAGAGAACAAAAAAATATTAATGGCAGAAAGAAAGAGGAATTAAGGAGAGGTCTGTAGATGATATTCATTAAATTAAGATGTTGTATAGATATTTTTTGACAACCTATGAACCATGAATGATAACATAAAACCTCAATGAATGCAAATAAAAGCTCATAAAAAAACTAAATGATTATGAATGAGCAACAAATAAGAAACCAAAACAAATTGAAAATTACAATAAGATAAGACAAGCAAAAATAATAAAAAGGAAAGACATAAGGAAAAAGCAATTGTTATCTAGATAGAAAAAATCAAAACTTGATGATAAATGAAAACAACGGAAGCAGAAATGTAACTTGGTAGTTAATTGATTGTGACAATCCTTTTTATCTTCGGATACGTGAAATATTTTAATCAGCTTTACCTGAGCTTCTTTTTGAGTGTTCTTACTTTACACTAAACTGTTTCCTTCAATGCTTTGCTTGTCTTTGCCCATCACCAAGAAATCCTTCTGTTCTTATTCTTTGTCTCATACATTCATGTATAATTATAAAAAAAAAAACTTTGATTTTTGTATATTCTACAGTATAAACTTTGTATAAGAATACTTTTTACTTTCAAAAAGTTTAAAAAAAATTAATAACAAATTAAGATTATGGAAAAAGTTAAATATATTTCGATAATGTAAAAAATCTATTTTGAGACATTCTCATGAGATAAATAAAAGGAATAATGGAGATAGTATATAAAAATATAAATAAATACTCTAATTATCTCAGTCAAATGCTTAGTTTGCACTTAAAAGCTGTCAATTTGTTCCAAGAGAGGGTGCTGACCATGTACGTCAAGATAATTGGAGACCAATCGGAACCCTTGATTGCTGCAGTAAGACATGTTAATGAGCATGTCTATCCGGCCTGGATGAAGCAATGCAGGGTCTGGTTTATCTTTATGATTGGTGGTGAATACAACGATTCGCTCCTCTCCACAGCTTGACCGCAATCCATCTATGGAATTAAGTGGGAAATGTAACACCAATGTAAATACCATTGGTTAGAGTATAAAAGAAACCAAATAGAATCTAATGAATTATGTGAAGTGAAGACTGGGAATATTAAAGTAAAGTGAAGAGTACGCGTAATATAGCTAATTAACATAGCTAATGAGGATGAAATTTGATCGCCTAGCAATGCCTTCCTCAAATCTGACTTAGATGGAATACTGGTGAGCTGCAGCAGGTCGCACACATCAAATTTCAAATATTTTGCCATAGCAGCAAGGCTTGATTTCCCAGTCCCAGGAGTACTGTAAACCCTCGCTTCCAACCCTTTGCAATCGTTCTATATAAATCCTTCCTTGAAATAAACCTGTCTAAATCATCCAGGATAGTCTGCTTTAAACTCTGGATCCATGGTGAGTGTGTCAAATGTGGCTGGATGCTGCAGATCCTTCGATTTTTATCGCATACTAAACTCTGGCAGTATTCTATGAAGCTTTAGAACCTATTTTTCTTTTTGCTAACAATCTGTTTTTGACTCAATACATTATTCAGATAATCACACATGATATTTCCTCTATGCTTTTCAGGAAAACTTAGCTTGTAGCACCTCCTTCCAGTATTTGCACCGTAAAATTTTGGGTTCTAGGCAAGAGCGCCATTTGACAACGATGTTCTGAAAAACGTCAACAACTTCTACCGCTCGCGGCAATTCGGTAGTCACCTTTTCCTGAGACTGCAGCTTCCCAAAACCGGTTTTCAGCCGAAGGCAAGCAACCCCGAGAAGAGTCATGACTGCAGTTTCTGAATACCCCAGGAGAAAGAAAAACAATGCAGAGCTTTACTCCAGAGAGCTTGAGTTTTAGGCACGAAGGGATGGCTGGCGTTTTCAGGCAAAGTATCTAATGCACCAGGGGCTTCACTAGTTTTTGTAGTGTTCGTCAGGTCGATGTAGCGGAGAGGGGGAAGGATTCGAGGAATTCCTGATCCCAGTTTGATGTTGTATTTGGGCCGGACTCAAGAACCCACTTAAGCCCATAAACCCAAAAGCAAACGAGTCGTTGCTCAAGCAATGAATGTTAACATTGGGCCCAAATACGCGTCAAACAAGTAAGAAGAATGTTAGAACAACTATTTGCTGCAAGAAAAAGAAACCCAAGCTGAGATGTACATTTTCCTGATTGTCTGATTGATAAGATGATATGAGAAGTTGAGCAGGGTTACAATATGAGATTCTCTTGAGAAAGGTTTTTCACTTGTTATGACATATATGACTAGAAAAAGTTAAAAGGTTGGTAAGCAAACTTTTTTTTGACCCCTAAGTTGATTAGTGATGTATTGCTTCACTGGTAAATTCGCCTAAAACAATATCCTATCTCTTCTAGCACCAATTCCCTGTCACTTGCAAAATGTATAAATGTCAATCCTGAAAAGGTCTTGCCTGTTCAATCTTCTTCCTGGGAGCATGGTTGCCAGGATCTCTTGCAATAAAGCCCAAACCTGATATGAGATTCTTGTTCATAAAAGCGCATTGGCATGGCAATAGCGTGAAGTAACATTCCAAAGATTTGCAATGCGTTAGTAGTCGAATATTCTCTTATCTAAAACACTTTTCTTCCGTAACTCCAAAATCCAAGTACCCAAGCATAAAAGAAAGAAAAGTACTTGCGAAAACACAGCAAAAGGAAAAGTCCTGCTATAAAAGGTCGAAGGGCTTGAAGAGAGCAGTGATTCAGCACACTCTGCGAACCTGTAAGACACTCTGCAGGGCACCCTTTTCTTTAAATTGAAAAAGCTATCAGATGGGGATAAGAGCTCACTTTTGTGCATCCGCCAGCCACCAGTAAACACCTGCCCTCATAAAGGAGTTTTACAGTATTGACATGGTGGAAATTCCTTCTTCTGATCTCCCTACCTATTATCTCCAGTCTTTTTCCCTTTGTTTTTCTTATCAGCTGAACTACTCTTAGTGCTATTTCCACTCACCTTCAAGTTTTTAGTCGTTGCTATTAAGGCAAAATCAGCTGCACTTCTCCGCCTAAAAGCTCTCTTTTGTTCAAGACCTTCCAGTGCATTAACTAACTCCTTTTAAGCAAGATCCCTGCAATCTTCTAACGAGGACACCTTAGATTCATATTTTTCAAGTAAACTAACTAACATTTTGCTTACTAGTCTTGCCTCTGTAATTTCCCTTAAAATAACTTTAATGCGCTGATATCATTTGAACAAAAATGAAGTCAAGCTTTTTCTGGAAAACTAAAAGAGATATTGAAAATGGGAAAACAGGGAAGAAAAAGAGAGACAATTTGAGCAGTTAAAAAAAAATTAAAGGTGATCAAGCACCGATTCATTTTTCAATTTTATACTAATATTCTCTCAATAACAACAGTTTCTAGATTTTAGTTTATGGAGACTAAATCGGATCTAGAAAACAACTGTACAGTAATCAGTGAGCAGCTTAACGGTAAAATGAACAACAAACAGACATGGCCGTTGAGCCTTACACCAGAAACAAGAAAATCAATCAAAACGGCACCATAGTGGTGCGTACAAGACCAACAAACTAGAAACAAAACAAAACAAAACAACATGACCAAGACCGTTTAGAACACAGCCAATGGTAAAAACGACACAATGAACTAGCGTTTTTGCAACCAGCATCTTTAGCCAAAGACGACAACGTTTTGCCTCTTCAACCTTCAAGTCTGATGCTTCCCGCCAGTACTTCCAGTAGCTTGATTTCTAGATTAAGAATTACTTTTCAACAGGAGCTTCACCACCATTCGTCGCTTTGTTCTTGGTCTCATTGCCTTCATCCCCTCTTGCGTTTAAGGAAGTTAACAAGACCTTGAAGAGCATCGTTAGCATCATCAGATCTGATCAATTCCTCTGCTATCTCTGCTGGGGTTGTGTCTGTACTCTTTAGCAAGCCATCGATTTCTCCAAAGAAAGGGTTGTGTTCGCCGCTGATGCCTAAATAATTAGAAGCTAAGATCCTGAATCCGTGAGGGGTGCAGTAGGACATGTTGATGTGCATGTCCATTCGACCAGGACGCAACAGAGCAGGGTCAATCCGATCGTTGTGGTTGGTTGTGAATACGATGAGTCTTTCATCCCCGCAGCTTGACCACAAACCATCGATGCAGTTCAGGATACCCGAAAGCGTCAACAGCTGCACATGAAAATTGTAAACCAAGGAAACAACATTTTAGTCCGCAAAAGCAATGTCTTAACATGCTCATGAACAACTACTTAAACAAGTAAAATTACAAGGTTGTTAGTCATGTCTTTTAGGTCTCTCCCCTATAACATAATTTTCCTTTTTGTGTAATTGAAATGTTGTTCAAACTATCATAATTTCGTAGTTTATAGATGATCTTCAGGTAGTTCTAAAATGAAAATCTGGGGTTCTGCTGACATCCAGCAACACAATTTGCCTAAATCGCAGCCAAAATAGTAAATAATTCTTAGTTACAAAAATTTGCAAGGAGTGTACATGTACATGTAAATGATAATTAAATGGTCAACAATCAAAAGTTATTTAAGTATTTGGTTATTGGAATATGAAAAAAGTACTTACCCCAAATTTTGCAGGTTCCTCTTCGTTTTCCTGTCCAATTTTTCGTTCAAGAACCTCAGAGCAGCAATCTATGTCTTCAATCAACAGTATAGACCGGTTATTCGTTAACATCAGTTCGCCCCTTAACTCATCATCAGAGGCTATACTGTTGAGCCGAATATCATATATATCAAACTTGAGATAATTTGCTATGGCAGCAACCAAACTAGATTTGCCAGTACCAGGAGGACCAGTTAGCAAGTACCCTCTTTTCCAAGCCTTCCCAACTTTCTTATAATACCCTTTCCTCCTTAGAAACCTCTCCAAATCAGCAATGATCATCTCCTTCAGATCTGGGTCCAGAGCCAATGTATCAAAAGTAGCTGGGTGCTCCAAGATTATGGAACCCCAAGGACCTCCCCTGGCAACTTCGTCAGCACTGAATCGACATTGCTGGCTATAAAGCTTTATCGTTCTGTCTTTATTTCTAATCTGCTCAGCTTCGTCCAAAACGTAATCTATGTAAGAACCCAATACTTTTTCATAATGCTTCTTGTTGAAGCTGAGTTCGAACAGTCTTTCCTCTCCAGAGGGACTGCTCCTGCAAACAAGTGTCCATGCTAGTTGAACATCTTCGTATTGATCAACAACTGTTTCCCCCTTCGCCATGGCGATTGTAAAATTTTTCTGTTTTCTGGTTTTCCTGACTTTGTGGCGCTTTGTTTTGGGACTGATCTTGGTGCTGACATAAAGCTTAGCTGCTTCAAAAACTTGGTCCTTAGTCATGCCACATTTCTCATGGATTTCAACAGTGACGTAAGGCGAGAGATGACTGAAGAAGCTGGGAAATTTAGAAGATAGATAGGATCTGACCTTGTCGGGAATCAGTTCTTCGGGCATGTGCCAGAGCTGTATGATGAATCCCGCTAACGACGCACAGGCAGAGAACACTATGTATACAGTGTTGGAAATTTCCGATTGAGAAAACATGGAAGCAATTGGTGGAATCAAAAGCAAAGAAGCAAAGAGTTCAGAGGTAGGGTGGGAACGGATGCCTGAGACACCGAGAGACTGTCTATATTTATAGGCTATTTTCATGTCGTTCCCTTCATCCTTGGGAACTAAGAAATGTGGAAAAATTGACGATTCCACAGTGTTGCGAAACTTGCGGACCCAAAATCTTACCCGATTAATAAAAGAAAGAAAAAACAAAAAATCAAGAACATTCATATGAACACAAAAATTTACACAAACTAAAAAAAATGATATAAAAAAATTAAAAAATTATAAAAATAATCTTAAACTCAAAACTCTTGTACTAACTATTCTTTAACCTTATAGAGTCAAATATAGATAATACTTTTATCTTAATGCAATTAGGATATATTATCCTATTTTTACTAGATTTAAGGAGTTGCTCAACAAAATATACAAGTTTAACAAAATTAAACTCAGTCAAACTACTTCGCCGCAGTGTTTTTGGTCTGCGAGCTATTTCGCCGCTGGGTTCTGTGCTGTTTGGAGTTGAAGAGTGTTTTGGTCTTCAACGTTGAGGCTGGTGCTAAGTGAATGTTGGTGACTGGTTCTTCTCGGATGGCATTTGAACGCAAAAGATTTCAATCTTTGCGGTGGAGTTCTGTCCTATATTTACTCTCCTTCTCGTCTTGTTTCTATTTTTTCTTTTTTCAGTTCTTCTGCTGATAGCAAAGGCACATTGTTTGTGGCTGGCCTTGGTTTTTTGGTAACCTCTGTATCGCCCTTTATGTTACAGGGCGATTCTTTCTTTTGCGTTCTGGTCTTTTGATTTCTTTGGGCAACCATCAAACTCTTGGATGGTGCTTTACGTGAAATTGTACGTATTCTATTTCCCTCACCGGGTTTCTAATGCCATGGAAGTCTTCGGTCAATTAGGCGGGAGACTTGAAATTACATTCACGGACTGAAGACGAATAAAATCACTTTTCCAAAAAAAAAAACTTAATCAAGCTACCGTCGAAGAGAATCAAGACTAACAAAAAACATACTTTAAATGCAGCTTATGAAATGATTGAGAAGGGTCTTGCTGCGAAGTTGCCATGGCCACTGAGAATCGAGAGTAACATAACCCATACTTTAAATGCAGCTTATGAAATGATTGAGAAGGGTCTTGCTGCGAAGTTGCCATGGCCACTGAGAATCGAGAGTAACATAACCCATACTTTAAATGCAGCTTATGAAATGATTGAGAAGGGTCTTGCTGCGAAGTTGCCATAGTAATAATGGGACAGCGACACTGCCGACTGTTTTTTTTTTTTACTGATTAAGTAATTATTCTTCGTCAATGTCCAGACATTACAGGCATATTTGTCATAGACAAACAGCACGAATTGCGTGTCTTTCCTGGTCATTTTTCAGTGTCACTACCTCGTCCACAGACTACGTAGCAATAATAAAAGAGGCCGATTCCCAATCGAAAAGCAGGCAAAGACTTGGAAAGTCTACCAATTGTCGTCCTTGTAGATCTTCCACATTCTCCTTTTACATTGTGCTATAATTGATCCCTGCGTATACGTTGGGGTGAAATAAAAGACCATTTATTTGGTTGGAGACAACTTTTTATGAGTTGGATTTGTTAGTACTAAGGGAAGTGTTTGCAAAAATATCTACACACAAAAGTTGTTGTAATGTTAACTACAAAGTAAAAGATTGTTATATGATTGTTTACAAATTTGTATATTTATTTTCACTTATGTTACAAAAAGTTAATACTTATAAACAAAATTAGGATAAAATATGGACTATTATGTATCATGTTGTACTTTACTATAAAAGCTATTAAAGTAATTTTAAAACTTAAGTAGTTTCGATTAAATGTAATAAGTAGTCGAGTATAATGATTTTATCGATGTATTCCTAACATTATAATTATATATTAAGTTAGTTAAGTACAGAGTAACCTATTTTTCATATAAAAAAACAACAACATTGAAAAAATTAAATAAATAGCTAAATTAGTTACATACAATCAAATAAAGTGAAAAAAATAACAAAAAATAACCTATTTTGTGGAATCAAAAGCGAAGAAGCCAAGAGTTCAGAGGCAGGGTGGGAACGGATGCCTGAGACACCGAGAGTGTGTCTATTTTTATAGGCTATTCCCATGTCCTTCCCTTCATCCTTGGGAAATAAGAAATGTGGAAAAATTGACGATTCCACAGTGTTGCAAAACTTGCGGACTCGAAATCTTACCGATTAATAAAACAAAGAAAAAAATAGAAAATCAAGCACATCACATCCACGTGAACATAAAAATTTACATAAACTTAAAAAAAGGATAAAAAAATTAAAAAAATGATTTTAAACTCAAAACCTTTATACTAACTATTCTTTAACCCTGTAGAGTCAAATATATATAATACTTTTATCTTAATACAATTAGGATATATTATCCTATTCTTACTAGATTTAAAGAGTTGCTCGGCAAAATATACAAGTTTAACAAAATTAAACTTAGTCAAACCACTTCGCCGCAGTGTTTTTGGTCTGCGAGCTATTTCGCCGCTGGGTTCTGTGCTGTTTGGAGTTAAAGAGTGTTTTGGTCTTCAACGTTGAGGCTGGTGCTAAGTGAATATTGGTGACTGGTTCTTCTCGGATGGCATTTCAACGCAAAAGATTGTCAGTGTTCGCGGTGGAGTTCTGTCCTTTTATATTTACTCTCCTTCTAGTCTTGTTTCTATTTTTTCTTTTTCAGTTCTTCTGCTGATAGCAAAGGCACATTGTTTTTGGTAACCTCTGAATCGCCCTTTACGTTACAAGGCGATTCTTTCTTTTGCGGTTCTAGTCTTTTGATTTCTTTTTGCAACCATCAAACTCTTGGATGGTGCCTTGCGTGAAATTGTACATATTCTATTTCCCCCACCGGGTTTCTAATGCCATGGAAGTCTTCGGTCAATTAGGCGGGAGACTTGAAATTACATTCGCGGACTGAAGACGAATAAAATCACTTTTCAAAAAAAAAAAAAAAACAACTTAATCAAGCTACCATCGAAGAGAATCAAGACTAACATAACACATACATTAAATGCAGCTTATGAAATGATTGAGAAGGGTCTTGCTGCGAAGTTGCCATGCCATTGAGAATAAAGACTAACATAACACATGATTTACATGCAGCTTCTGAAATGATTGAGAAGGGTCTCGCTGCGAAGTTGCCATAGCCATTGAGAATCAAGACTAACATAACACATGCTTTACATGCAGCTTCTGAAATGGTTGAGAAGGATCTTGCTGCGAAGTTGCCATAGACAGTAATAATGGGACACTACCGACTGTTTTTCTTTTGGTGATTATGTAATTATTCTTTGTCAATGTAGAGACATTACAGGCATCATTTGCGATAGACAAACAGTACGAATTGCGTGTGTTTATCGACTGCCTATCGATTAACTTTGGCTGCAGGAAGGTGGTTTTGGCTTTCCTGGTCATTTTTCAGCCTCACTACCTGGTCCACAGACGACGTAGCAATAATAATAGAGTCCGATTCCCAATCGACAAACAAGCAAAGACTCGGAAAGTCTACCTAAAATCGTCCTTGTAGATCTTCCACGTTCTTCTTTTACATTGCACTATAATTGACCCCTGCGTGTACGTTGGGCTGAAATAAAAGACTATTTATCTGGCTGGAGAGAAAACTTCATGAGTTGGATTTGTTAGTACTAACGGAAGTGTTTGCAATAATATCTACACACAAAAGTTGTTGTAATGTTAATCACAAAGTAAAAGATTGTTATATGATTGTTTACAAATTTGTATATTTATTTTCAGTTAACTTACAAAAAGTTAATACTTATAAACAAAACTAAGATAAAATATGGACTATTATGTATCATATTGTACTTTACTATAAAAGTTATTAAAGTAATTTTGCAACTTAAATAGTTTCGATTAAATTTAATAAGTAGTAGAGTATAATGATTTTATCAATATATTCCCAGTATTATAGTTATATATTAACTTAGTTAAGTGCAGAGTAATCTATTTTTCATAATAAAAAGACAACAAAATTAAAAAAATTAAATAAATATCTAAATTAGTTACCTACAAAAAAAATAAAGTGAAAAAAATAACAAAATTTTTCCTCAAATACAAAGAATTTCATACATTTAATAAAATTTAAAAAATATACAAATAAAAATACCTCAAAATTAACAAAAAACTAAAAAAGAAGAGATGTTATAAGCCTCATTTCCCCTGCATTGTAACACATCGTAGCAAGCCATCATTGTAAGAGATTAAATTAAAAAAATATTTAAAAAATATAAATTTTTAAGTAAATTATTAATGTGTTTATTAATAAATTAAATATTTAAATGTAAAAGATTTATGATATAAAAAATATATTTTTTATTTGATTATTTGATTTTAAAATATGTAAATTAATTTATTTTTTATAAAAAATTAAATTTATTTATTTTATTAAAAAAAATTAATATTTGTAATTAAATTTAAATAAATAATTTATATTATATTAAAATAAAATAATATAAAATAACACGTTTAAATCATAAAAGGGAAATAAATCTAATATAATACGGGTATTTGAATATTTAATTCATTGATTATCTCTTATTTAAAAAGTAAATTTTAAATTTTTTTTTCTCAATTATAAATAAAAAAACAAAATCTAACATATCACGTATTTTTCCACTCAAATCATTTTCAGTCGTTTATTGCGGCTTATGAAATGACTGAGAAGGCTCTTGCCGCGAAGTTGGCATTGTCAGTAATCATGCGACGCCAACACCACCGATCGTTTTTGCTTTACCGATTAGCTAATTGTTCTTTGTAGAGACATCACAGGCTTCTAGATAAACAGCACGAATTGTGTGATACCCAACATCCCACATCTGATTTGAATATGATTGTTCAGAGCTTGGACCAGTCCGATGTGAGCTTTCACATTGTTCTGGTGAGATCTTGGTCCTGTGGATATGATATGTGGCCTTGATGAGGACATCAAGGATTTGAGTGGGTGGGATTGTGATACCCAACATCCCACATCTGATTTGAATATGATTGTTCAGACCTATATAACAATCCAAGTCCACCATTACTAGTAACTTGAGCTTAAGCTTTTAAGGGCCACGTGGTTTAGGCCCAAAAAGCTGCTGAGTCAGTGGTTGGACTTGGATCGTTACAAATTGCATGTTAAAGTTGGCTGAAGAAAGTTGGTTCCGGCTTTCCTGGTCATTTTTCACTCTCACTACTTGCTCCACAGACAACGTAACAATAATAACAGAGCCCGATTCCCAATCGAAAAACAAGCAAAGACTTGGAAAGTCTACTGAAAATCGTCCTTGTAGGCCATCCACGTTCTCCTTTTTCATTGCACTATAATTGACCCCTGCGTATACGTTGGGGTGAAATGAAAGACTATTTATTTGGTTGGAGAGAAAACATTATGAGTTCGGTTTGTAAGTACTAAAGGAAGTGTTTGTAAATACATCTACACACAAAAGTTATTGTAATGTTAACCACAAAGTAAAAGATTGTTAAATGATTGTTTACAAATTTGTGTATTTATTTTCAGTTAGCTTACAAAAAGTTAATACTTATGAATAAAATATGGACCATTATGTATCATATTGTACCTAACTATAAAAGCTACTAAAGTAATTTTGATTAAATTTAATAATTAGTAGAGTATAATGATTTTATCAATGTATTCTCAAGATTATGATTATATATTAAGTTAGTTAAGTACAGAGTAACCTATTTTTTATAATAAAAAAACAACAAAATTGAAAAAATTAAATAAATAGCTAACATACAATAAAATAAAGTGAAAAAAATAACAATTTTTTTGCTCAAATATAAAGAATTTCGTACATTTAATAAAATCTGATAAATATATATACAAAAATACCTCAAAATGAACAAAAAACAAAAAATGAAGACATGTTGTAAGCCTCATTTCCCCTGCATTATAACACATTAATTGTAAGCACTTAAGTAGCAAGCAAACATTGTACGATTCTCATCCACACAAACCAAACAAAGAACTCTTTCCCACAATTGCTACGGACGTAACTTCAAAAAAAATTCATCTTCTACATTTCATTGCTTCTAACCATGTCTTTACCATTCTTTTTGTTCTATCACCGGCTTGGTTCTCTGGAACAAAATTTCATAAAATAAGTTCATCAAATGAAGAAATCTCATTTTTCTTAACAAACAATTTTAGACAGAATAACAACAACACACATAAGTATGAAACACAAGCATTCATACCTTGGAGTTAGGTCTGTCCCTTTTCTTAGCAACCTTTGCAAAACAGAATGTAAAAGCAATACTACTACTCAATACATTACTCCTCAATACTTTGTCATTCAATAATTACAGCTAATTCTTAGAGTTGGTTGAATTTGAACATACCATGCTCCCAAAATATCTGTGAAGATAATAAAAAAGAAAAAGAAAGCATATAAAAGGGAAAAACTATAAAGTAAAGTGATGGTTTAGGATACAGCAAAAAGCAAATGAATTTGTAAAATCATAAGAAGCAAAGATAAGGAGGCAGAAAAGAAATTAGTTAAGAACTACCAAGCAACTCCATATTAGATTCAATTTTGTAACTTTCTTGTGCTATTGTAAATAAATTTCTTACCAACTATTTATAAAAATAATTACATTGTTGTCATATTAAAGAGACTAATAAGGAAAGCAGCACATAGATGAATAGTTTGTTGTTCTTTTATGCTGTTTGCTTTGACCTAAGTCTGTGAGAGAACAAAAAAATATTAACGGTAGAAAGAAAGAGAAACTAAGGAGAGGTCTGCATATGATATTCATTAAATTAAGATGTATAGCTCCTTTTTGACAACCTATGAACCATGAATGATAACATAAAACTTCAATGAATGGAAATAAAAGCTCATAAAATAATTAAATGATTATGAATAAGCAGCAAATAAGAAACCAAAACAAATTAAAAATTACAATCAGATAAGGCAAGCAAAAATAATAGAAAGGAAAGAAATAGGGAAAAAGCAATTGTTATTTAGACAAAAAAAATCAAAATTTGATGATAAATATATAAAAACAATGGAAACAGAAACGTAACGTGATAGTTAATAGATTGTGACAATCCTTTTTATCTTCGGATGCGTGAAATATTTTAATAAGCTTTACTTGAGCTTCATTTTGAGTGTTCTTACTTTGCACTAAACTGTTTCCTTCGACGCTTTGCTTGTCTTTGCCCATCACCAAGAAATCCTTCTGTTCTTATTCTTTGTCTCAGACATTCATGTATACTTATAAAAAAAACTTTGATTTTTGTATATTCTATGGTATAAACTTTGTATAATAATACTTTTTACTTTCAAAATGCTTAAAAAAATTAATAACAAATTAAGATTATGGAAAAAGTTAAATATATTTTGATAACGTAAAAAATCTATTTTGAGACATTCACATGAGATAAATAAAAGGGATAATGGAGAGAGTATATAAATATATATATATATATATATAAATACTCTAGTTATCATAGTCAAATGCTTAGTTTGCACTTAAAAGCTGTCAATTTGTTCCAAGAGAGGGTGCTGACCATGTACGTCAAGATAATTGGAGACCAATCGGAACCCTTGATTGCTGCAGTAAGACATGTTAATGAGCATGCCTATCCGGCCTGGGCGAAGCAATGCAGGGTCTGGTTTATCTTCTTGATTGGTGGTGAATACAACGATTCGCTCCTCTCCACAGCTTGACCGCAATCCATCTATGGAATTAAGTGGGCAATGTAACACCAATGTAAATACCATTGGCTAGAGTATAAAAGAAACCAAATAGAATCTAATGAATTATGTGAAGTGAAGACTGGGAATATTAAAGAAAAGTGAAGAGTACGCGTAATATAGCTAATTAACATAGCTAATGAGGATGAAATTTGACCGCCTAGCAATGCCTTCCTCAAATCTGACTTAAATGGAATACTGGTGAGCTGCAGGTCGTACACATCAAATTTCAAATATTTTGCCGTAGCAGCAAGGCTTGATTTCCCAGTCCCAGGAGTACCGTAAACCCTCGCTTCCAACCCTTTGCAATCGTTCTATATAAATCCTTCCTTGAAATAAACCTGTCTAAATCATCCAGGATAGTCTGCTTTAACTCTGGATCCATGGTGAGTGTGTCAAATGTGGCTGGATGCTGCAAATCCTTGGATTTTTATTGCATACTAAACTCTGGCAGTATTCTATGAAGCTTTAGAACCTTTTTTTCATTTTGCTAACAATCTGTATTGACTCAACACATTATTCAGATAATCACACATGATATTTCCTCTATGCTTTTCAGGAAAACTTAGCTTGTAGCACCTCCTTCCAGTATTAGCACCGTAAAATTTTGGGTTCTAGGCAAGAGAGCCATTTAACAACGATATTCTGAAAAACGTCAACAACTTCAACCGCTCGCGGCAATTCGGTAGTCACCTTCTCCTGAGACTGCAGCTTCCCAACCCTGGTTTTCAGCCGAAGGCGAGCAACCCCGAGAAGAGTCATGACTGCAGTTTCTGAATACACCAGGAGAAAGAAAAACAATGCGGGGCTTTACTCTAGAGAACTTGAGTATTAAGCACGAAGGGATGGCTGACGTTTACAGGCAAAGTAGCTAATTAATGCACCAGGGGGCTTCACGAGTTTTTGTAGTGTTCGTTAGGTTGATCTACTAGAGAGTGGGAAGGAATCGAGGAATTCCTGATCCCAGTTTGATGTTGCATTTGGGCCGAACTCAAGAACCACCCATTTAAGACCATAAAATCAAAAGCAAACGAGTCGGTGCTCAAGTTAACATTCGGCCCAAATAAGCTGTTACACAACTAAGAGAATAGGGCTTATGAATGTTAACATTCGGCCCAAATAAGCAGTTACGCAACTAAGAGAATAGGGCTTGAATTGTCCAAGAAAAGCTTGGCTCCATTTTTTTTGCATCAAATAATGAAATGCTTATCCTGATTAGACAAAAAAAAAAAAAAAGGGGGGGGGGGGGGGGGGGGGGGGAAAGAAAAGAGAAGGGAGGGGGTAATAACGAAGAATGTTAGAACAACTATTTGCAGCAAGAAAAAGAAACCCATGCTGAGATGTTGTAGACTTTTCACCCTCACTTTTTCCTGATAGTCTGATTGATAAGATGATATGAGAAGTTGAGAAGGGTCACAATGTGAGATTCTCCCGACAAGGTTTTTCCTTGTTATGACATATATGACGAGAAAAAGTAAAGAGCTAGGCAGGCAAACTTTTTTTTGACCCCTAAGTGGATTAGTGATGTATTGCTTCACAGGTAAATTCGCCCAAAACAGTATCCTATCTCCTCTAGCGCCAATTCCCTGTCACTCTTGCAAAATGTAAAAATGTTAATCCTGAAAAGGTCCTGCATGCTCAATCGTCTTCCTGGGACTACGATTGCTAGGATCTCTTGCAATAAAGCCCAAACCTGAGATAAGATTCTTATTCACAAAAGCCCATTGGCATGGCAATAGCGTGTAGTGACATTCCAAAGATTTGCAATGCGTCGGCAATCGAATATTCTCTTATCTAAATCACTTTTCTCGCCAGCTGGTATCTCCAAAATCCAAGTACCCAAGCATGAAGAAAGACAAGTACTTGCGAAAAACACAGCAAAAAGAAAAGTCTTGTCGAAAAAGGCCTAAGGGCTTGAAGCAAGCAATGATTCAGCACACTGTGCGAACCTGTAAAACACCGTGCAGGGCAACCTTTTCTTTAAATCGAAAAAGCTATCAGATGGGATGAGAGCTGACTTTTGTGCGTTCTCGCGTGTGCTTCCGCCAGCCCTCGGTAAACACGTACCCTCATAAAGCCATGGCTTCTTAGTCAAGTTAAAAGTATAAATCTTCAATATGGATATCTCTTTTGCTACTTTCCAATGACAAATTAAACAATAAACTACGACAGTACTTTAACTTTTCATTTAAGGAAAGAATTAATTAAATTTGCTCATTTTAGAAATGCCAATCACAGAAGCAGAAAAAAGATGAACTTAGTGGATTATGATACAGGGTTGGCAAAGAGTAAAATAATAGTTGTATCTTTTTAAAATTATGCAACCTAACAATTGATAAGTCGTACTACATCTAAAGTATTTCAAGGAATATATTAGGTCATTAAATTAATTGATTAAAATAATGAGAATCCATGTTAAGTGTTCGTTTGTTACAGTTCCTTTTTTTTTAGTCATAGTCAGAGAACAGTCTGGCCATTTACTTCTGCTGAGCTTTGCCTTTACAAGTTTACTTGCAGACTCAGCCAAATGAAATTGAAACCCACTTGAAATTCACTGTGCACAGCTCAATTCTGAGAACCTTGAAACAACACCTTCTCTTGTAGCTTCGGGCCTGCAATTGCAACCATGTTTTCGACCAAAGAAATGCCTTCTCCATCATCAATATTCTCGGCCTATGCTTCCATGACTGCCTCCATCATGCTTTTTCGATCTATGGCCAACGATCTCATACCTTACCCTATCCGGAACTATCTCTTCTCAACTGTGCGGTACTTCTTTAAGCCTCGCTCTCCAATACTCACTCTGGTTATAGAAGAATCCAATGGTATGGCAAGAAACCAAGTCTATGATGCATCGGAGATTTACTTGTGCACCAGGATCAGTCCCAACACCGAGAGGCTAAAAATAAGCAAAACCCCGAAAGAGAAGAACTTAACAATTCGGCTTGAGAAAGGTGAGAAGATTGTTGATTTCTATGAAGGCGTTGAGCTTAAGTGGAGATTTGTTTGCGCAGAAGCAGAAAAGAGTAACAACCCCAATGATCATTTTCCTCCAAGAGCTGAGAAGCGTTCATTTGAGCTTAGTTTCCACAAGAAACACAAAGCCATAGTCTTAAATTCTTATGTGCCTTATGTTCTCGAGAGAGCAAAGGCAATTAAAGATGAACAAAGGGCTTTGAAGATGTTCACGCTCAACATGCAAAACTATGGAGGAATAAAGTGGGAATCCATCAATCTTGAACATCCAGCAACTTTTGAGACATTAGCCATGGACCCGGAGGTAAAAAATGATGTAATGGATGATCTGAACAGGTTTGTTAAGAGGAAGGAGTTTTATAAGAGGGTTGGGAGAGCATGGAAGCGCGGTTACTTGTTGTATGGACCTCCAGGCACCGGAAAATCAAGTTTGGTTGCGGCTATGGCAAATTATCTCAAGTTTGATGTGTATGACTTGCAGCTTGCTAACATAATGCGGGATTCTGACTTGAGAAAATTGCTGCTAGCAACAGGAAATAGATCAATTCTTGTGATTGAAGACATTGATTGCAGTGTTGATCTGCCTGATCGACGGCATGGGGATGGACGGAAACAACCTGATCAACATGTACAGGTTTGGCTTGTACCATTAAAAGATAGTTACAAGCTTATACTAATTGTCATCAGAAAATTTATGAGTTAGAGGTCATTAAACTTAAAACTCGTAGGATTATTTTAATTATAAACATGATTTCACTAAGCGTTCATTCAGTACTATTATTGGTCCAAAAAGCTGGTTTTAACTGGAGACTGGAACAGAGAAAGTGTCTCAGCATCATCCGGACACAGGTAGTACCTTCCAAATAGGGCTGTCCCCACTTCATATGCTTTCCCAGCCTTTCCTTATCGATTCCCACTTTACCTCTTCTCGACGCACTCATTGCACAAACCTAATTTTTTCAAAATGAGAAATTCTAATTAGGCAATTGTTTAGGGTGGATAGCTGATCGAGGAAAAGATCATTCCTGGTATGTAAAGTCAGCATACATGATAATGGTGAAGTCCTTTTCAGACCTGTCTTTTCGTGTCCTACGGTTCACTGAACAATTTCCTGGCTTTTAGCTTGTCCCAGTCATAACAATTGTTCGTTGGCCTATCTAGAATTAGACCTTACCTTACAACAAGCGTCATGGTTCAATGCATCTTTCATTCTAATTTCAACTTCCAATCTAGTTATTAAATCTATTCGCCCTTTGCATTTTATTTGGAAAGGTTAGTCTGTCTTCCTCTTCCATGAGGATGGACCATATGACAGGCAATTGGAAGGAAGATTTACTCCTCAAGACTGTCTCAGAGATTATGCTCGTTCTGGACTCCATCATACAGTGAGCTCTTACCTTATTTACAAATACGGCTAATTTTCCAGGGTCCAATACTGTTTAATTTGGAGGCCTCCCCTTTTATCCTAGTGTACAAGATTGTGACCCTAACCAAGTCTTATGGGGTCAATTTTAAATCCAAATGTCTATTAAATTAAACTAGGTCAAGCTGTATCAAGCCTAGAATCAAAAAATTGAGCTCAAGCAATTCTGAAATTTGATTTAAGATTTTGTCAAATGTAGAAGAAAATGTAGGGGTTATGCTTGTATCGCGAAGAAATTGGACCCCATCTTTTGTATTCTGTAGTTCTGTTTTCTTTTTCAGTCAACGTGGCAATTAGAAAATAGTACCCTGATGATGTTCCTGATAAAACTTTTCTGCAGTTAACTCTGTCAGGCCTGCTTAACTTCATTGATGGATTATGGTCTAGCTGTGGAGATGAGAGAATTATCATATTCACCACTAACCACAAGGACAGGTTAGATCCTGCTCTGTTGCGGCCTGGGCGCATGGACATGCACATTCACATGTCCTATTGCAGACCCCAAGGTTTCAAGCTCTTGGCCTTAAATTACCTGGGAATTCATGGCCACCACCACCTTTTCGGTGAGATTGAAGGCTTGCTAAAGAACACAGAGGTAACTCCCGCACAGGTTGCTGAAGAGTTGATGAAAAGTGAAGATGCTGACATTGCACTAGGCGGACTCGTCAAGCTCCTCAAGAGAAAGAAGCTGGAAGGCAATGAACCAATGGACAAAGATGCAAACAAGTTTGGGGTTCGAGAAGCAAAAAGACAGAAAGTTGAGAACAAGCGTAGGTCTCCTAGGATCACTAGAAGAAAGTGCAGCAGGAGAAGAAACTTATAATCACTAGCAATTAGTCTAATTTTCCATGAAAACTACTTGCATGACTTACTGCTTCACTCTGGGTTGTAGTGTTCACTTCTCTGTAGCAGCAGAATTGGGTTGAGATTTCACTGCTTTAAATGCAATGTCACTTCAATCCCAAAGAGATTTACATTGTGTAAGAATCAAGAATCAGACTGTTAATGCAGCCCCTCCCCCCCAAAAAAAATTCAGTATGAAAACAGTTAGCTGCAGTTTCTTTTGATGTTATGGATACGTTGGTCAGTCATTTTATACCAATGGATTTAGAAAAAACTGGTACTTGTTATTTATTGCAGCAAACACCAGCAGAACGGATCAGAATTGAAACTGAAGGGGGCTTCTTTAGCCCTCGTAGCTTTATAGCCTTTGCTCCTATTGATATCTTTCTCACAGACCAAGTCTATTTTGGTATTTAAAACTCCGAGCAAATGGGTCATGGCTTGCTAACTTTCGGCGTGGAAGAGGAAAAACTAGGCCACACTTGCAAAACTGCCCTTTTCAAAATCATCTTTAATCTCAAAATACACACGTGGTAATATCTTTATCAAGTATAATTTCTTTTAAAAGTAAATTTTATATGTATATATATTTTATAATAATTTTAATTTTTTTCATATAATACCACGTGACTTTTTTTAAAAAAATTTATAAGATATCATGCCAAAATAGGTTAAACCTTAAAAATTAGAGATAAAATTTACGTTTTATTTTAATTTAACTTTTAACCATTTTCAGTATTCATCCCTACAATAAGATCTACATTTTCTAGATTTTGATATATAATTATTTATGAAATTGATTTGTTAACGTTTCACAGTCCAAACTATATTCATAGTAATTAGTAATCGTTTTACATATAGTTTGTAAATCTAAATAAATTGAAAAGGAGGAAATAACATTGTAAAAGTAGAATCACCAACTGCTTGTGAGACCTTGTCAAGCTCGATTAAAAGACGGTATTGTACCGAGTGGTACAACCACGTTAAATCGAGTCTTGAACTAATTCAAATAGAAATTTTAAGAGGAATTTGAAAATTCTAAAACCCACAAAATGGCTTAGAATAATGATTCGGAGTTCAAGGTCCAGTTTGGAATCCATCATAAAAATTGACCGATTAGGGACGAAACGGTCATTTTACCATTTGATGATAAAATGGAGATTTTTAGTCAAGATTTGATTACATTGACAAAGAATAATTATATGAAATATAATTATGATTATTGGAGTATAAAATAATGTTTAGCAGTGAAAAATTGAGATTCTCGGTATTTTTGAAGTACAAGGATAAAATGGTAATTTTACCACTAGAGGATTAAACGGGAATTTTTTTGAAAAGATTTTTGCTCCATTTGGTTAATATTGATCAATATTAGTGTTATTTGAGGTTGAAAAGTAGAAATAATGTGATTTCGGTACATTTCGGAGTATAGGGGTAAAATCGTGATCTTTCACCTCGGGGGCAAATCGGTAAATTTTTTGCCCTAGCACTTGTCAAGACCATGGGATTTTATTTGTGGTAGGAATGGATAAATACAAAAATAATTTTGGTGGAAAATTTAGAAGAAAAAGTCAAAGTTTAAAAAATAGGCCAATAAGCATGTGACACGTGGCCTGCTTGATTATTTTATTATTTTTTTAATAAAAATCAGCCATAAAACTCACTTTTTCTCTCCAAAATCGGCATGAACCAGAATTGAAGGGAAACAAAAGAGAACAAAGGGGAAAAACAAGAAAACTAGCGAAAAAATCAAGGAAATTCAAGGTTTTTCAAGAATAAAGCCAAACAAAAGTAAAATTTCTTTAGATCTACTTTAAACTTAGCTTACCCATGCTTTTGTTCTTAATTTTCATGGTTGAATCTTGAGTTATCATGATGAATTCAATTATGAAAAATGGGTATGGAAGAGAAATTAAGGTTGGATTGACTTGATTTTAGACTATGTTGATATTTAGAGGTAGTTAGCCATGTTTAGGAAGAAAATTATGGAAGAAAATTATGTACTCTATGAAAATCCATTTTAGCCGAATATTCAAGGGAGAAATTGATGCCCAACTTGTGACATTTCAAGGTACTTAGATAGTGTTTGATAATTAGTAGTGTTAGAAATTAAATTGGAAGAATTGGATATGAAAATTTAGCAAGAAAGTGAATTGTTCACCATTGAACCCTATGTGGCCGAAAATGAGGAGTGATAATTTGCTGATGAATTGATTTCATTTTTGGGTGAAATCTTGTGTTATTTGGTTAAGAATAAATGGTTTGGAAAATGAGAATCAAGCTTGAACAATTTGATTATTAGTGAACCCTTCAATGGTCGAATTTAGTATATGGAGTGTTGATGATAAACTTTATTTTATTTCAAGTGAATTAAATGGGAAATTAAAGATTTATGGTGAGAAAATTAAGCTTGAGAAATTATAATATTAGTGCACCCTATGTACTGAATTTTCCTTGGAAAATATGAGAGTGATTTTAGTCATATTTCGAGTTAATTAAAATGAAGTTTGATGATTAGGAATATTGGAAGAAAAAAATGGGATTATTTGGAATTAAATTGGATGTATTGGCCAATTAATCGGGTAATCGGTCGAATTAGGTCAACACCGCGTTTAAACGATTGACCGAGTATTATATGCATCCGTATAGGAATTAGGTTAATTTTATACCTAATTAACACCAATATAATAATTAAATTATTGTGCTATTTGTCAAGGTGGTGAGATTTCTGATAAAGGCAAGAAAATAGTACTCGAGGATTAGCAGTCGAAGTGCTCGAATTCGATTTCCGAAAACCTGTGAGTGAATTTGCATTTCAAAATTTATTTGAGAATTCTAATTAAGTTGAAACGAAATGCGTGAATGATTATATTTAATTTTCATTTAAAAATGAATCTCGAGAACAAGCCTTTAGTGAAACATATTTCTATAATGGTAAATATGTTTGTGCTGAATTATGCTCATCTATATGATGTTTCCTTGTATTGTTAAGAAATTATGTGAAATTGATTGAGTTGAATTTGTGTACCTTTATACGGTGCCTATATGTATTGAGATGGATAATCTGAATGATTTTATCCAAATTTCTTAAATTGTGTGCCGAGGAACAAGCCATTGATAAAAATGTTTTGATGTATGAATTGTGACATGCATAAAAGCATGAATTCATGTGCTCTATAATATGCTGTTATATATGTGTAGACATGTGATATATATTGATAAATAATATTGTGTGATAACTATAACTGTACACGTGCACGATATAGGGGAACACATGTCGGTGATGATGGGTGCGGAGATATGGAGAATGATATTGTTTGTGCACGATGTGGGGGGATGCACACGATAAATCCATATATGTGCACGATGTGAGGGGATGCACACGATAAATCCAGATATGTGCACGATGTGGGTGGATGCACATGAAAAATTTAGATATGTGCACGATGTGGGGGGATGCACACGATAACTCCAGCTATGTGCGCGATGTGGGGGTTGTACATGAGCTGGTGAGATAGTTATGAATGAAGATATTGTCTGTGCACGATGTGGGGGGATGCACACGATAACTCCAGCTATGTGCACGATGTGGGGGTTGCACATGAGCTGGTGAGATAATGGTGGTATTTGTGTTTATATATGTGTTTATTTATGCCTATGTGAGTAGAGAGTGGACTATATTGAAAAAATAAAATAAATAAATAAATATAAAAGAAAAGGTGTGGTGTATGTAATCGTGAGTGATTTTTATCTATGTGTAAATATGCGCTATATATAGTTGCTCTTGATTTTCTGTGTACATGTGTGATTGTATGGTATGCAAACTGTTGGAAATTGAAGAAAAAATGGCTTAACACGAAATCCTTGTTCTGTGACGGTTTGTGATAAACTGTTAATTTTGCTATCTTGCTTGATAGAATGATTGTTGAATGAAATTGTACGTGATATATATGCATATATGAATTGTACGGGTTGTGAAACCCTTATTATGTGACGGTTCGTAAACAACCGTCGATTTACTATTTTGCTAGAATGATCGTTGCAAATTCAAGGATGTCTAATTTTTGAATGCATAATAAATTTCTAGGGTAATCGGAAAGGGTTTAAATATTAGTTAGATAAAAAATTGTCTCATTTTCAACTGAGGCATCATGATTAACAAATTTCCTGGTTAAGATTGCTTGTTTCCTTCTAATATTCACTCATTGAGTTTCGTACTCACGTTTTATAAAAATTCATGTTTTCAGATCGTGAGATTGTTAGACCCTAAATCGAGGAGTCCTCGTAGCGCATCTCCTGGGTATGTATCTGGCATTCGATAGTGATCCCTTTTATTGTAAATGTCTCCGTTGAAAGTCATGGGTCTTTTTGTATTGTGTATACGCTCAAACAATGTAAATATGTGTATGCAATGTAAATTGCTAAATACATGACTGGTATAGTGCATGTATATTATTATCGATAATGCTATTGTTAATTGGCTTTGTGTGCACACTGGGTGCATTACGTGTGTATGCATCACACAGTTGTACGATAAGTAAAGTAAATAGATAAGCTTGCTTGGGCTTAGTGAGCTATGCTCATTGAGCTCATATGCCGGTCATGGCCCGAGAAATTGGGTCGTGACACTGTTCAAGCAGTTTTCTTGCATGGTGTGGTTTCTAATTTCTTGAGAGACTTGCACTCAATTTTTTCCTGTTCTCTGGATTCTTGAGTCTCATTTCTTTTTGAGGCTTCTTGCTCAAGTTCATCGTCTTCAATTTTCTTCTGCTTGAGGAAAGTAAAGAATGCTTCGAGTGCAGTATCACCATCCTCATTCTTCATTAGCTCTTCAGCAACTTGTGCAGGAGTCACCTTGGTTGCCTCCAGCAGCTCGTCGATATCCCTGAATAGCCGGTGCTCGCCTTTGGTACCTAAGTAGTTTGAGGCCAAAATCCTGAAAGCCTGAGTGGTGCAGTAGGACATGTTAATGTGCATGTCCATTCTTCCAGGGCGCAACAAAGCTGGGTCGAGCCTCTGCTTGTTGTTGGTGGTCAGCACGATGATCCTCTCGTCTCCACAACTTGACCACAAGCCGTCTATGAAGTTCAATAGTCCAGACAGCGTCAACTGTACAGATTCAGGTTTATCAGATACATTTACATGAAATCAACAGGGAAAAAAGACGCATTCAATTAGTAAAAATTTAGATTTTAGCACGAACCTGCTTTTCCTGACCACTACGCCTATGTGCACTAGCATCAGCCCCTGGACGATCAGGCAGACTGACAGCACAATCAATATCTTCAATCACAAGGATTGATTTATTTGCAATAGCCAGCAACAGTTTTCTCAGTTCTGAATCAGATTTTATAGTTTCAAGCTGCAAATCATAGATATCAAACTTCAGGTAATTAGCCATGGCTGCAATTAAGCTTGATTTGCCAGTACCTGGAGGTCCATACAACAAGTATCCCCGCTTCCATGATTTCCCGACTCTCTTGTAGAATTCTTTCCTCCTAAGAAACCTATTCAAATCTTCCAAAATCATGTTTTTCAGCTCTGTGTCAAGGGCTAAAGTGTCAAAGGTAGCAGGGTGTTCAAGTTTGATGGATTCCCACAATTTGCAATTGTAGTAGCTATGAGTTCCTAAGGTATATAACTTTAAAACCTTTGCTTCACTTTCAATCATCTCAGCACTTTTTAACACAAAAGGCAAGTAAGAATTCAAGACTATGTCCCTATATTTCTTCTTGAAACGTAACTCGAAATATCTTTTTTCAACTGCATGGGAATCATTACGATTACCTTTCATTTCGACTTCATGACAAACATGCCTCCATTTAAGCTCAACTCCTTGGAAGGAATCTGTGATACTCTGCCCCTTGACAAGCCTGAATGTCAACTCCTTGTCTTTTGAACGTTTGCTCACTTTGAGTCTTTTGGTGTCAGGGCTAATCTTGGTGCTCAAGTAAGCTTCTGAGGCACTGAAAACTTGGTTGGGTTCGATCCCATCGGTTTGTTCAATAACCACAGTTTGTTTACCAGTGCAAAACTTGAACAAGAAACTCAGAGCAGAGACGATTTGCCTCCGGAGAGGTTCGGGTATGAGATCATTGAATATTGATCGGAAGAGCATCAGTGAAGCACTAATTGAGGCGTAGGTAGTGAAAGCTGATGCTGCATATGGGAACATGGTTGAAAGAGATTTTGGGAATTTGCTCATTATAGATTCAGAAGAGAGGTTATTGGACTTCGAGGAGCGCATGGTGGAAAAATTTTTCCCTAGAGTTTCTGAAATGTAGATCAGTGCCTTTATCATGACCGGCTCATAGGGATTTTTGAAATACTTGCTATTTGAAATAATGATTATCAGATTATGTTAATCCAGATGACAGCTTTACTTCTCTGTATATATAACAGTCTGATATCCATTCAAATCTAATACAAGTTTAAAATTTAATTCAATCTTGATTTGTTAATAGCCTTCATGTACATATTACCTTGGAATGATGATTTTATGCGTCAAATATTCTCCCAAAATTTCGTGATCTGATCATTTTGAATGCATGTCAGACATTGCCAATGAGATTCTCTATCCATAGACCCAACAACTCAAAAGTGTAAACATTTATATGATGAACTGTACTCTTAGTTTAATACACCCAAGAATGATTAATTGATTATATAACATCCATTATCCCCAAAAGGAAAAGGATTATGTAACTTCAATGCAGGAAAAATTAATATGGAACAAGAAGAAATAGCCAAACCAGCCTCTTAAAAATGAGAAAGCCAACCATATCAAACGCAAGAGAAGTAATCAAATTAACTAGAAACTTCATACAAGCAGCTTAGTATTTTTTCTTTAAATGAATCAGAAACTTGTATTAAGAAAACAATAATAATAGAGTGGTTAGTAAATGACAAGTGAAAGTACCCACAGCGGATAGAACAAAGAGAAGGCAACTAAGATTTTAAAAAAATAGAAAGAAAGAAAGGAAAAAGCAACCATTTCAATAAGTTCTGATTATACTCTGCCTCCATGGCAAAGCTGCATAACTTGCCTCGACATTATATTCCACAGATAAGAAGCCTGCTTTTCGCAATCATCTCTGAATCTTTCCAAGCTCTGACTCTTACGTCCAAATGAGTGGTTGTAACTAGGATATTGATTCTTCCTAAAGGTCTTGCCATCCCAGTAATTTGTGAGTGGCCATCCCTGCACTAATAATGACAAATCAAGATTGCCTGGTGGCTTTTGTCTACTAATGGTGGTCAAGATCCACATTTAAATGCCTCTCCCAATCTAATTTTGTCCAAATGGATTGAAAATAATCAATATTGAAAACCAAAGACAAAAAGAAAACACTTTTATTCTTAAGGATACTGAATAAAAGCATCAGTTAAAAGGTACGAACTAATTTAACTTGTGAATCTTTTAATACTTGTAACAAGGGCTTGAGATTGGAATTTTACTTTAACAAAGAATTGAGATGGGGGATAAGCATTGAGTGGAAAGGGAAGAAGCACCATCCATCTCAAATAGTAGCACGGTATGTACTACTCCCTTTATTATATAATGGGCTTCTATTTTCTGGTTTCCTTTTCATCATCATTTTCCTTTTGTTCCACACTTTCGGCTTCTGTGCTTTGCGCTTCTTTATTTGTTAGTGATTCTGCTTGATTCTTAATGGCCTTTGCTTCCTCATTTTCTATCTTTTTCACCTTGAGGAATGCAATGAGGTCTCGGAGCACAGTTTCAAGATCGTCGCTCCGAAGCAGCTGCTCTGCCACTTCAGCCGGGGTCACTTCCGTTGTTCTAATTGCCTCCTCGATCTCTCCAAACAATGCATGGTCTTTAATTCCAAGGTAATTTGATGAAAGAATTCTGAATGCAGAGGGGGTGCAATAGGACATATGAATGTGCACATCCATGCGCCCTGGACGCAGCAGTGCTGGGTCCAATTTATCTTTGTGGTTGGTAGTGAACACAATAATTCTCTCATCTCCACAGCTTGACCACAACCCATCAATGAAATTGAGCAATCCTGACAGCGTGACCTGTTTCAGTAATAAAAATTATATGGTGGAAACACGTTTCATATCAACAGAATTAATCTGGAAGCTGATTTGATGAACTGAAATTTGCTTTATCTGCACCCTCTCATCAAAATCTATATAATTGACAACCACTTTCAATGATGTAGCTATAAACATGGACAAGTTGAACCCGTGCTGACAATCTGTTTCATGTGAGGCATAGCCTTTCAACGAATCTAAGTTCCAAAACAAAGAAACGCCAGGAATGAGGATGCGGAATCTAGGCGACCCATCAGAACGTTCCTAGCAAAGTACTTCTTTTCAAAACGTAAAGCATGTGCATAACTGGTGATTTTCCAGTTCGATTAATGCCTTGAAAAATTGTTTTGCGTGCATTGCAAACTTCCTTCCGGGCTTTAACAGGCTCCCCCTTTTCTCGTACCATGTTTTACTAATTTATACTAGTACTATTTTGGCTCCTAATGGTTAGCTATATTTTACTGTTTTATAATCTAATCATGGAAGTATTAGAGGGTAGCATTGTGGAACAGATAATAAATAAAACTAGGCTATAAACTTCCATCAATTAAAACCCACTGCCCTGATTAATATATGAAACAGAGCATTGTCACTTGTCCGACAGGATAAGAAGCATGGGGAACTAAATTGAATCAATGCCAATGGAAAACTATTCTTCTGATTTCTGGCTGTTCTGGACTAGAAGTAGAACAACCAACCTACAATTAGATTAAAATTAAAAACTAGAAACAGAAAACATATAATAAAAAAGGGGGAAATCGGAGAACTAACCTGTTTCTGAGGGGGATAATCCTGAAAACGTGAAGCACGAGCCTCGGCCATCCGGTCTTGTAACTCAATGGTGCAATCTATGTCCTCTACCACCAATATGGACCGATTCGCAGTAGCCACAAGCAATTTCCTGAGTTCCGAGTTGCACCGTATATCCGTCAATTCCAAGTCATAAACATCAAAATTCAAGTAATTAGCCATTGCAGCAATCAGGCTCGATTTGCCCGTCCCTGGTGGACCGTACAACAAGTACCCTCTCTTCCAAGCTTTCCCTACTTTCCTGTAATGATCTTTCCTCTTCAGGAACCTCTGAAGATCTTGCAAGATTGAGTCCTTGAGCTTTGTATCCAAAGCCAACGTTTCGAAAGTTGCAGGGTGATCAAGATTCACTGATCTCCAAGAATCCGCCAAGTTGCCATACATGCTTTCAGAGTCAACGGTAAAGAGTTTTATCGTCTTCCGTTCTTGTTTCAGGGACTTCGCTTCCTTCACAATGTGTGGCAAGTAAGAGTTGAGTACCATTTCTTTGTGTTTTTTGGAGAAGCTGAGCTCGAAAGAACGCACTTCTGATCTTATTGTGGAGTTGATATCTCGAGGGTTGTGAAAATGTCTCGCTGATTCTACTTGTTTGCAGACCAAAACCCAGTTGAATTTGATACCATTGTAGATGTCAACCACTTCTTCATTACGTTCCATGGTGACAATGAACTCCTTTTCTTTCTCAGGCTTGCTCACTTTGAATCTTTGTGAAGACGGTGATATCTTGCTGCCTAAGTAGACCTCTGCAGCCTCGTAGACTTGGTTGTAAACAAGGCCATTGAATTCGTCGACGACCATGGTGACAGTTGACGAGAAACGGTTCAATATCTTTCGGATGCCGAAGAAGGCATAATCTTTGATATCATATGGCAAGAATTCTTGTGCTATTGACCGAACCAACATCACCGTGGCAGCAAAAGATGCAGCAGCAGATACAATTGTCCTGGCGTTGGCAAGTTTGGATTCACCAGAAGAGGTCTCCATGTTTCCTGCCGTTAAATTTCAGGCTTTTGGGGTCTCAAAGAAAGCCTTTTTGGGAATTTTCTTGTGTTCGATCTCTGAATTGAGTGTATGTATTTATGGTTTGGGAAATGAATTTGTCTGGAAGGAAACAAGGAATTGGAATAGGGGATGGCAGAGAAGAATTGGAAGGAGTGTTGAATCCAGCACCAAGGTTACGGATTTAAGGAACCATCACGGGTTCTTTCCTGGATTGAGACAGTGAGACGATTTCGGGCCTTGAAATTTACATTGATGAGATTCACTTGGAATTGGCCAAAGGCACAGACCCTAACGTTTCAGTTTATAGCGATGTTAATGCCATAGACAGTTGATTTACAACCCATCGTTATAATGAAATCTATCTCTTTTTTTTTTTTTTTGATAAAAATAATGACATCAATCTTTAATATTATTAAACTTAATATTTGAAAAAAATTAAATTATTTAAAATTTTTAAATAAATTTTATTTTTTATTATATTTAATTAAATTTTTATATTTTTATTACGTTGATATATAATAACAATTATTACATGATTATATTATTATATTACGTCGTACATATTAACATGTTATTAATTAAAAATAATAAAAATTTATTTATATTTTTTTGAATAATTAATAGTGTTTACTATATAATTTTTTTTTTAAAAAAAATTAAGTTTGAAATCTAATTTAGGATTAAATTAAAAATATTGACGAATGAAAGGAAATGATTTCGGCACGACCGACGAAGTACTCCGAAATCCAAGTGGATTTGGCCCAACTGCCCTACTCCAAACGTGGTCCCCGAGGAAAACAAAATAAAACAAAATCCATTCAGTCGATCTTGGTCTTCCTAGGTAACGTTCATCTTACGTTGTTGTTGTTGCTTTTTTCTTTTTTTCTTCTTTCAAGGAATTAGGTAGAAAAATGAACAAGCTAAGACCAAGGGGCTTGACTAAATTTACTCTGTTTCCATTAAAAATTAAGTACTAGAAAGCGAGATTTGTCGAAAATTCCCTTATTGACCTTTATCCTGACGATATCAGAGACATGTATTTAGGCAAAAAAATTATAAATCCTAAACCTTAAAAATTTTGATAATTTTTGTGGTGGACTTGCTAGTCAAGCTTAATGTATATTTAAAGAACACTCTATATTTTTTGACAAGTCGATATTCCAACGAGAAGACTTTGACCGTTGACAACAATTATTAGAGACTTTAAAATATGGAGTTCCTCAAAAGTATACAACAGAACAAGTCACACATGTGGGAAAGCAGAGTGTCTACTTGTTTCTGACGTCGAGGAGGAATGTGTACTGGTGGACCTGGCTCACTGGTGGGTAATCACAGGCTGTGGCAAAGTGCCTGTTTTGGGCTCTGCCCGCTGAAAGATTTTGGCAAGCCACCTACTAGGTCTTCAGCTGATATTGCAGGCCTGGTTCTGAACGGTCTCAGCCCAAACTGGACATTGATTATAGGGCTAAACGACCGCCACTGGCATCTCGGTAGAGACGGATACTGTTCATCTAATGAGGCTCATGACTTTGGAAATTATTCCACGATTTTCAACATCACCAGAGAGAGTAGAAACTAAATTTCAGTGGAAGGGAAATGTCTGCTGATTCAAACATGGGCTACTCCTGCAGCAAAACACATGGGGTTCTATAAGAATGGGCCTCCTCCACCAAACTACTTTAATCTGCATTTTCAACCCTGCATCTGTTGCTACAATGGTGATGGGAGACCACACCTGACACCACTCCAGGCTGTCTATGTAGCCGTCAATTGAGGTAAAGTTCTCTTACAACTGACTGCTCTTGCTGATTCCGGATAAGCATTTTTCATTTTCCGAATACATGAGACCAATCTAGGCCACTCAGTTCGAAATCCTTGAGACCTTGAAAAGTCTCTAATCCTTTCATTTCCAGGAAGCAAAACAATCATTCCACTAAGACCCTTATATATACATCCTCATTCTTCCGATTATCAAACCCTTTTCTTTTAACCAACAAATAATGTTTGAAAAGCTATGTGAAAACTTAATCCAGACAGGGTCAACATGCACAAAAAGATTTCTGCAAACATTACTCTAACGCATGCACATACAGCAGCATGACACATTCTGTCACAAGAAGCTTATTTTCTGAAAGAAAAATTAAATCAGCCAGCATTATTAGTAGATAAAATGTGAATGCAACCTCCATTCTTATCATTTATCAAGAATATTAAGTGATCATGATACCAATAGTCTTCAGCACTGATACATGCATGGAACAGTCTTAGCAGAACAGAAAGATTAGATGGTCAGTGTAAGCATAAACTAATTAAAGTCGACTGATCATAGAGGGAGAAACAAGAGAACGAGTAATTTATGGGACTGCGGTATTTCAATCATAACCTAGTTACTGTTATTTGTAAGACAAGAAAACGAGTACGGTATTTTTCCAGCCGCTCCTATATTGAAACAATTATGGAGCTGAAAAAAATTATGGGAGAAAATAATTAGAGGTGAGTAAGTCAAAAGCAGTTGAGAACAATACCCCTGAGGGCTGTAAAGAGCAATAGTTGGCTGCTGTACGTCTCACTTCCTTAAAGCATGACAAACTATTTAGTGCGACACATTTACATCAACTTAGAAGCCTACTAGGTGAAAAGTGCAAACAAGCCAAAAAAAACTCCCCCTATAGTAGTCAAAAGAGAGCCACGAAAGATTTCAGAAAGAATTGCTGCTTCGCCCGGAAACTTGCTAGTTGGTCTTCCTATGCCTGCCAGATATCCCTCCAGCCCTTTTAGAAGCAGGTGACAGAAAGTGATGTAATGATACTCACAAGTAGGATAACTGTGGCCAAGATGAATTTAATAGAGGCTCATATGCCTCTTGAAGGGTATTCTCCCCAAAGGAACTTTGTGGTCACTTCAAGAAGATCAGCAAGCGAAGAAGGGTGAAACGATGTAACATGGAAGTAAGTTTTGACAGTATATTTTGGCAATAGAAGCTGGTATGCTTAAAGCCTGGAATAGTTATAATACCATAATTTAGTACTAATGGTAGAAACAGGATTTACTTTAGAGAAGAATAGTATAGGGCCGAATACCCTTCTTTAGGAATTTCCTTTGTCGATATTAAATTCCTCTAAATCAAACTCATTTTCTTGTTTAGTTAATTAATAGAATAAATGTTTTTCCACGATGCATTACAAGTTTGCAACATTTTTTTGCTTATCTTACACTGATCAGAGATTTTAAGTTTTTCCCCTGGCGAAAAGTACTTCAAGTAGTTGTTAAATTTGATTAACCAACATATATGGCCTGTTCAATGTTCTAGAAAGCCTTGACCATATTAGCTTAGTTGCACCTTTTGAGTTAAGCTGAATCAAAATGTGTCAGCTGATCACTTGATGCTGTACAGATTTTGTCATCAATTATGACATAGAAAGAAGATTCATTGTGCCAGTAATAAACACATAGGTGAATAGTCTAGTGAAAGTTAACAGGAATAAAGCAGAATCAAACCATTTGTTTTAGCAGGTTTTCTCAACAGGCTGAGGTTTCCATGCAGAGCAACCCCCTTTCCCCTAAGAACAAAAGATTCGAAGAAGTTTGAATAACTCATGAGAACTGTGTCTGATAGGAACCATGAGACCATTGCAGTGGTGCTTCTATTAGGTTTTACTACCTACATCTCAGTGTCAACTTGCCTTATTCAGGGGTTCATGAGTTTTAAATGACTGGATTTGAGTCATTAGAACATTATTTCATCATTAACAATGTTCAAAATTTGAATTATCATGATTTTTCTTTCTGAGTCTGCTCAGTCCCCACCATTCCAGTACAAGTCATAGTCAGTGATTCACTCCCACCATTAGCAAAGAGATGATATGTTCTCACCCTAGTGCCAATGAACAGCCTCATGATGCTGAAACATTAAGCATTTTGCAATTTGTGATAAAAGTATTACAATGTCATCAATTGTATTACCAAATTTGAGTGACAGAAATTTTTACTGATGAATCTGAGCTCCTCTGCAATAAGACACATGGGATTATATAAGCATGGGCCTCCTCCACCAGAGACTTTAATCTGCAACATAGCATCTGATACCATTATCATGACAGACAGCTAGCACACCACTGCAAGCTGCTCTCACTTCGGGTGAGCTCCCTTATAACTGACTGCTCTTGCAAATTGCATATTGAATCCCCCCCCCCCCCCCCCCCCTCTTTTTTTTTTCTTCAATCATGAGATTATCACACACCACTCAGTTCAAAATCCTTAAACCTTGACACTAGTGGTCCTTCCACTTCCATAAAGCTCCACTGAGACCTAACCTTTGCCAACATCTTTACACTTCCAATCATCAATTTCCTCCTCCTTAGGTAACAGAATATGTTTGAAATTCTATTTGACTCAAGTCCCAACTGTTGGGTCACCGTTCACAATATAATGGCGCAACATATACAATACGTGCACAGCACCATAACACCTTCTGTGGAAGGAATCTTCACATCATTATACTAAAGCATGCGTCCAGCTTGTCTGAATTGAATTTTAGTCCATATCATGATTACTATTGAAAAATTGAAAAGAATATCTTAACAAACTATTTTATCAGTGGGAATGATATAAGCTCTACTGGTAGTCAATGAATGTGAATTTTGTGTAGTTTAAAGTCTAAGCATACGATTCAGATGCCCCATTTCATGGCAGACAGCTCAACAGAAAATTTATTTTATATACATACAGTGGAGCATCATCTGAACAATAAAATACCAACTTTGCACTAGATCTGCCTGATCAGCCAACCTGAAGATGTCGAATCCATCAATGGAAGACCTTGTCTTTCTTGCACAGAACCACTGTGATATCATCATGATTGCAGTGCTTTCTATAGGAATAACAATTTTTCTATTTAAATCTTGGAGAAGAACCTCAACCGATAATGCTGACATCCCTGGCTGACTGGGATTACCTTTCCTAGGTGAAACCTTCTCTTTTCTTTCTGCCACTAACAGCACAAAAGTGTGTTATGATTTTGTTAGACCGCGACGAATATGGTTAGTGATTCTTTCTAGTTCTTCAGCCTCTATTAGTACCATTATATCACATATGGTATCTACTATTCCTATACATATGGAATATAACACCCTATCTATTTCTTTTTTTGTCAATCATGATGTTTTGCTTTCTCAAGCTGGTTGCATGGATCTTAACTTCTCCACTTCTGAGACAACATACTGGAATTAAGGAAAAGAAAATTTATTGATGATGCTTATATTGTCGGTGCACCACTAGACTGATTGAGTTGTCTCTATTAATTTAACTTTTGAAACAAGATATGAATTGCACTTAAACTTCATCCTGTATGAACTAATTTAGTCTAGTTTAGCTCTTTTGACTTAAAAATCACATAAGCAGTACCAGATGAAGCAGAAAAGTTATTAAATGTGTATGTGTGTGTGTTTCTAGCATTCATCAAGTCAAAGTTTGACACCAAATTCTAGATCAAAGTTAAACACTGTTTAATCTTTTTTACAGTACTTTGTAAAAGATTTGAAGTTGTCATCATGTAGCGGTTAAAGTATATAGTTCATATAAAATTGAAATTTCTGGTGAAAGCAGGTACAGAAAGTGGTTCAAAACAAGAATATTTGGGCAGATCCATGTGTTTCTTCCAAGCACTGAGGGTGCGAGAACGATCTTTGCAAGTGATTTTGTTCGATTCAACAAGGAATATGTGAAACCGATGGCATATGCAGTGAAAAGAAGAGCGTGCTATATGTCAAACAGGAGAAACAAAAGAATTAGGCATCTTCTCTCTGATCCTTTCTCCATGGATTCTTTATCTACATTTGTAAAAAAAATTGACAAGATGCTGATTGAAAGGCTAAACAAACTAGAAGAAGAAAGTGGGAAAAGCTTTTCAGTGCTTGACTTTGGCATGAAGGTAATAAGTGTGTTGAGTTAACAACAATGAATCATGTCATAGATTATCAGTTTGGTACAACTAGAGAAATAATAGTGCTACCAACATGTGCTAAGTTCCTGAACTATCTGAAAATGTGGTCTTGCAGATGAACTTTGATGCAATGTGCAACATGTTGATGAGTGTTACAGATCATTCCTTGCTAAGACAGATTGAAAAGGACTGCATTGATGTTGACAAGTCCATGTTAGCGTTTCCTGTTCTGATTCCTGGCACCACATACTATAGAGGCATGAAGGTACAAATAAAGTACACAGCGTTTGCAATGGCTTCGTCCTGAGACAGGCATCCAGGCCGGACCTGAGAAAATGGCAAGAAATTATGGCATGTTGATGAAATGTAAAAGCTGGTTGAAAAATTGAACTGAGATAGCTTGTTTCATCTATCTTGCTTTATTGATTTCATTCTTTCAACTCAAAGGTGTTTATGCTAACATAAATGGTCTATATAGGCACGTAAAAGACTCATGGAATCCTTTAGAGAGATGGTTGCTAGAAGACAGAGTGGAATGGAGACCTCCGTGGACTTTATACATTCCATACTGCAGAGAGATTCATATCCACCAAATGAAAAGCTTGATGATTCAGAGATAATAGATAACCTTACAACACTGTTAATTGCAGGGAAGACCACCACTGCATCTGCTATTATGTGGTGTGTCAAGTTCCTGGATGAAAACAGAGAAGTCCAAGACAGGCTTAGGGTGAAACTTTAATCTCACTGTGCAAACTTGATTAGAACAGAACTTTTAATCCATGGAGTATTTGGAGCAAAATAAGAAATCAATCAAATCATTTACATAAACATGCAATGAAAGATTTCAACCATTAGTAACCTAATTTATAAATGGAAAGTTTAGGATAGGATAAGAGGATTATAAAGCCGAAATAAACCAAAAAACTTCTTTTTCTTTTAAAAGTTTTTCCTGCTTGCAGGAAGAACAACAGGCAATAGCCAGAAGGAACCTCAATTACCCTTGAAGATCTTAAGAGCATGTCATATGGCTTAAAGGTGAGAAATAAACGAACTGTCCCCTCAGCTCTCTTCTTTTACAACATGCGTGGAACTGCATCATCATATTACTGCTTGCATTCTCCAGGTTGCAAAAGAAACGCTGAGAATGTCAAATGTTGTGTTGTGGTTTCCCCGTGTTGCACTCCATGACTGCACAATTGATGGCAAGTCTCTTTTGTTGTTTATCTAAATTTAAAACACATACTTCTGTATGTTAGCATCTCTCTATCAACACATTTGTCCATTGCAGGCTTTGAGATAAAGAAGGGTGGCTTGTAAACATTGATGCAACCTGTATACATTATGACCCTAATTTGTACAAGGATCCTGTGCAGTTCAACCCTTCAAGATTTAATGTAATAAGCCCTACTACCTGCATTGATTTTGTTTCCCTTGCATAGAATTCCAGCAATACCAACTATTAACCCTGAAATCCTGATTTACAGTGTACCTGTATTCCATGTTCCGGGAAACACAGAAGCCGTATAGTTTTCATCCCATTTGGATCAGGACCTAGGACATGCTTGGGGATGAATATGGCAAAAGTGACAATGTTGATTTTTTTACATCGATTGATAACCGGATATAAGTGAGTTATTTGTCACTGTACTCAGTAATATATTTTCACACCTCCTTTGGCTGGGAGCTTTCTGTCCCTTTTTAATCAGTTATTCTAAATATTACATGATAAGATTCTAACCCTGAAATTATTGTGCAGCTGGACTGTTGACGATCTTGATCCTTCCCTAGAAAAGAAATCACTTATTCCTCAACTAAGAAGTGGCTGTCCCATAACCTTAAGGCCTTGAACAAAGCCAAATAAGCTTGGATGACCTAAGAGGATTATTTCTCCATGTTAACTGTCTTCAGTGCTTGGAAGGCACAGATCAGAACCAAGTGGAAACTCTTGCCATGCCTAGACAGTCCAGAAACAATCTTCAGACACTCTATGTATGAGATAGATTTCCCATTAAGTGCATCATTGGGAACTCAATAGTTTTAATGGGAAAGAAAAGCTCCTCATTGCTCAGACTGAAACATCTCAATCAATATTGGAAAAAGGTGCCACTTCAGACACTAACTCTCTCACAGCGACTAGAGAAAAATAGTATTGAACATAAGAGAATGAAATGAAATCTGCGAAAACTATTAAAACATGTATTATTGCTTAACTACCATTCTGCTGATATAACGAGAACATGCAGACTCTGCCAAACTAATAAAAACCAATATAGCGAAAGCAGAGGACCAGCAGGAATTCGAGGTGCAGAGACAAGATAGGATTCAAATCCATGATGTGTTTCCCTTCAGTATCATTTTTGGTTTGTGTTTTATCCTTTTCTTGGATAACAAACGGCTCTAGCAATGCTGTTGCATTACTAATATGCATAGTAATAGACAATGCTATTGATAAACGATAGCCAACCAAAACAAAAACCTGTCATGTCAATTAGCATTATTTGAAAAACTTGCACATGCCTCACAGCCTCAGTTCTTCCCATTTACCAAGTATATGAACAATCAAACATTAATTTGACAACATTATACATGGATAACTCGGGATTATTCTCACACATTAGTTGAACTATTTTTATTTGATCACAGTCATGAGTTGCAAGAAAAAAATACGTTAGGAAAAGAATCTGGCTCGATTAGGAACTGATGTCCAAGTTCACTTGATGGATATTGATTTGTATTGCTGAACGGTACTTGTTATAGCTTGTTCAACTGGTAGCCTCTCCATGCTCGATGCACCATAAAACCCATGAACTCCCTCGGTTCTTTTCAATATGAATTCAGCTTCTACAGGACCAGAGATTGGACCTGCACAATGCACCAGATTCTATGTTAGTGAGAGTAATTTAAGGAACCAACAGCATGTCAAAATAGAAAATTAGCTACAATAGAGAATCGTCAGAACTTCATTATAAAGAACAAAAAGGTGCTGAACTGTACCTCCATGACAGAGCACAATGACATTAGGATTAATGCTATGACCAGCATCAGCGATAGCTTGAACACGAACTACACTTTCCTCGATTGAGACAGCTGTCTTGGCACCTATAGAACCAGATGTGGTGAGTCCCATATGGGCCACTATTATATCAGCACCAGCTTTTGCCATTTCCACAGCTTCGTTAGTGTTGAAAGCGTATGGAGTTGTCAAGAAACCCATTTTATGTGCTTTTTCAATCATCTGAACCTCCAACCTGAACATTACGAATGTAAAGCATCATATAAGGGAACTACAACATAGCTATAGTAAGAGTGAAATGCATTGTTTGAGGCATAGTAGCACACCCATATCCCATTCCCGTCTCTTCCAGATTTTGTCTAAAGTTACCATCAAATAATCCCACAGTTGGAAAATTTTGTACTCCAGAGAATCCAATTGATTCCAATTGCTTCAGGAAGTAATCCATTCGGCGAAAAGGATCAGTTCCACACACTCCAGCAAGAACTGGTACCGTCTTCACCACCTATGTATATTTGGAGCTTTGTGTCAAAAAGAAATCTTCACAAGGTGTTGCTGAAAAGCAGGGAAGTTGAGTGGGGAAGTTTTCAAAGTTAAATGTTCACAAATAAGATCATAGGGTCTTGTTATCCTCTAAATTGGCAGTTGATGCATGAATAATAGTATAATGATTTAAGAAAATAAAAAAAAGAAGGTGACAAGGTTGACAAAGATGGTACAAAAAAAAAAAAGTTAGTCATTTTCCTTTTTCAACTGAAGAAATAAGTTTTGTGATAAAAGGTAAGATTAATTAAAAATAAAAGATTTACACTAGTGTAGATGATAATTGATGAGGCAAGCAAGCATGTCAAACTTACTGGCAGTACTTCATTCGCCATCTCAAGGACTATAGCATTTGCATCAGCAAAGGGCAATAGGCCCGCCAAAGAACCCCTTCCTGCCATACGAAAGCGTCCTGAATTGTACAAAACTATAAGATCAACACCACCAGCCTCCTCAAATTTTGCAGATATTCCAGTCCCTGCACCAGCTCCTACTATGGGCAGTCCGTTAGATATTTGATCTCTGATTTGCTGCAATATTCCCTGAGTTCTTTGAAAGGTTTCTGTCCCAAAATTGTTACCAGTTAGTTTTCATCCGCATTGTCGCTAAGAAACATCTATAATCTAGCTACTTGATCAGCAGGCATTAACAGTAGTCAGAAGGAGTAACTAGTAATTTCATAATTAGCACATTCCTACACAAGCTTGTAACCTTCAAACTAATGAGCTGTTATACATGTCAAAACATATGCAGGGGTATAATTTTTTAGGTGTTCTGATCTTTTTCACCCTTACAACCACAATAATTATGATCAATACTTTATACAAGAAAAAAACAAGGCTTCCTTGAGAATAATTCAACCTGGTCTTGCATCAGGGAAGTTCCTTGGGCTATAGGTAATGGTCCCAGAGCTCAAAGAGTTCATATTGTAGTCCTGATCCTTTTGAAGGTCCTGGCTGGACTCACAAGAAGCAACCTGAGGAAGACTAGAATCTGTAGGACTCTTTGCACAGATCTCCATAAATGAGTCAACCAATGCATCCACAAACTCAGGGTCATTGATATGGTAAGGATACATCTTTACCTATTAGAACACATAATTTTCAATTTCATAAGGAAAATTGGAATGTAACATGCATGATATGATGAAAACAAATAAAGTAGAAAATTAAGGTGCACATTATTGGTACCTGCCGATCTTCATGTATCTGAATAAGTCTCTTCAGTTCATTTAAAAGGGTACCAGTAGCCTCAGGATCATAAAAGGGCTTCCCTGAAGCATCCAATGCTGAAACACCCTTTTGTGGCAGGCACACACAGATCTTGGACAAAGACTTGTTCAGTTTATCAGCTATAAAGCCAGCAAATTTTTTATTCTCGTCTGCTGTGGTTCGCATGAGCGATACCTTCAATCACCCATCATTAATACATAGAAGACACATTAGACAAAAGCAAACATGGTATAATCCAGAATAATTTGACCTATCTCTCCAATTGTTGAGCAGTGAGACAGGGAAAAGATTGACCTGATTTGTTATTTTGATATGCTATTTTGGTAGAAAATATGAAAAAAACCCAATTAACCATCTAATTGCAAAAATGAAAGTATGATAGAGTGATATAATATTTTTTCTACCATAACAATGATACAATATCAAGATGGTAATGAAGAAAAACAGAGGTCTATGGACTTATCACCTGGGCATTGTGGACATGAATCTTTCTTAGCTGAAAATTTGAGGGTATGGTATCTTTAGGTCCAAAGTTCACCATATCTAAGGCTCCCACACTGAGGACCAAAGGGATTTTCTTCTCTATGATAACATCAAAACGAGAACTGTCACAAGCCATCACACCTCCAACTACATAATCTGCAACCTCTGTAGTTGTAATGTCCAAAACTCCCTGTGTAACACGGAAAGGAAAAATCTGAACTTGAAGAATGAATAATAAAGAACAAGCAAACCATCATAGAGCAGCACACAAAATTAAAAATTTTCAAAGGTTATGAAATCAAATATGTTGCAGCAACAAAGCTTGAGTAAGCAAAAGCATCCAGCTTCAATACTAACATAGGGCCTCAGAATATGGTAACTTCCAACAATCCTGGCGCTTTGCCCATTTCTCCTTAACTTTAAACATAAATAGTTTTACAACAATCAAGGCTCCATTTTGCTTGTAGCAAAGTCATAGAAAATGAAAAAGTTGAAACTTAATAATGACTGGAAAGTTTCTTACAAAAAGATAAATCACCAACAAAATGCAAAAACTTCATTCGCCGTAAGTAAAAAAATTCCCATTTCAGTGAAGAGGTTTAGAAGAAAATAAATGATCGACAACATACCTGTATATATCCTTCTCTAACCAGCGATTCCATAGCCTTGCCCCCTATCCCAGTGGCATGGAAAATAAGGGTTTCATAACCTTCCTTCAGCAATCTCTCTTTCACAGCATTAACACATGGAGTTGTGACCCCAAACATGGTTATACCAACTGTACATTTTTTTCCTCCGCTACAAGAGTCTTGCAACCTCTCAAGCCTTCCAATCACCATGCCAGCCAAAGCAGCTCCAGCATTTGATAACACAACTCTACTAACACTATTAATCCCACAGATATCCACAACTGATGGAAACAATATCAAATCCGATGTTCCAACATAAGGTTCAGTTTGACCACTAGCTACAGTCGATACAATGATCTTTGGCACACCAACAGGAAGCGATCTGAAAGCAGGTGATAGCAAAGATGTGCCTCCACTGCCTCCAAGGCCAATAGCTCCAGCAAGAACACCATCAGCCTTAGCTTTCTTAATAAAATGTTCAAGTGCTTTACTCATAATATCAACAGCTTTGCCTCTATCATCTGGAAGCATTGGGTTTTCTCCAACTGATTCAGAATAGCATAAAAGAATCTCCTTTCTTAACACAAACTTGAAATCATTTAAACTCTCGATTTCCTTTTGACCAACAGAGACATCAACTATCACAACTTCCACCTGTCATTTCAATTAGTGAAGAAGAGTAACCCAATTTCATTTTCTTTTTCTTTTCCATCAAAACAGAAAAATCAGACAAATAAGAAAATACCAACATTGGCAAAATCCTTAAACTAAAATTAAAACCAAAGAAAATGCTAAAAATCTAAAAAAAAAAATACCAACATTTCCATATCATTGTAAAATCAAATAAAAAGCACTATCGATTCGAAACCAATCGAATTTGGCATAAGTAGGAAGTACCTTGGAGGAAGAGCTGTTGGAGGAGGCGTTGAGAGAGGATCGAACTGACTCGGACAGGAAACGGAGCTCGTCAAGCTTAGTATCAGCCGTTCCAACACAGAAAACTTTGGCACTGCCCATTTCCCTGGATCCCCGGACTCAGTTAGCCCGTATCCTGAGTTTGGAATGAGTTGAGCTTTGTCTTAGAATTCTTCCAGAGAAAGCAACCTCTTGGAGTTAGTGTTGTTCCAAGGTCGGTTTCCAAAGTGTTGCCAGTTCGGTTGTTGGTGGAGACCGACTGTTTCCTGGCATAACGTAAGCACTTCTCCAAATCATTTTTTCTTTTTTTTTTTCTTTTAACACAAACCAATTTTTTATTGTTTGTTCAGATTGCTTCTGGTGAATATTCTGGACAAAGAATGGAAAGAGTTGAAAAACTGGAATTTATAATAAGATAATGGTTGATTTGATAATCGATACATTGCATAAACAAAAATCAAATGTACATAAATGACACCACAGCCACATGGTTCTTCTTCATATTAAATCTACTAAAACTTTGACTACTTACATAACTAAAAGAAAATTTGGGTTCAAATTGAAACAGAACAGGATTTATATTTGATACAATGTCAATATATAAATTTTTTAATAAATTTTCAATCTTTTAACGAGATGACAATATTTGAATATTTGATAGTGTATCATCAAATATACACCATGCAGAAGAAAAACTTATATACAAATGTCAAATGGGTTAAACATCAATTATTACACAATGGAGCATTGCCATGTTGGGCTCAGCACAGCGGTCCATATAGACAACGGACATTTGCTGGCAAACAGGACAGGTCTCAGGCTTCTTATCATCTTTCTTCGGCTCAGGCTTCTTCTCGTCGGGCTTCGTTTGCGGTCCCTGTTTCGGAGGTGGCCCAACGCTGAACCGTTCAACAAGTTTTCCTGCTTTGCTCTTGCGGACTATGATTTTATGTGGGTTAGCATCGCCTGTTACCGTTATTGTTACCTTGGCAGCATCAAGCTCGATCTTATCTACACCTGCAGATGATTAAATCTGAGAAAAATTGTCATGGATATGACTGATATTTGTGAATGTTAGGGGAGAAAGGCAAGAGGAATATGATAACATTGTGTTTTACCTTGTACAGGAGCGGAGTAAGCTAAATTTTATTGAAAAGGTCAAACACAAAAAAATAAGAGTTAAAAATTTTAAAAAATTAATATGTTAAATTCAATCAATAATAAAAATATTGATAATAAAAATATAAAATTAAATATAAAATTATAATTTATAAAATATAAATAATTAAAAATGATATATAAGATTAATAATTTTTTTTATATAATTAATATTATTTAAATACTATATATTCAAGATAATTTTATTCTAATTAAATATAAAATGTAAAGTATATAAAATAATATACTCAAATTGATTTCTTCTTACATAATCAAGATTAATAAAAAACCGATATATCAATAAAATTTTAAATAATAATGTAATACTATAATTTATATTTGAAAATTATATAATAATTTATTAATTTTTAAATATTAAAATAATTAAAAATAAAATCTATGTAATATAATAAAAAAGAATATAACAAGTAAAAAGTATATACCACATATTACATAATAAAAAAATAAAAAAAATATGATTAATGATTTGTAAAAAATTAAAAAAAATTATAAAAACTTATAACATATAAATAAATAAAATAAAAATAAATAAATAAATAAATATAAATACAAATAGAATTTATGTACCATAGACAATTTGACAATTTTTGCATTGTTTTAGTAGTCCATGGTACGGCTCCTTGTGGAATCCAAGGTTCACGTGGTGCACGCACCGATAGCCGGCACCGGCCATGGGCCACCGTTCTCTACACTAAAGATAGAAATGTCCACGACACGTCGCTAAACACTATCCAGTTATCGCCCCTGCAGTATTGAAAGGCTTATGCTCCACGATTTTGTTACAAGAATGGGTTGTCCTTGTTTTTTCCCTTTCAATAATTGATCAAATAATAATAAATTGTAATAATTAACTCAGATCCTTTTGACGTATTTAAATTATTAAAAATTATTATAATTATCTTTTTCTTAATTACTTTAATCGTATTATTTGATGAAGTAAGATATGAGTCGACAATTTTTGTTAATGACTTAGACTTTTGGTTTTCTTATTTCTTTAATTCTTTTAATTATTATAATTGTTAGCATATATAACTAATTTATAGAGATTAAGGACCAACGAGGATGCTGCCAAAATTCATCCAATATATATAGAAGGTAATTTTATAATGCAAAAGCTAATGACATGTCACTTCAATGACCTTAATAGTATGATGTATGTATATAGAAATTTGTATCTGTGTATACGCATATGTGTAGTGAATACACGTTTAAAATCAATTAATTTAGTTTACTGCTTGTTAGTCATGGGTGATAAGGTGGAATTAACTTGGACCAAATAATAATCAAGATAACAAGATAGTTCCAGCAAGAGTATCACTATATTATATACTACAAAATAAAAGTCTTAGCTTCAACAGAAAATTTTTTTTTTTACTATTTTTTATAAATTTTGTTGAAGGTTTCTAATAGAATTTACTGAAAAATTTATATATTCAATTGAAATTTGGAACATAGATGAAACTTCATAATCATAGTTAAATATCTTTTTAATTAATTATGTTTTTCACTTTAATTAGTCAAATATTTTTTTAATATTATTTGAATCGTAAATGTATCTAAGTAATAGTGATTTAGACTTTTTTCTTTATTTATTTTTTAAAATTATTTTTAATTATCTTAATAGTAAGCATATCTTAGACTTTTGTCTTCATTTATTTATGAATTTTTTTAATTATCTTAATAGTAAGCATATCTAGGCTATACTCACGGACGATGTTGTCACAGTTCAACCAATTAATACAGAAGGGTGAAGGCAAATTGAGAATGCAAAAGGAGATGATACGTTACTTAAATGACACCTCAATAATATGATGCATGCACATGGACGTACAGTAGGCGCATGTGTGTATACGTGGGTTGGTTTCTTTGACAAACCAATTAGTTTAATTAATTAATGCTCTTAGGTATGGGTGATAAAGATGAAATTAACTTGTATCAAATCATAATCAAACAACCTTAGGTTATTGAAATCTCTCTACCTTCATTAATTCGAATAAGCAGCCTTGTGGATTCATGTTAATTGACTTTCATTCTGACTTACAGGGGTTTGTTTGTTATTCTGGATTTTGGGCATCTAATTACAATTAGTTGCAAAATGGCAAAAGATTATGGGTGGGAAATTAAATATAATCTTCTTCGGAACTGACTGATGAAAGAGATATCCTAGTTGCTCATGCTGAGGGAAAAAGCAAATATTGATTTGAAGGGTAATGACCTTGGTTTGCGTATTTCTTTGTACTTTTTGGATGGGATACAGTCATACAGAGGCGGAGCCTCCTTATAGGATGAGGGCCATGCGCCCCCAAAGTTTAAAATTTTTTTATACATTACATAAAATTTTTAATAATTTTTTAAAATAATTTTTTATTTAATAATTAATGTAAATAAAGAATAACAAAATAATGTTATATGGTTGATCGAGTTTTAATTTTTTTAATTTAAGTTATTATTCATATTTATATTTATTTTAGTTACTCATTTATTATAAATCTTTATATATATATATTTTTGTAAATTTTTATGAACCATTAATCATTTTTTTTATTATGTTATATCTAAATTTTATCTTTTACGTATCAAGTTTTTCTTATTTCCTATAAGTAGATTCAAAATAATTTGTATTTAAAAATTTAATTTTAATATAATTTTATTTATTATATATTTTTTAATAACTTTTAAAATAATTTCTTTAATAATTAGTTTTATTATTCAAACTGTTCGATAAAATTAAAGTTATCATGGTTAGCATATTACTAATTAAGCCTAATAAATAAATTCTAAATTAATATGTTAAGCATATCAACTTTTAAAAAAAAAAGTAAGCCTACTAATCTAAATTTATTAAGTTTTAATATAAATCTAAACCTATTATAATATATTATATCTTAACAGTCTAACTTAATAGCTTATTTTAATACATTATATTTCAATAGTTCAATCTAACAATTCAACATATTAATAAGTAATTTAAAAGATAAATAAAAAATAAAAAAAATTAAAACACATATAGTAAAAAGGTAATTTATTTGAATTTAAAAAATTATTTTCTCTCTCACTTTATATGTAAAGAGTGAGAGAGATTTTTTTTATATTTCATTTAGTCATATATATAAATGATACCATTATTATTATTAATGTGTACTTTTTATATGTCTAATATTTTTTGAATTTTATTTAATTTTTTAAATAAATGATAATTGAATTATATTTAATTTTTTTTATTTGATCTCTTTTTTTAAAATATTTTAACTCTATCCATGGGACATGCATGTTGACCTAAGTGAAGCTAGCTTGACAAGTTGGACCTCTTGTATAGTTCTCTAAAAAGTGTGCAACCTCCGAGGCAAGAGGTTGGCGAAATGCTTTGATGTCACGACAAAGCTGTGGTCGGTGGTTTAGCCTCCCTCCCGCCGCCTCTGCTGTGGTTGTTGTTGCACCGGGACTTGGAGCCTTGTAGCTAGGCGCAGTCGACTGTTGCAACACGGATCTTTCCTTTAATTGGTAGAAATGGAAGATGAAATTCATCCTAAAAATGTTGCAAAGGAATAAAATGTTAGTAATAAATAATCAGGATCCATCGACCTGGCGACCTGGGGCAAACAACGTCTATAAATAGGGCATGTAACATCTCATTGAGCACACAAATTTACCATCAATTATCCAGCTTGAGAGGCAGTAAAAGAGAGGCAGAGATCGAGATGGAAGTGGTTAAAGTGCTTCACATGAAAGGAGGAGTTGGAGAAACCAGTTATGCAAACAACTCCCTACTTCAGGTAATTAACTCTCCAGAAATATTTACCAGTTCAAATCACAATATCTGTTTACTAATATCAGTATACCCAAATATCTCTTGATCTTGACAATATAGATCGGTAAGTTTGCTGACATATTCACATTTGGGAAAATATCATATTTGTCAAAAACTTTTCTAAGATATTTAGGCTTGAACTTTGGACAGCGAAAGGTGCTATCCATGACGAAGGCAATTAGAGAGGAAGCCATGACTAAGCTCTATTGTAGCACCTACCCTGCATGCATAGCCATCGCAGACTTGGGTTGTTCTTCAGGACCAAACACCTTGCTTGTGGTATCTGAACTTATCAAAGTGGTGGACAGTATTCGCCAAAAGCTAGACCAAAAATCCCCCGAGTATCAAGTGTTTTTGAATGACCTTCCTGGGAATGACTTCAACACGATTTTCAGGTCCTTACCCAGCTTCCAGAACAAACTGAAGAAACAACTTGGAGGTGGTAGCGGGCAATGTTTTTACACCGGTGTCCCTGGTTCTTTCTATAGCAGGCTTTTCAGACACAATAGTCTGCATTTCGTACACTCTTCCTATAGTCTTCAGTGGCTCTCTCAGGTTTAGTATCAGCAAATGTCTGAAATTATTAATGAAAAATATAGTAGCAGCAGAACAAAGTTTGTCATTTATGAGTGAACTATTATATTCCGTTCAGGTTCCCAGAGGACTGGAAAGTAACAAAGGCAACATTTACATGGCTAGCACAAGCCCGCCAGACGTGCTTAGGGCATATTATGAGCAATTCCAGCAAGATTTTTCGTTGTTTTTAAAGTGTAGATCGGAGGAACTAGTGGATGGAGGGCGTATGGTTTTGACACTTTTAGGGAGGAGAAGCGATGATCCTTCAAGCAAAGAGTGCTGTTACATTTGGGAGCTCTTGGCCATGGCTCTCAATGATATGGTCTTTGAGGTATACAGTTACATGGACATAAATCCTACTCATGTAGGAAGAGTCCTATTCCATGATATGTCTCCACTCATTTATATATAACTGAAAAGCTAAACGAAAAGAGTAAAATACCTCTACCTTTTAAATTTTATTTAAAATTTCATATAAGTTTATTAATTTTTAAAATAAACATTTTATTGTAAAAAAATATTTTTTATTAAACATATAAGTCCAACCATTAGTTAACTATTAATATTTTTATTAGTCTGATGATATTATAATATTAAAAAATAATTTTATTTTTTTATTTTAAAAAGTATTATTATATAATTTTTTTTTAAAAAAAAATCAGGGACTCGTAAAAGAAGAGAAGTTGAACTCCTTCAACATACCTAATTACACGCCATCTCCAGCTGAGGTTAAATCTGAGGTTCTGAAGGAAAGATCCTTCACGGTGGACCGTTTGGAGGTTACTGAAGTGAATTGGAATGCATATCAGAATGAACCAGACCTGTCTGATGCATTCAAGGATGGTGGCTACAATGTTGCAAAGTGCATAAGGGCTGTGGCTGAGCCATTGCTTGCCAGCCACTTTGGTGAAGCAATCATTGATGAGGTGTTCCGGAGGTACAGAGGTATCATTGCTGATCGCATGTCCAAGGAGAAGACTGAGTTTGTCAACGTGACTATTTCCCTTATAAAAGGATAATCATCTAAAGATCAATTATCAGTGGCTTCCCTGAAAAACCCTTGTTCTGATGATAAAGTGGTGGCCTAAATATATGTTACGCAGTTGTGATTAAAGGTTAAACTATTTCTTTGATGTTTTAGATGTTTCAGGGTAAAATTATTTCTTGTCTTGTACTCTTATGCATCTTTATGTATGAATAAACAGATAATAAAAATCCATCTTTAATTTCCAGGAGGCTAATTTCTATTTCCCTTTTAATTTTGGTTGCCAATGATCAAACCCCCGAATTGAAATTCAGGGATAACATCTATGAGTTCACGGGGGATTGAAATTCAGAAGATTCCAGGGATCACATCTTTAGCACTTGCAAATTTTCCAAGTCTATATGGAAAAGCATTTGGCAACTTTCTCTCAATCGAAAGGAACCTGGGGACTGGTGTTAAAATTAACATTGAAGATATTCAATAACTTTTTCAGAGAAAATATGAATCAGTTGAAAGAGAAAAATATCATCGAATAGCTTCATATTTTCATATTCTCGACTCCAGCATTTTAAGCTTGCATACAGAAAAGAGAGAAAATACATTTCTGCCAAAGGCAAAGGCAGCCAATAAAAACGAGGGAACAACTGAACAAGGCGACACGGAGCACTACAACAGCTGGTACCTAGTACCGGACAGCCATTTGTATAACAACATGTGTTCACTACGCTGCGCATAAAACAAAAGGAAATAACAGAAACACGTAAGCTGCATTAGAATGACAAAACGGTGTCGGATAAGGTGCTCTTAAATGAGTCACGTATAGCAGCAGCACGTGATTTCTTCCGCCACCCTTTATACAAGCATTTGGCGCGAACCTCCGGTGCTTGAACACCCAAAGACAGAACTCAAATTTCAACGACTGGTCAACAGAATTCACTCGAGCTGCTGCAAACCTTCAAGGCGAAATCAGTTTTATCCTTTCTCTTTTGTTTTCTACTTGTTATATATATTTTTTCAACCAAAAACAATATTTATTTATATATAAGTCACTGAATAATAGAGTGATGGGGCGTAGCTTTAAGCTGCCCGTTAAGTCTTTACACCTGAAATGGCTGCTTGGCAATTTAGACATTTTCCAATACATAAATAAATAAATAACTACATGACAAATACCAACATGATGCATCTTTCAAAGCTGTTCGAGAGATGAAGACTTGTTTTCTGGCAATCAAGCAGGAGAATAATATTCATCAACAAGTCCATAACATTGAAGCAGAACCATATCATGAACAGTAGTTATCCAATGAATGCTGTGACACTGAAATTTGCGTACTCCAACCAACCGTGCCAGTTCTGGTGCAGAAGATGTGTAATATTTCTGGTACTCAATGTACATAGCAATCACAGGGATAAAAATGATAAGGATCTGCCAAGCAACCTGAGACATGGCTGTCATGGTTCCAAGGAGCAGGATAACAAAAGGGGGAATGCACCAACTAGGTAGGACTAGTAGGTATGGAATGTCAAATCCATTGCACTTTGATTCGTAAGAGTAGATCAGATCAGCATATGCTAAGGTGGTCTCTGCACCATAGATTTGCCCGAGCCTTGTAATAAAATAAAAAATTTTCATTTATCCAAACAAAAGAAGGGAGAGAACCAAGAAAACAACAGAACGGAGGTTAATGGCGGCTCCGTACATCAATACCCCAATTACTACCGAGATTAGCGAAAGAGGTTGCTACATTCGAAATACCTTAAAATGACCAACATGACAAGATTCTCAATACCTTATATATTTTTTCTATAATAAAACGGCATAGAAGCAATCTAAAGAATATAAGAAAAGAAGGAGAGATTGATGAAATTGTTTCTGTGTATTTTTTCTTGAAAGAGGAGCATCTATTTGAAGAGAATTAAATGCTTGTTTGTAGACATACAATTATTTAAATATAATTACCATTCAAAAATAATTAGTCAAACATTATTATGTGCACGTGCCTCATACTTTTATTAAATAATAATATATATTAATTATATATTATTAATTAAATTAAATTACAAGATCACAAGACTTAAAAAGATTAATCATAATCCAATTCGCACTTATACTTTTATTTATTTACACAAATCTCTTTTCTTTTTTTCTTTAAATGTAAAATTATGTTCCACTATATTTATTATTGAAAATGTTTGACGTTCAACAAAGCAAACTGATGAATTATATAAGGTAGACGGTCCATTTTTAGCTAGAGCGTGTGAAATTTTCTGGCTGCTTGTTTGTCATTGAAACGACAGTAGTAGCCACCTTTCCATGGTTGGAAGCCAGATGCTCGACCTCATGTATCGCTAACCTTGTTAAAATTATAGCCACAAGCTGGAAGAACGTTGCAGAACAAGTCTTTGATAGTATCTTCTAGGATTCTCCTTGTCTTCGAAATCACTCTTTTCCGAAAAATTTATAGCCAGTGAACAGGGCAAAAAATAAAACAAATCAAGTCTAAAGCAGGTAAAAGAAAAATGAAGGCATTAGAAAAGAATAAAACTGTATTTGTTAGAGAAAGGAAGAGACCTGTGCGATAGAATTATTGGCATAGCTGATTTCTTTATCTCCCTCATTCATACAAAGAACATTTGCTATGGCAATTGCCTTCCCAACTTCCATTATGCAGTGCTCCCAATGAAATCCCCTAGCTCTTCTCGTTTTTAAAGAATTGAAATTTATTATTGGCACCAAGTAGAGAGCAAATACATCAGAAATCAAGGACTTACAGTCTTACTAGATATTTATTTGTGTACCTTATCTGTATTTGGAAGCAAGAAAAAAATGGAGGAAATCCCAATCCTTAGAACATCTCTATTTTTTGTGATGAATTTACGTTCAACTTATGCAGAAAAACCATGTTATAAGCATGCTAGACATTATAACACTTAATCATGTAATTTATCTGGTTCCAATTAATTCTTATTCTCCTCCACAATTTTTCTTTTCTTTTAATGGCTTCTCCTCCACAATTTTGGCACAATATGCGTAGTCCAACAGAAAATCTTTTTTTTTTTCCTAAAAATTGCTACCTCTACTTAGAAAAAGCCTTCCATAGAAGGAACCTGGTACTCCTAATATTGAACAATGCCCTAAGAGATCTCCCTTTTCTCTCTTAACCTTCTCAAAGAAAGCAGGAAGAAACCTGAAGACGTATTTGGAAATCAAATTCTGGTGATTTCAAATGCGGTTGTTGGCATGCATGCAGAGTCAAAAGAGAAATTCGATTGAAAACAAAATTTATTTTCCAATTGTTCTATTCGAAATTTGGGGTCCAATCCTGCTTCACCAGGATCAGCGAAGGATTGGAGGTATATCGTACGCTAGAGTTATCTTGTACGATCCGATCATTTAATTCTCTTTAAAAAACAAAAACAGAGATTGACCTGAAAATGACATTGAAGCCCTTTTTTGGAAGATCATTTAGAAACACTTGAAACTCAGGTGATTTCAACTGTGCTTGTTGGCATATCTTATGAATAATGCCAACGATTTCAGAGACTGTTAAGAAGGAGTATCTTCTATGATTCTCTTTGTCTTCAAGAACACTTTTTTCTCAAAGAATTATAGCCAACAAAGAGGAAAAAAATACAACAAATAAAGTCTAAAGCAGGTAAAAGAAAAATGAAGGCATTAGAAAAGAATAATGTACTAAATGTTAAAGAAAGGAAGAGACTTGTAAGCTAGAATTATTGGCACAGCTGATTTCTTTTTCTCCCTTATTCATGCAAACTGCACTTGCTTCGCCAACATCCATTATGCAGCGCTCCCAATGGAATCTCCTGGCTCTTCTCGTATTTAAAGAATTGAAACTTATTATTGGCATACAGCAGAGAACAACACATCAAAAATCAAGGACTTTTACAGGTTTGCTATTTTTTTGTGCCCGTATTCAAGGGCGGAGCTAGTACATTTTAAAAAAGGGAGCCAAACAGAAAGATATGTGAAATAATTAAAGAGAGTTTTATATATAATTATGTTATCACTTATTTAAAAGATTAAATAAAATTAAAAAAAAATTAAACTTATCAAAAAGTGCACATTAATAGTAATGATAATATTATTTATATATATAACTGAATAAAATTATAAAATGAATCTCTTCATTCTTTGCAAGCAAAAATGGAAGAGAAAACAATTTTTCACACGTAAATAAATTGCTTCTTTACTTTGTGTGTCCTAACTCTTCTCTTATTTTCTATGTGTCTTTTAAATTATTATTAACATATTGAGTTATTAGATGAAACTATTGAAATATAATATGTTATGATAGGTTATTAGGTTGGATTGTTAAGATGTAATATATTATGATAAACTTAGATTTATATTAAAACTTAATGAGCTTGGATTAGAAAACTCACTTTTATTTTTTTTATAAATTTGATAAGTTTAGCATATTCGTTTAGAATTTATTTGTTGGGCTTGACTTGTAATATACTAACCATAATGGCTTTAATTTTATCAAATAGTATGAAGAATTAAATTAATTATTATATACAAAATTATTTTGAGAGCCATTAAAAATAAATATAATAAATAAAATTGTATTGAAAGAAATACAATTATTTCATTTTATTAATTTATATATATCATTGTTATTTAAAGTTTGCAACATACATACTAAGATACATTGGTTATTCTGAATAAAAAATAATATATTGATGAAATTCTACGTAATAGTGCAACATTATAATTTATATTTAAAAATTACATAATAATTTATTTATTTTTAAAAATTAAAATTATAAAAAATAAAATCCACATAACAACAAAAAAGAAAACATGACAAGTAGAGGATAAAATCCACATATGACATAATAAAAAGAAAAGAAAAAGAATATGATTGATGGTTGGTATAAATTTGTGAAAAAAAATCTATAAAGATTTATAATATATGAGTAAATAGAATATAAATAAATAAATAAATAAAATATAAATTAAAAAATAAAAAAAATTAAAATTAAATCAAGTATATGAAATTATTTTGTTATTTTTTGTTTGTGATAATTATTAAATAAAAATTTATTTTGAAGAGGTTATTAAAAAAAATTTAAAAAAATTATCTTATATATAAAAAACTTTTAAAATTTTGGAGGGCCATGAGGAGGTTCCGCCCCTGCCCATATTCGTATATGGAAGCAAAAACAAGGGAGAAACCCAATCCTTGGAACATCTCCATTTTTGTGGTGGATTCGTTTGTCGAAAATTATGTTATAAGCATGCCAGATATTATAATCCTACATCATTTGGCGATATCTACGTTTTGTCTTTTTCTCTCTGGGATAGAGTTTGTCTAGAAATCATTATTTGTTTTAGGACCTTTATCCGGAACTCACTTTTGTTTCAGGAGCTTTTCCTGTTGAGGCTGCTGCCAATTGCTCTTTAAGCAGCTGCTTTCTTTTGTAATTTGACAAAAAGATAAATCACCAACAACATGCAAAAACTTCATTCACTAAAAGTAAAAGAATTCCCATTTCACTGAAGAGGTTTAGAAGAAAATAAATGATCGACAAACATACCTGTATATATCCTTCTCTAACCAGCGATTCCATAGCCTTGCCCCGTATCCCAGTGGCATGGAAAATAAGGGTTTCATAACCTTTCTTTTGCAATCTCTCTTTCACAGCATTAACACATGGAGTTGTGACCCCAAACATGGTTATACCAATTGTACATTTTTTTCCTTTGCTACAAGAGTCTTGCAACCTCTCAAGCCTTTCAATCACCATTCCAGCCAAAGCAGCTCCAGCATTCGATAACACAACTCTACTAACACTATTAATCCCACAGATATCCACAACTTGAAAAACATGATAAAGGGGCACAGCAGAAATGACGTGAAGGGATATTCTTCATTCATAGGAAAAACCTTCATAGGGCACTGTACAAAGAATGTCAGATTTATATACAGAGGATTACAGGTACAAATCAGGAAGCCTAACTAATTTCATGTTTAACTAACACTAACTAACTAATTAACTAGAATTTGAAACAAGAAGTTATTAATTGAAACGGTGAGTTTCATATACAACATTCTACTGTTTCCTTGCTTTAGTTAAACGATGCGTATAGGGAGAGTAGTGCTCTGCAATAGCTTCAAGATTCAACAACATCCTTTCTCTTCCTTTGCTCTTCAGCTATCTAGATCAATCTTGAGGTTATTTATATACTTCCATTTCTGATACTCCCCCTCAAGATGAACGATGAATGTTATCAACGTTCATCTTGCTTAACAAACTCTTAAAGTGTTTTGGCTGTAAAGCCTTGGTGAAAATATCTGCTAGCTACAGATTTGTTAAAATGTGCAAAAGCTTGACTTCTCCAGCCATTACCTTCTCGCGAATGAAATGGCAATCCGTTTCAATATGTTTAGTCCTCTCATGGAAGACCAAAATTCTACTGAGATAAATTGCTGACTGGTTATCTGAATATAACTCTACTGCTCCTTGATGCACAATTCCAAAGTATGACAATAGAGACTTTATCCACACAATCTCACAACAGGTTGCAACCATTGATTGATACTTTGCCTCTGCTGAACTCCTTGCAACTACAGCCTATTTCTTCGATTTCCAGCTCACCAAAGAGTCTCTAATAAAAATACTATATCCAGTAATTGACCTCCTTGAATCAGGGCATCTTGCCCAATCACTGTCACAGTAAGTTTTAATTCTCAAGTCTGATTTGGAACTCATCAAAATTCTTTGTCCTTGTGATCTTTTCAGATACTTCAGCACTCTATAAGCTGCCATAAGATGTCTGTGTGAAGGCTTTTCCATGAATTGAGAGAGAACCTGAACAACAAAAGAAATGTCAAGTCTGTTAAATGTTAGATATAACAGTTTACTAATGAGCTGTCTGTAACTTGTTGGTTCTGCTAGTTTTTCTTCATCATCAGTTTTATGTAATCTATAATTGTAATCTATAAGAGTACTGACAGGCTTGGCTCCTGATAAACCATGCTCTTCCAATAGATCCAGGGTATACTTCCTCTGACAAATTGAGATTCCTTCTGGTGATCTTGCAATCTCAAGTCCAAGGAAGAATTTAACAACACCAAGGTTTTTTAATCTGAACTGTGTACTCAAAAATTCTTTAACATCATGTGCTGCTTTGGTAGATGTACTCCCAATAATAATGTCATCTACATAGAGTAACAAAGCAATGAATTTTCCATCTCCTAACTTCATAGTAAATAGTGAATAATTAGAAGTTGACTGTTTGATGCCATAATGTAGGATTGCTGCTGTGAACTTAGCATTCCATTGCCTTGAGGCCTGTTTGAGTCCATAGAGTGCCTTGTTGAGTTTACATACTAGTTCTGTACCTGAAGGATACTCCCTTTTCAATCATTGAGACCAAGTGTCATGGTTGTCAATAAACGTAACAACATTTTGAGGTAATACTCCAATCATTCCTGCTGGATTTCCATTTGAGTCCTTTAAACGACCGAGCTCTCCTTTTATAGCTTGATTAAATATAAATTTCGTCGTAAAATCGAAAGCTGTGATAGCTCCACCTGCAGCTCCAACCCAATCTCTTAATGCATTACAATGTGCATCTTCCTGGCCCAGTGTAAAGTCATCCCATTTCTCCGCAACTGCAAAGTCGGGTTTAGTTTGTTCCATGAAAAATTTGGTGGAGTAGATCAGCTACATGAATGTGTGAGACAGTGGACTGTTGTGAAGGGTGGAACTGAGTGGATGCTTCCAGTAATTGAAGGCCTGCTTGCATGGGTTCCTTTTGGTATCTAACAAATAATAGTATGTTGTTAGTTTTTATATTTTTTGTAAAAGGGTTGTTTATTGTTTAATATAGTTATAGAAGTGCTAGTTACGTTACCTTTGTTTCAGTGGATGGACCTCTGGAATTTTTGGATCAATAATCCTTGTGCTTTGCTTGAATATATATTAATTGAAAATATATCTTGATTTAATGCTATCATACTATGATGAATAGATATATTTTTTAATCTTTTAATTGAATATCTTTACATAGGAATATATCTCATTGTTTTGATTTGATGATTAGAGATCATTTTTGGAGTTGATGTTTATTTATACTTCATGATTATTACTTACTATTGTTTCTTGAGTTTAAGTGCTTAAAGTTCACACATTTTAACTTTTTTCGTATGATAAAAAGGAGAGAAGGTTTATGAACACATTGAAATGCTATTATATTAGTTGAATTTTTCTTAAAAACATTTTTCAATTCCATGCATAAATTGAGGGAAAGAATTTCAATGTCATAACCTTCAGGTATTTGCATGTAGACACCCTCTTCTAGGTCTCCATTTAGAAATGCATTATTCACATATAATTGTGATAATGTCCAATTATATGTAGCAGCTAAAGAAAGGAATATTCTAACTGTGGTCTGCTTTGCAACTGGGCTGAAAGTTTCCTGGCAATCAAATCCTGATATTTGATTGTAACCTTTGGCCACAAGTCTAGCCTTGTATCTTTCAACCTGATCATTAGCATTAAGCTTAGTTTTGTACACCCATTTGCATCCTATGATGTGAGCATTGGGAGGCCTAGGTACTATTTTCCATGTATCATTATCCTCCATAGCTTTCAGCTCCTGTCTCATAGCTTCTTTTCAATGTAAATGACTAATAGCTTCATGATAAGAATTTGGTTCATGTAATTGTGACAATGTAGTAATAAAGGCTTTATGTGCAGAAGACAAGAACTTGTCGGATATGTACTTTGAAATGGGATAGGTTGTGACACTGTTTGATGTAGAAGGTAAATCAGTGTAATATGCCTCTAGATATTTATGAGGGTGTTTTGATCTTAAACTTTTTCTGACTTGCAAATTGTCTGATAAATCACTGCTATTTTGATTACCAATTGCATCAGGCATATTTTGTATACTATCAGCTGTAGTAGGCATGCTGACTGTGCTAGGTGAATGAATTGCAAAGTCATGTGATTTTGGTGTTTTTGATGTTTGTGATGGAGAAACAGGTTCAAATAAAATTGGTTCAGCTGTTGGTTGGCCTTGTGAAAGGAGATTTGAATGGTAAATGTCTGAATTGTTTAGATAATCAGCATGCACACCAGGTGTTTGACAGAATGAAGAGGGTTGTGAATCATGTTGTTTTGTGTGAAATGGAAACACATGCTCATGAAAAACAACATTTCTGGATATGAGGACCTTATTTGCTTCTAGATCATATACCCTGTACCCTTTAATGTTGTTTGGATATCCTAAGAAAATGCATTTACTTGCCTTTTTTTCCAGTTTCTTCTTATTTTGTGTTAATGTAGATGCAAAGCATAATGAACCAAAGACTCTAAAATAATCATATGAAGGTAACTTATTGTACAACAATTCAAAAGGTTATTTGTTTTTAAGAATTCTTGAAGGCATCCTATTGATTATATGTACTGTTGTTAACACTGCATCCCCCTAAAAATCAATAGGAACCTTAGACTGATACGTAAGTGCTTTTGCCACAACCAGAATATGTTGTTGTTTTCTTTCAACAACTCCATTATGTTGTAAAGTTTCTACACAAGATAGTTGATGAACAATCCTAGTATTTTGATAAAAACCACTAAGTTTGAACTCCTGTCCATTATTAGACCTTAAGCTCTTAATTGTTAAGTTGAATTGTCTTTGAACAAGTTTCTCAAAGGAAGGAACTATTGATAAAACATCTGATTTACTTTTTAATAAAAATATCCAAGTGAAACAACTATAGTCATCCACTATAGTAAGAAAAAATCTTTGGCCTGCCATTGTTGAATTTTGATACGGCCCCCAAATGTCAAAATGCATCAATTCAAAAACTCTTTCAGTGTCTTGCACATGTACTGGAAATGAAAGCTTTTTCTGTTTAGTTAATGGACAAACTTCACAAACTAAATTTTCAATGCATTTAACATTTGGAAACTTTTGGTTTATTACATTGATTCTTTCAACAAGAACATGGCCTAGCCTAAAGTGCCAAAGATCAAAAGAGTTGTGTCCTGCTTCACAAGAACGGACAGATAAAACCTTTGAAAACTTTACAAATTTTTCAAAAGAGAGATTTGAAAAATCTTGCTCATCCTGATTATCTTGCATCAAGTAAAGTCTTGAGACAGCTTTAGCTACCCCAATCACAATCTATGAATGAATGTCCTGAACAACACAACACTTGTCAGTAAAAAAAACATAATTTTTCTTGTTTTTGGTCATCCGTCCTACTAACAACAAATTAAATTTAAAGCTAGGGAGGCATAAGACATCATGTAATATCATTTTTGGACTTAACGTCACTGTTCCTATATGTGAAACTGGAGCTTTCTTATTGTCTGGCAAATGAACAAAGCAGTTTCTTACTGGTTTTGCATCCATAAAACATTTCAAAGAATAGGTTATATGATCTGTAGCCCTTGAGTCAACTATCCAATGATGTTGTTTAATCATGTCAATGCTTACATTACTAAATCTAGAAGGCATGTTATTGACAGTGTTAAAACAAAAATGGCTCGAAACAATACCTGCAAATGCTAAATTGACAAGTGAATGTTTGTTTGGTTGAATGTTTGGTGAGACATTCTTACCATCTTTTCCATTTGCCTCATTTACATTCAAGAACTTCATGAGCCTATTCACCTGCTGCTGAAGGATGGATAACTGAGACACAGAATTAGTTCCTAAATCCTTTTCTTGCTCGACATGTTTTTCATCCCATGCACCAGTCTCATAGCCCCCTGATATACTGTTTGCTACAATTTTTCCTTTTTTGACATTGTTATTCCTTTTAGTGAATTTGAAATCTTTTGGGAAGCCGATAATTCTATAACATTTATCCTTTGTATGTCCCTTCTTGCCACAATGATTGCAAACAACTTCTTTTTTCCATTTCTTCTTATAGTCTGCATTCACCATCATAGCAGAAGATTCTGTGACATCCCCTTCAGGGGCCCAATCCAAGTATTGTTATGTCTGGTTTGAGCTTAACTGGGTCCAGTCCGCTGCAGCGGCTCTTACCCCCAACACTCGAATTGCCTCCAGCAAGGTTCGAACCCCAGACCTTTTGTTTCCCCCGAAGGGAACGCCTTTCACCATTTGAGCTGCGGCCCAAATGGTGAAAGGCGTTCCCTTCGGGGGGAAACAAAAGGTCTGGGGTTCGAACCTTGCTGGAGGCAATTCGAGTGTTGGGGGTGAGAGCCGCTGCAGCGGACTGCACCCAGTTAAGCTCGAACCAGACATAACAATACCTGGATTGGGCCCCCGAAGGGGATGTCACAATTCTATGACAGACTGTCCTTGTAGCATCATACCTCTCTGACTTTCCTCTTTTAAAACTAAACTATAAACTTTATCCAATGCAGGAATTGGATCCATGAGAATTATCTGAGATCTGATAGCTGAAAAAGACTCATTTAATCCATTAAAAAACCTGAACACCATGTCCTTCTGATATTGTTCTGTATACTTTCTAAAACAATCAGGATTGCATTTTCCACACTGGCAGTGAGGTAATGGTCTATAGCTTCTTAATTCCTCCCAAATTCCCTTTAACTCAATAAAATAATCATTTACAGTTCTAGTTCCCTGAGTCACATTTCCAAGTGAATACTGAAGATTACAAATCCTAGTGTCATTTGCCTGAGCAAAGTTTTCCCTAAGTGTTTTCCATATTTCAGCAACTGAATCCATATAAAATATGGTTGAAACAACTGGTTGTGTGATAGAATCTAACAGCCATGCCACAATTAGATTATTGCAGCGAGTCCAAGACAAGAAAAGGGGGTCTGAAACATCAGGTTTGGGAATTGTTCCATTAACAAATCCTATTTTGTTTATGATGGAAAGAGCCAACAAAAAAGATCTGCTCCAAGCAATATAGTTGCTTGTTGTCAATTTGGGCTTAATGACTACTGATCTTGGACTATTAGTATGGTGCAAGAAGTAAGGTGATTGGGGGTCTAAGATAGGTGGAATCTGAGTGATCTCGGCAGAGGTTTGTAAAGATGAGGTTTGAACTGGCATTGATGCAGTTGAATCAACCATTTTGTTTGAATAATAACTAGTTAATTATGATTGAAAAATTCAAAGGACCAAATTTGAAAAGAAAAGTTTGAAGAAGAAGTGACTTATTTACTGAAGAAACGATTGAAAGAATAACCTATATACTTCAGTGACAAATATTTGTCAAACTAGAGAATCGATCTTGCTTTGATACCATGAAAAACATGATAAAGGGGCACAACAGAAATGACGTGAAGGGATTATTCGTCATTCATAGGAAAAAACCTCATAGGGCACTGTATAGAGAATGTCAAATTTATATACAGAGGATTACAGGTACAAATCAAGAAGCCTAACTAATTTCATGTTTAACTAACACTAACTAACTAATTAACTAGAATTTGAAACAAGGAATTATTAATTGAAACGGTGAGTTTCATATACAGCATTCTACTGTTTCCTTGCTTTAGTTAAACGGTGCGTATAGGGAGAGTAGTGCTCTGCAATGGCTTCAGGATTCGACAACATCCTTTCTCTTCCTTTGCTCTTCAGCTATCTGAAAGCAGTTGATGGAAACAATATCAAATCCGATATTCCAACATAAGGTTCAGTTTGACCACTAGCTACAGTTGATACAATGATCTTTGGCACACCAACAGGAAGCGATCTGAAAGCAGGGGATAGCAAAGATGTGCCTCCACTGCCTCCAAGGCCAATGGCTCCGGTAAGAACACCATCAGCCTGAGCTTTCTTAATAAAATGTTCAAGTGCTTGACTCATAATACCAACAGCTTTGCCTCTATCATCTGGAAGCATTGGGTTTTCTCCAACTGATTCAGAATAGCATAAAAGAATCTCCTTTCTTGACACAAACTTGAAATCATTTAAACTCTCGATTTCCTTTTGACCAACAGAGACATCAACTATCACAACTTCTACCTGTCATTTCCATTAGTGAAAAAGAGTAACCCAATTTCATTTTCTTTTTTTTTTTTTCCATCAAAACAGAAAAATCAGACAAATAAGAAAATACCAACATTGGCAAAATCCTTAAACTAAAATTAAAACCAAAGAAAATGCTAAAAACCTGTAAAAAATACCAGCATTTCCATATCATTGTAAAATCAAATAAAAAACACTATCAATTCGAAACCAATCGAATTTGGCATAAGTAGGAAGTACCTTGGAGGAAGAGCTGTTGGAGGAGGCGTTGAGAGAGGATCGAACTGACTCGGACAGGAAACGGAGCTCGTCAAGCTTAGTATCAGCCGTTCCAACACAGAAAACTTTGGCACTGCCCATTTCCCTGGATCCCTGGACTCAGTTAGCCTATATCCTGAGTTTGGAATGAGCTGAGCTTTGTCTTAGAATTCTTCCAGATAAAGCAACCTCTTCGAGTTAGTGTTGTTCTAAGGTCGGTTTCCAAAGTGTTGCCAGTTCGGTTGTTGGTGGAGACCGACTGTTTCCTGGCATAACGTAAGCACTTCTCCATATCATTTTTTTTTTCCTTTTAACACTACCAATTTTTTATTGTTTGTTCAGATTGCTTCTGGTGAATATTCTGGATAAAGAATGGAAAGAGTTGAAAAAATAGAATTTATAATAAGATAATTGTTGATTTGATAATCGATGCATTGCATAAACAATAATAAAATGTACATATATGACACCACAGCCACGTGGTTCTTCTTCATATTAAATCTACAAAAACTTTGGCTACTTACATAACTAAAAGAAAATTTGGGTTCAAATTGAAACAGAACAGGATTTATATTTGATACAATGTCAATATATAAATTTTTTAATAAATTTTCAATCTTTTAACGAGATGACAATATTTGAATATTTGATAGTGTATCATCAAATATAAACCATGTAGAAGAAAAACTTGTATACAAATGTCAAATGGGTTAAACAGCAATTATTACATAATGGAGCATGCCATGTTGGGCTTAGCACAGCGGTCCATATAGACAACGGACATTTGCTGGCAAACAGGACAGTTCTCCCTTTGATCGGTCGAAATGGATGATTTAATTCATCTGAGAAATGTTGAAAGGAATATTTTTTTTTTTTAGAAAAAGGAATAATAAACAATGACCCGCCAAACTTGACGACCTGAGGCAAATAACATCTATAAATAGGGCATGCAAACGTCTCATTGTACCCACAAATTTACCATCAATTATCCAGCTTGAGACGTAGTAAGAGAGAGATAGAGATCGAGATGGAAGTTGTTCAAGTGCTTCACATGAAAGGAGGACTTGGGGAAACCAGTTATGCAAACAACTCTCTGGTTCAGGTAATTAAATTTCCAGATATATTTATCGGAATATTTGTCAAAAACTTTTCTAAGATTTTTTTGGCTTGAACTTTGGACAGCAAAAGGTGATATCCATGACGAAGCCAATCACAGAGGAAGCTATGACGAAGCTCTATTGCAGCACATACCCTGCAAGCATAGTCATCGCAGACTTGGGTTGTTCTTCAGGACCAAACACCTTGTTTGTGGTATCTGAACTTATCAAAGTGGTGGACAGTATCCGCCAAAAGCTAGGGCAAAAATCCCCCGAGTACCAAGTGTTTTTGAATGACCTTCCAGGGAACGACTTCAACACGATTTTCAAGTCCTTGCCCAACTTCCAAAACAAGCTGAAGAAACAACTTGGAGGTGGCAGCGGGCCATGTTTTTTCACTGGGGTCCCTGGTTCTTTCTATGGCAGGCTTTTCAGACATAATAGTCTGCATTTTATACACTCTTCCTACAGTCTTCAGTGGCTTTCTCAGGTTTAGTATCAGCAAATGTCTGAAATTATTAATGAAAAATATAGTAGCAGCAGAATGAAGTTTGTAATTTCTGAGTTAACTATTATGTTCCATTCAGGTTCCAGAGGGGCTGGAAAGTAATAAAGGCAACATTTACATGGCTAGCACAAGCCCGCCAGACGTGCTTAAGGCATATTATGAGCAATTCCAGCAAGATTTTTTGTTGTTTTTAAAGTGTAGATCAGAGGAACTGGTGGAGGGAGGGCGTATGGTTTTGACATTTTTAGGGAGGAGAAGCGATGACCCTTCAAGCAAAGAATGTTGTTACATTTGGGAACTCTTGGCCATGGCTCTCAATGATATGGTCTTTGAGGTACAGAGTTACATGGGCATAAATCCTACTCATGTAGGAAGAGTCCTTTTCCTAGATATATACGTCTCCACTCATTCATCACTGAAAAGCTAAAAGGATAACCTTAAAAAGTTCGAGAGAGACACGAACCCTTTAAAAGATAAGAGAGCGACAAGAAAATATATAAAGTTCTTCAAGAATCATCTTTTATAGTAATTTCAAATTCGACATGATTTAGGCCTGTCCCTATTTGAGGCTTGGGTAGTTGACAATTGCTATCTATATATGTTTGTCAGATCTGATATCTAGAGAATATATAAATACACAAATTAGATTCCACTAACCTGAAATTCTTTTACTGTTTTACAGCACTAAGAGTTAACTGCCTCATAAAGTTGAAATCAATTCAGAAACATAAAGTTGAAATCAATTCAGAAATTGCAGTTTACTGTTCATATTGGATTAGTTACTGATCAATATGGCAAAAATTTCTTTCCAAAAGAAAATATTAATTACTGTTAAAGGTTTTGCATAAAGTTGATATATGACAGACACTTTACAAATGAAACCATGAACAAATGCATGGACTCATAGAAGAAGAGAAGTTGAACTCCTTCAACATTCCTCAATATACACCATCTCCAGCTGAGGTTAAATCTGAGGTTCTGAAGGACGGATCCTTCACGATCGATCGCTTGGAGGTTATTGAAGTGAATTGGAATGCGTACCAGAATGAATTTGACCTGTCTGATGCATTCAAGGATGGTGGCTACAATGTTGCAAAGTGCATGAGGGCTGTGGCTGAGCCATTGCTTGCCAGCCACTTTGGTGAAGCGATCATCGATGAGGTGTTCCGGAGGTATAGAGATATCGTTGCTGATCGCATGTCCAAGGAGAAGACTGAGTTTGTCAATGTGATTATTTCCCTTATAAAAGGATAATCATCTGAATTTCTTTATATCGATCATCCGTGGCTGCCCTAAAAAACCGTTGTTCTGATGATAAAATGATGGCCTATATTGTGATTCTAGGTTAAACTATTTCTTTGATCTTCAAGTTGTATCAGGGTAAAACTATTTCTTTGATCTTTTAGGTGTTTCAGGGTAAAAGTATTCCTTCTATTGTATTCGTAGCATCTTTATGTACGAATTAATAAATAATAGATATCAATCCTTAATTTCAAGGAGGCCAATTCCTACTTCCCTATTAATTTTGTTTGTCAATGATCAAACCCCCGGTTATAATCGCTGAGAAAGATCAGTTTAAGGACAGTAGCACAATTTTCAAATCAGCTGCCCTTGATACTGCTATAAATCATTGATTTCATGAAAACTTTTGTAATTATATATGCCAGTTGGTGCATATTGTCTCTTCTATTTAAATCATGTTTTTAAGCATAACAACTTGTTTATTAATTTTTGGTTGAAAATGATGGGAACAATGCTATCTACATCAATACCCCAATTACTACATAGAAGTCTGTTCGTAGGGGTGTAGTCTATAATAAGTTGTGGTACAAATTATATTTCTACCTAATAAATTAGCATGTACTGATAGTGGTTGGTTCTCTATGATTTATAGACTTGTAGTTATCAATTCATGAGAAGCCCGCAATTTTTTTGAGAAAACCAAAATCTTTTCGTAGACCCCAGGTATCGATACAAGAAAGCTCCGAGCTACAAGCGAGGAAGGTGAACCACAGCCCTTGATCAACAGGTTCAACAGAGCTAACTCAATTATACAATATCGATGATGGAGTTTTAACTAAAACATGTAAAATTTGCTGTCTACTTCTTTGTCATTGAAACGACAATAGTAACCAAATTGAAATCGTTGAAGCCAGATGCTCTGCCTCATGTGTTGCCAACCTTGCGAATAACCTATCAATTATAGCATTTCCAAAATGACTGGCAAGCAACTGTTCTGAAATAGCTCTTACACAATTTGCAAGCTTTTGCCCCGTTTCGTATTTGTCCAACACAAGATCATTGTCGCTAACGTCGTCTTCAAAATCCAAATTATGGCCCCTGCATTGTTGAGAGACCAGATCAATTCTGGGTCCTAAACATGTAATTTATCTGGTTCCGATTAATTCTTATTCTCCTCCACAATTTTCCCTTTCTTTTAATGGCTTCTCCTCCACAATTTTGGTACAATATGCGTTGTCCAACCCAAAATCTTTTTTTTCCCCTAAAATTGTTACCTCTGCTTAGAAAAAGCCTTCCATAGAAGGAACCTGGTACTCTTAATATTGAACAGTGCCTTAAGAGATCGCCCTTTTATCTCTTAAGCTTCTCAAGGAAAGCAGGAAGAAACCTGAAGACGTATTTGGAAATCAAATTCGGGTGATTTCAAATGCGGTTGTTGGCATGCATGTAGAGTCAAAAGAGAAATTCCATTGAAAACAAAATTTATTTTCCAATTGTTCTATTGGAAATTTGGGATCCAATCCTGCTTCACCAGGATCAGTGAAGGATTGGAGGTATATCGTACGCTAGAGTTATCTTTTACTAGATATTTATTTGTGTACCTTATCTGTATTTGGAAGCAAGAAAAAAATGGAGGAAATCCCAATCCTTAGAACATCTTTATTTTTTGTGATGAATTTACGTTCAACTTATGCAGAAAAACCATGTTATAAGCATGCTAGACATTATAACACTTAATCATGTAATTTATCTGGTTCCGATTAATTCTTATTCTCCTCCACAATTTTCCTTTTCTTTTAATGGCTTCTCCTCCACAATTTTGGCACAATATGCGTAGTCCAACAGAAAATCTTTTTTTTTTTCCTAAAAATTGCTACCTCTACTTAGAAAAAGCCTTCCATAGAAGGAACCTGGTACTCCTAATATTGAACAATGCCCTAAGAGATCTCCCTTTTCTCTCTTAACCTTCTCAAAGAAAGCAGGAAGAAACCTGACGACGTATTTGGAAATCAAATTCTGGTGATTTCAAATGCGGTTGTTGGCATGCATGCAGAGTCAAAAGAGAAATTCGATTGAAAACAAAATTTATTTTCCAATTGTTCTATTCGAAATTTGGGGTCCAATCCTGCTTCACCAGGATCAGCGAAGGATTGGAGGTATATCGTACGCTAGAGTTATCTTGTACGATCCGATCATTTAATTCTCTTTAAAAAACAAAAACAGAGATTGACCTGAAAATGACATTGAAGCCCTTTTTTGGAAGATCATTTAGAAACACTTGAAACTCAGGTGATTTCAACTGTGCTTGTTGGCATATCTTATGAATAATGCCAACGATTTCAGAGACTGTTAAGAAGGAGTATCTTCTATGATTCTCTTTGTCTTCAAGAACACTTTTTTCTCAAAGAATTATAGCCAACAAAGAGGAAAAAAATACAACAAATAAAGTCTAAAGCAGGTAAAAGAAAAATGAAGGCATTAGAAAAGAATAATGTACTAAATGTTAAAGAAAGGAAGAGACTTGTAAGCTAGAATTATTGGCACAGCTGATTTCTTTTTCTCCCTTATTCATGCAAACTGCACTTGCTTCGCCAACATCCATTATGCAGCGCTCCCAATGGAATCTCCTGGCTCTTCTCGTATTTAAAGAATTGAAACTTATTATTGGCATGCAGCAGAGAACAACACATCAAAAATCAAGGACTTTTACAGGTTTGCTATTTTTTTGTGCCCGTATTCAAGGGCGGAGCTAGTACATTTTAAAAAAGGGAGCCAAACAGAAAGATATGTGAAATAATTAAAGAGAGTTTTATATATAATTATGTTATCACTTATTTAAAAGATTAAATAAAATTAAAAAAAAATTAAACTTATCAAAAAGTGCACATTAATAGTAATGATAATATTATTTATATATATAACTGAATAAAATTATAAAATGAATCTCTTCATTCTTTGCGAGCAAAAATGGAAGAGAAAACAATTTTTCACACGTAAATAAATTGCTTCTTTACTTTGTGTGTCCTAACTCTTCTCTTATTTTCTATGTGTCTTTTAAATTATTATTAACATATTGAGTTATTAGATGAAACTATTGAAATATAATATGTTATGATAGGTTATTAGGTTGGATTGTTAAGATGTAATATATTATGATAAACTTAGATTTATATTAAAACTTAATGAGCTTGGATTAGAAAACTCACTTTTATTTTTTTTATAAATTTGATAAGTTTAGCATATTCGTTTAGAATTTATTTGTTGGGCTTGACTTGTAATATACTAACCATAATGGCTTTAATTTTATCAAATAGTATGAAGAATTAAATTAATTATTATATACAAAATTATTTTGAGAGCCATTAAAAATAAATATAATAAATAAAATTGTATTGAAAGAAATACAATTATTTCATTTTATTAATTTATATATATCATTGTTATTTAAAGTTTGCAACATACATACTAAGATACATTAGATACATTGGTTATTCTGAATAAAAAATAATATATTGATGAAATTCTACGTAATAGTGCAGCATTATAATTTATATTTAAAAATTACATAATAATTTATTTATTTTTAAAAATTAAAATTATAAAAAATAAAATCCACATAACAACAAAAAAGAAAACATGACAAGTAGAGGATAAAATCAACATATGACATAATAAAAAGAAAAGAAAAAGAATATGATTGATGGTTGGTATAAATTTGTGAAAAAAAATCTATAAAGATTTATAATATATGAGTAAATAGAATATAAAAAAATAAAAAAATAAAAAAATAAAAAAAATTAAAATTAAATCAAGTATATGAAATTATTTTGTTATTTTTTGTTTGTGATAATTATTAAATAAAAATTTATTTTGAAGAGGTTATTAAAAAAATTTTAAAAAAAATTAAAAAAAATTATCTTATATATAAAAAACTTTTAAAATTTTGGAGGGCCATGAGGAGGTTCCACCCCTGCCCATATCCGTATCTGGAAGCAAGAACAAGGGAGAAACCCAATCCTTGGAACATCTCCATTTTTGTGGTGGATTCGTATGCAGAAAATTATGTTATGAGCATGCCAGATATTATAATCCTACATTATTTGTCCGGGATAATTTAACTGATTTGACCCATTTGATTGATGTTTAGCTGCGTCTAGGAGTACAGAGGAATCTCTGCTGTTCACCAAAAGATAATGGGGGTAGGGTCGACTGATGAATGATTAATCTACTCCACAACCACGTTTATCTTGTTTGCTAAGAGAAATCGACGTCAGAGAATTGAGAAGGGCGGGAGGAGGACAAGATTTCAATATGTGTGAACTCAGGACGGAGGGTAGTATATTTACGGTTCTCCTTTTGGTCTTCGGCGATATCTACGTTGTCTTTTTCTCTCTGGGATAGAGTTTGTCTAGATTTCATTATTTGTTTTAGGACCTTTATCCGGAACTCACTTTTGTTTCAGGAGCTATTCCTGCCGAGGCTGCTGCCAATTGCTCTTTAAGCGGCTGCTTCTTTTGTAATTTTACAAAAAGATAAATCACCAACAACATGCAAAAACTTCATTCACCATAAGTAAAAGAATTCCCATTTCACTGAAGAGGTTTAGAAGAAAATAAATGATCGACAAACATGCCTGTATATATCCTTCTCTAACCAGCGATTCCATAGCCTTGCCCCCTATCCCAGTGGCATGGAAAATAAGGGTTTCATAACCTTCCTTTTGCAATCTCTCTTTCACAGCATTGACACATGGAGTTGTGACCCCAAACATGGTTATACCAACTGTACATTTTTTTCCTTCGCTACAAGAGTCTTGCAACCTCTCAAGCCTTCCAATCACCATTCCAGCCAAAGCAGCTCCAGCATTCGATAACACAACTCTACTAACACTATTAATCCCACAGATATCCACAACTGATGGAAACAATATCAAATCCGATATTTCAACATAAGGTTCAGTTTGACCACTAGTTACAGTTGATACAATGATCTTTGGCACACCAACAGGAAGCGAACTGAAAGCAGGTGATAGCAAAGATGTGCCTCCACTGCCTCCAAGGCCAATAGCTCCAGCAAGAACACCATCAGCCTGAGCTTTCTTAATAAATTGTTCAAGTGCTTTACTCATAATACCAACAGCTTTGCCTCTATCATCTGGAAGCATTGGGTTTTCTCCAACTGATTCAGAACAGCATAAAAGAATCTCCTTTCTTGACACAAACTTTAAATCATTTAAACTCTCGATTTCCTTTTGACCAACGGAGACATCAACTATCACAACTTCTACCTGTCATTGCTATTAGTGAAAAAGAGTAACCCAATTTCATTTTCTTTTTTTTTTTCCATCAAAACAGAAAAATCAGACAAATAAGAAAATACCAACATTGGCAAAATCCTTAAACTAAAATTAAAACCAAAGAAAATGCTAAAAATCTGAAAAAAAATACCAGCATTTCCATATCATTGTAAAATCAAATAAAAAACACTATCAATTCGAAACCAATCGAATTTGGCATAAGTAGGAAGTACCTTGGAGGAAGAGCTGTTGGAGGAGGCGTTGAGAGAGGATCGAACTGACTCGGACAGGAAACGGAGCTCGTCGAGCTTAGTATCAGCCGTTCCAACACAGAAAACTTTGGCACTGCCCATTTCCCTGGATCCCCGGACTCAGTTAGCCTGTACCCTGAGTTTGAAATGAGTTGAGCTTTGTCTTAGAATTCTTCCAGATAAAGCAACCTCTTCGAGTTAGTGTTGTTCTAAGGTCGGTTTCCAAAGTGTTGCCAGTTCGGTTGTTGGTGGAGACCGACTGTTTCCTGGCATAACGTCAGCACTTCTCCATATCATTTTTTCTTTTAACACTAACCAATTTTTTGTTGTTTGTTCAGATTGCTTCTGGTGAATATTCTGGATAAAGAGTGGAAAGAGTTGAAAAAATGGAATTTATAATAAGGTAATGGTTGATTTGATAATCGATACATTGCATAAACAATAATAAAATGTACATAAATGACACCACAGCCACATGGTTCTTCTTCATATTAAATCTACTAAAACTTTGGCTACTTGCATAACTAAAAGAAAATTTGGGTTCAAATTGAAACAGAACAGGATTTATATTTGATACAATGTCAATATAGAAATTTTTTAATAAATTTTCAATCTTTTAACGAGATGACAATATTTGAATATTTGATAGTGTATCATCAAATATAAACCATGTAGAAGAAAAACTTACATACAAATGTCAAATGGGTTAGACATCAATTATTACATAATGGAGCATGCCATGTTGGGCTCAGCACAGCGGTCCATATAGACAACGGACATTTGCTGGCAAACAGCACAGTTCTCAGGCTTCTTATCATCTTTTGTTCGGCTCAGGCTTCTTATCATCTTTTCTTCGGCTCAGGCTTCTTCTCTTCGGGCTTCGTTTGCGGTTCCTGTTTCGGAGGTGGCCCAACGCTGACCCGTTCAACAAGTTTTCCTGCTTTTCTCTTGCGGACTATGATTTCATATGGGTTAGCATCGCCTGTTACTGGTATTGTTACCTTGGCAGCATCAAGCTCGATCTTATCTACACCTGCAGATGATTAAATCTGAGAAAAATTGTCATGGATATGACTGATATTGGTGAATGAAAGGGGAGAAAGGCAAGAGGAATATGATAACATTGTGTTTTACCTTATACAGGAGCGGAATTAGCTAAATTTTGTTGAAAAGGCCAAACACAAAAGAATAAAAATTAAAAATTTTAAAAAAAATTAATATGTTAAATTCAATCAATAATAAAAATATTGATAATAAAAATATGAAATTAAATATAAAATTATAATTTATAAAATATAAATAATTAAAAACAATATATAAGATTTATAATTTCTTCTTATATAATTAACATTATTTAAATATTATATATTCAAAATAATTTCATTTCAATTAAATATCAAATATAAAGCATATAAAAAAATATATTCAAGTTAATTTCTTTTTATATAATCAGGATTAATAAAAACTGATACATCGATGAAATTTTAAATAACAATGTAACACTACAACTTATATTTGAGAACTATATAATAATTTATTAATTTTTAAATATTAAAATCATTAAAAATAAAATCTATGTAAAAAATAGATATCACATATTACATAATAAAAAATAAAAAATATGTTTAATGATTTGTAAAAATTTATAAAAGAAAATTTATAAAAATTTATAGCATATGAATAAATAGAATAGAAATGAAAAAATACATAAATATAAATTAAAAAAATTAAAATTGAGTATGTTATAAAAAAAATTTTAAAAGTTTTTTTTGGGGGGGGGGGGGGGGGGGGGGGGGTGGGTGGGGAAGGGCCATGACATAAGGAGGATCCGCCCCTGACCTTGTAGTCCGGAGATTGCCCTGAGAAGCTTCTTCTTGCATTTATGGGATGAGATATCAACTTTCAAGACAGTCTTCCTGACCATGGGAAAAAGTTACTACTCTATTATCTAAATGGACAAGTTTGGCTATCTTATTTAAGAGGCATCCGAGGAGAGGAAGACCGGCATATCAGATCCTTGGATTGTTCACCCTTCCTAGGTGGCTGCTTGTCTGGGTCTTGTATATCCTGAATCCATCTAACCATTTTATAACAATTGGATTTTTTACTTTTTTTAGCATTTGACCCTGAGCTCTATCATCTATGTTATTGGATCTCTATGTTCTTGTTCCTATTTGGATCTACTTGCTTAGAAGGTTATGCTTTCACATATATAGTATACATTATTGAAGGCCTAATGCCCCACTCACATTGATTAATTAATTGACCAAGTCAAGAAAGGAGAGAGTGCGAGAAACTAAAGATAAAAGGATGTCAATCACATAAATAACACGGGAATAACAATTCTTCACGTTCCTCGGGAGGATGCAGCCAAGCCTAGGTGCTGGACTGCCAGTGGTTGTTTCTATGCTAGTAATGCTGTCTCGAGCTGGTTATTTGTTGGTGCTTTTGTTGCTTGGTTTTGTTAAGACGCTGTCGAGGAGTTTGTACATTTTTATATTTATTTTAAGTTAAATAAATTATTATAATTAAAAATTAAATTAAATATTTTTATTTTTTACATTTTGATCAAAATTGTACTAAAATTTATTAGATTTCGAAATGAATATTTTGTCTAAAAAAAATATTTTTCCGTTAAACATGTAAGTTTAGCCGTTAATTAACTATTATTATTTTCATTAGCTTATTGATGTGACAAGAATAAAAAATAATTTTACTCTTAATTAATTTTTATAATTATTATTATATAATTTTATTATTTTATTATTTTTATTAATTTAAAAAAATATATGCTCTCCATTTGGGGAGCCCCAATCGAGCCCCCTACAAGAGCAACGATGCTTCCCATTTGGAGAGCTCGATTAAGGCTCCCCTCCCTTAGGGGTGGGGTGCCTTTCTGGAGAAGTTGGGAGTACCTATCAATGCTCTTTTTTTTTATTTTTTAAATATAATAATAATTTTTAAAATTAATAAAAAAATATTTTAATTTTTTTTAATCTCTATTAATGGTGTTTGTATTTTTGAGATAGAGTATTTATTTTAAAAATTAATGAACTTGTTTGAAATTTTGACTAAGATTTAAAGATATGAGAGTATTTTATCTTTAAAATTTTGATTACTAAAAATATTATTTATCATTTTATATTTATATGATGCTAATAAGGCGTTGATATGATATTGACATATAATGTAAAAATATTACATGATTATCTTATTATATCATATCAACATGACACATTATAATTAATTATGACATATTGACATGTCACATAAATATCATATAATATGTCTTAGTTATAAAGATTTATTTCATTCAAATAAAAATATAAAAATTTAATTAAATGAAATAAAAAAACAAAATTTATTTAAATTTTTTTAAATAGCACATAGACTTTTTTAAGTATTATGTCAAATTTTAATTATAAAATGGATTCCATTTCTACAATCTGTTATGTTTGGGATATTTTATCATATACAAAATTGAATAATTCTCCTCAACTCTATTATTATTCAATTAAATAAATGAATATTTCTTAATCATTTATGCACCATTGACAATTTGACAATTTTTGCATTGTTTTAGTCGTCCATGGTACGGCTCCTTGTGGAATCCAAGGTTCACGTGGTGCACGCACCGAAAGCCAGTACTGGCCACGGGCCACCGTTCTCTACACGAAAGATAGAAATGTCCACAACACGTCGCTAAACACTATCCAGTCATCGCCTCTGCATTATTGAAAGATCGGATCACTGCTGGGTCCTAAACATGTAAATTGTCTGGTTCCCATTAATTCTTATTCTCCTCCACAATTTTCTTTTTCTTTGAAAGGCTTCTCCTCCACGATTTTGTTACAAGAATGGGTTGTCCTTGTTTTTTCCCTCTTAATAATTGATCAAATAATAATAAATTGTAATAATTAACTCGGATCCTTTTGAGGTATTTAAATTATTCAGAAATTATTATGATTATCTGTTTCTTAATCACTTTAATCGTATTATTTGATGAAGTAAGGTATGAGTCGACATTTTTTGTTAATAATTTAGATTTTTGGTTCTATTATTTCTTTAATTCTTTTAATTATTACAATAGTTAGCATATATAACTAATTTATAGAGATTAAGGACCAACGAGGATGATGCCAAACTTCATCCAATATATATGGAAGGTAATTTTATAGCGCAAAAGCTAATGAGACGTCACTTCAATGACCTCAATAGTATGATGTATGCATATAGATGTGTGTATCTTACATATGTGTAGGGGGTGCACGTTTAAAATCAATTAATTTGGTTTAATGCTTGTCAGTCATGGGTGATAAGATGAAATTAACTTGGACCAAATAATAATCAAGATAACAAGATATTTCCAGCAAGAGTATCACTATATTATATGCTACAAAATAAAAGTTTTTCTTCAACGGAAATTAATTAATTATTTTACTATTTTTGATAAATATTGTTGAAGTTTTCTAATAGAATTTACTGAAAAATTTATATATTCAATTGAAATTTGGAAGATAAATGAAACTTCATAATCAAGTTAAATATCTTTTTGATTAATTATGTTTTTCATTTTGATTTGTCAAATATCTTTTAAATATTATTGAAATTGCAAATGTATTTAAGTAACAGCGACTTAGATTTTTGTCTTTATTTTTTAAAAAATTTGTTTTTAATTATCTTAATAGTAAGCATATCTAGGCTATACTCAGGGACGATGCCGTCAAAGTTCAACGTATACAGAATGGCGAAGGCAATTTGAGAATGCAAAAGGGGATGATACGTCACTTAAATGACCTCACTCATATGATGCATGCAGAAGGTCGTACGGTGGGTGCTTGTGTGTGTACGTGGTTTGGTTTCGTTGACAAACCAATTCGTTTAATTAATTAATGCTCTTAGGTATGGGTGGTAAAGATGAAATTAACTTCTATCAAATCATAATCAAACAACCTTAGGTTATTGAAATCTCTCTACCTTCATTAATTCGAAAAAACAGCCTTGTGGATTCATGTTAATTGACTTTCATTCTGACTTATAGGGGTTTATTTTTTAGTTAATGCTGAATTTTGGGCATCTAATTACAATTAGTTGCAAAATGGCAAAAGATTATGGGTAGGAAATTAAATATTATTATTATTTTTATTTTATTTATTCATATGTTATAAATCTCTATATATTTTTTTCGCAAATCTCAATAAATCATCAATCATATTCTTTTTTTTTTGTTTTTATTATGTCATATATAAATTTTATCTTTTACTTATCATGTTTTTCTTTTTTCTGCTATGTAGATTTTATTTTCTATTCTTTTAATATTTAAAATTAAATAAATTATTATGTAATTTTCAAATATAAGTTGTAGTGTTGCAATGTTGTTTAGAATTTCATCAATATATTATTTGTATTCAGAATAACCAATTCATTTTAACATGTATGTTGCTAACTTTAAGTAATAAGGGTATACATACAAATTGATAGAATGAAATAATTGTATTTCTTTCAATACAATTTTATTTATTATATATATTTTTAATGACTTTCAAAATAATTTTTAATTTAATAATTAGTTTTAATACAATTTTATTTATTATATATATTTTTAATGGCTTTGAAAATAATTTTTAATTTAATAATTAGTTTTAATAAAATTTTATTTATTATATATATTTTTAATAGCTTTCAAAATAATTTTTTATTTAATAATTAGTTTTATTCTTCAAACTGTTTGATAAAATTAGAGTCATTATGGTTAGCATATTATGAGTTAAGCCTAACAAATAAATTCTAAATTAATATGTTAAGCCTATCAAATTTTAAAAAAAATAAAAGTGAGTCTATTAATCCAAACCCATTAAATTTTAATGTAAATCTGAGCCTATCATAATACATTATATTTTAACAATTCAACTTAATAGCCTATCATAATATATTATATCTCAATAATTCAATTTAATAATCTAATATATTAATTAATAATTTAAAAAATAAATAAAAAATAAAAAGAGAGTTAAAACTTACAAAATAAAGAAGTAATTCATTTGAATTTGAAAAATTATTTTCTCTTCCATTCTTGCATACAAAGAGTGAGAGACTCTTTTTATAATTTCATTCAGTCATATATATAAATGACACTATTATTACTGTTAATATATATTTATTATATATCTAATATTTTTTAAATTTTATTTAATTTTTTAAATAATAATAATTAAATTATATACAAAATTCTCCTTTAACTATTTAAGGTTTTTTACTATTTGACCTCCTTGTTTAAAATGTTCTAACTCCATCCTGGTGGGACATGCATGGTGACGTAAGTGAAGCTAACTTGACAAGTTGGACCTCTTGTATAATTCTCTTAAAAGTGTACAGCGTTGGAAACAACAGGCTGGCAAATGCTTTGATGTCACGACAAAGCTGCGGTCGGTGGGTTTAGCCTCCCTCCCTCCGCCTCTGCTGTGGTTGTTGTTGCACAGAGCCTTGTAGCCTTGTGGCTAGGCACAGTCGACTGTTGCAACAACAAAGGATCTTCCCTTTGATTGGTCGAAATGGATGATTTAATTCATCTGAGAAATGTTAAAAGGAATAATATTTTTTTTTAAAAAAAGGAATAACAAACAATGACCCGCCAAACCTGACGACCTGAGGCAAATAACATCTATAAATAGGGCATGCAAACGTCTCATTGTACCCACAATTTTACCATCAATCATCCAGCTTGAGACGTAGTAAGAGAGAGATAGAGATCGAGATGGAAGTTGTTCAAGTGCTTCACATGAAAGGAGGACTTGAAGAAACCAGTTATGCAAACAACTCTCTGGTTCAGGTAATTACATTTCCAGATATATTTATCAGAATATTTGTCAAAAACTTTTCTAAGATTTTTTTGGCTTGAACTTTGGACAGCAAAAGGTGATATCCATGACGAAGCCAATCACAGAGGAAGCTATGACGAAGCTCTATTGCAGCACATACCCTGCAAGCATAGTCATCGCAGACTTGGGTTGTTCTTCAGGACCAAACACCTTGTTTGTGGTATCTGAACTTATCAAAGTGGTGGACAGTATCCGCCAAAAGCTAGGGCAAAAATCCCCCGAGTACCAAGTGTTTTTGAATGACCTTCCAGGGAACGACTTCAACACGATTTTCAAGTCCTTGCCCAACTTCCAAAACAAGCTGAAGAAACAACTTGGAGGTGGCAGCGGGCCATGTTTTTTCACTGGGGTCCCTGGTTCTTTCTATGGCAGGCTTTTCAGACATAATAGTCTGCATTTTATACACTCTTCCTACAGTCTTCAGTGGCTTTCTCAGGTTTAGTATCAGCAAATGTCTGAAATTATTAATGAAAAATATAGTAGCAGCAGAATGAAGTTTGTAATTTCTGAGTTAACTATTATGTTCCATTCAGGTTCCAGAGGGGCTGGAAAGTAATAAAGGCAACATTTACATGGCTAGCACAAGCCCGCCAGACGTTCTTAAGGCATATTATGAGCAATTCCAGCAAGATTTTTCGTTGTTTTTAAAGTGTAGATCAGAGGAACTGGTGGAGGGAGGGCGTATGGTTTTGACATTTTTAGGGAGGAGAAGCGATGACCCTTCAAGCAAAGAATGTTGTTACATTTGGGAACTCTTGGCCATGGCTCTCAATGATATGGTCTTTGAGGTACAGAGTTACATGGACATAAATCCTACTGATGTAGGAAGAGTCCTTTTCCTAGATATATACGTCTCCACTCATTCATCACTGAAAAGCTAAAAGGAAAACCTTAAAAAGTTCGAGAGAGACACGAACCCTTTAAAAGATAAGAGAGCGACAAGAAAATATATAAAGTTCTTCAAGAATCATCTTTTATAGTAATTTCAAATTCGACATGATTTAGGCCTGTCCCTATTTGAGGCTTGGGTAGTTGACAATTGCTATCTATATATGTTTGTCAGATCTGATATCTAGAGAATATATAAATACACAAATTAGATTCCACTAACCTGAAATTCTTTTACTGTTTTACAGCACTAAGAGTTGACTACCTCATAAAGTTGAAATCAATTCAGAAATTGCAGTTTACTGTTCATATTGGATTAGTTACTGATCAATATGGCAAAAATTTCTTTCCAAAAGAAAATATTAATTACTGTTAAAGGTTTTGCATAAAGTTGATACATGACAGACACTTTACAAATGAAACCATGAACAAATGCAGGGACTCATAGAAGAAGAGAAGTTGAACTCCTTCAACATTCCTCAATATACACCATCTCCAGCTGAGGTTAAATCTGAGATTCTGAAGGAAGGATCCTTCACGATCGATCGCTTGGAGGTTGCTGAAGTGAATTGGAATGCGTACCAGAATGAATTTGACCTGTCTGATGCATTCAGGGATGGTGGCTACAATGTTGCAAAGTGCATGAGGGCTGTGGCTGAGCCATTGCTTGCCAGCCACTTTGGTGAAGCGATCATCGATGAGGTGTTCCGGAGGTATAGAGATATCGTTGCTGATCGCATGTCCAAGGAGAAGACTGAGTTTGTCAATGTGATTATTTCCCTTATAAAAGGATAATCATCTGAATTTCTTTATATCGATCATCCGTGGCTGCCCTAAAAAACCGTTGTTCTGATGATAAAATGATGGCCTATATTGTGATTCTAGGTTAAACTATTTCTTTGATCTTCAAGTTGTATCAGGGTAAAACTATTTCTTTGATCTTTTGGGTGTTTCAGGGTAAAAGTATTCCTTCTATTGTATTTGTAGCATCTTTATGTACGAATTAATAAATAATAGATATCAATCCTTAATTTCAAGGAGGCCAATTCCTACTTCCCTATTAATTTTGTTTGTCTATGATCAAACCCCCGGTTATAATCGCTGAGAAAGATCAGTTTAAGGACAGTAGCACAATTTTCAAATCAGCTGCCCTTGATACTGCTATAAATCATTGATTTCATGAAAACTTCTGTAATTATATATGCCAGTTGGTACATATTGTCTCTTCTATTTAAATCATGTTTTTAAGCATAACAACTTGTTTATTAATTTTTGGTTGAAAACGATGGGAACAATGCTATCTACATCAATACCCCAGTTACTACATAGAAGTCTGTTCGTAGGGGTGTAGTCTATAATAAGTTGTGGTACAAATTATATTTCTACCTAATAAATTAGCATGTACTGGTAGTGGTTGGTTCTCTATGATTTATAGACTTGTAGTTATCAATTCATGAGAAGCCCGATTTTCAAGCTACAAGCGAACAAGGTGAACAAGGTGAACAACAGCCCTTGATCAACAGGTTCAACAGAGCTAACTCAATTATACAATATAGATGATGGACTTTTAACTAAAACATGTAAAATTTGCTGTCTACTTCTTTGTCATTGAAACAACAATAGTAACCAAATTGAAATCGTTGGAAGCCAGATGCTCTGCCTCATGTGTTGCCAACCTTGCGAATAACCTATCAATTATAGCATCTCCAAAATGACTGGCAAGCAACTGTTCTGAAATAGCTCTTACACAATTTGCAAGCTTTTGCCCCGTTTCATATTTGTCCAACACAAGATCATTGTCGCTAACATCGTCTTCAAAATCCAAATCATGGCCCTTGCATTATTGAGAGATCAGATCAATTCTGGGTCCTAAACATGTAATTTATCTGGTTCCAATTAATTCTTATTCTCCTACACAATTTTCCTTTTCTTTTAATGGCTTCTCCTCCACAATTTTGGTACAATATGCGTTGTCCAACTCAAAATCTTTTTTTTTCCCCTAAAAATTTCTACCTCTGCTTAGAAAAAGCCTTCCATAGAAGGAACTTGGCACTCCTAATATTGAACAGTGCCTTAACAGATCTCCCTTTTCTCTCTTAAGCTTCTCAAGGAAAGTAGGAAGAAACCTGAAGACGTATTTGCAAATCAAATTCGGGTCATTCTGACTTACAGGGGTTTATTTTTTAGTTAATTCTGGATTTTGGGCATCTAATTACAATTAGTTGCAAAATGGCAAAAGATTATGGGTAGGAAATTAAATATTATTTATTTATTTTTATTTTATTTACTTTTATGTTATAAATCTTTATACATTTTTTTTTCATAAATTTCGATAAATCATCAATCATATTTTTTTTTATTTTATTATGTCATATGTAAATTCTATTTTCTATTTATCATGTTTTTCTTTTTTTGCTATGTGGATTTTTTTTATTCTTTTAATCTTTAAAAATAAATAAATTATTATATAATTTTCAAATATAAGTTGTAGTGTTGTAGTGTTACTTAGAATTTCATCAATATATTAGTTTGTATTCAAAATAACCAATTCATTTCAACATGTATGTTGCAAACTTTAAGTAATAAAGGTATACATTCAAATTGATAGAATAAAATAATTGTATTTCTTTCAATACAATTTTATTTATTATATATATTTTTAATGGCTTTCAAAATAATTTTTTATTTAATAATTAGTGTTATTCTTCAAACTGTTTGATAAAATTAGAGTCATTATGGTTAGCATATTACTAGTTAAGCCTAACAAATAAGTTCTAAATTAATATGTTAAGTCTATCAAATTTAAAAAAAATAAAAATAAAAGTGAGTCTACTAATCTAAACCCATTAAGTTTTAATGTAAATCTAAGCCTATCATAATACATTATATTTTAACAATTCAACCTAATAGCTTATCATAATATATTATATCTCAATAATTCAATTTAATAACCTAATATGTTAATTAAAAATTTAAAAGACAAATAAAAAATAAAAAGAGAGTTAAAACACATAAAATAAAGAGGTAATTCATTTGAATTTGAAAAATTGTTTTCTTTTCCACTCTTGTATGCAAAGAGTGAGAGAGACTCTTTTTATAGTTTCATTTAGTCATATATCTAAATGACACTATTATTACTGTTAATATATATTTATTATATATCTAATACTTTTTAAATTTTATTTAATTTTTTAAATAAATAATAATTAAATTATATACAAAATTCTCCTTTAACTATTTAAGGTTTTTTTCTATTTGATCTCCTTGTTTAAAATGCTCTAACTCCATCCTGGTGGGACATGCATGGTGACGTAAGTGAAGCTAACTTGACAAGTTGGACCTCCTGTATAATTCTCTTAAAAGTGTACAGCGTTGGAAACAAGAGGTTGGCAAATGCTTTGATGTCACGACAAAGCTGCGGTCGGTGGGCTTAGCCTCCCTCCCTCCCTCCGCCTCTGCTGTGGCTGTTGTTGCACAGAGCCTTGTAGCCTTGTGGCTAGGCACAGTCAACTGTTGCAACAACAAAAGATCTTCCTTTTATATATACTAAGATTATATTCGTAATTACATTACGAAAAATATTAAAAAAAATATAAATTATATTGTATTAGATTTTAATTTGATATTTTTAAAAGATAAATTATTTGTAGAAAAAAAGATAAATTGATTTTAATTACAAAAAGTTATTTGTTTTGGTTTAAATTATGAGAAAATTGGTGGAGGATAAATTTATTTCAATAATATATATTACATCAATAGTTCCTTAAGTAAAAGAGGTAATAAACTAATCAAAAGGGAACATCATAAGCAAATCAAATTGTCCAAAAAAAAGTTTCCTACATTTGGTTAAACAAAGTGATTAAATTATTAGATGACTGTCAAATATGTTTTTTTTCCATTTGTTTGTTTTTGTTGTTGTGCTGCTTCTGCTAGACTTGTTGTATACATGAAAAGATAAAATTTGTTTAGCATCATCAACCCCATGACCATCGACATAAGATAAGGTAAGTAATTAAATTTTAAAATATTAAAAAAATTAAAACGCTGAAAAATCATTTTTAAAAATATCTAATTGTATAGAAAATAAAAAAGCTTCGTTCTTTCCTATATTTAATTCATCATTCGCAATGTAAAATAGAGATTAAAATTGGTAAAACATTTTCTGCAACTCAAGAAGCAGTAAAGTATGTAAAATGACAGGAAAAAAGGAAGAACAAAAGGTTGGTTTATGCTTTCTAGCAACAAAAGTGGTGGGAATAACAAATGAAACTTAGTAGAACAAAACTGTACTCAGTGATGAATAAAAAATGAAATTTTAAAAATTTGAAATACCAGAAAAAGTTGACATAACAAATGAAATTTTAGATAACAAATAAACATGGAATAATAACCAACATAACTCTTTCTGTAATCTCCAACAAAATCAATATCAATAACCAAGGCATGTTAGACATGCAGTTTCTACTTTGCAAATCTACTTTATGGTATCTTTTTTGTTCTGATCTTTTTTAAATTCACACACAAACTATGAAACTTCAAGCAGTATCTCCATACACGAATTAATGCTTTCATGAGGAAATGGATGCACTCTACTCCAACAGTGTATCTAAAACAAAATTTATTAGCTAGAAAAGTAGTATTCATTTTAGACCAAAAGGTCAAACAAAAGATCTATTGAACCTATAGAAAGATTGTTTTTGTACTCTTAAGCAATTGTTGTTCTTATGAATCTATTGATATATGGATTTTGCAATATATATAACAACAAAATCTTCTTGAAAACACACAATGGAAGGCTATGTAGCAATGATGGGAATTCTAAAAGATGATGACCATGGAATACAATACTTGATTGCTTAATCTTAATTTTACCATTTAATTTTAGTTATGAGGTAAAGAAGCAATCTTCAGATAATATTTACATGTATAATACTTAGAAAGAGTGAAATAACTATTGCTATGCGAATTGAAATTGAAAAGAATTTGATGATGATAGGGATCATTATAATATATATTGAAGTTGAAATTTTTATTTCTATAAGAAAATATTCCTCTTGCCCATATTACTTATATGGGGTGACCTGCTTCTACTTATGCTGATCCCAAAGCAGCTCCCATTCCTTAAAGCCCGATAGCAGAGTTAACCCCTCCTTCGGTCGGTTCATGAAAAGCTAACTATATGCTCGGTAGCTACCGGAAGTTGCTTCGCTCCCCAACTCGTTTAAGTCAACTGATGCCATAGGTCATTCTCTTGTTTACGAAACTGGGTTATGAAAAGCATCGAGAAAGAAGAGTGGAACAACTACCTTCCCAGTTTATCAGGACTCTACCTATTTGGTGGATTCTTGCCTTGGGCTTCACTCCCTTAATCCCGTTCCTTCGCTCTCCGGACTTCTTCCTTCTAGGCGAGTAAAGGCATAAACTTCTATAAAAAAATATAAAGAAAAACTCATGAAGAAAGCACCGGTAAGGTTGTACCTAAGCTTAAGTGCTGGCTGGCCTTTACTAGGTCTAATTCCCTCTGCGAGCTATCAGATCTAATGCACCATTCTTCGGCCTATTACGAACAGTTTCGATGTATCAGATCGTCTGTCGTTTTGAAGACTAAAAGTCAAATAAATATATATAGGGAGGGATTCTAATTGAATGACACTTGTCATTTAATTAGACATTCAATTGGAATTCAATTAGATATCCAATTGAAAGAAATTTTGAAGATAAAAGTCAAATAAATATATACATGGAGGGATTCTAATTGAATGACACTTGTCATTCAATTAGACACTCAATTGAAATTCAATTAGACACCCAATTGAAAGAAATTGAGAAATCAAATTATACTACTTTTATATATAGTAGATATATATATAATTAAGAGAAAAAAATTAAATTTTATTTTTTAAATAAGAGATTATATATTAATTAATGAGCCAAATATTTGGATGTAAAAAATCTTTCCTTTGATTAGTTGAAATGGATGATTTAATTCATCTGAGAAATGTTAAAAGGAATAATTTTTTTTAAAAAAGGAATAATAAATAATGACCCGCCAAACCTGACGACCTGAGGCAAATAACATCTATAAATAGGGCATGCAAACGTCTCATTGTACCCACAAATTTACCATCAATTATCCAGCTTGAGAGGTAGTAAGAGAGAGATAGAGATCGAGATGGAAGTTGCTCAATTGCTTCACATGAAAGGAGGACTTGGAGAAACCAGTTATGCAAACAACTCTCTGGTTCAGGTAATTAAATTTCCAGATATATTTATCAGAATATTTGTCAAAAACTTTTCTAAGATTTTTTTGGCTTGAACTTTGGACAGCAAAAGGTGATATCCATGACGAAGCCAATCACAGAGGAAGCTATAACGAAGCTCTATTGCAGCACATACCCTGCAAGCATAGTTATCGCAGACTTGGGTTGTTCTTCAGGACCAAACACGTTGTTTGTGGTATCTGAACTTATCAAGGTGGTGGACAGTATTCGCCAAAAGCTAGGGCAAAAATCCCCCGAGTACCAAGTGTTTTTGAATGACCTTCCAGGGAATGACTTCAACACGATTTTCAAGTCCTTGCCCAACTTCCAAAACAAGCTGAAGAAACAACTTGGAGGTGGCAGCGGGCCATGTTTTTTCACCGGTGTCCCTGGTTCTTTCTATGGCAGGCTTTTCAGACACAATAGTCTGCATTTCGTACACTCTTCCTATAGTCTTCACTGGCTCTCTCAGGTTTAGTATCAGCAAATTTCTGAAGTTATTAATGAAAAATATAGTAGCAGCAATTATATATAAGAATGAAGTTTGTAATTTGTGAGTGAACTATTATATTCCATTCAGGTTCCTGAAGGGCTGGAAAGTAATAAAGGCAACATTTACATGGCTAGCACAAGCCCGCCAGACGTGCTTAAGGCATATTATGATCAATTCCAGCAAGATTTTTCGTTGTTTTTAAGTGTAGATCGGAGGAACTAGTGGATGGAGGGCGTATGGTTTTGACACTTTTAGGGAGAAGAAGTGATGATCCTTCAAGCAAAGAGTGCTGTTACATTTGGGAGCTCTTGGCCATGGCTCTCAATGATATGGTCTTTGAGGTATACAGTTACATGGACATAAAGATCCTATTCTATGATATGTCTCCACTCATTTATATATAACTGAAAACTAAATTAAAAAGATAAAATAACTCCACTTTTTAAATTTTATTCAAAACTTTTTATAGATTTATTAATTTTCAAAATAGATATTTTGTTTTAAAAAATATTTTTTATTAGACACATAGGTCCAGCCGTTAATTAACTATTAATAATTTCCTTAATTTGATGATATTATAATATTAAAATATAATCTTCTTTTTTCATTTTTAAAATTATTATTATATAATTTTTAAAAAAAAAAATTCAGGGACTCATAAAAGAAGAGAAGTTGAACTCTTTCAACATACCTATATACACGCCATCTCCAGCTGAGGTTAAATCTGAGGTTCTGAAGGAAGGATCCTTCACGGTCAATCGTTTGGATGTTACTGAAGTGAATTGGAATGCACATGAGAATGAACCTGACCTGTCTGATGCATTCAAGGATGGTGGCTACAATGTTGCAAAGTCCATGAGGGCTGTGGCTGAGCCATTGCTTGCCAGCCACTTTGGTGAAGCAATCATTGATGAGGTGTTCCGGAGGTACAGAGATATCATTGCTGATCGCATGTCCAAGGAGAAGACTGAGTTGGTCAACGTGACTATTTCCCTTATAAAAGGATAATCATCTAAAGATCAATTATCAGTGGCTTCCCTGAAAAACCCTTGTTCTGATGATAAAGTGGTGGCCTATATATATGTTATGCAGTTGTGATTAAAGGTTAAACTATTTCTTTGATGTTTTAGATGTTTCAGGGTAAAACTATTTCTTGTATTATACTCTTATGCATCTTTATGTATGAATAAACAGATAATAAATATCCATCTTTAATATTCAAGAGGCTAATTTGTATTTCCCTTTTAATTTTGGTTGTCAATGATCAAACCCCCGAATTGAAATTCAGGGATCACATCTAGGCTTAGTTCATGGGCAATTGAAATTCAGAAGATTCCAGGGATCACATCTTTAGCACTTGCAAATTTTCCAGGTCTATATGGAAAAGCATTTTGCAACTTTCTCTCATTCGAAAGGAACCTGGGGACTGGAGTTAAAACATTGAAGATATTCAATAACTTTTTCAGAGAAAATATGAATCAGTTGAAAGAGAAAAATATCATCGAATAGCTTCATATTTTCATATTCTCGATTTCAGCATTTTAAGCTTGAATACCTTATCCTACACTCTGATGAACCGTGTTGATTCAATAAAGAAAAAAAAAACAGAAGAGAGAGAAAATACATTTCTGCCAAAGACGAAGGCAGCCAATAAAAACGAGGGAACAAGGCAACACGGAGCACTACAACAGTTGGTACCTAGTACGTGACAGCCATTTGTATAACAACATGTGTTCACTACGCTGTGAAAACAAAAGGAAATAACAGAAACACGCAAGCTGCAGCAGAATAGCAAAACGGTGTCGGATAAGATGCTCTTAAATGAGTCACGTGAAGCAGCAGCACGTGATTTCTTCTGCCACCCTTTGTACAAGCATTTGGCGCGTACCTCCAATATTGTTCCGGTGCTTGAACACCCAAAGACAGAACTCAAGTTTCAACGACTGGTCAACAGAATTCACTTGAGTTGCTTCAAACCCATGAACTCCCTTGGTTCTTTTCAATATGAATTCAGCTTCTACAGGACCAGAGATTGGACCTGCACAATGCACCAGATTCTATGTTAGTGAGAGTAATTTAAGGAACCAACAGCATGTCAAAATAGAAAATTAGCTACAATAGAGAATCGTCAGAACTTCATTATAAAGAACAAAAAGGTGCTGAACTGTACCTCCATGACAGAGCACAATGACATTAGGATTAATGCTATGACCAGCATCAGCGATAGCTTGAACGAACTACACTTTCCTCGATTGAGACAGCTGTCTTGGCACCTACAGAACCAGATGTGGTGAGTCCCATATGGGCCACTATTATATCAGCACCAGCTTTTGCCATTTCCACAGCTTCATTAGTGTTGAAAGCGTATGGAGTTGTCAAGAAACCCATTTTATGTGCTTTTTCAATCATCTGAACCTCCAACCTGAACATTACGAATGTAAAGCATCATATAAGGGAACTACAACATAGCTATAGTAAGAGTGAAATGCATTGTTTGAGGCATAGTAGCATACCCATATCCCATTCCCGTCTCTTCCAGATTTTGTCTAAAGTTACCATCAAATAATCCCACAGTTGGAAAATTTTGTACTCCAGAGAATCCAATTGATTCCAATTGCTTCAGGAAGTAATCCATTCGGCGAAAAGGATCAGTTCCACACACTCCAGCAAGAACTGGTACCGCCTTCACCACCTATGTATATTTGGAGCTTTGTGTCAAAAAGAAATCTTCACAAGGTGTTGCTGAAAAGCAGGGAAGTTGAGTGGGGAAGTTTTCAAAGTTAAATGTTCACAAATAAGATCATAGGGTCTTGTTATCCTCTAAATTGGCAGTTGATGCATGAATAATAGTATAATGATTTAAGAAAATAAAAAAAAGAAGGTGACAAGGTTGACAAAGATGGTACAAAAAAAAAAAGTTAGTCATTTTCCTTTTTCAACTGAAGAAATAAGTTTTGTGATAAAAGGTAAGATTAATTAAAAATAAAAGATTTACACTAGTGTAGATGATAATTGATGAGGCAAGCAAGCATGTCAAACTTACTGGCAGTACTTCATTCGCCATCTCAAGGACTATGGCATTTGCATCAGCAAAGGGCAATAGGCCCGCCAAAGAACCCCTTCCTGCCATACGAAAGCGTCCTGAATTGTACAAAACTATAAGATCAACACCACCAGCCTCCTCAAATTTTGCAGATATTCCAGTCCCTGCACCAGCTCCTACTATGGGCAGTCCGTTAGATATTTGATCTCTGATTTGCTGCAATATTCCCTGAGTTCTTTGAAAGGTTTCTGTCACAAAATTGTTACCAGTTAGTTTTCATCCGCATTGTCGCTAAGAAACATCTATAATCTAGCTACTTGATCAGCAGGCATTAACAGTAGTCAGAAGGAGTAACTAGTAATTTCATAATTAGCACATTCCTACACAAGCTTGTAACCTTCAAACTAATGAGCTGTTATACATGTCAAAACATATGCAGGGGTATAATTTTTTAGGTGTTCTGATCTTTTTCACCCTTACAACCACAATAATTATGATCAATACTTTATACAAGAAAAAAACAAGGCTTCCTTGAGAATAATTCAACCTGGTCTTGCATCAGGGAAGTTCCTTGGGCTATAGGTAATGGTCCCAGAGCTCAAAGAGTTCATATTGTAGTCCTGATCCTTTTGAAGGTCCTGGCTGGACTCACAAGAAGCAACCTGAGGAAGACTAGAATCTGTAGGACTCTTTGCACAGATCTCCATAAATGAGTCAACCAATGCATCCACAAACTCAGGGTCATTGATATGGTAAGGATACATCTTTACCTATTAGAACACATAATTTTCAATTTCATAAGGAAAATTGGAATGTAACATGCATGATATGATGAAAACAAATAAAGTAGAAAATTAAGGTGCACATTATTGGTACCTGCCGATCTTCATGTATCTGAATAAGTCTCTTCAGTTCATTTAAAAGGGTACCAGTAGCCTCAGGATCATAAAAGGGCTTCCCTGAAGCATCCAATGCTGAAACACCCTTTTGTGGCAGGCACACACAGATCTTGGACAAAGACTTGTTCAGTTTATCAGCTATAAAGCCAGCAAATTTTTTATTCTCGTCTGCTGTGGTTCGCATGAGCGATACCTTCAATCACCCATCATTAATACATAGAAGACACATTAGACAAAAGCAAACATGGTATAATCCAGAATAATTTGACCTATCTCTCCAATTGTTGAGCAGTGAGACAGGGAAAAGATTGACCTGATTTGTTATTTTGATATGCTATTTTGGTAGAAAATATGAAAAAAACCCAATTAACCATCTAATTGCAAAAATGAAAGTATGATAGAGTGATATAATATTTTTTCTACCATAACAATGATACAATATCAAGATGGTAATGAAGAAAAACAGAGGTCTATGGACTTATCACCTGGGCATTGTGGACATGAATCTTTCTTTGCTGAAAATTTGAGGGTATGGTATCTTTAGGTCCAAAGTTCACCATATCTAAGGCTCCCACACTGAGGACCAAAGGGATTTTCTTCTCTATGATAACATCAAAACGAGAACTGTCACAAGCCATCACACCTCCAACTACATAATCTGCAACCTCTGTAGTTGTAATGTCCAAAACTCCCTGTGTAACACGGAAAGGAAAAATCTGAACTTGAAGAATGAATAATAAAGAACAAGCAAACCATCATAGAGCAGCACACAAAATTAAAAATTTTCAAAGGTTATGAAATCAAATATGTTGCAGCAACAAAGCTTGAGTAAGCATAAGCATCCAGCTTCAATACTAACATGGGGCCTCAGAATATGGTAACTTCCAACAATCCTGGCGCTTTGCCCATTTCTCCTTAACTTTAAACATAAATAGTTTTACAACAATCAAGGCTCCATTTTGCTTGTAGCAAAGTCATAGAAAATGAAAAAGTTGAAACTTAATAATGACTGGAAAGTTTCTTACAAAAAGATAAATCACCAACAAAATGCAAAAACTTCATTCGCCATAAGTAAAAAAATTCCCATTTCAGTGAAGAGGTTTAGAAGAAAATAAATGATCGACAACATACCTGTATATATCCTTCTCTAACCAGCGATTCCATAGCCTTGCCCCCTATCCCAGTGGCATGGAAAATAAGGGTTTCATAACCTTCCTTCAGCAATCTCTCTTTCACAGCATTAACACATGGAGTTGTGACCCCAAACATGGTTATACCAACTGTACATTTTTTTCCTTCGCTACAAGAGTCTTGCAACCTCTCAAGCCTTCCAATCACCATGCCAGCCAAAGCAGCTCCAGCATTTGATAACACAACTCTACTAACACTATTAATCCCACAGATATCCACAACTGATGGAAACAATATCAAATCCGATGTTCCAACATAAGGTTCAGTTTGACCACTAGCTACAGTCGATACAATGATCTTTGGCACACCAACAGGAAGCGATCTGAAAGCAGGTGATAGCAAAGATGTGCCTCCACTGCCTCCAAGGCCAATAGCTCCAGCAAGAACACCATCAGCCTTAGCTTTCTTAATAAAATGTTCAAGTGCTTTACTCATAATATCAACAGCTTTGCCTCTATCATCTGGAAGCATTGGGTTTTCTCCAACTGATTCAGAATAGCATAAAAGAATCTCCTTTCTTAACACAAACTTGAAATCATTTAAACTCTCGATTTCCTTTTGACCAACAGAGACATCAACTATCACAACTTCCACCTGTCATTTCAATTAGTGAAAAAGAGTAACCCAATTTCATTTTCTTTTTCTTTTCCATCAAAACAGAAAAATCAGACAAATAAGAAAATACCAACATTGGCAAAATCCTTAAACTAAAATTAAAACCAAAGAAAATGCTAAAAATCTAAAAAAAAAAAACCAACATTTCCATATCATTGTAAAATCAAATAAAAAGCACTATCGATTCGAAACCAATCGAATTTGGCATAAGTAGGAAGTACCTTGGAGGAAGAGCTGTTGGAGGAGGCGTTGAGAGAGGATCGAACTGACTCGGACAGGAAACGGAGCTCGTCAAGCTTAGTATCAGCCGTTCCAACACAGAAAACTTTGGCACTGCCCATTTCCCTGGATCCCCGGACTCAGTTAGCCCGTATCCTGAGTTTGGAATGAGTTGAGCTTTGTCTTAGAATTCTTCCAGAGAAAGCAACCTCTTCGAGTTAGTGTTGTTCCAAGGTCGGTTTCCAAAGTGTTGCCAGTTCGGTTGTTGGTGGAGACCGACTGTTTCCTGGCATAACGTAAGCACTTCTCCAAATCATTTTTCTTTTTTTTTTTCTTTTAACACAAACCAATTTTTTATTGTTTGTTCAGATTGCTTCTGGTGAATATTCTGGACAAAGAATGGAAAGAGTTGAAAAAGTGGAATTTATAATAAGATAATGGTTGATTTGATAATCGATACATTGCATAACCAAAAATCAAATGTACATAAATGACACCACAGCCACATGGTTCTTCTTCATATTAAATCTACTAAAACTTTGGCTACTTACATAACTAAAAGAAAATTTGGGTTCAAATTGAAACAGAACAGGATTTATATTTGATACAATGTCAATATATAAATTTTTTAATAAATTTTCAATCTTTTAACGAGATGACAATATTTGAATATTTGATAGTGTATCATCAAATATAAACCATGCAGAAGAAAAACTTATATACAAATGTCAAATGGGTTAAACATCAATTATTACATAATGGAGCATTGCCATGTTGGGCTCAGCACAGCGGTCCATATAGACAACGGACATTTGCTGGCAAACAGGACAGGTCTCAGGCTTCTTATCATCTTTCTTCGGCTCAGGCTTCTTATCATCTTTCTTCGGCTCAGGCTTCTTCTCGTCGGGCTTCGTTTGCGGTCCCTGTTTCGGAGGTGGCCCAACGCTGAACCGTTCAACAAGTTTTCCTGCTTTTCTCTTGCGGACTATGATTTTATGTGGGTTAGCATCGCCTGTTACCGTTATTGTTACCTTGGCAGCATCAAGCTCGATCTTATCTACACCTGCAGATGATTAAATCTGAGAAAAATTGTCATGGATATGACTGATGTTTGTGAATGTTAGGGGAGAAAGGCAAGAGGAATATGATAGCATTGTGTTTTACCTTGTACAGGAGCGGAGTAAGCTAAATTTTGTTGAAAAGGTCAAACACAAAAAAATAAGAGTTAAAAATTTTAAAAAATTAATATGTTAAATTCAATAATAATAAAAATATTGATAATAAAAATATAAAATTATAATTTATAAAATATAAATAATTAAAAATGATATATAAGATTAATAATTTTTTTTATATAATTAACATTATTTAAATACTATATATTCAAGATAATTTTATTCTAATTAAATATAAAATGTAAAGTATATAAAATAATATACTCAAATTGATTTCTTCTTACATAATCAAGATTAATAAAAAACCGATATATCAATGAAATTTTAAATTATAATGTAATACTACAATTTATATTTAAAAATTATATAATAATTTATTAATTTTTAAATATTAAAATAATTAAAAATAAAATCTATATAATATAATAAAGAAGAATATAACAAGTAAAAAGTATATACCACATATTACATAATAAAAAAATAAAAAAAATATGATTAATGATTTGTAAAAAATTAAAAAAAATTATAAAAACTTATAACATATAAATAAATAAAATAAAAATAAATAAATAAATAAATATAAATACAAATAGAATTTATGTACCATAGACAATTTGACAATTTTTGCATTGTTTTAGTGGTCCATGGTACGGCTCCTTGTGGAATCCAAGGTTCACGTGGTGCACGCACCGATAGCCGGCACTGGCCATGGGCCACCGTTCTCTACAGTAAAGATAGAAATGTCCACGGCACGTCGCTAAACAGTATCCAGTTATCGCCCCTGCAGTATTGAAAGATCGGATCAATGCTGGATCCTAAACATGTAAATTTTCTGGTTCCCATTAATTCTTAGTCTCCTCCACAATTTCCTTTTTCTTTGAAAGGCTTCTGCTCCACGATTTTGTTACAAGAATGGGTTGTCCTTGTTTTTTCCCTTTCAATAATTGATCAAATAATAATAAATTGTAATAATTAACTCGAATCCTTTTGACGTATTTAAATTATTAAAAATTATTATAATTATTTTTTTCTTAATTACTTTAATCGTATTATTTGATGAAGTAAGATATGAGTTGACAAATTTTGTTAATGACTTAGACTTTTGGTTTTATTATTTCTTTAATTATTTTAATTATTATAATTGTTAGCATATATAACTAATTTATAGAGATTAAGGACCAACGAGGATGCTGCCAAAATTCATCCAATATATATAGAAGGTAATTTTATAATGCAAAAGCTAATGACATGTCACTTCAATGACCTTAATAGTATGATGTATGTATATAGAAATTTGTATCTGTGTATACGCATATGTGTAGTGAATGCACGTTTAAAATCAATTAATTTAGTTTACTGCTTGTTAGTCATGGGTGATAAGGTGGAATTAACTTGGACCAAATAATAATCAAGATAACAAGATAGTTCCAGCAAGAGTATCACTATATTATATACTACAAAATAAAAGTCTTAGCTTCAACAGAAAAATTTTTTTTTACTATTTTTTATAAATTTTGTTGAAGGTTTCTAATAGAATTTACTGAAAAATTTATATATTCAATTGAAATTTGGAACATAGATGAAACTTCATAATCATAGTTAAATATCTTTTTAATTAATTATGTTTTTCACTTTAATTAGTCAAATATTTTTTTAATATTATTTGAATCGTAAATGTATCTAAGTAATAGTGATTTAGACTTTTTTCTTCATTTATTTTTTAAAATTATTTTTAATTATCTTAATAGTAAGCATATCTTAGACTTTTGTCTTCATTTATTTATGAATTTTTTTAATTATCTTAATAGTAAGCATATCTAGGCTATACTCACGGACGATGTTGTCACAGTTCAACCAATTAATACAGAAGGGTGAAGGCAAATTGAGAATGCAAAAGGGGATGATACGTTACTTAAATGACACCTCAATAATATGATGCATGCACATGGACGTACAGTGGCCGCATGTGTGTATACGTGGGTTGGTTTCTTTGACAAACCAATTAGTTTAATTAATTAATGCTCTTAGGTATGGGTGATAAAAATGAAATTAACTTGTATCAAATCATAATCAAACAACCTTAGGTTATTGAAATCTCTCTACCTTCATTAATTCGATATAAGCAGCCTTGTGGATTCATGTTAATTGACTTTCATTCTGACTTACAGGGGTTTGTTTGTTATTCTGGATTTTGGGCATCTAATTACAATTAGTTGCAAAATGGCAAAAGATTATGGGTAGGAAATTAAATATAATCTTCTTCGGAACTGACTGATGAAAGAGATATCCTAGTTGCTCATGCTGAGGGAAAAAGCAAATATTGATTTGAAGGGTAATGACCTTGGTTTGCGTATTTCTTTGTACTTTTTGGATGGGATACAGTCATACAGAGGCGGAGCCTCCTTATAGGATGAGGGCCATGCGCCCCCAAAGTTTAAAATTTTTTTATACATTACATAAAATTTTTAATAATTTTTTAAAATAATTTTTTATTTAATAATTAATGTAAATAAAGAATAACAAAATAATGTTATATGGTTGATCGAGTTTTAATTTTTTTAATTTAAGTTATTATTCATATTTATATTTATTTTAGTTACTCATTTATTATAAATCTTTATATATATATATATTTGTAAATTTTTATGAACCATTAATCATTTTTTTTATTATGTTATATCTAAATTTTATCTTTTACGTATCAAGTTTTTCTTATTTCCTATAAGTAGATTCAAAATAATTTGTATTTAAAAATTTAATTTTAATATAATTTTATTTATTATATATTTTTTAATAACTTTTAAAATAATTTCTTTAATAATTAGTTTTATTATTCAAACTGTTCGATAAAATTAAAGTTATCATGGTTAGCATATTACTAATTAAGTCTAATAAATAAATTCTAAATTAATATGTTAAGCATATCAACTTTAAAAAAAAAAGTAAGCCTACTAATTCAAATTTATTAAGTTTTAATATAAATCTAAGTTATTATAATATATTATATCTTAACAGTCTAACCTAATAACCTATTCTAATACATTATATTTCAATAGTTCAATCTAACAATTCAATATATTAATTAGTAATTTAAAAGATAAATAAAAAAAAAATTAAAACACATATAATAAAAAGGTAATTTATTTGAATTTAAAAAATTATTTTCTCTCTCACTTTACATGTAAAGAGTGAGAGAGATTTTTTTTATAATTTCATTTACTCATATATATATAAATGATACCATTATTATTATTATTAATGTGTACTTTTTATATGTTTAATATTTTTTAAATTTTATTTAATTTTTTTAATAAACGATAATTGAATTATATTTAACTTTTTTATTTGATCTCTTTTTTTAAAATATTTTAACTCTATCCATGATGGACATGCATGTTGACGTAAGTGAAGCTAGCTTGACAAGTTGGACCTCTTGTATAGTTCTCTAAAAAGTGTGCAACCTCCGAGGCAAGAGGTCGGCGAATGTTTTGATGTCACGACAAAGCTGTGGTCGGTGGTTTAGCCGCCCTCCCTCCGCCTCTGCTGTGGTTGTCGTTGCACCGGGACTTGGAGCCTTGCAGCTAGGCGCAGTCGACTGTTGCAACACGGATCTTTCCTTTAATTGGTAGAAATGGAAGATTAAATTCATCCTAAAAATGTTGCAAAGGAATAAAATGTTAGTAATAAATAATCAGGATCCATCGACCTGGCGACCTGAGGCAAACAACGTCTATAAATAGGGCATGTAACATCTCATTGAGCACACAAATTTACCATCAATTATCCAGCTTGAGAGGGAGTAAAAGAGAGGCAGAGATCGAGATGGAAGTGGTTCAAGTGCTTCACATGAAAGGAGGAGTTGGAGAAACCAGTTATGCAAACAACTCCCTACTTCAGGTAATTAACTCTCCAGAAATATTTACCAGTTGAAATCACAATATCTGTTTACTAATATCAGTATACCCAAATATCTCTTGATCTTGACAATATAGATCGGTAAGTTTGCTGACATATTCACATTTGGGAAAATATCATATTTGTCAAAAACTTTTCTAAGATATTTAGGCTTGAACTTTGGACAGCGAAAGGTGCTATCCATGACGAAGGCAATTAGAGAGGAAGCCATGACTAAGCTCTATTGTAGCACCTACCCTGCATGCATAGCCATCGCAGACTTGGGTTGTTCTTCAGGACCAAACACCTTGCTTGTGGTATCTGAACTTATCAAAGTGGTGGACAGTATTCGCCAAAAGCTAGACCAAAAATCCCCCGAGTATCAAGTGTTTTTGAATGACCTTCCTGGGAATGACTTCAACACGATTTTCAGGTCCTTACCCAGCTTCCAGAACAAACTGAAGAAACAACTTGGAGGTGCTAGCGGGCAATGTTTTTTCACCGGTGTCCCTGGTTCTTTCTATAGCAGGCTTTTCAGACACAATAGTCTGCATTTCGTACACTCTTCCTATAGTCTTCAGTGGCTCTCTCAGGTTTAGTATCAGCAAATGTCTGAAATTATTAATGAAAAATATAGTAGCAGCAGAACAAAGTTTGTCATTTATGAGTGAACTATTATATTCCGTTCAGGTTCCCAGAGGACTGGAAAGTAACAAAGGCAACATTTACATGGCTAGCACAAGCCCGCCAGACGTGCTTAGGGCATATTATGAGCAATTCCAGCAAGATTTTTCGTTGTTTTTAAAGTGTAGATCGGAGGAACTAGTGGATGGAGGGCGTATGGTTTTGACACTTTTAGGGAGAAGAAGGGATGATCCTTCAAGCAAAGAGTGCTGTTACATTTGGGAGCTCTTGGCCATGGCTCTCAATGATATGGTCTTTGAGGTATACAGTTACATGGACATAAATCCTACTCATGTAGGAAGAGTCCTATTCCATGATATGTCTCCACTCATTTATATATAACTGAAAAGCTAAACGAAAAGAGTAAAATACCTCTACCTTTTAAATTTTATTTAAAATTTCATATAAGTTTATTAATTTTTAAAATAAACATTTTATTATAAAAAAATAATTTTTATTAAACATATAGGTCCAACCATTAGTTAACTATTAATATTTTTATTAGTCTGATGATATTATAATATTAAAAAATAATTTTATTTTTTTATTTTAAAAAGTATTATTATATAATTTTTTTTTAAAAAAAAATCAGGGACTCGTAAAAGAAGAGAAGTTGAACTCCTTCAACATACCTAATTACACGCCATCTCCAGCTGAGGTTAAATCTGAGGTTCTGAAGGAAAGATCCTTCACGGTGGACCGTTTGGAGGTTACTGAAGTGAATTGGAATGCATATCAGAATGAACCAAACCTGTCTGATGCATTCAAGGATGGAGGCTACAATGTTGCAAAGTGCATGAGGGCTGTGGCTGAGCCATTGCTTGCCAGCCACTTTGGTGAAGCAATCATTGATGAGGTGTTCCGGAGGTACAGAGGTATCATTGCTGATCGCATGTCCAAGGAGAAGATTGAGTTTGTCAACGTGACTATTTCCCTTATAAAAGGATAATCATCTAAAGATCAATTATCAGTGGCTTCCCTGAAAAACCCTTGTTCTGATGATAAAGTGGTGGCCTATATATATGTTACGCAGTTGTGATTAAAGGTTAAACTATTTCTTTGATGTTTTAGATGTTTCAGGGTAAAACTATTTCTTGTCTTGTACTCTTATGCATCTTTATGTATGAATAAACAGATAATAAAAATCCATCTTTAATTTTCAGGAGGCTAATTTCTATTTCCCTTTTAATTTTGGTTGCCAATGATCAAACCCCCGAATTGAAATTCAGGGATCACATCTATGAGTTCACGGGGATTGAAATTCAGAAGATTCCAGGGATCACATCTTTAGCACTTGCAAATTTTCCAAGTCTATATGGAAAAGCATTTGGCAACTTTCTCTCATTCGAAAGGAACCTGGGGACTGGTGTTAAAATTAACATTGAAGATATTCAATAACTTTTTCAGAGAAAATATGAATCAGTTGAAAGAGAGAAATATCATCGAATAGCTTCATATTTTCATATTCTCGACTCCAGCATTTTAAGCTTGCATACAGAAAAGAGAGAAAATACATTTCTGCCAAAGGCAAAGGCAGCCAATAAAAACGAGGGAACAACTGAACAAGGCGACACGGAGCACTACAACAGCTGGTACCTAGTACCGGACAGCCATTTGTATAACAACATGTGTTCACTACGCTGCGCATAAAACAAAAGGAAATAACAGAAACACGTAAGCTGCATTAGAATGACAAAACGGTGTCGGATAAGGTGCTCTTAAATGAGTCACGTACAGCAGCAGCACGTGATTTCTTCCGCCACCCTTTATACAAGTATTTGGCGCGAACCTCCAGTGCTTGAACACCCAAAGACAGAACTCAAATTTCAACCACTGGTCAACAGAATTCACTCCAGCTGCTGCAAACCTTCAAGGCGAAATCAGTTTTATCCTTTCTCTTTTGTTTTCTACTTGTTATATATATTTTTTCAACCAAAAACAATATTTATTTATATATAAGTCACTGAATAATACAGTGATGGGGCGTAGCTTTAAGCTGCCCGTTAAGTCTTTACACCTGAAATGGCTGCTTGGCAATTTAGACATTTGCCAATACATCAATAAATAAATAAAGCATGACAAATACAATCATGATGCATCTTTCAAAGCTGTTCGAGAGATGAAGACTTGTTTTCTGGCAATCAAGCAGGAGTATAATATTCATCAACAAGTCCATAACATTGAAGCAGAACCATATCACGAACAGTAGTTATCCAATGAATGCTGTGACACTGAAATTTGCGTACTCCAACCAACCGTGCCAGTTCTGGTGCAGAAGATGTGTAATATTTCTGGTACTAAATGTAGATAGCAATCACAGGGATAAAAATGATAAAGATCTGCCAAGCAACCTGAGACATGGCCGTCATGATTCCAAGGAGCAGGATAAAAAATGGGGGAATGCACCAACTAGGTAGTACTAGTAGGTATGGAATGTCAAATCCATTGCACTTTGATTCGTAAGGTGATCTCTGCACGATAGATTTGCCCGAGCCTTGTAATACTTTGTAGCAGATTTATCCTGCTTCTTTGGGTGATAAAATAAAAAGTTTTCATTTATCCAAACAAAAGAAGGGAGAGAACCAAGAAAACAACAGAACGGAGGTTAATGGCAGCTCCCTACATCAATACCCCAATTACTACCGAGATTAGCGAAAGAGGTTGCTACATTCGAAATACCTTAAAATGACCAACATGACAAGATTCTCAATCCCTTATATATTTTTTCTATAATAAAACGGCATAGAAGCAATCTAAAGAATATAAGAAAAGAAATGAGAGATTGATGAAATTGTTTCTGTGTATTTTTTCTTGAAAGAGGAGTATCTATTTGAAGAGAATTAAATGCTTGTTTGTACGCATACAATTATTTAAATATAATTACCATTCAAAAATAATTAGTCGAACATTATTATGTGCACGTGCCTCATACTTTTATTAAATAATAATATATATAAATTATATATTATTAATTAATTTAAATTACAAGATTACAAGATTTGGAAAGATTAATCATAATCCAATTCGCACTTATACTTTTATTTATTTACATAAATCTCTTTCTTTTTTTTTCTTTAAATGTAAAATTATGTTCCACTATATTTATTATTGAAAATGTTTGACGTTCAACAAAGCAAACTGATGAATTATATAAGGTAGACGGTCCACTTTTAGCTAGAGCATGTGAAATTTTCTGGCTACTTGTTTGTCATTGAAACGACAGTAGTAGCCACCTTTCCATGGTTGGAAGCCAGATGCTCTGCCTCATGAATCGCTAACCTTGTTAAAATTATAGCCACAAGCTGGAAGAACGTTGCAGAACAAGTCTTTGATAGTATCTTCTAGGATTCTCCTCGTCTTCAAAATCACTCTTTTCTGAAAAAATTATAGCCAGTGAACAGGGCAAAGAATAGAACAAATCAAGTCTAAAGCAGGTAAAAGAAAAATGAAGGCATTAGAAAAGAATAAAGCTGTATTTGTTAGAGAAAGGAAGAGACCTGTGCGATAGAACTATTGGCATAGCTGATTTCTTTATCTCCCTCATTCATACAAAGAACATTTGCTATGGCAATTGCCTTCCCAACTTCCATTTTGCAGTGCTCCCAATGGAATCCCCTAGCTCTTCTCGTTTTTAAAGAAGTGAAATTTATTATTGGCACCCGGTAGAGAGCAAATACATAAGAAATCAAGGACTTACAGTCTTACTAGATATTTATTTGTGTACCTTATCTGTATTTGGAAGCAAGAAAAAAATGGTGGAAATCCCAATCCTTGGAACATCTCTATTTTTTGTGATGAATTTACGTTCAACTTATGCAGAAAAACCATGTTATAAGCATGCTAGACATTATAACACTTAATCATGTAATTTATCTGGTTCCGATTAATTCTTATTCTCCTCCACAATTTTCCTTTTCTTTTAATGGCTTATCCTCCACAATTTTGGCACAATATACGTCGTCCAACAGAAAATCTTTTTTTTTTTCCTAAAAATTGCTACCTCTACTTAGAAAAAGCCTTCCATAGAAGGAACCTCGTACTCCTAATATTGAACAATGCCCTAAGAGATCTCCCTTTTCTCTCTTAAGCTTCTCAAAGAAAGCAAGAAGAAACCTGAAGACGTATTTGGAAATCAAATTCTGGTGATTTCAAATGCGGTTGTTGGCATGCATGCAAAGTCAAAAGAGAAATTCCATTGAAAACAAAATTTATTTTCCAATTGTTCTATTCGAAATTTGGGATCCAATCCTGCTTCACCAGGATCAGCGAAGGATTGGAGGTATATCGTACGCTAGAGCTATCTTGTACGATCCGATCATTTAATTCTCTTTAAAAAACAAAAACAGAGATTGACCTGAAATGGCATTGAAGCCATTTTTTGGAAGATCATTTAGAAACACTTGAAACTCAGGTGATTTCAACTGTGCTTCTTGGCATATCTCATGAATAATGCCAACGATTTCAGAGACTGTTAAGAAGGTGTTGTGCCCTGATGAATAGCCCAAGTTTGCCACTTTAACATGAGTTGGAAAAAAGTTACAGAATAAGTCTTTGATAGCATCTTCTAGGATTCTCTTTGTCTTCAAGAACACCTTTTCCTTTAAGAATTATAGCCAACAAAGAGGAAAAAAATACAACAAATAAAGTCTAAAGCAGGTAAAAGAAAAATGAAGGCATTAGAAAAGAATAATGTACTAAATGTTAAAGAAAGGAAAGACTTGTAAGCTAGAATTATTGGCACAGCTGATTTCTTTATCTCCCTTATTCATGCAAACAGCACTTGCTACAGCAATTGCTTCGCCAACATCCATTATGCAGCGCTCCCAATGGAATCTCCTGGCTCTTCTCGTATTTAAAGAATTGAAACTTATTATTGGCATGCAGTAGAGAACAACACATAAAAAATCAAGGACTTTTACAGGTTTGCTATTTTTTTGTGCCCGTATTCAAGGGCGGAGCTAGTACATTTTAAAAAAGGAAGCCAAACAGAAAGAGATATGAAATAGTTAAAGAGAGTTTTATATATAATTATGTTATCACTTATCTAAAAAATTAAATAAAATTTTTTAAAAAATAAACTTATCAAAAAGTGCACATTAATAGTAATGATAATGTTATTTATATATATAACTGAATAAAATTATAAAATGAATCTCTTCATTCTTTGCGAGCAAAAATGGAAGAGAAAACAATTTTTCACACTTAAATAAATTACTTCTTTACTTTGTGTGTCATAACTCTTCTCTTATTTTCTATGTGTCTTTTAAATTATTATTAACATATTGAGTTATTAGATGAAACTATTGAAATATAATATGTTATGATAGGTTATTAGGTTGGATTGTTAATATGTAATATATTATGATAAACTTAGATTTATATTAAAACTTAATGAGCTTGGATTAGAAAACTCATTTTTATTTTTTTTATAAATTTGATAAGTTTAGCATATTCGTTTAGAATTTATTTGTTGGGCTTAACTAGTAATATACTAACCATAATGGCTTTAATTTTATCAAATAGTATGAAGAATTAAATTAATTATTATATACAAAATTATTTTGAGAGCCATTAAAAATAAATATAATAAATAAAATTGTATTGAAAGAAATACAATTATTTCATTTTATTAATTTATATATATCATTGTTATTTAAAGTTTGCAACATACATACTAAGATACATTGGTTATTCTGAATAAAAAATAATATATTGATGAAATTCTACGTAATAGTGCAACACTGTAATTTATATTTAAAAATTACATAATAATTTATTTATTTTTAAAAATTAAAATTATAAAAAATAAAATCCACATAACAACAAAAAAGAAAACATGACAAGTAGAGGATAAAATCCACATATGACATAATAAAAAAGAAAGAAAAAGAATATGATTGATGGTTGGTATAAATTTGTGAAAAAAAATCTATAAAGATTTATAATATATGAGTAAATAGAATATAAATAAATAAAATATAATATAATATAATATAATATAAATAAAAAAATTAAAATTAAATCAAGTATATGAAATTATTTTGTTATTTTTTGTTTGTGATAATTATTAAATAAAAATTTATTTTGAAAAGGTTATTAAAAAAATTTAAAAAAAATTAAAAAAAATTATTTTATATATAAAAAACTTTTAAAATTTTGGAGGGCCATGAGGAGGTTCTGCCCCTGCCCATATCCGTATCTGGAAGCAAGAACAAGGGAGAAACCCAATCCTTGGAACATCTCCATTTTTGTGGTGGATTCGTTTGCAGAAAATTATGTTACAAGCATGCCAGATATTATAATCCTACATCATTTGTCCGGGATAATTGAACTGATTTGACCCACTTGATTGATGTTTAGCTGCGTCTCGGAGTACAGAGGAATCTCTGCTTTTCACCAAAAGATGATGGGGTTAGGGTCGACTGATGAATGATTATTCTACTCCACAGCCACATTTACATTGTTTGCTAAGAGAATCGACGTCAGAGAATTGAGAAGGGCAAAACGAGGACAAGCTATCAATAGGTGTGAATTCAGGACGAAGGGTAGTATATTTACGGTTCACCTTTTGGTCTTTAGCGATATCTACGTTTTGTCTTTTTCTCTCTGGGATAGAGTTTGTCTAGATTTCATTATTTGTTTTAGGACCTTTATCCGGAACTCACTTTTGTTTCAGGAGCTATTCCTGTCGTGGCTGCTGCCAATTGCTCTTTAAGCAGCTGCTGCTTTTGTAATTTTACAAAAAGATAAATCACCAACAACATGCAAAAACTTCATTCACCATAAGTAAAAGAATTCCCATTTCACTGAAGAGGTTTAGAAGAAAATAAATGATCAACAAACATACCTGTATATATCCTTCTCTAACCAGCGATTCCATAGCCTTGCCCCATATCCCAGTGGCATGGAAAATAAGGGTTTCATAACCTTTCTTTTGCAATCTCTCTTTCACAGCATTAACACATGGAGTTGTGACCCCAAACATGGTTATACCAATTGTACATTTTTTTCCTTTGCTACAAGAGTCTTGCAACCTCTCAAGCCTTTCAATCACCATTCCAGCCAAAGCAGCTCCAGCATTCGATAACACAACTCTATTAACACTATTAATCCCACAGATATTCACAACTTGAAAAACATGATAAAGGGGCACAGCAAAAATGACGTGAAGGGATATTCTTCATTCATAGGAAAAATCTTCATAGGGCACTCTACAGAGAATGTCAGATTTATATACAGAGGATTACAAGTACAAATCAGGAAGCTTAACTAATTTCATGTTTAACTAACACTAACTAACTAATTAACTAGAATTTAAAACAAGAAGTTATTAATTGAAACGGTGAGTTTCATATACAACATTCTACTGTTTCCTTGCTTTAGTTAAACGATGCGTATAGGGAGAGTAGTGCTCTGCAATGGCTTCAAGATTCAACAACATCCTTTCTCTTCCTTTGCTCTTCAGCTATCCAGATCAATCTTGAGGTTATTTATATACTTCCATTTCTAATACTCCCCCTCAAGATGAATGATGAATGTTATCAACGTTTATCTTGCTTAACAAACTCTTAAAGTGTTTTGGCTGTAAAGCCTTGGTGAAAATATCTGCTAGCTGCAAATTTGTTGAAATGTGCAAAAGCTTGACTTCTCCAGCCATTACCTTCTTGCGAATGAAATGGAAATCCATTTCAATATGTTTAGTCCCCTCATAGAAGACCAAATTTTTACTGATATAAATTGCTGACTGGTTATCTGAATATAACTCTACTGCTCCTTGATGCACGATTCCAAAGTATGACAACAGAGACTTTATCCACACGATCTCACAACAGGTTGCAGCCATTGATTGATACTTTGCCTCTGCTGAACTCCTTGCAAGTACAGCCTGTTTCTTCGATTTCCAACTTACCAAAGAGTCTCTAATAAAAATACTATATCCAGTAATTGACCTCCTTGAATCAGGGCATCTTGCCCAATCACTGTCACAGTAAGTTTTAATTCTCAAGTCTGATTTGGAACTCATCAAAATTCCTTGTCCTGGTGATCTTTTCAGATACTTCAGCACTCTATAAGCTGCCATAAGATGTCTGTGTGAAGGCTTTTCCATGAATTGAGAGAGAACCTGAACAGCAAAAGAAATGTCAAGTCTGTTAAATGTTAGATATAACAGTTTACCAATGAGCTATCTGTAACTTGTTGGTTCTGCTAGTTTTTCTTCATCATCAGTTTTATGTAATCTATAATTGTAATCTATAAGAGTATTGACAGGCTTGGCTCCTGATAAACCATGCTCTTCCAATAGATCCAGGGTATACTTCCTCTGACAAATTGAGATTCCTTCTAGTGATCTTGCAATCTGAAGTCCAAGGAAGAATTTAACAACACCAAGGTTTTTTAATCTGAACTGTGTACTCAAAAATTCTTTAACATTATGTGCTGCTTTGGTAGATGTACTCCCAATAATAATGTCATCTACATAGAGTAACAAAGCAATGAATTTTCCATCTCCTGTCTTCATAGTAAATAGTGAATAATCAGAAGTTGACTGTTTGAAGCCATAATGTAGGATTGCTGCTGTGAACTTAGCATTCCATTGCCTTGAGGCCTGTTTGAGTCCATAGAGTGCCTTGTTGAGTTTACATACTAGTTTTGTACCTGAAGGATACTCCCTCTTAATGTCATAACCTTCAAGTATTTACATGTAGACACCCTCTTCTAGGTCTCCATTTAGAAATGCATTATTCACATCTAATTGTGATAATGTCCAATTATATGCAGCAACTAAAGCAAGGAATATTCTAACTGTGGTCTGCTTTGCAACTGGGCTGAAAGTCTCTTGGCAATCAAATCCTGCTATCTGATTGTAACCTTTGGCCACAAGTCTGGCCTTGTATCTCTCAACCTGACCATTAGCATTAAACTTAGTTTTGTACACCCATCTGTATCCTATGATGTGAGCATTGGGAGGCCTAGGTACTATTTTCCATGTATCATTATCCTCCATAGCTTTCAGCTCCTGTCTCATAGCTTCTTTTCAATGCAAATGACTAATAGCTTCATGATAAGAATTTGGTTCATGTAATTGTGACAATGTAGTAATAAAGGCTTTATGTGCAGAAAACAAGAACTTGCAGGATATGTACTTTGAAATAGGATAGGTTGTGACACTGTTTGATGTAGAAGGTAAATCAGTGTAATATGCCTCTAGATATTTAGGAGGGTGTTTTGATCTTAAACTTTTTCTGACTTGCAAATTGTCTGATAAATCACTGCTGTTTTGATTACCAATTGCATCAGGCATATTTTGTATACTGTCAGCTGTAGTAGGCATGCTGACTGTGCTAGGTGAATGAATTGCAAAGTCATGTGATTTTGGTGTTTTTGATGTTTGTGATGGAGAAATAGGTTCAAATAAAATTGGTTCAGTTGTTGGTTGGCCTTGTGAAGGGAGATTTGAATGGCAAATGTCTGAATTGTTTAGATAATCAGCATGCACACTAAGCGTTTGTCACGACCCAATTCCCGGGCCATGACCGGCCCAAGGACCCAATGAGCATAGCTCACTAAGCCCAAGCAAGCCTATTGTCACTTACTTCACTTATTGTATTCCACATATTCTCGTGTGAGGCATCCACACGTAATGCACCCAGTGTGCATATAACGCCAAATAACAATGGCATTTCCGATCATACATACACACACACACCCTTTCCGGGGGTGGACACAGCCAAAGCACAATGGCATTTTTAATCACAATATACATGCACTGTTCCAGTCATGTATTTAGCAATTCACATTGCTTACACATATTTACATTCATACCAGTCAAATATAAACTCCGACAATGTACATTACATGTACATACACATCATACAGAAATCCAAGACTACCAGCGGAGACATGTACAATAAAGCGGCAACTAGTGAATGCCAGACACCTACCAGGAGATGGACTACTGTGATCCCGCGATCTAGGAATCTACAATCTCCTGATCTGAAAACATGAATTTTTGAAAACGTGAGTATAAAACTCAGTGAGCAAACATTAGATAGGAACAAGCCATAATATCGAGAAGGGTTAAAATATGATGCATACATTTGGAACACATTCATTTTTATTCAATTTATTATCAAACCCTTCCCCTCACTTCAATTTAATTTATAATGAAGGAATAATCAAATTCATACATACGCACACAGATAAGTACAACATTCCATTGTCTCACCTGCTGAAAATATCGTGTGCACCATGTGCACTCACCAGCTCATGTGCATCCCCCCACATCGTGCACATAGCTGGAGTGGTCCTGTGCACCATATGCACTCACCAGCTCATGTGCATCCCCCACATCGTGCCCATAGCTGGAGTCATCATCATGTGCACCATGTGCACTCACCAGCTCATGTGCATCCCCCCATATTGTGCACATAGCTGGAGTCATCATCATGTGCACCATGTGCACTCACCAGCTCATGTGCATCCCCCCACATCGTGCACATAGCTGGAGCTACAGTGTGCATCCCCCCACATCGTGCACCAACAATACCTTCCACATCCAACTTCTCCGACATGTGTTTTTCCACACATCACACACACGTACATTTACATATATATTAACAATATCAAATGTCAATACATTACACATATTCACACATATGTGACACATATATAACAGCACAATTTCATGCCTTCATGCTTACCACAATTCATCACATAAAATCATTTTATCAGGGGCTAGTTCCCGGCACATGTTTTAAAAAAAACTTTGAATAAATCATTTAATCAGCTAATTCAATACAATGTGCATTTCCCAAATCATTTGAAATGCAAGTTCACTCACCGTCTCACAAATCCGGATGCACTCAGATTAATCGTCCTCAATTACGATTCCCTTGCCTTTTCCGGACTTCTCACCACCTTAACACAGAATAAAATTAAGAAATTACTATAATGCCCCCAAACCAATACAAATTAATTTAAATTGCTAACGCATGATACGCAAAGGCAAAAATGCGTCCGATTATCGCTTTAACGCGGTATTGCCTAATTTCGACCGATTACCCGATTAATCGGCTATTATGTCCAATTTAATTCCGAATTGGTCAATTCTTCTTCTAATACTTTAATTCACCACAAATCATTCAATTAATGCCAATTTCAGAATCCAATCTTTTCCATTTCTTTATGGAAAATTCGGCCAATGTAGTGCATTAGCACTGAAAATTTTCTACTACATTTTCTCACTTTAAATTGTCATTTTTCTATTTTCTTTCATTTCAAATGAAACCATTTCATTTGAAATGAACCAATTCCTCATGCATTCTCTACACACTAGGTTCGGCCTAACAAAGAACAACCATGAAATTCAATTTCCTTCTTCCATTTTTTTCCATAATCGTGCTTAACTACTCCTAAACACCAACATAGTTTAAACTCAATCCATTCCAACATCAAATCCATACTCAAACCCATTTTTCAGAATTCTTCCCATCATGATATCTCCATATTAAACCATAGAATTCAAGAACAAAAGCATAGATATTAGAGATCACAAGCCAAAGTAGAGATTTATTACCCTTTTTCACTTGAATTCTCCTTGAAATCACACTTTGTCTTGAATTTCCCCTAGTTTTTTGTGTTTTTCTCCTTTGTTCTTCTTTTTTTTGCTTCAATTCTGGTGGGTGCCGACTTTGAGAGAGAAATGAGGGTTAAATGCTGATTTTTTATGGCTTAAATAATAAAATATAAAAGCTTGCCACGTGGCACCATGTGATTGGCCCGTTTTTTGACTTTTTGACTTTTTCTCCCATTAGATCTCCACCACTTGATTAGTCAAGCCCAAATCTGATCCAAGGATGATCATGGCTGGAAAAATTTATTCTGGTAGTGGAAAATTACCGAAATGCCCCCGAGATGACAAAATTACGATTTTACCCCTATACTCCGAAATGTCCCAGAATTTCATTATTTTCACTGTCCAACCTCAAATAACATCAATATAAATCAATATTACCCAATTGGGGCAAAATCCTTTCAAAAAAATTCACATTTAGCACTCCGGTGGTAAAATTACCATTTTGCCCTTGTGCTCCAAAAAAACACCGAGAATCACCATTTTACACTGCTAAACATCATTTTATACTCCAAAAATCATAACTATATGTCACATAATTATATTTGGCCCAATGTGATCAAATCTTGGTTAAAAATCTCCATAAATCAACAAATGAGAAAATGACCGTTTTGTCCTTAACCGATCAATTTTTTCGATTAACTCCAGACTGGACCTTGAACTCTGAATCACTATTTTGACCTATTCTGTGGGTCTCAGAATTTTGAAATTCCTCTTAGAATTTCTATTAAACTAGTTGAAGCTCGATTTAACTTAGTTGTACCAATAGGTACAATACCGGTTTTCTAACAACTTAGACAGGGTCTCACAGTGTTTGACAGAATGAAGAGGTTTGTGAATCATGTTGTTTTGTGTGAAATGGAAACACATGCTCATGAAAAACAACATTTCTGGATATGAGGACCTTATTTGCTTCTAGATCATATACCCTATACCCTTTAATGTTGTTTGATATCCTAAGAAAATGCATTTACTTGCCCTTTTTTCCAGTTTCTTCTTATTTTGTGTTAATGTAGATGTAAAGCATAATGAACCAAAGACTCTAAAATAATCATATGAAGGTAACTTATTATACAACAATTCAAAAGGTGATTTGTTTTTAAGAATTCTTGAAGGCATTCTATTGATTATATGTATTGTTAACACTGCATCCCCCCAAAAATCAATAGGAACCTTAGACTGATACGTAAGTGCTTTTGTCACAATCAAAATATGTTGTTGTTTTCTTTCAACTACTCCATTATGTTGTAAAGTTTCTACACAAGATAGTTGATGAACAATCCTAGTATTTTGATAAAAACCACTAAGTTTGAACTCCTGTCCATTATCAGACCTTAAGCTCTTAATTGTTAAGTTGAATTGTCTTTGAACAAGTTTCTCAAAGGAAAGAACTATTGATAAAACATCTGATTTACTTTTTAATAAAAATATCCAAGTGAAACGACTATAGTCATCCACTATAGTAAGAAAAAATCTTTGGCCTGCCATTGTTGGATTCCGATACGGCCCCCAAATGTCAAAATGCATCAGTTCAAAAACTCTTTCAGTGTCTTGCACATGTACTGGAAATGAAAGCTTTTTCTGTTTAGTTAATGGACAAACTTCACAAACTAAATTTTCAATGCATTTAACATTTGGAAACTTTTGGTTTATTACATAGATTCTTTCAACAAGAACATGGCCTACCGTAAATTGCCAAAGATCAAAAGAGTTGTGTCCTGCTTCACAAGAACTGACAGATAAAACCTTTGAAAACTTTACAAATTTTTCAAAAAAGAGATTTGAAAAATCTTGCTCATCCTGATTATCTTGCATCAAGTAAAGTCTTGAGACAGCTCTAGCTACCCTAATCACAGTCCATGAATGAATGTCCTGAACAACACAACACTTGTCAGTAAAAAACACATATTTTTTCTTGTTTTTGGTCATCCGTCCTACTGACAACAAATTAAATTTAAAGCTAGGGACACATAAGACATCATGTAATATCAATTTTGGACTTAACATCACTGTTCCTATACGTGAAACTGGAGCTTTCTTGTTGTCTGGCAAATGAACAAAGCAGTTTCTTACTGGTTTTGCATCCATAAAACATTTCAAAGAATAGGTTATATGATCTGTAGCCCTTGAGTCAACTATCCAATGATGTTGTTTAATCATGTCAATGCTTACATTACTGAATCTAGAAGGCATGTTATTGACAGTGTTAAAACAAAAATGGCTCGAAACAATACCTGCAAATGCTAAATTGACAAGTGAATGTTTGTTTGGTTGAATGTTTGGTGAGACATTCTTACCATCTTTGCCATTTGCCTCATTTACATTCAAGAACTTCATGAGCCTATTCACCTGCTGCTATAGGATGGATAACTGAAACACAGAATCAGTTCCTAAATCCCCTTCTTGCTCGACATGTTTTTCATCCCCTGCACCAGTCTCATAGCGCCTTGATATACTGTTTGCTACAATTTTTCCTTTTTTGACATTGTTATTCTTTTTAGTGAATTTGAAATCTTTTGGGAAGCCGATAATTCTATAACATTTATCCTTTGTATGTCCCTTCTTGCCACAATGATTGCAAACAACTTCTTTTTTCCATTTCTTCTTATGGTCTGCATTCACCATCATAGCAGAAGATTCTATGACAGGCTGTCCTTGTAGCATCATACTTCTCTGACTTTTCTCTTTTAAAACTAAACTATAAACTTTATCCAATGCAGGAATTGGATCCATGAGAATTATCTGAGATCTGATAGCTGAAAAAGACTCATTTAATCCATTCAAAAACCTGAACACCATGTCCTTCTGATATTGTTCTGTATACTTTCTAAAACAATCAGGATTGCATTTTCCACACTGGCAGTGAGGTAATGGTCTATAGCTTCTTAATTCCTCCCAAATTCCCTTTAACTCAATAAAATAATCATCCACAGTTCTAGTTCCCTGAGTCACATTTCCAAGTGAATACTGAAGATTACAAATCCTAGTGTCATTTGCCTGAGCAAAGTTTTCCCTAAGCGTTTTTCATATTTCAGCAGCTGAATCCATATAAAATATGGTTGAAACAACTGGTTGTGTGATAGAATCTAACAGCCATGCCACAATTAGATTATTGCAGCGGGTTCAAGACAAGAAAAGGGGGTCTGAAACATCAGGTTTGGGAATTGTTCCATTAACAAATCCTATTTTGTTTATGATGGAAAGAGCCAACAGAAAAGATCTGCTCCAAGCAACATAGTTACTTGTTGTCAATTTGGGCTTAATGACTGCTGATCTTGGACTATCAGTATGGTGCAAGAAGTAAGGTGATTGGGGGTTTGAGATAGGTGGAATCTGAGTGATCTCGGCAGAGGTTTGTAAAGATGAGGTTTGAACTGGCATTGATGCAGTTGAATCAACCATTTTGTTTGAATAATAACTAGTTAATTATGATTGAAAAATTCAAAGGACCAGATCTGAAAAGAAAAGTTTGAAGAAGAAGTGACTTGCTTACTGAAGAAATGATTGAAAGAATAACCTATATACTTCAGTGACAAATATTTGTCAAACTAGAGAATCGATCTTGCTTTGATACCATGAAAAACATGATAAAGGGGCACAACAGAAATGACATGAAGGGATATTAGTCATTCATAGGAAAAACCCTCATAGGGCACTGTATAGAGAATGTCAAATTTATATACAGAGGATTACAGGTACAAATCAAGAAGCCTAACTAATTTCATATTTAACTAACACTAACTAACTAATTAACTAGAATTTGAAACAAGGAATTATTAATTGAAACGGTGAGTTTCATATACCGCATTCTACTGTTTTCTTGCTTTAGTTAAACGGTGCGTATAGGGAGAGTAGTGCTCTGCAATGGCTTCAAGATTCGACAACATCCTTTCTCTTCCTTTGCTCTTCAGCTATCCAGATAAATCTTGAGGTTATTTATATACTTCCATTTCTGATACAACTGATGGAAACAATATCAAATCCGATATTCCAACATAAGGTTCAGTTTGACCACTAGCTACAGTTGATACAATGATCTTTGGCACACCAACAGGAAGCGATCTGAAAGCAGGGGATAGCAAAGATGTGCCTCCACTGCCTCCAAGGCCAATGGCTCCGGCAAGAACACCATCAGCCTGAGCTTTCTTAATAAAATGTTCAAGTGCTTGACTCATAATACCAACAGCTTTGCCTCTATCATCTGGAAGCATTGGGTTTTCTCCAACTGATTCAGAATAGCATAAAAGAATCTCCTTTCTTGACACAAACTTGAAATCATTTAAACTCTCGATTTCCTTTTGACCAACAGAGACATCAACTATCACAACTTCTACCTGTCATTTCCATTAGTGAAAAAGAGTAACCCAATTTCATTTTCTTTTTTTTTTTTCCATCAAAACAGAAAAATCAGACAAATAAGAAAATACCAACATTGGCAAAATCCTTAAACTAAAATTAAAACCAAAGAAAATGCTAAAAACCTGTAAAAAATACCAGCATTTCCATATCATTGTAAAATCAAATAAAAAACACTATCAATTCGAAACCAATCGAATTTGGCATAAGTAGGAAGTACCTTGGAGGAAGAGCTGTTGGAGGAGGCGTTGAGAGAGGATCGAACTGACTCGGACAGGAAACGGAGCTCGTCAAGCTTAGTATCAGCCGTTCCAACACAGAAAACTTTGGCACTGCCCATTTCCCTGGATCCCTGGACTCAGTTAGCCTATATCCTGAGTTTGGAATGAGCTGAGCTTTGTCTTAGAATTCTTCCAGATAAAGCAACCTCTTCGAGTTAGTGTTGTTCTAAGGTCGGTTTCCAAAGTGTTGCCAGTTCGGTTTTTGGTGGAGACCGACTGTTTCCTGGCATAACGTCAGCACTTCTCCATATCATTTTTTCTTTTTTTTTTCTTTTAACACTACCAATTTTTTATTGTTTGTTCAGATTGCTTCTGGTGAATATTCTGGATAAAGAATGGAAAGAGTTGAAAAAATAGAATTTATAATAAGATAATTGTTGATTTGATAATCGATGCATTGCATAAACAATAATAAAATGTACATATATGACACCACAGCCACGTGGTTCTTCTTCATATTAAATCTACAAAAACTTTGGCTACTTACATAACTAAAAGAAAATTTGGGTTCAAATTGAAACAGAACAGGATTTATATTTGATACAATGTCAATATATAAATTTTTTAATAAATTTTCAATCTTTTAACGAGATGACAATATTTGAATATTTGATAGTGTATCATCAAATATAAACCATGTAGAGAATGTCAAATGGGTTAAACATCAATTATTACATAATGGAGCATGCCATGTTGGGCTCAGCACAGCGGTCCATATAGACAACGGACATTTGCTGGCAAACAGGACAGTTCTCCCTTTGATCGGTCGAAATGGATGATTTAATTCATCTGAGAAATGTTGAAAGGAATAATTTTTTTTTTTAAAAAAAGGAATAATAAACAATGACCCGCCAAACCTGACGACCTGAGGCAAATAACATCTATAAATAGGGCATGCAAACGTCTCATTGTACCCACAAATTTACCATCAATTATCCAGCTTGAGAGGTAGTAAGAGAGAGATAGAGATCGAGATGGAAGTTGTTCAAGTGCTTCACATGAAAGGAGGACTTGGGGAAACCAGTTATGCAAACAACTCTCTGGTTCAGGTAATTAAATTTCCAGATATATATATATCAGAATATTTGTCAAAAACTTTTCTAAGATTTTTTTGGCTTGAACTTTGGACAGCAAAAGGTGATATCCATGACGAAACCAATCACAGAGGAAGCTATGACGAAGCTCTATTGCAGCATATACCCTGCAAGCATAGTCATCGCAGACTTGGGCTGTTCTTCAGGACCAAACACCTTGTTTGTGGTATCTGAACTTATCAAAGTAGTGGACAGTATCCGCCAAAAGCTAGGGCAAAAATCCCCCGAGTACCAAGTGTTTTTGAATGACCTTCCAGGGAACGACTTCAACACGATTTTCAAGTCCTTGCCCAACTTCCAAAACAAGCTGAAGAAACAACTTGGAGGTGGCAGCGGGCCATGTTTTTTCACTGGGGTCCCTGGTTCTTTCTATGGCAGGCTTTTCAGACATAATAGTCTGCATTTTATACACTCTTCCTACAGTCTTCAGTGGCTTTCTCAGGTTTAGTATCAGCAAATGTCTGAAATTATTAATGAAAAATATAGTAGCAGCAGAATGAAGTTTGTAATTTCTGAGTTAACTATTATGTTCCATTCAGGTTCCAGAGGGGCTGGAAAGTAATAAAGGCAACATTTACATGGCTAGCACAAGCCCGCCAGACGTGCTTAAGGCATATTATGAGCAATTCCAGCAAGATTTTTCGTTGTTTTTAAAGTGTAGATCAGAGGAACTGGTGGAGGGAGGGCGTATGGTTTTGACATTTTTAGGGAGGAGAAGCGATGACCCTTCAAGCAAAGAATGTTGTTACATTTGGGAACTCTTGGCCATGGCTCTCAATGATATGGTCTTTGAGGTACAGAGTTACATGGACATAAATCCTACTCATGTAGGAAGAGTCCTTTTCCTAGATATATAGGTCTCCACTCATTCATCACTGAAAAGCTAAAAGGAAAACCTTAAAAAGTTCGAGAGAGACACGAACCCTTTAAAAGATAAGAGAGCGACAAGAAAATATATAAAGTTCTTCAAGGATCATCTTTTATAGTAATTTCAAATTCGACATGATTTAGGCCTGTCCCTATTTGAGGCTTGGGTAGTTGACAATTGCTATCTATATATGTTTGTCGGATCTGATATCTAGAGAATATATAAATACACAAATTAGATTCCACTAACTTGAAATTCTTTTACTGTTTTACAGAACTAAGAGTTGACTGCCTCATAAAGTTGAAATCAATTCAGAAATTGCAGTTTACTGTTCATATTGGATTAGTGACTGATCAATATGGCAAAAATTTCTTTCCAAAAGAAAATATTAATTACTGTTAAAGGTTTTGCATAAAGTTGATATATGACAGACACTTTACAAATGAAACCATGAACAAATGCAGGGACTCATAGAAGAAGAGAAGTTGAACTCCTTCAACATTCCTCAATATACACCGTCTCCAGCTGAGGTTAAATCTGAGGTTCTGAAGGAAGGATCCTTCACGATCGATCGCTTGGAGGTTATTGAAGTGAATTGGAACGCGTACCAGAATGAATTTGACCTGTCTGATGCATTCAAGGATGGTGGCTACAATGTTGCAAAGTGCATGAGGGCTGTGGCTGAGCCATTGCTTGCCAGCCACTTTGGTGAAGCGATCATCGATGAGGTGTTCCGGAGGTATAGAGATATCGTTGCTGATCGCATGTCCAAGGAGAAGACTGAGTTTGTCAATGTGATTATTTCCCTTATAAAAGGATAATCATCTGAATTTCTTTATATCGATCATCCGTGGCTGCCCTAAAAAACCCTTGTTCTGATGATAAAATGATGGCCTATATTGTGATTCTAGGTTAAACTATTTCTTTGATCTTCAAGTTGTATCAGGGTAAAACTATTTCTTTGATCTTTTAGGCGTTTCAGGGTAAAAGTATTCCTTCTATTGTATTCGTAGCATCTTTATGTACGAATTAATAAATAATAGATATCAATCCTTAATTTCAAGGAGGCCAATTCCTACATCCCTATTAATTTTGCTTGTCTATGATCAAACCCTCGGTTATAATCGCTGAGAAAGATCAGTTTAAGGACAGTAGCACAATTTTCAAATCAGCTGCCCTTGATACTGCTATAAATCATTGATTTCATGAAAACTTCTGTAATTATATATGCCAGTTGGTACATATTGTCTCTTCTATTTAAATCATGTTTTTAAGCATAACAACTTGTTTATTAATTTTTGGTTGAAAACGATGGGAACAATGCTATCTACATCAATACCCCAATTACTACATAGAAGTCTGTCCGTAGGGGTGTAGTCTATAAAAAGTTGTGGTACAAATTATATTTCTACCTAATAAATTAGCATGTATGGGTAGTGGTTGGTTCTCTATGATTTATAGACTTGTAGTTATCAATTCATGAGAAGCCCGAAATTTTTTTGAGAAAACCAAAATCTTTTCGTAGACCCCCTTTATCGATACAAGAAAGCTCCAAGCTACAAGCGAGGAAGGTGAACCACAGCCATTGATCAACAGGTTCAACAGAGGTAACTCAATTATACAATATCGATGATGGAGTTTTAACTAAAACATGTAAAATTTGCTGTCTACTTCTTTGTCATTGAAACGACAATAGTAACCAAATTGAAATCGTTGGAAGCCAGATGCTCTACCTCATGTGTTGCCAACCTTGCGAATAACCTATCAATTATAGCATCTCCAAAATGACTGGCAAGCAACTGTTATGAAATAGCTCTTACACAATTTGCAAGCTTTTGCCCCGTTTCATATTTGTCCAACACAAGATCATTGTCGCTAACGTCGTCTTCAAAATCCAAATTATGGCCCCTGCATTATTGAGAGACCAGATCAATTCTGGGTCCTAAACATGTAATTTATCTGGTTCCGATTAATTCTTATTCTCCTCCACAATTTTTCGTTTCTTTTAATGGCTTCTCCTCCACAATTTTGGTACAATATGCGTTGTCCAACCCAAAATCTTTTTTTTCCCCTAAAATTGCTACCTCTGCTTAGAAAAAGCCTTCCATAGAAGGAACCTGGTACTCCTAATATTGAACAGTGCCTTAAGAGATCGCCCTTTTCTCTCTTAAGCTTCTGAAGAAAAGCAGGAAGAAACCTGAAGACGTATTTGGAAATCAAATTCGGGTGATTTCAAATGCGGTTGTTGGCATGCATGTAGAGTCAAAAGAGAAATTCCATTGAAAACAAAATTTATTTTCCAATTGTTCTATTGGAAATTTGGGATCCAATCCTGCTTCACCAGCATCAGTGAAGGATTGGAGGTATATCGTACGCTAGAGTTATCTTTTACGATCCGATCATTTAATTCTCTTTAAAAAACAAAAACAGAGATTGACCTGAAAATGACATTGAAGCCCTTTTTGGAAGATCATTTAGAAACACTTGAAACTCAGGTGATTTCAACTGTGCTTCTTGGCATATCTCATGAATAATGCCAACGATTTCAGAGACTGTTAAGAAGGTGTTGTGCCCTGCTGAACAGCCCAAGTTTGCCACTTTAACACGAGTTGGAAAAAAGTTGCAGAATAAGTCTTTGATAGTATCTTCTAGGATTCTCTTTGTCTTCAAGAACACTTTTTTCTCAAAGAATTATAGCCAACAAAGAGGAAAAAAATACAACAAATAAAGTCTAAAGCAGGTAAAAGCAAAATGAAGGCATTAGAAAAGAATAATGTACTAAATGTTAAAGAAAGGAAGAGACTTGTAAGCTAGAATTATTGGCACAGCTGATTTCTTTATCTCCCTTATTCATGAAAATAGCAATTGCTTCGCTACAGCAATTGCTTCGCTACAGCAATTGCTTCGCCAACATCCATTATGCAGCGCTCCCAATGGAATCTCCTGGCTCTTCTCGTATTTAAAGAATTGAAACTTATTATTGGCATGCAGTAGAGAACAACACATCAAAAATCAAGGACTTTTACAGGTTTGCTAGATATTTTTGTGCCCGTATTCAAGGGCGGAGCTAGAACATTTTAAAAAAGGGAGCCAAACTTTTATATATAATTCTGTTATCATTTATCTAAAAGATTAAATAAAATTTAAAAAAATATTAAATTTATCAAAAAGTGTACATTAATAGTAATGATAATGTTATTTATATATATAACTGAATAAAATTATAAAATGAATCTCTTCATTCTTTGCGAGCAAAAATGGAAGAGAAAACAATTTTTCATACTTAAATAAATTACTTCTTTACTTTATGTGTCCTAACTCTTCTCTTATTTTCTATGTGTCTTTTAAATTATTATTAACATATTGAGTTATTAGATGAAACTATTGAAATATAATATGTTATAATAGGTTATTAGGTTGGATTGTTAAGATGTAATATATTATGATAAACTTAGATTTATATTAAAACTTAATGAGCTTGGATTAGAAAACTCACTTTTATTTTTTTTATAAATTTGATAAGTTTAGCATATTCGTTTAGAATTTATTTGTTGGGCTTAACTAGTAATATACTAACCATAATGGCTTTAATTTTATCAAATAGTATGAAGAATTAAATTAATTATTATATACAAAATTATTTTGAGAGCCATTAAAAATAAATATAATAAATAAAATTGTATTGAAAGAAATATAATTATTTCATTTTATTAATTTATATATATCATTGTTATTTAAAGTTTACAACATACATACTAAGATACATTGGTTATTCTGAATAAAAAATAATATATTGATGAAATTCTACGTAATAGTGCAACACTATAATTTATATTTAAAAATTACATAATAATTTATTTATTTTTAAAAATTAAAATTATAAAAAATAAAATCCACATAACAACAAAAAAGAAAACATGACAAGTAGAGGATAAAATCCACATATGACATAATAAAAAAGAAAGAAAAAGAATATGATTGATGGTTGGTATAAATTTGTGGAAAAAAAATTTATAAAGATTTATAATATATGAGTAAATAGAATATAAATAAATAAATATAAATTAATATAAATTAAAAAATAAAAAAAATTAAAATTAAATCAAGTATATGAAATTATTTTGTTATTTTTTGTTTGTGATAATTATTAAATAAAAATTTATTTTGAAGCGGTTATTAAAAAAATTTTAAAAAAATTATTTTATATATAAAAAACTTTTAAAATTTTGGAGGGCCATGAGGAGGTTCCGCCCCTGCCCATATCCGTATCTGGAAGCAAGAACAAGGGAGAAACCCAATCCTTGGAACATCTCCATTTTTGTGGTGGATTCGTTTGCAGAAAATTATGTTATAAGCATGCCAGATATTATAATCCTACATCATTTGTCCGGGATAATTGAACTAATTTGACCCATTTGATTGATGTTTAGCAGCGTCTCGAAGTACAGAGGAATCTCTGCTTTTCACCAAAAGATGATGGGGTAAGGGTCGACTGATGAATGATTATTCTACTCCACAGCCACGTTTACATTGTTTGCTAAGAGAATCGACGTCAGAGAATTGAGAAGGGCAGAACGAGGACAAGCTATCAATAGGTGTGAATTCAGGACGAAGGGTATTATATTTACGGTTCACCTTTTGGTCTTTGGCGATATCTACGTTTTGTCTTTTTCTCTCTGGGATAGAGTTTGTCTATATTTCATTTTTTGTTTTAGGACCTTTATCCGGAACTCACTTTTGTTTCAGGAGCTATTCCTGTTGAAGCTGCTGCCAATTGCTCTTTAAGCGGCTGCTTCTTTTGTAATTTTACAAAAAGATAAATCACCAACAACATGCAAAAACTTCATTCACCATAAGTAAAAGAATTCCCATTTCACTGAAGAGGTTTAGAAGAAAATAAATGATCGACAAACATACCTGTATATATCCTTCTCTAACCAGCGATTCCATAGCCTTGCCCCGTATCCCAGTGGCATGGAAAATAAGGGTTTCATAACCTTTCTTTTGCAATCTCTCTTTCACAGCATTAACACATGGAGTTGTGACCCCAAACATGGTTATACTAATTGTACATTTTTTTCCTTTGCTACAAGAGTCTTGCAACCTCTCAAGCCTTTCAATCACCGTTCCAGCCAAAGCAGCTCCAGCTTTCGATAACACAACTCTACTAACACTATTAATCCCACAGATATCCACAACTTGAAAAACATGATAAAGGGGCACAGCAGAAATGACGTGAAGGGATATTCTTCATTCATAGGAAAAACCTTCATAGGGCACTGTACAGAGAATGTCAGATTTATATACAGAGGATTACAGGTACAAATCAGGAAGCCTAACTAATTTCATGTTTAACTAACACTAACTAACTAATTAACTAGAATTTGAAACAAGAAGTTATTAATTGAAACGGTGAGTTTCATTTACAACATTCTACTGTTTCCTTGCTTTAGTTAAACGATGCGTATAGGGAGAGTAGTGCTCTGCAATGGCTTCAAGATTCAACAACATCCTTTCTCTTCCTTTGCTCTTCAGCTATCCAGATCAATCTTGAGGTTATTTATATACTTCCATTTCTGATACTCCCCCTCAAGATGAACGATGAATGTTATCAACGTTCATCTTGCTTAACAAACTCTTAAAGTGTTTTGGCTGTAAAGCCTTGGTGAAAATATCTGCTAATTGCAGATTTGTTGAAATGTGCAAAAGCTTGACTTCTCCAGCCATTACCTTCTCGCGAATGAAATGGCAATCCATTTCAATATGTTTAGTCCTCTCATGGAAGACCAAATTTATACTGATATAAATTGCTGACTGGTTATCTGAATATAACTCTACTACTCCTTGATGCACAATTCCAAAGTATGACAACAAAGACTTTATCCACACAATCTCACAACAGGTTGCAGCCATTGATTGATACTTTGCCTCTGCTGAACTCCTTGCAACTACAGCCTGTTTCTTCAATTTCCAGCTCACCAAAGAGTCTTTAATAAAAATACTATATCCAGTAATTGACCTCCTTGAATCAGGGCATCTTGCCTAATCACTGTCACAGTAAGTTTTAATTCTCAAGTCTGATTTGGAACTCATCAAAATTCCTTGTCCTGGTGATCTTTTCAGATACTTCAGCACTCTATAAGCTGCCATAAGATGTCTGTGTGAAGGCTTTTCCATGAATTGAAAGAGAACCTGAACATCAAAAGAAATGTCAAGTCTGTTAAATGTTAGATATAACAGTTTACCAATGAGCTGTCTGTAACTTGTTGGTTCTGCTAGTTTTTCTTCATCATCAGTTTTATGTAATCTATAATTGTAATCTATAGGAGTATTGACAAGCTTGGCTCCTGATAAACCATGCTCTTCCAATAGATCCAGGGTATACTTCCTCTGACAAATTGAGATTCCTTCTGGTGATCTTGCAATCTCAAGTCCAAGGAAAAATTTAACAACACCAAGGTCTTTTAATCTGATCTGTGTACTCAAAAATTCTTTAACATCATGTGCTGCTTTGGTAGATGTACTCCCAATAATAATGTCATCTACATAGAGTAACAAAGCGATGAATTTTCCATCTCCTGTCTTCATAGTAAATAGTGAATAATCAGAAGTTGACTGTTTGAAGCCATAATGTAGGATTGCTGCTGTGAACTTAGCATTCCATTACCTTGAGGCCTGTTTGAGTCTATAGAGTGCCTTGTTGAGTTTACATACTAGTTCTATACCTAAAGGATACTCCCTCTTAATGTCATAACCTTCAAGTATTTGCATGTAGACACCCTCTTCTAGGTCTCCATTTAGAAATGCATTATTCACATCTAACTGTGATAATGTCCAATTATATGCAGCAGCTAAAGCAAGGAATATTCTAACTGTGGTCTGCTTTGCAACTGGGCTGAAAGTCTCTTGGCAATCAAATCCTGCTATCTGATTGTAACCTTTGGCCACAAGTCTGGCCTTGTATCTCTCAACCTGACCATTAGCATTAAACTTAGTTTTGTACACCCATCTGTATCCTATGATGTGAGCATTGGGAGGCCTAGGTACTATTTTCCATGTATCATTATCCTCCATAGCTTTCAGCTCCTGTCTCATAGCTTCTTTTCAATGTAAATGACTAATAGCTTCATGATAAGAATTTGGTTCATGTAATTGTGACAATGTAGTAATAAAGGCTTTATGTGCAGAAGACAAGAACTTGCAAGATATGTACTTTGAAATGGGATAGGTTGTGACATTGTTTGATGTAAAAGGTAAATCAGTATAATATGCCTCTAGATATTTATGAGGGTGTTTTGATCTTAAACTTTTTTTGACTTGCAAATTGTCTGATAAATCACTGCTGTTTTGATTACCAATTGCATCAGGCATATTTTGTATACTGTCAGCTGTAGTAGGCATGCTGACTGTGCTAGGTGAATGACTTGCAAAGTCATGTGATTTTGGTGTTTTTGATGTTTGTGATGGAGAAACAGGTTCAAATAAAATTGGTTCAACTGTTGGTTGGCCTTGTGAAGGGAGATTTGAATGGTAAATGTCTGAATTGTTTAGATAATCAGCATGCACACCAGGTGTTTGACAGAATGAAGAGGGTTGTGAATCATGTTGTTTTGTGTGAAATGGAAACACATGCTCATGAAAAACAACATTTCTGGATATGAGGACCTTATTTGCTTCTAGATCATATACCCTATACCCTTTAATGTTGTTTGGATATCCTAAGAAAATGCATTTACTTGCCTTGTTTTCCAGTTTCTTCTTATTTTGTGTTAATGTAGATGCAAAGCATAATGAACCAAAGATTCTAAAATAATCATATGAAGGTAACTTATTGTACAACAATTCAAAAGGTGATTTGTTTTTAAGAATTCTTGAAGGCATCCTATTGATTATATGTACCGTTGTTAACACTGCATCCCCCCAAAAAACAATTGAAACCTTAGACTGATACGTAAGTGCTCTTGCCACAACCAGAATATGTTGTTGTTTTCTTTCAACAACTCCATTATGTTGTAAAGTTTCTACACAAGATAGTTGATGAACAATCCTAGTATTTTGATAAAAACCACTAAGTTTGAACTCCTGTCCATTATCAGATCTTAAGCTCTTAATTGTTAAGTTGAATTGTCTTTGAACAAGTTTCTCAAAGGAAGGAACTATTGATAAAACATCTGATTTACTTTTTAATAAAAATATCCAAGTGAAACGACTATAGTCATCCACTATAGTAAGAAAAAACTTTGGTCTGCCATTGTTGGATTCTGATACGGCCCCCAAATGTCAAAATGCATCAGTTCAAAAACTCTTTTAGTGTCTTGCACATGTACTGGAAATGAAAGCTTTTTCTGTTTAGTTAATGGACAAACTTCACAAACTAAATTTTCAATGCATTTAACATTTGGAAACTTTTGGTTTATTACATTAATTCTTTCAACAAGAACATGGCCTAGCCTAAAGTGCCAAAGATCAAAAGAGTTGTGTCCTGCTTCACAAGAACTGACAGATAAAACCTTTGAAAACTTTACAAATTTTTCAAAAGAGAGATTTGAAAAATCTTGCTCATCCTGATTATCTTGCATCAAGTAAAGTCTTGAGACAACTCTAGCTACCCCAATCACAGTCCATGAATGAATGTCTTGAACAACACAACACTTGTCAGTAAAAAACACATAATTTTTCTTGTTTTTGGTCATCCGTCCTACTGACAACAAATTAAATTTAAAGCTAGGGACACATAAGACATCATGTAATATCATTTTTGGACTTAACGTCACTGTTCCTATATGTGAAACTGGAGCTTTCTTGTTGTTTGGCAAATGAACAAAGCAGTTTCTTACTGGTTTTGCATCCATAAAACATTTCAAAGAATAAGCTATATGATCTGTAGCCCTTGAGTCAACTATCCAATGATGTTGTTTAATCATGTCAATGCTTACATTATTGAATCTAGAAGGCATGTTATTGACAGTGTTAAAACAAAAATGGCTCGAAACAATACCTGCAAATGCTAAATTGACAAGTGAATGTTTGTTTGGTTGAATGTTTGGTGAGACATTCTTACCATCTTTGCCATTTGCCTGATAATTCTATTTTATAGAATTATTTTATTCTAATTTTGTTATTAAATTTTAGCTAAGTCCTTAGTTTTTAATTGTAATTTACTTAATTTTTAGTTATTTTTATATTTAGTTTATTTTTAAGTAAGTTATTTAATTTTATGTTATTTCCTTTAATTTGGTTAATATTTATTAGTTTTTATATTTTTGGTAGGATCTAAAGTCATTGGGTTTAATTTTGGAAAGTAAGGTGATGAAAGGTCCAGAAATCTGCTTGCATATGCTTCAGTGTTTTAGCCATATCTCGAGCTACAAAACTCCAATTGCTGCGATTCTTAGACCATTGGAAAGATAAGAGACAGAGCTACAACTTTCATGAGATTACTTTGCCCAGTTCTGCCTCGAAGATAGAGAAAATCGCATTTGAAAGTTGCTGGACGTACTGTGCCGGGAATGGAAATTTGTAAAGATTGTTAAGTGATTTTTTGGGCCTCTTATTATGTTTTAAGCCCAATTAAACCCTAGGTCAACTTAAGGAAGTTTAGGTTAAATTTGTTAGTATATATATAGGATAGTTTGAGACCTAAAGGGAGAACCTTTGGAGATTCAAGAAGCTAGAAGCTGAAGCAGAAACCCGGCGATCAAAGCGGTAATTATTGTGTTTTCTTCCTTAGCTTTTAGTCTTCTTGTTATTTTTAATGGTTGAACTTTATACAATGTTATTTGATTTTTCAATTATGAGTAGCTAATTTTCTTTTTCTAGGATTGCAATTGAACTCACATGTAGTTTAAGTTTTTAATCTCTTTATTACTTATTTTCAATGGGAATTGAATTGTTTATTTCAATTTGTTCTTAATGCTTTTAATTGCTTGGCCACCAATTAAACTGATTTAGGAACCTAAACAAACTTGGGAGAGGGAGTTTAGAGTAGACTAAAATTGGGATAGCATATGATCAATTCAATTGATTTGCGTATAGGATAGGGATATACCTATAGGCCATATGTAGCCAGATTAGAGCCTGAACTTAATGAGTCTGTTTTAATTTCAAATCACATAGGGATATGATGTTTTGGTTAAAATAGATATTTTTATAGGACGAGTCGGGAGACCCTTATAAATAATTTAGGACTCTAGGTTAGCAATTCAACCCATTGAAATAAGTTAAGGAGGAGAGGTAAAATTTAGATGAAGTGTGAGGGATATTGTAATCCTAGGCTTGTTTAATTTGATATTTTCTCTAGTTATCATTGTTTTGATTTTTCTTGTTATTTTAAATTCTAGTTTATTAGTTTTACTTAATTAATTAATTTAGATTATTTGGATAAAATTAAATTGTTTTAATTTTAGTAATTAGTAAAGTTTTAGATCAATTCTCCGTGGGAACGATACTCTACTTGCTAATATACTGTCTATTCGATACGTATACTTGCGTAGTGGATTTTTAACTGACAAGTTTTTGGCGCCGTTGCCGGGGAATTGTTTCTAGAATTTTTATTAATACTAATACCAAGCAATTTAGTCTTACTTCAAATTTTATTTTTCTTGTTTTAATATTTGTTTTTGTTTGCTTGCAGTTATCGTTGGTCATTGTATGCAAAGAAGAAACAACTTGAATCTTGTTCCTTTTGATCCTGAGATAGAAAGAACTTTCAGAAGGCTACGAAGGGAGAATTCGCAAGTTGTAACTTTATATCAGACAATGGCTGAGGATAACAACAATGATGGCAATAATGCCATTAATCTGGTTCCTGAAGCAAATAGAGCACTGAGAGATTATGCTGTTCCTCTGTTGCAAGGTTTGCACCAAAGTATTAGGAGACCGTCCATTAATGCCAACAATTTTGAAATTAAACCAGCTTACATTCAGATGATTCAGTCTTCAGTCCAGTTTGGTGGGTTACCCAGTGATGATCCTAATTCTCATTTGGTAAATTTCTTGGAGATTTGCGACACTTTTAAATATAATGGAGTAACTGACGATGCTATCAGATTGAGACTGTTTCCGTTTTCTCTGAGGGATAAAGCAAAAAGCTGGCTTAATTCACTACCTAATGGGTCTATCACCACATGGGAAGACTTGGCTCAAAAGTTTCTTGCAAAATTCTTCCCCCCTGCAAAGACGGCAAAGATGAGGAACGATATTACCTCATTCACACAATTTGATGGTGAGTCCTTGTATGAAGCTTGGGAAAGGTTTAAGGAATTATTGAGAAGATGTCCACATCATGGGATTCCTGATTGGTTGCAAGTTCAGACATTTTACAATGGGCTGGTTGGGTCAATTAAAACTACAATTGATGCTGATGCTGGTGGGGCATTAATGAGTAAGAATGCTGCAGATGCCTATAACTTGTTGGAAGAAATGGCCTCCAATAATTATCAATGGCCTTCAGAAAGGTCGGGATCAAGAAAAGTAGTTGGAGCTTATGAAATTGATGCACTTGGCAATTTGACCGCTCAATTAGCTTCACAAGTGGCTGCACTGACCAAAAAGTTTGACACACTAGGAGTCCATGCGGTTCAAAATTCATCAGTGGTTTGCGAGATGTGTGGAGATGGCCATTCACATGATCAATGTCCATATAATGCTGAATCAGTCCAGTTTGTGGGAAACTTCAATAGACAGTAGAATAATCCTTACTCCAATACTTATAATCCTGGTTGGAGAAACCACCCTAACTTTTCATGGAATAACAATGTAGGGCCTTCCAATCCAAAACCCATCATGCCTCCTAGTGTCCAGCAACAAGTTAGACCACCAGTTCCTGAAAAGAAATCCCACCTGGAAGAACTTCTCTTGCAATATATGTCCAAGAATGATACTTTAATTCAAAGGCAAGATGCTTTAATTCAAAGTCAAGGAGCTTTGATTCAAAGTCAAGGAGCCTCCTTGAGAAATCTTGAGACCCAAATGGGGCAGCTTGCGAATTCCATCAACAATAGACCCCAAGGTGCCCTACCAAGTGATACACAAATCAACCCCAAAGGTAAGGAACAATGCCAAGCAATCACTTTAAGGAGTGGAAAAGAGATTGAAAGGGTGAGTGAAAAAGCAGTAGAACCTGAACATGAACTTGTTGAGAAAGAAGGATTATGTGAGAGTGAGAAGGTAAGTGAACAGCGAGAAGATGTAAAGGTTGAAGATGAAAGAACTTCGCAAGTCATTCATCCTCCACCACCTTTTCCACAAAGGCTCCGAAAGCAAAAGCTTGAAAAGCAGTTTCAAAAATTCATCGATGTCTTCAAGAAATTACACATAAATATTCCTTTTGCTGAAGCTTTGGAACAAATGCCTAGTTATGTCAAGTTCTTGAAGGACATCCTCTCCAAAAAGAGAAAGCTAGGTGAGTTTGAAACTGTTTCCCTTACAGAAGAGTGCAGTGCTATTCTCCAAAATAAACTGCCACCAAAACTCAAAGATCCAGGTAGTTTCACTATCCCTTGCACTATTGGTAATTTATTTTTTGCAAAAGCGTTGAGTGATCTGGGTGCAAGTATCAATTTAATGCCTTGGTCAATTTTTGAGAAACTTGGTTTGGGGGAATGCAAACCCACTTCTGTTACCTTGCAATTGGCTGATCGTTCTTATGTGTACCCAAGGGGAATCATTGAAGACGTTCTTGTCAAGGTAGATAAATTTATTGTTCCAGTTGATTTTATAATTCTTGACATGGAAGAAGATAGGCAAATTTCAATCATCCTTGGGAGGCCATTCTTGGCAACTGCTAGAGCTTTGATTGATGTGGAAAAAGGTGAGCTCACTTTGCGAGTGCAAGACCAACAGGTAACATTTAATATTTTCAAAGCTCTAAAATTGCTTGTAACATCTGAAGACTGTTTTGCTGTGAGTGTGGTAAATAAGTTTACACATGATGCTTTCTTAGAAGAAAATCCAAATGACCCTCTTGAAGCATGTTTAATTGCTAATTCTAACAGGGATGATGATGAGTTTGTTGAATATTCTAATTTTTTAAATGCTCACTCAAGACTTAAGACTAATCATCAATTTGAGTCTTTAGATGTTTCAGCTTCTTTGGTGCCAGCTTCTAAACCTTCCATTGAGGAACCACCTACTTTGGAACTTAAACCTCTACCTAATCATTTGAGGTATGCATTTCTTGGAAAATCATCTACTCTTCCAGTTATTATTTCTGTTGCTCTTACTAACATGCAGGAAGAGAAGTTATTGAGGACACTTCGAGAATTCAAGAAAGCAATTGGGTGGACCATAGCTGATATAAAGGGAATTAGCCCTTTTATTTGCATGCACAAAATTCTCCTTAAGGAAAATCACAAAGCCACCATTGAGCAACAAAGAAGATTGAATCCGATCATGAAGGAAGTAGTTAAAAAGGAAATCATCAAGTGGTTGGATGCTGGAATAGTTTATCCTATCTCTGATAGTTCATGGGTAAGTCCAGTTCAATGTGTTCCTAAGAAAGGAGGAATGACTGTGGTCACCAATGATAATAATGAGCTCATTCCAACAAGAATTGTGACTGGATGGAGAGTGTGCATGGACTACCGCAAGCTCAACAAGGCTACAAGGAAAGATCACTTCCCTCTTCCATTCATTGATCAAATGTTGGACCGCTTGGCTGGTAAGGACTATTATTGTTTTCTTGATGGTTATTCTGGTTACAACCAAATTGCTATTGCTCCTGAAGATCAAGAGAAGACTACATTTACATGTCTTTATGGCACCTTTGCTTTTAGAAGAATGCCATTTGGTTTATGTAATGCACCGGCCACCTTTCAGAGATGTATGATGGCCATATTCACAGACATGGTGGAAAAGTGCTTGGAGGTATTTATGGATGATTTCTCTGTTTTTGGGAATAATTTTGATGATTGCCTTTTGAATCTTGCTAGGGTACTCAAGAGATGTGAAGACACGAATTTGGTGCTCAATTGGGAGAAATGTCACTTCATGGTACGAGAAGGTATTGTCCTTGGGCACAAGATCTCTAGTAGGGGCATTGAGGTAGATAAAGCAAAAATTGAAGCAATTGAAAAACTACCACCTCCAATAAATGTCAAAGGTATTAGAAGTTTTCTTGGTCATGCTGGTTTTTATAGAAGATTTATTAAAGACTTTTCAAAAATTTCTAAACCACTTTGCAATTTATTGGAGAAAGATGTGCCATTTAAGTTCGATAATGAGTGTCTTGTTGCTTTTGATGATTTGAAGAAACGATTAATATCTGCACCTATTATAATTAGTCCCGATTGGACTCTCCCTTTTGAACTAATGTGTGATGCGAGTGATTATGCGGTGGGAGCTGTTTTGGGACAAAGGAAGGATAGAGTCTTTCATTCTATCTATTATGCTAGCAAGACTTTGAATGATGCCCAGAAAAATTATACCACAACAGAAAAGGAGCTTTTGGCTGTGGTTTTCGCTTTTGACAAATTTCGCTCCTATCTTATGGGGACAAAGGTGATAGTGTACACTGACCATTCAGCTATCAAATATTTGATTACAAAGAAGGATGCGAAACCAAGATTGATAAGGTGGATTCTCTTGCTTCAAGAATTTGATCTCGAGATTCGTGACAGAAAAGGAACAGAAAATCAAGTGGCTGACCACCTGTCACGATTGGAGATTGAAGCTCAAGGTAAGGATTTCACCTTAATCAAGGAGACTTTTCCTGATGAACAAATCCTTCAAGTTGGTAAGGAATCCCTTCCTTGGTATGCTGATTTTGTGAATTATTTGGTAAGCAATATTATTCCCTCTGAGTTAAATTTTCATCAGAAAAAGAAATTTTTGCATGATGTCAAATTTTATTTTTGGGATGAGCCTTACTTGTTTAAGCAGTGCAAAGACCAGATTTTCAGAAAATGTGTTCCAGAAGAAGAAATTCAAAGTGTGCTTCACCACTGCCATTCTTCAGATTATGGAGGACACTTTGGAGGAACAAGGACTGCTGCTAAAGTCCTCCAATCAGGTTTGTATTGGCCTACATTATTTAAGGATGCTCACAATTTTGTTTTGCATTGTGACAGGTGCCAAAGAGTGGGCAACATCTCAAGGCGACATGAGATGCCTCTCAACAACATCATGGAGATTGAAATTTTTGATGTATGGGGTATTGACTTCATGGGTCCTTTCATATCTTCAAACAACAACAAATACATTTTGCTTGCTGTTGATTATGTCTCCAAGTGGGTTGAAGCGGCAGCTTTTCCACACAATGATTCAAAGGTTGTGATCAATTTCATGAAGAAAAATATTTTCACTCGATTTGGCACTCCGAGGGCAATCATTAGTGATGAGGGAAGCCACTTTTGCAACAAGTATTTTGATGCACTTTTAGCGAAGTATGGAGTTAAACACAAGGTTGCAACTGCATACCATCCTCAAACCAGTGGCCAAGCGGAGGTATCAAATAGAGAAATCAAGAGGATTTTGGAAAAAACTGTATGTCCCACAAGAAAAGATTGGTCAAAAAGATTGGATGATGCATTGTGGGCATATAGGACGGCTTATAAGACTCCGATTGGCATGTCTCCTTACAAGATGATCTTTGGCAAAGCTTGTCACTTACCGGTGGAACTTGAGCATAATGCTTTTTGGGCTGTGAAGAAGTTGAACTTTGATTTACATGCAGCAGGTGAGAAAAGGTTGTTGCAATTAAATGAACTTGATGAATTTCGCCTTCAAGCTTATGAAAATGCCAAACTCTACAAAGAGAAAACAGAGCAATGGCATGATAAGAAGATAGTGGACAGAAGTTTTGAACCGGGACAATTGGTGTTGCTGTATAACTCTCGTTTGAAGCTATTTTCGGGAAAGCTCAAATCAAGGTGGTCTGGTCCGTTTATTGTCAATGAGGTATTTCCACATGGAGCAATTGAAGTTCAAGGGACAGATGGTCGAAAATTTAAGGTCAACGGACAAAGATTGAAGCATTATTGGGGAGGCGAAATTAATCGTCAAAAGTCCTCAATTCACTTGCTTGACACGACCTAGAGTCTGCTACAGTCCAGCCGAAGACTATAAATGAAGCGCTTCTTGGGAGGCAGCCCAAATTCCTCAACTTTATTTATTTTTATCATTATTTTATTTCATGAGTTTTATTTTATTTATTCTAATTTTTCTTTTTCATGTTTCTTTTGCAGGAAATTGCTTTAAAAAAAATTTCAAAAAAAAAATTTCAAAAAAAAAATTTCAAAAAAAAAAATTTCAAAAAAAAAAAAAAAAGAGCAGGGGCATGAGCGCCGCGGCCCTCAAAATGAGAGCCGCGGCCCTCACATGTGCTGCACAAGCAGCACATCCAGAGCCTCCCAGCGCCGCGGCTCTCACATCCAGAGCCGCGGCGCTCCATTTCGTTGCCCCCAACAATGCGCAGTAAGATGCTGCAGCATTGGGCCCCACCACCAGTCAAACCCTTTTCAAACTCTTTTACTCTTCTTTCTCCTTTTCAGCCGCACCAACCCTTCCTTCTATTTTTATTTTCAATTTTTTCTCTCCTTCTCTCTTTCTGCAGCCCATCCCCCTTCCCCCTCCATTATTTTTTTTCTGCAACTCTCTCTCTCTCTCTCTCTCTCTCTCTCTCTCTCCTTTTCACTCAAGTTTTTTTTTTTTACACAAGTTTTCTACTTAGTTTTTTTTAGTTGAGTCACATTTTACTCTTGCACCCACCACCCTCACTACTCCCTCCAGGAATGGCACCAAAGAGATCCAAAGCCAGTTCCAGTGGGTCTTTTGATAGATCGAAATTCGTTTCTGCTGAAGCCTCGGAGCGCTATCACACGTCCTTGATCAACAAAGTGCCCATTCCTGAACGAGGAATTCATATTCCTCCCTTACCTTACCAGGCGCTTTTTGACATGCTTTATGATAGACCTTGGCTCAGATTTACCACTCAACCTGAAGCCGCAGTTGTACCTGTAGTTCGCGAATTTTATGCCAATGCGGTCGAGCATGTTGATCATGTAGCTTTTGTCCGTGGTAAACGAGTACCTTTTCACAGCCAGGCTATCAATGCATTTTTTGGGACCCCAAATATCGAGCATGATGAATACGAGCAATATTTGGGAGATCATCAAGACTGTCGTGAGATTATATCGACATTGTGTGTTGAGGGAGCGCAATGGAAAACATCACATGGGGAGCCAGTGTCATTTAAACGCAGCGCCATGAAACCAGAGTATAAGGCTTGGTTGCATTTTGTAGCGGCACGATTGCTCCCTTCCACTCATATCAGTGATGTCACAAGGGATCGTGCAGTGCTTATCTATGCCATTGTCACTCATAAGTCTATTGATATTGGTAAGGTGATCTCGCATGCCATCTTACATACGGGGCGCACAAAACGAGATGGTATCGGTTTTCCGTCCTTAATTACTGCTTTATGTGCGAAAGCTGGTGTGTCTTGGAGCGCTGGCGAAGAATTGCAACAACCAAAGCTTCCAATCACCTTGAGCACTCTTCAGAGATTCGAGCCATCTGCACCAGTCGCTGGAAGTTCTTCTCAGGCCGCCCCTTCCTCTTCACAAGCTGTTCCTCCAGCTTCCCAAGCAGTACCCACACGCAGTATCGCTCAATGGATGGAACGTGTTGATCGTCGTTTAGATCGTCAAGAAAGACAAAATCGGGCACTTGAACAGATGATGAGAGCTTATGGTGCCTACATTGGGATGGACATGACTACGTTTCCTTCGTTTCCTACGGATTCTGACTCTGACGATGATCTTGGAGGTGACAATGCAGAGGACTCATAGTCTGCCGTTTCGAAGTCAGGGGAGTATTCTTGTCATTTTTCTTTAATTTCTTTTATCACATTGAGGACAATGTTTATTCTAAGTTTGGGGGTAGCATCGAAGTTTTTCTGTTTTAATGTTTAGATAGCTTTAGTTTAGAATTTATTTTGCATGTTTATTTATATTTTGCATGTTTCATTTGTTTATTTCAAAAAAAAAAATAAATTAAAAAAAAAATTTGAGATAGATGCGCCTTATTCATGAATGTCCCAATCCTAGGATGATATTTTAATTATCTTGTGATTCTTAGCTTTTGGGAAGCATATAGTTATGATTTAATTTTATGTGATATTCTTGTGTTAATTTTATTTTAGAATGTGACTTCCAATAATTTGAGCACTATACTATTTTACTTAGAATTTTTATGTGATTCAAATAAAATTTATGTTGATGAAAAAGTATAGTGAAGTCATGAATTCTAGAATTTGTTTGATTCTCTCTCGAGGCGAAATCTTAGATAACACTTAGGATAGGAAGTGATTTAGGCCATCTTTGGACCGTTTGAGCCTTTTTGAGCCTACCTTGTTATATTTATCCTTAGTCACCCTTTTTGAGCCTAATTTACCTTTTCTTTGTAATTACCTAATTATGTTAGCCATGGCCTGTCTATTTAAATCCAACAATTTGAACCTTCCACCCTCTAAGTATTTTAATCTTTCTAAGGAATGATTTGAGCTTAAAGAATAAATTGAGGAGAAAGGTGAAAGAAAAAAAAAATTTTGATGAAGGTTGTTGGAAAAATTACCCCTTGTTATAATTGTCAAAAATAAGTTTGGGGGTTGAAAAAAAAAAAAAAAAGAAAGAAAAGAAAGCAATGTGTGTTACAAATGAAAGTTTATTTTAAGTTTGAGGGTGCTAAAAAAAAAAAATTTGAGCTCTTTATGTGTCCTAGATTGATTAAGTGCTTAGGGTGAATTTAAGCCTAAATAAATCCTTTATCATACCTTGACCCTAGCCTTGCATTACAAGCTTGATAAAGACCTATTGATTCTTGAATAAGTGTTAATCTACATTAGTGGAGAGAGAGATGAAAAGCAAACTTATGGGATCCAAGTACTAATCTATGCTTAGATTTGGCATGAACTAATTTGAACTGCATGATATTCTTTGTAAAAGAGCATTCACACACACACGGAAGTCTATTCGAAAAATAAAGTTTCGCTTGAATTGATGCATGAATTTAAGGATTAACTGTATGTTACCTTAAGCTAGAATTTGAGTTAATTTCTGAGGAAAAATTGAGAAATCATGATTTGGTATTTCTATCTCTCGTTCAAGGATTTTCATGTTTGCATTTTCTTCTTTTCTTTTGCTCGAGGACTAGCAAAATCTTAAGTTTGGGGGTGTGATAATTCTATTTTATAGAATTATTTTATTCCAATTTTGTTATTAAATTTTAGCTAAGTCCTTAGTTTTTAATTGTAATTTACTTAATTTTTAGTTATTTTTATATTTAGTTTATTTTTAAGTAAGTTATTTAATTTTATGTTATTTCCTTTAATTTGGTTAATATTTATTAGTTTTTATATTTTTGGTAGGATCTAAAGTCATTGGGTTTAATTTTGGAAAGTAAGGTGATGAAAGGTCCAGAAATCTGCTTGCATATACTTCAGTGTTTTAGCCATATCTCGAGATACAAAACTCCAATTGCTGCGATTCTTAGACCATTGGAAAGATAAGAGACAGAGCTACAACTTTCATGAAGATTACTTTGCCCAGTTCTGCCTCGAAGATGGAGAAAATCGCATCGGAAAGTTGCTGGACGTACTGTACCGGGAATGGAAATTTGTAAAGATTGTTAAGTGATTTTTTGGGCCTCTTATTATGTTTTAAGCCCAATTAAACCCTAGGTCAACTTAAGGAAGTTTAGGTTAAATTTGTTAGTATATATATAGGATAGTTTGAGACCTAAAGGGAGAACCTTTGGAGATTCAAGAAGCTAGAAGCTGAAGCAGAAACCCGGCGATCAAAGCGGCAATTATTGTGTTTTCTTCCTTAGCTTTTAGTCTTCTTGTTAGTTTCAATGGTTGAACTTTATACAATGTTATTTGATTTTTCAATTATGAGTAGCTAATTTTCTTTTTCTAGGATTGCAATTGAACTCACATGTAGTTTAAGTTTTTAATCTCTTTATTACTTATTTTCAATGGGAATTGAATTGTTTATTTCAATTTGTTCTTAATGCTTTTAATTGCTTGGCCACCAATTAAACTGATTTAGAAACCTAAACAAACTTGGGAGAGGGAGTTTAGAGTAGACTAAAATTGGGATAGCATATGATCAATTCAATTGATTTGCGTATAGGATAGGGATATACCTATAGGCCATATGTAGCCAGATTAGAGCCTGAACTTAATGAGTCTGTTTTAATTTCAAATCACATAGGGATATGATGTTTTGGTTAAAATAGATATTTTTATAGGACGAGTCGGGAGACCCTTATAAATAATTTAGGACTCTAGGTTAGCAATTCAACCCATTGAAATAAGTTAAGGAGGAGAGGTAAAATTTAGATGAAGTGTGAGGGATATTGTAATCCTAGGCTTGTTTAATTTGATATTTTCTCTAGTTATCATTGTTTTGATTTTTCTTGTTATTTTAAATTCTAGTTTATTAGTTTTACTTAATTAATTAATTTAGATTATTTGGATAAAATTAAATTATTTTAATTTTAGTAATTAGTAAAGTTTTAGATCAATTCTCCGTGGGAACGATACTCTACTTGCTAATATACTGTCTATTCGATACGTATACTTGCGTAGTGGATTTTTAACTGACATTGCCTCATTTACATTCAAGAACTTCATGAGCCTATTCACCTGTTGCTGTAGGATGGATAACTGAGACACAGAATCAGTTCCTAAATCCCTTTCTTGCTCGACATGTTTTTCATCCCCTACACCAGGCTCATAGCCCCTTGATATACTGTTTGCTACAATTTTTCCTTTTTTGACATTGTTATTCCTTTTAGTGAATTTGAAATCTTTTGGGAAGTCGATAATTCTATAACATTTATCCTTTGTATGTCCCTTCTTGCCACAATGATTGCAAACAACTTCTTTTTTCCATTTCTTCTTATGGTCTACATTCACCATCATAGCAGAAGATTCTATGACAAGCTGTCCTTGTCGCATCATACTTCTCTGACTTTCCTCTTTTAAAACTAAATTATAAACTTTATCCAATGCAGGAATTGGATCCATGAGAATTATTTGAGATCTGATAGCTGAAAAAGACTCATTTAATCCATTCAAAAACCTGAACACCATGTCCTTCTGATATTGTTCTGTATACTTTCTAAAACAATCAGGATTGCATTTTCCACACTGGCAGTGAGGTAATGGTCTATAGCTTCTTAATTCCTCCCAAATTCCCTTTGACTCAATAAAATAATCATCCACAGTTCTAGTTCCCTGAGTCACATTTCCAAGTGAATATTAAAGATTACAAATCCTAGTGTCATTTGCCTGAGCAAAGTTTTCCCTAAGTGTTTTCCATATTTCAGCAGCTGAATCCATATAAAATATGGTTGAAACAACTGGTTGTGTGATAGAATCTAACAGCCATGCCACAATTAGATTATTGCAGCGGGTCCAAGACAAGAAAAAGGGGTCTGAAACATCAGGTTTGGGAATTGTTCCATTAACAAATCCTATTTTGTTTATGATGGAAAGAGCCAACAAAAAAGATCTGCTCCAAGCAACATAGTTGCTTGTTGTCAATTTGGGCTTAATGACTACTGATCTGGGACTATCAGTATGGTGCAAGAAGTAAGGTGATTGGGGGTCTGAGATAGATGGAATCTGAGTGATCTCGGCAGAGGTTTGTAAAGATGAGGTTTGAACTGGCATTGATGCAGTTGAATCAACCATTTTGTTTGAATAATAACTAGTTAATTATGATTGAAAAATTCAAAGGACCAGATCTAAAAAGAAAAGTTTGAAGAAGAAGTGACTTACTTACTGAAGAAACGATTGAAAGAATAACCTATATACTTCAATGACAAATATTTGTCAAACTAGAGAATCGATCTTGCTTTGATATCATGAAAAACATGATAAAGGGGCACAACAGAAATGACGTGAAGGGATATTCGTCATTCATAGGAAAAACCCTCATAGGGCACTGTATAGAGAATGTCAAATTTATATACAGAGGATTACAGGTACAAATCAAGAAGCCTAACTAATTTCATGTTTAACTAACACTAACTAACTAATTAACTAGAATTTGAAACAAGGAATTATTAATTGAAACGGTGAGTTTCATATACAGCATTCTACTGTTTCCTTGCTTTAGTTAAACGGTGCGTATAAGGAGAGTAGTGCTCTGCAATGGCTTCAAGATTCGACAACATCCTTTCTCTTCCTTTGCTCTTCAACTATCCATATCAATCTTGAGGTTATTTATATACTTCCATTTTTGATACAACTGATGGAAACAATATCAAATCCGATATTCCAACATAAGGTTCAGTTTGACCACTGGCTACAGTTGATACAATGATCTTTGGCACACCAACAGGAAGCGATCTGAAAGCAGGGGATAGCAAAGATGTGCCTCCACTGCCTCCAAGGCCAATGGCTCCGGCAAGAACACCATCAGCCTGAGCTTTCTTAATAAAATGTTCAAGTGCTTGACTCATAATACCAACAGCTTTGCCTCTATCATCTGGAAGCATTGGGTTTTCTCCAACTGATTCAGAATAGCATAAAAGAATCTCCTTTCTTGACACAAACTTGAAATCATTTAAACTCTCGATTTCCTTTTGACCAACAGAGACATCAACTATCACAACTTCTACCTGTCATTTCCATTAGTGAAAAAGAGTAACCCAATTTCATTTTCTTTTTTTTTTTTCCATCAAAACAGAAAAATCAGACAAATAAGAAAATACCAACATTGGCAAAATCCTTAAACTAAAATTAAAACCAAAGAAAATGCTAAAAATCTGAAAAAAATACCAGCATTTCCATATCATTGTAAAATCAAATAAAAAACACTATCAATTCGAAACCAATCGAATTTGGCACAAGTAGGAAGTACCTTGGAGGAAGAGCTGTTGGAGGAGGCGTTGAGAGAGGATCGAACTGACTCGGACAGGAAACGGAGCTCGTCAAGCTTAGTATCAGCCGTTCCAACACAGAAAACTTTGGCACTGCCCATTTCCCTGGATCCCCGGACTCAGTTAGCCTGTATCCTGAGTTTGAAATGAGTTGAGCTTTGTCTTAGAATTCTTCCAGATAAAGCAACCTCTTCAAGTTAGTGTTGTTCTAAGGTCGGTTTCCAAAGTGTTGCCAGTTCGGTTGTTGGTGGAGACCGACTGTTTCCTGGCATAACGTCAGCACTTCTCCATATCATTTTTTCTTTTAACACTAACCAATTTTTTGTTGTTTGTTCAGATTGCTTCTGGTGAATATTCTGGATAAAGAATGGAAAGAGTTGAAAAAATGGAATTTATAATAAGGTAATGGTTGATTTGATAATCGATACATTGCATAAACAATAATAAAATGTACATAAATGACACCACAGCCACATGGTTCTTCTTCATATTAAATCTACTAAAACTTTGGCTACTTGCATAACTAAAAGAAAATTTGGGTTCAAATTGAAACAGAACAGGATTTATATGTGACACAATGTCAATATATAAATTTTTTAATAAATTTTCAATCTTTTAACGAGATGACAATATTTGAATATTTGATAGTGCATCATCAAATATAAATCATGCAGAAGAAAAACTTATATACAAATGTCAAATGGGTTAAACATCAATTATTACATAATGGAGCAAGCCATGTTGGGCTCAGCACAGCGGTCCCTATAGACAACGGACATTTGCTGGCAAACAGGACAGGTCCCAGGCTTCTTATCATCTTTCTTCAGCTCAGGCTTCTTCTCTTCGGGCTTCGTTTGCGGTTCTTGTTTCGGAGGTGGCCCAACGCTGACCCGTTCAACAAGTTTTCCTGCTTTTCTCTTGCGGACTATGATTTCATATGGGTTAGCATCGCCTGGTACTGTTATTGTTACCTTGGCAGCATCAAGCTCGATCTTATCTACACCTGCAGATGATTAAATCTGAGAAAAATTGTCATGGATATGACTGATATTGGTGAATGAAAGGGGAGAAAGGCAAGAGGAATATGATAACATTGTGTTTTACCTTGTACAGGAGCAGAGTTAGCTAAATTTTTTAAAAAGGTCAAACACAAAAAAATAAAAGTTAAAAATTTTAAAAAATTAATATGTTAAATTTAATTAATAATAAAAATATTGATAATAAAAATATAAAATTAAATATAAAATTATAATTTGTAAATATAAATAATTAAAAACGATATATAAAATTAATAATTTTTTTATATAATTAACATTATTTAAATATTATATATTCAAGATAATTTTATTTTAACTAAATATAAAATATAAAATATAAAAAAGTATATTTAAGTTAATTTCTTTTTGTATAATCAGTATTAATAAAAAACTGATACATCGATGAAATTTTAAATAATAATGTAACACTACAAGTTATATTTAAGAATTATATAATAATTTATTAATTTTTAAATATTAAAATTATTAAAAATAAAATCTATGTAACATAATAAAGAAGAACATGACAAATTAAAGGTAGATATCACGTATTACATAATAAAAAAAATAAATATTATTAATGATTTGTAAAAATTTAAAAAAGAAAATCTATAAAAATTTATAACATCTAAACAAATATAAAAAATAAATAAATATAAATACAAATAAAATCTATGTACCATTGACAATTTGACAATTTTTGCATTGTTTTAGTCGTCCATGGTACGGCTCCTTGTGGAATCCAAGGTTCACGTGGTGTACGCACCGATAGCCAGCACTGGCCACGGGCCACCGTTCTCTGCACGAAAGATGGAAATGTCCACAACACGTCGCTAAACACTATCCAGTCATCGCCTCTGCATTATTGAAAGATCGGATCACTGCTGGGTCCTAAACATGTAAATTGTCTGGTTCCCATTAATTCTTATTCTCCTCCACAATTTTCTTTTTCTTCGAAAGGCGTCTCCTCCACGATTTTGTTACAAGAATGGGTTGTCCTTGTTTTTTCCCTCTTAATAATTGATCAAATAATAATAAATTGTAATAATTAACTCGGATCCTTTTGAGGTATTTAAATTATTCAGAAATTATTATGATTATCTTTTTCTTAATCACTTTAATCGTATTATTTGATGAAGTAAGAAATGAGTCGACATGTTTTGTTAATCATTTAGACTTTTGGTTCTATTATTTTTTTAATTCTTTTAATTATTACAATAGTTAGCATATATAACTAATTTATAGAGATTAATGACCAACGAGGATGATGCCAAACTTCATCCAATATATATGGAAGGTAATTTTATAACGCAAAAGCTAATGAGACGTCACTTCAATGACCTCAATAGTATGATGTATGCATATAGATGTGTGTATCTTACACGTGTAGGGCAGTAGGGGGTGCACGTTTAAAATCAATTAATTTGGTTTAATGCTTGTCAGTCATGGATGATAAGATGAAATTAACTTGGACCAAATAATAATCAAGATAACAAGATAGTTCCAGCAAGAGTATCACTATATTATATACTACAAAATAAAAGTCTTTCTTCAACGGAAATTAATTAATTATTTTACTATTTTTGATAAATTTTGTTGAAGTTCTCTAATAGAATTTACTGAAAAATTTATATATTCAATTGAAATTTGGAAGACAAATGAAACTTCATAATCATAGTTAAATATCTTTTAGACATTATTCGAATCGCAAATGTATCTAAGTAACAACGACTTAGATTTTTGTCTTTATTTTTTTTAAAAAATTGTTTTTAATTATCTTAGTAGTAAGCATATCTAGGCTATACTCATGGACGATGCTGTCAAAGTTTAACGTATACAGAATGGCGAAGGCAACTTGAGAATGCAAAAGGGTATGATACGTCACTTAAATGACCTCAATGCTGTGATGCATGCATAAGGACGGACGGTGGGTGCTTGTGTGTGTGCGTGGGTTGGTTTCTTTGACAAACCAATTAGTTTAATTAACTAATGCTCTTAGGTATGGGTGATAAAGATGAAATTAACTTCTATCAAACCATAACCACACAGCCTTAGGTTATTGAAACCTCTCTACCTTCATTAAATCGAATAAGCAGCCTTGTGGATTCATGTTAATTGACTTTCATTCTGACTTACAGGGGTTTATTCTTTAGTTAATTCTGGACTTTGGGCATCTAATTACAATTACTTGCAAAATGGCAAAAGATTATGGGTAGGAAATTAAATATTATTATTATTATTATTTATTTTTATTTTATTTACTCATATGTTATAAATTTCTATACATTTTCTTTCTCAAATTTCGATAAATCGTCAATCATATTCTTTTTCTTTTGTTTTTATTAGATCATATGTAAATTCTATCTTTTATTTATTATGTTTTTCCTTTTTGCTATGTGGATTTTATTTTTTATTTTTTAATCTTTAAAAATAAATAAATTATTATATAGTTCTCAAATACAAGTTACAGTATTACTTAGAATTTCATCAATATATTATTTTGTATTCAGAATAACCAATTCATTTTAACGTGTATGTTGCAAACTTTAAATAATAAGGATATACATACAAATTGATATAATGAAATAATTATATTTCTTTCAATACAATTTTATTTAATATATATTTTTAATGGCTTTCAAAATAATTTTTAATTTAATAATTAGTTTTAATACAATTTTATTTGTTATATATATTTTTAATGGCTTTCAAAATAATTTTTAATTTAATAATTAGTTTTAATACAATTTTATTTGTTATATATATTTTTAATGGCTTTCAAAATAATTTTTAATTTAATAATTAGTTTTAATACAATTTTATTTATTATATATTTTTAATAGCTTTCAAAATAATTTTTTATTTAATAATTAGTTTTATTCTTCAAATTGTTTGATAAAATTATAGTCATTATTGTTAGCATATTACAAGTTAAGCTTAACAAATGAATTCTAAATTAATATGTTAAACTTATCAAATTTAAAAAAAAATAAAAGTGAGTCTACTAATCTAAACCCATTAAGTTTTAATGTAAATCTAAGCCTATCATAATATATTATATTTTAACAATTCAACCTAATAGCCTATCATAATATATTATATCTCAATAATTCAATCTAATAACTCAATATTTTAATTAACAATTTAAAAGACAAATAAAAAATAGAAAGAGAGTTAAAACACACAAAATAAAAAGGCAATTCATTTGAATTTTAAAAATTATTTTCTCTTCCACTCTTGCATTCAAAAAGTAAGAGTGACTTTTTTTATAGTTTTATTCAGTCATATTTATAAATGACATCATTATTACTGTTAATATATATTTATTATATATCTAATATTTTTTTAATTTTATTTAATTTTTTAAATAAATAATAATTAAATTATATACAAAATTCTCCTTTAACTATTTAAGGTTTTTTTCTATTTGATCTCCTAGTTTAAATGTGCTAACTCCATCCTGGTGGGACATGCATGGTGACGTAAGTGAAGCTAACTTGAGAAGTTGGACCTCTTGTATAATTCTCGAGTACAGCATTGGACACAAGAGGTTGGCAAATGCTTTGATGCCATGACAGAGCTGTGGTCGGTGGGTTTAGCCACACTCCCACCGCCTCTGCCTGTGGTTGTTGTTGCACAGAGCCTTGTAGCCTTGTGGCTAGGCACAGTCGATTGTTGCAACAACAAAGGATCTTCCCTTTGATCGGTCGAAATGGATGATTTAATTCATCTGAGAAATGTTGAAAGGAATAATTTTTTTTTTTTTAAAAAGGAATAATAAACAATGACCCGCCAAACCTGACGACCTGAGGCAAATAACATCTATAAATAGGGCATGCAAACGTCTCATTGTACCCACAAATTTACCATCAATTATCCAGCTTGAGAGGTAGTAAGAGAGAGATAGAGATCGAGATGGAAGTTGTTGAAGTGCTTCACATGAAAGGAGGACTTGGGGAAACCAGTTATGCAAACAACTCTCTGGTTCAGGTAATTAAATTTCCAGATATATTTATCAGAATATTTGTCAAAAACTTTTCTAAGATTTTTTTGGCTTGAACTTTGGACAGCAAAAGGTGATATCCATGACGATGCCAATCACAGAGGAAGCTATGACGAAGCTCTATTGCAGCATATACCCTGCAAGCATAGTCATCGCAGACTTGGGTTGTTCTTCAGGACCAAACACCTTGTTTGTGGTATCTGAACTTATCAAAGTAGTGGACAGTATCCGCCAAAAGCTAGGGCAAAAATCCCCCGAGTACCAAGTGTTTTTGAATGACCTTCCAGGGAACGACTTCAACACGATTTTCAAGTCCTTGCCCAACTTCCAAAACAAGCTGAAGAAACAACTTGGAGGTGGCAGCGGGCCATGTTTTTTCACTGGGGTCCCTGGTTCTTTCTATGGCAGGCTTTTCAGACATAATAGTCTGCATTTTATACACTCTTCCTACAGTCTTCAGTGGCTTTCTCAGGTTTAGTATCAGCAAATGTCTGAAATTATTAATGAAAAATATAGTAGCAGCAGAATGAAGTTTGTAATTTCTGAGTTAACTATTATGTTCCATTCAGGTTCCAGAGGGGCTGGAAAGTAATAAAGGCAACATTTACATGGCTAGCACAAGCCCGCCAGACGTGCTTAAGGCATATTATGAGCAATTCCAGCAAGATTTTTCGTTGTTTTTAAAGTGTAGATCAGAGGAACTGGTGGAGGGAGGGCGTATGGTTTTGACATTTTTAGGGAGGAGAAGCGATGACCCTTCAAGCAAAGAATGTTGTTACATTTGGGAACTCTTGGCCATGGCTCTCAATGATATGGTCTTTGAGGTACAGAGTTACATGGACATAAATCCTACTGATGTAGGAAGAGTCCTTTTCCTAGATATATACGTCTCCACTCATTCATCACTGAAAAGCTAAAAGGAAAACCTTAAAAAGTTCGAGAGAGACACGAACCCTTTAAAAGATAAGAGAGCGACAAGAAAATATATAAAGTTCTTCAAGAATCATCTTTTACAGTAATTTCAAATTCGACATGATTTAGGCCTGTCCCTATTTGAGGCTTGGGTAGTTGACAATTGCTGTCTATATATGTTTGTCAGATCTGATATCTAGAGAATATATAAATACACAAATTAGATTCCACTAACCTGAAATTCTTTTACTGTTTTACAGCACTAAGAGTTGACTGCCTCATAAAGTTGAAATCAATTCAGAAATTGCAGTTTACTGTTCATATTGGATTAGTTACTGATTAATATGACAAAAATTTCTTTCCAAAAGAAAATATTAATTACTGTTAAAGGTTTTGCATAAAGTTGATACATGACAGACACTTTACAAATGAAACCATGAACAAATGCAGGGACTCATAGAAGAAGAGAAGTTGAACTCCTTCAACATTCCTCAATATACACCATCTCCAGCTGAGGTTAAATCTGAGGTTCTGAAGGACGGATCCTTCACGATCGATCGCTTGGAGGTTATTGAAGTGAATTGGAATGCGTACCAGAATGAATTTGACCTGTCTGATGCATTCAAGGATGGTGGCTACAATGTTGCAAAGTGCATGAGGGCTGTGGCTGAGCCATTGCTTGCCAGCCACTTTGGTGAAGCGATCATCGATGAGGTGTTCCGAAGGTATAGAGATATCGTTGCTGATCGCATGTCCAAGGAGAAGACTGAGTTTGTCAATGTGATTATTTCCCTTATAAAAAGATAATCATCTGAATTTCTTTATATCAATCATCCGTGGCTGCCCTAAAAAACCCTTGTTCTGATGATAAAATGATGGCCTATATTGTGATTCTAGGTTAAACTATTTCTTTGATCTTCAAGTTGTATCAGGGTAAAACTATTTCTTTGATCTTTTAGGTGTTTTAGGGTAAAAGTATTCCTTCTATTGTATTCGTAGCATCTTTATGTTCGAATTAATAAATAATAGATATCAATCCTTAATTTCAAGGAGGCCAATTCCTACTTCCCTATTAATTTTGTTTGTCTATGATCAAACCCCCAGTTATAATCGCTGAGAAAGATCAGTTTAAGGACAGTAGCACAATTTTCAAATCAGCTGCCCTTGATACTGCTATAAATCATTGATTTCATGAAAACTTCTGTAATTATATATGCTAGTTGGTACATATTGTCTCTTCTATTTAAATCGTGTTTTTAAGCATAACAACTTGTTTATTAATTTTTGGTTGAAAACGATGGGAACAATGCTATCTACATCAATACCCCAATTACTACATAGAAGTCTGTTCGTAGGGGTGTAGTCTATAATAAGTTGTGGTACAAATTATATTTCTACCTAATAAATTAGCATGTACTGGTAGTGGTTGGTTCTCTATGATTTATAGACTTGTAGTTATCAATTCATGAGAAGCCCGAAATTTTTTTGAGAAAACCAAAATCTTTTCGTAGACCCCATGTAACTCAATTATACAATATCGATGATGGAGTTTTAACTAAAACATGTAAAATTTGCTGTCTACTTCTTTGTCATTGAAACGACAATAGTAACCAAATTGAAATCGTTGGAAGCCAGATGCTCTGCCTCATGTGTTGCCAACCTTGTGAATAACCTATCAAATATAGCATCTCCAAAATGACTGGCAAGCAACTATTCTGAAATAGCTCTTACACAATTTGCAAGCTTTTGCCCCGTTTCATATTTGTCCAACACAAGATCATTGTCGCTAACGTCGTCTTCAAAATCCAAATTATGGCCCCTGCATTATTGAGTGACCAGATCAATTCTGGGTCCTAAACATGTAATTTATCTGGTTCCGATTAATTCTTATTCTCCTCCACAATTTTCCCTTTCTTTTAATGGCTTCTCCTCCACAATTTTGGTACAATATGCGTTGTCCAACCCAAAATCTTTTTTTTTCCCCTAAAATTGTTACCTCTGCTTAGAAAAAGCCTCCCATAGAAGGAACCTGGTACTCCTAATATTGAACAGTGCCTTAAGAGATCGCCCTTTTCTCTCTTAAGCTTTTCAAGGAAAGCAGGAAGAAACCTGAAGACGTATTTGGAAATCAAATTCGGGTGATTTCAAATGCGGTTGTTGGCATGCATGTAGAGTCAAAAGAGAAATTCCACTGAAAACAAAATTTATTTTCCAATTGTTCTATTGGAAATTTGGGATCCAATCCTGCTTCACCAGGATCAGTGAAGGATTGGAGGTATATCGTACGCTAGAGTTATCTTTTACGATCCGATCATTTAATTCTCTTTAAAAAACAAAAACAGAGATTGACCTGAAAATGACATTGAAGCCCTTTTTTGGAAGATCATTTAGAAACACTTGAAACTCAGGTGATTTCAACTGTGCTTGTTGGCATATCTCATGAATAATGCCAACGATTTCAAAGACTGTTAAGAAGGTGTTGTGCCCTGCTGAACAGCCCAAGTTTGCCACTTTAACACGAGTTGGAAAAAAGTTGCAGAATAAGTCTTTGATAGTATCTTCTAGGATTCTCTTTGTCTTCAAGAACACTTTTTTCTCAAAGAATTATAGCCAACAAAGAGGAAAAAAATACAACAAATCAAGTCTAAAGCAGGTAAAAGAAAAATGAAGGCATTAGAAAAGAATAATGTACTAAATGTTATAGAAAGGAAGAGACTCGTAAGTTAGAATTATTGGCACAGCTGATTTCTTTATCTCTCTTATTCAGCAAACAGCACTTGCTTCGCCAACATCCATTATGCAGCGCTCCCAATGGAATCTCCTGGCTCTTCTCGTATTTAAAGAATTGGAACTTATTATTGGCATGCAGTAGAGAACAACACATCCAAAATCAAGGACTTTTACAAGTTTGCTAGATATTTTTGTGCCCGTATTCAAGGGCGGAGCTAGAACATTTTAAAAAAAGGAGCCAAACTTTTATATATAATTCTATTATCATTTATCTAAAAGATTAAATAAAATTTAAAAAAACATTAAATTTATCAAAAAATGCACATTAATAATAATGATGATGTTATTTATATATATAACTGAATAAAATTATAAAATGAATCTCTTCATTCTTTGTGAGCAAAAATGGAAAAGAAAACAATTTTTCACACTTAAATGAATTACTTATTTATTTTGTATGTCCTAACTCTCCTCTTATTTTCTATATGTCTCTTAAATTATAATTAACATATAGAGTTATTAGATGGAATTATTGAAATATAATATGTTATAATAAGTTATTAGGTTGGATTGTTAAGATGTAATATATTATGATAAACTTATATTTATATTAAAACTTAATGAGTTTGGATTAGTAAACTCACTTTTATTTTTTTTATAAATTTGATAAGTTTAGCATATTTGTTTAGAATTTATTTGTTGGGCTTAACTAGTAATACACTAACCATAATGGCTTTAATTTTATGAAATAGTATGAAGAATTAAATTAATTATTATATAAAAAATTATTTTGAGAGCCATTAAAAATAAATATAATAAATAAAATTGTATTAAAAGAAATACAATTATTTCATTTTATTAATTTATATATATCATTGTTATTTAAAGTTTGCAACATACATACTAAGATACATTGGTTATTCTGAATAAAAAATAATATATTGATGAAATTTTAAGTAATTGTGCAACATTGTAATTTATATTTAAGAATTACATAATAATTTGTTTATTTTTAAAAATTAAAATTATAAAAAATAAAATTCACATAACAACAAAAAAAAAACATGACAAGTAGAGGATAAAATCCACATATGACATAATAAAAAAGAAAGAAAAAGAATAAGATTGATGGTTGATATAAATTTGTGAAAAAAAATCTATAAAGATTTATAATATATAAGTAGATAGAATATAAATAAATAAATAAAAATAATAATATAAATTAAAAAAATAAAAAAAATTAAAATTAAGTCAAGTATATGAAATTATTTTGTTATTTTTTATTTGTAATAATTATTAAATAAAAATTTATTTTGAAGAGGTCATTAAAAAAATTTATAAAAAATTAAAAAATTTTATTTTATATGTAAAAAACTTTTAAAATTTTGGAGGGCCATGAGGAGGTTCCGCCCCTGCCCGTATCCGTATCTGGAAGCAAGAACAAGGGAGAAACCCAATCCTTGGAACATCTCCATTTTTGTGGTGGATTCGTATGCAGAAAATTATGTTATAAGCATGCCAGATATTATAATCCTACATTATTTGTCCGGGATAATTTAACTGATTTGACCCATTTGATTGATGTTTAGCTGCGTCTAGGAGTACAGAGGAATCTCTGCTGTTCACCAAAAGATAATGGGGGTAGGGTCGACTGATGAATGATTAATCTACTCCACAACCACGTTTATCTTGTTTGCTAAGAGAAATCGACGTCAGAGAATTGAGAAGGGCGGGACGAGGACAAGATTTCAATATGTGTGAACTCAGGACGGAGGGTAGTATATTTACGGTTCTCCTTTTGGTCTTCGGCGATATCTACGTTGTCTTTTTCTCTCTGGGATAGAGTTTGTCTAGATTTCATTATTTGTTTTAGGACCTTTATCCGGAACTCACTTTTGTTTCAGGAGCTATTCCTGCCGAGGCTGCTGCCAATTGCTCTTTAAGCAGCTGCTTCTTTTGTAATTTTACAAAAAGATAAATCACCAACAACATGCAAAAACTTCATTCACCATAAGTAAAAGAATTCCCATTTCACTGAAGAGGTTTAGAAGAAAATAAATGATCGACAAACATGCCTGTATATATCCTTCTCTAACCAGCGATTCCATAGCCTTGCCCCCTATCCCAGTGGCATGGAAAATAAGGGTTTCATAACCTTCCTTTTGCAATCTCTCTTTCACAGCATTGACACATGGAGTTGTGACCCCAAACATGGTTATACCAACTGTACATTTTTTTCCTTCGCTACAAGAGTCTTGCAACCTCTCAAGCCTTCCAATCACCATTCCAGCCAAAGCAGCTCCAGCATTCGATAACACAACTCTACTAACACTATTAATCCCACAGATATCCACAACTGATGGAAACAATATCAAATCCGATATTTCAACATAAGGTTCAGTTTGACCACTAGTTACAGTTGATACAATGATCTTTGGCACACCAACAGGAAGCGAACTGAAAGCAGGTGATAGCAAAGATGTGCCTCCACTGCCTCCAAGGCCAATAGCTCCAGCAAGAACACCATCAGCCTGAGCTTTCTTAATAAATTGTTCAAGTGCTTTACTCATAATACCAACAGCTTTGCCTCTATCATCTGGAAGCATTGGGTTTTCTCCAACTGATTCAGAACAGCATAAAAGAATCTCCTTTCTTGACACAAACTTTAAATCATTTAAACTCTCGATTTCCTTTTGACCAACGGAGACATCAACTATCACAACTTCTACCTGTCATTGCTATTAGTGAAAAAGAGTAACCCAATTTCATTTTCTTTTTTTTTTTCCATCAAAACAGAAAAATCAGACAAATAAGAAAATACCAACATTGGCAAAATCCTTAAACTAAAATTAAAACCAAAGAAAATGCTAAAAATCTGAAAAAAAATACCAGCATTTCCATATCATTGTAAAATCAAATAAAAAACACTATCAATTCGAAACCAATCGAATTTGGCATAAGTAGGAAGTACCTTGGAGGAAGAGCTGTTGGAGGAGGCGTTGAGAGAGGATCGAACTGACTCGGACAGGAAACGGAGCTCGTCGAGCTTAGTATCAGCCGTTCCAACACAGAAAACTTTGGCACTGCCCATTTCCCTGGATCCCCGGACTCAGTTAGCCTGTACCCTGAGTTTGAAATGAGTTGAGCTTTGTCTTAGAATTCTTCCAGATAAAGCAACCTCTTCGAGTTAGTGTTGTTCTAAGGTCGGTTTCCAAAGTGTTGCCAGTTCGGTTGTTGGTGGAGACCGACTGTTTCCTGGCATAACGTCAGCACTTCTCCATATCATTTTTTCTTTTAACACTAACCAATTTTTTGTTGTTTGTTCAGATTGCTTCTGGTGAATATTCTGGATAAAGAGTGGAAAGAGTTGAAAAAATGGAATTTATAATAAGGTAATGGTTGATTTGATAATCGATACATTGCATAAACAATAATAAAATGTACATAAATGACACCACAGCCACATGGTTCTTCTTCATATTAAATCTACTAAAACTTTGGCTACTTGCATAACTAAAAGAAAATTTGGGTTCAAATTGAAACAGAACAGGATTTATATTTGATACAATGTCAATATAGAAATTTTTTAATAAATTTTCAATCTTTTAACGAGATGACAATATTTGAATATTTGATAGTGTATCATCAAATATAAACCATGTAGAAGAAAAACTTACATACAAATGTCAAATGGGTTAGACATCAATTATTACATAATGGAGCATGCCATGTTGGGCTCAGCACAGCGGTCCATATAGACAACGGACATTTGCTGGCAAACAGCACAGTTCTCAGGCTTCTTATCATCTTTTGTTCGGCTCAGGCTTCTTATCATCTTTTCTTCGGCTCAGGCTTCTTCTCTTCGGGCTTCGTTTGCGGTTCCTGTTTCGGAGGTGGCCCAACGCTGACCCGTTCAACAAGTTTTCCTGCTTTTCTCTTGCGGACTATGATTTCATATGGGTTAGCATCGCCTGTTACTGTTATTGTTACCTTGGCAGCATCAAGCTCGATCTTATCTACACCCGCAGATGATTAAATCTGAGAAAAATTGTCATGGATATGACTGATATTGGTGAATGAAAGGGGAGAAAGGCAAGAGGAATATGATAACATTGTGTTTTACCTTGTACAGGAGCGGAGTTAGCTAAATTTTGTTGAAAAGGCCAAACACAAAAGAATAAAAATTAAAAATTTTAAAAAAAATTAATATGTTAAATTCAATCAACAATAAAAATATTGATAATAAAAATATGAAATTAAATATAAAATTATAATTTGTAAAATATAAATAATTAAAAACAATATATAAGATTAATAATTTCTTCTTATATAATTAACATTATTTAAATATTATATATTCAAAATAATTTCATTTCAATTAAATATCAAATATAAAACATATAAAAAAAATATATTCAAGTTAATTTCTTTTTATATAATCAGGATTAATAAAAACTGATATATCGATGAAATTTTAAATAACAATGTAATACTACAACTTATATTTGAGAATTATATAATAATTTATTAATTTTTAAATATTAAAATCATTAAAAATAAAATATATGTAAAAAATAGATATCACATATTACATAATAAAAAATAAAAAACATGTTTAATGATTTGTAAAAATTTATAAAAGAAAATTTATAAAAATTTATAGCATATGAATAAATAGAATAGAAATGAAAAAATACATAAATATAAATTAAAAAAATTAAAATTGAGTATGTTATAAAAAAATTTTTAAAAGTTTTTTTTTGCCGCGGGGGGGGGGGGGGGGGGGGGGGGGGGGGTGGGGGGGGGTGGAGGGGGTGGAGGGCCATGACATAAGGAGGATCCGCCCCTGAGCTTGTAGTCCGGAGATTGCCCTGAGAAGCTTCTTCTTGCATTTATGGGATGAGATATCAACTTTCAAGACAGTCTTCCTGACCATGGGAAAAAGTTGCTACTCTATTATCTAAATGGACAAGTTTGGCTATCTTATTTAAGAGGCATCCGAGGAGAGGAAGACCAGCATATCAGATCCTTGGATTGTTCACCCTTCCTAGGTGGCTGCTTGTCTGGGTCTTGTTAGCATTTGACCCTGAGCTCTATCATCTATGTTATTGGATCTCTATGTTCTTGTTCCTATTTGGATCTACTTGCTTAGAAGGTTATGCTTTCACATATATAGTATACATTATTGAAGGCCTAATGCCCCACTCACATTGATTAATTAATTGACCAAGTCAAGAAAGGAGAGAGTGCGAGAAACTAAAGATAAAAGGATGTCAATCACATAAATAACACGGGAATAAAAATTCTTCACGTTCCTCGGGAGGATGCAGCCAAGCCTAGGTGCTGGACTGCCAGTGGTTGTTTCTATGCTAGTAATGCTGTCTTGAGCTGGTTATTTGTTGGTGCTTTTGTTGCTTGGTTTTGTTAAGACGCTGTCGAGGTGTTTGTACATTTTTATATTTATTTTAAGTTAAATAAATTATTATAATTAAAAATTAAATAAAATATTTTTATTTTTTACATTTTGATAAAAATTGTACTAAAATTTATTAGATTTCGAAATGGATATTTTGTCTAAAAAAAATATTTTTCCGTTAAACATGTAAGTTTAGCCGTTAATTAACTATTATTATTTTCATTAGCTTATTGATGTGACAAGAATAAAAAATAATTTTACTCTTAATTAATTTTTATAATTATTATTATATAATTTTATTATTTTATTATTTTTATTAATTTAAAAAAATATATGCTCTCCATTTGGGGAGCCCCAATCGAGCCCCCTACGAGAGCAACGATGCTTCCCATTTGGAGAGCTCGATTAAGGCTCCCCTCCCTTAGGGGTGGGGTGCCTTTCTCGAGAAGTTGGGAGTACCTATCAATGCTCTTTTTTTTTTTTTTTTTTTTTAAATATAATAATAATTTTTAAAATTAATAAAAAAATATTTTAATTTTTTTTAATCTCTATTAATGGTGTTTGTATTTTTGAGATAGAGTATTTATTTTAAAAATTAATGAACTTGTTTGAAATTTTGACTAAGATTTAAAGATATGAGAGTATTTTATCTTTAAAATTTTGATTACTAAAAATATTATTTATCATTTTATATTTATATGATGCTAATAAGGCGTTGATATGATATTGACATATAATGTAAAAATATTACATGATTATCTTATTATATCATATCAACATGACACATTATAATTAATTATGACATATTGACATGTCACATAAATATCATATAATATGTCTTAGTTATAAAGATTTATTTCATTCAAATAAAAATATAAAAATTTAATTAAATGAAATAAAAAAACAAAATTTATTTAAATTTTTTTAAATAGCACATAGACTTTTTTAAGTATTATGTCAAATTTTAATTATAAAATGGATTCCATTTCTACAATCTGTTATGTTTGGGATATTTTATCATATACAAAATTGAATAATTCTCCTCAACTCTATTATTATTCAATTAAATAAATGAATATTTCTTAATCATTTATGCACCATTGACAATTTGACAAATTTTGCATTGTTTTAGTCGTCCATGGTACGGCTCCTTGTGGAATCCAAGGTTCACGTGGTGCACGCACCGAAAGCCAGTAGTGGCCACGGGCCACCGTTCTCTACACGAAAGATAGAAATGTCCACAACACGTCGCTAAACACTATCCAGTCATCGCCTCTGCATTATTGAAAGATCGGATCACTGCTGGGTCCTAAACATGTAAATTGTCTGGTTCCCATTAATTTTTATTCTCCTCCACAATTTTCTTTTCTTTGAAAGGCTTCTCCTCCACGATTTTGTTACAAGAATGGGTTGTCCTTGTTTTTTCCCTCTTAATAATTGATCAAATAATAATAAATTGTAATAATTAACTCGGATCCTTTTGAGGTATTTAAATTATTCAGAAATTATTATGATTATCTGTTTCTTAATCACTTTAATCGTATTATTTGATGAAGTAAGGTATGAGTCGACATTTTTTGTTAATCATTTAGATTTTTGGTTCTATTATTTCTTTAATTCTTTTAATTATTACAATAGTTAGCATATATAACTAATTTATAGAGATTAATGACCAACGAGGATGATGCCAAACTTCATCCAATATATATGGAAGGTAATTTTATAACGCAAAAGCTAATGAGACGTCACTTCAATGACCTCAATAGTATGATGTATGCATATAGATGTGTGTATCTTACATATGTGTAGGGGGTGCACGTTTAAAATCAATTAATTTGGTTTAATGCTTGTCAGTCATGGGTGATAAGATGAAATTAACTTGGACCAAATAATAATCAAGATAACAAGATATTTCCAGCAAGAGTATCACTATATTATATACTACAAAATAAAAGTTTTTCTTCAACGGAAATTAATTAATTATTTTACTATTTTTGATAAATATTGTTGAAGTTTTCTAATAGAATTTACTGAAAAATTTATATAGTCAATTGAAATTTGGAAGATAAATGAAACTTCATAATCAAGTTAAATATCTTTTTGATTAATTATGTTTTTCATTTTGATTAGTCAAATATCTTTTAAATATTATTGAAATTGTAAATGTATTTAAGTAACAGCGACTTAGATTTTTGTCTTTATTTTTTAAAAAATTTGTTTTTAATTATCTTAATAGTAAGCATATCTAGACTATACTCAGGGACGATGCCGTCAAAGTTCAACGTATACAGAATGGCGAAGGCAATTTGAGAATGCAAAAGGGGATGATACGTCACTTAAATGACCTCACTCATATGATGCATGCAGAAGGTCGTACGGTGGGTGCTTGTGTGTGTACGTGGTTTGGTTTCGTTGACAAACCAATTCGTTTAATTAATTAATGCTCTTAGGTATGGGTGGTAAAGATGAAATTAACTTCTATCAAATCATAATCAAACAACCTTAGGTTATTGAAATCTCTCTACCTTCATTAATTCGAAAAAACAGCCTTGTGGATTCATGTTAATTGACTTTCATTCTGACTTATAGGGGTTTATTTTTTAGTTAATGTTGAATTTTGGGCATCTAATTACAATTAGTTGCAAAATGGAAAAAGATTATGGGTAGGAAATTAAATATTATTATTATTTTTAATTTATTTATTCATTTGTTATAAATCTCTATACATTTTTTTCGTAAATTTCAATAAATCATCAATCATATTCTTTTTTTTTTGTTTTTATTATGTCATATATAAATTTTATCTTTTACTTATCATGTTTTTCTTTTTTCTGCTATGTAGATTTTATTTTTTATTCTTTTAATCTTTAAAATTAAATAAATTATTATGTAATTTTCAAATATAAGTTGTAGTGTTGCAATGTTGTTTAGAATTTCATCAATATATTATCTTGTATTCAGAATAACCAATTCATTTTAACATGTATGTTGCTAACTTTAAGTAATAAGGGTATACATACAAATTGAGAGAATGAAATAATTGTATTTCTTTCAATACAATTTTATTTATTATATATATTTTTAATGACTTTCAAAATAATTTTTAATTTAATAATTAGTTTTAATACAATTTTATTTATTATATATATTTTTAATGGCTTTGAAAATAATTTTTAATTTAATAATTAGTTTTAATACAATTTTATTTATTATATATATTTTTAATAGCTTTCAATATAAATTTTTATTTAATAATTAGTTTTATTTTTCAAACTGTTTGATAAAATTAGAGTCATTATGGTTAGCATATAACTAGTTAAGCCTAACAAATAAATTCTAAATTAATATGTTAAGCCTATCAAATTTAAAAAAAAATAAAAGTGAGTCTATTAATCCCAACCCATTAAATTTTAATGTAAATCTGAGCCTATCATATACATTATATTTTAACAATTCAACTTAATAGCCTATCATAATATATTATATCTCAATAATTCAATTTAATAATCCAATATATTAATTAATAATTTAAAAAATAAATAAAAAATAAGAAGAGAGTTAAAACTTACAAAATAAAAAAGTAATTCATTTGAATTTGAAAAATTATTTTCTCTTCCACTCTTGCATACAAAGAGTGAGAGACTCTTTTTATAATTTCATTCAGTCATATATATAAATGACACTATTATTACTGTTAATATATATTTATTATATATCTAATATTTTTTAAATTTTATTTAATTTTTTAAATAATAATAATTAAATTATATACAAAATTCTCCTTTAACTATTTAAGGTTTTTTACTATTTGACCTCCTTGTTTAAAATGTTCTAACTCCATCCTGGTGGGACATGCATGGTGACGTAAGTGAAGCTAACTTGACAAGTTGGACCTCTTGTATAATTCTCTTAAAAGTGTACAGCGTTGGAAACAAGAGGCTGGCAAATGCTTTGATGTCACGACAAAGCTGCGGTCGGTGGGTTTAGCCTCCCTCCCTCCGCCTCTGCTGTGGTTGTTGTTGCACAGAGCCTTGTAGCCTTGTGGCTAGGCACAGTCGACTGTTGCAACAACAAAGGATCTTCCCTTTGATTGGTCGAAATGGATGATTTAATTCATCTGAGAAATGTTAAAAGGAATAATATTTTTTTAAAAAAAAAGGAATAACAAACAATGACCCGCCAAACCTGACGACCTGAGGCAAATAACATCTATAAATAGGGCATGCAAACGTCTCATTGTACCCACAATTTTACCATCAATCATCCAGCTTGAGACGTAGTAAGAGAGAGATAGAGATCGAGATGGAAGTTGTTCAAGTGCTTCACATGAAAGGAGGACTTGAAGAAACCAGTTATGCAAACAACTCTCTGGTTCAGGTAATTAAATTTCCAGATATATTTATCAGAATATTTGTCAAAAACTTTTCTAAGATTTTTTTGGCTTGAACTTTGGACAGCAAAAGGTGATATCCATGACGAAGCCAATCACAGAGGAAGCTATGACGAAGCTCTATTGCAGCACATACCCTGCAAGCATAGTCATCGCAGACTTGGGTTGTTCTTCAGGACCAAACACCTTGTTTGTGGTATCTGAACTTATCAAAGTGGTGGACAGTATCCGCCAAAAGCTAGGGCAAAAATCCCCCGAGTACCAAGTGTTTTTGAATGACCTTCCAGGGAACGACTTCAACACGATTTTCAAGTCCTTGCCCAACTTCCAAAACAAGCTGAAGAAACAACTTGGAGGTGGCAGCGGGCCATGTTTTTTCACTGGGGTCCCTGGTTCTTTCTATGGCAGGCTTTTCAGACATAATAGTCTGCATTTTATACACTCTTCCTACAGTCTTCAGTGGCTTTCTCAGGTTTAGTATCAGCAAATGTCTGAAATTATTAATGAAAAATATAGTAGCAGCAGAATGAAGTTTGTAATTTCTGAGTTAACTATTATGTTCCATTCAGGTTCCAGAGGGGCTGGAAAGTAATAAAGGCAACATTTACATGGCTAGCACAAGCCCGCCAGACGTTCTTAAGGCATATTATGAGCAATTCCAGCAAGATTTTTCGTTGTTTTTAAAGTGTAGATCAGAGGAACTGGTGGAGGGAGGGCGTATGGTTTTGACATTTTTAGGGAGGAGAAGCGATGACCCTTCAAGCAAAGAATGTTGTTACATTTGGGAACTCTTGGCCATGGCTCTCAATGATATGGTCTTTGAGGTACAGAGTTACATGGACATAAATCCTACTGATGTAGGAAGAGTCCTTTTCCTAGATATATACGTCTCCACTCATTCATCACTGAAAAGCTAAAAGGAAAACCTTAAAAAGTTCGAGAGAGACACGAACCCTTTAAAAGATAAGAGAGCGACAAGAAAATATATAAAGTTCTTCAAGAATCATCTTTTATAGTAATTTCAAATTCGACATGATTTAGGCCTGTCCCTATTTGAGGCTTGGGTAGTTGACAATTGCTATCTATATATGTTTGTCAGATCTGATATCTAGAGAATATATAAATACACAAAATAGATTCCACTAACCTGAAATTCTTTTACTGTTTTACAGCACTAAGAGTTGACTACCTCATAAAGTTGAAATCAATTCAGAAATTGCAGTTTACTGTTCATATTGGATTAGTTACTGATCAATATGGCAAAAATTTCTTTCCAAAAGAAAATATTAATTACTGTTAAAGGTTTTGCATAAAGTTGATACATGATAGACACTTTACAAATGAAACCATGAACAAATGCAGGGACTCATAGAAGAAGAGAAGTTGAACTCCTTCAACATTCCTCAATATACACCATCTCCAGCTGAGGTTAAATCTGAGGTTCTGAAGGAAGGATCCTTCACGATCGATCGCTTGGAGGTTACTGAAGTGAATTGGAATGCGTACCAGAATGAATTTGACCTGTCTGATGCATTCAAGGATGGTGGCTACAATGTTGCAAAGTGCATGAGGGCTGTGGCTGAGCCATTGCTTGCCAGCCACTTTGGTGAAGCGATCATCGATGAGGTGTTCCGGAGGTATAGAGATATCGTTGCTGATCGCATGTCCAAGGAGAAGACTGAATTTGTCAATGTGTTTATTTCCCTTATAAAAGGATAATCATCTGAATTTCTTTATATCGATCATCCGTGGCTGCCCTAAAAAACCCTTGTTCTGATGATAAAATGATGGCCTATATTGTGATTCTAGGTTAAACTATTTCTTTGATCTTCAAGTTGTATCAGGATAAAACTATTTCTTTGATCTTTTAGGTGTTTCAGGGTAAAAGTATTCCTTCTATTGTATTCGTAGCATCTTTATGTACGAATTAATAAATAATAGATATCAATCCTTAATTTCAAGGAGGCCAATTCCTACTTCCCTATTAATTTTGTTTGTCTATGATCAAACCCCCGGTTATAATCGCTGAGAAAGATCAGTTTAAGGACAGTAGCACAATTTTCAAATCAGCTGCCCTTGATACTGCTATAAATCATTGATTTCATGAAAACTTCTGTAATTATATATGCCAGTTGGTACATATTGTCTCTTCTATTTAAATCATGTTTTTAAGCATAACAACTTGTTTATTAATTTTTGGTTGAAAACGATGGGAACAATGCTATCTACATCAATACCCCAGTTACTACATAGAAGTCTGTTCGTAGGGGTGTAGTCTATAATAAGTTGTGGTACAAATTATATTTCTGCCTAATAAATTAGCATGTACTGGTAGTGGTTGGTTCTCTATGATTTATAGACTTGTAGTTATCAATTCATGAGAAGCCCGATTTTCAAGCTACAAGCGAACAAGGTGAACAAGGTGAACAACAGCCCTTGATCAACAGGTTCAACAGAGCTAACTCAATTATACAATATAGATGATGGACTTTTAACTAAAACATGTAAAATTTGCTGTCTACTTCTTTGTCATTGAAACAACAATAGTAACCAAATTGAAATCGTTGGAAGCCAGATGCTCTGCCTCATGTGTTGCCAACCTTGCGAATAACCTATCAATTATAGCATCTCCAAAATGACTGGCAAGCAACTGTTCTGAAATAGCTCTTACACAATTTGCAAGCTTTTGCCCCGTTTCATATTTGTCCAACACAAGATCATTGTCGCTAACGTCGTCTTCAAAATCCAAATCATGGCCCCTGCATTATTGAGAGATCAGATCAATTCTGGGTCCTAAACATGTAATTTATCTGGTTCCGATTAATTCTTATTCTCCTACACAATTTTCCTTTTCTTTTAATGGCTTCTCCTCCACAATTTTGGTACAATATGCGTTGTCCAACTCAAAATCTTTTTTTTTTCCCCTAAAAATTTCTACCTCTGCTTAGAAAAAGCCTTCCATAGAAGGAACTTGGCACTCCTAATATTGAACAGTGCCTTAACAGATCTCCCTTTTCTCTCTTAAGCTTCTCAAGGAAAGTAGGAAGAAACCTGAAGACGTATTTGGAAATCAAATTCGGGTCATTCTGACTTACAGGGGTTTATTTTTTAGTTAATTCTGGATTTTGGGCATCTAATTACAATTAGTTGCAAAATGGAAAAAGATTATGGGTAGGAAATTAAATATTATTTATTTATTTTTATTTTATTTACTTTTATGTTATAAATCTTTATACATTTTTTTTTCATAAATTTCGATAAATCATCAATCATATTTTTTTTTATTTTATTATGTCATATGTAAATTCTATTTTCTATTTATCATGTTTTTCTTTTTTTGCTATGTGGATTTTTTTTATTCTTTTAATCTTTAAAAATAAATAAATTATTATATAATTTTCAAATATAAGTTGTAATGTTGTAGTGTTACTTAGAATTTCATCAATATATTAGTTTGTATTCAAAATAACCAATTCATTTCAACATGTATGTTGCAAACTTTAAGTAATAAAGGTATACATACAAATTGATAGAATAAAATAATTATATTTCTTTCAATACAATTTTATTTATTATATATATTTTTAATGGCTTTCAAAATAATTTTTTATTTAATAATTAGTGTTATTCTTCAAACTGTTTGATAAAATTAGAGTCATTATGGTTAGCATATTACTAGTTAAGCCTAACAAATAAGTTCTAAATTAATATGTTAAGTCTATCAAATTTAAAAAAAATAAAAATAAAAGTGAGTCTACTAATCTAAACCCATTAAGTTTTAATGTAAATCTAAGCCTATCATAATACATTATATTTTAACAATTCAACCTAATAGCTTATCATAATATATTATATCTCAATAATTCAATTTAATAACCTAATATGTTAATTAACAATTTAAAAGACAAATAAAAAATAAAAAGAGAGTTAAAACACATAAAATAAAGAGGTAATTCATTTGAATTTGAAAAATTGTTTTCTTTTCCACTCTTGTATGCAAAGAGTGAGAGAGACTCTTTTTATAGTTTCATTTAGTTATATATCTAAATGACACTATTATTACTGTTAATATATATTTATTATATATCTAATACTTTTAAAATTTTATTTAATTTTTTAAATAAATAATAATTAAATTATATACAAAATTCTCCTTTAACTATTTAAGGTTTTTTTCTATTTTATCTCCTTGTTTAAAATGCTCTAACTCCATCCTGGTGGGACATGCATGGTGACGTAAGTGAAGCTAACTTGACAAGTTGGACCTCCTGTATAATTCTCTTAAAAGTGTACAGCGTTGGAAACAAGAGGTTGGCAAATGCTTTGATGTCACGACAAAGCTGCGGTCGGTGGGCTTAGCCTCCCTCCCTCCCTCCGCCTCTGCTGTGGCTGTTGTTGCACAGAGCCTTGTAGCCTTGTGGCTAGGCACAGTCAACTGTTGCAACAACAAAAGATCTTCCTTTTATATATACTAAGATGATATTCGTAATTACATTACGAAAAATATTAAAAAAATATAAATTATATTATATTAGATTTCAATTTGATATTTTTAAAAGATAAATTGTTTATAGAAAAAAAGATAAATTGATTTTAATTACAAAAAGTTATTTGTTTTGGTTTAAATTATGAGAAAATTGGTGGAGGATAAATTTATTTCAATAATATATATTACATCAATAGTTCCTTAAGTAAAAGAAGTAATAAACTAATCAAAAGGGAACATCATAAGCAAATCAAATTGTCCAAAAAAAAGTTTCCTACATTTGGTTAAACAAAGTGATTACATTATTAGATGACTGTTAAATATGTTTTTTTCTCATTTGTTTGTTTTTGTTGTTGTGCTGCTTCTGCTAGACTTGTTGTATACATGAAAAGATAAAATTTATTTAGCATCATCAACCCCATGACCATCGACATAAGATAAGGTAAGTAATTAAATTTTAAAATATTAAAAAAATTAAAACGCTGAAAAATCATTTTTAAAAATATCTAATTGTATAGAAAATAAAAAAGCTTCGTTCTTTCCTATATTTAATTCATCATTCGCAATGTAAAATAGAGATTAAAATTGGTAAAACATTTTCTGCAACTCAAGAAGCAGTAAAGTATGTAAAATGACAGGAAAAAAGGAAGAACAAAAGGTTGGTTTATGCTTTCTAGCAACAAAAGTGGTGGGAATAACAAATGAAACTTAGTAGAACAAAACTGTACTCAGTGATGAATAACAAATGAAATTTTAAAAATTTGAAATACCAGAAAAAGTTGACATAACAAATGAAATTTTAGATAACAAATAAACATGGAATAATAACCAACATAACTCTTTCTGTAATCTCCAACAAAATCAATATCAATAACCAAGGCATGTTAGACATGCAGTTTCTACTTTGCAAATCTACTTTATGGTATCTTTTTTGTTCTGATCTTTTTTAAATTCACACACAAACTATGAAACTTCAAGCAGTATCTCCATACACGAATTAATGCTTTCATGAGGAAATGGATGCACTCTACTCCAACAGTGTATCTAAAACAAAATTTATTAGCTAGAAAAGTAGTATTCATTTTAGACCAAAAGGTCAAACAAAAGATCTATTGAACCTATAGAAAGATTGTTTTTGTACTCTTAAGCAATTGTTGTTCTTATGAATCTATTGATATATGGATTTTGCAATATATATAACAACAAAATCTTCTTGAAAACACACAATGGAAGGCTATGTAGCAATGATGGGAATTCTAAAAGATGATGACCATGGAATACAATACTTGATTGCTTAATCTTAATTTTACCATTTAATTTTAGTTATGAGGTAAAGAAGCAATCTTCAGATAATATTTACATGTTGTCGCAACGTGCGGGTCCGTGGAACCCACCCGCCAGACGCGGGCGAAAGGTAAAAAAGAAAACTTGGGAGTCGCCACCAATCGTTTCTTGTAGGTGCGATTGGTCACCTATTGACTCGGTTCTAATCGATGGAGTCCTAAATTAATTTTAGGTCCATCGAAAGGACGAGAACTGGTCCACGTTTTTTCAAAATTGGGTTCGGGAGTGCGGTTACGCACGGAAAAGGATTAGCACCTCTGTGACGCCCGTTCCATGAACGGTACCATTTAATCTTAAGTCATTCTTTTTTCTTTTTTTTTTTACGGCCTGATTTTGATTTGATTATTATGTTTCCTCAATCTTCACTTATTAGCTAAGTTTTATTGAATTCGGTCCTTCGAGTTCCCTTTTTTCTGTTTTTACGTATGCACATGATGATGTGTAAGATGATGTAATGATTTATTTATTTTAAATAATGAGGTCGAAAATCTTTTATTGGAAAATCATTCGAAGACCATCCCAACGCTTTGGTGAAGTCTCGATGTTTTCCTCACCTAGGGATATCCCCGAAGAAACTCGTCTCTACAAGCTCTTCAAAGAAACCCCATCATCGGGATTCCCGCCTCATTTACAGTATAAAGGTCGCATGCTATGACAAGAAAGAATAATGATGACTACATGCACGCGTTTATTGACTTTAGAGGTTCATAATTTACCCGATTATATGATCGATAGTTCGAGGTGATTTATCACGTTACTTGCCTTTATTATCATTTGTTACCTCTTTTTAAGTTATTTCTTTATTTTCATTTTTTTTCATTTTTTCATTTTTTTATTTTTTATTTTTTATTTTTTATTATTATTTTACGACAAAATTAACTTTATTTGGTGATATTAAACTAATTAACTAATTATATTAATTTGAATTTTTTTTTATTGTCAATTATGAAGATTTATTATTATTTTTTTTATTTTTTCATGTATATCTTCGATAATGGCTTATTTGAGTAATGAATATTGGAGTATAGAGTTCGGATTTATCCCGACGCTTCGGTGAAAATCCGTCTCGTATTCTTCACCTAGAAAATCGATCCAAAAGAAGTAACTCTTCACCTCTTTTTAGATCGAATTCCATCATCGGATACTCAAAATTATTTTATATGTTTATGCACATTTTAAATTTATTTATTTTATTATTTATTATTTTTTATTATTATTTATTACATTTATTCATTTCTTTTCCTTTTTTTTATTCATTTTTATTTTATTTATTATTTTTATTTTTATTTTACATATAATTTTCTCAATATTATTATTTATTTTATTCATACATTTATTTCATTTTTTTTATTTTTTCGTTTCTTATTTTTTTTATTTTTTATTATTTTATATTTTATTTTTTTTTGTATTTTTATTTTTATTTTTTTGTCTATTGCTAAAATAGATACTCCTATGAAATATATATATATTTATTTATTTTTTCTAAAATTTAAACTAAATTAAAACGCATTAAAAATAATATAAAAAAGAAATAAAACAAATTAAAAAAAAAAACAAACAAAGGGGCCCAGGAAACATACCTATCTGGGCTTAGATTGGCCCAGATCTGCGGTCCAACAGGAGGTCCAAGACTACAGGACCCAGTCCGCGCAGCAGGCCCGCAGTGGAGGGGTCCAAAACGCAGCACCAAGCCCGATCTGACAGGCCTGCAGTGGGGAGTCCAAAACGCACCGTTTTGGGGCCTGTGGAGTCGCTCAAAACGGCGTCGTTTCGCCCAAGGCTCTTCGGCTTCCCTCAAAACGACGTCGTTTCAGGTTTTTTTTTTTGGGGTATAAAAACTTTTTTTATTCTTTTTCCCTTCACTTTCTCCTTTCCCTCTCTCTCTCTAACCGAAGGCTCTCTGCCTTCTCTCTAGAAACACAGCCCTCCCCAAAACACCTCCGATCGGCCTCCCTTTTTCCGGTCGGCCCCCTTTTCCGGTGTCGATCTCCTGCTCTCTCTACCCAAACACAACCCCAAACACCTCCGATCTGCCTTGCCGTCCACCCGAAAAACCTTTTCCCTTTCACCGATCTTCGGACTCCCTTTCTCTTCCTCACAGACGAGTCACCGGCGACTCTCCCTCTCTCTCTTTTTTGGGTTTAATTGTTTTTGTTTTTTTTTGGTTATTGTGGCATTTTACCGGCTGTTAGCTCTAGGTTTTCTATTGTTTTTTGGGTTTTTGATTTCTTGGTTTTTTGCAGGGATCTGTGTTCCTTTTTTTTTTTTTTCAAAAAAAAAAAGCCCCCTCACGGTGTAGAAATTTTGGGTCCTTATAGAACCCGGTTGTCCAAATTTTTGGACAACCAGAGGAGGCAAATCTGCCTTGTTTAGCCTAAATCCCGGATGGGATCCTTCAAGTCAAAAGGTGAATCCACCGGAAGGGACCTTCAAATCTGGCCGCCGGCAGAGCATTGAATGCTCCATCTTTGTTGACAATGGAGGCCGACTGTGCCTCCAATTCAATCTTTTTTTTTAATTAATTTTTTTTATTTTATTTTTTTTATCTTTATTATTAATTTTTATTTTGTTTTTTATTTATTTTAATTATTTATTATTTTCTTATATTCAAAATGGGTGTCTACAGTTGCCCCTCTTTGTATATTCTTGAGCATCAAGAATAGTACAAAGACGTAGACACTGTATTTTATCTCGAAAGAAGTTGATTTACTCGATCTGGTTTAGGCTTGACCTTTCTCAAAACAGGTTTGATTTAAAAATGACTCCTAGACTTGATCTAGGCTCGACCTATCTAAAAACAGGTTCGACTTAAAAAGTGAAATTCCTAGACTTTATCTAGGCTCGACCTATCTCCAAACAGGTTCGATTTGAAATTGGAATTCCTAGACTTAATCCAGGCTCGACCTATCTCCAAACAGGTTCGATTTGACATTGAAACTCCTAGACTTGATCTAGGCTCGACCTAAACAGGTTCGACTTTGAATTTGAAATTCCTAGACTTGATCTAGGCTCGACCTAAACAGGTTCGACTTTGAAATTGAAATTCCTAGACTTAATCTAGGCTCGACCTAAACAGGTTCGATTTTAAAAGAGATTGAAATTCCTAGACTTAATCTAGGCTCGACCTAAACAGGTTCGATTTGAAAGAACTTGAAATTCCTAGACTTCATCTAGGCTCGACCTAAAAAGGTTCGACTTTGAAATTGAAATTCCTAGACTTAATCTAGGCTCGACCTGAATAGATTCGACTTTGAAATTGAAATTCCTAGACTTAATCTAGGCTCGACCTAAATAGGTTCGATTTGAAACAAATTGAAATTCCTAGACTTAATTTAGGCTCGACCTAAATAGGTTCGATTTGAAACAAATTGAAATTCCTAGACTTAATCTAGGCTCGACCTAAATAGGTTCGACTTTGAAATAAATTGAAATTCCTAGACTTAATCTAGGCTCGACCTAAACAGGTTCGATTTGAAATTGAAATTCCTAGACTTAATCTAGGCTCGACCTAAACAGGTTCGATTTGAAACAAATTGAACTTCCTAGACTTAATCTAGGCTCGACCTAAACAGGTTAGATTTGAAATTAAAATTCTCGTCTTATGTTGGGTGAAAGTCTACTGTCGAAACTTGGAACATGTATCCTTTCTGGTTCTTGTTCTGAACATGATCATATGCATGGCTAGGCATGTATGCATGATTGAAATGATAAAATGCTTTCATGTTTATGATTTATTAAGGTTCCTTGACCCTTTTCTTGCTTCATCCGATTCTTTGCTGCGGCTCTCAATCATCTTTGTCTGTGTTTTTCTTTCTTTAGGCACCTCTTCCTTCGACCCTTGACTGTCTTTTCTTTCCCTTTTTCATGTTAAGGTCCCCTTTTCCTTTTTACCTCATCTTTAAGTCTCTCTTTTCTTTTTTTTTTTTTTTAAAACAACAAATGTAATTTCTTGCTTAATTAGTTCATTTCTTTACCAGTCATCCTTCATTTTCATGACAAACATCATGTTGGATTATGCAAAGATGGAAAGCAAGGCTTGAAATAGAGAATTGAATGAGGATTTCATTTATATGAAAAATGTAAAAATGATCAAAGAAAAGGGAAATTTACAAAGCAAAGATTTGATCATCCAAAAGGAAGTTTACAAAGCAAAGATTAGATCGTCCAAATAATGAACACTTAGACTATTCAGAGTAAACAATCCGATCCTCAAATTCTGAAAATTATCTTTCATTGACGTCTTGGGCAAATCTGAAGATTTTGAATTCCATGACTTATCCCAGTTTTGCAAGGTAGACGGACTCCTTTTTTCAGTGCACATTCTAGTTTGTGCTTCGTTTGAGCCAAAAGTTTTGGATCCTCACCCCAAATTTCCCCTTTTGGTCTCAAGTCGCCCTTTGCGGGTTTTCAACATGAGCCACCTCCTTTGGGTTCGAGCCGTCCTTTTCGGATTTTCAACACGAACCACCTCTTTTGGATTCGAGCCGTCCTTTTCGGATTTTCGACACGAATCCCACTTTTTTTGTTTTTTTTTCTTTTTTCTTTCTTTTTTGTTTTTTTGTTTTTTTTGTTTTGTTTTTTTGTTCATTTTCATTTTTTTTCAAGCATAGTATTTCTTTACTACATCCGCATTTATCGGATTAGAGAGGTCTCTTCCATCCATGTTGGTTAACATTAAAGCTCCTCCCGAAAAAGCTTTCTTCACCACATATGGGCCTTCCCAATTTGGTGCCCATTTTCCACGAGAATCATTTTGGATGGGGAGTATTCTTCTAAGGACCAATTCCCCTTCTCGAAAAAGTCTAGGACGAACTTTCTTCTCATACGCTCGCATCATCCTTCGTTGGTACATTTGGCCATGACAAAGAGCTGTGAGCCTCTTTTCCTCAATCAGATTCAACTGCTCATAGCGAGAGCGAATCCACTCAGCGTCCTCCAATTATGTCTCCATTAACACTCTCAGAGATGGGATTTCCACTTCAATGGGCAAAACCGCCTCCATTCCATAGACTAATGAATATGGGGTTGCCCCGGTGGAGGTGCGCACAGAAGTCCGATACGCGTGCAGGGCAAAAGAGAGCTTCTCATGCCAGTCTTTATAAACTTCAGTCATCTTCTCCAGGATCCTTTTGATATTTTTGTTGGCTGCTTCTACCGCTCCATTCATTTTCGGACGGTAAGTAGTCGAGTTATGATGCTTGATCTTGAACTTAGCACAGACCTCCTTCACCATTGCGCCATTCAAATTGCTTGCATTATCGGTAATGATCCTTTCTGGGAGTCCATATCGGCATATTATTTCTTTCTTGATGAACTTGCACACGACTTTCTGTGTTACATTGGCATAAGAAGCTGCTTCCACCCATTTTGTGAAATAGTCAATGGCCACCAATATGAATCGATGTCCATTAGACGCCTTTGGAGTAATCAGCCCAATCACATCCATTCCCCACATTGAAAACGGCCAAGGTGCTGTAAAAACATGTAATGGGGTTGGTGGAGCGTGGATTCTATCTGCATAAATCTGACACTTGTGGCATTTTCGAGCAAAGTTTATGCAGTCTGATTCTAAAGTCAACCAATAGTATCCTGCTCTCATGATTTGTCTAGCCAACATATGTCCATTAGCATGAGCTCCACAAGTTCCTTCATGGACTTCTTCCATTATTCTGTTGGCTTCAGCAGCATCAACGCACCTCAAGAGCACCTGGTCCCGACTTCTTTTATAAAGCACATCTCCATTGAGGAAGAAACTCATTGCTAGCCTCCTAAGAACTCGTTTGTCATTTTCCGTGGCACTCTCAGGATACACCTGGTGTTTGATGTATTGCACAATATCGTGATACCATGGTTCACCATCGACCTCTTCTTCAACATTCAAGCAGTGTGCGGGGACTTCACGAATTCTCAAATTAAAAGGGCGTACATCTACTGCTTCGTTTATTCTGAACATTGCTCCAAGGGTGGCCAAAGCATCAGCAATCTGATTCTCCTCTCGAGGCAAGTGATTGAAGTTAATTTTCTCGAACTGTTTACCCAACTCCACGATTAGCTTTTGATACGGAACCAGCTTGGAATCCCTAGTTTCCCATTCACCTTTCATCTGACATATTACCAGAGCCAAATCTCCATAAACGTCTATTATGTCGACTTTCATGTCGATTGCTGTTTGTAATCCCAATGCCAATGCCTCATACTCCGCCATATTGTTAGTACAATTGAAATTCAACCTCGCTGTGGCTGGGTAATGCTTTCCTTCTGGAGAAACCAATACTGCTCCGATTCCGTGCCCCAAGGCGTTCGAAGCTCCATCAAAGAATAGTTTCCAATTCCCATCCCTTTCAGATTCTTCCTTGCTTGTCTGGCATACTGACATCAAATCTTCATCTGGGAATTCAAACTTCATTGGTTCGTAATCATCCTCCACCCTTTCTGCCAAGAAATCAGCAATTGCACCTCCCTTGATGGCTTTTCGAGACACATATACAATATCATATTCAGAGAGCAACACTTGCCATTTTGCCACTCTCCCTGATAAGGATGGTTTTTCGAAAATGTACTTAATGGGATCTAACTTTGCTATGAGCCAAGTGGTATGATACAGCATGTACTGCCTAAGTCGATGTGCTGTCCAGGCTAATGCGCAACACATCTTTTCCAGTGAGGAATACTTAGACTCGTAATCTGTGAATTTTTTGCTCAAATAATAGACAGCCCTTTCTTTCCTGCCGGTTTCATCATGTTGTCCCAACACACATCCCATGGACCTTTCATTTACTGTCAAATACAAAAGGAGAGGCCTTCCAGCTACAGGTGGTACTAATACTGGTGGGCTTAGAAGGTAATCCTTGACTTTGTCGAAGGCAATCTGGCATTCCTCATTCCATGCCCCCGGGTCATGTTTTCGAAGGAGCTTGAAAATTGGATCACATGTAGAGGTGAGTTGCGATATAAATCGAGCAATATAGTTCAACCTCCCTAAAAATCCCCTCACTTCTTTTTGTGTTTTGGGAGGTGACAGTTCACGAATGGCTCGTATTTTATCTAGATCCACCTCAATTCCTTTTTCACTCACCACGAACCCCAACAATTTCCCAGAAGTAACACCGAAAGTGCACTTTGTCGGATTCAACTTGAGCCGAAACCTTCGTAATCTCTCGAATAACTTCCTGAGGTTAACAGTGTGGTCCTCCTTTGTACGAGATTTTGCAATCATATCGTCTACATACACTTCTATCTCTTTATGCATCATATCATGAAATAAGGTCACCATGGCCCTTTGATACGTGGCGCTTGCGTTTTTCAGCCCAAATGGCATCACTTTGTAACGAAATGTCCCCCACATGGTCACAAACGTTGTTTTCTCCATGTCCTCGGGTGTCATTTTAATCTGATTATACCCCGAAAAGCCGTCCATAAATGAGAACAAGGCATTCTGTGCTGTATTATCCACGAGAGTGTCGATATGCGGCAAAGGAAAGCTATCCTTCGGGCTTGCTCTGTTCAAATCCCTGTAATCCACACACATTCGAACCTTTCCATCCTTTTTAGGAACTGGGACTACATTAGCTACCCATTCGGGATACTTGGCCACCTCCAAGAATCCAGCATCGAATTGCTTTTTGACCTCTTCTTTAATCTTCAGCAACATCTCCGGCTTCATCCTCCTTAATTTTTGTTTAACCGGCTTGCAATCCGGCCTCAAAGGCAATTTATGAACAACGATGTCAGTATTGAGACCTGGCATGTCTTGATAGGACCAAGCAAACACATCCACATATTCGCGGAGTAGCTCTTCTAGCTTCTGTCGTTCGTGCGAGGATAATGAGGTACCAATCTTAACCTCTTTCTTTTGTTCTTCATCTCCCAAATTAATTGTCTCTGTGAGCTCTTGATGAGGCAAAATCTCCTTTTCCTCCTGTTCCAGCAACCTTGACAATTCCGAGGATAGATCATAGTTATCAAACTCTTCTTCATTTTCCAATTCATCAACGTCCGACATTTTTTCAAAATTAACGATCTGATCGCTTTCTAAATGTTCTTCGTGTTCATTATTTAGAGACCTGCGAATAGGTGCAATCGGACATGGGCATAGGCAATCATTTATTGGTTTAAAGTGAGAAATATGAAAATGGTATGTGCAAGAAAAGATGATGACAAATGAGATGATAAAACATTATGTTTGTCATTTATTTGAAAGATTAAAGTGAAAGAAAGCCCTATTTAAACAAGAAATTAATCTTAATGCCCTTGGGCATAGGCATTCGAATGAAGTTGTTCATTACATTTGCAAAGACCCAAAGATGCTCGGTAGTTCCGTGACTGTCCAATTTGTCAGCTCTTCTCCAAGTAACATTGGATACACTTTGGGGACCTTTTCATCAACTCTGTATTCTCTAATCATGTGGATGACAGCTCCTCAAACTGATGTAGAACTTGGTTGACTCTTGTTAATGCTTCAGGATGGATGTAGCCTGCAGAGCGAAAAGTCTCGTACAAGTATGGAATTTCCTTTTTCTCCCATTCTTCCTTTCTTCCTTCGAGCATAGCCCTTCTCTTGATTCTCTTCTGAGCTGCCAATTTCCTTTTTTCCTCTTTGGTAGGCCTGTACCCCAATCCAAACTTGTCTTCATTCTTAATCGGAATCAAAGGGCGGCTAATCCCTTGTAAATTTCTTCCCAAGCCCAGACCAGCACGACATCCTCTTCCCACTGTCTGTTTAACTTCCATTTGAGTCGTTGCAGATAAACGAGGAGTTGGTATTACTGACCCCTCTCCTACATAAGTAGCGTTCACGAACTCAAACGACCTAAATGAGCATTCGGGGACTTCTTCTGCTGCTTCAACATAAAGAGCAGATGAAGGTTGAATGGCTAGTATGTCTTCTTCAGCCAAGATGGTTATCAGTTGACCGTCAACTATGAATTTTACCTTTTGGTGCAAAGAAGATGGTACAGCTCCAGCCATATGGATCCATGGTCGCCCCAACAGACAGTTGTAGGATGGCATGATGTCCATTACCTGGAATTGGATATCAAACACGCAGGGACCAATTTTCATCGAAACTTCTATGTCACCCACCACTTCTCGTTTAGTTCCGTCAAATGCTTTCACCATCATGCAACTGGCCCTCATATGAGTCATGTCAACTGGTAACCTTGTTAATGTGGAAAGGGGCATGACATTTAAGGCTGAGCCGTTGTCGATCAATACCCTAGGTATAGCATGGTCCTTGCATCTGATGGTTATATGGAGAGCTTTGTTAGTTCCTCGACTTCCTGACGGGATTTCTTCATCACTGAAGGCAATGAAATTTCCCACTGTAATATTCCCCACGATGTGGTCTAGCTTCTCCACGGATATATCATGGGCCACATAAGCCTGATTCAAGACTTTAAGCAGTGCATTCCTATGTGCCTCCGAACTTAACAACAAAGACAGTAGCGAGATGCGAGCAGGCATTTTTGTTAATTGTTCTACTACGCTATACTCACTATGCTTGATAAACTTGAGGAATTCAGCTGCTTCTTTTTCCGTGACAGGCTTTTTTACTTCATTGTCCGGGGCATTTACAGGTTCGGTGATCTGATCATTCGGGGAGATGCTTGCTTCTTTCGGATCTTCCACTCTCTGTTTAGACTTTCCTTTTTCAACCTTTTCTACCATCTCAGGAGAGTAACATCGTCCACTTCGCGTTATCCCCCCTACGCCAGTCAAATATGTAGAAGACACTTGGGAAGAAAGAGGGGTCGTACCCAAAATATTACACTCATAGTTCCAAGGCACAGCCTTGTCACTTTTATACGGGAACGGACTGGGTACTTCGATGGTAATGCCACCTCCGACGACAGTAGAAGACCTGCTACCCATTGGGTTCTTCTGTTCTTCGTAGAAAATGGTGAGAGGTTTAGGTCGGCCCACACTAGATGAACTTGACATCTCCTTAGGTGAGGGATCTCCATTTATGGTTCCAACCAAACCCTCATTATCTTCCACATAGATCTCTACTATTGATGAGTCCATCAAATCTTGCAACTTTTGTCGAAAACCATCGCAATTCTGGATGGAATGTCCAATAGCCCCCATATGGAACTTACAAGAATGAGCAAGATCGTGCCCCGATTCTTCCCTATCCATTAGCTGAGGAGTGATGGCGTTTACTTTGAATAGTGCTTCAAACACTCTATCCATGGGTGTGCGAATCTCATCAACACTCCTTTTCACTTTCTGAGCCATCTCTTCATGGATGGCGTTCACTACTGGTCCTCCATGATCAGGTAAAGGATTCCCCCCATCATTTGAGTTATCTTTTTTAGAAAAGTTCAAAAGTCCTGCCTTAATGAGCGCTTGGACTTTGTACTTAAGCGCAGTGCAATTTTCGGTGGAATGTCCCTGAATCCCGAAATGGTAATCACAGTGTGCATTCTGATCATACTATTTTAGAAAAGGGGGCTTGAGTGGCTCTAACGGGGTGCGGGCCAACAGTCGATTTTCGATCAGCTGTGGTAATAAGGCAGTGTAGGGGATTGGAATAGGATCGAATTAAGGTCTTTCTTGAGCAGTCCTAGACCCTCTTTGGGTATTTCCGAGGTTATTGTTTGAGGATGTGGGTCTTGGTGTTGGTGTTTGTGGGGAGGTATTGGGTCGAAATACTGGTTGTTGGGTAGGCGGACATGTATAAGGATTCTGGGCAATGTGGCCTACACTGGGATAGAACGGTGGATATGGGTGGTATGGGTGGTAAGGGTTGAGATTATGGCTAGTATAAGTGACTGCCTGCACGTCCCCTTCTTTTTTCTTAGACGGGGTCCCTTTTCTAGAGCTAGTGGCCTCATTTGTTTCAATTTTGCCATTCTTTATTGCCCCTTCGATAATTTCCCTTGAAAGGACTAGATCTGCAAAGTTTTTGGTGACATTGCCGATCAGTCGTTCATAAAAAGGAGCCTTGAGAGTATTTATGAATAATACTGTCATCTCCTTGTCTGTTAATGGCGGCTGCACCTGTGCTGCTATATCTCTCCACCTTTGAGCATACTCTTTGAAGCTCTCGCTAGCCTTTTTCTCCATAGTCTGAAGGGACAGGCGATCAGGGGCCAAATCGGCGACATGCTTGTATTGCGCCGTAAAGGCTCTAGCCAAATCCTTCCAAGTTTTGATATGGCTTCGGTCAAGTTGCACATACCATCTAGCTGCCGATCCAGTTAGGCTATCCTGAAAGAAGTGGATTAACAGTTTATCGTCATGTGACTGGGCAGCCATCTTTCGACAATACATGGTGATGTGTGCCATCGGGCATTTTGTCCCGTCATACTTTTCAAAATCTGGCACCTTAAATTTTGGAGGGATAACCACATCAGGAACCAAGCATAACTCAGCTGCATCCATAGTCCCAAACCTATCAACTCCTTCGATAGCACGAAGGCGTTCTTCCAGCAAATCATACCTCTTCTCAGTTTTTTCGTTCTCCCCTGTTTGAGATGAACTCTTTCTTAGTCTCTCCTGTTCTCTCGGGTCATCTAAATCCGGAACATGTATTGGTTCCGCGGGATTTGCTCCAAGATTGGACCCTAATTGTCCGTGGATCGATTGATGACCAGTTGGGGGTGGCACATTATAATAAACTGACGGCGCCACTTACGGGTGAGCTCTTTCAAATGCATGGGGCGGAGTGAATCCTGGGGGATAAGGCGGATCATCCCTTGGGATGCTTGTGCCTTGGGTTGGTGGGTTTTCTGATGGAGCTGGCTCTTCAGCCACTCTTTTCCCTTTACTTAAAGTTACCACCAATTCCATCATTTTTGCTAACTGCTCCCTCATTTCTTCTTGTGCTTTCTCCATTTTTTCCATTCGTTCTCTGTGTTCCTCTTCCATGATCCTCACCCGTCGACGAGTATTGTGAACACGTTGGTCACCGACTTTGGGTTGTGGAGCTATCTTGGAATCCTTCTTTTTTAAATCATAAACATGAATTAGATGCAATGAATGAACACATTTTTTTTTTATTTTCAGATGAAGAAGAAAAAAAAAATTATTGCGAGTGAAATGCATGTATGAATGATATACTAGGAGTATTTGCCACATAACACCCGTCAACGAAATAATCCATTACAAAAGATATTGTTTTTCATTACAATCCATGAGCCATCTTTTACATTCAGAAATATTCACCAATTTTATTATAATGGCTATACACTTCATCATAATATCTGATCAGTTGTTGCTCTTGTTTCCCGATCGGAAAGACTTGGCTCCTCAGTATGTCCGTTTTCCTAGCCATGCTTCTCGCCTTGTAAGCCACTTCTCTCATTTGCCTCAATGCATAATCCATCTGATCATATTTCTCTAGGTAGGCTTGTTTGTAGGACTCTCCCCACTCTCGAATTCGGAGGCTCTCTTGCTTGAGGCGTTCATATTCCCGTCGGTGAATCCCCATAGCCGTTTCGAGCTCTTCGTACTCCTGTCGTAACAATTTGATGGACTCTTGTTGGAATCGTACTTGATTTCTCAGCCCGTCGTTGTACGCTTGAAGCTCGTTACCTTGACTTTTTCTGACTTGTATCCCTCTTTGGAGCTCACTTGTCTCGGTAGAAAACTTGTTGTTCAGAGCCTCATATTTCTTTTCCTATTCATCCTCTATTTTTCGGGCTTTCTTTTTTTGCTCAATTACTTCCTTTTTCGCCTTTTCGCATTCTCTTTGGAGCTTCTCATATCGTTTCCTCCAGTTGGCACTTTCAGCTTCAGACTTTTTCCGGCCCAATTCACTTTCGAGCAAGGCATCATGGGGTTCCGGATTAATTGGGCCCTTGAGTGTATCTTCCCTCGGGTACACGACGTCCTTAACTCGTTTGTCATGCCATGCTTCATACCCAGCAGTAATTTCATCGACGTACCTCCCTTGGTCGACTCGGCTCGTCTTCTTCCAAGCCCGTGCAATCTCTTCGATCTTTTTCAGGAAGCCCGGCTCTCCATAAGCAAATTCTAAAGTGTTGAGTCCATGCGTCATTGGTACAAATTGCTCCGACCCGAACTGCCTTCTCACCATAATTGGGGCGTAACTGATTGCTCCCCACGGTCCCATCAGTGGTACCCACGGTTTATCTCCACATTTGTACATGACCGGACTTCGAGGCATCCACGGCGCTCTCCACGTTACTTCCACACTTATGAGTTTCTGAAGCCTAGAGATCCACTGTTCCTTAGTTTTACCTTCCGGCAGAGCATTGAATGCTCCGTCTTTGTTGACAATGGAGGCCGACTGTGCCTCCAATTCAATCTTTTTTTTTTAATTAATTTTTTTTATTTTATTTTTTTATCTTTATTATTAATTTTTATTTTGTTTTTTATTTATTTTAATTATTTATTATTTTGTTATATTCAAAATGGGTGTCTACACATGTATAATACTTAGAAAGAGTGAAATAACTATTGCTATGCAAATTGAAATTGAAAAGAATTTGATGATGATAGGGATCATTATAATATATATTGAAGTTGAAATTTTTATTTCCATAAGAAAATATTCCTCTTGCCCATATTACTTATATGGGGTGACCTGCTTCTACTTATGCTGATTCCAAAGCAGCTCTCATTCCTCAAAGCCCGATAGCAGAGTTAACCCCTTCTTCGGTCGGTTCATGAAAAGTTAACTATATGCTCGGTAGCTACCGGAAGTTGCTTCGCTCCCCAACTCGTTTAAGTCAACTGATGCCATAGGTCATTCTCTTGTTTACGAAACCGGGTTATGAAAAGCATCGAGAAAGAAGAGTGGAACAACTACCTTCCCAGTTTATCAGGACTCTACCTATTTGGTGGATTCTTGCCCTAGGCTTCACTCCCTTAATCCCGTTCCTTCGCTCTCCGGACTTCTTCCTTCTAGGCGAGTAAAGGCATAAACTTCTATAAAAAAATATAAAGAAAAACTTATGAAGAAAGCACCGGTAAGGTTGTACCTAAGCTTAAGTGCTGGCTGGCCTTTACTGGATCTAATTCCCTCTGCGAGCTATCAGATCTAATGCACCATTCTTCGGCCTATTACGAACAGTTTCGATGTATCAGATCGTCTGTCGTTTTGAAGACTAAAAGTCAAATAAATATATATAGGGAGGGATTCTAATTGAATGACACTTGTCATTCAATTAGACATTCAATTGGAATTCAATTAGATACCCAATTGAAAGAAATTTTGAAGACTAAAAGTCAAATAAATATATACATGGAAGGATTCTAATTGAATGACATTTGTCATTCAATTAGACATTCAATTGGAATTCAATTAGACACTCAATTGAAAGAAATTGAGAAATCAAATTATACTACTTTTATATATAGTAGAAATATATATAATTAAAAGAAAAAAAATTTTTTGCAAAAAAAAAAAAAAAGAAAAAAAATTAAATTTTATTTTTTAAATAAGAGATTATATATTAATTAATGAGCCAAATATTCGGATGTAAAAAATCTTTCCTTTGATTAGTCGAAATGGATGATTTAATTCGTCTGAGAAATGTTAAAAGGAATAATTTTTTTTAAAAAAGGAATAATAAATAATGACCCGCCAAACCTGATGACCTGAGGCAAATAACATCTATAAATAGGGCATGCAAACGTCTCATTGTGCCCACAAATTTACCATCAATTATCCAGCTTGAGAGGTAGTAAGAGAGAGATAGAGATCGAGATGGAAGTTGCTCAATTGCTTCACATGAAAGGAGGACTTGGAGAAACCAGTTATGCAAACAACTCTCTGGTTCAGGTAATTAAATTTCCAGATATATTTATCAGAATATTTGTCAAAAACTTTTCTAAGATTTTTTTGGCTTGAACTTTGGACAGCAAAAGGTGATATCCATGACGAAGCCAATCACAGAGGAAGCTATAACGAAGCTCTATTGCAGCACATACCCTGCAAGCATAGTTATCGCAGACTTGGGTTGTTCTTCAGGACCAAACACGTTGTTTGTGGTATCTGAACTTATCAAGGTGGTGGACAGTATTCGCCAAAAGCTAGGGCAAAAATCCCCCGAGTACCAAGTGTTTTTGAATGACCTTCCAGGGAATGACTTCAACACGATTTTCAAGTCCTTGCCCAACTTCCAAAACAAGCTGAAGAAACAACTTGGAGGTGGCAGCGGGCCATGTTTTTTCACCGGTGTCCCTGATTCTTTCTATGGCAGGCTTTTCAGACACAATAGTCTGCATTTCGTACACTCTTCCTATAGTCTTCACTGGCTCTCTCAGGTTTAGTATCAGCAAATTTCTGAAGTTATTAATGAAAAATATAGTAGCAGCAATTATATATAAGAATGAAGTTTGTAATTTGTGAGTGAACTATTATATTCCATTCAGGTTCCTGAAGGGCTGGAAAGTAATAAAGGCAACATTTACATGGCTAGCACAAGCCCGCCAGACGTGCTTAAGGCATATTATGATCAATTCCAGCTAGATTTTTCGTTGTTTTTAAGTGTAGATCGGAGGAACTAGTGGATGGAGGGCGTATGGTTTTGACACTTTTAGGGAGAAGAAGTGATGATCCTTCAAGCAAAGAGTGCTGTTACATTTGGGAGCTCTTGGCCATGGCTCTCAATGATATGGTCTTTGAGGTATACAGTTACATGGACATAAAGATCCTATTCTATGATATGTCTCCACTCATTTATATATAACTGAAAACTAAATTAAAAAGATAAAATAACTCCACTTTTTAAATTTTATTCGAATTTTTTTATAGATTTATTAATTTTCAAAATAGATATTTTGTTTTAAAAAATATTTTTTATTAGACACATAGATCCAGCCGTTAATTAACCATTAATAATTTCCTTAATTTGATGATATTATAATATTAAAAAATAATTTTCTTTTTTTATTTTTAAAATTATTATTATATAATTTAAAAAAAAAAATTCAGGGACTCATAAAAGAAGAGAAGTTGAACTCTTTCAACATACCTATATACACGCCATCTCCAGCTGAGGTTAAATCTGAGGTTCTGAAGGAAGGATCCTTCACGGTCAATCGTTTGGATGTTACTGAAGTGAATTGGAATGCACATGAGAATGAACCTGACCTGTCTGATGCATTCAAGGATGGTGGCTACAATGTTGCAAAGTCCATAAGGGCTGTGGCTGAGCCATTGCTTGCCAGCCACTTTGGTGAAGCAATCATTGATGAGGTGTTCCGGAGGTACAGAGATATCATTGCTGATCGCATGTCCAAGGAGAAGACTGAGTTGGTCAACGTGACTATTTCCTTTATAAAAGGATAATCATCTAAAGATCAATTATCAATGGCTTCCCTGAAAAACCCTTGTTCTGATGATAAAGTGGTGGCCTATATATATGTTATGCAGTTGTGATTAAAGGTTAAACTATTTTTTTGATGTTTTAGATGTTTCAGGGTAAAACTATTTCTTGTATTATACTCTTATGCATCTTTATGTATGAATAAACAGATAATAAATATCCATCTTTAATATCCAAGAGGCTAATTTGTATTTCCCTTTTAATTTTGGTTGTCAATGATCAAACCCCCGAATTGAAATTCAGGGATCACATCTAGGCTTAGTTCATGGGCAATTGAAATTCAGAAGATTCCAGGGATCACATCTTTAGCACTTGCAAATTTTCCAAGTCTATATGGAAAAGCATTTTGCAACTTTCTCTCATTCGAAAGGAACCTGGGGACTGGAGTTAAAACATTGAAGATATTCAATAACTTTTTCAGAGAAAATATGAATCAGTTGAAAGAGAAAAATATCATCGAATAGCTTCATATTTTCATATTCTCGATTTCAGCATTTTAAGCTTGAATACCTTATCCTACACTCTGATGAACCGTGTTGATTCAATAAAGAAAAAAAAAACAGAAGAGAGAGAAAATACATTTCTGCCAAAGACGAAGGCAGCCAATAAAAACGAGGGAACAAGGCAACACGGAGCACTACAACAGCTGGTACCTAGTACGTGACAGCCATTTGTATAACAACATGTGTTCACTACGCTGTGAAAACAAAAGGAAATAACAGAAACACGCAAGCTGCAGCAGAATAGAAAAACGGTGTCGGATAAGATGCTCTTAAATGAGTCACGTGAAGCAGCAGCACGTGATTTCTTCTGCCACCCTTTGTACAAGCATTTGGCGCGTACCTCCAATATTGTTCCGGTGCTTGAACGCCCAAAGACAGAACTCAAGTTTCAACGACTGGTCAACAGAATTCACTTGAGTTGCTTCAAACCTTCAAGGCGAAATCACTTTTATCCTTTCTCTTTTGTTTAACTTGGTCTGCTTACATTTATCATATCGGGAGAGCTAGGAATTCTTGCAGGACATTCTAGCAGAACTCTTTCTCATGATTCCGTGCTGAATCACCTTGTGGATGATGTTCAGCTAATCAAAAGATTGCCTGCTGTTGCTGATAAGCCACATAACCAAAGATTTGTGAAATCTGGGGTCTCGCTTTTCAGTGTTAATTCCTTGTGTTGTATTTTCTTGAACGCTGATACTGTTTTCTACTTGTAATATATATTTTTTCAACCAAAAACAAGATTTATTTATATATAAGTCACTGAATAATTCAGTGATGGGCCGTAGCTTTAAGCTGCCCGTTAAAGTCTTTACACCTGAAATGGCTGCTTGACAATTTAGACATTTTCCAATACATAAATAAATAAATAACTACATGACAAATACCATCATGATGCATCTTTCAAAGCTGTTCGAGAGATGAAGACTTGTTTTCTGGCAATCAAGCAGGAGAATAATATTCTTCAACAAGTCTATAACATTGAAGCAGAACCATATCACGAACAGTAGTTATCCAATGAATGCTGTGACACTGAAATTTTGCGTACTCCAACCAACCGTGCAAGTTCTAGTGCAGAAGATGTGTAATATTTCTGGTACTAAATGTAGATAGCAATCACAGGGATAAAAATGATAAAGATCTGCCAAGCAACCTGAGACATGACTGTCATGATTCGAAGGAGCAGGACAACAAAAAGGGGGAATGCACCAACTAGGTAGTACTAGTAGGTATGGAATGTCAAATCCATTGCACTTTGATTCGTAAGAGTAGATCAGATCATCATATGCTAAGGTGGTCTCTGCACAATAGATTTACCCTAGCCTTGTAATACTTTGCACCAGATCCTGCTTCTTTGGGTGATAAAATAAAAAATTTTCATTTATCCAAACAAAACAAGGAGAGAAACAAGAAAACAACAGAACGGAGGTTGAAGGCAGCTCCCTACATCAATACCTCCATTACTACCGAGGTTAACGAAAGAGGTTGCTGCATCCGAAATACCTCGAAATGACCAACATGACAAGATTCTCAATCTCTTATATATTTTTCCTATAATAAAACGGTATAGAAGCAATCTAAAGAATATAAGAAAAGAAATGAGAGATTGATGAAATTGATTTTCTGTATTTTTCTTGAAAGAAGAGTATCTATTTGAAGAGAATTAAATGCTTGTTTGTAGACATACAATTATTTAAATATAATTACCATTCAAAAATAATTAGTCAAACATTATTATGTGCACGTGCCTCATACTTTTATTAAATAATAATATATATTAATTATATATTATTAATTAAATTAAATTACAAGATCACAAGACTTAAAAAGATTAGTCATAATCTAATTTGCACTTATACTTTTATTTATTTACGCAAAGCTCTTTCCTTTTTTTTTTAATGGAAAATTATGTTCCACTATATTTATTATTGAAAATGTTTGACGTTCAACAAAGCAGACTGAAAAGCATGCCATATATCATAATACTTAATCATTTGTCAACGATAATTTATCTAATTTGATTGATAATTTATCAAGAAATTTTTTTTTTGATACATCAACATCACATCAGCATCGGATTAATTTAGATAGAATTAATCAAAAAGACTCAATTGTATGTAATGTCAGAGTGAATGGATTAAATTAACCAGTTTTTGAATAAGGAGACTAAATTGGTGAAAACGTTATAAGACAAAGACTTCCTGAGTAGTTTGACCGATACAAATACAAGAAAGCTCCAAGTTACAAGAGAAGAGAGTCTAACACTAGTCCATATAATGTTAGAAAACAGAGTTGTTTATCAAAAATATTCAGGAAATGATTCAAGATGTGTACCAATTCATTGTCTTAAAAGTTTGATTTGCTACTATCATAAGTTTGTAAAAAAATTAAAAACAATAAATTTAGTGGGTGATTGTGTTTTGTACTAAAAAAATCAATCCACTAAATAATCACCAATATATAAAAAGATTATTAAACTCTTATAAATTTTTATACAATAAAACGATTTAGGTAATTTGAAAAATATTGAAAATAAAGAGTATATTTTCTTGAATAGAAGAGTCTATTTAAAAAGAATTACTTGTACTTTTGTATAGACATATTTATTGACAATTGAAAAATTAAAAATAGATCATATAATTACTATCTAATTAACTGCAACTCCAAATGCATGTGTCACATGCTTTTATTGAATAATAATAGTAATATATATTAGTTTTATATTATAAATTTAACTAAATTACGAGACAAATTAAATTTGAAAAGTTTAATCATAGTCGAATTTTCATTTCAACTCACTTTAGTGTAACCATCAAAGACTAAAAATTTATATCTTTTATTATTTTTAATTTAAAAATGTGTCTCATACTTATTATTATTGAAAATATAGAGACATTCAGCGAAGCTAACTCAATTATACAAGGAAGATGATGGACTTTTAACTAAAACATGCGAAATTTGCTGTCTACTTCTTTGTCATTGAAACGACAATAGTAACCAAATTGAAATCGTTGGAAGCCATATGCTCTGCCTCATGTGTTGCCAACCTTGCGAATAACCTATCAATCATAGCATCTCCAAAATGACTGGCAAGCAAGTGTTCTGAAATAGCTCTTACACAATTTACATTCTTTTGCGCCCTTTCGTACTTGCTCAACACAAGATCATTATTGCTGTTAACGTCTTCTCCAACATCCCATTCGATTTCAAAAACTTGTAGCCTGTCAACTTCAAAGGATCCTTCATCTTGAACAATCTCACTTACTTCTTCCTTGTATGGTGTATAAAGCGGAATGTTGAATGAATCCAAGTCAGCCTCTTTCACAAGTCCCTACAATGAAAAGCAATTAAAAATCCGTTTTGGTAAAACATAGTAACATACAGAAAGAAAATAAGTATGTATTGGAAAGAAAATAACCTCTGCCGCCAAGTCACAGAGTGCTTTTGCTAGCAATTCCCAACCATAAAATTCGGTCGAGGGATCTGGGTTGCTCCTACCGTTGAAAGTGAGAATCATACGCCCTCGAGGTTTTATTTCTTCTGACCGCATGCTTAAAAACGATGAGAAGTCCTCCTGAAATTGCTTTGCATAAGCTTTAAATACATTGGGAGGACTTGCTTTTGCCATGTACACATTCCACTTGTTGTTCTCAACTCCGTCCGGGACCTGACCAGTCATCCAGATATGATTAGCTAATTATTAGCCCAAGTTAATGCGGAAAGAAAGAAAAAAAATGAGTTTTCCAAATCCTTCATTCAGGGAAAAGGTGTCAACCTTTGATAGCCAATGAACACTAGAAGAAGAATGTATAAGATGTAGACTTCTGCTTGGGAAAAGTCTTCCATAGAAGGAACCTGGTACTCCTGATATTGAGCAATGCCCTAAGTCATCTCCCTTTTCTCTCTTAAGCTTCTCAAGAAAAGCAGGAACGGACCTGAAGATTTATTTGGAAATCAAACTCAAGTGATTTCAAATGCGATTGTTGGTGTCCATGTAGAGTCAAAAGAGAAATTCCATTGAAAACAATATTTATATTCCAATTGTTCTATTGAAGGTTTGGGATCCAATCTTGCTTCACCAGGATCAATGGAGGATTGGAGGTCTAACGTATGGCCAGAGTTATCTTGTATGATTCAATCATTTAATTTTCTTACAAAAAAAAAAAAAAAAACCAGAGACTGACCTGAAGATGGCATTGAAGTCATTCCCCGGAAGATCATTTAGAAACACTTGAAACTCAGGTGATTTCAACTCTGCTTGTTGGCATATCTCATAAACAATGCCAACGATTTCAAAGATCGCTAAGAAGGTGTTGGGCCCTGAAGCACAACCCAAGTCTGCCACTTTAATACAAGTCGGAAGAACATTGCAGAACAAGTCTTTGATAGTATCTTCTAGGATTCTCCTTGTCTTCAAAATTATTTTTCCCTGAAAGGATTATAGCCAATAAAGAGGAAGAAAATAGAACAAATCAAGTCTAAAGCTGGTAAAAGAAAAACGAAGACATCGGAAAAGAGGAATGTACTAAACGTTAAAGAAAGGAAGAGACTTGTAAGCTAGAATTATTGGCATAGCTGATTTCTTTATCTCCCTCGTTCATGCAAAGGACACTCGCTACAGCAATTGCTTCCCCAACTTCCATTATGCAGTGCTCCCCATTGAATCTCGTGGCTCTTCTCGTATTTAAAGAATTGAAATTTATTATTGGCACCCAGTAGAGATCACTACATCAGAAATCAAGGACTTTTACTGGTTTGCTAGATATTTTTGTCCCCTTATCCGTATCTGGAAGCAAGAACAAGGGAGAAACTCAATCCTTGGAACATCTCTATTTTTGTGATGGATTCGTATTCAACTTATGCAGAAAATTATGTTAACAGCATGCCATCGTTTGTCGGTGATAATTTACCCGATTTGACCCATTTGATTGATATTAAGCTGCGTCTGGGAGCACAAAGGAATCTCTGCTTTTCACCACAAGATGATGCGGGTAGGGTCGACTGATGAATGATTAATCTATCCCACAGCCACGTTTATCTTATTTCCGAAAAGTAGTTATCCAATGAATGCTGTGACACTGAAATTTTGCACACTCCAACTAAACGTGCAAGTTCTGGTGCAGAAGATGTGTAATATTTCTGGTACTGAATGTGGATGGCAATCACAGGGATAAAAATGATAAAGATCTGCCAAGCAACCTGAGACATGATATGAAAATAGGACAAAACGATAAATACAATGCTGGTGCAGATAAAAGAAAGAAAACAGGGCAGCGGGCTGAGGAGAAAGTTGTTTCATTAGTTAGCAACCTTACAATATATACAAGCATCATTAAGCTGTTTATACTAGGGACAGGTGTTAAAACCTTTAACATGCACACAGACACCCCATGCCAGCTGATATACTTTACCTCAAAACCAGACATGACTATCATGATTCCAAGTAGCAGGATAACTGAAAAGGGGAATGCACCAACTAGGTAGTACCAGTAGGTATGGAATGTCAAATCCATTGCACTTTGGTTCGTAAGAATGGATCAGATCATCATATGCTAAGGTGGTCTCTGCACAATAGATTTGCCCTAGCCTCGTTATACTTTGTAGCAGATTTATCCTGCTTCTTTGGGTGATAAATTAAAAAATTTTCATTTATCCAAACAAAAAAAGGAGAGAACCAAGAAAACAACAGAACGGAGGTTAATGGCAGCTCTCTACATCAATACCTCAAGTACTACCGAGGTTAACGAAAAAGGTTGCTACATCCGAAATACCTTAAAATGACCAACATGACAAGATTCTCAATCTCTTATATATATTTTTATAATAAAACGGTATAGAAGCAGTCTAAAGAATATAAGAAAAGAAATGAGAGATTGATGAAATTTTTTCTGTGTATTTTTTCTTGAAAGAGGAGTATCTATTTGAAGAGAATTAAATGCTTGTTTGTACACATACAATTATTTAAATATAATTATCATTAAAAAATAATTAGTCAAACATTATTATATGCACGTGCCTCATATTTTTATTAAATAAAAATATATATTAATTATATATTATTAATTAAATTAAATTACAAGATCACAAGACTTAGAAAGATTAGTCATAATCCAATTTGCACATATACTATTATTTATTTACACAAAGCTCTTTCCTTTTTTTTTTTCAATGTAAAATTATGTTCCACTATATTTATTATTGAAAATGTTTGACGTTCAACAAAGCAAACTGATGAATTATAGCCACAAGCTGGAAGAACGTTGCAGAACAAGTCTTTGATAGTATCTTCTAGGATTCTCCTTGTCTTCAAAATCACTCTTTTCTGAAAAAATTATAGCCAATGAACAGGGCAAAAAATAGAACAAATCAAGTCTAAAACAGGTAAAAGAAAAATGAAGGCATTAGAAAAGAAAAAAGTAGTATTTGTTAAAGAAAGGAAGAGACCTGTGCGATAGAATTATTGGCATAGCTGATTTCTTTATCTCCCTCATTCATGCAAAGAACATTTGCTATGGCAATTGCCTTCCCAACTTCCATTATGCAGTGCTCCCAATGGAATCCCCTAGCTCTTCTCGTTTTTAAAGAATTGAAATTTATTATTGGCACCCAGTAGAGAGCAAATACATCAGAAATCAAAGACTTTTACAGTCTTACTAGATATTTATTTGTGTACCTTATCTGTATTTGGAAGCAAGAAAAAAAAGGTGGAAATCCCAATCCTTGGAACATCTCTATTTTTTGTGATGAATTTATATTCAACTTATGCAGAAAAACCATGTTATAAGCATGCTAGACATTATAACACTTAATCATTTGTCAATGATGTGATGATTTCATATTCAACTTACGCAGAAAAACCATGTTATAAGCATGTCATATATTATAATACTTAATCATTTGTCAACGATAATTTTTCTAATTTGATTGATAATTTATCAAGAAATTTTTTTTTATACATCAACATCACATAAGCATCAGATTGATTTGGATAGAATTAATCAAAGCGACACAATTGCATGTAATGTCAGAATAAATGGATTAAATTAACCAGTTTTTGAATAAAGAGATAAATTGGTGAAATTGTTATAGGACAAAGACTTCCTAAGTAGTTTGACCGATATCAATACAAGAAAGCTCCAAGTTACAAGAGAAGAGAGTCTAACACTAATCCATATAATGTTAGAAAACAAAGTTGTTTATCAAAAATATTCAGTAAATGATTCAAGTGGTGTACCAATTCATTGTCTTAAAAGTTTGATTTGCTACTATCATAAGTTTGTAAAAAAATTAAAAACAATAAATTTCGAGAATAGAATAAAATTTAGTGGGTGATTGTGTTTTGTACTAGAAAAACCAATCGACTAAATAATCATCAATATATAAAAAGATTATTAAACTCTTATAAAAATTTTCTACAACAAAACGATTTAAGTAATTTGAAAAATATTGAGAATAAAGAGTATATTTTCTTGAATAGAAGAGTCTATTTAAAAAGAATTACTTGTATGTTTGTATAGACATATTTATTGACAATTAAAAAATTAAAAATAGATCATATAATTGTTATTAATTAACTGCAACTCCAAATGCATGTGTCACATGCTTTTATTGAATAATAATAATAATGTATATTAGTTTTATATTATAACTTTAACTAAATTACAAGACAAATCAAATTTGAAAAGTTTAATCATAGACCAATTTTCATTTCAACTCACTTTAGTGTAACTATCAAAGACTAAGAATTTATATCTTTTATTATTTTTAATTTGAAAATGTGTCTCATACTTATTATTATTGAAAATATCGAGACATTAAGCGAAGCCAACTCAATTATACAAGGTAGATGATGGACTTTTAGCTAAAACATGCGAAATTTGCTGTCTACTTCTTTGTCATTGAAACAACAATAATAACCACCTTTTCATGGTTGGAAGATAGATGCTCTGCCTCATGTATTGCTAACCTTGCGAATAACCTATCAATTATGGCATCTCCAAAATGACTGGCAAGCAAGGGTTCTGCAATAGCTCTTACACAATTTGCATTCTTTTGCGCCCTTTCGTACTTGCTCAACACAAGATCATTATTGCTGTTAACGTCTTCTCCAACATCCCAATCGATTTCAACAACTTGTAGCGTGTCAAGTTCAAAGGATCCCTCATCTTGAACAATCTCACTGATTTCTTCCTTGTAAGGTGCATAAAGAGGAATGTTGAATGAATCCAAATCAGCCTCTTTCACAAGTCCCTACAATTAAAAACAATTAAAAATCCATTTTGGTGAAACATAGTGACATACAGAAAGAAAATAAGTATGTATTGGAAAGAAAATAACCTCTGCCACTAAGTCACAAAGTGATTCTGCTAGCAATTCCAAACCATAAAATTCGGTCGACGGATCTGGATTGCTCCTACCGATGAAAGTGAGAATCATATGCCCTCGAGGTTTTATTTCTTCTGACCGCATGCTTAAAAACAATGAGAAGTCCTCCTGAAATTGCTTTGCATAAGCTTCAAATACATTGGGAGGACTTGATTTTGCCATGCACACATTCCACTTGTTGTTCTCAATTCCATCTGGGACCTGACTATCATCCGGATGATTAGCTAATTATTAGCACAATTTACCAGGAAAAGAGAAAAAAAAAAAAAAGGGAGTTTCCCCGAATTCTCTATTCAGGGAAAAGGTGCCAACCTTTGATAGCCAATGAACACTACAAGAAGAATGTATAAGATGTAGACTTCTGCTTGGAAAAAGTCTTCCATAGAAGGAACCTGGTACTCCTGATATTGAGCAATGCCCTAAGTCATCTCCCTTTTCTCTCTTAAGCTTCTCAAGAAAAGCGGGAACAGACCTGAAGATATATTTGGAAATCAAACTCAAGTGATTTCAAATGCGATTGTCGGTGTCCATGTAGAGTCAACAGAGAAATTCCGTTGAAAACAATATTTATATTCCAATTGTTCTATTGAAGATTTGGGATCCAATCTTGCTTCACCAGGATGAATGGAGGATTGGAGGTCTAACGTATGGCCAGAGTTATCTAGTATGATTCCATCATTTAATTTTCTTAAAAAAAAAAAAACAGAGACTGACCTGAAGATGGCATTGAAGTCATTTCCTGGAAGATCATTTAGAAACACTTGAAACTCAGGTGATTTCAACTGTGCTTGTTGGCATATCTCATAAACAATGCCAACGATTTCAAAGATCGTTGAGAAGGTGTTGGGCCCTAAAGCACAACCCAAGTCTGCCACTTTAATACAAGTCGGAAAAACATTGCAGAACAAGTCTTTGATAGTATCTTCTAGGATTCTCTTTGTCTTCAAGATTATTTTTCCCTGAAAGGATTATAGCCAATAAAGAGGAAAAAAATAGAACAAATCAAGTCTAAAGCTGGTAAAAGAAAAACGAAGACATTGGAAAAGAGGAATGTACTAAACGTTAAAGAAAGGAAGAGACTTGTAAGCTAGAATTATTGGCATAGCTGATTTCTTTATCTCCCTCGTTCATGCAAAGGACACTCGCTACAGCAATTGCTTCCCCAACTTCCATTATGCAGTGCTCCCAATTGAATCTCGTGGCTCTTCTCGTATTTAAAGAATTGAAACTTATTATTGGCACCCAGTAGAGAACAATACATCAGAAATCAAGGACTTTTACTGGTTTGCTAGATATTTTTGTCCCCTTATCCATATCTGGAAGCAAGAACAAGGGAGAAACTCAATCCTTGGAACATCTCTATTTTTGTGGTGGATTCGTGTTCAACTTATGCAGAAAATTATGTTAACAGCATGCCATCGTTTGTCGGTGATAATTTACCCGATTTGACCCATTTGATTGATATTAAGCTGCGTCTGGGAGTACAGAGGAATCTCTGCTTTTCACCACAAGATGATGCGGGTAGGGTCGACTGATGAATGATTAATCTACCCCACAGCCACGTTTATCTTATTTCCGAAAAGTAGTTATCCAATGAATGCTGTGACACTGAAATTTCGCACACTCCAACCAACCGTGCAAGTTCTGGTGCAGAAGATATGTATGCACCAACTAGGTAGTAGGTATGGAATGCAATAGAAGTACTTAGAATGAACAAGCTCAGGATTACATGGAAGAACTCTGCACCAGGCTCATGAGTATCGGACTAAAGAAAGAACAGAAAGGCCTGGGAACAAGAAGGCACCAAAATGCAGAGTTTAAATAAAAGGCAAGGACTGCTACTCAAACGCTGCGTATAAGGCTCTCCCAAAGAACTAGCAACTTAATAAGCAAGGCACCGTTTTGTATATAAATATAATCATTGTTTTTCAAAAGTTAGTTAGGTAGTTAATCATTCTTTCTTCTGTAATTAGCTTGCAAACCCCTGTATATATATAGCTCATTTTACATAGCCCTGATAAGGAATGTATTCAGAAATTATTCCTTCAACCTTTCCAGCGCAGTTTATCTTTTTCTTTTTCTTGACATTCTACTTCTGATAGAATGATTCAAGATGTGTATCAAATCATTGTCTTAAAGGTTTAATTTGCTACTATCATAAGTGTGTAAAAAAATTAAAAATGATTAAATTTTGAGAATATAATAAAATTTAGTTGGTGATTGTGTTTTGTACTAATAAAATCAATTGATTAAGCAATCACCAATATATAGTAAGATTATTAAACTCTCATAAAATTTTTCTACAACAAAATGATTTAAGTAATTTGAAAAATATAAAAAATAAAGAGTATATTTTCTTGAATAAAAGAGTCTCTATTTAAAAAGAATTACTTGTATGTTTCTATAGACATATATATTGATTGAATTATTATTTAATTAACTGCAGCTCCAAATGCACGTGTCACATGCTTTCATTGAATAATAATGTATATTAGTTTTATATTATAAATTTAACTAAATTACAAGACCAATCAAATTTGTAAAAAAAAAAAGGAAAGAGAAAAAAAAAGAAAGAATAAAGAAGGAAAAGAAAGGAAAAACTAATATTTTTATTTTTTAATTTTATTGTTTATGATGGATGCGTTTGCAAGATGTGAAGAATATAGGAAAAGAAAGGAGAAATTGATGAAATTATTTCTATATATTTTCCTGCGCAGAAAAGTCTCGATTGTTTGTACAGATATATTGGCAATTAAAAAATTAAAAATAAATATAATTATTACTTAATTAACTGCTACTACTGGCACATGTGTCACACGCTTTTATTGAATAATAATGTATATTAATTATATTATAAATTTAATAAAATTAAATTACAAAATCAATCAATATTTAAAAAGTTAATCATGCTTCAATTTGCACTTTTAACACACCTAGTGCAACTAACAAAGACTAAGAATTTATATCTTTTATTTTTTTTTAAATTTAGAATTGTGTCCCGCGTTTGCTATTATTGAAAACGTCGGGACATTTTGAAAAGCTGACTCAATTATTAGATAAGGGAGACATTAGACTTTTAACTAAAAACGTGTGAAGCTTTCTGGCTACTTCTTTGTCATTGAAACGACTATAGTAACCACCTTTCCAAGGTTGGAAGCCAGGTGCTCCGCCTCATGTACCGCTAACCTTGTGAATAACCTATCAATTACGGCATCTCCAAAGTGACTGGCAAGCAACTGTTCTGAAATAGCTCTTACATAATTCGCAATCTTCTGCCCCCTTTCGTACTTGTTCAACACGAGACCATTGCTGTTGACGTCTTCTCCAACATCCCAATCTACTTCAAAAACTTGTAGCCTGTCAACTTCAAAGGATCCTTCATCTCGAACAATCTCACTTACTTCTTCCTTGTAGGGTGTATAAAGAGGCATGTTGAATGAATCCAAGTCAGCCTCTTTCACAAGTCCCTACAATGAAAAGCAATTAAAAATCCGTTTTGGTGAAACATAGTGACATACAGAAAGATAATAAGTATGTATTGGAAAGAAAATAACCTCTGCCACCAAGTCACAGAGTGTTTTTGCTAGCAATTCCCAACCATAAAATTCGGTCGAGGGATCTGGGTTGCTCCTACCGATGAGAGTGAGAATCATACGCCCTCGAGGTTTTATTTCTTCTGACCGCATGCTTAAAAACGATGAGAAGTCCTCCTGAAATTGCTTTGCATAAGCTTTAAATACATTGGGAGGACTTGATTTTGCCATGTACACATTCCACTTGTTGTTCTCAACACCGTATGGGACCTGACCAGTCATCCGAATATGATTAGCTAATTATTAGCCCAAGTTAATACGAAAAGAAAGAACAAAAAAAGGAGTTTTCCAAATCCTTTATTCAGGGAAAAGGTGCCAACCTTTGATAGCCAATGAACGCTGTAAGAAGAATGTATAAGATGTAGACTTCTGCTTGGGAAAAGTCTTCCATAGAAGGAACCTGGTACTCCTGATATTAAGCAATGCCCTAAGTGATCTCCCTTTTCTCTCTTAAGCTTCTCAAGGAAAGCAGGAACAGACCTGAAGACATATTTGGAAATCAGACTCGGGTGATTTCAAATGCGAATGTTGGCATGCACGTAGAGTGAAAAGAGAAATTCCATTGATAACGATATTTATTTACCAATTGTTCTATTGAAAAATTGCGATCCCAATCTATTTCTTTTTTCTTCCTTTTTTAAAAGTGTGGATTTATTCTTCCATTACAAATATGCCATACCAAGTCTTGTACCTATTTGGGTAAGACTTCGTTTGGCATGAAGGAATTGGCATGGGAAAAAGCTGTACAATTACAAAAGCTCAAGGCTGCTCAAGCAGAGATGGCAGCGAGCAGGATTCCAAAAAATACTTTTCCTCCGTCAGGACAAGTAAGAGAGAACATAAACAAGATTTATACGTAACGACTTTGCGAAAAGGAGGTAGAGGCCTAAACAAAGCATGGCGAGAGAGGACCCAAAATGGCCATCCGCATGAGACAGGACAAATCAAGAAGAGGCAAAGGGGACGTCCGACTACCGAAGTCAGTGACCAATCCATCAAAAGAAGCGAGAAGCCAAACGAACCACAAAACAAGGAAGAAGAAGACCCCCAAATTGGAGGTCTAATTATGTACGGCCAGGGTTTTCTTGTATGGTCCAACCATTTATTTTCTTCTTTTTTTAATAATAAAAAAAGGGACTGACCTGAAAATGGCATTGAAGTCATTTCCTGGAAGATCATTTAGAAACATTTGAAACTCAGGTGATTTGAGCTGTGCTTGTTGGCATATCTCTTGAACACTGCCGATGACTTCAGTGATTGTTAAGAAGGTGTTTGGCCCTGAAGAACAACCCAAATCTGCCACTTTAATACAAGTTGGCAGAACGTTGCAGAACAAGTCTTTGATAGTATCAACAAGGATTCTCCTTGTCTTCAAAATCACTGTTTTCTGAAAGAATATAGCCAACAAAAAAAAAAATAGAACACATTGAGTCTAAAGCTGGTACAAGAAAAATGAAGGCATTAGAAATGGATAATGTACTAGATTTTTAAAGAAAAGAAGAGACTTGTATCATAGAGTTATTGGCATAGCTGATTTCTCTATCTCCCTCATTCATGCAAAAACCATTTGCTACAGCAGTTGCTTCCCCAACTTCCATTATGCAATGCTTTCAATGGAATCTCCTGGCTCTTCTCTTATTTAAAGTACTGAAATCTGTTACTGGCACCCAGTAGTGACGGATACCACAATCACTGTCTAAATATGCATCAGAAATCAAGGACTTTCACAGTTTTGCTTCCTGTCAAAAGTCAACCTAAATAGTTTTGTGTCCGTATCCGAACCTGAAAGCAAGAAAAAAGGAAATATGAATGCTTGGACTTTCTCTAGTCTCTGGAACTGTTTGGAGGATTCGTATTCAACTTATGCAGGAAAAACGTGATAATCATGCCAGATATTGTAATATTCCATCATTTGTCAATGAAGTGGGGTCGACTGATGAACGATTAATCTACCCTACTACCACGTTTATCTTGTTCGCTATCCACATTTTTCTCGTTTGCCACAATTTCTTGGAGAGCTAAAAGAAATTTACGGGAGAGAATCGATAAGGATGGAATTACGAGAACAAGATATCAACAGGTGTGAACTTGATGATGAACATCTTGAGATCCGATCATGCATACCATGGATGGTGATCATTTCAATCAATTTTTACCTCTATTGTGGTACAAATTCCTCTTGTTTTAGATGAAATAAATGATCAATTTCATTAAGAAAAACATCTTAGCAAAAGAAAAAAATGGTAACAGGTTGAGGGTCGTGACAAAAATTTTGTCCCGAGCCAAAACCGGCAAGTGACAACTTTCTATTTATGGCAAAATTTTACCGATGAGTTGATTTCCAACACCTGGCATTATCTCGCATATGGACTGTTTCTGGGATTTGGAGAGGAACCGGATGAATCCTATCCTCATTTATTCACTACAGCAATGAAAAGGGGCAATGGCAACATTTATGACTAAAGTTTGACTTTTCCACGTTCTTTTAACATCTCCCTTAATTCTTGAATGCAATTATCTATCTTCTCCCATATGGAAAAAAAAAACTTTTAATGAGAAATTTAATTTTCATATCATGATAATTGGTAAAATTGATTTATTTATTTATTTTACTTTTAATATTTTCATTTTTAAATTTGTTTCTTATTTAATAATTTCTCATGATGATTTTGATTTTAGATTTACTGTTTTAATTATTTTTTGTTGAAAGCAATTTGATTAGCATAAAATTTTAGACTAAGTATAGTATACATTAGAAAGTCATGGCATAAATGTCAATGTCTGAAACAAACATCCGTTTCAAGCTTTGAAAAAATTAGTACTAACGTAGAGGATTGAATCTCTATTAGTTAATTGCAAAACGTGATTTTTGTATAAGAGTACCAACGACAATGATTAGGATATTTGTTAATTTTAATATGTTTATATTTGAATTCAATTATAAAATTTAATATTTATATTTTATTTGAGTTTAATTAATAATATTTTGTTAAAATCTAGTTAAGATCCGAATTTGTTTATTTCGTTAAAAGTAATATGAGCATTTGTAGTAAAACCTAACTCAACTTATCTAAATTAAACTAACAATGGCATTTTTTTGGGCTGTCGAGCCTTAATAAACTCATTTTTCAAAAAATAATAATAATTTGAATTAATGATGATTTTGATTTTAGATTTACCGTTTTAATTATTTTTTGTCGAAAGCAATGTGATTAGTATAAAATTTTAGGCTAAGTATAGTATACATTAGAAAGTCATGGCATAAATGTCAATGCCTGAAACAAACATCCGCTTCAAGCTTTGAAAAAAATAGTACTAACATAGAGGATTGAATCTCTATTAGTTAATTGCGAAACGTGATATTTGTATAAGAGTACCACCGACAATTATTAGGATATTTGTTAATTTTAATATGTTTATATTTGAATTCAATTATAAAATTTAATATTCATATTTTATTTGAGTTTAATTAATAATATTTTGTTAAAATCTAGTCAAGATCCGAATTCGTTTATTTTGTTAAGAGCAATATGAGCATTTGTAGTAAAACCTGACTCGACTTATCCGAATTAAACTAACAATGGCATTTTTTTGGGCTGTTGAGCCTTAATAAACTCATTATTCAAAAAATAATAATAATTTGAATTAATGATGATTTTGATTTTAAATTTACCGTTTTAATTATTTTTTATCGAAAGCAATGTGATTAGTATAAAATTTTAGGCTAAGTATAGTATAAATTAGAAAGTCATGGCATAAATGTCAATGTCTAAAACAAACATCCGCTTCAAGCTTTGAAAAAAATGGTACTAACATAGAGGATTGAATCTCTATTAGTTAATTGCAAAACATGATTTTTGTATAAGAGTACCAACGACAATGATTAGGATATTTGTTAATTTTAATATGTTTATATTTGAATTCAGTTACAAAATTTAATATTCATATTTTATTTGAGTTTAATTAATAATATTTTGTTAAAATCTAGTTAAGATCCGAATTCGTTTATTTCATTAAAAGTAATATGAGCATTTGTAGTAAAACCTGACTCAACTTATCTAAATTAAACTAACAATGGCATTTTTTTTGAGCTGTCGAGCCTTAATAAACTCATTATTAAAAAAATAATAATAATTTGAATTAAAAATGAAAAATAAAATTTAATAATTTTTATTTATTTTATTAGTCAAAATTAAATTATTAAATTCAAATATATATTATAGACAATTTATTAATTAAAATAAATAATTCATCAATTATAAGTAATACATACATTAAAAATAAATGCATGGATTTATTATTTTTAGAATTTAATAAGAGGAAGGCATGGAAAAACGTTGCATGTGTAACACATGGCAAGATCTTGTCGGAGACATGGCTAAAATGGAGAACAGCCGCATATCTTACAAGAACCAACGTAAAAATGTTCAGATTCGGAGATTCAATCTTACGGATTTAAACTAGATCCTTACCTTGGAATTTTCGCATCCAATAATTACATATTTAAAAAACGAAAAAAGTAAAAACCCTGTCCTCTGTCCACACATTTTCCACGTTAAAACTACAAAACTTGAAGCAAAAGAGAGAAAATGATTCAACTCTTTTCCATCCTCCACTGTTTAGATTCAAGCTTGGTTCTTCTCCTACGCTTTATAAATCTTCGAACCCAGATTTTTTCTGTCAGTTCCGGACCCGGAAACCAAGCTTTCTCGCAGGATTTTTGGCCGAGAAAACCGGGGTGTGGGACCTTCCGAGAACCATGATTAAAACTTCCGCGGTCAGGGACTCTAGGAATGGAGATGATGGTCTTCAAGTGCTTGAGCAAGAAGCTTTCATTGAGGGGTCAGCGCGGGTTCGAGGGCTGGAGACAACCTTGAATCGTATGGTGAGTGTATTTGCATACGGGATACTGGGACACGTATTTGAGTAAAGTAAACGTATGTACTTTTTTTCCTATGTTTGCTGAAATGGGGCTTTGGTTTGTTGGGGGTGATAGAGCAAGTGGTTGGTGGCGGCGACGTTTGGTGGGGTGCTTCTGTGGAGGCATGACGCGGAGGCTATATGGTTGGCGTTGGGGTGGATTGTGAACGCGCTGCTGTCAGTTGGGCTGAAAAGGGTGCTGAATCAGGAGCGGCCTGTTGCTGGGCTTAAGTCTGACCCTGGGATGCCATCTTCTCATGCCCAATCCATCGTCTTCACTGTCGTTTTTACCATAGCTTCAAGTAAGCCCTTACATTCACTCCATGGAGAATCTTTTGATCTGTTCTATTCAGTTTGCATTTTTCAATAGGCAATTGAGTTTAAATTCTGGATTTTTTGGTGTTTACAGTTTTGGAATGGCTGGGAGTTAATGAACTTTCAGTGATCATCAGTGCTCTGGCTTTGGCATTTGGTTCATATTTTGTGAGAATACATTTCGAAAATTACCTTTAAACATAGTTCTTGGTTTCTCATCGGTGGAAATCTATGATTCTATCTCATTGACTGGTTTTTGTGTTGATTTGTGGTCTGCAGTCATGGCTTCGAGTGTCACAGCAGTTTCACACGATGAGTCAAATCCTTGTGGGTGCTATCGTAGGGTCCATTTTCTCAGTTTTGTGGTACATGTCATGGAAAGCTGTTGTTTTGGAAGCATTTCATTCCTCATTGTTGGTACAGGTTATTGTTCTTCTGAGTTCTGCGGGATTTTGCCTTGGCTTTCTTCTGTATGTGATTCAGTATTGGCTTAGGGATGAAAGATGATCGATGTAAATAGATTTGGTTTTAGACTGATAAAGATTCCACTGATGATTACATGAACAAACAAGAATAATTGTCTCACGTCTGAAGCTTAACAGAGCTAATTATGTAAAAGTCCTTTGACTCCGTCGTCTCAAGAGTTACAGAATATATTTGAGACAGATCCTCTGCGTTTTAGGCTCTAAAAAGATGATTCAGTGCGCATTGGTAACGAAACCAAATTAAGTCAAGTGATGGAAAAGAACACAAATTACAGTATATTAACTTCTATAGACCAGACAGAATCTGTTCGACACTTCAGTGACCACGTTCAAATGTCACACATCATTATTTTCTCTGCAAAAAACCAACTCGATGGGATACACAACAGCATCCTACGCTTATTAATCTCTCAAAATCTACCTGGATTTGAATTACTTTATCCACTTTTTCTAAAATATTTGACTTGAAATACTCTTTATCTATTTTTTCTGAAACATTTGATGTGATTCAAGTACTTGATCTCATAGTGAATCTAACTGCTCCACTCCTAGTTAAAAACTGAAAACTGTCACCACAAACTTTCTTGCGCAAGACTGGGAATAGGGCGGCAGAAAGCAGCTCTTAACCTTGTTGATCAACTCCTTGAATCTACAAACCCCCCTCCCCTCTCTTCTCTTTAAAAAAAGGATGACCCAAGGAATGCATTCCCAACAAAAAACATCAGTCATCAGAGACTCTGCCATAAGAAACCAACGTCCTTGAACTATGATGTGATTCTAACTTTCAAAAACCTTGCTCAAAGAATGTTAAATAATTTGTTAGATGCCGGGTAAATTCTGAAGGCCTCGAATGTTGAAAAGATGAATATTGTCACTGCTTGTCTTGGACTATAAAGTGCAAATCTTGCTCAAATGAGCGCCAAATTCTTCACTAGATACCGGGCAAAATTCTGATGTTCTGAGGAGTTGAAGAAATGCAGACTGCCACTGCTTGCCTTTAGGCAGCACATGTGTGCACAGGTAAGCAACATACCATTTATATCCACCAACCCCAACATCAGCGACCATCTAGTGCAACATGTTTGCTGCTTCATAATTTAAGCTGCATATAAAGATGCCATCTCATTTAAATTTCTTTTACGCACCAGTAGCACCATCTTGCATGATCTCTCTGATCAGCTCCATGTAGACCTCGTCTTCATAAATTTGTTTGCACAAAAACCAAGTAGTAATTGTTGTATGTCGTTATTGTTAACTACCGATCAGCTCCTGCCTGCTGCTGAATGCAGCTTTCAACAAGTAACAACATCAAAGGAAAGGGGCCAAAACCTATAATGAAACAATAGAATTGAATCTTCACTTCATGCTAATCCTCTAGATCTAGAAGAGAACCTAACTCCTGGACAGACATATCCACCCTTGAAGCTAGTAAATCCAGCATGTCATATATTAATTCACCCCCTGGATAAGATCTTTCACCAGCAACAAATGCAGAAACCCGATCCTTAACCTTAATCCAGGACCGTCCTGGCTCCTTGGTAACCCCCTTTGACCTCATCATCTTCCTAACATCTGCTGCTTCTCTCCACTTCCCTTTGGCAGCATATATGTTAGCCAGGGTGATATGAGTCCCTGCACAATTTGGATCCATTTCAAGAAGCTTTTCTGCGGTGCGTCTTCCACAGTCAACATCACCATGGACTCTACATGCTCTAAGAGGAACCATATCACGAACGGTAGTTATCCAATGAATGCTTGGACCTTCTCTAGTCTCTGGAAGTGTTTGGAGGATTCGTATTCAACTTATGCAGAAAAAACGTGGTGATCATGCCAGGTATTGTAATACTTCCATCATTTGTCAATGAAGTAGGGTTGACTGATGAACGATTAATCTACCCTACCACCACGTTTATCTTGTTTGCTATCCACATTTTTCTCGTTTGCCCCAATTTCTTAGAGAGTTAAAAGAAATTAACGGAAGAGAATTGAGGACGGAATTACGAGGAGAAGATATCAACAGGTGTCAACTTGATGATGAACATCTTGAGGCCCGATCATGAGTATCATGGACGGTGATCATTTCAATCAATTTTTACCTCTGTTGTGATACAAGTTCCTCTTGTTTTAGGTGAAATAAATGATCAATTTCATTAAGAAAAACATCTTTGCAAAAAATAAAATGGTAACAGGTTGAGGGTCCTGACAAAAACTTTGTCCCGAGCCAAAACCGGCAATTGACAACTTTCTATTTATGGCAAAATTTTACCGATGAGTTGATTTCCAACACCTGGCATTATCTCACATATGGACTGTTTCCGTGGATTGGAGAGGAACTGGATGAATCCTATCCTCATTTATTCACTACAGCAATGAAAAGGGGCAATGGCAACATTTATGACTAAAGTTTGATCTTTCCATTCTTTTAACATCTCCCTTAATTCTTTAATGCAATTGTCTATCTTCTCCCATATGGAAAAAAATATTTCAGCAGATAATTTGATATCTGATCCGAATAAGCTTCTTGCTTGATCATCAATAACAAGTAGGGATGAAGAAAATAAACTCCACTTCAATGAATCGGTAGAACCAAACCCAATTGCGTTTGGTTAACTCGTTAACAATTTTTTTAATATTTTAGTTTTCGATTTTTGATGATAAAATTTGTCTTTCAAACCAATCGAGTAATTGAATTTAATTTTTAAAAATTATTATATATTTTTATATATTAAGTATTAGATATTATTTATATATATTGAGATGTTTCAATTTTATAAATTACAAAATAATTTTAAAATTTGATTTTTTTGTGTCAACTTATAAAATATTTGTGTTAATCACAGAAAAATTATACAGTGAGTTTAACCTTTCGGTATTGATTACAAAAATGATTACAATCATAGAACAAATACTACACTGAGTATTCTGTAAAGAACTGAGAACGCTAAGCAGGTCACAAATATGCTGAATGGAAAGAAACCACAGAAGGGATATAAACAAGGACAACAGTAAAGCAGAACAAGGTATAAAAACCATAAAATAAAGCTGAACAAGACCCAAAAAATCCGTGAAATAAATATGGGATAAAATTGATGCTCTCCATCAGGCCAACTAAAGAAATCAGCACTCAGACATGACAAGGGAAGATCATCATCTCCGAGAAGTAATGAACCAACATTAGAAACAGACCACAGCATCATAGAAAAAAAAAAGGAACAGCAGCAAAAGCTGGCAATAGCGGAGAAAACCAGGTTGGTAAGAGAGAATATCACATTAGTGAGGCAGCAATCGAGCAAATCAAAGGTCATGTCTGGTTGCCACCAAGCCGAGATGAGAGAATACCCCACAAAACACGCAGAACAGGGGAACTCTATCCGATAGGGCCAAGCAAAAACACAAGGAAACATGGAAACAAATAAAGTGCAGCAAACTAGAAAGGCTACCACAAGAAAAGGCCGAGCCTTCAATTTACCACCAAGCCGAGAAAAGAGATAGGTTGTCAACACCATATTTTGTAAGTGATCAGTCAGCGAGAGAGTTACCTTCTCTTAAAACACGAAGAACGGAAACGTTAGCCAGTGATAGACACAGTGAATCAATTTCATTGAATATATGCCATTTGTCCTATGGCTTTTGATTCACTTTCTCTACCCCTGTAAGTGCAATCCTTGTATCAGATTCAATGGTCAAGGGGGATCCAACATAGGGGGAAGCCGAGAAAAGTCGCAAGGCATAGAGAATGGCCATGAGTTCCGCATAATTAGAGTTTTGAATCCCAAGGGGATCAAAGAAAACTCTTGTCATAAAACCATCCAAGCCACGTAGCACACCTCCACACCCTGCCAATTTGGTTTTTATGATAATCAACTGAACTAATTCAATTTTCAATCAATTCAGTTTTCTCTCAAAATTCAGTCAATTTGATCAATTTTTTTATAGAATTTCAATTTGTTCAGTTTTTTATTTATACACGTTAAACCAATTGTTTGTACTGATTTAATAACAAAAATAATCAAACAGGTGCTGTAAAATTACGGGAAAAAAAAAGACAAAAGAGAAAGAAGATTTATTTTTATTATTTTCGGAAGATAATTGAGAATTTCCAGTCAACCAAAAGGATGGAGGCCACCTGCTGCAATAAAGAGTAATTAATATGAAGTAGCTACTTCTTTTTCATTGAAACGACAATACTCGTCAACTTATAACCTGGATGCTCCGCCTCATATTTGGCTAGCCCTGTGAATAATTTGTCAAGTATATCCTCTCCGAAATGGCTTGAAAGCATAGGTTCTGTAATGGCTCTAACAGAGTTTGCGGTCATTTGCCCCCATTGGTACTTGTCGAACTCAAAATCTTCATTGGTTAAGACATCTCTAGGACCCCAGTTGATTTGAACAATTTCCAACTTGTCAAGATCAAAGGACCCCTCCTTTTGAATAATTTCACATAATTCTCCTTTGTAGGGTGCATACATAGGGATGTTGAATGAATCTGCATCAGCTTCTTTCACAATTCCCTACAAAATCATGTTGACAGATCATAATTTTTGCTATATATGACTAGTCGTGGGGTTTATCAGAAAGCGAAAGTAAGGGTAATAACCTCCGCCACTAAGTCATAGAGGGATTTTGCTAACTGCAGCTTCCAATCATCATCTTGTTTTGAGGGATATAGATTGCTCCTACCATTGAAGGTAAGCACCATGCGCCCTCCTGGAATCATCTCTTGGGACCGCAATTTTAGAAATGTTGAGAAGTCCTCCTTAAATTGCCTTGAGTAAGCTTTGAATACGTTGGAAGGGCTTGATTCAGCCATGTAAACATATCCCTTATTATTCCCAATACCATCAGGGACCTGATTAAAACAGAATCCAGGATCACATATACTCGCAAGGATTAGATCAGAGAAATATTAGTTGAGTCCCTACTTCCACCTTAATTAATCATTTGTACCTATTAATTATTTATTAAAGAAGCCATGAATCCGAAATTGAGTAAATGTGAAACTTTTTAGAGATATAAATAAAACAATTAATATAACATTAGAATAAATTTTATCCCATCCTTTCACAAAAAGCTTATTATACAGCACAGTAGGTCCATTATTCCTACACATATGTGACATGATAAGTCAATTATCTTTATACATAAGTGTGCATACCATGATAAATATCATTTTTATTGTTGTTAATTAATTTTAGTTTGAAATTCATCTTAAAATTTCATAATAATGTTGTAGAAAAAACAATTTGCACCATTTTCCTTGTACTAAATAATAATTGAACATATTTTTTAATATGATGGAATTGTATAGCTTATGAATTTCCAACAGATAGGAATAGGATAGTTTAGTAAACATGAAAAGAGATGCAAACCTTTGATAACCAGTGAACACTATAAGAAGAGTGTCTAAGGTGCAGACTCCTATTTGGAAAGAGCCTTCCATAAAAGGAACCTGGTACCCCTGTTACAAAACAAGGCCGGAACTTCTCTCCCTTCTCTTTCTTGATCCTGTCAGTGAAACTAGCAACAGATCTGAAGAGGTTATTGAAATCATTTTCAGGAAGATCGTTTAGAAACACTTGAAACTCAGGTGATGATTTCAATTGCGCTTGTTGACACATCTCGTGGAAGGTGTCAACAACTATGGATATCGCCATGAAAGTATTGGGTCCTGAGGAGCAACCCAAGTCTGCCACTTTGATGCAATCAGTCGAAGACACGTTGCTGAACATGTCTTTGATGGTGTCTTCCAGGATCGGCCTTGCCTTCGATAGTACTATTTCCTGGAAAGAGTTTAACAAATCATCAATAAACAAAAAGAATGCAACTTGGGAAAGTTTGAAGGTTGAGAATTCTATGCAAATTAGGGAGGGGGGAAGAGAGTACTTGTGGTAAAGAACAAGTGCCATAGCTAGTTTCTTTATCTCCTGAGTTCATGCAAGGAACACTTGCCGCAAACATTTTTCTATTTTTCTTCCTTCAATGACTCCGTAGTAGATTATATTGTCGGCAGAAAATTCTTCGACAAGAGTGTCCACTTAATTGCTTCTTGGGACTAGACAGCTGGAAACCCTTAGGAAACAGTTGGAACCAGGGGCGGAGCGTCCCTTTGGCCCCTACTCCCACAGCCCACCCCCCCCCCCCAAATTTTTGAAATATTTTATATATTATGTATTTTTTAACAATCTTTTAAAATAATTTTTATTAAATAATTAATATAATTAAAACTAATAAAAAAATCTTACAAAATTCATTTAATTTTATTCAAATTTTTAATTTTTTTAATTTTTTAAGTTTCTCCACCCATCTTTTCTTTTTTTCTTTTTTGTTTTTATACTGTAAAATTATAAAGAGATAAAATTTTTATTTAATTTTTTCTACTTATATTATTATTATTATTTTTTCAATTATATTCTATTTTCTCATATATTTTAAGTATCTATAGATTTTCTTTTTTAAATTTCTACGAATCATCAATCATATTTTTTTTAGTTATATAGATTATATTTCCTACTTATCATGTTCTTTTTTCTTATTAGATGGATTTTATTTTTAATGATTTTAATTTTTAAAAATTAAAAAATTATTGTATATCTAATTCTCAAATATAAGTTCTAGTGTTGCATTGCTAGTTGTTGTTTAAAACTTCACTAATATATTATTTTTTATTAACTCTAATTATCTAAGAAAAAATTATCTTGAGTATATGTTTTTAATGTACTTTACGTTTTATATTTAGTTAAAAGGAAATTATCTTGAGTATAAGAAAAAAATATTAATTTTGTATATCATATTTAACTATTTATATTTTATACATTATAATTTAATATTTAGTATTATAAACTTAAATATAATAAAATAAAAATATTAGATGTTGATTAAATTAATTTTTTAGTTGTTTGTATTGAGAAAAACAAGACTTCAAAACAAAATGAATAATAAGTTTATTACAAATAATTTAGTTGTTTATAATAAAAAAGATATTACTATTGTCGAACAAAACTTTCCTAAAACACTATTATAAGTTTTTTTTTTAATTTACATGTTATATAAAATTATTATCTATTATAAATTTTTTAATTATTAATAATTAAGTTTAATATATTAATTTTAAAAATTTTTAATTTTTATTTTTCTTAACTTTTGACCCTCAATAAAAATTGACTAGCTCCGGCCTCGTTAGAACAAATTACACTCAGGATTTTATGTACTTTTTGTTCGTCTAATTACTTTTCTCATCGGACATGGTCAATACATTGAACACAGTCGTTTCCTTTACGTCAGGATTGTGAAAGATTGTTTAGTGTCTTCCAAAATCAAACCAGGTATACTGTAACTTTATTATTAATAGAGTGTTAATCTTCATATAATTAGCCAACCCTTAAAGCGTTATATAATTTTTATTTAACTTTAAAATGTCTACTATCATTAAAGGAATAATCGAGGGAGTATATAAATATTATCCAACATTATTTTTCAATTATGTTTACACAAATAAGGTTTTGAAGTCCACTATTGAGACTTTCCTTTCACTATTATTGAAGTAAACAGTAGACCAAGACTCGAGACTATTGGATGATACCCGGCCCCCGGTCTAAAAGTAAAATGAGCAGTTGGATAAAATTTAATGGTGGCGGCGGCGGGCCTAAAATTTTATACTGGTAAAAGTCTCCAAGTCAGTCATGACATAAATGCCGATGTTTGAAATAAACATCCACTTCAACCTTAGAAAAGAAATTGTACTAAAACAGAAGAATGAATTTAATTATAAACTTTAAAACTTATTCATGACCGCAATGAAAGGGGCAAGTGGCAATGGCAACATTGTTTTTTTTTTTTTTTTTTGAAAAGTGGATTTTATAAGTCATACATCGGTATGCTATTGTTAATCTCGAGCCGAAGTTGCCAAAGACTCCCATTAACATGAACGCTGGCTTGACAAGAGAAGTTGTACAATTGATCGAAGGGCACATCTGCTCAGATGGATTAGCAGAAGACCCACTACATTCATCCACCAAGAGCTAAAGAACTCAAAGTTGCCTAAAAACAAAAAAAACTGACTGCCTGAAACAGAAAGCAATCAGCCTAAGACTACTCCTAAGGCTAATAGTTTAAAACAAACAAGAAAGAAGGATAACAGCATCGAGACAAGGGTGTTCCAAACAAAAACAAGGAACTCTAATCCCTTTAAATCCTTTGGTGTTGAACCTACTTTCCAAACATTGTTGATATATATAGGACTTCCATTGAAAACCATGTCAGTTCATGCTATTAACCTTAGGACTATGTGTGACTAATTTTGTATTAGGACAGCTAGCTTAATGTCAAATTATGATAGCCATGCACCTAGTGAATGACTTATGTGATGATTAGCATGTAACTTGTACTTAATTATTGTTCATAGTTTGCTTGTTAAATCTTTACTATGTATTTTTTTTAAGTCAATGCACATCAGATCAAGAACCTATTGCTTAGAACAAATATTTCCCCTTATCCTGTTCTTCATGCTTAGCTACTTATTCTCAACTAGCTGTGTTAAACTAAATCTTTACTCAAAAATCCAACAAACATTTATGACTAAAGTTGATCTTTCCATTCTTTAACACCTCCCTTCTTTAATGCAACTTTCTATCTTCTCCCATATGGGGAAAAAATGCAGCAGATAATTTGATATTTGATCCGAATAAGCTTCTTCATTGATGATCAACAACAGGTAAAGCTGAAGAAAATAAACTCCACTCCAATAAATCGATCGAATTGGATTTGGTTAATTCGTTAACAGTTTTTTTAAATATTTTAGTTTTTTAATTTTTGATAATAAAATTTGTTTCTCCAATGAATCGAGCAGTTGAATTTATTTTTTAAAATTATTATATATTTATATATTATTTTTATATGTTAAGTATTAGATGTTATTTATATGTATTTGGATGTTTCAATTTTACAAATTACAAAATAATTTTAAAATTTTGATATTTAAGATAATTGATTGAACTAATTCAACTTTCAATCAATTTCATTTTCTTTCAAAATTAGATCTATTTGATCGCTTTTTTATAAAATTTCAGTTTGTTCAGTTTTCAACCAAAACACACCAAATTCACTATTTGTACTGATTTAACAACAAAAATAATCAAACAGGGAATGTTAAAAAAATTAGAGAAACACCAAAAGAGAAATAAGATTTATTATTATTATTATTATTTTCGGAAGATAATTGAGCATTTCCATTCAACCAAAAGGATGAAGGCCACCTGCTACAATAAAGGGTAATTAATATGAAATAGCTATTTCCTTGTCATTGAAACCACAATACTCGTCAACTTATAACCTCGATGCTCCGCCTCATATTTGGCTAGCCCTATGAATAACTTGTCAAGTATATCCTCTCCGAAATGGCTTGCAAGCACAGATTCTGTAATGGCTCTAACAGATTTTGTGGTCTTTTGCCCCCATTGCTATTGTCCAACTCAAAATCTTCATTGGTTAAGACATCTCTAGGACCCCAGTTGATTTGAACAACTTCCAACTCGTCAAGATCAAAGGACCCCTCTTTTTGAATAATCTCACATAATTCTCCTTTGTAGGGTGTATACATAGGGATGTTGAGTAAACTGCATCAACTTCTTTCACAGTTCCCTACAAAATCAAGTTGACAGATCATAATTTGCTATATATGACTAGTCGTGGGGTTTATCAGAGCGCGGAAACAAGGAAAATAACCTCAACCACCAAGTCATAGAGAAATTCTACTAGCTGCAGCTTCCAATCATCATCTTGTTTTGAAGGATACTGATTGCTCCTACCGTTGAAGGTAAGCACCAAACGCCCTCCTGGAATCATCTCCTGGGAGCGTAAATTTAGAAATGTTGAGAAGTCCTCCTCAAACCGTCTTGCGTAAGCTTTGAATACGTTGGGAGGGCCTGATTCAGTCATGCATACATATCCCTTATTATTCCCAATACCATCCGGGACCTGGTTATAACAGAATACAGGGTCATCTACATATATTAAAAGTTGTCTCTTAAAGGGGACAATTGAGCTCAATTAGAGTGCCACGTCAACAGTTCAATTGGTTGACATGTGACTTTCTAATTGAGTGAGAGTTGTCTCTTAAGAGTTTTTTGTGGTGGACATGATATTTTGGTCATCTTTCTCTTTCTTATTAGGTTTCTCCGCCATTTCTATTTTTGCTTTCTACATTCTAATTTTTGACTTCTCCCTTCGGTTTCTCTGCCTTCTCTCTTCCTTTACTTTCCCCATTTTTTTCCTCTTTTTGTCTAATTTTTACAGTTCTTTTCATTTGTCACTTTTTTTTTTGACTTTTTTGGTTTGTTTTGGAGTTTTTTTCTTTGTTTTGTTTGGTTTTTTATTTGTTAAACCACTGTTCTAGGTTTCTTTTTTTTATTTTGATTTGTGATTTATATTTTTTTTTGTTTTTTGCATTTTAGTTTCATTGTTGTATGAATTTTTCTTCGTTTTGTGATTTTCATTTTGTTTTGTTTCATGGCTTTTCTGTTGTTTTAGTTTGACTATGCTAATTTGCTTTATGTTTTGATTCTTCAAGTTGTATTTTGCTTTCGATTTTTCTCTTACATATACTCATGGTTTGATTTTCTTACCTGCAAGTTCTATTATTCGATTTCTGTTTCACTGTTATTTTCCAAGTTTGATTTTTTTTATTTATTTTTATATAGTTTTTGTTTATGTATGCTTTTGTTTTCAAGTTTTTTTTATTTATTCTTACTCTTAGGTTTTCTAAGGGTTTTTGTGCTTTTAAGAGGCCATGGTATTTCCGTTTTTTCTTAATGCCATGGATCCAAGATTTTTTCTCTTCATTATTTATTAAAGAAATCATAAATTCACCTTTCAAAAAAAATTCATAAATCTAAAATTAGGTAAATTTGGAATTGTTTTAGATATATAAATAAAACAATTAACATGATATCAAAATAAATTTTATCCGCTAAGCAAAAAATAAATAAATAAATTTCATCCCTCATTCGTAGGTCCTTTAATGCCTTTTTCATCCTTGAACTACATTGAAAAATTCAAATTAATTCTAATTCATTTATTACTTTCAATTAAATTCTTATATTTTATAATTAATAGTTAACTAATTGTTGCTAATCAAAATATCACTTATTATTCTATATTAAGTGACGATGATGTAGTATGCTGACATGTCATAATGGATGATGACATGGCATGCTGATGTGGTATAATGACATTTTCACCTATCACATTAGCATCACATGGATATAAAATAACAAGTAACATTTTAACTAATGTTAATTAGTCAAACGTTATTCATAAAAACCTATTTAATTCAAAATAAAAATACAAAGACTTAATTAAATGTAATAAAATAATAAAACCTTATTTAAATTTTTTTAAATAATTCAAAAGTTTTTTCAAATATTATCCCTAGATATATTTTACTGCACAATAGATCCATTATTTCTATACATACCACATGATAAGTCAATTTACTTTATATGAACGTGCTATAATGTGATAAATGCCATTTTTATTATTGTTAATTAATTTTAGTTTGAATTTTATTTTAAATTTTAATAATAATGTTGCAAAAAAAAAACAATTTGCCCTATTTTGCTTGTGCTAAAAATCAGCACAAAATTCAACATAAATTACCTCTGTATCGTTGGAAAACTTTCCTCATAAACAAATCATGTGCTTTATAAAAATAAAGAGTTTCTTTGCATCAAAAGATAAGAGAGAAAATAAAGATACATAAAAAGTTTTCCAAATGTACATAGGTAATTTGTATTGATTTTTATCACATGTGAGCTATGATTTTAGACTGTTGTTTGTACATGATCTTGTGCTGATTTTTAGCACATGTGAACCATGATTTTGAGTTGTTTTTTGTACATGATTTTGTGCTGATTTTTCGCACATGTGAGTTGTAATTGTAGTGCTGCTTTTTTTTGCTTCAAATGAGTGATATGCTTCTACAAATATATCGTACACAGAAGTGGAAGGGAGGGGGGGCCAATGGGGGGCCCCTGCCCCCCAACAATTTTTAATTTTTATAATTTATCTGTAATTTTAAAAAATATAAATAATTTTTAAATTTTTATAACTTGTCTTTGCTTTTTAGAAATTTTATAATTTTGTCCCTATATAAGAAATTAAAAATTTTTCTAACATTGTTTTATTTTTTAAAAATTTTATAATTTTACTCCTACAGTAATTTTTTGTTTAGTGAAATATCCCACAATAATTAATCAACAATTAATTTTAATTTTAATATGACTAAAACCAAAACCAATTGCATTTCCCAAAAAAAAATTATAAAATCAATTATAATAAAATTATTTTCAAGCCCTACTTCTCCAAAACCTCACATTCATTCTTTGCTCTCTTTCCATTTTACCAAATGCTGTAGAAACAAAAAAAAATAATTTATTTTACACTTTTTTGCTTGTCAGCATTCTTTGTGTAAAAAATTTTTAACCAATAATTCAATTTTCATATCATGATAATCGGTGAGATTGGTTTATTCATATCACGATAATTGGTTTAGTTGCTAATCACCCTGGGATGGGTCCAAGTCGGCAAGCAAAAAACCAGCCCGCATCGCCCCGTTGCCATGGATTGGAGGGTGGAAGGTGGCTGTACTGATCTCTTCCATCCGAGTTTTCAAACCTCGGGAGTTTAATTACTAGCCTATGACTATCCGAAGGCTAGCCATGGTGTCTCCCAATGGTTAATTACTCAATTTTTCAGCAGACCACTTTGGGTCAGAGGCCACCATGCTGCTATCAAGTCATTGCTTTTCTATCAAACAGTTATCATAGCGTTGCGCACTAAACGTGCATGAGTTGTTTGCCACTTTCCAAAAATATTCTTCCTGCTGGCTATCTGCAATCAATTTTGCAGCCTAAATACCCAGGGTACGGAATTTGGTGAAACCTCTGCAGACTTGATCATAGCTTGTTCAATTTTCACCTGCCGAAATATGTAGGGCACAAACGTATCGTGGATGAGGTCTTACTAGCTACTGATCCCTGCCTATTATTAGGTGAGAAATGAGCTAAGAGTCCAAGCAATGAAGCAACAAATTTATATATATGTATATATCATGGAAGAAAAAGGAAGGACTTTCTTATTCCATTTATACAACAAAATTTCAAAAGAAACATCGATTTTCTCAATGCGTAGACAAAAGGTTAGTCCTGTGAAGAAAGGAGGAAAAAGATGTGGTGGAGAAGGAAACAAAAGAGATATATATACTTTCTCTGAGAGGGTGAAGAGTCAAGAGGACAGGAGTTGCATAATTGCCAAACGCATTATGTATATGGGGAGGAGCAAAAAGCTTAGGGAATAAAAAAAAAAAAAAAGGCAAAGCTAAAGTGAAATATTGATGCATGGGGTCACCACAGGGTTTACTTTTCCTTCTTTTTTTTTTTTTTTTGGCCTTCCTATCTTGTTTGTGCTCCTCTTTGTGCGGTGCATATGCCCATACTGGTTGTAATGGACTATGACAGACACGTATTTGAATCTTGGCAAAGGCAATGAATTTAAAATTTAACAAAAAGGAAACAAGTAGCACCTTGAACGAGTAACCCGAATTGGGTACTATTTTGTCACAGTATCCTTGATCTTCATCAAGTGTATGCTCTCTATCTCACCAAGATAGTTGTTCGAAGAAGTAAGAAAAATTTAATTTTAAGTGACATTTTCGAGTTGAAAAGATATACAAATAGTGTGGAGTTTAAATATTCAAAAAAATGAAACGTCGAATTTGTACATGTGTTATAGATTTATATGGAAATCACTTTGATAATCAGAAAAAAAAAGGGTGGATACGAAACAGAAATTAGTAGATATTCCAACATTTAATTTAAGAAATGGCGCATTCATTTTTCCGTATAAGATAAGAACACATTGATAAGTACTTAAAGTCAATCACTAAGGAATCTTTAATTTCCTTTATATGTTCCTTGGGGTACCCTTTCGCCCTTTATAGTCTTTACAATCCATTTTCTCCATTCAAAAGCTGCAGGGGAGGCCTGCCTTTTGACTGGGCCTGGCTACCAAGAAATTGGTTAGTGCCCTCTGAATCCTGATTGCGATTGGAGCCTTGAGGTCCTGACCACAAGGATGCCCACGGGGTCCCCGCCACAGCATGAATGGCAGGGTCAGTGCACCGGCGCATCCCTTGCCTGCCATTTGTCCAACTCTTTGTACGGCCAAGAAGAATCCCCCATCGCCCTACCAAAGTTATGCTGATTTGATAAACTGGAAGTTGCTTCCTAGACTAGTGGGACTCCATGGGAAAAGTTGAGATCGTCAAATCCCAATACAAGACGGCACTTAAGAAAAGAAATTCTGTCGTCAGATGTGCAATTGCCACACAAACTCTCACAACCAATTGCTTCAAAGTAAGACCGCTGCCATGTCCAACAACGGGATTCACATGAGAGTTGAAAAGAAGTGAACGAGACAACTTAGCCCTTTGTCTTTGAGAAGAGGAAAGCAGCCCCAGCAATTTTTACAATAAAAAAGTATTAATGAGAGGATAAGGTGACATGCACCTAACCATTCTCTTAATGGTAATCTCTTTCAACTTTTTAGAGGTTCACGCCCCAATTTGGCAAGGGTTAATACACGCCTGAATTATTGCATTAGTTTCAACCAAATGTGAGCACGGTGATTTCCAGCAATTACAACTATAAATGTCTAGTCGATCAGTGATTGTGTTGGAGATTTAATCTTTTCTTTGCTTTGGAGTTTGCTGAAGAATGAATATCGGAAGCTATTGAAGTTTGGAGGGAACTAACGGCATTATAAAAATGGAAGTCTGTTAGTTAAACGATGTAGTTTTACTTTCTTTTAAAGATTGTAGTCTCTAAAGGTTGTCGTCTTGTTGTAAGTCTATGTTTTGAGTCATACGACATCAGGCTTTACCGTTTTATCTTTGGATCTTTCTTCTTTAGTTTGCTCTGTTAGTTGAAAGTCGTTGCTCTTGTTGTTGAAGCACAAAAATCCATACCATTTGTTTCCGTGTTAAGCTGAGTCAATTTGTAATGCACAATTTCCAAAGCTAGATCTAAAGAGGTTGATATAAATACAATAATGGAATATCTCCTTTCCCAAATTTGAATTACTTTCATTTTTCTCTATTTTCTCTTTCTTTTTTCGATCTTGTGTTCTTCATATCCTAAACATTTCTTCTCAAAATTGTTTCATGGTATCAAAGCACTTTGTCTCAAAGGGCCTATAACACACTGGTTTTGATCTCAGTTTTTTTTTTATTTCAACATAGCTACAGCTAGATTCAGTGCAACTTCAACTCTTGTGTTTATTGGTGTGAATTACCCCTTCTGGACAATATAAATGAGGTCTTATCTCAAGGCATTTGGCTTGTGAGACGTGGTGGAGTCTGGTGAGATGCTTGTTCAAAGACATGCCAATCCAACCATTGTTCAAATCAAACAACACTTGAAGGAAGTAGCAAAGAGGTACAAGGCTTTGATTAATCTTCAGTCAATTGTGTCAGAGTTGATTTTTGAAAAAATTATGCATCTAGAGGGATCCTAAGCAAGTGTGGGATAATATAAGAGAACAATATCAAGGAAATGATAGAACCAAGGTCATACAAATCATGAATTTGTCTCAACAATTCGAGGTGATGAAGATGAAGGAAGAGGAAAGTATTTAGGAGTATTCAAACAAGTTATTGAAGCTGGTGAATCAGCTTACAATGTTGGGACAAGAGGTCACTGATCAAAGGATGGTCAACAAGATTCTGGTAAGTATGTCAGATAAGTTTGAATCAAAGGTAACTTTACTTGAAGAGTCAACTAAGATTTCTGTGAAAGAGTTAATTTCTACTTTACTAGCATTTGAACAGAGACAAGCTCTTAAGCTTGAAAACTCTATAGAGAATGCCTTGGTTACTAAAACTAAGCGATTAAAACTAAAAAGTAATGGTTCTAAGAAGATTGAGTTGAAAAGAACTAAAACTACTGATAAAAAGTAGCGAAAGTTAGCTGGTAAATATCTTCCTTGCCCAAATTGCAAAAAGAGGAATCATGCTAAAAAATATTGTTGGTTCAAGCCAAATGTCAAATGTAAGGCATGACAGCAATTAAGGCATGTTGAACTAATGTGTAAGAACAAGAAAAAGGAACCTGAAGCTAAAGCTGCAATAGTTGAGCAAGAGGATGAATGTGAAGAAGTTTTGTTTATGGCTAAGATAGGTAAGGAGTTTGGTAAAAACAGTGTTTGATTGCCGAATAGTGCCTGCTCTCATCATCTTACAAGTAATCAATTTTTTGTTCACTGATCTTGATACTAGTTTTATTTCCAAAGTCAAAATTGGAAATGGAGAATACATGAAAATTCTTGGTGTGGGGACTGTTGCTATTGAAGTAGCATCTAGTATGAGATATATTAGAAGTGTTCATTATGTGCCTAAAGCAAAACATAATTTGCTAAGTGTTGGACAATTCGCAATGAGCATTATTCTTTATTGTTCAAAGACAAAGTTCGCACTGTATTTGATCTGTGTGGTGAAGAAATATTCACTGTTCAAATGAAGAATAATTGTTATCCAGTGAATTTGAAGGACATTGAGAATATGGCTTTGTATAGTGAGAATGATGAGTCTAAGCTCTGGCACAAAAGGTTGGGACATGTGAACTATGGTTCTCTGTCTTTGATGGCGTCTAATTAGTTGGTGAATGGTTTACCAAACATTGTTAAACCAGAAAAGTTGTGTGCAACCTATCAATATAGAAAACAGACCAGAAAGGTATTTCTTAAGAACAGTAGTTGGAAGGCATCTCAGAAGCTGGAGTTAGTTCACACTGACATGTGTAGACCTATGAAAGTTCTTTCACTCAGTGGAAGTAAGTATTATATACTATTTCTTGATGATTTTACCGGATATTGCTAGGTTTATTTCTTCAAGCAGAAGTCTAATGTCTTGAAGACTTTCATTAAGTTCAAAGCATTAGTAGAAAACTTCTCAAGTTTAATTATAAAGACTTTAAAAAGTGATAATAGTACTGAATTTACTACAACAGAATTTGAGAAATTTTTGACTGAACATGATGTGTAGCATCAGTTGACTGTCATCTACAATCCATAGCAAAACGGTAAGTTTGAGAGAAAAAAAGAACCATAGTTGAAATGGGAAAGTGTTTACTCTTCCAAATGAGGTTGCCTAAAAAGTTTTGGGCAAAGGCAGTTAACAATGCCAATTATATCCAAAATAAAGTTTATACTAGATCTCTATCTCAAAAAACTCTTTTTGAGCTATGGTTTGGATACAAACCATCTGTTACTCATCTTAAAGTGTTTGGCTGTGTTTGTTTGCAAAAGTGCCTGATGAAAGAAGATCCAAGTTTCATGCAAAGTCAAACTTAGCAGTTCATATTGGTTATGGTGATGTATCCAACGGTTACGAATTGTATGATGTTGAATTAAACAAGGTATTCATAAGCAGGGATATTAACTTTGATGAAAGACAAAGTTAGAACTGGATTAAAAATTATGTTGAGGTTTCTGAAATAGTGACTGATACAAGTAAAGATCTATTTTTGGGGGATGATAAAGTTGATTTAGATGATATTGAAGATGAAAGGCTTGCTATGAGAGGCACCAAAAGTTTGAGTGAGATCTACAGCAGGTATAATGTGGCTATTTCAAAACCTACAAGTTATACAAAAGCTACACTTGATAAAAATTGGGTAAATGCTATGAATAATGAGATTAGTATGATTCAAAAAAACAATACTTGGATGCTTGTAGATAGGCTTAAAGGAAAAGATGTAAGTGGTATTAAATGGATATTTAGAACAAAGTTGAATCCTGATGGATCAGTGAATAAGTATAAAGCAAGACTTGTTGTTAAGGGGTATACGCAAGTGTATGGTGAAGATTATATAGAGACTTTTGCTCCTGTAGCTAGGCATGATACAGTTAGAATGTTGATTGACTTCTCTGCCAGAAAAGAATGGTCTATTTACCATTTGGATGTTAAATCTACATTTTTGAATAGCTATCTTTCAGAAAATATTTTCATTGAGCAACTTCGGGGTTATGTGGAGAAAGGTTCTGAAGGGAAAGTCTACAAATTAATCAAGGCCTTATATGGTCTTAAGCAAGCACCCCGTGCTTGGTATAAGAGAGTAGATGATCATTTTATAAAGCCAAGGTTTCAGAAAAGTGTTATTGAGTCAACTTTGTATGTGAAGTGTTTAAATGGTTCAGTAGCTATTATAATAGCTCTTTATGTTGATGATTTCTTACTTACTAGTTCTAACAGTAGTGTGTTGGAGAAGTTCAAGCAATAAATGATCAAGGAATTCGATATGGCTAATTTGGGGTTGGTGACTTATTTCTTGGGGATAGAAGTGGTTAAATTAAATGGTGAGATAGCTCTGCATCAGTCTAAGTATGCAAAGGATCTGTTAAAGAAATTTAACATGTCTTTATACAAGATAGTTCCAACTCTTTTGGTTTCTGGTGTTAGTTTCAGTAAAATTGATGATTCAAACCTTGCTGATGGTCAATTTTACAAAAGTTTGATTGGTTCTCTTTTGTATTTGTCTTCTACCAAGCTAACATAATGTTTGCAACCAGTTTATTGTCCAAATTCATGTAAAACCCTTCAATTTTACATTTGAAAGCTGCCTAGAGGATTCTCAAGTATATTAGAGGTACATTTGGTTATGGCTTGAAGTTTTTGAAGGAAAAAAGTGGTAATTTGAAAGGCTTTAGTGACAGTGATTGGGTAAGATATTTAGATGATTCAAAAAGTACCAAGGGATATTGTTTTTCTTTTGGCAGTGTTGTTTTTACCTAAAATTCTAAGAAGCAATAGGTAATAGCTCAATCTTTAGCTGAGGCTAAGTATATGGCTACAGTAGCTGCTGCTAGCATGTTGTTTGGCTGAGAAAGTTATTGAAGGTTTAGGGTTTGAGCAGGAAAATGGCACTATGTTATTTGTTGACAACTTGTCTGCAATAGCAATTGCTAAGAATCCTATTTAACATGGTAGAACCAAGCATATAAGGGTTAAATATCATGCTTTAAGGGATGTTATGAAGGAAAATGAGATTAATATGCAATATTATCCTACTGGTGAACAATTTGTTGATATTTTCAAAAAAAGTTTAAATCAAGAAAGGTTTGAGTATCTTAGATCATGCTTGGGAGTTCGTCAGATCAAAAATTAAAGGGGAGTGTTGGAGATTTAATCTTTTCTTTGCTTTAGAGTTTGCTGAAGAATGAATATTAGAAGCTGTTGGAGCTTGGAAGGAACTAACGGCATTATGAAAATGGAAGTCTGTTAGTTAAACGATGTAGTTTTACTTTCTTTTAAAGATTGTAGTCTCTAAATGTTGTCATCTTGTTGTAAGTCTATGTTTTGAGTCATATGGCATCAGGCTTTGTCGTTTTATCTTTGTGTCTTTCTCTTTCAATTTGCTCTGTTAGTTGAGAGTCATTGCTCTTGTTGCTGAAGCATAGAAATCCATAGCCAAAGAAAACCCAATAAATTCAAAGGCCTAAAGCGAAATATTCAAATAAGGTTTTTTTTATTGAAATTAAAAAAATTATTAAAATTTTATTCTTTTAGCTTTTTAAGATGTAAAATTTTTAATTAAATTTTTATAATCAAGTTTTTCTAATATTTCTTTTTCAATTGATAATATAGTCAATCCATTTAATCTTTCTTGAGACATTGTTGATCTTAAATAAGATTTTATAATTTTAGTTTTGAAAAACTTCTTTCTCTTGAAGCAACACTTACTGGAATTGTTAACATTATTCTAAAAGCAATATATAACTATTATTGTTAACAAAAATATTTAACTATTATAATTATCTTATATTTTTTAAATGACTAATATAAAATCACTAATCAAAATTTCTAATTCAAATAAATCAACTATCACATTAAATAAAAATAATATAACAATATAATACAAACTCTAAATTAAAGTAAACAAATCTATAAAGATTAGAACAATAGTACCTAATTGTTGAATACATATTGCAAACCGCAAATGAGACTCATAGCTTTATAAAGATAATAAAATAACAGACTTCTTGTGTATTCTTTAGAGAAAAATTGAAGTTAAAGGAATAAAGAACAAATAAGAAAAAAGACTTCAAAAGTAGATATTATACATTGAAAAAAAATTAGTTTTATATATAGGAAAAAAATAACAATTAGAAATCATTAAATGCGTTGATTGAAAAGAAGAGAAACAAGTGAGAAAAAAAACTATTGGAAATGATTAAATACATATGATTATTAGTTTATTAGAAATAAGAGAATATAGTTGAGAATTAATAACATTTTAGAAATAAGGAAGTAATAGAAAATTGAAATTTATTAAGCACATAATTAAAAAAAGTAAAAAAAATAAATAATTTTATTAATTATTTTTACTTTTATATATTTTTAATATAATTAATTATATTATAATTATTATAAAATTATAAATCTTTTTTAAAATTGAGACTTTCTCAAATTGAGAGCCTAAAGTCTTTGCTTGGGTGGCTTCACCCAAGGGCCGACCATGTCCATAGCATATGTTTCCATGCTAAGCTAAGTCAGTTTGTAATGCATAATTTCCAAAGCTAGATCTACGAAAGTTGATATAAATACAACAAGTGAATAACAGTGAACTATCTCTTTTCTCAAATTTGAATTACTGTCATTTTTCTTTGTTTTCTCTCTCTCTCTTTTCGATCTTGTGTTCTTCATTTCCTAAACATTTCTTCTCAAAATTGCTTCAGATTGACAAATGATTTTCTTGGTATTTCCCATCCCCTCAAATCAAAAGAAAAATCCATTGAAGGTTAAAAAAAGAAAATCGAATTAATTAGCTCCATATATTCTTGAACATATAGTGGAGTATGATTGTACAGGCTTAATTCTCCTGCCCTTGATTTACATGCAAAGCTTTCACACATGAACAGGACTTTGAATGGTTGTCCCATCAAAAAACCAAGAGGAGCACTAACTAATCTGAGATAGGCTTCTTTCAGGAGCGGCCCTGCCACGATGGTGTAATCATCATTGAAAAAATGTAACTTGAACTACCATGACAAGTAATATATATTAAGAAAAGAAACAAAAACCAAAAAGTAAAGGGCTTTATCATTGATTTTTGCCCTTAAAAGGAGACCAAAGCAAGCACCACTCGCTTATTTCTAATTCACAAGCACTGGCTGGCTGGCTATGTGACCAACATGGATGTGGAGAAAGTCTTTCATATGACTGGAGGAGTCGGCAAGACTAGCTATGCCCAGAATTCTTCTCTCCAGGTTTGGATTTCCGTTCTCTCTCTCTCCATTTTCTGTCTTTTCTTTCTTCTAATTATGTCTTCTTCTTGACTATTTTTGTTTTGACAGAAAAAGGCATCAGATATGGTGAAACATATAACCATGGAAACAATACAAGAACTTTACTATGCTATAGCTCCAAAGAGCTTAGGCATAGCTGATTTGGGCTGTTCTTCTGGACCCAACTCCTTATCTCTCATCAAAGATATTGTTGAAGTTGTTGAAGAAACTAGCTATAAATTATTTCATCCCCTACCAGAATTTCGAGTAAACCTTAATGATCTTCCAACAAACGACTTCAATTCAGTCTTTAAGTCCTTGCCTGATTTTTATAGAGACCTTAAGAAAGACAGAAATGAGGGTGGCCCTGCTATCTTCATAGCAGGCTACCCTGGTTCATTCTATGGAAGACTGTTTCCAAACAGTTGCTTGCACTTCATCTATTCATCTTACAGTTTACACTGGCTCTCCAAGGTGAGATTAATTCTCCGTTCCATTGTTTTCCTCTAAGATTTTAAAACTCTGAGTTACTTTGACTCCTACTGCCATGAAATGAGTCAATGGCAAACCAAGAAAGTCACTTTGTCGAGTACAAACCAAAAGCAGCTTAACAAACAAAATCCAGCAGCAATTGACCAAACTCTTCGTCTCCCTCAAAATGCATGTACCAATTTAAGGAGTTGACAAGCATGTTAATAGTCTGTTGATTTTTTTCTTTCGAGGTGAGCTGACAAGAAATTCAACTAATCATCACAATGCCATGCAGGTACCTCCAGCTCTTTACGATGAGCATGGCAAGTCTATCAACAAAGGAAACGTTTACATTTCTGAATCTAGCCCTCCAAGTGTGTCCCAAGCCTACTGGAACCAATTCCAAGAGGACTTTTCATTGTTCCTGAAATCACGATCGGTGGAGCTAGTCACAGGAGGGAGAATGGTGCTCATTCTATTGGGAAGAATAGGCCAAGATCATGTTGATAGAGGCAATTCTTTCTTCTGGGAAATTCTCTCCAGATCCCTTGCCATTTCGGTTTCTCAGGTCCCAGATTTTTTACATCTGGATCATGTAATTATAATTATGCATAATACATATTTGATGCTTCTTGATGACATCTTCCCTTTATGCAGGGACAAATTGACAAGGAAAAGCTTGATTCTTACGATGCGCATTTTTATGCGCCATCAACAAATGAAATAGAAGATGAAGTGGGAAGGGAAGGGTCCTTCGAAGTAGACAGGCTAGAGATGTTCGAGATAGACAGGGAAGCCAAGGATGGAGAGAGCTATGGCACAGCAGTGGCAATGACAGTGAGGGCTATCCAAGAATCCATGATCTGCAACCATTTTGGAGATGGGATAGATTTAGACACCTTGTTTAACAACTATGGGAAAATGGTAGATGAAGAAATGGCTAAACAAGAAATTAAACCCATCACTTTTGTTGTAGTTCTTAAGAAATTATGAATATTTATGTTATCCATGTATTAAAACATGTATATATTGTTGCAGCATGGGTTTCAAACTGTTTACTGTGAATGCCTTGCCTTGCCTTGCCTTGCCTTGCCTTGGAAAGTTGGAAATGCCTCTCCTATGTTCAAACATGGGGAAGAGTTTTTTTTTAATCTTAATGGTAAAAGGTATGAACCTTTTTAAAGTATGGACCAGTTCACTAGTTAACCTATAGTTTGGTGTCCCTTATCTACTTTGAAGAAAGAAAAAAGAAAGTGAGGGATCCTTTTCATATGGATAAGAAGTAAAGTACTCTTGTTCCCATTTAGCCCCCTTCTATATATATCTTTAGTCTACATCAAATCAAAATGAAATTAGGATTTGAGAGACTATGTTATATTCTGTCATTCCTTTTAATTTTATTTTCTATCCAATTATTTTTAATACAAAACTTTGACTTAGGATAGAGTTTTGCCAAGCAATCAAGAGCTTAAGGCCTCAAGATACCAACCAAGAGTAGTACCCTTTTTGTTGGCCATGGTGCTGCGATAGCCCATAGACTTGGGCTCACAGTTAACTATTTTAGTCTAAAACGGCTCAAGGGTTCTGCCTCCAAATGGGTTGGCCGCTCTAGTAGGCCTATAATTCACTCTTTGCCCTGGCATAGGCCTACCAAAAGTATTTTAGGTATGGCCTAAGAGAGATGAATTAACCGCCGAATGAATGAATGGATCCCAATAAAAATTCTTGAAACTTAAGTAGGAATATGAGTAGTTTACTATACAAGCAATGTAAAATTGTTAGAAGAAAAACCCTAATGTAAAATAATAAAAGAAATACTAAACGAGACATCAAATAGAAACAGAAAATTTTTGTTTAAACTAATCCGTCTTTCGGAAAAGCCATAAAATTTATCAGTGAGCTCTGCTAAAAGCAACAACATTCTCCTTTAAAACATAAATAAGTTTGTTCCCTAGCTTCTTTTCTTCTCATCTGTTTATTTTTTCCCTCTTATTTTAGTACCTAATAAGATAAAATGGAACCCTTAGGAACCATAGAAAGGGGACACAAACTGACATGAACTTCATAAACAATCACTGCATCAGTTTCACTGCAGATTTTTCTGAATAGAAAATGAACAGTTTCGGCCTAATTGACTGAGATTGCAGATAATTAATATGATCTTCTTCAGATAATGGGAAATGATATAAGGAAGTATGGACAAGACCAAACTTACCTAACCCTTAATACCCGGGCATTAGAATATGTGAAAATTACCCTTGACGTATGGCATTCTCTAACTTTTTTTGCTTATGTAATATAGTAATTGCCTTTGTTGACACCTGCATAAAACTTTGAACGGCAGGCATGCTATGGTTAGGTAGGAAGTAGCAGAGATTTGAACCTATTAAAGTCAGCATTTAACTGATAATTTCCATGCATTATTCTATCCTTTCCTCGATTTCAGTATCCGAAAGAGATGTTTAATGTTGTTGAATTAACCATCTCCTTTTCTTTATTCTGATATAGACAGGCTACAGATTACATGTGTTGAATATTCATTGATTCAAACTCAGTGTAGAGGAAAATCTAGCAGTTTCCTCATGTTGCTGTGTATGCTTAGTCCCCTTGGATTACCATGACGAGTCTAAAAGTAATCCTTGATGAATTGGGAAAATTGAAATCATTCTAAGTCAGTTGCAGGTAAAAAACAATAACAAAGGTCAGGATTTACAGAGAAAGATATGGGGAGCAAGAAGTAAATTTTTGGTTAGCATTTTAAGCAACCACACATGCATGTGTAAATTGCATATATGAGATACTTTTGTAGCTGTACCTGTCAGTAACTTAAAAATTCAATAGACATTTCCACCATGTACACATCCAGGTAAAATGCACATGCCATTATCAAGGGGGAATGTAGGTAAACATAAGCATAGGCATTGAGACATGCTATTCAATAATTCAACCAAACATTCAAGATAGCCAGACAGACTACCAAAGACCCCAGCTCTTGAAAAAAGTCTTCCAGAGCCTCACTGCTGTAAAAGCCCATGAAGGTGTTTAATTGCCTTAACTATATAGCTGACTATGCTAAAGCCTACAAGCCTTTCTTTTGGCTTTAAGAGTAATTTCACTAGGCAATCTGTACTAAAAATTTTACTCATTTGAATCCCCTCAACCCAACTTTTCCTTATTCAAAGTTCTGTAAAAATAAAAACCTTTATGCTATCTAATTAAGCAGCTGCTAGTTACCAACTGTGCCCAACTGGAAAACCAACGGAAATAAATCCATGCATTTATTTTGTCTTGCAATCTTTTGCATACATAATGGGTTTCTGATGGGGGCTCGTTTGCCTTTCCCCTTTTCTAGCGTCTCTTTTGCTACCATTTATAGGGGCCCTTTAGAAAGTTGAAAGAGTGATTGTTATTTGCAAGACATATGGCATGACATGGTGTTGAATAGTGGGCACAATCTCCATTAGGATACTGTAATTGGTTTCTTGTCGATGACAACAAAGATTGAGACTCCCAATGTGTTTTCGATGAAAGGTAAAGACATTTATGTTCCGAGCTTTTGGACAATTGGACTACAACATGATCTGTGCTGGGTGCTGTACATGAGCAAGGATATTTTGTCCCAACCCCCCAGCATTTGTTGGCTAACTGGGCAGCTGTTCCCCCTCCCCGCCGTGTCTTTCTCCCATGATTGCTAGCTATGGGTTACCCAAGCACCATTGAAAGCGTGGAGTTGTTTCGATTTTGGGTAATGAGGGGACTGTAGATGCTTTGAACTTGATGATGGAAGTTTGAATTTTTCTGCCAAAGTGTAAAATTTTGGGAATGATATTTGCAAAAAAATCAGGGTGATTTAGATAGGTGCTTTCCCAGACAGAAAAAGTTACAAGAAACCAATAAGGGAAAGGGGAATCAAGAAGGTTAACCCTGCCATTTCTTAGTGGCCTTGGTAGGTGATTTGAAACCCATCATGATTGTGCTCCCAAACCATGGCAGAATATGTACATTTAGTCAATTTCTGTCAATTTCTGGATTCTTTGCCATTTGCACAAATTAAGTGCAAATTACCACCTTGCCAAAAGCAAAAAACAAAATTTAGCCGAACTTTTTGTCATAGCAATTAGGTAAGATAGATCAAAACGATGCTATGGTTTAACAATATTCTTAAAGAAGTAATCAAGTTCAAGATTCGAATTCTCTATCATTCTCGGTTTTATTAATTTAAAGATTTATGTTCAATAATGTTTTTATCCAGAAGAACCAACAATGTCATCAGAATCTGAACCTACTGCCAGGGAAAAAAACAAGATTAAGCTATAGTTATTAATCTACATCATCTGGTTTAAGGTTATAACTGAAATCTGATGCAAAGGATAGGCATATTACCCATCAAGAAACACTACAACCGGTAACTAAGGCCTTGAAAAGAAGAGGGAAAGAGAATTTATTCTCAGAGTTGGTGATAGTGCTACCCCTTTTTTCATTTTTAGAAATGATTGGCCAATGCTGCTGACTCGAGGGAATAGATGCCTTCTCTTTGTGGGTTTTTTCTTGTCATTAAAAACCCCTCATTAAACTATGGGGCAAAAACCATCACTAACACATGCCTACCGAATAGATTTTTGTTGCCCCTGTGGGACAAACTTTCTCAAGTGCAAACTTACATTTATCTCTGCCTTGCTTCCAATATGAATTCAATTTTATACTTTACTTAATAATTAATTTAAGTTATTTTTTTTTAAAAAAAAAGTGGGTTTTGGAGAATATTGAACTTAATCAATAGCTTGTATATAATTTGTACTTTAACAAACAAGAACTGATCAAATTTTGGATGCTCATTGGATCAAATACAAATAGTCAAATCCATCCTAAAAATTCCTTCGATTATTGAAATTGAAATGCATATAAAAACATGGGTGACAGTCATTAAGAAAAGAAAGAAATGATACATTGCTTAATCTTCATTTAGAGGTGGTGGAAATGAAATAGAGGAAATCTTAATCTTAATTAAGAGTGGTTTCCAAGATTGATTCGAAGGAAAAAAAAAAGGCACATTAAATAGAATTATTAAATCCGTAATTTGCAGGCTGTTGAATTTACAAATGGAAAAAGAAAAAAAGAATGTAAACACTTAGAAAAAGGCAATGTATGTTGGCAGGCACCCACCCCTATTGACTCCATTTTAAAACAAACCCTACAAGCCTTCCCTTTGCCACATTTGGACAAGAGAAAAAGAGACATAAAAGAGTTCAAAGGGCCAAAGTAATGTGTCCTTGTTTTGACATGTTGCTTAGGATTAAGGAGAAGATTTAAAAATTTAATTAATGCAAAAAAAAAGAAAAAAAATATATGTTTGATGAATGAAAGCAAAATTTGTTCCTTGAGTTTGGGTTAAAAGCCCCATTTTTTTTTATAGCAAATTCAACCACCCCCGATTGTCTTTCATGGTGGAATTAATCATTTTTTTTTCCTCTCTAAATCAAAAGTGGAGGAATGAAATAAAGTTGGGTAGGCAAAAGAATACTACATGGAAAGAAAAAAGTAATGTAAGTAAATTAGAAAGAAGACTTTGGGGTTTGAAGATTATTGCATGATGATTGATGCTTTTAACCACTAAATTCTGGTTGCTCAAGGAAGGAATTCTAGAAATTATTCCTTTGTGGGGACACTGCTTAATTTGCACTGATAAAAAAGCAAACCCAAAAATAAAAATAAAAAAACAATGGGCTGATTGATTAGACTATCAATCATTCCTACAAAGAACAACCTTGCAACTTTTTTTTCTACTCATTGAGTTCAATCTCACCAAATATTCAAGCTTGTTATTTACTTAATCATTGCATGGCCTTAAGCAATAAAAAGTTGGATTGATTGTTTAACTAACTATATGTTTTTCTATATGCTTCCTAAAGTCTCATCACAATCATAATAACTATTTCTATATTTGTATTAAAGTCCAAATTCACCTTACAATTTTGCTAACATTATGTTTGGTAAGAAAGAAAGAAAAAGAGAATCACAATTAATTTACACATATTATCATTTTCCTACACTAAAAACAAATAGAGAACGATGATTCAATTCAAATCAATCATTTTGTTTATAATTTATACTCAAAATATTATTTTGTCTGATTTTTTATATCTCGTATTCAATACAATTAAAAAGTAACATATTAAATGACTTAGGCAACAACGTTTTTCTATTCGAATTTTGAATAAATTCAATTCATTTTTTTCACTTTTCACCATTGCATTTCTAAAAATATTGGGGAAAAATTTGAGGAATAAACCAAAAAAAATAAGATTGAATGGAAAACATAATTATACTATTTGTTAACTAAAATCACGTGGTAATTACGAATTGGGCCATTATCTTTTTACCACTGTACAATAATACCATAAACCGTAAAAAAAGAAAAGGTTAAAAGAAGAAAACAGTAACTAACACTTTTCATCTTCAATTTCTTTTTTTTTTTTTTTTGGTGGTTAATTTTTTTCTTTTTTATTTTTTCAAGCTTGGTTTTGAGGAACAACAGACAGAGACTCCTCTCGGCGAGACCTCAATTCTTTGGCGATGAAATCGTCGATCGCTCGTTGGAACTCTTCATTGCTCAACTCGTCTTCGGGAAACAATTTCTCATCGATATTTTCAAATTTTCGGCACATCTCGGTCTCCGATCGTCGTAGTTCCTTTTTCACTTTCTCCTCACTGTGCCTTACCGCCATCTTCTCCGACTTACTCCTCCGATAAACTCTTGGAGTATCTACCTCAGCATCCGAGTCTGATTCCGGCTCGGGCTCCATTTGTTCGAACGTGTGAGTACATGTGCTCACTACAGAGATGATCTCCTTGTCTTGATACACGATCTCTTCTCGAGATTCCATTTTGGAGCGATTCTCGGCGTTTTTGACGATTTCCTCGTAGAGTTTAGAATCCGCATTGTGAACGGCAGAGAAGACGCCGGACTTAGCAACGAGAGTGACGATGATGGCGTTGCAGACGAGGAAAACGAAGAGCGGACTCGCGACGACCCCGCCGAGTCTCAAAACGAACTCGCCGGAGATTTTGACGGCGACAGGCACGCGCTCGAAGGTCCACGCCAAGAACAGCAAAGCGACAAGCAATTCCACGAAACGAAACGCCTTCGTCAAGCTCCGAAGCCGATTGTACCTCCTCATCGCCTTAACCTTCTCCGCTTTCACGTTATCGAAATCAAACGAATCCATATCCACAACGAGTTTCAAGGCATTCCGCAAAAGGTGACAAAGCGTAAGGTATTTGAAAAGTTTAAAATAAAAAAAAAAGACTCCCGTTTGTTTCTCTGGAAACTGATTTTGATTTTCCGGGAAAGTAAATGAAGGAATCGGAAAAAAAAAAACAGAAGGTGAAAGGGTACGGTTATGGAGTCGTAGAGTAAAGGGCAGCAAGGTTTGTCTTTAGAGAACTGACCCTTTGTAGGGAAATGCTTATATAGACCCATAGTCATGGAACTTTTCTTTTTATTTATTAAATTTCATTTTTAATAATCATAAATAAATATTAAAAGGGGTCTAATCAATATACAGTAATATCCACTTAGATTGGGTAGATTAGAGGACCACAAAGTACATGACATGTGCAAATATTTCTCCTCATCCTTTTGCTGCTCAAGTTTTTGTCTTAATATAAAATTATTATTATAAAAATGTTTATGGATATCTATAGACCCGACTTAAATCCAAAATTATAAATAAATAGATTAATTTTAAATTGAGATTATGCTGATAATCTATTAAATAAATTTAACAATTTAATCTCTCTTCATGAGGATAGAAATTATTTATGTGAAAAAAAATAAAAATGATAAAAAATTGAATCGAAATTCATAAATATTAGTTAAGGTAGAGAAATGGGATCATGAGTTTTCACGTGAAGGGAAGGGGCTTAGGTAATCCTGGTCCATTGGTGCCAACATCGTTATCCTCACGAGTTGTTGTACAAATTCAAACAACAATTATATGGACTGGTCCGAACATTCCTTTTTTAATGCCTTTTTTCTCTTTTTAGTTCCTGCTTTGTTACCTTAATTTGCATTGAAGTTAAGAGAATGACTTTGCCCCTCTTCACCTTTTCTTATCTTTCTCTGTTTTGCCTTAAATATTTACATCTAAATGCTTGCCTCCTGATGTATAGACAATAAGTCTGCATTTGTTCACTTACAATTAATGGGATTAACATAAAATTTGAAGTGTAATGATAAAATTCAATATTGACTCATAGTACAACGACAAATTTATTTGACTTTAATTCTATAATTAATCGGTTTTCTATTCCTTCTTCATTGGAGCTCAAGCTCTGGCACTCTTTGAATTGTCTTGTGCTTGATCTGAGACAAAAATTGTTAGCATTAACACTGCATATTTCTTATCTGTTTTTAATTTAAAAAAAATAAATTTTACTTTTTAAATAAAAAATTATATATTAATTAATAAATTAAATACTCAAGTACGACTTACCTTTCATGTTGATTGATTTCAATCTACATGTTCATCTTCTAAAGACAAGCATAGGAGGAAGACATGATGGCAACAGGCATAAAGAAAAACTCTTCACAGCGACCAAGTCCGTATTACCATCCCAAGACCACAGGCTGCAGCCTCTGCTGTATCTTGTCACGTGGCCCCTGGAATTGGTCACTAAAAAAAAAAAAAAGGGTAAAAATTTCTCATCCTTTACTTGCTGGTTAGATAATCGTAATTAATAGTTACAGGTCTTTTTTATTTTTTATTTTTTATTTTTGTCTTTGACAAATCTTCTGCGTTAGAAACTGCAGTAGAGAAGACGTGATTTGTCAGACACGCGATTGTGTGTGTGCCTTTATTTATTGAATTTTTTTATTCACCTTAATTTCCTATTTTTTTACTAAAATTTATTGTATCTCAGTTGCCGATGATGATTTCTGTACATTTTGATGTAAGCAGCTTTCAGGAATCCTGTTGTTGTTATGGATTTTGACATGGGATAATAGCCGCTGCCACTGGCTCTCCATATGTTCATATGGTAGTAAAATGCCATAAAAATTTTATAGAATTTCTGGGCTTTTTTATGGAGGTTTGAATCATATCTTTACTGTCATTTTAAACCCTAAATTTCAATCATAAGTGTAATTCATTTCATGCGTGCATGGAATTAAAGTTACCATTAATGGTAATACCACTTGATATAAATTTGGAAACAGTTTCTGGGGGCAAAAAGGAGGCTGTTGCAGTGCATGGCATGTGGAAAGAACTCTGCCTTCATAATTTGAAATGAAATGAAAGAGCCAAAGTTTTTTATATCTGACATTGATTGAATCCTGCTTGGAGTTTTCAAAACTATGGACTTTTTACTGTGCTGTAGGTGCTACCATGGCTTCTGCCTGTCACCTACCTTGTAATAAAGAAAAGGGAAAGAAGACTAAAATTTGCCAGGGACCTTTCTTTTCAAGCATTATTGTTTTGGTCTTTCCATTTAATTTGATTTCGATCTTTCAGAAACAGAAAATCCCGCATTAGCTTTATCAAGGGGGGGAAAAAAGGGTAAAGTTTAGCTTTCATTATCCATTGCCACTTTACCAGGGTCCTCATGCAAAGTTGACTGTGTCTGTGTGTGTTCTAGGCCACTGCTTGCTGCGGTTGTGGAACCTCGTGGGCCAAACTTCTTTCACACAGGAACAAACTCGGTGGCCCTCTCTCCTTTCTCTGAAGTCTGACCACCGGCTCTCGCTATCTCTTCTCTGAGATTGAGATTCATAAAAGTCTGTAGTGTCCCTTTCCTCTCAAGACACCAGGACATCCGCTCCCTCCACGTTACGAGTCCCTCTCTGATTTGGACCCTACTCTCTCTCCCACCCCATCCACATCCCCTGCCTGCTTTTCCAGCCGACCCAAAACCTGTTGACAATTACATTGCAGAAGGGACCTTGGGGTTCAACTGTTCATTTGTGAGTTAAAGAGTAGAGTAATCAAGCAATTGTGTTGGGGAATTAGATTTCTGTAACCTGCTTTTGGATGAGTTTTGTGTTTTATCCGACAAAAATTTAATTGCAATCTTTTCCAAGACATCAGGTTCAATCGTTTTTCAGCTTTGTTCTAACCCTTTTTGTTTATGAAAACGAATGTGCTTAGTCTCTTTCTGTTCATCCCATTGGTTCACTTTGTTGTTCACTTTGTTGAGCTCGTGAATAGCTGGGTTTATGTTGAAAGTTTCCTTTTCTTTATTGTGGCTTTCCTGTAAGTCAATCTTTTGAACTGTCTTTTGGCAGTTTCTTTGTATTGCCTTTACTGGCTTTATTTTAATGATCACTTGCCATTCAAAAAAAAAAAAAAAATCTTTTCCAAGACATATGCCCTGGTTCATCTGAATGCCATTGATATTGTGGATAAGATATCTGTCATTCAACTTAAAAGAGAGCTATGGGAAAAGAAAAAAAAACCATGGAGGCATTCAGGCAACTCAAAGCGATACTTTGGCCCCTCCCTGGTTTACTTTTCTAGGCCTTCTCAGCCTAGAGATCTAACTGCAAATTTGTCAAAGAAGCTAAGGGAAAAGGCTCCTAGCATGAAACAGACAATTTAATTATGTGAGACATGGTAGATCCTGCCTGACCACAGCAGATCACAAAGAATGACCCACTAGAATAAGTTCCTCCATCACCATTGAAGAAAACATTGTCTTGATCCCTAAAATGATTTACAAAAGAAAAAAAAAATCTCTGAATTATTCTAAATTTTAATAATAAATGCTCTTGAAGGGGCAGATTTTTGGAAAATTGGAGTGTCCTATAATGCATCAGACAAGCTGAGGTAGCTGAATTCCAACAAAAATTATGGAAGTTTCTTAAGAATAATAAATCAAGTAAGATAATCTAACTAGAATCACATAATCCTCAATAGATTGTTCATGCACTTGGCAGACAAAGTCATATGGTTCATAGTAATATATTCCCCAGCAGCAGGCCCTTGATTTCAAACAAGAACAGAATTTTTTTTTTCTTCTATGGACTCCATATATTCCACATGCTCTGCAGCCTGAATTTGTTCCTTATTTCCTTCCAAGTATATTACCAGCTCCAGTTCAAAACAGGTGTGCTCCATGAAAATCTATACTATCCCAAAAGCACGAGGAGATAAGGGAAAGATAAACACATTAAAAAGGGTAAAAGAAAGATGATTCAATGGTGGAAAATTGCCCTCCATAGAATCAGCAGTCAGTTTAAAAGTTCAGTGATTCTAGCATCATTTGATGTGAAATTGGTGATTTTCAACATGATGATCTCTAAAAAGTGATTTTGATTCAAAAGATGAAACCATTTTTATTTTAAAACAACATGATGGAGACTATCTTGCCTGTAAAGACCTAACGAATATTTGTGAAGGTTGATGGAGGCAGCCTAAACCGTTTAGCTCCTTTAATTATTGGGGTGGATTATGTGGACTGAAATGCATTTTTTATATCAGCAATCCTGGAAATTCCGCACTGTTCCATGTAATCCAACATCTGTAATGCTCTCTGTTCAATAACTTAGGTGCACACGGTTTCAACACTCTTCTTTTCATTGATTCCTTCTCTTTATTCGTCTCCTCAATTCTTTGTTTTCTCGATTGCCATAACCCATGAGCATAACTTCTTTGGATTTGCATCTCGGATGAGCCGACAAGTCTTGCAATTAAAGCTACCCACAGTTTTGTTTTATCTAGGCCAATGGCCCAAATATGGGCACGCCAAAGGCAAGTAATGGCCCTTGATCTCCCATGAAAATGGGGTCCGTTCAATGAGTTGATCACCTTCTTGCAGGCCATCCTTGGTCTGGTCCAGAAATCTGCTCCAACATGTCACATGTCGTCCCATTAATTTGGGAAAAAAATTTTATTTCAATAGTCAAAGAAAAAAATTTTGCATTCAAAATAACGTGACTTGAGGTATATGTGTACAAAACAAATTATAATACTGATAATATCGTAATCTAATAATTGTATTATTAATAAAATCGTAATTTAATAAAATCATCTTGATTTAGTTTATAATTTTTACAATTATTACAATTAGTTAACATTAATAAGTAAAGAATATTCAATAGAATAGAAGGCGGTTCATAAAAATTCCTTTTCTCTAATCAAAGACGACTCATTCCATGAATTATCTTATTCTGTATGATTTTTAAATGAAAATAAATAATTTACGCAATATTTATGAATATAATAAGGCATGGAAAAACGTTGTACGCGTAACACGTGGCAAGATCTTGTCGGAGACATGCCTAAAATCGAGGAGAACAGCCGCAGATCTTACAAGAACCAACGTCAAAATGTCCAGATTCGGAGATTCAAGCTTTGGGTTCTAAAACTAGATCCTTACCTAGGAATTTTCGCATCCAATAATTACACATTTAAAAATCGAAAAAAGTAAAAAACCCTGTACTCTGTCCACACACTTTCCACGTTAAAACTACAAAACTTGAAGCAAAGGGGAGAAAATGGTTCTTTCTTCACTTTCCATTGATTTTCTTCCTTCCCCAACGGGGTCTCCAAAAGATGTCCTCAATTCCAACTCTTTTCCATCCTCCACCCTTCAGATTCAAGCTTGGTTCTTCTCCTAAGCTTTTTAAATCTTCGAACCCAGATTTTTTCTGTCAGTTGAGGACCCGGAAACCAAACTCTCTCGGAGGATTTTTGGCAGAGAAAACCGGGGTGTGGGACCTTCGGAGAGCCATGATTAAAACTTCAGCGGTCAGGGACTCTAGGAATGGAGATGATGGTCTTCAAGTGCTTGAGCAAGAAGCTTTCATCGAGGGGTCAGCGCGGCTTCGAGGGCTGGAGACAACCTTGAATCGTATGGTGAGTGTATTTGTATACGGGATACTGGGATACGTATTTAAGCAATGTAAACGTATGTAATTTTTTTTTTCTATGTTTGCTGAAATGGTGTTTTGGATTGTTGGGGGTGATAGAGCAAGTGGTTGGTGGCGGCGACGTTTGGTGGGGTGCTTCTGTGGAGGCATGACGCGGAGGCTATATGGGTGGCGATGGGTTCGATTGTAAACGCGCTGCTGTCAGTTGGGCTGAAAAGGGTGCTGAATCAGGAGCGGCCTGTTGCTGGGCTTAAGTCTGACCCTGGAATGCCATCTTCTCATGCCCAATCCATTTTCTTCACTGTCGTTTTTACCATAGCTTCAAGTAAGCCCTTGCATGCACTCCATGGAGAATCTTTTGATCTGTTCTATTCACTTTGCATTTTTCAATAGGCAATTGAGTTTAAATTCAGGATTTTTTGGTGTTTACAGTTTTGGAATGGCTGGGAGTTAACGAACTTTCAGTGAGCATCAGTGCTCTGGCTTTGGCATTTGGTTCATATTTTGTGAGCATACATTTCGAAAATTACCTTTAAACATAGTTCTTGGTTTCTCATCGGTGAAAATCGATGATTCTATCTCATTGACTGGTTTTTGTGTTGATTTGTGGTCTGCAGTCATGGCTTCGAGTGTCACAGCAGCTTCACACGATGAGTCAAATCCTTGTGGGTGCTATCATAGGGTCCATTTTCTCAGTTTTGTGGTACATGTCATGGAAAGCTGTTGTTTTGGAAGCATTTCATTCCTCATTGTTGGCACAGGTAATTGTTCTTCTGAGTTCTGCGGGATTTTGCCTTGGCTTTCTTCTGTATGTGATTCAGTATTGGCTTAGGGATGAAAGATGAACGCTGTAAATAGATTTAGTTTTAGACGGATAAAGATTCCACAGATGATTTCATGAACAAACAAGAGCAATTGTCTCATGTCTGAAGCTCAACAAAACTAATTATGTAAAAGTCCTTTGACTCGATCCTCGCAAGACTTACGGAATATATTTGAAAGAGATTCTATGCGTTTTAGGCTTTAACAAGGCGATTCAGTGCGCATTAGTAACTAAATCAAATTAAGTCAAATGATTGAAAAGAAGACAAATTACAGCATATCAACTCCTATAGACCACAAAGAATCTTTTTGACACTTCAGTGACCACGTTCAAGTGTCACACATCATTATTTTCTCTGCAAAAAACCAACTTGATGGGATACACAACAGCATCCCACGCTTATTAATCTCTCAAAATCTACCTGGACTTGAATTACTTTATCTACTTTTTCTAAAATATTTGACTTGAAAGACTCTTATCTATTTTTTCTGAAACATTTGATGTGATTCAAGTACTTGATCTCATAGTGAATCCAACCGCTCCACTCGTAGTTAAAACCTCAAAACTGTCACCACAAACTTTCTTGCGCAAGACTTTGGGAATAGGTCGGCAGAAAGCTGCTTTTAACCTTGTTGATCAACTCCTTGAATCTGCAAAACCCCCCTCCCCTCTCGTCTTTCAAAAAAGGATGATCCAAGTAATGCATTCCAACAAAAAACATCAGTCATCAGAGACTCTGCCATAGGAAACCAATGTCCTTGAACTATGATGTGATTGTAACTTTCAAAAACCTTGCTCAAAAGAATGTTAAATAGTTTGCTAGATACCGGGTAAATTCTGAAGGCCTCGAATGTCGAAGAGATGAATATTGTCATTGCTTGTCTTGGACTATAAAGTGCAAATCTTGCTCAAATGAGAGCCAAATTCGTCACTAGATACCAGGCAAAATTCTAATGTTCTGAGGAGTTGAAGAAATGCAGACTGCCACTGCTTGCCTTTAGGCAGCACATGAGTGCACAGGAAAGCAACACACCAGTGATATCCACCTACCCCAATATCAGCGACCATCTAGTGCAACATGTTTGCTGCTTACTTCATAATTTATGCTGCATATAAAGATGCCATCCCATTTTAACTTTAAATTTCCTTGAAGCACCAGTAGCACCAGCTTGCATGATCTCTCTGATCAGCTCCATGGAGACCTTGTCTTCATAACTTTGTTTGCACAAGAGCCAAGAACTAATTGTTGCATGCCGTTATTGTTAACTGCTGATTAGCTCCTGGCTGCTGCTGAATGCAGCTTTCAACAAGTAACAACATCAAGGGAAAGGGGCCAAAACCTATAATGAAACAACGGAATTGAATCTTCACTTCATGCTAATCCTCTAGATCTAGAAGAGAAACTAACTCCTGGACAGACATATCCACCCTTGAAGCTAGTAGATCCAAAATGCCAATTATTAATTCACCCTCTGGATAAGATCTTTCACCAGCAACAAATGCAGAAACCCGATCCTTAACCTTAATCCAGGACCATCCCGGCTCCTTGATAACCCCCTTTAACCTCATCGTCTTCCTAACATCTGCTGCTTCTCTCCACTTCCCTTTGGCAGCATATATGTTAGCCAGGGTGATATGAGTCCCTGCACAATTTGGATCCATTTCAAGAAGCTTTTCTGCAGTGCGTCTTCCACAGTCAACGTCACCATGGACTCTACATGCTCTAAGAAGAGTTGACCAAACGACATCATCTCTATGAAATGGCATGCTTCGAATCATGTGCTCTGCTTCAGTTAATCGTCCAGCTCGGCAGAGCAGATCAATCATGCAGCCATAGTGTTCTTTTGAAGGACTTATTTGGTGCTCATTACTCATTAAATTGAAATAGTAGAAACCAAGATCCGCCAGTCCTGCGTGACTACAAGCAGTAAGTAGACCAATGAAGGTCACAGAGTCTGGTTTCAAACCAACCTTGGTAAGCATCTCAAACAAATTAATAGTTTCATGGCTATATCCATGTTCAGCATATCCATTAATCATGGCTGTCCATGACACAATGTCATAATTCTTAGCCTCATTAAAGACTCTTTCAGCTTCTTTAATGCACCCACATTTTGAATACATATTAATTAAAGCACTCTGTATTGATGCATCTTGTTCTAAACCAACAGAAAGAACATGAGCATGAACCTGCCTCCCTTGCTCAAGAATAGCCATATTTCCACACACACTCAGCACACTAGCAAAAGCAAATTCAGTTGGCTTTGGCCCTTCCCTTCTCATCCATGACAGATACTCAAGAGCTTCTTCCCCACAGCCTCCTTGAGAATACACTGCAATTATAGTGCTCCAAGAAATGATATCCCTTCTTGTCATTTCATGAAATACCATTGAAGCGGAAGATATCTGCCCACATTTTGAATACATTGTCATGAGAGAATTAGCCACTGATAAAGAATCCACAAGACCAATAAGTAAAACATGGGCATGTAATTGCTCACCCCAACTAATTCTCACAAGACCAGAACAACCAGAGATGACAGCAGCAAAAGTAAACTCATTAGGACTCACGCCTGATTCTCGCATCCTTATAAATGCCTCAATGGCATTCTTCTCTTCTCCTGTCTGAACATAAGTAGTTATAATAGATGTCCAAGAAACCACATCCCGTGAGTGCATTTTTTCAAACAAATGCAAACCATAGTCTAATTTCCCACATTTGTTATACATAGTAGAAAGAGAATTGGCCACAAATGAAGTATCATGAAAACCTCTCTTTATAGTATGAGTATGAATCTCCCTCCCCATATTCAAAGCACCTAAATAAGCACAAGCCTTCAAAGCAATAGCTAAAGTATAAGAATCATATCCCACACCTGATTTCCTCATTTCAGACAAGTAAACCAAACCCTTCTTGAAATACCCACCATGAACAAGCCCTGTAATAATAGCAGTCCATGAAACCACATTTTTGAAAGGCATCTCATCAAACACTTTGATCCCTAGCTCAATTTTGCCAAACTTTGTGTACATATCTAAAAGGGCACTCCCCACGAAAACTGAGTTAATAAAACCAGATTTAACTAAATACCCATGAAGTGATTCTCCATAACTCAAATTAAAATCAAGTGCACAAACTTTGAGCGCAATGCTAAGACTGAAGGGGTCCATAGAAAGCCCAGGTGAGACCCACATTTTGGAGAACAAAAGCAATGCTTCATTTGATTTCATGGCATTGACGTAACCAGAAATCATGGTTGTCCATGAAATTTCGTCTCGGTGCGGCATTTCGTCGAACATTTGACGAGCTTCGTTAAGATGGCCCGTTTTGACCAATTGTTTGAGATGAGAGTTGAGTTGGGGCATGTTTATATGATTGGGAACATAGGCTTTGAGGGATGAGATGCTTGGCGTTGTTTGTGAAACGATGATGTCTCTGTTTACGACGAAAGCGATGCTTGAAACTGTACATAGTTTTCTGGGATTGTAGATTCTGATCGATAGTACCATGTTTCTGTCAGTAAGAAGTTGGCAAGAGCACGAACGAGCAGTAAGAAGTATTGTCTGAAGTCCATTGGACGTGAGAAGGATCTGAGCCCAATATTTGGGCCAAAAATGGGCTCATATTTGGAGGAGTCCGTTCTCAACCATTGCCCTTTAGCCCAAAGGTCATGTGCGCTTCATGACAGATAGAGAGCATTTTGTATGTATGAAATACGTATGTATGTATATACGTATGTTAAAAAAATTTAAAATTTTAATACTTATTTGGGAAGTAAAATTAATGTTTTTAGTAATTTTAGATTACCAAAATTACCACCTACAAGATTATTGAAAAATATATTTAAAAATATAATGAAGTATAAATAATTAAAATTTTGTTAAATCATTCTCTTATGAAATGAAGCAATTCGACACAATTATAATTATTTTACATTTAAAAGATAAATATTATTATCAATTGAGAAATCACTGAATTTCATAAACAAGAACTAACTTATACCTTTGACATTTCTGATGAACAATTTCTTGGAGTCTATCCATTTGAAATGAAAAAGAAAGAATGGCAGTGAACATCTCTTCACTAGATTTTGATGCCATTCTCTTATAGTGAAACTTAAGTATATGGGGAAACAAAGTCTGAGGCTCTGCTGTTTTCCTTTTCCTTTCAAGCTTTTAACGGGGAAATTACACTACCTAATGCCTAGCTATACTCTCCTGGACGAACAACATTCATCACTAAGAGAGAAACCCACTTCCAAAACCTCACAAACTTCACACTAACGATTTCACACAAGCAAAACAGATGGTCTTTCTCCAGTTTCCAATATGCCTGCCCCGGTTTCTACCATGCCACTGACCCCTCCTCGTGGCTCTTGCCCTCTTCCACCGCTCCACATTTCTCATCCTGGTAAAGATCCTACGGATTTGGTCGAGCTTGTGGGATTGTTGGGAAATGACATTAGCTGTTGAGGGGCTCTCACTCAAGACTATGTCATATCCATCCCTGAAAGAGTCCATGCCTTCGGATAGGAGTTGCCAAAACAGTCCACCAGCAGCTGGACCTCCTCTTTTGGCTGACGAGTATATCTTGTAGTAGACAGTGTTGAACAGTTGATCCCTCTTATAGGTGCTGAAACCAGGATCTTTCCGTGATTTTCCGAATTCCGTGAGGAGTACCGGCTTTCCGAGGATGAATTGTGCGTCTTGGATGTGAGCATCGAGCCACTTGTTCAAGAAAGAGAGTTGGTACTGATCATTTGAGCTGGATAACCTGCTCACGCAACAATGTTTATGTTAAAACTTCTAATGAGGATCTGTCTCAACTGACAAAGTAATTGGATTTCAATTCAGTAAGCTCAATGCTCAGATTCCTTCCAAGTTATATGATAGTTACCATTGGTCAGGATATGAGTGGACTGTTGCAAAATCAATGCCAGGAATCCGATTATTTGCAATGAAATCTGTTCCAATATTCAAGTTGGGGTTTAATCTCAGCTTCTGAGGAGTTGATTGTCCATAAAATCCTTCTAAACCAGCTTCCAGCAAGTGATTTCTGTCTATGGACTTGACATGAGAAGCCATTTCCATTATCCAAGCCTGTCAATAAAGCATCAATAGCTTAAAGTTACAGTGAATTACTGCTTACCTAAAAGTGAACATTGAATGCAATGCAAGTGAGGAACATTTTAGAGCTAGTTGTTGAAATGAATTAGCACAGGCATCAAACTTTTTAGGAACACTAACATTCACGAACATGGGGCTAAAAATGTTGGCAACTGGGAAATCTAACGCTGTAAAGCAACTTAATTAGCTAACTAGTGCTAATTAATGTAGAAATGGGGATAATTCCAAACATAAAAGGCATCTTTATGGTAGAGGTGGACTGCATCTGCTGGATGAAAATGATAGCAACCTTACATGCAAATTAGGGACTTCAATGGCCTGGATATAGAATCAATCAATCCCAGCAGATGATTTTTAGCTTAAGAAACAACTTTTCACAGACAGTCAGATCTAGATAGGGAAGATTGTCCAAACCTGAATAGTCCTTCCAGAGGAATCTGATGTGCATCTAGGCTCATTCATAAGCTCCCAGGCCATTATTGTTGGGTCATCTTTGTAATGCATTCCAGTAAAGCTGTTGTATCTGTTGAGAACAGTCTGCAGAAAGTCATAGGTAAAATATATATTCATAATAATTCATAGAATAAAAAGACTTGAGAAAGTATCTAAACAAAAAATGAATTTACATAAGATTAGATTTTCCTTTTGCTTTAAATGACATATAACATTAAGCTATACGATTATATGCTTATAATCAGTACCAAAACACAGCTCTGTACAGTTTTAACAGAAATGGCAGTCCAATATCAAGTACCAGCAAGAGAAAATGTATAAATTTTTCTGTTTCTGAGCTTACCTTTACATGATTCTTGTAGTAGCCCTTAACAACAGGATTTCTGAAGAAATCATCATCAGATGTCAGGTACTGCCCCTGACTTCTTGCCCAGTTTACATATTGTTTCTTTCCTCCAAAGCTGTCATAGTTATTAGCTAAGCTCAGGATAAGCTTGATCCGATTCCTTCTAGCCTCAGCTATTACAAAATCCAACCCCTTTTAACACATTACAAAAAAGGAAAAAACATCCAAAATCATCTACATATTGAACTTTAAAGATTGTAAAGATAGATACTAAATTAATAGAAGGAATCAGCATGAAAGATACCTTAAACATTTGTTCATTGTAGGAACCTGGCGCATGCTGTAAGGGTCTATAACCACCATCACTGAAAGCCCAAGTTCTAGCCACTGTGAGGCCATGAGCTGCAGCTTCACGAAATGCAGCTGAGACTTTAGGCCTCTGAGATGGATCAGAAGCCACATACATCAACCAGTAAGCATTGAAACCATTTGCATAGTAAGGGTTACCATTCAACAGGAAATGGACCCCTCTGGTCCTGATAAAATCATCCCTTGCTTCAACTTGGACAGAAAGAAGGTGCTGGTTGAACAAAACAGCAAGAAAAAGAGCCAGAACCAGATGCTTCATTTTCTCTATCTCAGTTTCTGCGGAGAAGGGAATTTCTTAGCTGAATGGAGTGAAGGGTGTCGTTTAAAAGCCGCAGAAAAGAAGATGAGGCTTTTTAAACAGTTTGTCCTCATATAATTGCAACACTCGTTTAAATAATAAAAAAAAACCAACAGTAACTGTCAACAGAGAGAAACTGACAGGGTTCCCCCCTCTGAGGTTAATTTGTTTACTGCCCTCGAAAGGAAAAACATTGCATCCTTTTACTTTCTTGTAGCCCTCAAGCTCATTTCAGTTGGCCCTTCATCACATGGATAATCAACCTTATGCCTTATGTCAAAACTATGCTCTAATATGTTGATCATTGTCATCACTCAACGCATGGGAAACAAGTGGGTTTGAAAGAAAAGAGAAAAAGAAAGAAAAATGTTTCAGTTCTGTTTACGTTCGGTATATAAATAAGATTGGTTGAGGAGAAAGAAACAAGGAGCATGGACCCCAATGAGATTGTGAGATGCTCCTTTTTGCTTTTTTTCACCTGCCTATCCCAACCAACCATGGCCGTACACATGGGGTACGAGCCAATTTCAGGATCTGTTTCAAACTATGAAGGGTGGGTTCCAAGTGAAGGGTTCAATCTTCTTCTATTCCTTCTGTACCGGGGGAACAGAGTCAGATACGGTCAGAATTCAGTGGCTGTAATTTCCCTTCCATGGAAAACTTATCAATTCTCCCTCGTCGTTCTTTGCAGAGAGAACAGAAAACTTATCATCATCACCTACTCGTCAATCTTACTTGAATTCTATGTCTTTATTTAACCACCACGCGGCATTGTGGCTCTGGCTTTCCATGGTTGAGCCCATGTGAGAGTCGGCATCTAGAGCACCCTTTGGCATGACCCACCACTCCAGTTTAGGCCAATGTCCTTCCACATTTTCTTTCTTAATAGTTCGAGGACTGCATGTGCCATTGTTCCATCAATGCTCCACCCCCCGACACTTAAGAACATTAAGTGCAAATATGCCTACCATATCGCTCTCTTCTGCACTTTTTAACTCTGCCTTGTGTACTCATCTTTTAAAAAGACAAACCGACAATCTTATATTACCCAACTCTACCATATTTGCATTGAAGAAAATAGTACCGAACTCCGCCAATTTACTTGCATATAGAGGTAACAAATTCACAACTCTAGATCGAATCATTTTGGATTTGAATCATATTTTATCATTTTCAATTTGAATTGAATTCGAATTAAAATTAAAACGAAATTAACTTTTTATTAGTTTGAGTTTGATCGATTTAACTGATTTTGATTTATTTTGTTACATCTAATTATATATTTATAATGTCTCATGCTCGCATTTAAACTATGACGAAAACATTCGCACGTATGTTTCACTTCGGAATCGTCAAAACATTATCCACTTTTCCCTGGTCATAAATTGCGTGAACCGACAGATTAAACGCCTCATCCTACGCCAATCAATGAAGTTTCAATACTTCGACCGGCGAAACCTACGGACCCATGACTTTTTTCCGACACGTGGCAGCAGATCTTCCGCTAAATAAACACTCCCCAGATCAACAACTACAGCTTTCACCATTCCTGCTCGTGTACAGGTTAGTGATATAATAACACTTGTCTATAGCAAAACCCGGGGAACACTACCATTAGCCAGAAAACCGACCATTACCAGTTCATGGGGACAAAAGACAATGTGGATGACCAAATATAAACGATATATTTGTATTTTATGGATGGATTTTGAGCATATTGCCTAAGGGAAAAAAATTTCTGGATGATGAAATCTCACACCATAGCATACTTCTTGAACCTACTCAGCCCAAAACCGAATGAAAACATTTTTCATCATACAACCATACAGCTACTCTTTACTATTATAAGAAGACAACTTGTATCAAATGTGGGACAAATGTTATAGTGCTCGAATCTGCCCCCCATAGCCATAATACCTCAACAGCCCTTCATCTTGCCGCCAATTCTCTTTTACTTTCACTTGAACCTGTTTATAGAATTCGTTGCCTTAAGATTAATGTCTAGTATGTGGTGACCATGCTTGACCAAAACCACAGGGATCGATGAATTTCCTTAATGCAGAGCATTAGCGATAGTGATAATGAAAATGGTTTTAATGACATGCGCAAACATGAGGTCCAAAAGTAAACCAGGCACAGTGTGCCATTGATAATTAAGAGAAGCATTAGAATTTACATTCGTACCTCAAGGAAGACTTTCTTCTGTAAGAAATCTTCTATGTCAAGTCGAGCAGCTGTTGCAAGTATTTTCAGAGCCTTCCCTCCCTTCGGTAGTGGAGGACACAAGGAATCAAAGGAAGGTTAGGAGTTGTGCACGCACATACAGATGTGCATTATTTAGATTTAAAATTAAATTAATTAATTTAGAACTATTCATCAAGCTCAAAGGGCCACCCCAACGAATCAAGCAAATTGCAAAAATCCAATGAGGATGATACTTACTTTTCCAATGAGGATGATTTTCTGGGAGTCTTTCTCAACAACAATTTCTACTTGTATAAAGTCTTTTGCAGTTGGCCTGGTTTTATAGCTCATGACATTTACCTGGAAAATTTGGAAGAAACGGATATGTACCCATAAGAAATTTGGTGAGGCTGGGTTGATAATTACATCTTGCTGACAATCTAGATAATTGTAGTCCCATACCTGACATGCATAAGGAACCTCATTGCGGTACTGCATAAATATCTTTTCTCTGATAATTTCAGCTACAAAGAACCTCTCTGGGTGCTCACTGACAATGTCCTGATAATCCATAAAAAAGAAGTGTTCATGTGCAAGAAGCAATTGATTTTTCAAGCCCCTTAAAAACTGGACAACATTCTTGTGAAGGGAAAGTTAGGCAACAATTATCATGAAGCCTAATGTGACTGTTGATTTAGGAGGTTGTTCATAGAATAAACTGTTCCCAGTAAGTTGTCAAAAGAAGAACATATCTCAGCTACAGAATAAAATCCTCAGTTATCTGCATACTTGCAAGCTGCAAGTTCAACAAATTATCATATCATGTCCCCAAAATTGTATAATTTACAAGCAAAGGAGACGAAGGTCCCTCTCAACTACACTCAAGATATGTTTACGTACCAACCAATCCAGAATATCAATAAATTTTTTATTGCTTAATAGGGTATCAAGGAAAAAATAAGAAAAGAACATTTTGTATTAAAAGTTTTTCAGAGATTTAAGAGTTTAGAAGGTAAAAACATCCCTCAAGGCTCTTTTGTTTCCATTAGAAAACTGTGCTCTAGTAGCACCTGAGTCTGGGTACATCTGTAGTTTTCTGCTCATAGACTAAGCTCAAAATAAGCTAAACAAAGGAGATCTATGTCAACGGCTGCTTCTTGCTTTGAATTGGGTAAAGCTTCTTTTTGTTATAACATTGATTTTCTTTTTAAAAGCAATTCATGTAACTGGCCCCAAATGTCAGACAAGTTTGAGGTAATATTACCAACAACACAAGAATTAGCACCATATTTCATGATTAAAGAAGAAATCTGTTGACTTACTACATACCTTTGGATAGTAAGGTGGCCCAGTCGGAAGTTTTGACAATATCCAATCCTTGACATCATCTACCCCATGACCAAACTTTGCACTCACAGGTATGACCTCATCAACATCCGTAAATTTCTCATACCACTACAAGGCATAGAATCTATATCTAAGAAACCAACATAAAAAGTACCATCCTTGAAGGCTGAACACAATTACATGTGCTACTAATTTAAAAGTACAAGACATGGGGAATGAACCCAAAATTTGATGAGTGAAAGTTGAACTTCATGCAAACTACACAGTTGCAAATGGATGATAAAAACAATATGGGGCAGATACTACTCTTAAAAAACTTCTCAAAAGAGATGAGAACACTATTTGCAAACTTCAGTTAAGGGTCTAAGCAACATTTATGACTAATGTTGGTCTAATCATATCAGCTTTGCTTCTTTCTTTTATTTAATGTACAAAAAATTCTTATAATCTAGACTACAGAAACAGAAAAAAGAAATTGATAAATGTTCAATATTGTATGAATGAGAACCTTATATCAAACTGTAGTTCAATTGCAAGGGCCATAGGGAGACAAAGTAAAGCACACTAAACATTGCAAGGAAAATTGGTCACCAAAGCCATAACCTTTAGTCTTATTGTAGGTCTGACAACAGGCAGTCATTAGAAAAGCTTGTTCAGCACCAAAGGTGAGGTGAGAAACTTTTGCAATGCAATAAATCCATTGGTAACAGAGAGTACTTCTATATCAATTTCTCAACAATCCAATTAGTTACACCAAAAATTTTCAATATTATATTTTAAGGAATGTCCAAATGCAAACAAATATATAACTCAACAGATTCTTACCTCAAGCTTTTTTGCGATTTCTCCAGGTTTTATCATATCTTTCTTATTCAAAACCAGTAAAGTGGGCAGCGCACACTTGTTATCTCCTACACCTTCTTCTAACACTTCATCAATCTAGACATAACACACTGAACTTAGAAAAAGGGGGGAAAGTTCAGCAAAGAATTCTAAAAACCATGGAGCATACTTTTTCAGGCACTTTACATGCATCAACAAGAACAATAACACAGTCCGCATTTAAGGCAGCACTTCGGACATTCTTCATCATCATAGAGTCCAACTTGTGCATTTTCTTCTCAATGACACCCGGAGTGTCATATAGTATCATCTGCAAGCAAAGCCCAGGATCACAAGAATGAGAAATGAAACATATATTGCCCTCAAGTCGTCAAGGAACTAAACACAAAGCCATCACTTATGGCCTCAGAAATTGCTACATATTCTATAAGTCTAACACGAGAAACAAAATCTATATAACAAAGGAATAAAATTCTTCAAACCTGATATTCTGGGCCAGAACATATACCAAGGACTCGATGCCTTGTAGTCTGAGGTTTATCTGTAACTATCGACAACTTTTGACCAATCATTTGATTAGCAAGTGTACTCTTTCCAACATTTGGCTTCCCAAGTACAGCCACATACCCTGCAATTCAACTCACCAAGTTAAAAAAAAAAAAAAAACAACAACATCAGACGATGTAATCCTTGGCAATTTCTTAGATAACAATCAAAAGAAAGTGCCCTTTAACATAAACGTATACCATACTTCAGAAAAATTAAAAATTGAAACATATTTCTTACTAATAAAACGCAACATTTTACTTTCACATTGAGCAAGTATATTAGAATTGCTGTAGCGTTTTAATCAATTATGATTCTTTTTTTGTTCTTATCAAAAGCAAGAATTCAACGGGATACCCTTCACTAATTTTCGAAAGATTTAATAACTTTAAACAGAGAATTAAACAGAAAAGAAAACAAAAAGAGCGATAAGCTAAGACTACAAACCGCTGCGGTGGTTAGCGTGAGAGGTAAAATCAAGCTCTTCTAACTCGTACTCGTCAAGGAAAGCCATGTTCCTATCTGGCTTTTCACTCAAAGACAAAAGAGACTCCTCGTCACCACTTATGCTCGCTTCTTCTTCCGAATCTCCTATGACGCTGTTTCTTTGAAATTCCTGTTGGATAAAATCTAACCGGGAAATCTTGTTCGGATTCCAGCACCGGGAACCGGCATTTCGAGCTTCAAATCGGAACCGCGATTTTTCGTACCGAATTCTAACGTAGTGACGGACAACAGAGGGCTTGTTATCTCTGACGGTCAAGAAACTTTCCCTTGCGAACGTCGGAGAAATGTGAAGAGCTACTAGCTCCATTATCGGAGCTCGAATGCGTACTCTGCTTCTTCGACTGCTTCACTGAAATTGTTTCTCCATATCTGAATTTTAAACAATCGGATAATTCATAATTTTTAGTTTATCTTACATCCAGCTTCGAATAAATAAAACGCCCCGTTTTGAACACACCTTAGAAAATAAGTTGATCCTTAGCCATTACACTTGAAAAAACCTCCTTATCTTAGAGTAATCTAAGAAATCAACTTGAAGCATCAGCACCATAATCAATAACCGTTATTAATAAAAACTTATTTAATTTAAAAATAAAAACATTAAAATTAAATTCAAACGTAATAAAAATTTTCAAATTTATTTAAACTTGTTTGTTCAAAAAAATTTTAAAATATAACTTTTTTTTTTAATTTTTTTGATAGAATGATAGACAAATTCTTTTAACTATAATTCATATCAATCATATCATCTTTCTGATTTATTCCAATTTAACTCATCATCTTTGAACATCCGCGAGAAAATCTGACAACAAAGTTTAGGTGATGCCACCTCGGCACAGGAAAGATATCTGCCTGAATCAAAAGAGACCTTTGGAAAAAAAAAAAAATCCCACGAGATTATACGTGCATAACGCACACAAGATGGCCAAAACTGGGTAACAAAGGCCGATATAATTGACATTCATCACCTCCCACATCGCCAGGGAGGGGAATAAACTAGTAGGAGTACTCAAAAATTATTTTTGATGGTACTACTGTACATCCTCTGATTATGGCTCATGGCAGAGAGAGATATATGCTACCAACAAAAGCAGGAGACTGCTATTCACAGGGAATAGTGTACGCATCTTATTCTCTTGCTACGATGACAGCTATATTGAATTTTGAGCAAGTTAACACTTGGCTGCATCATCATGATCAGGAGCCTGAGGACTGCTAGAAGAAGACGATCCTTTTCCCGTCGGGAGGTAAGACAATGCCAAGGCCGCGGTGCCAAGGGTAATTGCAGCGGCAATTGAACCCCAGACCCATCTCTGCCTTTTTTTCTTCCTTTGTCTATCACGCCGTGCCATCTCTGTACAAAGCAACGATAAATTACAAATATTAGAATATGTAAACATGCGGTATGACAATTTCAACAATGAGGATCAGACTAAAGAAACCAGTTCAAAGAATGTTGGGTGTTTTTCATTTTTTTCTGAACAACTGATTGCGCCAGGGAAAGAAAATTAGGATACAAAGCTCTCACCTACAGCCTCTTGGTTCCTCTGAGACATTTCCCGATTCACAGCCTCATAATAGTGTAGCCGGTCCCACAACCGGGCAATTTCAAAGTTCTTCGATTCAATTTGAGCTTCCATCTCCATCTCGATCGCTGCCCTTGCGATGCCCCTTCCCAAAGATAACGATACAAATCTTGCAACAACCACTTGCTGCCTCAGTTCTTCAGCTGGTATCACCAGCTCATCCTCTGTCACATCAATAGGATCCACAGGCAGTGACAATCCCTCAACAGCCAACTCTTGGCTGATTCTTTGCCACTTACACCGCATCTTGTTCAGAGATTCTTCTGCCTGCTTCCTCTTCTCTATCTCCATGAGTAAACTCAATCTTATTTCACGCAGTTCAGCATCTATGTCACGAAGAAGAGACTGCGGTCCACTCTCAGAGGATAATTCTGGAGAAAACAACAAATCTAAGTAAGCAAGCCAAAACAACTCTGAAGTCCAAAACCACAAAATCATCACATTTGTCGAACTATCCTATGTTAAGCAAAAAGCTATGGATAAATTTTCCATATTTCTCAATAGTTCAAGAATAATGTCTCATGCTCCAGGCAAATCCAAATGAGTATAAATGTGCACACGTGAACATAGACAGATCAAAATAAAAAAATATGTCTTTTCATTGTTATCTATAAAACACCATCAAGACATTTAAACAAAAAAGAAGGCTAGTATAAAATAAGGATATTCATGTACGAATCATAATATTACACTCCTACTACATACAAATCAGGTTTTAAAAACAAAATGGCAGTCATGCAAGAAAAATATTTTCCACCAAAAAAGCACCTATATTAACATATATGCACCTATATATGAACATGCTAAAATAAAACTCTACATACCGTCATATGCATCGAAAAACTCCACCCTTGGTGTAGCAAGCCTTGCAGCACTTTCTGCCCCAGTATCATCATCTCCCTCGGTATTACTTGTGACACTCATTGATTCATTTGGATCAAGGAAATCTTCACTGTCACCACATCTGTCCAAGACCAACGGAACAAGCACAGCACTATCCCTGGCCAAACCATTACTCATTTGGCTGCTTCCAACTTCCCTATTGCTGCTCCCAAATTCCCCAGCATGGGCACCGTTCATGTGCTCATCTTGAATGGAGCCACCATGGAGACCATTTGCCTGCTCCACTTTGATAGGACCATTAGTGACACCATTTGGCTGCTCCATTTTCATAGAACCATTATGGCCATCGTTCCCATGCTCCTCTTCATTGGGTTCAAGACTGCTAAAAGTAACAGCATCCTTCAATGAATCAACAGACTTCGTTTCTGCCAGCTTTGCAATCCCATTAACCTCATTTTCTTCAAGGGCTTTTTTCCGTGATGACACATTGTCCTCAGAAAAGCTCTTCAAAAGGCGAGGCCCACGGCGCTTGTGATTGATGATGTAGGGTGAAGGAGGGAAAGAAGATGGTGAATCGGGTAGTGGGGTTGCCTCAGGAGTAGCATAGAGAGCAGGTGATATTTGGGGGCGATTAACCTTCCTCTCTGTTACTGATGTACTGTTCCTCCTCTCCAGCTTTGAATTAGTAATAGGCTTTGGGTTGGGGATAGGTGGTTTTAAATTAGGATCAGACTTGTCAACAGATTTGGAAGTTCCAGGTTCTAAAAACCTATCCAAAGCTATAGCACTAAAAGTTGGCATGGCTCTGCATAATCAAACAACCAAAACTCAAGTCATTAAACCTTATGTATCATTTTCGTAGGAGAAAGACATGAAGGAAAGGGAAAGAAGAAAAACTCATTGCTGCTACATTTGAGAACATTCTACTATCCATGAACTTGAGAAGATACCCTCAATTAAACTTATAGCTGTTATTTTCTAGTTTTACCAACTCAGCTACAACTTTTATCTGCTAAAGATTAAAATGATGGAAACAACAAAATTCAAATTCTAATATTGTAACTACTTTACTCCTGCCTCTAATTGGGGCTGTGAGGTAAAAACCCACAGCCAGAAAAAAAAAGGTTAGGTTAATCCCTTTCCTAATGAACAATCAGCAAAATTGTAACAAAAATTAAAACAGCTTAAACAATCCTCAAGTTCTACTTGTTAGCTGAGGAAAAGAGAAGGGTATGTGAATTCATATAAACACAATTATTCAGCTATACTGTGTCTATTATACTAAAATTTAAATTTTTTTCTTAAAAAAAAAAAAACCTATTGGCTGATTTTGAATCAGAAATCATATATAGCTATATAATATCTCAAATTGTATAAATAAATAAAAGCTCTATATAAGTATGAGTAAATGAAAAACGTGAAGCCGAAACCAGTGCTATTAGACACAAGCTAAAGTGAAACACATAAGAATTCCTCTTGATTTCAACAGCAACCAAACAGAACAGCAAAATTAAGGAAAAATGATAATTTTTTATTAAATATACAATTTTAAAGCATGTATATTAACTATTTGATGAATTCAAAAAAAAAAAAAAAAGAAGAAAAACCTCAAAAATTATAAACCGATAAACAACACGAGCATCAGTACGGAAACGAAAAGTCCAAAAAAAAAATTGAATCGTTTCATCTTCTAGTTTACAACGGAAACGAAACAAAAAAAAAAAACCTTGAACGATTCAAAACTCCTTTTCTTTGTGAAGGCTTCGTTTGGAAGCTGAGAAAAGTTCAACATTAAAAAGAAAAACCGTAACGCATCCGTAATATAACGGACCTATTAAGAGCAGCTAATTCAAAAACTGGAAAAAATTTTAAAAACAACGAAAAACCTACAAAAAATAAAAGAAACCCATAAATAAAAAGTGAAAGGAGATGTATCACCTTATATGCTGAAAAGGAGAGAATCCTTCTAGAAGAAACCCTAGGCGTGAGAGGCGACGGCGGTGGTGATGGTGGCTCGTCGAGAAAAAATTGGAGAGATCAGATAAGAGCGCGTGAAAAGAAGAGACATGCTACGGGGAATTTAAACATTCAGATTCATAAAAGAAACTAAAAAATTAAAACTCTTCTCTGATCTTCCCAAATGAAGAAAAGAAGATGGAAACCTCTTCCCCAAGTTTTTATCGCGAGGACTGCCTCCACTTCTCTCCGCAAACATTTCAAACGCTATTCCTAGCTGCCGAAATGTCGGATTTGACCTTGACTACAGGGGGAAAGCAGGGATTCGTTGGGAAGGGACATTTTCGGGTTTTTGATAAAATATGTAGGAAGTCTCCAAAGTGCTCGGAAGATCGGGGGAAACAACGAAACATCCGCTACGTGCCGTTTTCTGAGGTGAAACGACATCGTTTGGACAGATTCATGTATATTTTCGTTGTGAGAAACCGGAACCTTCCTTGCCTTGGCAAAACGGCGAAATAATTAAAGACCGGGGGGTAGGTCAGCTTATGAATGAAGTGGTAGCGGCAAAATTAAGCAAGGACTTTTTACATTTTATTCAATTTTTTTTTACTCAATGAAAATGAATTTTTTCACTCATTATAATTTTAAATTTCTATTATAAATATTTAATAAATTTTATTAAATCTGTAAATAAAAATTTTAAGTCATCACATGACGATAATTAAAATAATTTTTTTATTATAATTATTAGCAAATTTTATTTAATTTATAAATAAAATTTTTAAATTGCATTGAATGTTTTCATTAAAAATATTTTTTTATTTTAATATCATTGACTAATTTAAATATTAATATTTTAAGTTAAAAATTTTAATAATTTGAATAATTTTAGTTAGCTTAAAAGTATATATTTTCATTAAAAAAAGCATAATGATTTAATGAAGTATGATTTTTTTTTTCTTTTGAACAAATGACAAATGTGATAGATAGATCTCCTTCTTCATTGCTTAACAAATAAAATTAAAAATCTCCCTTTTCATTTAGTTCTTAAAATAAAGTATAAAGCTTAAAAAATAAATAAATTTTTATTATTTAATTATATTTAATTAAATTTTTATATTTTTATTTTTAATTAAATAAATTTTTATAATTAATAATTATATATTACGATTGACCAAGCATTGTACTTTAAAACGATATGAATTCAAAGTTTGAATAAAAGAACATATCTTTGGGTGGTGGGGCTGAAAAGAACATGACATTAAAACTAGGTGAATGGTCCATGAGCTTTATTTATTTTTGGGAACAACTTCTTCACCATCACCCCAAAATTTATAATCATTAAATCTCCACGTGCCAAAAATCAACGGGCTCCATTTTTTTTGGGAAAATAATTAATTAATTACTTATATTGGAAATCCTTTTTATTGGCAAAACAAATTAGTTTTAGCTCCAAACAATTTAATTAAAAAAATAAAATTAAAAAATATAAGATTAATTTCTCGATTTATCGTGGTTTCGATGTCAAAAGGGCGTGTGCCGTGACTAAAGCCTTTTTCTAGTTGTTTCGTGCAACAAGAATCTTGTGATGATTTTATCAAATAAAATAAACATCTGGAATCTGGAAACTAACGGTCCAGGAAGAAACTCAACACGTGTTAATTTTTTATTTATTTGGAGGGCAACACTTAAGTAATGTCTGACCTAGGCTACAAAAGAAATGGAATCGGTCATCATCATATCAAAGAAAGAAAAGCCTTCGCTTTTTGGATATTGGGCCGTTTAGGCACATATTCTCTTGGTGATTTGGCCCAGAAATATCCAAGCTAGGTCCTGTCAATATCTCTAGGGATGTCAACGGGTATCTTATTATAAAGTACCCGTAGGTATTCGACCCATTTATATAGGGTTAGGGTACTCATAAATGGGTTCGGGTAGGGTTAGAGTAGTGATTTCACTATCCGAATTTTAATAGGGTAGGGTTAGGGTACCACCTCTTGGGTACCCGTTACTCGAACCCGATTACTATTTATAAATATTTTATTATTATTTTAATAATTAAATTAAAAATTTATAATGTTTACCAACTTTACAAGTAAATTTTTTTGTTAAAAACTAACAAATATATGAAAAGTATGATTACTTTAATTATTAATGTGATGCCATTAATATATTTAAATTAAAAAATTATTATATTGTTATTTATGTTTAAGTATGATTACTTTAATTATTAATATGATGACATTAATACTTTTATGAATGCGTGTGTGTATATATTATGTATTTTAAATATAAATATATTTACTTTTTATTTTATTTTAATATTGTAAAAATTATAACTCATAAAATTATTAATTACAATATATATATGTTTATTTATATAAACATATAACATATAAATCTAAAGGTAAGTTATGAGATTAGAAAAATTAATTAGGTAATTAGATTCCCATGGAGAAAATTTTAATAATTTTTTTATTTAATCGGATATTTAAACGGGTTAAGGTAATTATAGGGTAGTGGGAATGTATTAGGGTTATGGTTAGGATAGTAATTTTAAAATTAAACGGGTAGTTAATAAGGTTAGGGTAATTGATTTTTTATAGAGTTAGGGTTCGGATACCTCGAAATTATAGGGTACCCGACCCGTTGACATCCCTAAATATCTCCAAGCATGGAAGTGAATGAAACCATTTGGGAAAATCCCAATTGTTGGGATTCTGAATCTGAGGTGGGGAAATGGGTTGGAATTGGGAGGCCACTTATGTTTATATACCTTTCCAATTATCTAGTGGTTCTAGTGATGATGATGGGAAAATGCACTGTATTGTGCTACTAGCTACTAGGCTACTAGCAATTATACATATTTTTTTAAAATTAAAACTAGTGGTGATTTGAATCATGACTTCACTCATTGAACATGAACATTTTGAAATATATAGCATTAGAAGTTCCAATATTCAATTGCACTTTTTTCAAATTGTTCACACATTGTTGGGTTTTACGAAGATATTGTCAATGAGGTCTTGTCTCGATAATAAAAAACAAATTTCAAGATTTTTTTATTTCAAATTTAAGCTTAATCGTACATAAGTTTAATTTAATTTTATATTGATTCGTAAATGTGATATATATGAAAGTTATTGATTATAATTGAAATTTTTAATTGTAATTATAATTTCGTAAAAAAAACACTTTAAGGTTGAATTTCTTTACCTAATTTTTTGATTGATGGATGTATTGACCATTACTTTGATTGGACTAAGTACCTCTATCAACTAAAATGAAAAAAATTAACATAAAAAGCAAATTTTTTCATTGTAAGTGAATTTGCTGATGCAATTGAGAGTAGAATTTCACTGTTGGAATTAATTACTCCAACTGCAAAATCAATGCACCAGTTGATGAAAGTGAAGCCTTCTGGAAATTTAAAGAACTATTCAAATCAACTTATGAAAAAACATAAAAATTACATTTCAACGTTTAATTCATCAAACCATCAATGTACCCACTTTAAAAAAAAGAAGATTCGAGTTTTTTTTCTCTCAAATAATAGAGCAATTGGCTCAATAATAAGTAGGAAAACACCTGTTCATTTGTAGTATATCACAGGCATGTTTGCCTTCATGTCCCACATCCCTCCTTCCTTCAGATACTCTATATACCTCGCGAATTCTGGTTTTGCTGTTGTTTTCTTCTTACGACGAGCATCGAAGAGGCTGAAAAGTGGGTGACTCTTGGTAACCTTCTTGGTGGACGACGACGACGACGACTTCACTTGAGAATTTTCAGGCAAGGCCAATGCCGGGGTCAACCTTCTTGACAAACCAAAAACTCGAGCTGGCACACTCCTAGCCCTCTTCAGCTGTGCTTCAAAGTGACCAGTGCTCGTAACAGGCTCGTCAACTTCAACTTCAAGTAACCTTTCGTAGCCGCCACGGCTTCTCCTCGTGCTGAAAGCTCTAAGCATGGCCATGGCGTGACGATAAGAGGAATATAGGTAGCTAACAAAGATGATTATGTGAATAGCACAGAGTTAGAAATATAGAAAACGAAGGTAGGTGACAATGATTGACTGGAGCAAAATAAAACAGTCATACTGGTATAGGATATGCACCGCCTTGTTTGATTAAAACTGGTCGTAGTTAGGCGTGTTGCGGGCTGCTCCATTTTTTAACATAAAATTTATTATTAGGTGTGGTGCATGCTGGCAAAGCTTGCTACGACTCATTTGGCTTCCTAAATTTCTTCTTTTGATTTGGACTTTTGACTTTTCGTCGCCATTCTCAACAAACACGACTAAATTTTCGTCAGGTGGGACTTCAAAGCTATCCTCCATGGACAAAAAAGGACGCAGCTAGGAAAAACAGACATGTTAGAAGATAGAATTAAAACATCGAAAATATTAAGAAAAAATTTAAAAAATGTACAAGTGTTTACGAGTGAGTGATAAACTTGGAAAGTATAATAAAATTTAATAATTGAATATATATTTTATATTGACAAAATATTAATTTATTAAACATTCATCAATATATGACAAGATAAGTTATGGGATGAGGAAAGCAGATGATATCCGTTCTCCAATTGCCATTTACTGGCTTGCAAGGTGGGTTTTGGTAATTTTGACATTTGGATTAATTAATCACGTTTTTCTTATCATTTCTCTTGGTAATAAAGAATAAGCTAGAAAGAGGGTCGGTGAAGAAAACAGGAAAATTTCCTTGCAGAATACTTCAATTTAAAAATGGCATTACCTCAAGTGGCATTAAATAATGAAAACTTAGGGCAAGTTATCACAATTCATCATATATAAAAGGTAATTGGGCTCACTGGAACTCTTTCTGATAAATAAGTAGGCATATGTTGTGTGAACATGGACTTAAACAAAAAGCACATGCTTTTACCATGCGGCCTGATTGGAGCCTTCCAAAAACCATCAGCCCAAGTACTCCGCCAGTTAGCTGATCCTAGAAATCCAAATGCATCCCACGATTCAATAAAAGAAAAGCCAACAACCGAAAGTAAAAATAAATGATAGAAAGAAAGGGCAGCAGGAAGGTTCGTGCAGAAATTTTATGGACTGGGAAAGGACTAAACCCAAAAAAGATAAGAAACCCTCCATTCCTATGTTGCAGTCCAGTAGAGATAAGCCTGTCATTTGATTTGGAAAGGCCCCTAAAGAATCTGACATGATTAAATAAAGGGGTTGGAATAATACCCTCGAGAAGCCAAGTTTTCTTTTTTTTTTCCATTTGTTCACCCTTCTCAGCGCTGGCCTCAGGCCGCCTGGGCAGCTTTCCTTTCACTTTCCAATGTTACAGCGCCGGCTCAAGGGTAAAGCTGCCAAATTTTTGTAAATCTCTAATTTTATAAAAGTAATATAATTAATTATATTAAAATATATAAAAATTAAAATAATTAATAAAATATTTATCTATTTGTTTATATTTAATAAATAAATATGTTAACCCTCTCTCCTATTTTTATTAATCCTCAATTATTTGACTCATTTTTCATATAAAAATTAAAATAATTAATGAAATAATATTTTTTCACTTCTTTAATTATGTGCTTAATAAATTTAAATTTTTTATCACTGTTCAATTCCTATATTTTTATATACATAAAATTATTTTTTTTCAATTTATAATATTTATTTTTAAATTTTTTTTCACTTGTTCTTTTTTCTTTTTAACTTCAATTATTTTTCAAATAATACATAGGGTATCTATTTTACTATTATTTTTATAAAACTATGAACTCCATTTATGATTTGTAATAAATATTCAACAATTAAGTATTATTATTTTAATATTTATAAAATTTTTTATTTTAATTTAAAATTTATATTTTATTGTTATAATGTTTTTATTTTATATAATTATTGATTTATTAAATTAAAAATTTAACTAAAAATTTTAGTAAATTTTTTCTTAATTTCAATAAAAAAGTCACATTTAAATTTTTAACTTTAAATTTTTTGAATTATTAACCGCTCCTGTCAACGTACTTTTTTCTCCATGATTTCACCTAGGATTGCGTCGTGTGTCGAGCCCAGCATTGGTGTAATAAGGCAGTAGTGGTGTTGGAAGGTATACGTTAACGTTGGTCAGGTTAAGTTGCCAAAATATACTTCGCCTTTGGGAGAGATGCAGAGCTACTGAATTTACCGACACGGGGACAATTGGGCAATTCTTGGGGATTTTCCATATTAACAAGCCATGTACGGTACCTCAAAACCTTAGAGACTCCTTTCGACAACAATAGACCTTAACGTGGCTCTTTTACCGCACGTTTGGTTCGCAGAATAGACAGGAATAGAATAAAATAGGTATTCTGTGAGAATAGAATAAGGTGGGAATAGAAAAGAATAGCTATTACTTTGTTTGGTTTAGTGAATGGAATAGAGCAGGAATAGCTATTACTACTTAATGCAGTGTTTAGTTGGTAGAAATAAGATTGGAATAAGAAAGGAATAGATGATAAAAGACAAAAATACCCTTACTCAATTATTATGAGTTATTGTAGTGTTTAGTTGGTAACAATAACTTTAGAATAAAAAAGAAATAGAAAATAAAAAGACTAAAAAAAATTATTATTTATATGACTATTTATTTTTATTAGATTTTTTAAATATTAATAATCTAGAATTTAATTAAAATATTAATATTTTATTTTATTCAAATATTATTATGATTAATTTTTATTTTATTTTATTTGTTAAAATATTAATAATTGATAATTTAAATATTAATATTTTATTTAATTTAAATATTATTATACTCAATTATTTTATTTTTTAATATTAATAATTGAAAATTTAAATATTAATATTTTATTTATAATTTAATCATTAATATTTAAAATATTAATAATTTATTAATTTAAATATTATTATGACCAATTATTTTATTTTTGAATATTAATAATTGATTATTTATTTAAAATATTAATAATAGATAATTCAAATATTAATACTTTATTTATAATTTAATCATTAATATTTAAAATATTAATAATTTATTAATTTAAATATTATTATGACCAATTATTTTATTTTTAAATATTAATAAATGATTATTTATTTAAAATATTAATAATAGATCATTTAAATATTAATATTTTGTTTATAATTTAATCATTAATATTTTGAAATATTAATATTTTATTTAAATTAAATATTATTATGATTAATTTTTTATTTTATTTTTTAAATATGAATAATTTTTAATTTATTTAAAATATTAATAATTAATGATTTAATTATTAATATTTTATATATAATTTAAATGATATTATGCCTTTTTATTTTAAATTTATTTTGTTTTTAAATAGGAATAATTATAATTTATTTTATTAATAATTGATAATTTAAATATTAATATTTTATTTATAATTTATTTTTAATATTTTAAATTATTAATATTTTATTTATAATTTAATATTAATATTTTATTAAAAATTTGAATTAAGGGAGAGAATGAGGAGAGTGAAAATAATATTTAATATAAATAGAATTGTAATTTTTGAAATTTGTTAAGGGTATTTTGGTCTTTATAATTTTTTGAGTCTATTCCTCAACCATGGAATAGCTAATATCATGGGGGAAGGTGGTAATGGCTATTTCTTGGTTTTGGAGGATTTTGGAGAATAGCCATTCCATAGGAATGGCTATTCCTTGTACTATTAGTCAACCAAACAAAGGAACCAAAATTCTTTGGGAATAGAGGGGGAATGGCATAGCCATTCCTCCAACCAAACATGCTATTAATATATTGAGTGACGACCGCTCCAAACCCATTAATGAGAAAATTAACAATTCATGCATTTTTGCCTTTCTTTTCTCTCTACTTTTTTCTTTTTGGTTTGCAATTAATGTTTTTTCCTTTTACACAAATTTGGAATTTTTAACTTTGCATAGCATTTTTGGAATTCATTTTTTATTTTTTAAGGTAAAATACATATTTTTTTAATTTTTAATTATAATTTCACATAAATTTATTTATTTTCAAAACAAACACTTAAACTCTAACGTTTAAACAGTTTTAACATTTCAATATAAAATATCTACAATGCGGTTTTTCGTTTTTTACTCTCTTCTATCTTTTAGGTGGACCCGTGACATTTCCTACTGGCGGACCACCAGGAAGCACCAAAATGGGTGATCTCGACGGAGCATCGATATCTAGTGCTCCCTGTGGGCACCCATCTAGTAGGGAGTGGTCCGCCAACGGAAGTAGGTAAGGGGTTTTTTAAAAAAATAAATTATAGTTTTGTAACTTTTTAAAATTAACTAAAGTTAAAATTATCTTTTCATTATTAATACATCATCAAATTAACAGAATTAACTAACAATTGGATTTATATGATCAATAGAAATATTTTTCGAGATAAAGTTTTTTATTTTAAAAATTAATAGACATTACGTAAAATTATGATTAAAAATTAAAAAGACTTATATTTTTTTTAAATTATTTTGTTTGCAAAAAGTAACAATACAAATGAACAAGTAGTTCTTTTAATTACCAAATTTTCTCTTAAAATTTTTATTTGTCAATCGATAATTAAATATTTAAAAAATCGGGATTCTCAATTTACCTCTTCATTTTCCAAAATTATCGGACAAAGAAGTTGGCACGAATTTTTGTGTCAAATTCAAGTCCAAGTTTGTTTCTAAAATTTCAGCTTTTGTCAAGAATCTATGGCGTCTACTGAAAAAGGGTTCATGCGTAAACTGTCTTCTTCTATGTTGCAATGAGTATTACCAATGCTTTCACTCGGGTCCACCACGACAATGGACTCATCGGACTTTAGCTCAGAATCATCTGTCAGTTCATCTCATAAAAGCTTTCTTGTCTTGTCCCTCTTCCGTCGTCTACATTCAAAGTTTCATCTCTTGTCAATGCCAATCACCGTCCACCGCCTTAGGTTAACTTTTCTTTTGAAAAGCTACCACCTTAGGTTAACTTAACCTAACACAACGTGTCATCTACCATCTACCATCTACCATTCTTCTTTTTTTTTTTTTTTTTTTTTCATTTTTACCTTTCAAAACGAGACGGAAGATGAAAATATATATATATATATATATATTTCTACTTTGATAATTAAAAAATATCCAATTAAATAAAATTAGCTTAATCTATTAAATCAGAATTTAGATTAACTAACATTTGTATCGTATATGCATAATTTCATTGACTATTCGATAGAGATATTCAAACTTGCCCTTCTATTGCCACAGAAATTTGGATTTGTTGGCTCCACTGGAAGATTTTGAAATTAGTTTTCTTGTCATCCAATTAAAAAATATCGGACATTTTATATCTCTATCAGTAGATTATAATTATTGTAATTCTTTATTAATTATTTCTCTCATCGACTCTTTATCAATAATTTTTTATGGAAGGTTTTTATCGTTTAAAGTTTTTTCTGTAAAATTTTTCATTGAAAAATATCCTTTTTTTATAATAAAAAATGATTTTATCTTTTGTAGTGTAAGTACTAATGAAGGATATATAGCTGTTACGTACATATGAATTATGCTTTACTACAAAATAACTATGGTTTTCACCAACATGGATAGAATAGAGGCTGGCAACCAGGTTATTAATTTAATTTAGTCTCAGCAATTTGGTAACCTCATTGGCAACAAAAGATCCTAGGATTATTGGATTTGTTTAGTTTCCAAATTTGGAACTTTTGCACGTTCAAGTTGTGAATATAGTATTTTTTTTTTTTAAAGGCGTTGTGAATATAGTAATTAATGCAAGGGACTTGGTTACCAGCTACGTACATATATATATATATATATAGCATGGTGGGGTGGCACTGATGCAAACGAAGGAAAAACAGTAAAAATGGAAGGCCAAACGGCTGCCAGGGTTTGTGTCACAGGAGCTGCCGGTTTCATAGGTTCCTGGCTTGTCATGAGGCTTCTTCAACGGGGCTACACAGTTAAAGCAACCGTTCGCGACCCCGGTATCTCTCAATTATCAGCTAATTATAATAATTTGCTTTCTTGATATAAGATTAAAGTAGTTCTAACACAGAATTCCGGGGTTGGTTTGCAGCAAATTTAAACAAGGTGAAGCATTTGCTAGAGCTGCCAAAAGCTGATGAAAACTTGACATTGTGGAAGGCAGACCTTATGGAAGAAGGCAGCTTCGACGAGGCCGTCAGAGGTTGCTCGGGAGTCTTCCACGTAGCCACGCCTATGGACTTCGAGTCACAAGACCCTGAGGTTGTACACAAACGATGTTTTTATATATCAACGTTTTTCCTCATCGTTTCATCAAAACTATGCTTGCATATGACCCAACCATGTCGAACAGCACTGTTCCATTACTGCAACCATGTGGAATAGTGAAGTTTGTGGCTACAACCTGATCTCTAATGCTGTCTTCTGTTTTGTTTTTTGGACAGAATGAAGTGATTAAGCCGACAGTGGATGGGGCGTTGAGCATCATAAAGTCATGCGCTAATGCAAAAACTGTGGAAAGGTTGGTGTTTGTGTCATCCGCTGGAACTGTTGTCATGCAGGAACGGAAACTTGTCCAGTATGATGAGACTTGTTGGAGCGATGTTGATTTCATCAGAGCTAAGAAGATGACCGGATGGGTTGGTATTGTTATATCGGATTTAGATGAAGAAGACTACTTTTCATTTAATAACAAAAATTACGGTTCTTTAGGTTTATACGTATACATAGGAGGAAAAAGATATAAATACCCTAACGCTATATACACATTTACACAGAGGTGAGCAATTTTCAGTTAAGATTGAATTATTGACAAAATTTGATTAAAATGGTTTTGGTTAATTTGATTAATAAATTAATTCAAAAATAAACACAATTAAATCGATTAATTCAGTCAGTTTCTATTTTATTTTATTTTTGTTAAATTAATCGATTTATAGTATAAAAAATTTATAAATTATAATTATAAAACATATGTTTACATAATAATATAAAAATTAGGTTAATTCAATAATTAACCGTTTTAATTTAGTTAATCGATTAAAATTTTATTTTGGACCAGTTCGATTAATTTAATTAAAAAATGTTCCTTAATCAAATTAATTAAATTAACTCTGTTTGTACACTTCTACATTTACGTAAATACTATTACATATATTACTATTAAGACGGAATTCTCATCCAAAACAGTGGGAATTTCTTTATTTCTTGTTTCAGATGTATTTCGCATCCAAAACTTTGGCAGAGAAAGCAGCATGGGAAGCTGCTAAAGAGAACAACATTGATTTCATCAGCGTTATACCGACTCTCGTTGTTGGCCCATTCATCATGCCATCGATGCCACCAAGCCTAGTCACTGCACTTTCCTTGATAACGAGTACATCATACCTTATCATTTATCAGAGCTTTATTCTAATCTGATATCCCTAATCACCATGATATAAATTAGTCATCATGTATTGTTTGCAGGAAATGAAGGGCATTACTCTATCATAAAGCAATGCCAGTATGTGCATTTGGATGATCTTTGCAATGCTCTTGTTTTCCTGTACGAGAAACCTGAAGCCCATGGTCGATACATTTGCTCTTCTCATGATGCAACCATTTTCGATCTGGCGGAAATGCTTCGGCAGAAATACCCAGGATACGACATCCCCATCCAGTACACTATAAACTTTGTCTTCAACCTTTGGTATGATGTAAGACTTTGTTCTAAGTAGTAAGTAACGTGCACATGTTTCAGGTTCGCGGGTGTCGAAGAACACTTGGAAGTGATCTCTTTCTCCTCTAAGAAGTTGACGGCCCTGGGGTTCCAGTTCAAGTATTGCTTCGAGGACATGTACACAGGAGCCATCGAAACCTGTGTTGAGAAGGGACTGATTCCTCGCTGTTCAAACGACAATGACCATGCTGCTGTTGGCAAAATCTAGAACATCATGGTTTTAGATGTTGGTTTTACTTCTGTGGCAATAAATTTACTACCTGTTTGTTTCCAGGAAGCATAGATTTGTAAGCTGTCAGGTTGAAAGAGGATTGACCTTCATATCTTTTTGCAGTTTCTGGATGCATTGTCTCTAACTTGGTAAAAGTCTCTTACATCCAGTAATAAAACATAAATTATCTGCATGAGTTATGATAATTGATGATTTTTTTTCTCGGTTACTAAGAAAAGAGTGATCCTTGTAACCAAAAATCGTTTCACCTATTTCTTTGGGCTTAAATTACACTCAAATTACATGGAGCACTAGAAGTCTAAAATAGACGTGAGGATATTTACTAGCTAAGGGTGTAAATTTACAAAAACATAAATATAATTTGTAATATCATGCAATTGGCATCTATACCAAGACTCGGCTATCGGGCTACCGCTCTTCTGAATTGAATTTGTTCCAAGCTTCCTGAGATCAACAGGCAACAAAAATGTTAGTGTAGAACATAGTTTGGTGGCCTTTATTTCTAAAGCAGCAAGCATTAGCGGTACAAGCCAAGTTCAGGAAAGAAGTGGCATGTCAGTAACTGACCTTTAGAAGATCAAAGACCTTTTCACAAATGTACTTCTGCTGAATACTTGCACCCCTTTGCTGTAATTTGTCAGGATGAACACAAAGAGTGGCTTTCCGGTAAGCTTTCTTTACAGCAGCTGAAGTTATGACTTCTGTTAGTGGAATTGGATGCCAGCCACTATCAGGCCCAAGGATCTGCCAATGAGAAAAAGCTCAGTTTCAGTTAACTCCCTCTAGGGCTTTAAATTATAAAAACTGAAGAGAAAACGTTAAGTCACTTATCATTAGTTAGGCAAAACCTAACAAGCAAAAAATAAAGGCCATGTTCTAAATTACAAACACAATAACATTATAGAAAAGTTCCAGCACCAAGTTCAATTAGTTTGTAATAAATCACACATTATATGGCAATCATAATAAAAAAGCTAATGCACCAAACTACATTGGCCATAAGAACATTAAGTAGACCAACAATTTGATGCCTCCTAATGATGGTAACCAAATCATCAAGCCAATTAAAGAACCTAGTAAACAAGGGAAATGATAATAAAAGCTTGGCAAAACAGATTTTGGATGATATAACATACATATTGCAAAGTTGAAAGCAATGCACGTAGGTTCCCTTCTTTCCCACTTGACCACCTCTTGACATCAGCATCCAGAGTTTCTGCTAATCTCTGCGAAGAGGAAAGATCCAAGACGGTCAGGGAAAAATGCAAAGACTGTTTGCAATCAAGAAATATCTTCATAGGTGAGAAGACAAAAGAATACATTTCTTTCTGCTTGCTCTCTTTGGGCAATAAGATCACGCATATTCTTTTCTTCAAGAGCTTTTGCCTGGAAAAAATCCAAAAGCTAGATGTTATTTTTGTATGGATGAATAAACATTCCAGATTTTGTGAAAGAGGAAGAAAAATATCATACTGCGCGTTCAGCTGTTCGTCGATATCTCTCCAGTCTAGCTTTACACCTCTGAGCTGATTCACCTTCAACTCCTTCAAGCACAGAAAGAAACTTGTTCAGTAGCAGAAAAGCAAATTAGATTTTTTTTTTCTTCTTCTCAGGTGATCTTATGAAGCAGTGTATTAAGAAAATACAGCTAGTACTTCACAAAATAACCTACCATCATAAGCAGAGGAATATGGATATCTTAGACCACCAAAAGAGCCAGTGCTCTGGAAATGCTGATCCTGTAGATCCTGCCAATTAAGATCCATTAAAATGCTGTCTGGAACCATGAAAGTCATAAAAAACACAGAAATTAATGACACTCACAGAGGATGAAGAGCTTGTTCTCATTCCACTGTTTCTAGAAGAAGTTGAAAATTTATCTGACATAGACCGTTCTACTCTCTCTCTTGCCTCAAAAGCAGCCCTTTCAGCCATTGCTTTTTCCACAGCACGCTCTCGAGCCTCTGCAGTTGCTCTCTCCACAGCAGCACGCTCTGCTCTGAGCCTGGCCTCCATAGAAGACTTCTCCCTAGCTTCTGCACATGCCTTCTCTAATCTGTCACGTGCCTCAGCCATTGCTCTTTGACGAGCTTCAGCAGTTGCCCTTTCTACAGCGGCCCTTGCTGCCCTCTCACGGGCTTCAGCATATCCCCTTTCACGAGCTTCAAGAGTTGCTCTGTCAACAGCCATCCTATCTTTTTCCCTTTCCCTCTCCCTCTCTCTCTCTTCTTCCATCTTTCTAAGACGTTCCATTTCCAGTTCTCTTTCTCTTTTCAGCCTTTCAGCCTCCTTCTCTTCAGGTGTAAGGCTGTCATTCATATTCTTGTCTCTCCTTTCTGTGCTATGACTTATCTTAACCTGCTGAACTGTTCTCTGAGTGCTTCCTTTCCCTTCCAACACAGATGACTTAGCCACTTCTGGTTTCCTTCCAGTTTCAACAGACTCTTTCACTGATTGAGCTGACACAAACTTATTCTTGTTTTCTTCAAGATGCGAGGGAACCTGGGCCTCCTTGTTATTCCTTGCTCTTTCCCTCCATTCATAAGCAAATTTTAACCCTTGATTGTTATTATCAGAGTCCATTCCGGGCACACTGTTAATCTTCTCAGCATTTCTTTGTCCGATGTCAATTCCAGCTTCATCAGCTTTCTTAACACTGTCATCTTGATGACACAAGTCCGAGACCTCATCCTTTCTAAACTGGTTAACTTCAACTTCTAAGTCACCAGGTGCCATTTCAGATGCATTGAACTTTCCATCATCATCCCCTTTCCCCATTGCTTCTGATTTCTTTTCACTGTCTCTAAACTCAGCCTCCATCTTCCCATTTTCTTCAAGCGTGGACTCTTCAGTTTGTTCCAGCTCATCACAATTTTGATCATTATTTCCAACCAATTGATTTTCTTGACGTTTCTTGCTATAGTCCAGTTTATTTACCCCATCAGATACCACAGGATCCTCTCCCTCCACATGCTGGTGAGTTCCTTCAGCAATTTTGAGTTTCTTCCCGTTTTCAACCCTTTCAGTATGCTGGTGCACACAATTAACTCCCTGCACTTCGTCAGTTTCTACCTGCTCAACCACTTTTTGTTTGACTTCATCTTCTGTATCTTGGACCTCTTTCACTGGTTTGCTGAAATCCTTTTGCTCAACTGCCTCTTTTAGCATTTTCTCAATATTTTCTTTTTCACGAGCCTCTTTGAGTCTCTTTGCAGTCTCTTCTTTTTCACAAGCTTCTTTGAGCCCTTTGTCAATTGCTACTTTTTCACAAGCCTCTTTGATTTTATTCTCAGTTTCCTCTCTTTGAATAACCTCCTTTTGTTGCCTCTCTTCTTTTCCTTGCTCAGTAACCTGCTCTAATCGTCTCTTACTTTCTTCTTTTTCATGAACCTCTTTTTGTTTCTTCTCCATCTCTTCCTGTTCAAGAGCCTTTCTCTGTCTCGTCTCATTTACTTCCTGCATATGTGCTTGTTTTAGTCTTTTCTCATTCTCTATCTGTTCAAGAGCCATTCTCCATATCTTCTCACTTTCTTCTAGTTCACGAGCCTCCTTCTCTTTCTTCTCGATTTCTTCTCGTTCACGAGCTTCCTTTAATCTCTTCTCTTTTTCTTCCTGCTCAAGAGCCTCACTCAGCCTCTTCTCATTCTCTGCTTGTTTAAGTTTTGTCTCATTTTTTTCCTGCTCAAAAACCTCCCTCCTCCTTTTCTGACCTTCCCTTTCTTGACTCTCCTCAACTCTCTTCGCATTTTCAATACTTTTACTAGTCTCTTCCTCCTGCAGCCCATTCTCTTTCAGTTCCATAGCCAGCCCAACTTCAACTTTAATTTCTTTTTGTTGAGCATTTACCCGCTTCTCACGTTGTTCTAATTCATCAGCTCCAGTTGGTTTCTTCCCATTTCGCAAGGGCTTCTGTGCTGTTATAGATTGCCCATTCTGCTCCAGTACACTGGCCTCTTGAGCTTCTTTTACCTTTTTCTCATGCCCTTTATGCCTACAAGCCTCTTTAGCTGCTTTTGATATCCCAGTTGGTTTCCCCCTTTCACAACTTTCTTTTGCTGTTTTCATGTCTCTCTCCACTTTCTCAAGTTCATGGTCTTCCCTAACAGCTTCTACTTCCTTATCACTGTCTAGTTGCAGCTCCAGTGCTCCAACGCTTTCCTTTTTAGCTTTATGCTGAAGCGCATGAGATTGCATGCTCTGCATCAAAACTTTGTCACTGTTTGTCTGCTCAAAACCTATTCTTGACTTATCTGTTCTAACCAATTCAAAAAATTGAGTTGCTTCCTGCCATTCATCAGCTCCATCAATGTCATCGACCTCTAGAATCGATTGGGATTCCTTCCCATGCTTCTCAACTACAAATCTTTTGGGCACATTAAAAAGTTTCTCACCTTCCAGTGAAATAGGTGCCTGGGTTTTCACACCTTTTTGCCTCTCCTCTCTAACAGATCTTTCGATTCCACCATCTTCTTTTTCATAGATGCCCTGCAGTCTTTCATCTTTTATATCACTGGATCCATGAACAGCCTTACTGGCCCTTTCCTTCTTACCTTTTCCGTCAGACTTTGAAACTGGTTTTGTAGAGTTTTTGATGCCCTCCCTCTTCCTCTCCAGTAGTTCTTTTGCACTCTTCAGCTTAGCCTGAGCTTTGTCCATAGCTTCTTTCATAGCAGCAGCAGAGGCTGCAGCAGCTGAGCTTGAATCTATCTCAACATCAAAGAAAGGAGGTGAACTATCACCCATTCTCCCTCCAGAAGCAACAGTTTGACCATTTTCATAGTCTCCATTTTGTACATCGACAAGTGGCGGAGGCCTAGAGGGAGGTGGCACATCAGATGGCAGAGTTCTTAGGTTGATTTCTGAAATGGTTACAAACATCTCATTGGAAGAGGAGCCATTTCTTCGATATTCTCTTTGCGTCGAGTCATTTGCAAATGTTTGTCCACCACCAGCAGTCCAATTAGAAGGATGAGACACAGTCTTCCTGAGATGTTTTTTCTTTGTAACTCTGCTAGTGAACTCAAGATCAATATCATCAGTCACATGCAATGGTGGATTCAGGTTGTCTGTCTTTTGCAAGGGAGTTTCAATTACATAAGCATACTCAGGATCAGCATGCAGCTGAGCAACATGCATAACCCCATTTGACATATCCCTGTTGCTTCTGAGATTAGCTTTATGATATGATATATTGAACTCCATACTGCTATCAGTCTGCTCATAATAATCTCCATTTGAGAAATACTGATATTTTCCAGAGTGATCTGACCCTTCTGACAGAGACTCAGTTTCTGCCTGCATCCTATGAGAGGAAACAAATGAATTTACTATCATCAAAATTATGCCCTCACTACCTTAGAAAAAATTAAGCAGGGAACCGCAAAACATAACATATTAGAACTTTTGCATAGAACCCATAGCATTAATACATATCCATTGTTCGAAACAATGTATATCCAAACGCCAAAAGAACATTTGCATGAATACCCTTCAGCACATTGAGATTCTTTTATGCATTTTACCCTTCAATGAAGAAGCAAAAATCTAGAATCTAAGAAGCACACAATTTTGCTCCCTATAATAGGTAGAGCAAACTGCCAAAGTCAGTCAAAGAAACAAGCTTTTGCCAAACCCCCTTAGATTCCTCAAAGAAGAGGTAAATTTCCAGTCGAAATCTTATATCTTTTTTACAGCAAACTCAAACACTTGATCATACCATTACGATAATGGAAGCTAAAAATTCCCAAAAAAAAAATTCCCTTTTTTGCTTAAGTCCACATACAAAAACATCAAAAAATAAGAAAAATTATTCAAAACTTTGCAGTACAGTAACTATTATATTAAACTACCTCAATAGTAAACTAAGAAAGAAAAAGAAAGAAAAAAAATGAGCATACCAAGCTTCTTCAGATGAATCACCATCACGATCATGATCGCCACCACCGTTGGCTTGTCTCATCAGCTCCTCGTACGAAGCAGCGAAGTCCAAGCCGTCGAATCCGCCGAAAACCTCGGCGTAGTTAAACCTCGGGTTCCGCACATCAAACATCACCTCGTCGCTGTCGTCCACCAAGGGAAGATCCAGCACCGGAATCGACGCTCCTCGAGACGCGTGAAATCCGCCGAAAATCTCGGTGTAGTCCTCGGGCCTGGGCGACAGAGTCGGGCCACCGGTACCGAACCTCGGCGGGCCGCCGAATATGTCGTCGTACATGGTTTTTCCGGAGAAGTTGGTGGCGCCATTGCAAGTCGCTGTTCGCTTGGTGAGTGCAGCTTGAGAAGAACCCCTGCTTGGCTTCCGAGAATGCGAGTGATTTTCCATGAATACAACGAAAGCTTCTAGGGTTCTACAATGAGAAGAAGCTTTCTTCTTTTTCTATTTTTTCAAAAATATGTAAATATATTTATTTTTCGCCTCTGTGTTTTCTGTGTTTGCAAGAGTCTCTGGCAGGACTGAAGAGAGAGAGTCGGACGACGATAAAGGAAATATTAAAAAATAAATTAATAATAAAGGGAACTCCCGAAATGACGAAAAAGGACTTCATGCATTACTTTATTTACTACTAATTTAAAATTGCTGTTAGAATTAAGAAAAAACATCTGCGTCGCGTTGCTGTACCACTCCGCGGCTTTTTAAACGACGGACGCAGCCGGTAACCGGTGACAACGCGGGAAAATGGAAATAGTCACCGTGAGTATCAGATTAAAAAATTACTAATTAGTTTTACCCTTTGAATACCTTTATTTTTAAAAAAAAATTACCACAACATCATACAAGAGGTTGTTTGGCTTGGTTTTTTTCAAATTTAAAAATTATTATGAAACTCTTATAAAAAATAATAACTTTTAAAATTAAATTAAAGTTGTTCAGTAAATTTTTTTTATAAGTTTTTTTAGATAAATTATAATTTTGATTAAAATTATTTTAGAGGGTATTTTTTTAAAAAAGATAATATTGTAATTATTTTTAATAGATAAGGATATTTTTGAAACAAAAATAAAAAATTTTCTTGTATTTTAAAAAAAAAGAAAAAAAGTTTCTCACAGGAACTTTTTTTGAAGTTCTTTTTTTTAAAATTTTACTCTTTAAAAAAAATTATTTTTTTAAAAACTTTTTAAAATTTATATTTGATCTGACTTTTATTTTTAAGAGGTAAATAAGTTAAAAAAAAACTAAGCCAAATATGCATTAATTCGAGATAGATAAATTATTTAATTAATTTTACATTTTTTAAATAATTATCTTTTTGTTATTTTACATTTATTTATGTAAGAAAGAATGAATTGTGGTTGAGAAGTTGCAAGCAAGGGTTGTCCTATATTAGGTAACAAGAAGGTGGTTCGAAAATTAGGAATGAAGTAAGAGTGAAGATGACATGATTTAGAGTAAGGGACAAACCCCAAACTGTTGTACTGTACAGAACTTTTTTGGGGGCATTGGGGCCTTTTGATTTTTCTTTTGGCCTTATTATTGATTCCTTGGAGACTAGGGTGTGTGCATGAAATTTGATAAAATCCTTGTTGTAACTTGAAACCCATTTTTTCTTTGTCTTTTTCTTTGAAAATTGTCCTAGTTTTGTATCCTTGGGTTTCTTTAAAATATTTTAAATATATTTTTTTTTTCTTTTTTGGGTGGTTGAGAGTCGAACCCTTTGGGGAATTCAACAAAAGATATCATAATTTAGATTATAGCTAAAGGAGGAGGAGAAGGGTTGATGTGATGGGGGAATTAAGAGAGGGGGGTCAAGGCAAGTGTGAGGTGTGAAACAAGAGTTAAGGTGAGATCAGCTGAATCACTTGGATTGAAAAGCCAGCAAATCATTTGGTGGTAACCCAAGATTTTCAACTCTCTTTTTAAGTCTTAATTGTTAATATTCGGACATCTTTTCCGGACAGAATTATCTTTGGTCCCCCCTCCACAGCATAAGGTTTTTATATTATGTTTGATCATTTTCAAAGCTTCCAGCTGTATTAGTTAAACCCTCTAATCATTCAATCCTTGCTCACGTTCTCTTCAGTTAGTTCCATCTGCTCTCATTTTGAGATTTATCACTATTTGATTTAATGAGAATTTGGGGTTCAAAAGGGAAGAAATGAGTAAAGAAGAAGGATGGTTGGGAATATAACTGTGAATCCAAGTGAGAGGTGAGAGGCTGAGCCAATCATTGGGCCCAAGTAGAAAGAATTATGGTTATGGTGCATGAAGATTAGCAGCTGGCAAACAAAGGAAGAGTTAAAGATGGGGGGAAGTGTCCATAAAAGCGAGTAGATAAACATGCACATCTTCCTCTGGGGAAGGATCCGATAGCGACTGTAAGATTATTGCAGGCATCCAGGAGGGAAGAGGTAACTGTATCGCAAGTGGACGTGGTGACCAACATTAAACAGTTGGTTTGGCTTTGGCTGCAACCCTGGTTCCAAAGCAAGTGGACGTGGTGGCCAACATTAAACAGTTGGTTTGGCTTTGGCTGCAACCCTGGTTCCAGAGCGGTCCAATTTATTTTTGAATTGGCTGACCTTGATTTCGACCTTGGCCAAAGTTTTCGTAGCCCCATTTTTATTTGCATTGGTGCCTCTGGCTGTGGGTTTGGACCACCATGATCAGCTTTTTTGTTGCATCTTGTTCATGCACAGACAGGGTTCTCTTTCTTCTTTTTTTCAATAAAATCATTAGGGTTTATTATACTTAAAACCTTCTTGGGACTGAAAACTTTAAACTAAAATTATGACAGCAATGAAGACATGATTGCCAAGAGCCTATGAACAATGATTTATCCCCAACCATGGTTACCTTGTTAAAAACCCTAATACTTTTGCATCATTTGTCCAAAATAAAAAAGATGTAATCTAGGTTCTGTTCTTCTGGGGCATCCAAAATGCAAATTAGTTAAAACAATTGACAGTATCTCCTTTTCATTTCATTGCTTTGGCTTTTGTCCCTAGTTTAGCCTGCCACTAGCCAAATATGTAAAGTAGCAGTGTTCTCACTATGTCATAAACAAACCTACATTTCTCTTTACTTTTCCCTGGTTCAAAGATCCAAAGAAACCTGTGTTTATAAAAAATAAAGGCAAAGATTCAAAATGTTTGCAATCTTTTCAAGAATCCCAAGCTCCTGCCCTTGGGGGTTTCTAGTTATATAAAGACCAAGCCAAGCACCATGCCTCACTGTGCTTGCTTTGGGTGGGTGTTTTTTTTTTTTTTTTTTTTTTTGTCAACTGGTGAATTTGAAGAGAAAAAACAGTTAGAATTATTGAAATCCCAAGTTGGGCCCCCCCCCCCCCCCCCCCCCCCCCCCCCTGCCCTTTTTATTACCTCACACCAATTACCAATACCACAAAAGATGGCTAAATTTGGGCCCTTCATGTTGGCCACTTTTTGTCAGTCACACTATACCAAGAAAAAAAAAAGGAAAAGCCTCTCAAAATAAAGTCATCATTCTTGCACTTAAATTTGTTTTTGTTTAATCATGTGTTTCTCATCATCAATACCCATTGCCTCATTATTAAGTTTAAAAGAGTAAGGAACACAAAACAAAACAAAAAAAATGCAATCCCATGAATGTAAGGAGCATGGGTATGATCTTATGGCTATGATGCAACAAGAATAATTGGATCGAACAACTCGATTATTAATCCTATTTATAAAAAGATTGAAGTTGAAGGTTCGAACGTGATTAATTTAAAACCAAAATAATGTGTAGATTGAAATTATTATGGAAATCTCATGTTGTATTAAATATAATAAAGTTGAGGATTGCTTGTTAGAGAAACAAAATATAGAAGCACAGCGGACAGGGATGTTGGTCCCACAAATCGGAGTTGCTGAGTGGTAGAGCATATTCTGATGGAGCAGGTTTTGAAACAAAATATCATTAGGAAATGGTCATTGGTCAAGGACAAGAGCTACAGGTTTCGCCACAAGTTGCGGATTTGTTTTAGGGAGTTAAAAAGGGGAAAGAAAAAGAACCCAACCAAGGCAACTACCGCGACCAAAGACAGACATAGATTGTGAGATTATGCTTCCTGTTTTGTTTAATTCTAGGTTAGCATTCAGGATCAACAATGGGTTTTGCTGGTTTGATTCTGGCACTGAAAAACATGGGTTCTTCGACCAGGCTAAAGCTAGCTAGAGTTGGCCAAATTCATATTCGTTGTAACGAACATTCTTAGATGGACCACGTCTATGGCTTTTCAATTCATTTCTTTCTTCAGCTTAGCAATTGTTCCCTGTTACCGGCTGGCTTAGTTTCATAAATTAAGAAAAGAAGTACTAGTGCTACAAAGCAGACAAAATAGCCTATGTTTATTTTTCTTTAGCTAGAAGCAAGCTGATGTTAATGGCGTAATTTGCTACCAAATCGAGAAGATCTGGAGGGCCAAGTGGTCAATGTCCTTCCAATAATTTGCCTTTCGGGTACAAGAATGTAAGTTTTCAAACCATGCAGACGAATTAATGAGATTGGGACTGTTGTTAGACATCGGGAAGGAATGAATGAATGAAGGCTTCCGTTTCTTACCCATGGATTCAAGATATTGACTTTCTGAGGACATCATGACGTTAAAGAATGAAGGTGAAGCATAGTCCTCATTTTCATTTTGATCAATTTAATGATGGCCTTTTGAGAGGAAGGGCAGGCCTGGCCGTGGCTGAGGGTGAAGCAATCATACGTGCACCTCTTTGAAGAGCAGAGACAGCCAGCCAGCTGCCAGCCCCTCCCCCAAGAAGCTACCCGAGGAGCCCTCTACCTCGGTACTGGGGTTTAGAAACTTTGGACTAATGAGAGTGGGCTGGAATCATGGCTCAAACTGTCCAGGTTGTTTGAGAGCCAATGGGCATTCGAATTTCCTCTGTCATGGGGGCCTCGGCCCTCGTGCAATCCGATCTATTTCCTAGGTGCGGAGGGCCTTGTCGGACAATTGTTTTTTTAACCAAAGGATTTGTCTTTTAAATATATACTAGAGTATGACCCGTGTGCAACACACGGGCGTCTTCGCACTTCTCTCTTCGCTTCAACATCTCTATCTCTTCGCTTCGACATCTCTATCTCTTCTCCACGTGGTAAACTCCGATCTCTTTGCACGTCTTTCTTTCCCTCTCTTTGCTCGAATATCTTTTCTCTTTCACTCTCTCTGCCCTCCACGTGGTCAAGTCTGCAAGCCCCAATATTAAGTAACAACTTTTCACGTGACAGCTTATGGAAACAAAAACATGACCAAATATAGAATCGGATCTTCAAATTATATAAGTTATATATATATATATATAAAATTAAGCTGCCTTAGGGAATACTTGGAAATAACTTTTTGGACATTCTTTATTGCTGGTAAACATAAGCAAAGCAGTTGAGGTCAAGTACAAATACACAAGACCAACTTGCATGACTTTGCACATCCAAGATGTGGCTGCAAAATGAGTTCAACTTCTAAAGCCAGCCAGACGGATAAGCCGGAACTATGATTCAATTTTTAACAATTCAGCCAGAGCACCCCCAAAAATTATTGGAACTGAAAAGCAGCCATTCTCTGTAAATCCGCCGATAACAAAATATCCGGTGACATTCAATCTCAAGAAAAGTAACCTAGAAAGGAATTATCAACTCCTAAGCCGTTTTTGGCACTTTATCAGCAAGAATGTTATCAGGAAGGATAAGCTCAGGAGGTGTCTCACGAACAACCCCAAGCATTGAATCGTATTCCTCATCACGTCGAGCAAATTTCTTGCGAAGCACCTTTTCAAACTCAATTTCATCAAAGCTCTTTGCATTTTCTGCTGCATGAACTTGTGCTAAGTTGGAATAATTTAGGGCTGACTGGGAAATGAAGGCCATCTCTTCTTCTGTTAGCTTCCTTAGGAACTTGGCTGGATTACCTCCCCAAACCTGTAATTACACACAAATTTAGAACTTCAATGACTCCGGTAAAAACTTTTAATACCCAAGAGAAAGCCACTCTTATAATAGTGCTTTTGACTAAAAGCTAGATCAACTCATTCCCCCAGGATTAATCTAAAATTTTTAACTGCACAAGGACCATGACTAAAGTAGGTGGTTAATAGCTGTCACCAAACTTTCTTTTCAGAGTTTGGTAATGGCAGATTTGTCTCCTCCAAAACACCAAAGAATATGTGCCATTCTCATTTCTCATTATCTGACATGAGAAAGGCAGGTTTGATCCAGCTTCCCTTTGAAGTGGTCTCTAGCCTTTAGCATATGAGTCTAATCTATTGCTCCATTTTGTGTTCACATTGACTACTAACTATTGTATCTATTCCACAAAGACCAGGCACACCTATTTCATATATCTGTAAACTTAAAACTTTGCATCTCACAAGAGCAAACAACACAGTTATGAAGTACAATAGAACCTAAAATGTTTTTTAAGGCAAGACTAACACCCAAAGTCAGTGAAGAAGTGTCCACAAACCTCTCCGCATGGGATCCTAGTGTTCTGCCTCACAAGAGCTCCAGCAGCAACCATGGCATGCTTCTCAACATAAACTCCATCTAATAGGGTAGCCCCCATACCAACAAATGCTTCATCCTCAACAGTACATCCATGTAAAACAGCACTATGACCTGTCCAGTTATTATCAGTTTTCACCTTTTCAAGATACTAAAACCTCAGACAAGGACCACTTTCAAGGATAGCTCACTCACCCACAGTAACATTACTTCCAATAATAGTTGGTAAAACCTTCCCACTTAAGTTAGACTTTGCAACATGAACAAGGGAATTATCTTGTATATTTGTTCCAGACCCAATACTGATGCTATTGACATCACCTGCACACATCAACAGTCAGATTCAGAAAAGAACAGCCAGCATGGACCTAGCATGCAACAACACACACAGATAAGAGAGAAAGAACAATGACTCATAAAGTTCAATAAGATACAAACTGACTTTTACACCAATCTCATTTTTCAACAGAGGCACCATCAAATGGATGGAGCAAAGAGGGGCATGAATTTTTAAGCTTCTTATTACTTTAAGAACTAGATAATTATTACCCTATGAGATTCATATTTTAATTTGTCATTAAATCAACAAAATCGGACATGTAGTGAGTTATAGGTTATGTTACTTTTAGTATAAAAAATAATGATAATGAACTTAGCTATTTTGGTAATTAATCATGCAGAATATAGTTTCATTATAAGTTTCTAACTGACTCCAGCCTCCCCATTCAAAAATTCTTAAATTCTATCCTCATACCACAAGATACTATAGTTTTAACAAAAGCACTAAGATCACCGTGTCATGCTAACACATTCCTCACAGTCAGTTATCTCATGGTGACTATGTCATGTGCTAAAACGCATTCTTTCCTCTAACCACATAATTGCTTTCACATATAAAACATCAAAGGTTTTCTCAAACGCCCTCATGGATCCTGATAGTAAAATGTTTTGTCTTTGAGAAGCCATATGTAAATATGATATCGCTTAAAAAAGAATATATGATTAAATTCTAAACACAGTGTTGCATGCCTACCACCAAGTAACAAACATTCAGCTTCGTTTTCCTATGACTGATACTGAGTTACCCACTATAAGCCTGCATTTCCAACCTAGGTTTCAGAACATGACTTGTTCAACTATAAAATCCTCTAAACCCTAAACTTGCGTAAAACAGACCAAACCTAAATCTACAATATAAATGGAAGGTCTACCACTCATATGAACTAATAAAAAAAAGTAGACTGCTTACCTCTCAAAACACAGCCATACCAGATAGACGAACCTCGTCCGACCTGAACATCGCCGATGATAGAAGCACTAGGTGCCACAAAGGCATCCCTATCAACAACAGGAGCTTTGTTGAATACGTTCATCAGCGTCCGATGCCTCGACACTGAAACAAACCAAATCCAACAATTAATACAGCTCGGGATTCAAAATCTACGCAAATGTAGTTTAGGTTTAAGAAAGTAATTGTTATTATATTATGAATTATCGAATTGCAGCTGAAAATGAAGTACAAATTCGTTGTGAAATCGATCCGATTATGAAATGATATGAAATTGAAAGAGAGGGATTTGGAGTTAGGCAACCCACGTTGTTCTTGGAAGTAGTAGTTGCCTTGGAGGCGGCAACCAAGGCGATCAAGGGCTTGGCCGGTTTCTCGGATCCAGAATCCAACGGAGTAGATTGCTTTCCCCAATGTTCCCATCTTCCTCCTCTTCTTCTCCTTAATCTACTTCAGATTGACGGAGATAACTGATTTCACTGATATTTTATCAGAAGATTTGAGGGATTTAATTTTTGAGCTGACAAAGCGAAGCTTTGACACTGGAAGAAAAATGGAGAGAGAGAGGACAATCCCCAGCGTCCCGCGACCATCCTTTCTTTCCCTACGGCTAATCGCCCTACAGTTTCTCGCTGTAACTCAATCACCTTCTGCCACGTGTTTCCTAGAGTTTCGTCGATGCAACATATGAAAAGACGTCGTCGTATCAATGCACGCTTATTACTTGCCTATTTACTGTGTTTTTTTCTTTTAATCTTCCCTTGCAAGAGAGAGAATTGATTTTTGTATTACCGAAAATAGAAAACTAATTTATGGTAAAAAAATTTATTTTCCTTTCAATATGAGAGTAATTTTTGTCGTAAATGGAGTGACATCATATTCTTCTTTTTTTATTGTTTTCTAATGAAAAAAGAGAGTTCGAATATGATTACGAAACACGAAGTATGATTATCATTGACTTTCTTTTTTCCGGTTCTAAACGTATCATACTGTGAACAATCTAAATAGATCAAATATGTACCAATAATAAAAACCAATTGTCTGACATCTGAATATGAAAATTCAGCTTTCATACTCCTGCAAAGTGCAAACCCCTATCAGTCTTCCGTGAACCCAACCTGCCATAGTATCATCCCCAATTCATCAATATATTGATTACATAAAGGAAATCATTTGGAAACACAACTTAAAACTTGGAATCTTTCCCTTCCATAAGCCGTAGACAATGCATTACATGTTATTAAAAGGTACAATATATAAGAAGTGCAAATATAAGGCACTATCAACGCAGAAGCATTTGATAAGTCTGTCCACCCTAATATTGTATCCAATCAGTTAAATGTTACAGCAATTCACCGAATAGTCGCACAGACAATTACTTCCTTAAGCTTTCAACGATGTAAGATGCATATAGATCCCTGCAACATGGAAGTTACTTGTCACACAATGATAATCATGGATAGATCACCAGAAAACCTGCTCTTAAAGGTCATAGAACGTCCAAAACAAAGTTGCAAAATCAAAATCAGAATGCACAATAATACTGATCAGAAACAAACTCACATGGAATACTTGATGGCTTGTATAGCAGTCTCAGGAGGCAGGAATTCTTCTACATCAACGTGCTTGTTCTCATTCTTTTTGTCTGTTATTCATGATCAGTGAAGGATATACAAGCACACAGATTTGACAGTATTAACTATTATTAAGCATTGCCAATAGAAAGTCAATAGTGACAGCAATTTGAATAACTGACAGGCAAATATAAAATGCATGCGAGCGGATACAGTCCTCAAAGAAGCGACGGATTTCAGCCAGACGATGAGGGGGAAGCTGTTTGATGTCTGTGTAATGACGGAACTCAGGATCATCAGCACAAACAGCAATAATCTTGTCATCCTTCTCACCCTGCAAAAAAGTATCAATATTGAATATGTCTGACAGAAAAGGAACAAGGGGAGGAGGTAAAAAATTGTGGAACTTGTGGCAAGATCATGCAGAAGTAATAAAACTTAAAACATCAACAATCTTCATTCAATATTCATGACTTATCATGGACACTGATTTGGGACTCAACTCAGGTAAAGAGAGAGCACAACCAATAGACAGAAGAAAGATGGTTTCAAACAAATAGTAGTCCAAAACAAAAGAAATGGGCAACATCCCTGGATAATGTATTATGGTTTTTGTTGCTTTCTCAACAGCCACAAGTGCATGTAAATATCCTATTCAAGTAATACAATGGCATAACGGGGAAGACAAAGCTTCTTACCTGATCAATCATGGGCATTAACCCAATAGCACGAGCACGAAGGAAAGAACCAGGTGACACAGGCTCCTATAAAGTACATATGAAAGAACCAGTTAATAAAGTTAAGCTGAAAGCCGGAACAACCTAACATTATATACATTGAGAAAGTCCATGAATCAAACAGACACTACCTGCATCAGTATCAGCACGTCCATAGGATCACTATCTTCACATATAGTCCTTGGGATAAAACCATAGTTGTGTGGGTAAACAACCGATGAGTACAGAACACGATCAACCTAATTATCAGAGAATAATTTGTTACTTTCTTAAGCAACAAGTACCTAATATTTTCATTAAAGGAAAAGGCCACTGTCTTAGCAACAATTAAATAAGTCTAAACAAAACAATAAACATAGGGCCACATATCAACAGGTATGATGCAGCATTTTAAATATATTTCATCATAAGTTTGATTGCAAGCATAAAAATCAGGACATTTCAACTTAGTTAAGAGGGGATATAAGTACATAAAAAGAATCCATATAACAGTTAATTCGTTCCAAAGATGCTAGCTACTGATTTAAGAGAAACATTGAATAAAATGACCCAGCTCTTTCTCAATTGTTATGAAAAACTAACTAATTAGAAAAATGAGAGCCTAAAAATTAGATGTATGGTATTATTCACTTATACTCATAAAAAATAACGCAAAAAATTCAACGATAAAATGCTCAATTAATTTTGAATTTTAAAGGAGAAATGGAGGAAGAAACTCTTACTTTTATAAGACCACTGGCTTTGTCGAGCTCGTACTTGACCTTGCTACCTTTGCTGATTTCAACCACCTTGAGAAAAAAAATAAAATCAGAATTAAAGTACAATTCAATAACGAATATCAGAACCAGGAACTAAAATTTTAATAACAGCTAATAAACTTAAAAAAAAAAACTTACACAGTTAAAAACTGCTGGAGCACCAGGTCCTGCATCAATATATGAAGCATATTTTCAAGTAAGAATCTACTATGGAATCTACTACGAACAAGTGATTTTATTAATTAATAGAAAGGAAACGTATACCGATCTCCAAGTCATGCCAAGGATGAGCAGCAACAGATCTTCGAGTCATTGAAGAAAGGATTCTTTCGTTGAGGGCAACGCGAGGGAATCCAGTGCTCTTCCCGCTTGTTGCTTCTCCGTCATTGTTTGCCATATTTCTTTCAGTGCTCAAAAAACTTCTTTATCAACCCAAAAACAAAACCAAAAACGCTCAAAATCATCCCAAAAAGATAACGATGAAGAAAATATAGAAATCAACGGATTCAAAGTTCAGAAAGTGATAACTTACAGAAAACGAGAGAATCGGAGAGGAAAAAAAAATTGAAAATGATTTTGATTTCTTTGAGTGAAGGCCTTTTATATGGAAGGTGATAGAAGAAGAGAGAAATGAGAGTGATGGTACTTCCTCTCTTTCTCTCCCCTCCGGCAGCGTTCAACGGCCGGTCCACGCTAAACACGGAGCGTTGGATGGAAATAAAGGTTGAGATCTGACGGCTGTAAGTACGGAGGAGTCGGAGCATTACTTTCTCTTGAAAATAAGAAGCTGATTCAGGTGATGGACGAATCGTGGCGTTACACCTGTGAGTGGTGGGCGACAGGTATTATATACTGTGCCCACGTGTTATCCACTAAACTGGAGTTTTAAAATGTTTAACGACGGTATTAACTTGTACACGTGGATATGCTGCTCGCTTTGTGATCAGCTCCTCCGTCCGTTTCCCGATCGCACCATTTTTGCTGAAATTTTGTTTTGGAAATTTCGATAATCCAAGGAGAAGAAATTAATCGTGGTTATCAAAGAATAAATAGGTAAATTAGAGGTATATATAATTGTATAAATTCTATTTAAAATAATGCTGTTTCATTACTACCCTCGATCTTAAATATTTGATTATAAAATGAATCATGACTTACCTTGAATGATAATAATAAAAAAATAAAAGTTTTAAATTCAAAACATAAATATAATGTTTTTGTTAGAACACATAATTGAAAAAAGATGAAATAATTTCAATATGTGTATCAGGAACACTGTTTTAAAATCTTCACATGTATACAAAAGATTACAAATAATAAATTTTTAAAATATAATAAAATCTAATGATTAATTACATTTTACATTAACGAAACTAATCTATTAAATATTTAGTGATATATAACAATATTATTAAACATTTATATGATTTTTCTACAATAAAATGACAAAAAAAATCTAAAAAATATTGTGGGAGGAAGGAAAACTCGTTGTTAGTTGCTTTTGTATTGTTTTAAAATAAAAAAATAAATAAATTCCCAACAACACACAGATGTTTATTTCAATAGTAATTATATTTTATTTCTTAAAATTTTATCATTTTAAATATCAATCTGACGCCTTTCAATTAACTATATAAAACGAATGTAAGAATCATCATGAGCATATAGTGATTATTTACTTCCAATTATCAGTGAAAAACATACGTATATTTATGAATATGGCAAGCGACCCACAAATATTGGCATTGTATGGTGTGATTGCTACAATTTTCACATGTGACAACCAGCTACGGGCCTTATCCTTCCTCACCCACCAACACTCCATGCGATTATCTTTCTTTTTCCTCAGCCTTTTGATCTGAGTGGCTACCAGAATTCCAAGATTGGGAATATTCTCTGCAACTGAGGAGACAAAATGGCGGCATATCCTGTGGGCTGCATCTGTTCAACCTTGGAAGATTTCCTTCATCTTGGCTTTTATTGCTGCAAATTGACCTGCTGCCATCCCCTGGGAGGAAGATCAGAATCACTCATTCATTCATACTTCCAAAACCAAATCGCAGCAGCACTAGACACATCACAATCCAAGTTCTTTCACAAACTATTATTATGCGAAGATCATGTTCATCATTTGGATTAAAGTTTTTTAAACATAATTGATGGTTATTTTTTATTGAAAAATATTCAAAAAATATTTTAAATTAGTAAACAAATTTTAATAATTTTTTATTTTTTATTATCTTTAATTAAGTTTTTATATTTTATTAATTAAACTATTATTTTTTATTTTATATTCATATGATATTAATGTAATGTTAATATAAAAGATAAAAAATATTATATAATCATGTTATTATATCACACTAATATGTCATATCATTACCAATTATAATATATTAACATATCATATTATCATCAATTATGATATTTTAATCAGTGGTACGTGATATACAATAAAAAGTGATATTTTGATTAAATAAACTATTAATCATAAGAGGTAATTTTGTTCAAAATAAAAATAAAAATATTTATTTATCTTAAAATAAAATTATAAATACTTGATTGAATATAATAAAATAAAAAAATTAATTTTTTTAAATAATTCAAAAAAAATTTTCTATATATTATGCCTTTCTTATTTATCATTTTTATCAAATCATATGTCCACGTGTCTATATCTTAAACAGTAATATATAACTTTTAAAAAACAATGAATTTATATAAGATATAGGTATATTACAAATTAAGGATGTCAACGGGTTGGGTACCTTATAATTTTGAGGTACCCAAACCCTAATCCTATAAAAAATTAATTACCCTAACTCTATTAACTACCCATTTAATTTTAAAATTACTATCTTAACCCTAATCCTAATACATTCTCACTACCCAATAATTACCATAACCCGTTTAAATACACAATTAAATAAAAAATTATTAAAATCTTTTTAATGGATACCCAATTACCGAATTAACTTTTCTAATTTAATAACTTATCTTTAAATTTATATGTTATATGTTTATACAAATAAACATATATATACTGTAATTAATAATTTTATAAGTTATAATTTTTACAATGTTAATAAAAAATAAAAAAATATATATTTATATTTAAAGTACATAATATATACACATACGCATTCATAAAGGTATTAATATTATCATATTAATAATTAGAGTAACTATACTTTTCATATATTTGTTAATTTTTAACAAAAAAAATTACTTGTAAAGTTGGTAAAAATTATAAATTTTTAATTTAATTATTAAAATAATAATAAAATATTTATAAATAGTAATCGGGTTCGGGTAACGGGTACCCAAGGGGTGGTACCCGAACCCTACCCTATTAAAATTCGGGTAGTGAAATCACTACCCTAATCCTATCTGAACTCATTTATAAGTACTATAACCTTGTTTAATCGAGTTGGGTATCCGTGGGTACCCTATAATAGGGTATCTGTTGACATCCCTATTACAAATTGAATTTATCGAGCTTTTAGATTTCAATTATTATTTAAATTTTTTTATTTTTTTATTTATATGCAATGTATTTATCTACTTATTGTAAAATTTAATTACTTATCTATTTAATAAGTGGTTGTGAAGATTTTTGTCTAAAATGCATTGATGACTACAATTAGTACATTTTGTAATTAGAAAAAGTAATGGCATGACATCACATTCTTATTAAAAATGTTAAATTGGATTTAAATTTCACTACTACATTTTCACTTTAAATCGAGTTTAAAGAAATGTCAAATTAAATATCTAATGGCCGCTATTAAGAAAAATTAGTTTTTTTCTAAAAAATAAATTTTGAGTCACTTCTTGTGAAAAAATATATTAAGATTTATCAAATTAACAATGTTGATTGTTAATATTTGTTATTTATCAAAAGTATCAAATATAATTTAACAAACCCTTTTCCTTAATAGAAACTTCTAATTAAAGATACGTAAACGGTTTGTTCAATGAAATTGATTATAGATATTTAAGTTTTTAAAATATCGAATTCTTCTTCTAAAAAAATTAAAACCGAATTGAAGTAGTTGTAATAATAAAAAAATCGAATACCGAACTATTTCAGTTAGTTTAATTTGATTATTGAAAACCAAACTCATAAAGATGGAGGGTAAAAAATGCGAGGATATGACAATTTTTTACAAGATTTCATGTTAATATTATTTTTTTAATTAAATAATAAAAAGGAAGAATTTTGTTTTGTTTTTCAAACTAAAAGTTCATTTATTTTTTTTAAGTATTATTCAATTCGATTAATTAAATTAAAAAAATTTAAAACAAAAAATCAAATCGATTAAATCGTCCTAGCTGAACATAATTAACTGAAATAATTAAATATCACACTGAAAAAACCGTACTCACTCCAATTTGATTTGAATTTACACACTCTTACTTTTAATATTGAAAAAAAAAATAGATGCTTCTATGGCTTGAAAGGCGAAAAGAAACGGGCAACTAGAGCCCACAAGGGTAACAATTTTCCCACACATCTCTGCTTGGCGGCCGCTTTGACTCAATACTCGCTCTTGTACCACGCTGCCACGTAGCGCATCTCTCCTTTTACGCAGTCATTTCCATTCCCACCGACTGCCGTAACCTCTTGCCCCTCTGCAAAAGAAAAAGAACGAGAAGAAAATCGAAAATGAGAGGATCAAGGAAACCTTGCTGAAAGTTGAAACCGTAAAATTTTTACCTTTTTCCTTGCTTGATTTCAACTCGAAACCCTAACGACCGAAACTTACGAACTGTACCGGTAGTTATGGAGGGATCGGAGAATGAAGGAGGTGCCGCCCCGATTGTGCGATGGAAGAGCGAATTCTCGAGGAGATTTCAGTATTTTCTCGATAGGTCAACGCCGCATACAATGCGAAGGTGGTTAGGGACGTTGGCGGTGGCGATGATCTATGTTTTGCGGGTTTACTATGTTCAAGGGTTTTATGTAATTTCGTATGGTTTGGGAATTTACATTTTGAATCTCTTGATTGGGTTTTTGTCTCCCCAAGTTGACCCTGAGCTTGAAGCTTTGGATGGGGCTTCTTTGCCAACTAAAGGTTCTGATGAATTCAAGCCTTTCATTCGTCGCTTGCCCGAATTCAAGTTCTGGTAATTTCTGATTTTGCTGTTTGGTTCATGTTATTACATTTATTAATGTTAATAATTTCCTTTCCTTTCTCCCCCATTAAAATTATATCGGAAAGTTTCTGTTCTCGTCTCATTTGTAGGAGAAAAAGATTAGCGGTGTTACATATTAAGTCAGCTGAAGGCTTAAAGAATCAAGATGCCGTATATGGTTGTTAATTGGCAACTTTCCCATATTAATTGGAACTATCTTTTATGGAGAAATTAGCCTTTTTGTATAGACATGAACAAATTCTAAACTGGTACTATTCCTTTTTGGTAGTTATAAGTAACTTAATGCTCTTCTTTGAAGTGAGATTATAGGTAGTTTTGGTGGTTCATTGTCGGAACTTGCTATGTTGGATCCACTATCTAAGAGCTTTCTGTTATAGTTGTGTGTAGAAGTTCAGCTTAAGTCGTAAGATGAGTGTTTCATATTTTTTCAGCTAGTTATGCAGCATTAGCTCAAAGGGTTTTTGATTTTATTTCTCTTGCTTGGATTGATTAGATGCAGCTTGTTCTTATGAAGTTGTTGCTTAATTTTAATTTATCCCATTTATGTTAGTTTTCAAGTTGTTGAGTTCTGTACTTTTTGCTTGTACGCTATTTTGAAGTATAACTGCACTGAATTTTCATTAATGGTCTCAGGTATGCGATCACAAAGGCTTTTGTGGTTGCATTTGTATTGACTTTCTTCTCTGTGTTGGATGTACCTGTTTTCTGGCCAATATTGTTATGCTACTGGATTTTTCTATTTTTCCTCACAATGAAACGCCAAATTCTTCACATGATCAAATACAAATATATCCCCTTTGATATTGGAAAACAGGTATTGGTTCGGTATTGTAAATAAGTTTTTTTACTTTCAGTTTTCAGTGATTTTTGTAGATCCTGCAATTAGGGAGATTTCTTCCATACCTCTTGGAACTTATATCTGTTCATTTTGACAGAGATATACTAAGAAGTCTGCGAGTAGTAGTGGTACACGAAGAGACTGAAAGGTGATTGGCTGATTGCAAACCCCAAAGTGAAATTTGGATGACAAGCTTGATTTAGCTTTTAGTTATTCCACATGAAAATAGAACATGCAGGTATTAAAGCTTGGAAACCCTTTAGGTAGGATTTATAGGTTTTAATTTTGGGTTCTCATGTATGTAGGTAACCAGTGTTACCTATCCTCTCAGATGGTTTTTTCTTTTATGTGATTATACTAGCCAACACTTATATAACCAACATGAAGGTTGTTACTTTGGGTTCTCATTTATTTAGTTAACCACTGTTATTTGTACCGAAGATGCTATTTTCTCAATGTGTGGTCATACTAAGTGGAAAATATAGCTGAAAAATATATCTTGAGATGGATATTGTTCTTCTGTTCTTCGATCCAGACCTTCCTCTCTCACATCTAGGGGATTGGGGGTCGGACAGTGTTATTACTATTGAGTTTTGTTTGTGGCACAATCTCGAAGGAACCAGCATTTGATCGAAATCCGGCTTATATAAGCAAAAAGTTTTTGAGTCTTGGGGACTTGGTTGCAGTCTAATCGAGACTTGGTAGTCAAATATGCTTCAGTCTAATACTCCTATGAAGTAGATGCAAAATCGGAACCGTATTTCATTCATTGATACAAGTCAAATATGCTTCTGCCTGACATTACCTGAGGAAGTAGCTTGAGCTCCATTGTTCTTATCCAATCCCTTCTGAGTAACATATTTTCGACAACAATACCATCAGGATTATGATCAATCTCGACCATATCAGCTCTTGAAGCAATAGAAAAACTCCTGTTCTGGAAAAGTCAGTATCTAGGTGCAACGAAATGATTTGCACAAAAAGCATAATTCGGCCCCAATATTACACAAACTGACGATCACCGCAACTCTTCCTATATATGCTCATAAACTTGGCCACAAACTCTGCAAAAAAATAATAGAAAAAAAAGGCAGAAACTGAGGATTCTTCTCGAACTCTGCGACAGATATAGAGGTTTTGAACCTCGGTATGTCCATCTTACCTTCTAATTTCAATAACGCACTCGTCCCTGTCGGTAGCCTCTTGTCCTGTAACAATAAACTCGAGTTACTTTTGCCTGTCTGCAAATCAGTGTAATGATAGGAGGGCGGAACTTACATAGTAAGCATGCCAATAATATAATTCCCTTTTTAAACCAGCTTCAACTTGCTTAAGAAACTGTTCTACCAGCTTCTGCATGTTGGGACAAACAACAATATAAGAAGAAATAAGAGATTTTCGGTAAGTTTTACATTGATTTATTCCGAGGTTTCAAATTCATCACCTGGAGGATCAGTTTAGGATGAACAAAATCCACAAGAAGTTTCTGAAACTTTCCTCGAATGAAGAATAATCTGACAAAATCGTATATGCAGAATGTCACTACTGTTTTCCTTCGTCTTTGTTCTTCTGGTGGGAAGAAGGAACAGATTAAAGAAAGAAAAGCTAAAAAAGCTTACCTTTTTTGTGATGGATCAGACAGGATTTCTGTTGCAACTTCTGTCAAGACCTCTTCCCATCCAAGTGGAATTGGTTGATCATCAGAAAATGGATAGCTGCATTGACAGAGTTATCTCATCTAAGAACAAATAGGGTTTGAATTTATTGGAAATCTAGGACGATTTGTTTCAATTTCTTACTTGTGTGCTTTGCAGGCTTCAAGTGCCATGATTGCTTTCCTGAGGTTTTGCTTTGATTTGGCAGCAATCTTAGCAGCAAAGTTCATGGATAGATCAAAGTCCTCTTTCTTTGCAATCTGAATAAGCACCTCCATGATCTGGGAATTTGACAGTCAGAGTGGTAAGAAGATAGATGTAAGCTCTTTGGGAAAGCATGTCCTGCTCTGATCAATACTACACAAAACATTTTATATGCTAGAGCTTAGTCAATAGATTCATCATTACATATTTTATCTAGGAGATCTCTCAATGACCAGTATTGGTCCCATTTTTTGCATGAAAAGCAAGAAAGGGGAATTTACTTTGTATTCATCCCTTGCCATCAAGAAGTGATTTATGATGGTACTGCAATACAAGCAGTAAACCTCAGATGCCATTCATCATCAAAATGGCGAAAATAGAGTGGGGGGTGTTCCACCTTGAGGACCTTAGAAAGGCAAACCATGGGCATGTCATTTTACAAAATGAAAGCAGTAAAGGTATATTGATATAACATGATTGCCATATACATTAAACTATACAAGGAATTGAGTTACACTGCAAAACTGACAGAGATACTTACTTCATGAGTTACTGGGGCATCTACATTTATAACTTTGCAGCGATTCTTTACTGATTCTAGGATATTTATGTCATCTTCACAGCAGAGCATAAATTTACAATAATCCGAATGACAGTCCATGATCCATTTTATCAAGTGATGGATATTCTCTGGTGCCTTGTCAACTTCATAAAGAACTATAACTGAAATAAACATGAAACCTTATCAGCTTGTAGTTGATTGCTTAAACTGTTTCATGAGGAAACTTGCTTGTACTGAAGAAACAAAAAGTTAAACCTTTGTAATCTGCCTTGAAATTAGCAGTGCTGGCTTCAGGGGTGATTGCATAATTGCTGCTTATTTCCTTGACTAAACCCATCAATGCATATTTAGCATTTGTTTCCAAGTTTACATTAAGCTCCACATGGTGAGCACTTGAAGCAAGTGGAACAGTTACTTCTGATGGCCTTTTGTCCTGTCAAGATTCAAATCATAAGATGTTGAACTCTAAATCTGTGAAATGTGAGATTTTCTTCACATGTTAAACTACAATTACATAGTACTATAAATGCTTGTTTGTTCATGAACTTTGAGGCTATGAAGAAATTAATATGTGATACCTGAACCGGGAATTGCCTTAATTCATGAGATACCTGTCAAGAAAGGGAAGAAGAAAAAAGGGTAGAGTCAGCTTAGGCATCTACTAAGTTTAAAATGGTGGAAAATAATCTGGTATGTTTTTGGATGGACTGAAACATACATTCCAACAAGGGTCACCGTATATTTCACGCAGGAAAGCCATTGTTAGTGCTCTTTTCCCAGAACCAGATGGTCCTTTGAACATAACATGAGGACAGCTCTCATGGGATACCTATAAAGTGCAACAAACAAGATAAGAAAAACTTTAAAAGGAATGCTGGTAAAAAGTATAGCAACAGGAATAGTGGAATAGCTTGCATTGCACAACTAAAACATTATTGCAGCATATGCAGTGTATGAGAAATCAGATGAAGAACAAAAGACTTTTTGATAAGCGACTTACAAGTTGCTTCAGAAGCTGAGCTTCTTGTTTGTGACAAGTGAATCCATTCAGAGAAGCTGGTTGATATTTATCAGCCCAAAATTGCCTCAGTTTTTCAACAACAAATGCTTTCCCAATGAAAGAGGCCTCAACAAATGCTTGCCTTTCTGGTGATTTGTTTGAGGTCCTGCAGGGTCCTCTCCTCATCACACAAGCAAACCAGGTCTCACCCTGGCCCTTTCGTCTATTGTATGTGAACTTCCCTGAGTTTACACTGCTATCGCTTATCTTACCACTTTCAGTGCTAAGCTTACCACCACTCTGTCTGCTAGCAGCTGAACTCGAAGTCATAGTTGTTCGCAATAAACCAGTGCTTGCTGAGGACCCTCCAGCTTTGGAATCAACATTTCCATTAGCTTTTGTTCGTTGATGGGAAGCAGAATCCTTTTGCGCAAACATTGGTGGCTTTGGGAGCAAATGATTTTCAACGCCACCATTATTTGGCAAGACATCCTTCTGCATTGCCAAGGCCACAGCATCACGAGAAAAGAAGATATCACCAGGCGAAATGGATTCTGTGCTTTCAAAAATAGCAGCACTTAACATAGGACCTCCGGAAATCTTTGCATTGGCGACCAGTTCATTGATTTCACCGACTGATTGTTGTTTCACCAGGGAAGCTTCTCTTCGCTTGCGTATCATATTCATTGAGATTGGTGATGGTGTCTTTTCCCTTCTTTGCTCTAGTTGACCATGACCAAGATTGTTCTGTTGGTCCTTCCCTCTACCTCTCTGTCTTGGTGGAGCAGTCGCTGATCGACGATTATAGTTTGGTTTTCCACTCACTCTACCAGTCTCAAGAAGCTCTTCGATTGTTCCTCTTTCTTCTTTTGTTGGAGTTCTAAGACTTTGCTTCCTGTTTAAACCAGCAATCTCACCATTCCCCATTTCATTACTCAATTTATGCTCCTCTCTCCCAGGTTTATAAGGAGAGAGATGCCTTCGGTACTCAGGTTTTGACAAGGGGCTGATATTTCTATCATCATCTCTCCTTGTCTTGTAAGGAGACTTGCTGCTATGTCTCCTTGGAAGGGGACTAGTTCTAGGTGGAGAGCCTTTATCATATTCAACCTTTGAAGGATGTCTTCGGCTGAGTTTGAAAGGGCTAATGTTTCTTGGCAAATTGGACTTAACTTCATCTGCCTCTGCAAGATTTGATGTTCCATTCTTTCGGTTGAGATCATGCCAAGGACTGTCATGCCATTCAGTCTCCGTATCTGACGGCTCATAACCACTCCGCCTTTGCTTCAATGGAGCCGAGGAATGAGGCTGAGAAGCTTTTCTGCTGCGTGGCAAGTTCTCCATTTCTCTGAAACTGAACCAAAACTCGCTCTTTCCCAACTTTTTATTCGTCTTAAACAATGTTAAAAAAATCTAGGAGGGGATGAAGATGGTTATTAAATTTAAGGAATCCGATGGTTACAAAGCATATGCATCGGTGAAGACTATGCCTTGGTGTGAACAGTTGAGGTGTTATCCAGCAGTTTAACAACTTCCATACTCTTTGTTTCCTGTTATTTCTAAGCTTCCTCCGAGGATGCCTTTGTCTCATCCTTTTCTGTCTCTCTGTCGCATTACCTACCAGACGAAATGTTGAATCTTTGGCATGGAATGTGTGCCCTCACTCTCTCCCTGGAAGCTAAAGCTGCTTAATTCCCCTTCTTGTCAATGCCATTTAACTTTGATTAATTTATTCTGGAGGAGATTCTAGTTGCTTTTCAGTAGTTCATATTCCAAAACTGTCAGCCAGGATGGTCTTCTTAGAGAGATATTTTAGTGTCTGCCGATTATGTTTTGGACTTTCCGAACACAGAAAACAAGGTCGGCTACTTTTGGTTGCATTTGTCTACTGTTTTTTAGCTGTAAAACAAGCTTACGCTAGAACCATCAAAAGGAAAAATTTTCTTGAAATTTTGTCGCCTGGATTGCAAACAAGTCTCAACCCAATCAAAGTTCGAAAAAAATATTATGCGACACCTAATGGCTTTGTTTGATCTTGGATTTGAAATAAAAGCTGATGTTGTTTTATGGTGTAGCTTGTCAAATGAAGAATCTGAACAATATTAATGCTCTTGGAAGGCATATTCTGTAATCTAAGCTTAAATTTTAATCAAACTGATCTTTACTAAAAATTCTAGATGACAGGAATTAGAAAGCATCATCCCAATTTGTTGTTAATATAGTCTCTACTGAATGTTATCTCAGTTGGAGCTATCTGTTACAGACTGTTGAATTGATTTGTTATCATCGGAAACAATATCACATTTGGCTCAATCTAGAGAAATTCCATGAATGAAACTTAAGGCTGATTAGATTGTATCAGCCTGATTGTCAGTTATTCTTTGCAGCCTGTTCAAGTACATTATCTTAGGCATGTACTGCATTTCTTCTCAAGCATACATTCGCCATATTTTTGACTAAGATTTTAGACAAACTGACGCAGGTATGCGTCAACAGTAAAATACTTCACTTCAGGATAAAGCTTAGATGCCTCTACACCAAAACAAGCTTCTATCTTGAAATTTGACGCCTCTCCCTTCACCAGCATAGGGTGGCCGAATGACAAAATGAAATTCCAGGGAATAGGCGCCTCTGCAGAAAACCAAAGCAGAACCATAGATTAAGGATTGCTAGCTTCTTCATATTTACTTATATCCAAGATGTTTAAGAGTCAGTCAAGTCCATCAAACTTTAAGCCCTAGTTTCCTCGTGCATAAGCCTATTTGACTGAGCTTAGACTAAAGTTTCAATTACTGCAATATAGGCACCCAAAACTCAATTCTGGATCATCAGGCCAAAGAAGCATTGATAAAGGACAATGTATTAAAGAATTTCTGGTTTGTACCTGATGAAACGGCTCAATAGCTTTGGCTTTGAATGCAAGAAAAAATTATTGGACAAAACAGCTTGTCATCCAATATTAAAAGATAAAATGCAGCTAATTCATGATAACAGCTAATTATGGGGTAGGCTTGTTCTATGTGGCTACTCCATAGTTCTGTTAGGTTGCTTGGGTAGTGTAGAGTTGGAATGTTGTGTACAGTTTTTGCGACTCTGCTCACCTGATATGTTATGATGGCGGCGGGATATGCTTTTGTTTTTGCTTTCTGGAAAGGTTTAGGGTGGGCTCTGTTTTTTTTTTTTCTGAGGAGGGTCACTAGCAGGCTGTGTGTGATCAGTGATCTCTTTGGTTTGTAAATCCTTGGTGGCTGGTGCTATGATGACAGAGGACTGTTATCCCCAAATAGGTGAGTAACAGACCTTAATCAAGTTTGTACTTCTCCCAGAGGTGAACCTTTGGTATCCTCTGCTCTGAAATAAACAACAACTTTCAAAAAAAAATTCATGATAACAGATAGGTTGGTGGCATTGTACCTTATCTTTTTGCCCATTGGCATTGTACTTATTTAAGATTGTTAACTTTGACTTAAAGCTTTCAATTTTAAACTAATTTCGCCAGTCACCATCAACTCCTTTTTTCATTTTTCTTTCAATTATGTAGTCTGATAATTGGAAATGAACTGTAAGGGTACTAATAGACTTAGAATTGACAACTAACTACCTTACAGCAGCTGGTATGAGTTCTTACCTTGAATGATCTGAAGAAGTTGGTCCTCGGACACATAACTTTTTACAAGGGTCTTGCCAATTTTCCTCTCCCATAGGGAGACTATTTCATTGAAAGACAAAACATTGGAAGGCGGTCTTATGTAAAGGATCTTGTTCAAGGTTCTTGGATCTTCAGCTGCTTTAATAGTGTACATTGCTATGTCATCTTCCTGGACAAAAACAGCTGAAACATGGAAAACATCATAGCTCTATCTGCACAACTCTGCAATTCATCTAAATAAGTTGCATCTACATGTTGAAGACTTGAAGCCATTCCCTCATAACCAGGGTACAATCAAAGCACAAGAAAGACAACTTATTGAAGAAAGATCAAAGTTTGTGCACATACCTTTGGGGTTGCCATCTCCTAGTATGACTACCTTGTCCCTCGGTGGAACAGTGGCATTTTCCTGCATTAAATTTGGCAAGAAATGCCCTGCAAAGGCATTGGATGAGATATACGTGTATGGAATCCCTTCAGCCTCGATTGCTCTTCGAATTTTAGCCTTAATCCTCAATATGCTTGTAGCTGGCTCTACTGCATGGACACGGTCTGCATCCATGCCAAACTCTGATGGAAGGAATCTCTGAAACCCACCATTTCATTGTCACAATCAAGCTCTCTTGCTTCTTCAGTCTGACAAAGAGGAACAGAAAATGCAGAGAAAATGATGAAAGTGAAAAAACTGAAACAGCTTGCCTTGACATTTCCAGCTTCTTTGATGGCTTCAATTATCCTGACTTGATCCGCTAGCTGTTGTGTGCCTACTGTGGAGATCACAATATCAACATGCTTGATCGCCCTCAACAAGCTTTCATGATCATAGATATCACCCTGTGATAATTGTAAAAGCACCAAAATTGGCACATAAAAACTCAATAAGACAAAAATTCCAGAGTTCAACTCCATTAAACTGATGAAAATTATTCCAAGTCTAAGAACATACGTAAAGTAGTGTTACTCCAGAGCCTTTGAAACACTCTATCAGCTTTGCCTTTTCGGGATCTGAAACTGTTCTCTCCCTGACCAATAGAAAGGTGGGGTGCCCCACTTTGGTGCTTGCCTCCACTATGAATTTGCCAATATACCCGGTTCCTCCAATTATCAAAATTTTGCTTTTCTCAGCCATGTCAACTAAACAGAAGAGGAAAACCTGCGGTTTAGTTTGAATAAAGGGAGGCCAGTGAGTCTCAGATAAGAGATAGTAGTTGGAATTATTAACAAAAGGAATTTGATTCCTTTGCTTTAATTAAAAAAGTTTGAAGGGAGGTATGGTTAGTCCATCTTTATCATGACAGTCCTCTCTTCTTGGCTTTTTATATGTAGCAAACTTTGAATTTGTGTTTCTTATGAAAGCTTGCTTTCAGGGACATAAGGAACAATAACAGTAGTCTTTTTTTTTTCAAGTTTTATCCAATTTTGAACTCAAGCAAACATTTGACATTATTAGTGAAATAAGCATTCCAGCTTTTCTAGATTTATTTGATCCCAGGGTTCCCTTTCCTGCTTGAGAAAGTCAAAACTTATGAAGATCTGCGATAATCTGTTTCTGCAACATAGCATAACTGAAATCGATTATTGTACTATAATTACAGATACTGCTGAATGCGAAAAACTTATCATACTGCTGAATGCCTTTGTTTCCAAGAAACCTCTGATAACCGATGATCAATCTATCTTGCATATATATGACAAATATGTAGTGCTTCAAGAATTAACTTCAATCAATGGATTTCGTGTTATCTCACAAGTAAATCTACCATCAGGGTGAGTGATGATGCCATAGAACTGGACATCTTCACACTGTTTGGAGAGAAGATTTTGCTGCTAGAGTTGACAACCAGTCCTCCAAAGCCTTATTAACAAGTTCTGGAACTTCATCGTGTGGACAGTGCCCTGCCTGTAGGTTTACAAGAGTTGTGTTTGGGTAGAATTCTTTGATTCGGGTAGCCTTGGCAGGACCCACCCAAGGGTCTAAGTCACCCCAAAGCAACAGCAGTGGGCAAGTTAGCTTGCTCAAGAAACTGTCTAGAGTGTACTCAGTTTGATTCAACATGAACCGTGTCATTAACCTGTGGATAATCAACAGAGTCAACATTGCAAATAAAAATGAATGTAGGGGAAGACTCAGAAGATAGGGATAATAGAGAAAGAGAGATGCATAACTGTACATAAAATAGTGTTAACCACTAATTTTACAGACACCATTTTCTAAATGCTTCAAGCGATCAACAAGCTATTGCAGATCTATGTTACTCATTTTCAGGCAAAGCAAACAATTCAGGCTATGAGGAACATTTTGAAAGGTCTAGATAAGTATTCAAATAATTGACATATACGAATCCTTAAGCATACCCGAGAGTTTTCTTATTAGGACAAAATCAGGGAGCCCATTTACATGCGTACCTATAATACACTTCTCCAGCATTGGGATCATCTGCTGGCAATTTTATTGTTTCCACAAGATAATCGTCTACATTAGAGGTATTGATATACACCTGCATTAAGAAAAAGATTGTGACTGTCATCGTAGGACATGATGAATACAGTTTGACTTCAAGAACCTCAATTGAGTACAATATTACAAAAGTATGGGAGATAGAAAAAAGCCATTCTCCTTTTCATGACGAGTCAGTTAGAAACATTGCTAAATGAGCAGTATCACCGGTGGCTTGATAGCTTTAAGGAACTGCAGAATATTGCTGATGCTATGTCTTAGGGTGCATGTAAAGTTTATGATAGATATTGAGCTCATGAAATAATCTAAACCTTCAAAATTCCAGATAAACTTTATAAGGAAGCCTTAAGTAAATAAGGCTGTAAGTAACATACATTTTTTAGGACAGATTCAATACGAGCAGGTTGCTTTGCTTGCCAGAACAAAACCCCAAGAAATACACGCTGGAAAATTTCCTTCAATGGCTTTAGAATAAATTTCTGTAAGACTGTTTCCTCTGGTTTGGCGGTTTTAGCCTTTGTGTCTCCAAACTGTCCAGCAGAGTTCAGTAATGCCAGTCCAACAACTTGTTCAGGCAACCCCACTGCTGAAACCAAAGCAGTAAACCCTCCAAGACTGAAAATTTACCATGAATTACAGAACTGTTACTAGGTATGTTGTGTCAAAAGAGAAATTGCAATAAGAATGCTGAAAATGGTTAGATTTAGCACCATAGAAATAAATTAGAGGTCTATTAATTCACCACCAATATCTAGGATGTAGGGATAGCATATGTGTATCATGCATAAATGCAATTTTAACTAGCAAAACTCTAACAAATTTGCAGCTTATTCCTTGAATATGAGACAACAGCATGTTAAGAGTCATTTGTTGTGATTAGTGAAAGTCATGAGTAATGAAAATTTCGTTTTATCACGTCATTTGATCATACACAGGGACGTGGAGAGAGAAGAGATGACTGTTTGCTTATTTGTGGTTGCTACCTGTTTCCAACTAAAACTGCTGGCTCTTTTACTATCTCCTTCAAAAAATCGACCACTTGATCTCTCCATATCATTGCATCATACTCGATAATTGCTTTCTCGCTCCACCCAAATCCTAGCAAGTCCACAGCATAAACTTTGTAATTTTTAGCCAATTCAGGTATGTTATACCTGCAAATTTGAAAAACAGAAAGAGCATTTAAGGCAGATATGACTAAGAACCTGAGATCAGAACACTTTCACTAACATAACAGTAGTTCAAATACAATTAACCAAATATGTGATAAGTATTTTTGTGCTCTAAGCCGCTAACTTCTCCTTGTTTCGGTTCCACCAGAAAAAGGCAATTAAATTTCAAATTTAGAGGTACACTTTTCAATACTATTTACTATTCAAACAACTAAAACTTAATCCAGAAGTTCCTAGCTGCTTGGGACATTGCCATCCTCTTTGAGGGAGAATTAGTACCGACAAGAATTTTACAGAAATCCCCCTTTTTTTTTTTCTATTGTTTCAATAATCATGATAGCATTTACGCTACATCAATAAATGAGCTGATAAATTAAGTATATCTGTGACTGATTCATGTGATAATGAGCCACAACCTAAACAAAGATGAGCATAAGATGACAAACCTCCAATGGAAGGCAGAAGCACCAAACCCATGAATAAGAACAATAGGGAGCCCTTCTCCTTGTACTACATAATGTATTTTACGACCACGCCAGGTCCAGAAATTGTAACCCTCTGGCTTGAATGGTAATCTCTCCACCCCTACAGAAAAACATTCAACCTTAGCAAGTTCCATTTACGCAAAAGAAAGAACCTAATATTCAGAAACAATTAATCCAAACATCATCAAAACCAAATGTGAACAAAACCTAGTAATGCTCCAGTAATAGCAAGGTCCTAGTCTAAATTCTAAAGACAGAAGTTACGAAAAGATCTCTGCTAAACGCACTTTGCATCACTGAACTATCTTGGAACCTCTCACCATTCACCAATATTGATAGTTACCCAAATTACAGGAAAAAAAAAGAAGAATTCCCATTTTGAGAAACAAATGATTGAGTGAATGAATGAATGCATAAAGATTATAGAACGACAAGAACTAATTGGCTATAGTTAAAAGCTGACCTTGAACAGGTTCAGTAGTCAAGGAAGAGCCTACGACTGAGACACCAGAAGCAACAATCCCCTTTAAAGCAAAACCTCTCCTGTTCATCTCACATTTGCTTCCTTCAAGTGAATGGCAGACAGACACGGATAAAGTAATCAATTCAAAACAGAAATAAAAGTCAGTCAGGAAATAATAAGTCGAAGATTAGAGCTCAAATTGGCTTACTTGGCCGATGATAGTTTCTTGAAGGAGCAAAAAACCTGTTAGAGATTGGGTTTAAAAACTCTGCTCTCACTGAAGGTGGGACTGCACATTAAGAAGACATTCTACTTCTTCCAGAATAGTTCTTACACCCTGACTAAAAATGAAGAGGGACCTTTAATTACTGGTCTAAGAGCAGGAGAAAAAAGGGGCGAGAACTTAAATGAGAGTCAAAGAAAAAGAGAAAAAGGGCCAAAGGGGATATTTTAAGAGTTGGTTTTTAACGGTCAAGGTTCCAAGCCCGCGAGTTATGTGGCTGGTCTAACTTCCGGAGTTGTGGCAAAGTCCAAGCCATGCACCAGATTTCGATTTTGTACCCAAATTTCCCCTATGAACTTTCCCTATTTCCAGGAAATTTTAGATCATTTTACTGTATTAATGCTGGTTAAGAAAATTTACTGTCTCAAAATATAAAAGAAAAACCGTTAAATTTGAGGAAGTCTGGTTGCATTCTTTAATATGCAAAGCAAGAGTTGACCACCTCACGAATGCTAACAAACTTTTTGCCCAAAATTTTTCTAATATATATATACTCTTTAATTCTTATACACTTTGGGATACATTTTCCTTCTGGTTATCTTCATTGATCTTTTCATATCCGATACCAAAAACAGAATTAAGCAAGTGACAGACTCTAGAACTTCCATGCCATAACCAATCAAAGGTGGCTTTGAAGAGGAATTCCAATTCCAAGTACATAGAATATCTTGCACAGAAGGCCAAATATATATCTAATTGTACCAACCTCGTCCCCTTTTCTCTAAAAGAAAAAAGTCAATTTTTATAGAAAACCATAAGGATAATCAATGAAGGAAGAAACTTCCTCAACTTTAAAGTGTTTGAGCCTAGCGTCCCATCAAAACTACACGAGTAGCTGCAATAGGCTATAGCCATCTCAGTTGCCTACTAAGGTTTAAACTTTGTCATTTGAGCTTCTTGGCTATCCTTTCTCGTTTCCTCTTTTGCTTTCCCCTTCTTTAGTTCTTTGTAGATATTTTCAATGTGGCAGAAGTCATTATATAAGCATCGCCCTTTTTTAAGCCCTCAGCTCAAAGTTTACACCATGAAAGCTGCTTCCTCTAACACTCTCAATTTTTCTTCAATTATCACCAAAACGACAACAACACCATCATTTCCAACTAAATTTACAAGAACCCATTTTCTTAAACTCCCGCAAAGGTTCCAAAACGACGCCTTCTTGAGAGCTTCAGCTAATCCCTTTAATTCTTCATTTCTCTCCAGTTCTTCTTCTTTCAACGCATTCCTTGAATCCAATGCAAATGACACGGTTTTATCTTGGAAGAAAGCGCCGGCAATTGTTGTCGGTAGAGGTGGAAAAGCTGAGGCTTTGGGATGCGAAGACAAAGTCATAACGGTGGTTCTTTTGGGATGGCTTGGGGCTAAAACAAAGCATTTAAAGAGATATGTAGAATGGTATAATTCAAGAGGAATCCATGCGGTTACTTTTGTTGTGGAAGTTAACGAATTGCTGTGGTTTGATCTGGGTGTAAGGCTTGAGCAGCGTGTGTCTGAACTTGGAAATGAGTTGGCCAGGTGGGTTTTGGAGAAAGAGGAAGATGGTCGTGAAAGGTGCTTAATTTTCCATACTTTTAGCAACACTGGGTGGTTGGCGTAAGTTTTTATGAATAAAGGTCTTCTATTTCTTTTCTTTTTCTTTTTTAAATTTTTGGTTGTGGATACTAAATTCTGGCATTATTTGGTTTCTTGGCAGATATGGTTCACTTCTTGATAGGTTTCAGGGACGAGAGGGGTTGAAAGAGAAGATAAGAGGAGTGATTATTGATTCAGGATCAGGGGACCCTTTAAATCCTAAGGTTTTGTTCTGTATGTTGATTCTTTGGCTTTAGTTATGATGTTTTAATGTTAAGTAGCTTTTGATTGATGATTGATTAATTTTTACTTTTGGAACTTTAAATTTTAAAAGCAAGCTTTATGTTAAATTATGAGCTTGAGTTCGTTTGCTGATATTACTTAAGATCAGGTCTAAACAGAACACAATGGCTTATAAGATTTAAGTAGCCACCTTATGCAATGGGAAAAGGCTTAGGTGGTTGTTGTAGATCATCATCTTTCTTCCAGGCGATCAAAGAGAATCGTGATTAATCTGGCTTTAATTAAAGAGAACGAGGATGAGTCCAGGTTCTCCATAAAACATTTAGGAATTTCTGTTGCTTGGTGGCACTACTCTCTTTTATGGTCCAAGTTACATCCATGTATAATGCTTTGGTTGCTCTATTGTGACTCTTATATTTACGTATTAGCTGTAGAAAGGACATTAGAATGGGTGTCAGTGGGAAATTATCATATTCACTCTATAAAATATATGCACTAACTCGTGAAGCAGATGCAAGAGTGTCTGTCCTCTGGATGTTCAAATAATAGGGCTTTAATATCTTTACCTATACCAACTTTGGTCAGAGTTCTATAATACTAAAATTTTGATTTTCACAAGATCTCCGGAACTGTACGAGGTTTTGAAAGGTTAAAGATGTGGCATCAAGGTCTGTGACTTGGAGCAGTTCTGACATGTTTTTTATCCATCTTCATGCTCGCACTTTTATGCTCTCTAGAGGGGAAAAAAGGACTCATCCTACCCTAGGATATTCACAGTATTTAAGCGGAATTGTCATTTTCTTTCTTCCTTTTCAAAAATCTGGGAAAATATGTGTTGTCCCCAGCATTAAAATGAAGAAAACTAGTTAAATTTCTTTGACCTCACTTGCCGCTGTATAAGGGTCTAGGTTCGTTTTTCTGCCTTTGGAATTTTTACATTCATTTTGATGAAGTAATTATCCTCATGTTGAAAACTCTGGCCTTTCCAATCAAATCGACTGAGAAAGGTATTCATAATTCACATATTCTCTTCATCTTTGTAGGTCTGGGCAGCTGGATTTGCTGCTGCTATACTGAAGAAACGCAACTCTTCAATAAATGGATTAGAAAGTGCAGTGAGTGATTCAAAATTGCTGAAAGAGGAGCCTGAGATGTTTGAATCCGTGCTGTTATCTGCACTGGAAAAGTTCTTTGCATTCTTTCTAAATATGCCTGATGTGGACAGGTAGGTTTTCCCTTTATGCCCTATATTGTTAAATGACCAGAAATATGCTTTCATGGCTTCATACCATGCTATTTGCCATCTCTGAATATGACCAAATATTGTGGTTGTGGTGAATAACTGATTGATGCTGGCCATCATTTTTTCCTCATTCTGCAGAAGGTTAAGAACAATCATTAATGCTATCATGGAGCACCATCCTAAATGTCCTCAGCTGTATCTTTATAGCACAGCTGATAAGGTCATTCCATATAAATCAGTCGAGTTGTGTATTGAGGAGATGAAAAAGAAGGGGATAAAAGTATTCTCCTTTAACTTTGGCACATCTCCCCATGTCGACCACTATCGGACATTTCCCAATATATATTCATCGGAGCTTCATAATTTTTTGGAAGAATGTTTTGCTATTGCTAAACAAACATGAACCCTCCAAGTACTTGAATCCATTTGCTATTCTTGTATTTTGATGTTTCCTTCAAAAATCACTCCTAAATAAAACCTTGCATTAGTGCCTAGCTTATCAGTACATTCTTTTTAGTTCTGATAACCTTGTAGGCAGAATGTTTGATGGAAACCTGAACTTCACTTATCAAGGTGATGCCATGAGATCATGGCTGAGTGCTTGTAAATTGTAATGAACAATGAAGTGGTGCTAAAGCTGCAAAAGCTTTTCTTATTTTGAATATATTTGATTCTTAGAAGTTGGTGCTATGGAGTTCTCTGCTGTTATTACCTTGGACAATGAAGATTATGGCATCAGGCTTTTGATCTGCTGCCGTGGATGTGAGTCTTTATGGTTTTATATTTACAGTGTATCAAATATAAACCCCGAGTAATGAATGGATGTTCTCCATTCATCTCCCATATATCCCAGTGATCTTAGTGACCGGTGACAATAACTATAACTGCTAATGACATTGTCACATTGATTTAGAACTAACTCTCTGGACCAAAATCCTTTCAAAAAAAGAAAAAAAACTCTGTGGACCAAAAAGTTGGGCTTGGAAGTACCTGCTTGAAGGACAAGGCTTACCCGCTAGCCAAGGATCAAATGTCGAACTCTGCCCTTCATACAAACAGAAAAAAGATGGGTAGAGCCCACACCACCAAACAGACATAATGATATATTTAATACCTTTGGACAAGACACATTAACAAATTATGAAAAGATACGAAATTAAATAAATTTAAATTTACTTTTAATATATTTCGTATTTAATCATATTTAATATATTTAATTAATCGTATTATCATATTTAAACGTACATATTTTACGTGTTTATCAACTTATTAAAAATTAATAGTCAAAGACTATTTTTATCTTACTTAAATAATTTTGATTTTAGTGTTTAGAATTGTTTATGGTTGATGATGTGGTTAATAATATGTATTTAATTATGGATGAAAATTATAGATGATTTTAGATATTATGAATATTTTAAAGTTAGATGTTAATGATGGATTTTATCATATTATATGATAATGAATTTTATGTATGCTATTTATGTTAAAATTTATTATATTTGATGTTATTATTATTTTGTTTTATTATAATTATTTTTGTAATTATTAATTTTAAATTTAAATAATAAAATTATATTTAATTATAAATATTTTTATTTAATCAAGTTAAATTTGTTAATCGTGTTATTAATCTTGTCGTATCTTATATTGATATGTTTAATAAATATGTTAATCATATCATATCGTATTACATAATTATTAAATATATATATATATGTACATGTTTCAGATTTAAGATATAAATATTATTTATATCGTATTTATATTTAATCTTAATATATTTCATATTTAATTATACTTTATATGATTAAAATGCAAAAATATGAATTGATAGGTTTACATAATGATAAGGTAAATTCAAATGTCTGAAGCACCCATGTTCTTAATGCATGAAGAACATTTGTTAGGATGCAATGAAGCAGTAACTAATGTCTTAATGCACTCTGTAAAGCTGGACAGATCAGGTGTTTCATACAAAATCATCACAAGCGAAAGAACAAACACGTGCTTGGTTATAGTTCCAAACAAAAAGTTCTCGGAATTGTCGTGCCATGAGAGTCTAAATCATGATCTGCCAACAACAACAACTAGATTGATAGCTAGACAGGTACCTGAGAGCTGAAAGGCTCCTACTTACCCTTCCTTTTTAAGTTAAAAAACTCAGGTGGAAGCTAGAAGTCGTCCAGGTTCGGTGAACCTAATCCAAGTCAAACTATACTATTTATCGTGTAGGTTTCTTTTTATTCTGGTTTCATCATTGGGTCTTCTGAATTGAAAGGAAAGAAAAGCAGAAGGAAAAAGAGAAAGAAAAAGCTCCGTCTCTTATTCTATCTCTCTGTCTTCTCCCTGTTTCAGTTGTGTACTTGTCTGATATAGATGACGATTCCGGAAGACCAGAAGGAATCGACTTTGGTGAATCCAAAACTATCTCGGCCAAAGTCTTATGGCGCCGTCGTTCTTGGTGGCACTTTCGACCGCTTGCACGACGGCCACCACCTCTTCCTCAAAGTAACTTTCTCTCTCACTCTCTCTTTATTCTTATTGGCTTATTGTTATTGTTGTTTTGCAATTTACAGTAACTTTATCCGAATATTGAATGAAAAAGAATTGTGTTGGAAATAGTCAGCGGTGGAGCTGGCCAGGGATCGAATCGTAGTGGGTGTTTGTGACGGTCCCATGTTTACCAAAAAACAGGTAATATTACTAATTTAACATGGAAGTTATTGGCTTTTTACTCTGAACTTGATTTGCTTGCTTTAAGAAGGAAAAAGAAGAGGAAGAGTTTTTAATGGCTGAGGTAATCCTTACTTTCTTTCTCTGCAGTTTGCTGAATTGATACAACCCATTGAGGAAAGAATGCGTAATGTTGAGAATTACATCAAGGTAATGTAATGAAACTACGAACGAAAATCGGGTTTTAGTCTTTTGATAATTTAATTGCTGTAATTTTGCTTATATCTGTGCAGTCTATCAACCCAAAGCTGGTGGTGCAAGTTGAACCAATTACCGATCCCTATGGACCTTCAATCATTGATAAAAATTTGGAGGCCATCGTTGTCAGGTTTGTCATTGACTAACATGTTCTTTATCATCTATCATAATGATACAAAGTAGCCAACTTTTATGAGAAAACAGAGTTTACTCATAATTTTACTCTGCTTTTGGTTCTTCTGCTTTCAACTGCGGAAAAATTGGGTGGCCTTTTTTTATTCCATTGCTTCTCTGATCCTTGCAGTTTTAACCTCTCTTTTACCTTTTTAAAATTGCCTCCTGTATATTTGCAATGAATTAAATCAATGATTTGTCTGTGTTTACTGTTTATAAAAGTTGGAATCGTTGCCTAACTGGTCTGGTTTCTTGACAGCAAGGAGACATTACCTGGTGGAGTATCAGTTAACAAGAAAAGAGCAGAGAGAGGCCTTTCACAGTTAAAGGTTTGTTTTGCCTGGTTGATTTCTGTCCTGTAAGTAGGATATGAATGTAATTTACTAATTCCTGAAATCAACTTTGGAGGTGAAGTGAGGCAAATATTCTTTAGAATTTCATGAAATTTTGTCCAATTCTAGGCCTTAACATTGTGCATACTCTGCAGATTGAGGTTTTTTTTTTTTTTTTTACTCTGCAGATTGAGGTTGTAGATCTAGTTTGTGAAGAATCTGGTGAAGGCAAGCTGAGTTCATCAACATTAAGGAAGCTTGAGGCTGAGAAGGCCAAAAACCAACAACCTGCACAATCTTGATAATAAACTGATATGATATCAATGGCTTGAAAAAAAAAAGCTTGTCAGATTCTTTTCCCTTTTTTGTGGTACCCCCAACAGTAAAAATTGTATGGGGAAACCTGAATTCAATACAATAAAAGCATGCATGCATGTTTCTTCTTCTCAAAAGTAGCAACATCTTGAACACAACAACACAGATAGATAGAACTACAGTCTTTTGAGATGGATGATGATGATCCCTCATCATGAAATTTGTAAGCAGAGAGGAAACTAAATCAAATTTTAAGAACCAATTCTTCTTGCTCTCATTGTAATGAAATAGGAACTTTACTTTGTAAGAAATCTTATTAGTAAACTGAAACCTTTTCTATTAGCAAGTCATGTGAAGCTACTTTTCCATTCCCTATAGCAGTAGGCGCTCAAAGACCAATCCAAAACCAAGTCATTTGCTGCAATTTCCTATGTTTATTCAGCATCTTTATCCCTGTTTCTTCCTTTTCCTTTCTCTTTTGACAAGCGAAATTGGGTTAAAGACAAACAAATATCAAGGAAACACTAAAAAGAGAACTTGAGAAATTGTTTTGAGAGTCGGGGCAGGGTTGGCACAGGAAATTGGGGCAGAGGATTTCAATTCCTGACTTGTTTTGAGAGTCGGGGCAGGGGATTTTGATTTCTCGAAGACCAGTGAAACGAAAACAGGTGAATGAATGATATTAAACGGTTGCGTTTAATGTATAACCTATTTTGGCGGACTTTGATTGCCTCCTCCAATATCCAACGGCTATCCTCTGATAAACGAAAATTTAAAATTCCGCAATTGAACAATCGCGTTCCCTGATTCACTTTAAACTCCCACATTCAACAGTTTTCTTTTGTATCTGGCTTCGATCATTCACCTCCAAACCTCATACACTTACAGAGAAAAGATAAACAGAAAAGGAGTCTTTCTTTGGCAAGTTAGGAAGCCTTTTGACACTCAACAGAGCAGGGCTAAGAATTCTCCTCTGTTTTCTTGCAATCCCATTTTCAGGTTTTCCTTCTTCATTTCACGGCTCTTATATTCTTCATGGGGTTTTTTTTTTTTGCCAAATAAAATGGCTTATGTTTTTCCCATTAAATATTTCATCTCTTGTTTCTTTATTCATGCAATCGTCTCCCTGAGTTTGTTTTGGTTAACATGGTTTACTTAGCCTCCTGAAGAATCATTGTAAAAGAAGATAACCAAGAATCTTTAGAAGTTTATTCATAAAAGGGTTCGTTTCTCTTCATTTACAACCAGTGGGTTTTCATTTTTTATGCTTTTCCCCCCTGGAAACAGTTTTCATTTTCTATTCTTGATTGTTTGGCAGGAGGGTTGTTTGCAAAATTCTTGCAAAGATGAATGATCTAATGACAAATTCGTTTGTAAGTTATGTGGAACTTAAGAAGCAGGCACAGAAAGACCTGGAAGCCGATCTTGATATAGAAGAAGGCCAAGGCCAACTCAACCCCGCAGATGAAAAAAACCTCTCTCAGTTCTTCGAAGAAGTGGAATCAATCAAAATCACGATGGACGAGATTACCAATCTCGTGTTTGATCTTCAAACCCTTAATGAAGAAACCAAGTCCAGTCACAGCGCCAAAGTTCTTCGAGGGTTGAGAGAGCGAATGGAAGCAGACACGGTTTTTATTCTTAGAAAAGCAAAGATTGTCAAGACAAGGCTTGAATCACTCGACAGATCCAATGTAACCAGTAGGAGATTATCAGAAGCGTATAAAGAAGGGAGTTGTGTTGATCGAACCAGGATGTCGGTTACCAATAGTTTGAGGGTTAAGCTTAGGCAAATGATGAATGATTTTCAGGCCTTGAGGGAAAAGATGATGTTGGATCATAAAGAAGATCTCAAGAGAAGATACTATAATGCCACTGGAGAGTTACCGAGTGAAGCCGTGCTTGAAAAGGTAGTTTCAGGCAGTGAAAAAGATCAATTATTTGCAGAGAAAGTGGAAATGGATTTAAGGAGCAAGGAAAGGCATGAGGCTATGTTGGATATTCAGAGAAGTTTGCAAAGGCTGCATCAGGTGTTCCTTGACATGGCTGTTCTTGTTGAGGCACAAGGTGAAAACATGGATGATATTGAAGAACATGTGGCCAATGCAGGTAATTTTGTCAGTGGTGGAACCAACAGCCTTTACTATGCAAATCAAATGAAGAAGAAGAAGAAGCAATGGGTGTATTGGGTTTGGGCTGTTGGGCTGATTGTACTTCTAGTTTGCATTATTTCCATGTTAGCTTCTTGAGAAGTACAAGATCAGGCAACGTTTTGGTCACTTTTGAAAGGGTTCAAGTTCTGTAAATTCGTTCATCTAATTTTCTTTTGATCAAATTTCTTTCAGTTACTCTTCCTCGCTTTTGGAAGTGACTGAGACAATGTTTTGCGTCTTGTTGTCTGACATTAATGTCCATCGACTTGCTTCGTTGAGTTGCTGTCTGTGTCTGTTCTCCTTTCTGGCTTTTGGCTCTCTTAAGATTGATCACTCTTCTGTAACATCCACCTAGTGGAGCACCAGAGAGATGGTTTATTTGGTGGTTTCAACATTTTGAATAAATGTGGAATAATTTCAGAACACATCAATTTGTAATTTCATGTTCCATTTTTTATTGAATCAGGCTTCTGCCTTTTTAATAACAAAAATTTGTAGTATAATGCTAATATCCACTAAACATAACTGATCTTGCAAACTTCATTTTGCAAAAGCGATAGCTTGACGAAAGATCAAAAGGGGGCCCACCCAAAGGTATCACAAACACTGTGTGGGGGGAAAGATCTGAAAAGGAAATGTAGGGATATTTTTTCTCGGGTATGGAAAAACCTTATCCACATTGATAAATTAAATTGAAGCCAAAGGAATTATTGCTCAGTTTCATTGCATTAGTAACAAACAAATGGCATCCATCACTTTAACTCCAACAAAGCAGCTCTCCCTGGAATCAAATGCCACGCAGACCCTATCTCTGCTTGAACGATGTTCGAGAATGGAGGAACTCAAGCAGATTCATGCACAGATGTTCAAAACAGGCCTTGTTGCAGATACCATCACAGTGAGCAGAATCCTTACTTTCTGTGTGTCTCCAAAATATGGTAATCTAGAATACGCCCAGATGGTTTTTGATAGAGTAAGCAGACCCAACACATTCATGTACAACACCATGATTAGAGGATACTCAAGAAACAAAGAACCAGAAAAGGCCTTTCTTCTGTATCAGCAAATGCTCTGTCATTCAGTTCCACACAATTCCTACACTTTCCCGTTCCTGCTTAAAGCTTGTTCCAGCTTGTTAGCCATTGAAGAAACCAAGCAAATTCACGCTCATGTCATAAAGTTAGGTTTTCGCTCGGAGGTTTATGCCACAAATTCCCTGCTTCATGTCTATGCAACATCAGGCAGCATCAAAGCGGCTCGTCTGCTATTTGACCAAGTCCCTGAACGAGATATTGTTTCTTGGAACTCGATGATTGATGGCTGTACAAAGTGTGGCAAAATGGAAATTGCATATGAATTTTTCAAGGACATGCCGACAAAGAATGTCATCTCTTGGACAACTATGATTTCTGGCTATGTTGGGGCTGGCATGTACAAGGAAGCCTTGAATTTATTTCATGAAATGCAGATTGAAGGTGTGAAACCTGACAATGTGGCCCTGGCAAGCACTCTCTGTGCTTGCTCACATCTTGGAGCATTGGATCAAGGCAGATGGATTCACGCATATATTGACAGAATAGGAGTTGAGATTGACCCAATTTTAGGCTGCGTTCTTATAGACATGTTTGCAAAGTGTGGTGACATGGAAGAAGCTCTAGAAGTTTTTAGGAAAGTGAAGAAGAAAGAAGTCTCTTTATGGACATCAGTAATCTCTGGATTTGCAATTCATGGCCGTGGAAGAGAAGCACTTGTCTGGTTTGACAATATGCAAAAGGTAGGAATCAGCCCAAACCATATCACTTTTACCGCAATTCTGACAGCATGTAGTCATTCAGGACTGGTTGAAGAAGGAAAATCCTTGTTTCAGAGCATGGACAGAGTTCATAAACTTAGCCCAACAATAGAGCATTATGGGTGCATGGCTGACCTACTAGGTCGGGCAGGGTTCCTGAGAGAAGCAGTGGGATTGATAGAGAAAATGCCTGTAAAACCAAATGCTGTCGTTTGGGGAGCACTGCTCAATGCTTGCCGGATGCATAAAAAAGTTGAATTAGGCAAAAAGATAGGAAAAATCCTAATTGAAGAAGATCCAGACCATGGTGGCCGATACATTCACTTGGCAAGCATTCATGCAGCAGCAGGGGACTGGGACCGAGCAGTTGAAGCAAGGAGGCAGATGAAAGATCGAGGAGTTTCCAAACTTCCTGGGTGCAGTGCAATCAGTCTCAATGGGGTTGTCCATGAATTTTTAGCCGGAGGCCAGTCCCACCCACAGATGACAGACATTTACCAAATGTGGGATAGTATTGCAGAAAGACTTGAAAAAGAAGGATATAAACCTGCATTGGGGAATCTACTACTTGATCTCGAGGATGAAGCCAAAGAAATGGCAATCAATCAGCACAGTGAGAAGCTGGCTATTGCATTTGGATTGCTTGGAACAAAACCAGGCACAACGATTAGAATTGTCAAGAATCTTCGGGTATGTGAGGAATGCCACGCAGTAACAAAACTTATCTCCAAGATATATGATAGGGAGATTGTCATGAGGGATAGGACCAGGTTCCACCTTTTTAGGGATGGCAAATGTACTTGTGGAGATAAATGGTGAGGAGGGAAAGAGCACCACATTATCTACTCACTAATTAATACAGAAACTTGAAATTACATTATTACGAACCTTGGGTAGCTAGAAAGCTTTTGCTTAACAGGAACCAAAATCTTCGCCACTAAAAAAACGAAACAAGGGAGTGCACTTATTCTATAAACTTTGAACACTGCACAATCTGTACTTCAGCAGTTCAGCCAATGCTAAGATATTGTTTAGCTATCCAAGCTTGTTCGGGCTCTAGCTGGACCATTCCAATCTAAGTGGCCATGAATAAAAAGAAAACATTAGACAGTAGATAATGCCAAGCATATCAGGAAGGCCATCTGAAAAAGGATTTCAATCAGCAAGCCACCTCCCCTTAGAAATAGGAGTTTCAAACCATTTGACATGATCTTTTGTAGCAAGAACATAGTGACCAGCGCTGACTGAACCATTATTAGCAAGCCCAAAAAGTTGAATCAAGAATACAAACCCAGCTTCCACCAAGTTCATCCAGTTACAATTGAAGAAAGTATATAAGTACCTTTGCATTTTCAACACAAACAAAATCTTTGTAACATGCTTCCATCTGCAGATGTGGGTTCCACAAGACAGAATCTGACCAACTGCAAGGGCAAAGCAGATGATTGAGGAAAATTTTGACTCAACTCTAATAAAACAGAGATGTGAGAGTTGAACTTGCATACTTTGTATTCCTGATTGATATTACATCACCTAAGCCATTATCAAGGTGCAGCTCCTTAGGAGCATCAAGGTAAATGCAATCTACAAATCCAGGAAAAGTGATGGCATCCCTGAATTGTAAATATAACAGTTAGAAAGAGCAGCAAAATTGTTTTTCTAAGAATCTTTAAGACTCGTATTCTCAAATAAGTTGGCTAAAAATTAGAAATATAAAGAAGACAGAGTTGATACTAAAAGTAAGAACACCTAACGACTACAAATTTCTTTGGTCCTAAGTACAATTTCAATCTGGCATTGAAAGATTTGAGTAACAATGCAACCCTGCAACATTCAAAATTCAATATCAAGAAAGTTAGGAACCTAGTCACTGTTATGCTATATAAAAGGAATATTCTCAAGAGATCTTAATAAGCTCTCTCTATCACACCTACAGTTCCAAAATTTGTACTGAAACTAGCCTCCCATTATAGTTCTGTGCATAATATACTGACCTTTCCTCCCTACCCTCAATTGGATTCTTAGGATCTGGATCTTTATTCAGAGTTTTGCAACCTTTCAAACCTCTCACTGATACCCCTGTTATAGATGCCTGCATCAAAATTTTTAATATCAATTTCTAACTAGCTTCATTCAAGTTTAAAGGCAAAGTAACTCAGACAAAACGCATAAGATATAATACACATGTGTGCATGTGTGTGTTGTGCACTGTTTTCCTTTTCTCCTATAAACAATTCTAAATTCCACTTCTTGCATTCTCAATAAAAAGAAATCTCCACACTATACAAAGAAAATGTTAATTTGGACATGCCAGAAGAACTGCATCCACCAACCATGGAATTGTAATTATAGGTACTTACACGAAAATAAGTATGCAAGGCAGTGCTGAAAAAAAATGGCTTATTGTCTGTGTTTGTAACTATTAGTTCGGTGGAAATGCTCTTTGTATTTAGAACGACCTGAAGAAACAAAAATGAACAAACTACCAATTCAATTAGTAAACAGACAAGCTATAATTGCATAGGTGAATCAACATAAGTAGTCTGGACTTGTCCAGTACCTTTATACTAATGCATAAATCTAACAACTAGCTTAGAAAGTACCATTGTCATCATGCAGAATACCATTGCCCATACTGGTGAGTAATCAATTACTGACCTTATATCTAGTGTGAAAACTGAAATCCCACATGGCACGGCTATAAGGACCATCTTTTAGCTCAAGAGTTACAATAGGATTGCCTTCCACATTTTCAGACTCCACAAGGGACCAATCCATATTCCTTGCAAATCCATGCTGTGAATTACATAAAAATTTCAACAATTTAAACAAAAGTAGAAGATAGACATAAATCAATAAAGTAAATTAAAACATAAAATAGTACTAGTTCAACTGTTCCTTTCTTTTTCAGGGTGGTTTTTACAGGCATGAACTAAAGATCAAGAGTGGAAGAAACCACTCAGATCAACTTCATGGCAGTATGTAGACTACCCTGCAGATCCTAGTATCATTCTCAAAGAGGATAGCAACTTGGAGTAAAATATGGCCCTTTGTCAGGTCACCCTGTCAGGGTCATACTAGCACCGCTAGCCAGTTCTCACTAAACTGCCACTATCAGACCTTGTTAAATGGCTCACAAAATGAAACAATAAATATGAAATGCAGTAACATTGATGAAAGCTACTACAGGTAGACAAAGAAAATTAGCGAATTTTAAAATTTAGAACAAGAATTATAAGGGCATACCTGCTGCATTGGGCCAGGTCCAAACTGTGGGAAACAATGTGGAATACCTCCACTATCCAAAAAAAAAAAAATACAGTCAGTATCTGCATGCATTCCAATTCATCATTACAATGAACTACATTTTGTGGTAATGAAGCGATTTAGAAACAATTGCTTACAACCATAATCTACTTTTAATCAGATTAATTTTAACTAGCTTTACCAAACATTTAATGCCAGCTTCACCCAACTATCCAATGGCTTATTTTGAAATAGAAATAGCTAAAATCTAAGTAAAGAATGTGGTGGAGAAATAACCTGATTGGCTTCTTTTTGTCAAATACAGCATCAGGCCGCACAAAAAGAAGGTCTCTTCCACTTGGGACTTTCCAAGATGTAATGCACCCTCCAAATAAATAAATCTCAGCTTCACTACAACATCAAAAACAAAAATCAAAACATTCACTCCATCAAGGAACAAGCAAGTATATCAAACAATTCCTTTCAGACCCATCTCAATAAAAAAAAATCCTCACCAATTAAGCAGCAAACCTGGGGAGTTAGATGAATTTGAAAAGACCCAGAAAAGAAAATTTCACAAAAAATGCATCATTTTTGAATATTTAATAATTTGAAATTTACCTGCCACCATCAGAAGTGAGCACAAGCTTAGGTAAATTGCCTTCCCCTTGTGTTATTTTGACCCCCAAAGACACAGCTTCCTTGTTTGAAGTTGCAAAAGCCATGCCCGCGTATCTGCAGAAACAATATGAACTCTGTAGGCTTCAAAGCTTAAAACTTTTTAACTACTAGACGTAAACTGCATCGTTTCACTTCGGAAAACATATGAGAAAACAGAAACTGACCGCTTAGTCGGGCGTAGATTAGGAGAGTTTAAGGAAGGGACAGAGAATGGCATCGAAACCATCGCCATTTTATTCGATTTAAGCAGAAGGGTCAGCGCCAAAATGCGAAGTGAAGTGGATGTAACGAGAAAGTAAGTCACTCAAAAAACCAACGATCGGGTTTAAAGCTTTGATCATTTTTGTCGTTATGGCATGTTCGTAAATATCCGCATATTCCTCCCCCTTATTTATTTATTTATTTTTATTTACTTTTTTTTAATTTGGTTTGTGGAGGATGATGGGCCGGGAGAGTGGATTGATCTATCTTTACTGGGCCAAGGTGAGCCTCTCCCTAGTGGGCCAACCTAAGCTCCTGTGTTTTGGGGATTTGTCTTTCATGGGCCGACCGGATCACCTGTCTGACCATAGGGGGGATTTTTCTGTCTTTTTTGGGCCTCTCTGAGTGCCTCTCTGCACTTCTTTGGATTTGGTTTATTAAACATAAGTATTTTTCTAAAAAATACAAGTAAAGAAAAATAATAAAATAATTATTTTCCTTTCAATAATTCATTGCAATTGCTACATAACTCAAACTTGAAACCTTTCTTGGAGTTTATTACAGTTGGAGTGTCAAACAATTAGAACTTTACAATTACCTTTTTTTTTCCCTTAAATTTGGTTCCTCAATACATGTCCTGCAACTTTTGCAGAAGGTATATATTTTGAAGCAGAAAATAAATTTTATACACAAACTTTTTTTGGGCTGAATTTTGGCAAACTTTTCAACAGTTAGCATGGTGGCAAATCCTTGGGTGCAGGCAGAATGGATTGATCAGCTCCTGGTCCATCTTCAACCACAAATGCCATTTTCAACCCCCAGCCGGTGTGCAGCTCCAAATGACAATGCATAAACCAAACACCTAAACCAGGAAAAAGAAAATAATTTAATCATATGGTTACTTTATTAATTCTAGGCTAACAATTTTTTTGTTCTGTGGTTACTTATTCTAGTCTAACATGGATACCTGGATTGTCTGCTCTAAAGCGAATGGCGGTCCAACCCCCTGTGGGAACACCGACTGTGTTTCTTTCCACAGGGTCAACCAAGTTGTACTTAGCCGGGTCTTTGACAGGATCAAAATTCCCGATACCAGTTCCCACGACAAAGAAGTTATAGCCATGGAGATGGAATGGATGTGACTCAACTGTTAGAAGATTGGTGTCTTGCAGCACTAGCTCAACTGTAGAATTGTAGGCAATCTTGCTAAGCCTTGTTCCATGTGCGGTGCCAAGATTGGCCGTGAGGGGTGCACCGGTATAGTTGAAGGGTTTAGAGGGTTTGTCAGGGAAATCAGTCCGAAAAACTCCCTTCGTATTGAAGTAATGAGCTTGGAGAAGTCCAACTTCGGGCATTACGAAAGAGATGTTGTTCAAGGAGGCTAGGAGTCTTGTTCCATTTACGCATGTTGGGCAAGGATCTTTGCCAAAACCGATTGTGTAGAAGAGTTTTCGATCAACTTTAAGGGGCACATTTGCAGGAAACTTCGCGGAGTTTAATCTCCTTAGCTTTTTGTTGTAGCTCAAAGCGAAAGTTGTGTCATTGGGAACTGGCAGTTGGGGAAGGGTTGGAAGAACAGTGTTAGGGATTCCCTTGTATTGGAGTATCCCTGTCGCTGTTTTGTTGTCTATAGGGAGTGGAGCATCCATGAAAGGCCTAGAAGCCATGAAATATCTGCCAGGCATTTGGTTGGCTTGAACAAGAACGTTCGTCGTTTGCCCTGGTGCAATCAGTATAGCTTGCGTGATGAATGGCTTTGTATAAACTGCATCAACCTCAACTACTGTCATGTTGTGACCAGCAATGGCAAAGAAAAGCTCGTCGTTAAGGGCCGCGTTAATGATTCTTAGCAAGTATGTCTTGCCTGATTCAACCTCCATTGCAAAAGTATCTAAAAACATTCAGAATTGAACAGTGAGCATTGCATGTAAAACAATTTATAAGGTTCCTCACTCCTTTTATATCTTCTGCACATGTTATAAAGCAACATTTTCTTGAAGGTTCTGCAACCATAACTTGAAAAAAAGATCGCATAGCTTCATGTGATGTTATTTATATATGCTATGGCTTGAAGTCTCTTCTAGCTAAGTAACTATGCTTACGTTTCTCGGAGCATGGAAAGAGAGGTCCTGGCTTCCCGTTGATTGTGTGTGCATCTGACATATTCGGTGGCAAGCCCATGTTAGTTCCTTGCTTAGCTATCTCTTCCACATCTTTGTGCCACCATTCCCCTGCGGAATGAACAAACAGATTTTGTAGCTAGCTTCAAGATTTACTAAATCTAAAACTCCAAATATTTTTCAAGTTCCCAAGGAACTAGTTAAATCAATCAAAATGACCCTAGAACCGACCTAATATAATGATCTGTTCCATGTTTGGCTGCGGGAATGGAAATGGGGTCCCTTCTTTTGGCATGATGACAATTGCTCCATACACCGTAGCCCTCAGCCAAAGAATGTGCGCATGCCACCATAAAGTTCCTCTCTGCCCCGTGACATTGAAGTCGTAACTGTAGCTATTCCCGGTCTTAATTGGACACTGTGTTATGTAAGCTGGTCCATCTGCCCAACCATTTCGATATTGCTTCAATCCATGCCTGAAGAGATCACCAAGCAACAAATTAAGTATGAAGGAATTTTGTTTGAAATTTATTTTCGGCATATAGTTTAGTGAATCCCTACCAGTGAATGGACATGTTATATTTTGCTTGGTTAGTAACATTGACAATAACTCTGTCTCCCTCCCTAACATAGATTGTAGGCCCTGGAAACCTCCCATTTACAGTTACAATAGGCTTTGCATGGCACAGTCTGCTAACGTTCTTCACTTGGATCTGTTTAAAAGACATCATATAGACCTTCAAGTGGAACAGCCGAAGATGCATAAAATAAATGAGAATCAAATATGAAATGTGCACTTCTGATTTGACTCACATCAAACTGGTATTTCTTTACAGCAGCTTCTGCTGGAAAAGAAATGAATGCGAGGAATCCCACAAGAAAAAGGGTCATTGTGGAAATGGAGCCGCCTCGGATAGCCATTTTTCTAGGCAAATACTTAATTATTCTGTGTTTGTGTGGATGGGACATGAAGGTGAAAATATGAAGTATTTATATAAAGCTAAAAGAGGGTAATTTGTTAAGGAGGAGGAGGAGAAGGGAATGCAGCTGATTAGGTAGAATTTGCAAAGGGGTTGTCGTATGTCAAAGCTTGTAAGCAAAATACTGAAAGGAACTTCAGGACTATTGACTGGCGTAGAGTCTTAGATTGCTTAACAAAGATGAATTTTTTTCAGAATCAGGGTGCTTTAGTTTTAGTTACCCCATTCCCGTTTTTCATGGCTTCTCCAATTTGATCTTAATGTGATTGAAAGATTTGGGATTGAAAGGTATATACCAACCTAATCCCACATACAATACTAGGCTTTATCGTTAAGGAAAAGGAACACTTGTAGGTTCTGATACTCCAAAGGCACTTTTTAATATCCATGGTACAATCATCCTGCATGGTCATTTCTAGTTCACATAAAATGTTTTTGGTCACATGTCATTCTCAATAGGCATTTCTCTTTACCAATCAGCTGCTTCTCACGGCCCCAGTGAGTCCTTTGGAAATGTCAGAATGCAGCTCTTTACCATGGTTTATCCATTAAAAAACTAATTCAGAAGGCTTACTTGTAAGCACTTTGTTGCATTTCTTTTTAAGGCCGGTTTGCTTATCTATGGTACATTCCGTTATTAAGATGCTTTCCAGAGAAACTTTGTATTGCTTGTGACCAAACCATTTTTCAAACTAGAAAAGTAAAGATGGAGGAAAATCAATCTTAAAGTAAAGAAATGAGACAGTCATGCAATAGTACTTGAACTCCCTAGTCCATAAAGTAGAACCTCTGTTGCAGGATGGACAATCATGAGGGAGCCGCCATTGTTCTAGCAAATTTTTCTTTTCTGCATTACAGCTCTCTGCCTCTGTAAATGAGAGTCATTCAAATGATCACATGGCTAGCTTTGCCAAAGGTGCAAATGTGCAGGCAGGAGGTTCCTTGTGCATATAGACAGAAAGGACATATATGGATACATGTATTTGGGGCAAAAAAATGAGAAAGTGAGTCCCATCTGCTAGTGAATAGAAGCATTGCCCTGTGAAGACGAGTTCTCCATGGCAAGAGAAAATGTAATGCTTATTTCCCCTCTTTCCCCTTTCTTTTCTCTTCCCACAAAGAAACATTCTAACATAAGCAGGGATGGGAAAGGAAATCACAAACTCCTACGGCAAGAATACAGTAAAAGAAAAATGAAGATTACATCTTAATGCTGACTTTAGTTGACATGAAACTTGGAGTTTTGATCAAGTGAAGATATCGTAAGTCCCCTTTCTCCTAAACTAGATTGGTTTTCATAAGTAACAATGCTTCCAATTATTAATGACAAATAAAAAGTTCTCAATGGCAGCCTGAGTTACTCTGTGGACTTCACCAAAACCTTGCCCATGATCATTGCTGACACACCAGAATCTACACTCCTCAGAATCCAAGGAGAATCTTGTTGATCAATGCATTTCCTAAGGATAAATACACAATCTATATCTTTCTTGTCCTTCATGAATAACATATAGAATCATCAATATTTGACCATTGAGAAGGAAATAACAGAAGAGGATTGGTCCTCTTGGGGTATTTCAGATTAGCTGGTCAGCTCAGGCCATCCCTCGAAGATATCTCAGCTAGTTGAACCTTTTTTTGGTCCAAACCAACCCCATGACACAACTCACATGCATAATTACACAGATCTTGATCATGTGGTTCAACTTTGACCAATACGAAAAAGATTGAGGGAAATTAGATTTATGTATGATCTTTCAATCAATTGGGTAATAATAATTGAGGACGAATGGCATTAGCAACCAAACTAAATGGACAAGGAAGAAAAAATGCAGACACGAGGGCACTAAAACTAGAGGCAACCAGATATGATTCATTAAAATCATAGATTGACCTAAACAGACAAAGAACACTCTGACAAAACTTAAATTAGTTAAAGAAAAGATGTTTAGTTCCCTCAACCAATAACCATAACTTTAAAGAGACAGATTCCAGACATGGGTTTTGTCTCTTTCGGCAAAACAAGTTCGTTTTTCCTTCACCTTTGTCAAGATTCAGCAACAAAGACACTGTAATTCCTCTCCTTATTTTATATATATTTAATTTGATACATGATTTAAACATATATCCGGGATATGTTTCTGGAAGATAATGTTGATTAAGCTGTCAGTGAAAATCACTTGTACCTTAACTGGTACTATATTATTATTATATGATTTACAGCTTCCGAAAATTCCCTTTTTCCAATGGACGATGTGGCCATGTCCACAGGGCATGTCCAACTGGAAGGTAGCGGCAGCGGCAGCAGGGGAGAGTTGGGATTGAGGGAATGGGTGGCTAACCTTATCGAAAAGAGCCAATCCCCCTCGATTTTTACACAAAAATTGAGGAGCTCCAAAGCTTGAGCAGTCCCCTTCATCCAACTAATTCTTAGTCTTCATAAAATCATAGAAAAAGTATTAGTATATGTTGAGAGAATCCATGAGCATGAAAAGAGAGACATGGGATCCACAATCAACAAAAAGCAACTTGGCAAGCAGGCCTAGGACGTGGGAATTTGCCCCATTTTTCTTCTTTGCCATTAACGTGCATGCAACTATTGCCCGGTGGTTATCGCTTTGGTCTCCACTCTAATGACATGCCTCGTGGGTGTAGTACTGTTTTGGCCCTTCAACTCGAAGCGCGGTACAACCAAGAGCAACTTGGCAAGCAGGCCTAGGACGTGGGAATTTGCCCCATTTTTCTTCTTTGCCATTAACGCGCATGCAACTATTGCCCGGTGGTTATCGCTTTGGTCTCCACTCTAATGACATGCCTCGTGGGTGTAGTACTGTTTTGGCCCTTCAACTTGAAGCGCGGTACAGCCAAGAGCATGCCACCTTTTCCATTTGTTGCGTGTAAAATAAAAATCACCATTGTTGGTGAGATTCTTAATAAGCTTATCAATGTCAAAAGAAAAGAATATTTGAAGTTGGACTGGAGAGAGGAAGGTTAGGCTGAGGCCGACTCAGTCTGGTTTTGCTAGAAACTTGTGAACGGATGACGTCGTAATCTCTTACCCGAACGTGGTCCACCGAGATAAAATAAAGAAATCATTCCCGGGAGTAACAACCAAGCCCACTGGCCATCGGAACTGGGCTCCTGCACGTGCATCTGTGGACCTTTGCTGGGCTCCGATCTGACGTGGGACTCCCACCCATTGATCGTCGTCTTCTTCCTTCACATGGCTCTAGGCTTTGACCCTACAGAGCTACGGAGCTAGGCTTCTCCCCTTTGGGGTCCCGCACCGTCTACGTTTGCCTTGAATCACAACTCGATTGACAACTATCCGAAGTGGCAGGTAAGGTTTAGCCCAGGTTCACCCACACCCTCACGTCACGAACCGACGGGGCAGATCCCAAGGCTGGCTCTACCCGCGATGCCATGAATTCCCACCGGGGGCCATTGTCTCCAATCTTTGAGGCCTGGATTCGGTTCCCATAAAGCAACCACACATTTTCTATTGTCAATGATTATTATTGGGAAGACAAGAAGTGGAAAATTATTGGGATTTTACGATTTTTTTTGATTGTTTGTATCTATGGATTGTCAACTTGAACTTTTGTTTTTGATCTTGTTACCCATATTACTCAAATTGAAATTTTGAATTTTACATTATAAGACCACTCCACTTCCTTAGAGATTTTGGAATCTTGTTTTTCTCTCGTGTCCTGTCGGAAATTGTGTGCTATTATTTACCTTTGTCTCTGTTTTTCAGTTTTCTTTGGAGTTTAGTAGTTGATGGATCTATAAATGATTAAGCATTTCAATTCCTAAACTGTTAAGTTAATTTTAAGATTTAATACTAAATTCTTATAAATTATATGAAAATATTTTCATTTTAAGTCTATATTAATATATTATTTGAGTATGAATTCTATTCATTAATGAATCTTATCTTCAAAGATTTTTGAATTTTTATTCACTTTATGAGTAAATAATAATATATCCACGTCGTACAAGGATTAAATAAGTTCAGATAATTCAATTAAAAAATAATTATACCCTTTATTGTTAGTTTCGAGATAAATTTAAATTTTTAAATTTGAAATAGACAAATTTAATATTTATATTAAAATAAACTATAAAAAGAACTATTTTTTATTAATTTTGTTTTGATTAAACACTTGAGCCAACCCTAATAGATGGGATTAACCTTTCATTAAAGGTACAACATCCCTTAACTCATATATACTTAAAGATTGTAAATAGAGGATTTGTTCAATAAAATTTCTTTTTTATCTTCTTTTTTAATATATATAAAATTTGAAGAATTAATTAGTGGGGAAATTGATTTGAAAGCAGTAAAAAGGTCTCCCATCAAATACTGATCGGGTGGGTAGAAAAAAAGACATATCTCCGGACATTTACCTGATGGATTGCCACGTGTCTTCAACAGCACGCCTTTTTAACCCAATAATTCGTCAGTCCCAGTGAGAAGAAGAACCGTGAAATATCTCCTCCATTAAAAAATAATTAATCAAAAAATTGCTTTTTATATCTTGTTTTTTATTATATTACTTAATTCTAAAACAAAAAAAAAATAATTAATTAAAAAAACACTTTGGATCCGTTTTAAGTGAAAGGGCTTGTTCTTAGGAGCAGAAGAGAGAGAGAGAGAGAGAGAGAGAGAGAGGGAGAGAGAAAGAGGGCGCGTTTTGGCTCACTGATCTGGGGAGAAGACTGTGGTGATGGCGATGGCGGTGGCGGGGGTGGTATTACACCGGGGCTGATGGTGGTGGCGGCACCGGCGTTAGCAATGACATGCCCATCTTCAGATTCCTACTAAAAGTAAAGTTGGCACCTTTAAATTTTTTTCTATATTTACTTTCCTTCCGATCTGATTTTTTTTGGTTGTGGTGTTGATTGACCTGTGGGACCCTAAGAAATGTGGGGATGCATCTGAGCTGGTTCAGTTCTGGGTTGATTTGAACCTGTTGGCTTAGAGCTGGTTTCCACATTTTTATTTTTTCTCTTCTCAAGTCTATAGCTTTTTTGGGTTGATGATTCAGGTAAGAAGAGATTGATCTTCTTTTTTGCATTTTTTATGTCATTTATTGGTTGTTGATCTTTGGGTTTTCTTTCTTTTTTGTTTTCTGGGTGTTAATTATGATTAAAGTTTGGATTTGTGGAGTTTGATGTGATGGAAAGTTGCTTGTAGTTGAGCTGAGATTTGACTAGTGGAGAAAAAGTTTATTCTTTGAGGTGTTTTTCTTTAACGTGTATGTTATATATTTGCAGGTGAATGTTGAGAGATTGGATTTGGTTTGCTTATAAAAGATGTCACTAAAGAGTATTATGCGGGAGCTAAAGGAAATGAAAGATGGGATTGGGAGCATATCAAGGAGAGGAGGGGGAAGTAAGGTTTGGCGTAGCCGGATTAGATCCCATGTTGCTCCTGATCAAGCACCAACGGGATCTGAACTCGTAGAACAGAGCCCGTGGGCGAATCTACCGCCTGAATTGCTCTTGGATATAATTCAGAGGGTCGAAGAGAGTGAGACAGCTTGGCCTGCTCGAGCTGTTGTTGTCTTTTGTGCAGCAGTTTGTAGGTCTTGGAGGGAAATCACTAAGGAGATTGTGAAGACTCCCGAGCAATGTGGAAGGCTCACATTTCCCATCTCATTGAAGCAGGTTATACTCTTTCGCTGTTGTAAAAGAAAAAACAAGCCTTTTTGATCCCTTGAGAGTAAGATACTGCATATTTAGGTTTTAGCTAAATTTACATTTAAGGGGAGGAAAAACTTGCACGTAAATATATCTATTCTGTGGCCTTTCTACCATGAAATGACTCTGGCTGATAGTTGCATATATATTTGCTACACAGTCAACAACTTTCATGTTTGTGTCCGTGAATAATTGGAGTGGCTATTTTCTTATTCTTCCATTTTAAAAAGTTTGTTTATATCTTCTGTTTCTGCTCATGAACAGCCGGGTCCTCGCGAGTCCCCGATTCAATGCTATATTAAAAGGGACAGAGCAACTTCAACATATTCTTTGTTCTATGGTCTGGTGCCTTGTAAGTCATCTTATTCTAACGTTCTTGGCTACTATTATTCATGATAAATTTAAACTTATGGATGTACCTTTATACTTGTCATTCTTATCTGAAAAAAATTTGCTCCAATTTTTTTTTCCTTTTAATTGGATTCATAAAGATTTTGTGCTAGGGAGTCAAAGGTAAGTGTGGTTGTATGCTTGTTCTATTGTTTGGTTTCTTTGAATGACCTAATAAGATGACAGTCTCCATCTGTTTTGATTGGAAAGTTGGGAAACAGTGTACCATTCTTTTTCGAAGTAACTTTGTGAGATCATTGGGGTTACTTGGCTTTGGAGTTATGTTGCTTCTTTTACATCCTTTTATCCAAATAATATATTCAAAACTTAAAAACCTCAATGGAGGTATCACTATTATGAAGCTTCCTCACGTTTTTTGGGGGGTATTTACTTGTGTTGCTTCTTTGATTAACAGCTGAGGGAGAAAATGATAAATTGCTGTTGGCAGCAAGAAAGGTCAGAAGGGGAACATGCACAGACTTTGTTATATCCTTGGTTGCAGATGATTTTTCCAGGGCCAGCAATACATATGTTGGTAAACTAAGGCAAGTCTCACCATTAGATTTGTTTCTTATGTTTGTCTGATTATTTTCTCTTCATATCTTATGATGACATGTTGAAAATTCTTTTCAGGTCTAATTTTTTGGGAACCAAGTTCACCATATATGATAGTCAGCCTCCATGTGACTCAATAATCCCATCAACTTCCCGATCAAGTCGTAGATTTCACTCTAAGCAGGTGTCTCCAAGATTACCTGCATGCAACTACAGCATAGGTACCATTACCTATGAGCTCAATGTTCTGCGAACACGAGGACCAAGGAGAATGCATTGCATTGTGCACTCCATTCCTATCTCTGCTATTCAAGAAGGAGGCACTGCCCCAACACCATCAGCATTCCCGCAATCCTTTGAAGAGCAACTTTCTCCCTTAACCAGTTCAAAAGGAAAGGAACCCGTGATTGACGCCAGCTCCCCAAGCCTCCCAGCCACACCAGTATTCTCCCTGGGCCCAGGAGAGCCATTAACCCTTAAAAACAAGGCGCCAAGATGGCATGAACAGTTACAGTGCTGGTGCCTGAACTTCAAGGGGCGTGTGACGGTGGCCTCTGTTAAGAATTTCCAGCTTGTTGCAGCAGTTGAGCCCTCACATAATGTATCACCTGAAGAGCAAGAAAAGGTAATCTTACAGTTTGGAAAAATTGGCAAAGACATCTTCACAATGGATTATCGATACCCTCTATCTGCTTTCCAAGCCTTCGCAATCTGCCTAAGCAGCTTTGACACCAAACCAGCTTGTGAATGATCACCATTGGTCGAACATCCACATCATTGATGTTGCCATGGATTATTATCACCTTTCCTTACTTTCAAGCCTTTGCAATCTACCAAAGCAGCTTTAGCCCAAATTGGCCTGTGAATGATAGCATGTTGGTAGGAGATGCACATGTTTCACCTCTCGAACGCTTCCTGTATTTTAGTACTAGTATTTATGTTCTAAATGGAAGCTTTTTCTGCATGGCCTTTGATGGCTGATTCTTAACTGTTGGGCGCCTGGCTTTTCTGATCATGCAGTCTGACTTGTATATTGTTTGATCATCTTGGAATCAAAGCTAAATTAACAGCAAATTGCCTATATCTAGTTGTATTATTTTCTTATTAACAGCAAATTGCCTATATCTAGTTGTATCTAAATTAACAGCAAGCATGCACGCTTGGAGTAGACTCAAATATATTCACTAACAAGGGGCTCAATGTAATACTTAAACCTGAGTTCCACTGACAAACAAGCAAGCTCTCTTGTTTCTCTTTTAAGGTTCAGGTACTCGTGCCAAATGCTATACGGTGGATCACTTTCCCTTAATTGCTGCTGCAAAATGAAATTCTTTCTAGTTACTTCAAAAGGAAGCATTGAGTTATGAAAGTGAAAGGTGAAGTCTGTGCAAGATACGGGTAAAGGGATAATATAAAAAGAATAAAACTATTCATCTTTGGTGCAGAAGAAAATTATGCTCGGCACTTCTTTACGTGACAAACTTCTGTTCGTACCAACTTCGCCGCTTTAGCATCTGTCTTGGTCAAACTTCGGCTCTCGTTACTAGCGGCAAATGGGAAAGCACCAAGTTTGAGGGAGGTTTGATGCTAGCTTTTCCCTGATCAAGTGATGTTACTTGCAATTATTTCCCTTACCTTTAAAAGTGTCTTCCCAGCAGAAGCCACACCCGAAGGGAAGAAGAACCAAGGCCTCCTCCAAATAGTACGATGATTCGCCGTAACAATAGTAGATGTATGACCCGAAAATCCACCTTGATGGTGAACAATCAACTGGCCTACTAAAGCAATACCTGGAGCAGAGACCTTGTCAAAAACGAGCTTGAACTTGGACAATGAATCATATTCGAAAGCTAGACACTACATGATTTGAATCATAAGTCAGAGAATACTTTTAAAAAAATACGTCCTTGATGTCTCATTCTTTAAAATTGATAGAACAGCTGTTGTCCTGGTGTTTCCAGTAACTTGGAATCTATATAATAGCTCCGATATTTCAAATGATAATAAGGTTTCAAGGCAACCTGACCAGAAGAAACCTGTGGCAAATTCTTTCCTTTTACTTGGAGGTGCAATGACCTACGAGGTATATACAGGAACATGGACAACATAATTTGTCGCAGAGTGACTAATCAGAAAATCTGTGGCCTTTCCTCAGATAATAGAATGTCACAATGACCAAAGGCATTAGAAAAAAGAAAAGATCCGAAAAAGAACATAAAACGGGATACTATCCAAGCTAGTTTAAACCATCTGCTCAGCACGAGCACAGGGGAGTGAATACAAACAATATCAACTCTTTTTCTTCCTATAAATGTTGATTGATACAAAACCATCATCATGTTATATATTTAAATTGCTATGAGGAGCTCCTCTAAGTTCTAAAAAAATATATGGTTGCTTTCAGCGACATTCTTAGTTCTCTTCAATCTGAGACACGATTCCACATATGATATTCCATGTCCTTTTCAACCCCAAGCCAGCTATTAGGTCACATTTATTATCTCACAGTGGAGTATGTAATGAATTCCCTTGAAGTAAATTGGAATGGTTGGTGCGGAATAGGATTCCTGCAATAAACCATTTAAACAACAAAAAAGTTCTAATTAAAATAATGGTGATTGAAAAACTCATGCACTAAAAGATGTAGGGATCTATGATACACACAGTCGAGGCCCATAAACTTTGATCTGGCGCACATGAGTATCCCTCCCATTAAGGTGATTTGACAAAACCGCAATTTGCAGCATAAAAGTATTGACAAAAGTTTCGCTGCAAAACATTTTGATTAAACATTGTCAGTACCCCAAAAAAAATCTCCCTATGCTGAGTGCAATTTTCCTCAATAATTAGATAGTGTATGCACATCTGCACTCCACTTACAAACTGTTGATATTCACTAACAGCTGTATAGCAATATAGCAGTAACTATTAACATTGCCATTGAATCTTAAGAAGCAAGACTACGAAATTCTGATACATCTCTGTTTGATTTGGTTTTGTAACATGTCTTTGATGTCACGCAACGCAAACCAAACACAAATGGTAGTCAGTACGTTGAATAGGAATTTGTTGATCATTACATTTGAGGTTGCATATAATTATCAATCAACCTAAAGAGGAAATAATTGGAATAATTACGAGGGACCTAAAGCATTATGTAGCAAAGAAGAACCCAAACATTTTTGTAAAGAAATGAATTAGTCTCTTAATCTGCTAATAAAGAACAAACAGTCAGTGATCAAATTAACAACATTGCACCAACAGCCAACGAAAGAAACATGATCACTCCAAAATTCCAAATACTTCAGAAAGCAATAGCAAATATAGTGGCACTGAAACAATTGTTTGGCCACTCACCGAGGATCATTTCCGGATAATGAAAGATAAACCCAACCAGTTGGCTTGACAAGTTCCACAGTTTTAATCTCCTATAGAAAACATTCACATACAAATTAACCAACCCGGTCAGAGGCCACAATTCTAAATGAAAAACTGAAGATTATAGTTTATACCTTCAAATTATGAAAGCCATCACCGGCTCGAATGCAGATCTTACTTGGTGTGTAGCTCTCATCAAGCTTGAAATCGACATAAAGTACAACAAGCTTCAAAAACCCAACAAAAGAAGAAATAAAAGCCCATAAATCGTCACAAAGCCATCATAAAAAATTAACAAAAATGAGAACTTTGCAACAAAAAATCAACCACATGCAAAAATTTCACATACTTGCAACTTAACCTTCTTCTGGAACTGAATGTTAACTAAATGAGGCTGGGCTCCATCAGATCTAAAAAACCAGTCAAAAAGAAAATGAAAAGAAGTGAGAATTGAGATTAAAATTGGAGTAAAAATTTGAAAGAGTCTGTGTTTTAACTGCCAATAGGTTTCGAGATTGTCGTCACGGAGAGAAGAGACGCCATTGCCAGTTTTACAAGAGCTGACACTCCAAGCTGCTTTTTTTCCCATTTCTCTCAGGTCATCTTCGACGATTAGGTGTTGATTTCCTCCAGTAATCTTCCCTTCTTCTTCTGACTCTGAAGATTCCGTAGCCATTCTTTGAAAATGCAAACCCTAATTTGTACTATTCAAAAAACCAAAATCCCCTAATTCCCTCCCAGATATAAACGGCCATTTAAAAGTTACTGAAGCCCTCCTTAATTAAGATTTTTTGTCTCTCCCCTAATTAAGAGCTTAATCAAGTAAAGTGTAGTTAATAATTTCAAAAAGAAAAAGGAAAAGTTTGGTTAAATTTGCTGTTATTTAATGAGTAAATTAATTTACAATGATATCTATATGAAAAGTTTAATTAAGAAATATTCAATTATAAAAAATATTAACTACAATTTTAACTAAAGTATTTATTAAAATTAAATGTTAGTAGATCTCAAATTTATATGGATGATCCAAAAATAAGATTCATTAATCTATTAATTTCCATTCCAATATTAATTTTAATTATGACTTTTAAGAATGTAGTTTTAGTTTAGTAAAGTTGGAATTTTGTGTTACCACTCACATTAAAAAATAAAAATGGCAAATAAATAAAGAGGTTTAGTTCAGTTATTAGAATGAAAAGATTCTCAAATTTTTATTACAAAACATAAAACATTAGTTTTATTAAATTTATAGTTAAAATCAAATTCTTCGATTGAATAATTGCCTTTTGATGATTTTTGTGGTACCATTAGGATATAGGGTAAACACTAAGATATAATTATTAAAAGACAAAGAAAACTTGTAGATTATTGTTTGACTATTTATTTCATGGTTGAATTTTTTTTGGGAAATTCACATGATATGTTTTAAATTTTTTATTTTAATTAACATTTTGTGGATTTTTTTATTAATATTTTTTGGATAATTTATGGTCATACAAAAAGTTAAAATGTTAATTTTACTTAATAAAATCATTAAAATACGCTCAATTACCTTAATTAGAATAGAACTTATTTACGGGATATTAATTAAAAATATATATTCATATAATACTAATTGTTAAAAAGGAAAACACAAAGATATTTTGGGAGAAAAGTCTAAATTAGGAAAAGAAGTGCCGAAAACAACATTGACTGTGAATTGATACTGGAAAGGTAGATCCACCAGGTTTCTGGAGAAGGAATGAGAAAACATCTTACGGCCTCCGTAATGATGAAGAATTTCAAGTGTAATCCCAAGTGTTTTATATCTTTATCTGATTGAACTGCCTATGTTTTTTTGTTCTGCAAAGGAGAGTTTTTTGCAAGCTGCCAAAGCTCATCCAATGAAGGCACAAGTTGGGCGGCAGCCGGGCCATACTGTCACTGGCTCCTACCCTTTTCATTTCATCTCTATCATCTTCCTTGCCCCCACAATGATTTAAAGTTTCCCAACCGAATGCCTCCTCTGTCATTTTCTATTCCTATCTGCTTTTTATGGTAGTCTAGTGTGGTCCTGTCCACTTCCTCTCCTCACTATCAGAGCCTAGAAAGACATCTCTACATTCATTCATAGAGGGAAAACATACAGACAAGAAAGATATCTCTAGTCATTATACAGTGGAAATATGGAAATCTTGATGATTAATCATATGGATGATATTTATTGGAATAGTGGGACTATACATGTAGAACAAGAATGTGTTTCATTGAGTAATCTGTGAAATCATAGTAATAAAACCTGTGAGATGGTGAATAGTGTCCAAAAAAAATAACATCTCCAACTTGACACTGCTAAGATTTCTGGAATGGTAACTATCAGAATCTTTGAAGTAAATCCTGTAAGAGGGTAAATAGTAGCATCTAAAATTGCATTCCATCTTGAGCCTGATTGGATTCCAGGAATAATATCTGCAGAAAACAAGTAAAAAACAAATCTTAGCATTGAGGCAGGGAACTGCGATGGCAGCAGATGTTTCTGCTGGGTGGGAGAATGGACAAACAGAAACAAATGTAATATCCTGCAAGTTTAATGACTAATGAAGGAGAAGGGAATTTTCATTTTCATTTCACATTATAAAGTTTATGTACATAGAGGAATTGCAGAGAAGAAGAGGAAGAGAGGAGGAGAGTGATTGCTAGAGTTACCTGTCGATGATGGAGACAAAAATTAGTTGATCATTCTTTAATGAAACCCCATATTGTACACATTGTAAAGACCTTGAGGGTCCGTGCTCCAAGTTGAAAATGGTTGCAGTTGCTGCAATATGATTTTGAGGCATGTTAGGCAAAACAGAACGTCATAAATCAAAGCAGGGAATAAGAATAGTTGAAACCATAGAGTAGGAACAATTACAGTGATGCAGGACGAGCTGAGAGCTTGTTCTGGGATAGATATAGAAGCACTCGCAATTCCTTCAGTTGCTGTTTGAGGAGGGTGTACTGTTGCATCTAACATGAAACTTGCAGCCTTTTGCAAGGGATTGAACTGAAGGCAGGCCAAATTGGCCATTGCTGGTGACTTGGCGGCTGCTGGACAATTGGCGGCATAAGCAGGAAACTTCATTGCATAATTATTTAAGCACAAGTCAGTCATAGAAGAAGTCGCTTGTGGTTATCCATTTCCTCCAATGATCAGTAAGAAAGGACAAATCAGGAGGCTGTTTTCTTACCTCTTTTGCAGGGAGGTTGTCAACATTGAATTCTACACTTGGATTTACAGCAGCAAGTTTCATAGACAGGAACTGCAAGTAAATTACATTACGACCTGATCAGTTAACAGAAAGGTGATGTGCTAAAATAATCAAGTCTAACAAGATCGATGTGTCTATCATACCTCAACCTGTCTTTGGAGAGATTGAACGTAGTTGATTATTTCATCAAGCATTCCAGCTTTGCCTGTGATTTTATTGCACCCAGGGACTAAATCTTGCAAGCATTTCATCTTCTTACTAATCTTTTCCCTTCTAGCCTGCAATCACAGACATACAAACAAACAAAAACAATATTTCTTAAGATTCAGGCCAATGGTTGTACTATCAATTTTCCTTAGCAAATAAACCTCAAAACTCAAAAACAAAAAAATTCCTACTTACTCTTTCTGCCAAGCTGTGACTGTCAGTAGCCTGGCCACGACGTGCTCTTACATGAATGTAATCTGGCTTCTGGACCTCGGAGGCCTTGGAGTTCTCCTTTGAAGAGTTTCTGGAAACTTCTGTACTGCATTTTGTTTTGACCTCAGATTCCCCTTCCACTTCTCCTTTAATCCTCTTATCTTTGCATTTATCGTCTTGAACAGCCTGTACAATAAAAGTCAGATGCCTTAATGACGACTATAATTGCTTTGATATAGTAATTCACCAGGCTTTATTCTTATACCCTTTGTGTTGGAGGCAACTAAACCCAATTAAAAGTAACATCTTTATCACGATTCATACCTGGTTTCTTTCTTTTATCAAAGAACAACCTTTGCCTCAATGATTTATGCAAAAATTCATAATTCATTCTTCTAAGAAGCTACAACCCAAAAAGTGAATAAATTTAGAGTGAAGACATGGTAACAAACCTCAGCTTTTCTCTTGTTAAAGCTCTCTCTGCCGGTGGTGGACTCCATTTTCCTCAAAATCACGTCCTCTCTTTCCTCGTTCATAACAGCTGTCATCTGACAGCTAGAAGTCCCAGAGATACAGTACTCTGCAGCAGCCTCTGGCGGCACCAAATCCATCTTACTGGCACTAAACTCCGGTCCAGCAACTGAAAAGTTCACAAATTTGGGAAAATCATCACTACCCAGGTAAACGTCTGGCTTTTTCATCTCAACCAACTGTCCACTACCTAAACTGCTTCCGAGAAAACCCTGAATTTGAGGCACTGAACTTGCACATAATTCAATAGGATTATTACTTTGGACCCCATAGTTTTGCTGCTGCTGCTGCCATTTCAACCTTGCCTGCTGTCGTTCAAGCACTGTCATATCCATCCCGTTATAGGTACAGGTTTCCAGGGAGTGCAAACCATGTAACATCTCTGGTCAATCTCTAAGGAGGAGAAATGTGATTTTTCTTTGTTCTCTAGACTATTTAAGACCCTTTTTCCAGGGAAACTAGATGTTACTAATGTGAAAGAAGAGAAAAGAACGGGAGAGAGCTGACTTAGTAAAGATGAATTTGCAAGGAGAGATATATATAAAGAAAAGGATTTGGATAGAAGAGAGGCAAAGAATCAGAAGAGAATGTAAGCCATTAACGAGAGCTGCGGGCAATGGGACCCAGTGACATAACCGCCATGTGAGAATGTCCGTTTAACAGAGAAACGGAGAGGCTGCAAAACGGGGTTCAGGTTCAGGTTCTGGTTGAGTTTAATATTTTCAAGGTTTGGTGGAGGTGATTCAAACGAATGGTGATATTTAGAGGGTTCACATGCAGATTAAAGCTTTAGCTTTTGGTGAGTTTTCAACGTCAAAAAGTCTTTAACTCTAAACAAACAATCAAATCAAGTTGTTTGATGAACCTTCTATCGGAGAAACAGCCCAAAATCTAACAAGTAATCATATTCAACCTCATAAAATCGCTAGAGGGAGGGGTCGAACCTCCGACCTTATGGTTAACAGCCATACGCTCTAACCGACTGAGCTACTCCAGCTTGTTGAGATTGTCCATTACCATAATAAATTCGTAAAAATAAAACCAAAGCAGCAAGTTAAAATATTGTCAAGAAGGAAAGGTAAAAATGGAGAGTGATCCGCAGTGGCATTGCTACTGATAGCATACTTTGATATTTAACTTTCAAGTTTCAAGCGCCTGCATCACCATAATTGGATGTGTAAACTTTTTTCTCTTCCTCTACTGCCTCCTTTAAAACAAGGAAAAATGGGAAAGAGACATAAATAAGCCAAACCTCAGTATCACCGGTAACTGTCCATTTCAAGTTTCACACAACCAAAGAAAGTTTGGAATCTGGATAAAGGGTAGCAAGCGACTAAATGTTTCTTAAAATTACAAAGCAACCAGCCCAGGATACCCTGCAATATCCTGTGACTGATGCAGGGACAAATCCGTTAAACAGATGCACTTTAACAGGTATATATGAGTTCTGTATGGATTGAAGCTCATAGAGGATAAGAGGTAGGGGGCTGTTTAACAGAAGGATCTCTGTTTTCCAGGCAAAGAATATTTGCATGGATATATCGAATGGATTTATATAAGTGACCCACCGACAATGTGTGCCAAATTAGGGCGGCATAAAAACAAATCCCACCAACCAACTGCTTTGCCTTTTAAGAAACTCACATCACAAGACCTGGGTGACAGCAAGCTTCTTCATGTATTTATACTTTAAATTATTCAGAAGGAACCAAAAATGAATATTGCTGAAGAGTTCCTACTTTTTAGTTACAAGTATTTATTTTTATAGTAGTTAACTTAGAAAAAAGAAAAAAAAATAACCCAGAGATGGGAGCACCATTTAGGTTATATTTGGACCATATTTGGTTTGGTTGCTTTCTTGCAATCCATTTTGCTCTTACACTACATAGAAGATGGTTTCATTATTGTTTTCCAGAGGGTTTTGGCGGAAGCATGGGCTGTTATTTTTATTTTTCACATGAACTTAAATGGTGCAGTAACAGTTGGTTACCAATGATGCGGTAAAAAGGAAAATAAGGGACAATGTCACATTAACAATGATGGAGAAAGATATAGATTGTACAAGTTAGGGCCCAGCTATAGTTAGATGTAAATAGCTTGGAATAATGGGTATGAGGATAAGTGATGGTAGGGTAGGAGACCATGGGTAGGGGGTCTGTTGGGAGGACCTTCACCAACTTCATATGGGTATGTCTCCCCACAAGTTTTGGCCATGAAGGCTCCTCACTAAGTCATGCTGATCAGATTAATTTTCAGTCCCAAAACCCCACCATTGTCTACCTTCCCCTGCCAACTCATTGGATTTAACCTACCAATGGTCCAAACTTGCCCATCAAATTCTCTTAATTCTACTTCTGCAAATTTCAGATCCATGATTGCAACTGACTTTAGCACAGTGGACCCAAATTGGGAAAGGGTCCATCAATTATGATAAACTTTAAAGAGAGGAAAGCATTGGATATGAACTTGTCATCTCCTCTATAGAGAAGTTGTAAGAACAAAGCCTTTGAAGAAAAGGATTTGCAGACACAATTTGCAATATGTAATAGAAGCCTTAACCACCTCCTTCCCCCCCACCCTGAATGTTTTTGTTCTTGCATTTTCAATGAAAAGAGTATGTAGGAGGCAGTGATGTTTACCTCAGTAGTCCTGATAAATACCTGCAAAGCTCACACACCTCATAGGCAACACTGTTCTGTTTGTGATCTTCCAACTAAATTGACAACATATAAAAGTCAGCACGACAAATAGAAGAATTTTGCTCATGTTCCTTCAGGAAAATGGGGATGCGATGTGAAAGGATTGAAAGGTAAGAGAACATGAAGAATGTTATAGCATCATGATTAAGTTCTGAGGATAAACAGAAATCTAACCTTACATATCAAAATGTAAGAAAGGCAAACAGGTACCATTTGGTCTCTTTTCCTATAGATCACTAGTTTTGTGTTGGTTCTATTTGAGGTCCAATAACATACAAAACTGCTAAAGATTACGGGAAGAAGGTACAAAGACAAAACTTCAACTCTTGCTAAAAACTGTACATTCTTAAAAATTATACAACCAGAAAATGACAGCAGTTACATCATAAACAATCAAATCTCGGAAACTAGATCATGGAAATTAGTGTTGGAGCCAGACAAAATCATTCACAAACTAACTACATTTTAGTTACAGTATGATGATATTGCTGCCACATCCCAGTAAGCAAATCCCCTCCCAGGCAGAATATTTGTCAACTCCAATATCAATAGAGGGCAGAAAATCCAAGTTTCATTTCTTCTTTTTTGGTGTACTGGATTTTGAGAATATTGGAAATTTCAATCCAAACAATTTCTTGTGAGACTTCTTTTCTTGGTAAGCATCGTCGGATGTGACATTGTCGGATTGAAAGCATTCTTGTTCATCATCATTAGAGTTGGTATCTCTAAGAAGCCGCAGCAATTCAAATGCACTTGCCTTTCCTCTTTCACTCCCATTAACAGATACATCAAAAAGGGAAGGGAATATATCACACTCATCCATCACTAAGTGACAATATTCAACACGTTGTGAGCACAATACAAGGAGAATAAACAGTGCGTGCTCTTGGTCCTCATAACTGCCAGTCTCAAGTAATGTTGCAATAGAATTAATGCATCCGGTAGTTTGAGTAATAGAAATCCTAGCCTCTTGGTTACTGCACAAATTTCTCAACATCACTAAACAGTGCCTTGCAAGAGTAGTGTCTTGTAAGAGTGGAACAAATTTTGGGATGCACTCCAAAGACACCAAATTGGAGCAAACATCGTTGCTCAAGGACAGATTGCACAAAATTTTAATGACTTGTTCCTGGAAATCTGTGATCTTTGAATCAAGAATAGTTAAAAAGGCAGCAAGAGCACCAGATGCAGCAATCTTAGATCTACAACTGTCATGGCCAGACAATACTTCCATAATGTCAAGAACCTCTTTAGTTACTTCTGAGTTGATAAACAATGATAACAGACTATACACATTTTCATTTAAGTATCGTGTGCCACCCCTGCAAGAAGCATCAGAAAGCAATAGAAATGTCACAGATAAGTCCCTTTGTTTAAAATGATACATGATCATAAACAAGATCAACGGATAATGGACACAAACAAAGCAAGCTTTAAATGATCGAAAGACATCCAGTTCTGTGATAGACATCACAAGTGATGTAGGACAAGTAATCCAAAACTAAAAACAGTCAAAAAATTTTCAAAATTCTCAACCAAATTCTCAACTATCAATATCAAATACTCAAATATTTAGAAAATATCAAATATTCATCAATCTAAGCTTACTTGTAACTAAAATAAAGTCTCGGTGTGAGCATAAGAATAATCAGGAGGTTTTAAAGTCTTGAAGGGAAAAGTACTGACAAGGATATTAGAGAATACCAAAATAAGGAGGAAACAACTAGCACATGGAACTAGTCAGTACAATTTGGAAGGTACAAAAACAATAAAAAAATCATCCCAAACTAATGATATCTCACATCATAAACTACTGCACATTCAAGAACATATTACCTGTTTTTCCTCAGAAATGTCAATAACAACTGAAATCCAGCTCTCTGTGCTCTTATATCATGCAAATCACGAGCACAGCTCACAAATTTAGTCACAGGTTCAATGAAATTCTTGAATGACATAGACAGACAAGGTAGGCCATCACATCTCAAATGATTTTTCATTTCTTCAACCACATTGTATTGGGATTCCCAATCAAGCTCAGCAAGGTTAGATAGAGACTCCAAATCCATCTCACTTGCATCAGTGGGAGATTGATATTGGCAAAGATCATCAATGGTCTGCTCTGGTATCAAATTTGAGCCATCTAAAATCTTGTTACGTGATGCATCTGAAGTATAACTAGTATCTAATGATCCAAGTGATATATTGCTGATGTCCACTGGAAAGCGCAGATCATTCATAGAACTGCCAAAACTAACTATGGAAGTGGAAGAAGTTTCCAATGATTGAAGTACATGTGATTGCATACTTGGGTCCTGAATAGTAATTCCATACTTCATGCACCATTTTGATATCAGATCCTTCATGACAGCATTTGGGGTCAATGATAGATTGGACAGTATCTTTTTAGTTTTTGGGCATGTATTGTTACCGTCATCAAACCACTTCTGGATCCAAATCCTTTCAAATGTTTGTCCAGAAGCAATGACAACAGGATCATACATCAATCTTGAAGAAATGGGGCACTGATATTCCTCAGGAGGTATAATCCTATTGAACCTATCAGCTTGAGCTTCATCCCGCTCATACTCCCTATGAGATTCCACATCAACAGAGTGAGCATGCACAAAATTAGTACAGGGGTCGTTAACTGCAAATGATCCTCCATTCTGATCAGTTGTGTTGTCTGTTTGCTCTTGAATAATCAAGTTAGCATACTTCCTCAACAGATACAAAAGATATTTTAAGATCTTTCCCTTTTGTTGGTCAGTGTCTTTAACTTTTTCCAGCAACTTCCTAATAGATCTTTGCTCTATCAAGATGGCCTTTGAAGATGTAATATGAAGACGCAAAGCTGCAATTTGAAGAGCCTTCATTTCAGCATATTCCATTGAATCTGACGCTGCAGCTCCCCTCTGGAGCAATTCTCTTACAACCTTCCCTGCCTCTTCTTCAAATTTATCGGGGACAAAATTTGCAGCTCGCAGATCATCAACAATTTGAGAAATCTGCAATAACATGTCATTACCAGCTTGAAGAAAGAACTCAACGTGATGAACAAAGTTAGCTATAACTAAATATAATTGATTTGACAGTGGCTCCACTGGGACCTGGAGGTCACAGGTTCAGGAGCAAAACAGCTTCTCTATGGAAAGCATACATCTGACCCTCTTAACCACCACAAAGGGAGAGCTTCACGCACTGAACTTTCCTTTACCCTTGTTAACTATCTCGAATTCCAATTAAGAACAAAAAGCCCAAAACATATTAAATAATGCAGAATTATGGTTGCTTTTCCAAAAACTTATATTTGGAGAAGGCAACAAATGGACTAAAAGCAGGGGAATCTAGAAAAGGTCAAAGTCTACAAATTATCCAAATTTGATATTTTGGCAACGCCTGATCATCCTAAGTCAGTGTACTAAGAACAGCTCAACCCATGTATCAGGGAATAAAAATGTGCAATACAAAGAGTTCAATAGGTGCATGCTAAAATGGCTAAAGATAAAAGACAAACTATTCTAAAACACATGGAATTTGAGCCATCATCTGCCAGCTATTTGGTTGGAACAAGAAGAAAATAAAAATACAAGAAATTGTTTGTACAAAGAAGGGTGAATAAAAGACTAATAAGAAATGTAGTTTGACAAACCTCAACAGCCAGCATGACTGGAACCATACTCTGAATTTGGCATAAACTTTGTTCGAACAAGTTCTTCGATCTTTGACATCTTGAAACTATGGCATCTGTCGTTATTGCCTGAAAGTAATTGCAGAGCACCATCAACCCCAAGGTATAACTTGATCAATCAAATGAATGATGAAATAAGGAAAAAGGAAGATTTCAATTTAAGCTCATAGACACCGACAAAACATTTCATACAGGATCAATGCCTATTTAAGAGGCCAATAATGAAGAGTTGAACTCTTTGGAAGACGACTTATCATCAGATTGTTATAAAAACTGGCTTTGCAACAGCCAGGTAATAATCATTTTTTAATAAAATGAAAATAGTGATAAATCTTGCCTTCACAACCAGTAACCACAAAAATATATGATTAACTACAAAAACACACCATATAGAGTTTACTGGATTCACTGCAGTACTGAAGAAGTGACTTTGCTTTCACAATTGCATTGTTCAGTGAACATAGTGCCTTTATTCCTGAATCGCATCTAGGTCGAGCAGCTTCAATTTCTGGAAATATCCTTACAATTCTGTCGACAAACTTACGAAGCTCTGTGCACATCATGTGATGCACCTACAATCATCAATGATAATTCTGAGAAAATTTTCATCTTTAAAATATTCAAAAAGGAAAGTCAGCTCAAACTTGAACTTTGTTCAATAAAATCCTCCAATAATTGTGAAGGCAGACTAAGTTCGAAGACACCCTAAATGTTTGTGAGAGAGTAACACGCATCCATTCTACATTTTTGAACAAAGACAAAGCACAGGCTTTCTCACACTTTTATGACTTTCTAGTTTAGCTCAGCCATTAAATACTAAAGGCATCATAAAGGAAAATACATTACATTTTTCTAATAAATATTTAAATTTTATATTGTGCATAAGTAGTTAGCATACCCATTTTAGATGCCTATCAGACACCTTAAATCAGACATGGGTATGAGGATGTGATCCTCGATATATAGGCAAAAACTCATGCAAAATTGAATATATCCAGCAAATATGTCATTTTACTCAGAAATAATCAAACTATACAGTCATAGTATGATTTGTCATGATTTATTTTCTTGTTCCAAACAACATATTTTTAAAATCCTTAGGCTGCCAAGCAAATAGAATTTCTTAAATCCAAAATAACAAGTTGGAACAGAAAAAGAGAACCACACCCAAGAATTGTACCTTAAAGAAACTGGGAATTGGTGGGGTCTCCACTACTTCAGCAGCATCAGTCCCCATTCAAAAGATAGGTATCCTGACTAAAGAAACAGAACATAAGTAAAATAGTTAACCAGATCAGAAACTGCAAAACAGCAGGGGTCACCAAGCAGCTAAAAGCTTATCACAATGATTATAATTCTCACACATACCAAACTTCTATTAAGCTATAAACGATGAAACATTTCTCTAAGTGTAAATTTATGGTTTTCATTAATTATGCATCCTAGCTCATAGACTTTGAGGTGAAACTTCAGTCAACGAGGAAAGATATACAAATCAGACAACATATGAACCAGGCATTTGTAACACCACCACCCTTGCCCCCCACCCATCCTCTTTCCAAAGGGAAAAAAATCCAATATATATCACCAAGCTTACTCATGATAAAAATATGCTTTGAATATTTCTTTCATCAGGAAGTAAGCTTTTGAACTTAATCATCATAAACAACAATGGAAATTGGAAACAAATTAGAGAGGGAATGGGAAGAGAAAAACTCACCTTGTGATGCGGAAACCAGAGCAATGATGAAGAAAGTTCCCCCTTTTTTTCTGTATGTGTATTTTTGAAGCTATAGAACAACACCAAATATATAGTACTTCAACCACCAGAGAGGCAAAGATTCTTTAAGTGCGCAAACCAAATACTTGGCGACTTAAATAAGTAAACACTTCAGAGAAGATATCATTAGAGCCTCCAGAGAAACAGAGACTCTCACTTTGCCCAACAGTCAAACGACCAACTTTAAAACAAACCCCTTAAAATAAAAAACTAATTTTTTTTTTCAACTCCAAAGCAGAATTCAAGGCATCGAAAGTAATTGTCTTGCAGCTCTACCATAGATGAGCAAGGTAAAATGGAAACAATAGTTCAAAAAAAGCTTTACATATGACCAAGCCGATTGCATAATCTCCTTGCTCATATAAAAAAACACACACTTTCTTGATCTTGCTGATAATCCCAACACTCAAAAACCCATCCTAACAACCACAGATACGAATTTTAATGTAAAAGACCAGAACCTTAAAAAGGTAAGATAATCCCAGAAATGAAACACCTTCAATAACCCACCACAAAAATTAACTGCCAATCAAAACCTTTAGCTTTGAGAGCCCTTCAACACAAGGCAACCAAGAAAAACAAAAACCCAAAGAGAAAAATCAGAAATTATTTTATCAGTGAAAGCAAAAGTTGCTTAAAATGAGCGGTTGATTTTTTTTGCTCTCTCTTTTTTTTTTTTTAAGACAATGAAAGTCTTTGCAGAGTGGAAATTATAAAAGAGAAACGAAAGAAAGTTTCTTGTTTTTGATTTTAGACTTAATCGTAATCAAGAAAAAACAATATATATAAAAGACCCGTCAACGAGCTATCCTTCTCCAAAGAGAAAGTACCAGGCTCTCCTTGGGGGTCCTTAAGCCAGGGACTCGTATGACAGCAAAGTTCATACCTTCTCCAAGGCAAAAAACGCCTAAAACGATCACTGGAGTTTTGAGTCACATGCCTGTGATGTCCGTGATGGTCTGCAATCGTCGATTTTTCATGATTCCAAGGTCTACTTGAGCCGTGTGTCGAATCCAACGGTGATTAAGATTTAGGGAGTAGCTCGTGATACCAACCAAGTAATAAATATAAGCTGACGTTTCTATCTTCGGACATCGCAGTCTCTCTTGAACGGCCAAGCGGGGACTTGGCTTTATTAATGCGTGAAGTCAAAAGAGTGCCCAATTGGTGAAAAGTCCCAACACCCCAGTTTTGTTTGCTCGTTCAAGTTGAGATATTTCCATGAAATTTAATTTCTTCTACTAATTTCTTGCTAACTTGAACTGGTAGCAGATGTTATCCTTCTCATTTTTCTTTTTGCTAAGTTTAAATAAAGCCCTAACATCTTATGATTTGATTTTCAATTATACCCTATAGATTTATTTTTTTCCAATTAATATCGTGTAAATAATTTCTACTCCTATAAGATGTTCAATTTTACTTAATAAAATTATAAAAATATCTTTAAATATGAACAAATTAACAATTTAAATCTTGAAAAATAAATTGTTCACAATATATTAATTAAAAAAAATCTCAAAGTATTAATTGAAATAAAAAAAATACAAAACATCAAGAATAAAGTTGAAATTATAGACAACATAAGCAGAATTTACCTTTTAAATAATGAAATCTCACATTCTATAGTTTGTTTTATAGATTGTTTGGTAACTAATTTCAATATTTGAGAATCCCATATTCCATTGTCCATGTTCCCTTTGGTTTGTTGCTAAAAATTCCTCACTTACTTACTTAAAGCATGCGAAGTATCTAGTTTAGAATCATCTTATAGCAGCCAAAGACTATTTCTTTAGTGGGAAAAAAAAAAAAAGAGAGTTGGTGGCAGTATTAGGTTTCTCCGGCCATTATTTTCTTATAAAGAGAATAATAAATTCTCATAATTTATTAATTAAATTATTCTATTAGTCTTTGTCAGGGCCCTAGTTGGTATTTTTATCTCATTCTTTCGCCTCCTCTTTCTGTTGGTTGGCCCATCAAAAGGCTAAAAGCAAAGGGCAACCCAAAAAAGAAAGAAAAAAAAAAGGCAATTTGATGCGATTCGTGGGGCCAACTTGAAAGTCTAGCCTGCACAAGGAAAGCAATAGTTTTAATCCAGAAGAAACATCATGAGCGCGTTTCAGGCCCAGCACAGTCTTCATCATGGGATCAAGCCGAAATGGAAATTCATAGCATTTCAAGCACAAAAATTGAGCATTAAACAAAATCGGGATTGGTGCATGCTCTTAATCATTACAGGGAAGAGTAAAATCAAGCATTGTCACCCGTCACTAGCGAATTAAAACGTTGACCGACTAATTATGAAGTATGTGAACAAAGTATCAGTACATTGACAACGTGAGTGGAGCTTGTGACTATATGTGAACTTAAATGTTTTTCGGTTCCATTTTTCGTAAGAATCCTCATCACCATTAATTGTTTCTATTTCTCTAATAATTACAATTCTAGTGAGCGGAGAAAAAAAGCCTTTTCACACAAATTTAGCACGTTTGTCTTATTAAGTTGTTGTTCTGAATGGATTACCAGTGCATTATTGTCCAAAATCGATAATTAAACATCATAACATAAAAATAATACTGTTTCTCCATTACTCACTCAAACTCTTGTATTTGATAATTGAATTTGAATGGTACCTATTAAATTTTTTTCTTTTATAAAGTCTTTAAAAGAGTTTATCATAATAATAAAGATTCACTATTTGAAAATGTTTCTACTTTATTCAAGTAAATTTAAATAAATTTTTATTTTTTTATTATGTTCAATTAAATTTTTATATTTTTTATTTTAAATTAAATAAATCTTTATAATTAATGGTTCAATTAATAAAAATATCACTTATTATAAAAGATGCAAAATACCGCAGTATTATGTTATTTTATTATATAATAATATATCACGTCATTATTCATTATGAAATATTAACATATTACATTAGTACCAAATGATATAACATGACAAATAACGTATGATATTTTGATTAATAACAATTAATCAACTATTAGTCATAAAAATTTTATTTAATTCAAAACAAACATTTGATTAATTATAATAAAAAAAGTAAATTTTTTTAAAAAAATTTAAATAATTAAAAGATTTTTTCAGATATTATACATAAAATAAAAGGCAATTTTTTAATTTCATAAAATCAAACATAGTATAAGTCAAAAAGAGAAAAAAAGCAATAGCAATTTATGAGCAAGCATGAATCTAGAGTTTTAAACTGTTACCTTTTTCGGGCGAAAGGTGCACTCAACTTAAATAGTTCTATTTAACATCTTCCTAATAAATTGAGATATGAAAGGAAAGGGAAACAAGTTGCTTCTTTCTACTTCACACGGGGTTAAAAAAACCTCAATTTGATATAAAAAAAAAACAAAAAGATGATAACCAAAAAAAAAATTAACATTTGAACATTTAATTTATTAAATAGTGTATAATTATCTTACTTAAAAAAGTATGAATTTAAATTCCCCTTCTCTAAGAAGAAGGTGAAATTATATAATTAATTTCTATACTCAATCAAAATGGTAAATTTAGCTTTTATACAATAATTGTAAAAATTGAGTCCACATATTTTTTAAAATTGACAATATTAGATCAATATGTTAAAAATTTTCTATTATCCATATTGATATGACATTTGATTATATTGATATAACATTTTTTTACTAATATGATAATAAATTTAATGATATTACAATAATGAAGTGACATTTCACAAATAATGTAATAATAGTATTGATATGACATGACCAAACTCTGACATTAAATTTATAAATATGAATTTAAAGTTATCCAATCTGAACTTATGATTTTAAACAAAATTGAAAAAAAACATATTCAAAGTATGAATAGATTTTTGAGATTTAGGGAAAAAATGTTATAAGACAAAAAAATAGAATTTTTGTATTTTTTAATTTAAAATAATAAAAAATATTGTGAAACATAAACGAATCATCATTAACACATCATATTCAATGCTACATCATTCAAAAATATTATATCAATATAAATAATTGAAAATTTTAAATACTATTTCCGATTAGAATGGTATTGTTAATTTTAAAAAATATAAAAACTTATTTTTTATGAATTATTATATAAAAATTAAATCTATTTTGAAAACGTTGAAAGACTAATTCATAAGTTAACCCAAAAAAAACCTAAACTTAGACCTTGGGCTCGAAAGAAGTGGAAAACGAAATGGGCTTTTTCCACACGACGGTTAATCAAAAAAAAAATTTTCCCGAAGCAACTGGAGGATTTCAGGGACCACCAGCGATTTCTTCGAACTACCCCACTAGTCCTCTTTAGCCATTCCCACAGCCAAAATATCTTCTTTCACATCTAAAGAGACTAGCAACAGTAATGTAGATAAGACTTAACGAAGTTTGCGTAAGAAATTCTAACGCTGCATTAGGTAAAGAAAATATTAGAATAGTTCCTAGTTTGGGCTTGGCTTGATTCCCAGACACAAACCCGTGGCTGCTAAAAGCTTTTCCAACTCTTTTCCGAGCAAGTTAGAGAGAAAGAGAGACGTACAAACAAACAGTCCACACGGCTCCGGGGATGAGAAGGGGGACCATGGAAAAGACCTTCCTGTCTATTGTTGTCAACTTTAATAATAGAAATAGCAAAGGTCCCAGCACAAGATAAAACCGGTGCTTTTAGCTTTCGTGTATTTTCTGTAGAGCTCATGTAATTGTTTGTTGGTTTAATTCTCACTATGAAGCAAACAGTTAAAGCTGGTGACTATTTAATCTAATAGCATGTTATGAAATAGAAATAAAAAAGAATAATTATTACTTTGTTTGGTATAATGAATGGAGTAAAGTAAGAATGACTATTATTACTTAATGTAATATTTGGTTAGTAGAAATAAAATTAGAATATAAAAAGATAAAAATACCCTTATTCAATTATTATGAGTTATTATAGTGTTTAATTGATAACAATAACTTTGGAATAAAAAAGGAATAAAAAATAAAAAGTCCAAAACATCATTTATTATTTATATGATTATTTATTTTTATTAGATTTTTAAATATTAAAAATTTAAAATTTAATTAAAATATTAATATTTAATTTAATTTAAATATTATTATGATTAATTTTTATTTTATTTTATTTGTTAAAATATTAATAATTGATAATTTAAATATTAATATTTTATTTAATTTAAATATTATTATACTCAATTATTTTATTTTATTTTTATTTTAAATATTAATAATTGAAAATTAAAAATATTAATATTTTATTTATAATTTAATCATTAATATTTAAAATATTAATAATTTATTAATTTAAATATTATTATGACCAATTATTTTATTTTTAAATATTAACAATTGATTATTTATTTAAAATATTAATAATAGATAATTTAAATATTAATATTTTATTTATAATTTAATCATAATATTTTGAAATATTAATATTTTATTTGAATTAAATATTATTATAATTAATTATTTTATTTTATTTTTTAAATATGAATAATTTTTAATTTATTTAAAATATTAATAATTAATGATTTAATTATTAATATTTTATATATAATTTAAATGATATTATGCTTTTTTATTTTTAATTTATTTTGTTTTTAAATAGGAATAATTATAATTTATTTTATTAATAATTGATAATTTAGATATTAATATTTTATTTATAATTTAATATTAATATTTTATTAAAAATTTGAATCAAGAGAGTCAATGAGGAGAGAGAAAATAATATTTTATATAAATAGAGTTGTAATTTTTTAAATTTGTCAAGGGTATTTTGATCTTTGTAACTTTTTAAATTTATTCCTTAACTATAGAATAGCTAATAGCATGGAGAGGATGTTATTAGTTATTCCTTGATTTTGGAAGATTTATAACAAAGCCAGGTGCATTGGAGGGAAAACTAAAATCTATGGCCCTGAGAATTTGGAAAGAAATTGAACTTTCAATTGTCGTCTTGTTATACGTTTTGTTCAAATTTATTGCTTCCATTCTCACATGTCTTTTTCATTAACATAAAGAGACTTGACATTTAAAGCGAGCTTCCTCTAAGGTCCTTTAGAAGACCTTGTCAGAATTTTTTATCAACTTAGAGGAGAGCAATGACACTGCCCGAAACTATAACAAAATAAGTAAGACTTTCTCAATCTCATTTATGATCTCTTTTCAATTTATTATTATCACACAATTTAAATTATTTAGAGTGATTTTGTTTTCTTATATTGTTTAATTTCTTCAACACAAATATCAATTATAGAAACTACTTAAGATTTTACCTTCGTCATCATAATAATTTAACAATTTGCATTGAAAAAACTAAAATACCTTTTAAAATAGAATCACCCAACTCTTGCTAAGCAATTATATCATGAGAATAATGTTTTCCTGAAGTCAATTAAATCAGTCAAGTTGCTTGAGAGACTACAATTCTATATAACTTCCTAATAATGTCTGACCCAATAATTAAATTCTATGCAACTTGGATTTTTTTGCTACTGTAGGTGGACACTCACCTAAGCAGCAAAGCCTTTCTAAAAGTACAAAAAATAGAAGCCAAGTGAATGGAAAGCGTTTTGCGAGCATCGCAAGCCTTACAAAGGCCAAAGAATATGCTCCCTTTTGGTCCTCATTCACTTCAGTCGCTTCGCTTTGCTTTCGAAGCCTGACGTTTCTATATTCTGTTTGTGTTGTTGAATTGTTGACAATGATATGATACTCTATAATTTTATGATCAGCAATCCTCTAATACATGAATGATTTTTTTGACATGGAAAAATACTAACCAGAAACATGTAACTGGCTGCTTCACATTGGGACAGTGCTCCGACAAGCAAGTTTGTACGTTGCAACTCATAAATGTTGATCCATACTTGCAACAAGACCTACATGCACTGCAAACTCCCCCGATTAGTTCTCTAGAATTTGAAAATGCCAAGACTAGAATACAGAATACAATTATCCACTAACTTTAATCTCATACAAAAAAAAAATTGCCAAGAAGAAGAAACAATAATTATGTAAAGGGTAGCGTTACATGCACTCTAAGAACTCAGAAGTCAATCTTTTCGCTTGTCCCTAATCACCATCCATATCATTGAGGACGCAGCTGATGATTAAGGACCAAAGGGAGGGATAAATTGTTGGAAATGCACATAGAACTTTTATGTCCATAAATGGCCATTAGATCTGTTCTTTCTTCCCCGTCCGGTGGGTGACAGGCTTACAGTCATGAACTAGACCTAGTAGCTGCATCAAACTAAGCTATTTTACCCCTGTTTGCTAAATAGTTCAGGGACAAGACACCTTCCCTCAAGAAAGGGGAATGAGAAGGCAGAGCCGGGCCATCGAGGGATGAGACAGCGGAAGCCCTGGACCAACTGAATGTGCTGTTGTAGCCTAACGGCATCCTACGAGGCCCAAAAGGCCTACATTTATATAACCCAGGAGGGCAGAGGCCGTAAAGGAAGAACGTACACAAACATGGAATAAGTGGCGGAAAACTGCCGCCAGTTGGGTTTATCAGGGTCTTGATAACAATACAAGAGTACTGTCTCTCAACCCCCTCGCAATAATTGATTCAATATCTTATCCAACTGATCCAGGCCACAGATCCATTATCTATATCACCTTAGAAGTCCTCAAATTGGTTTCTATCTAGCTTTTAACATAGACTAATATGCATGCGCACTGCTGATTGGTGCGTGAACCCAAGTACCCTACGAGTGTATGCTTTTCGACCCTTTGCAAAGCAAAAATCAATAGAAGATCCTTTGCTCCCTCGATCAGATTCAGTTGTTATTAGCATTTTCTCAAACGGCTCAACCATCTGTTCTTTTGTTCAAAGATTCCCTTAAAGGTCTTATTCTAGCAGATGTAGACTAGCCAAAAGCAGTGAATTTACTTTCATTAATTTCACTGCCAAAAGGTTAAACTTTACTGCTTGATTGACCAATTAACAATTAAGATTACAATCCAAGTCGTCACCCACTAACATACGTACAGGTTGAATTTCGATACAGGTCTGTGCAGACATCATCTATTCTTTGAATATGGAATCTAACCATAAAGCAAATAGAAAAAGGCTATCTAGGCATCTTCTTTTGACATATTCTGTCACTTATTTTGGTAAAACATATAGCAACCGCGAAATTAGAACAATCTCTACCGAAGGGAAAAATGGGAATCCATCGTGATAAGGATTCCAAATCTTAGCAAGATGAGATAACACAATGTTAGTGCATATTCGCTCCTCATTTACTCAAGCCACTGTCATCCAATGATTAGCCCCCAAAAGTAAGCTTCTATTATTCTTTGACGCCAACTAGCCAACATATTAACAATTACTCATGAAAACTACATTTGCACAACCATAGCTTCCTAAACCTCCTTGCCACTTGCCAATATGAAAGGAGATATGGGTCAAGTGAGAGTTGAAATGATCAAATTGACAGCAGGGCAGCCAGAGTTGTATGGTGAGGAATTATAGCTAAGTACTCATGTTAACATATGAGCGAAGTAAAGACAATTATTCAGTGAACGTATATCAACTTATACTATGAATTCAGAATAGAAAGCATATAGCAACTAAAGGATACAAAAACTGAATAAAATTTTCCGTACCTTCTTCCTTTATTCCGGAAGCAATTTCTGGATTCTAGCAGTGAAACATACACATGATCACAGTTCCACTTGCAAAGGGCTAGTCCATCTAGCCACTTGCGCAGTCGGTGAGCAAGGTTCTGGGTATCTGCCAAGATATTATCTTCAGTTGAGAATCTATATGCCTCACATTCTAAGCAGTAATTTACTTTTTAGTAAGAATTCCGTCCATATCTTGGTTAGAATAAAAGCAAGTGGAAGAATCAACAGTCACAATCTGTGTACCATAGAGGGGAAAAAATTAAAAAAGAAGCAAATGATAAGATTCATCAGCAAGAAGATCTTCCAAGATTTGGCAGCGGCCCAGTAGGATGCCCATTGACGAACTACATAAATTCTTGTCACTATTGACTTTGATTATTTAATGTAATACATGAAGCATACAGAACTAAAATCTGCACGGGTACAAAAAATAAACAAAAGAATGGACCCAAAACTGAACTGACTTATTAGCAATCCCTTTGATCCCTTTCGGTGGCCTAGTCCTGGCTTTAAGGTAGCAAAGTTTGAGTGTTACTAACATAACCTCATGCCGGTTAGCCTCATCATCATTAAGACCTCTTCTTCCCTCCAACATCAGATAATCACCTTGTTATCCTGATACATTGATGGTGATCACTTTGGAAACAACAAGATAAAAGAGACAGGCACATGTTAAAGAACTTGACACAATCAGACTTGAGTGATTTCTCTCTATCAAGCTTGCCACAGGACATTGTGCAGAACACAAATACATGCTGGAAAGATACAGAGCCGTTGTCAACAGCTGCTATAAGGTTGATCTGCCTGAAAGAGTGCTAGTTGACTTCATAACTATGGTGCTCCGAAGTTGGAAGCAACTCTTATCCAAGTATATTTGACAACAAAAATGACTTGATTAATTCATGTTTTACAGCTATTTTCTGCTGCTTCCATGGTCATAACAAGTATCCTGGAAGCTCTCATTCTGCTGGCCGGTGATGGCCCTATGGCCCTATTTCTTCTCTAATTTTAAGAAAGGACTGCATACCTTTTGCCTTAATTCCTATGGTGCAACTCAATGAGCAGTTAAGAGGTTCCCTTAACTGAAAGCTGATCAGAAAGATTATATGTACTTTGAAATTACTCAATTAATTAACACATTAAACAAATTGTGACTTTGTTGTCTAACTAAAACACCAAAAGAAACCTTATGAGTCGGTCTGCACCTTTAATTTGGCTTCTAAAGACCATGTCCTTGCCTTAAAATTCAACCCTCTTCTCCAGCTCAATAAGCAGGCCATGTCATCATCTATGTTTCACAAGAATTCATCATAACTTTGGCAGCTACTGCAAGGTTTTCAAATTTCTTTTGAGACAAGGTGAAAGCATATTGATTTTAAAACTTCAGTCCAAACAAAACTTGATGTCAAAATCAACATTGAGATGCTTCTAGAGATAGTTGTTGCCCCTCCTAACACTTCCCAGTTATCTCCCACCCCCCCACCCCACCCCACCCCACCAAGAAAAAGGAAAAAGATTATTCATAATGAGGTGAGGCAGATGGCCCCTTATCCGAAAGGCCAACTGCCCATTGCTATCGTTACTGGGAACTGGTGGATAATGAAACAACCTGTAAAACAGCTTTAGTACAGATATATCACGATCTCCACTAAGAAATAACGATCATTTTCCTTTATTGGTTGAAGATATTCCAGTGGGAGTTCTAGCTCAAATTAGTCCACAGACTCATGGAACAATGCCAAGTCCTGCTAAGGGAGCCATACAAGTTGGCTGACTGACTGGTGACCTGACAATAAGGAAATAAGTTGTATGTTTCTGAAAGCCAGCTAGAACCATAAGCAAAGGCTAACAAAGAGTGAAAAAATTCTTCACATGCTTGTGACACAAGAAAAACAAATAACGACACTATGACAAGTAAATTATTGCACTTGATAGAAGAGGTTGACAAACAAGAAAAACTCTAAGCTACTAGAACTTTAGTTTGATGGACCTCTTGTTTAAATTATTCTGATGATCCCTTACATACTAAAAGAAAATGTGAGTACATTATCCTTAGCTAAAGACAGCCACTGGTTAGTCTAATTGATGCATCATTAGAAAACAGCACAATATCAGTTTGCTCCTGCTAACAGTATCTACATCTGATATTTCTTCTCACTTAATAGTAACCAACACGGCAAATCCCACTTGCCACTGACCTAATCAAGGAATACGGCTTGGTTTAAAAAAAAATAGACTGTCCTTTGATACTGATTCTTCTCTTTTACTTCTTGTTCCTTGTGCTGCTCCATCTTGTGGTTCCTAAGGGGACGGGTCACATTAGACTCTGCCCTTTTGGAGGATATATTCGCCCAACTGGCTCAACCCCACCACACTTTTCCTCGTGCTTATAAGGAGCTCCTTTCATGATATTTTTCCCATACCGACCCTTGACTTCAGTAATCTTTGGTGAGAAAAACAGCCCATCTTTTCCCTTGCATCCTTTTTGCAAGTTTCAACTTACTCACCCTTCCTTTCAAATTCAGGCACCGACATACTTCTTTACCTTTCAGCCTGTCATTCTCCAAAGCTTGTCAATAAATCCTCTGATTTCATTTGCCGTACTTAGATTTTCAGTAATGGCATCCAATTCTCTCACTTCTTCACGTAGCTCTAGCTCCTCCTGGACACCTAAGCAAAACAAATTGTTCGAGAAGGCTCTGGCTAAATATGACCAGGACACTCCTGATCGCTGGCATAATATTGCTAAGGCTGTGGGAGGAACGTCAGCTGCGGAAGTCAAGCTGCAATATGAGATCCTAGTCAAGGATCTCAAAGACATTGAGTCTGGCCGGTACCCATATCCATATCCAAGCGGGAGCAGCAACTAAAGCAGTGAGTATACAAAACAGAGGTAGTGTGCTAGTTACTTTATACCACTTAGTAAGGGACCCGACAAATAATCAGCTCACATCCAAAACCACTTTCCACGAGTAGTTACAACGCTGCTTAGTTTTCAATATTTGCAAGTTATCCACAAGCACTTCAGATAACCAAGAAGTGAAGGACAATGTAAATGAATGAATTTCACATTCCTAATGATGTGCTTTCATTCTTTTTTGTAATAAATAATAGTTTTGCGTTAAAAGAAAAAAAAATTCTGAGAATTATCTATGACAGGATATCCATTAAGTATATCCTTGTCCTTCCAGCTCCATACACCCACAAGAACTCTTGCTCTTAGATCATACACCGCCAACCCCAAGTCCTTAAAACACTGAAAACTGAAGTCCCCTTGTGGGTCCATAGAAGAATCCTGAAAGTGGGGAGAGTGCCGATTTTTTTTTGTGGTCCATCAGTTGTTTTTCTTTTCCTATTGAGCATTAGGCAACCATCCTGTTCACCTAACTGCTTATCAAGTTATCATTTAATTTAATGTTTTTCCTGACAAAACTCCTTGGAACTACTAGTCCTGTCTCTGAGCCAAACAAAGCCCACATGAAATCTAATCTTACCCTTTTTGGATAACATTCCAACGGTTCCAGACATTACAAGTTCAAACAATTCCCATGTGAATATCAGAATACAAAAAAAACAGTGCCTTCTTTTGTTTGATTTGGATGAGGAGTCACTTGCAAAAACTGAACTCAATAGTTTACAACTTTTCTTCTCTCTTTCTAAGTCACTTGAAACATTTTTTAGTAATTTTCTGTATTTGTCTTTGCACAAGACCAAACCAATTGCTTTCCAACCTATCTGAAACTATTGGCTGCATTATTACCTAAACTGATAATGTTTGCATTTTTTTTTTCTTTTGAATCTTCAACGTTTGTGTTTCTGTCGTAACTCTTTGGATATGGGTTCAAGGTTTTCAATGGGCTATATAAAATACTAATTAAAATGCCTTTTTCAAAGTCTAACCTATTCTATTTGTCTTTCAGGTTCCCTGAAGAGTCAAAGACTACAAATAGGTGAAAGAACGTGATGCAACCAGAGACCTCGGTCCTCAATTGCAGAAAGACTAGCCTAGTAGAATATTCCCTACTAAAAAAAGTTCAAAAAAATTGGAATTATTCCCCGCTGTATTCCTATATGCTGTTATTAGTATTTGCTCTTATATCTCTTTGTATTCTCCTTTGACCCTTGTCTAGTGAAAATGTCAACTATTGTATTATGGACATATAACGTGCTTGTTTACTAAAAATTATTAAGTTAAAAAAAAAAAGAAAAAAAGCCAGCCTACGTTTGAATTTACAATTAAAAGATAAGCAGTAAATAATCCAAAGAAAATTCCATAAATGAGCCAAAAGAAAACTACTAGTTATGTGATCCTTGAAGAGAAATTGGAACCAGGTTAACCGCTGGAAAAGCAATCCAATCGACAACCCGTTGATCTTGCAAATCAGCTAACATGAAGAAGAATCCAAGGAAAAATTAGTACAAATAATTGCTTAACGACAAAAAAATATTAACACTGTAATCATATTTGGATGGCTCGTGATCAAACATCAAATTTTATAAAGGACAAATTCAAACAGTTTCTTCCATTTCTGGAACAAATGCGCAAAAGAGTGACGAAAGGAAAAATAAAATATCTGACCTCTGACCTGATCATAGATGTCGATTTTCAATTTCGATTCTCGATCATTTCCTAAAGCGATCGGGTTTCCACTGTAAAGAGGAGTCTGCTGTAATCGTTATGAAGGATTTCGAGAGAAACGGGTACGACAGGAAGAAGAGAAGTTAGACAGGAGAATTGAAATTCTAAATGGACCGAAAATCACGGTTAAGCGAAAATTTGGGCGGGAGAGTGAGGGGACGTAACCTTGGGGTTTTTTGTGGCGGGAACTAGTTTTCTCAAATTTTTTTCTTTTTCGTGCCAATGTTAGAAATTTAAAACGCCTTTCCATTTAAAAATAATAATAATAATAAAATGAAATATAAACCGGTATCCGCTGGAAAAATACTACTCTTTTGTTTTTTTTATTATTCATTTATATATATATATATATCTCAATATGAAGTTCTTTTTAAGATATTTAATATTATTATTTTTCTATATTATTACTTTATATTAATATTTTATTTCTATTTTTTATATTTAAAATATTAAATATTTGTATCATAAAAATTTAAAATTATAATATAAAATAAATCAAAATCAAAATATTTATTTTAAACTCTAAAATATTTAAACAAAATAAACATTTAAGATAAGAAAGAAAGTAATAATTTTTAAGATAACTATTTTTTTTATTTTCATATATACAAAACGTACACTTGTACTTTAAAATGTGTGTGCATTTAAAAACGAATAATTTTAAATTAAAAATTACATGATTTTAATTTTTAACTTGTTAAAAGATTATCATTGTAATTTGAGCCTTTTTTTAAAATAATCAAAAATCTTTATCAAGTTCAATTCAGGATAAAAGAAAAAGTGAAAATTTAACGAAATCAACCTTAAAACAGGTTAAAAACTCCAAATTGGTACCCCAAAAAAGCCCAATAATTGTATTAGCTTTAAAATTATATTATTTACTTAATCTCAATTAAATTTTGCATTGTGCTATAGAAAATAGTAATAACATCTTTTATCTTTTATATATATATATATATATTACAGTATTAAAAGTTTTAATCTATGGTCATGTAAAATTTTTTTATAATAAACCTAATTTATCAAAAAAAAAAGAAAAATCATTTAAACTTGATTAATGTTAAGCAGGTTTACAAAGTCTAGTATGTGTATTAAAATTATTAACAAGAAAATAAAATCACTTGACATTTTTTTTCTCTTCCTAACTCTTTCTTATCTGTTGCATATTTAATCTTGTGTTATTATTTTGGTACTCATCATTTACATTTGTCATAAAAGAAATTCATCTTAAATGGTAAAGTGAGTAAATTTTCACTTGTCACCACTTAGATAGTTTAACTTAGAATGGTAGGATTGAAACATTCAAGTTATTTTATTCCTTGTTATCACTAAAATAAAATATTGTTTTCATTTACTAATCTCCAATATGCTCTAATACACATATAATTTAGTTTTGAGTTTAAATCAGATTTTTAAATTATACTCATTTTGTCTTATTATGTTTGTCTCTTACTAATATTTTTAGTCAAATGAATTTAATTTTGATAAAAAATTTTAATAAAACCACAAAGTTAAAAATGACATTACAATTTTTTAATTTTAAATTTTTTCAAACATAATTTTTTATTTTTTATTTTATATATATTTCAAAAAAAATAATCAAAATTGAATTCAACTAATCATAAAAATCAAACAAAGAAAAATAAATGAGACCAATATAGTATCAATAATCTTAGTCTATCCAAGCTCTAACCTAACAAACTATAGAAATATGTACATAATAAAATGGATATAAATCAGATGTACACTAATAAATAAATATATATAACTCTACTTTAAAAAAAAAAAACTTGGGCCCAATGCTTACCTTGAAGCCCAAAATCTTATCTTTAGGAACCCAATCTAATCCATCAAGAGTACCCAAACCCGTCCAAATGTGGAGTATAATGAAAAAAACGGCATTATTTGGGTGAAAAAAAAGAATGTGAGAGAAAGATCGACACTATGATAAAATCATATATGAATTTTTAATTTTTAAATAAAAAGCATACCAATCAACTATTAATTTCATGATAATAAATAATAAAGTAAAATTAGTATTAATTAATTTTAATATAAATGTTAAAATTGATTTTAATTTTATTATTTGTTGTCTAAATAAAATTAATCATTTTATTTTTATATGATGAATATAATATGCTCATACAAATATACACTTAATTAAATAATTATTCAAAGTAATTTAAAATATATTATATAATTGCAAAATCATATATTGATTTTAAAGAAAAAGTAAACTCTTGTGAAGTCTTAATTGATTATATCAACGATAAAGTGATTCTTTCATCTAAATTCTTAATTAAAGACTTAATAAATCATAGTAACCATTTGAAAAAATGATTAAAATAATAATTATTAATTAATGTAATTAAACATGTACTAATAAGTATGGTCTAATCGAAACCTTTTCAGTAGTAATTACTTGGTAGAAATAATATTTTTTTACCAAATTAGGATAAATAATAGTACAAAGAAAAAGCATACACGCTTGTCGGGTCGGTTCTTGGCTTGGATTACTCTCCAGGCAAAAGCCCGTGCCATCGGGTCAAATTTCAACCGTTTAAACCCTAGCAACCAGGGTTTACGCTCGCGCGCTTGTCCCCTTCTCAGAAAACTTGTTTTCCTAATCCCCTTCTTCCTCTCTTTATGATCCGAATTCTAATCACAACTCACTGGTAATCACACCATTGACTCAAACATTTTGTAGTTCTTTTGCTTAATTATCCATGGCTGCTGCTAGATTATCATCTTTCGTAGCATTAGCAGCGGCCGCCGCTGCTTCCGCCTCCACGCTCCAGAACCGCGCGTATGCCGACTCGCCATTTCGGTTCCCTCCGTTCTCCTCATCCTCTTCTTCTACTCCCTCGGTTTCGCAGACGGAGCAATCATCAAATACGAAACCGGAGCCCGATGAGCCCAAAGGAGCAGGGTTCGATCCAGAGGCTCTTGAAAGAGGCGCCAAAGCTCTTCGAGAGATTAACAACTCTCCATATGCGAAACAGGTAATTATGTACATTTAATTGCCTTTTATTTTCCTTTTGAGAAAAGAAGGAAAGGAAAATAGATTTTGGTTTGTTTTATTGCCTGGTTTAGATACTTCGCAAAATAAATAAATAAAATTCGATTGACTGCGGATTGACTGGGTAATCCAGTCTTTTAGAATCAATTGAGTTGCTGATATGAAAATTTGCTTTTGTTTTGGATTTTCAGGTTTTCGATCTTATGAGAAAGCAGGAACAAACTCGGCTAACGGAGGTATCAGCTGAGAAAGCTCATTACGAAGCAATTCAATCACAGGCTGATATCGTGAGTGATAGGCTAACCCTTGCATGGCTTCAATTGACTTACTCTCAGGCTATAGCTCTATTCCTTGTATTGCAATACAGCTTGTACGCACACTTGTTTGATTTTAACTAATACTATGATCATCACATTGGCAGGACAGGCAGCAGAAGTTGGCTGAAGAGCAACGGAATTTAATGCAACAACAAGCTCAGGCAAAAGCACAAATGCTGAGATATGAAGATGAGTTGGCCAGAAAAAGAATGCAGGTGAAAATGGCTGCTTTACCTGTATGCTTATTTTACTCTATGTTAATTGTACAAAAAAAGTTATGTCTGAGACCCAGCAAGTACTACCCTGTGAAGCAGTACTTACATTGCTGCCTACTAGTAGAAAAAGTCACCGGCATGCCTTTAGCATTGGTTGGTAATATCTAAAAAATGGATAACATATTTTAAGCATGCGAACTTTATTATAAACTATCTTTATTGAATCCTTCTGTACTGAAACTTTGGTCAGATTGGCTTAAGATATATGTCTTTTTGTGCAATGGAACTTATTGATGTATGAGACTTTGGTTTTGACTTTTCGACTAGAAGTTCCTCTTCTCTCCCCTTTAAAGCATCCAACTTGTTAGAACTCTTCTATCAAATTGTTATATTTACCATCTTATCAATTTTTGCAGACAGATCATGAAGCTCAGAGGAGACATAATGCTGAATTGGTTAAGATGCAAGAAGAGTCATCTATCAGAAAAGAACAAGCAAGACGAGCTACTGAGGAGCAGATACAAGCTCAACAACGACAGACGGAGAAAGAGAGGGCTGAAATAGAGCGGGAAACTATAAGAGTTAAGGCCATGGCTGAGGCGGAGGGACGGGCTCATGAGGCAAAATTGACAGAGGATCATAAGAGGCGAATGCTAATAGAAAGGGTGAATGGAGAAAGAGAGAAATGGCTTGCTGCAATTAATACAACTTTCAGTCACATAGAAGGTACATGACATTTTTAGCATTCTTCGTCCTGTTGGCATCTGTCCTCTATCTTTATGGTAATATTTTCTTAAACTGAAATTTACAGGGGGTTTTAGAACTTTATTGACTGATAGGAATAAGCTGCTTATGACTATTGGAGGAGCTACTGCATTAGCAGCAGGAGTTTACACTACAAGGTATTAGTACTCCCTTTTTTGTTGCTTTTGACGGAAGTTTGGTTTAGTTGAATATTCTATATAAAGCTTTTCCTGTCTCCCCTTCCCCTCTTTCCCCCCTGGTTTTGGTATTATTCTGCCATCATGTTCACATTCTCTATGTTTGGAAACAAAATTGCTAGTTTGCTTTATTGAAATTTGTATCATGAGAAGCTCATTCCAATGCTTGAGGTACTGGAAAGCAGTTTTTGTGTGCTCCTAACATCCATGGTCCTATGAGGCATTGATCATCTGGGTGGTATGGACAGTTTTTGGGAGTGTGTAGCTGTGTTGGATGTGGGCACCATGTTAGCATCATGTTGGCTGCGTTAAAAATATGTTAGAAACACATGTGAACATTGTATTGATAGAAGCAATAAATCTGTTCTATGACTCGGCAGTACTGCCACATCTGACAGCCCCTCGAACTCTGCCATCACCACCTTCTGTTTTGGCTGGAATAACTGTAATAATCATTTTGGCAATTTTTGAGATGTGCCCCATTCACTGATTTATAGGAAAGATAAACAGTTTTATACCTTCTACAGACTCTCATTATTTCACAAAGGCATTGTACCTTTAATCTACAGAATTTATTCTCTTAGGGACGTAGCTCAATTGATTGTAAGTTCTTTAATCCAGTGCCCATTCGAGACTTGTTAAGAACTAAATTATTTGCTGTGTTGACAGAGAAGGAGCTAGAGTCACTTGGGGTTATATTAATAGGATACTGGGTCAGCCGTCACTGATTCGAGAATCATCTATTGCTAAATTTCCATGGTCAGGCATAATGTCTCAAGCAAGGAACCGAGCCTTAAAGTATAATACAGCAGCTGGGACAGCAGCACCACTGGAAAGCAAAAAGGGTCTTGAGAATGTTGTTCTCCACCCCTCATTGAAAAGGAGAATAGAGCATCTTGCTAGGGCTACCGCAAACACCAAGACTCACCAGGCCCCTTTCCGAAACATGCTATTTTATGGGCCTCCTGGCACTGGTAAAACAATGGTTGCAAGGGAGATAGCACGAAAATCGGTAGGTGTTGAATGATCATTTCCTTTTCCCCCCTTCATACCTACTATCATGTACTTATACCTTACCCTCAATTGCTGCCTGGGAAAATTTGTTTCTTAAGGATGGAGTAATTCCTTCAAATTTCATAATACAAGCATAAAAGAAAATGAACTGAGAATGTTGAATTTCAGTGGAAAAATTTTAGATTTATCCTTTGGCTATCTGAGAAATAATAATCTTTTCTATATGTTTGAAAATAAATTTACTAAATATATGCTATGGAAACAAACAAAGTGAAGTTGAATGCTGTTGGCTAGTTTCAAAATTTGTATGGTCTTGCTGACTTCCCTGTGGCAGGGAATAGATCTAATTTTAGACAATAATTAAATTATGTGTTTGATGTGATTTGACACTATATGTTGCAGGGATTGGATTATGCCATGATGACAGGAGGAGATGTTGCACCACTGGGTGCACAGGCTGTCACCAAAATCCATGAGATATTTGATTGGGCTAAGAAGTCAAAGAAAGGTTTACTGCTTTTTATTGATGAGGCCGATGCTTTTCTATGCGAGTAAGTTATCATTTCCTTGGCATGTGTCAAGTTTCTATGTTGAATCGCAATCTGATATTTGTCAATGAATGAGCTCTTTATGATGACCAAGTTAATAATTGTGCTGTTTATTTAATTATTGCAGGCGTAATAGTATACATATGAGTGAAGCACAACGGAGTGCTTTGAATGCATTGCTTTTCCGAACCGGAGATCAGTCAAGAGATATAGTTCTTGTGCTTGCTACAAACCGGCCAGGGGATCTTGACAGTGCTATCACTGACCGCATTGATGAGGTGATTGAGTTCCCACTTCCTGGGGAGGAAGAAAGATACAAACTTCTGAAGCTTTATTTAAACAAGTACCTCTCTGATGAAAGTGATGGTACATCCAAGTGGTGTGCTTTGTTCAATAAAAAGCCACAGAAGATAACAATAAAAGATTTATCAGAAGATGAAATCCGAGAGGCTGCGAAAAGGACAGAAGGTTTCTCTGGCCGTGAGATAGCTAAACTCATGGCTAGCATCCAGGCAGCCGTCTACGGGCGCCCAGACTGTGTTTTGGATTCTCAGATGTTTAAGGAAATAGTAGATTACAAGGTCGCGGAGCATCAACAGAGAATAAAATTGGCAGCTGAAGGTGGTTTGCCATCTTAGCTTGGCATTTACTCCTAAGATTTTTACTCGCAGGATAGAGTAGGCCTTCTCTTTGAAACCATAAATGTGGGAATTTTGTTTTTGTTCCCACATATTTCGGAATTTACTGCCTTGATGGCTCATTTACGTTTAGTCACCCCTTGTTTGTAGCCCATTTTATATCGGCTTCCAAACATTGACATAGATTATTGATTGACCGAATACTATTAGATTCATTGCAATAGCCTGGTTCTGTATCGTGTGTTCATCGATCTTTGCTTCCCTGTTGGATTTAAAGGACTAAAACTTGTTGCCTGATGCTCCATCGGTCAGGATCAATGCTGTTGCGGAAATCTGCTCAAGGATGCTTGTCCTGGTAAGGCCATGGCGCAGATTTTATTTCAGAATGGTGTAAACTTGAAATAAAATATCATCGTTACCAACAATGGAGAGTGTATAGCAACGCAAGAGAACATGGTTTTTTATATTTGTGTTGTGATATCGTAATCATGTTTTAATTAAAATAGTAAAAATTATATAAATAAATATGTATACGAATTAATCGATAATTCTACGTGATTCATTTAAAATACAAAATATGATAATTTATTTTAAATTTAAATCCGTCCCGTATTAATGGATCGTTACGTATTATCCTATATCGGCATGCTTACTTTGGTCAGCTACTATCGGACAAAACACAATAAACGCCTGTCCGAAGATTGGCATCATTGTTGGACCCGACAATTGTCTAAATCTCCAAGGCCATAATTTCCGCAACAAGAAAACGAAAATACCAAGAAAAGCGCACAGTGAAAGGTTAAAAGCGAAGGAAAAAAAAACAAAAGACAAGGCAAAAGGCGATATGGTTGGGTTTTTTGAGTTTGAGATTCAAAACATTCCTCACCATGGGCCACAAAGTAAGCGAATCCCTGGAACGGGCTAACTGAAACACCAAGGTCTAACTTAAGATTATGCACGATTCAGATGCAGCCAACAGTACCCTAGTCCTAATAACACGTGTCATGTTGGCAGCGTTTCTTCTTCCCTACTCAGCCACGTTACCCATTACAATGCCACGTTTCAACACCAACGGTTTTTGTTCCGTCCCCCCGTTATGACCCTTGCTTTGCTCTTTTTCCTCCACAAACCAAAAAGCTTGTTAGAAATAGCCAACACAAAATTTCTGGTTTTTGATCTTGTGTCTTGTCACTGCAATACTTTCTTTTTTTCCTGAGAAACAAACAATACCCTTAGAGAGATAAAGAAAAAGAAGAAAAAAAAAGAGATTAGGAAGATGGGGAAACTAGTGGTGGTGGTGATGGTAATGGTCATGTTATTGGAGGGTGTTTGCTGGGGATGGGGAGAGGACAAAGCAGAAGAAATCAAGCAAGGTGCTGGTGAAGCCATGCAAGATGCCGAGGACGAAAACGATAACTCCTGGTTTGATTCGGCTTTTGACAAGTTCCCTGAGTAATCAACCATTCACCTTATAAACTTAAATCATATATACTACTATATATAAAAATGCATACATAATCTATTTATATTATAGTATATAGTCTTTTTTAGGAGTATCTTATTACGTAGGCCAATTGGGAGTTGGGAAAATACAATTTGCTTTGTTGGCTTTTGAGTACTGAATTTCTTTTTGCTAGGAATGTGGTTCTTAAGTTTATCAGTGGCTAGGTTAATTCTTAACATGATTGGATTTGTATGTTGAAATATTGGTGTGATTAAATGAATGAACATCAGCAATTTGAGCATTAATTTTTGTCTGTTTTCATTAGATCGCAGAAAGCATTATACTTCTCAAAAAAATTGTCCATTAAATTGAAGTGAAAAAGAACAAACCAACCCTAACAATGTGAAATTCGTCACAACTCATTGAAACCCTTTCGTTGTTTCCATGAACCAGTGCTTTTTTCTATTGTTTTTTGGTTATTAATTTTTTCTATTAATCTGGGTGATATAACAGGAGATATAGCTGTCCTTTCTCTTTACCCTCCTCAATTCCATGTATAGACTCAAGCATATAGAAACTAAACTTCCTAATGGAAGAGACAAAACTACAGGATCATTTGTCTCGTATGACTGATTCAGATCACTATGTTATGAACAAAACGGTTGTGTCTCTCATATTGCAATGATTCTGGTAGGGTTTTTGGACATAAATACGAGAATGTAAGAGAAGCAGCTAACGATGTGATGAATAAAGCGGGAGATGCGGCCTCAAGGACAACAGAGACAATTAATTCTGCTGCCTCTGGTAATAATTAATCAATCTTGTGTCTTTCATATTAATTAATGTAATGTCAACCCCAAGTTTGTTCTTCTTATCATCAGGTTTTATTTTTCGTTTTTTGGTATGTGTGATATTACTTCTGTCCTTGCAGAAGCATCGAATTACGCTGCTGAAAAAGCTAGAGAGGGAGCAAACATGGCTTACGAGAAGGCAGGTGATGGATTGTACATTGCTAACCAGAAGCTTAACTTGGTTACAGATGTGGCTTCAGATCAGGGTAATAGTGCTAGAGAGACAATGGCAGGAGCAATGGCCTATGGGAAAGACAAAGCAGCCGATGCCTATAATGAAGCTAAGGAGAGGATGAAAGTAGCTTCAGACATGGCTTCAGATAAGGCCTATGATGCCAAAGAGAAAATTGCAGGTGGGATACAGTACGGAAGCGATAAAGCAGCCGATGCCTATGATCAAGCCGCGCAGAAGTTTGAGATGGCTTCAAATGTGGCTTCTGAAAAAGCCCATGATGCCAAAGAAACAATAGCAGGAGCTATGGGATATGTAAGAGATAAAGCGGCCAATGCCTATGAAGAAGGCAGTCAAAAAATGAATACAGCTTTCAATGAAGGGTATGGTGTCAAAGAAAAGATGGCTGGGGCAATAAATTATGGAAGAGATAAAGCGTCAGATGCCTATGACGAAGCTAAGGAGACGGTGACAGAATCAATGGGATATGGAAGAGACCAAGTTGCCAATGCCTATGAAGAAGCTAAAAATAGGGTAGGAGAAACATATGCGGCAGCCAAGGAGACCATGAATGAAGAGGCTAAGGCTAACTATGAGGCTGCCAAGGAGAAAGCTTCCCAGGCTGTGGGTGATCTTGGAGCTAAAATGAGAGGGAGTAGCGCAGAGCTTTGAGTGAAGCTATATTTTCTACTTGTTGACATTGTGAAACTCTCTGTGAGTCACTGTTTTTATTTTTGTTTCTCTTCTTGGAGCATACTCTTTGGGATTTCTCTCTTTTACTAGTATTTGAGGAACATTATTTTTATAACTCCATACTTTTATTTCCTCATATCTAGAGATCACATGCAGATATGAGCATATATATAGTTCTTGGAGAAATAATTTAGTAGTATATTTGAACAAAAATGAAATTGGTAGTGTATTGAATTTATCTTATTTTAAGTTCCATATATTTTTCAACACCATATCAAAAATCTAGTGCACAGGGCTTGGTAATTAGACAACGTGGTGGGCTTAATGACCATGAATATGTAAATTACATACAAGTTGCTGATCGAGCAACCTTGTTATCTGGACTATGAAGCCCATTTTTGCAATGTAGATTTTCTCCATTAAATTGTTGCTTTACTATATATATATATATATATATATATTTAGGAATGAATTAAGTTTCTAGTACATGATCAGATATTGAAGTTATTGTTTCCCATTCTCTCTAGGTCTTTCTTTTACTTTTTCTGGGAATATAACTGTATGGTTTGCTTGATAAATCTATAGAAATTCAGCACTTGCATATAAAAAAGAAAATAAAAAGAAAAAGTACCTTTAAAATCCCAAATTAAGGATGATGGATTTCCTTAGAATTGATTTAACTGGTAGAAGGCACTCTCTAAAAGCCTTTTTAAACTTAAACCTTGGGCAGGTCTTGAATAATTAGTAATAATATTGGTTTTTAGCTGTGAAGGAGATCCTAAGGAGGGCCGGAAGTGGTATTGGCAAAGTTTTGCATGTATGGGAAATCTCAATATGATTGATGAACTTGGTAATGAATTTGGATGGAGTATTTCTCCAATTTTCCCCCTCTCTCCCACCTTCATTTACTGCATATCTTTTTTTTTCCTTCTCATTACATCTTCTTCTCCTCTTGGAAAAAAGAATGATGTAAAGGATCCAGGCTTTCCATTTTGGACACTTTTATCTTTATTATGTTCTTCTCAAAGTCAATGGAATTCATGTGAATTGTTCTTAAATACCTGTGAGGCTGTGACCTTCCCCTATTGATTATCTGTAGCTCTTAGCTGTTTTCCCGCTAGCTGCTGGACTAACTTTCCTGTTTTCTTTCTGTTTTTATTTCTTCATTCAGCTACTTGTTCCTCAAGAATTTACATTGTGAATGTTTTGAACCCATTCCTAGTTGGCATTAGATCACCAAGTTATTGCAGTTCTATTGGTTAGGTTAGTATATATAGTGCATCTTCTGATTTATATAAATTCTTCTATCTTTTTCTTTAACAGTTCTGAGCAGAAGTTTGAGCTCCCAATCCACCCCCAACCTTTTTAATTTCTAGCTTCCTAATGTGTGTGAGAAAGAAGAATGAGATTAGATTACTCCTTCTTGAGTTGCCAAGACTATTTAGGAGGAAAGAGAACTCACATGTAATAACATAATTCAGTATATCAGCAAGTTCTCATGGGCATTTTCATGCAATCCCTCAACTTTTTGGTTACTTTTATAGTTGATTTGTCAGGGACAAATGTACTTTTCGAACCATTTCAAATGCCCTTCTCTTTTCCAGTGCAATTTGTATGAAGAAAAAGAAGTTCACCAAGAGAAATAGACTTGACATGAATGTCACTAGCTTATACTTATCAATCGGTATGCAAGTTTCCAGCGTTTCTGCACTGTGAAAGAATCTCTCAACTAGGATACGTCTCCTTCAATCTATAGCTTTGATGGGGCCAACTAGTCCAACGGTGTTGTTATAGATGCCGATGTTTCACATGATGAACAAAGAAAGAAAATTCAGGATTGCCATGTATAAACTAGTGTCACATGGCTGGAATTCTATTATGCAACTCCAAAGGTTGAAGTTTCCAGGTTACAACTTAGCTCAAAAACTTTGGATTAACCATGTAAAATGAGTTATGAGAATAAAAAGAAGAGGATTTAATGATGCCTATTAATCACGTCGGTATCATAAAACCCGTCATATTCCGTTTGCCTTGGCTTTAATTCTAGAGAGAAATATGTAGAAAGACTTTGTGGTAGGGTTGGAAGCAACCAAAGGTACAATGATTGATGGGCCAAATGGGACAGTTTTGGGGGAAAGGAAGAGGAAAAGATCTTCATACATAAAATTAATTTTGCTAACATATGTTTGTCTTTTTTCCTCTTTTTCTCTTTAGAGAAAAGCAATTGTAGTAGTATACGAAACAAGAATGTTTACCAACCCGATTTATTTCATTAGTGAAAGAGCTTAGGCAACTGAGTAGAAAAAGTATGGGTCAGATTCTAACATTCTCTAAGGATAGAAATGATTCAGAATCATTTGTAGAAGAGGAAGATTACAGATTGACTGATGTTTTCTCTAATGAAAAATGCTGACAGGGTGAGATTCCTAGATGTTTAAGAGGGAAGAAGTACTAGTTCAATCTTTATGAGCTGCCAGAGTTTCTAAGACTTGGGATATGTCAGAAATCAGAATTATCTGAAATAGAAGAGATTAAGAAGAAGAGAATTAGAGATTTAACGATGGTAAACAAACATTTCTGACAAATCAGGAAAAATCAGTAACTAGTAAGAGTTCTAGCGCAGCTAATCTATTTCCACCTTTCTTTTTCTATTTGGCTATGCACATTTTTAAGCTAAAATTATTTATTCTCTAAATCTATCAATTCTTTAAGGAGAGCTGCTACTTGCAAGTGTTTCGAAGAAAAATTCTTTCTTACATTTGCTTTTTCTTCATGGCTTGTTTATTGTTGTGCATCCAAACTTTGAAAACCTGTCTCTTTACTCCCACTTGAGCGCAAAACTGCTGCACTTCTTGCTCATCTTGCTTCTGGATTCTCCACTCCAACTTCTCAGCGAATTCCATCATCTTATCCTTTTGCTCTTGACTGAACTTTGTTCTGACCCTCTTCTTTGATGACTGTGGCTGCGCCGATATTTGCCCTCCTGCATTAGAATGAAACATATTCAGATCTTCACTTGAGGACTCAGCCGGGCCGCCACCACCGAAGTTCATCATTACAGGTGCAATTGGCATGGCAGAAGGACTAGTAGACAATCCAAGAGAGAATCTTCGCTGATGAAGAGGGATTGCTTGTTGAGGATGTAGCTGAGAAGGAGGATGTGTAGTATCTCTTCTGTTGTTGTTTTTGTTGGGGTTATAGGAATAATAACAGCTTGGTGCATATTGTGTTTCCCCGTTGATTTCTTTTCTATGAAAATTCCTGTGGCATTCACAAGCTGCGCATTTCAAGGCTTCCGGGGTGCCTTCGTCGCCGCTTGGCATGAATTCTCCGCAGCCATCCATAACATGGCCTCCCATGCTGGCTGCGTGGTTCTTCATACATTCTCTATATCTAATCAAAGGAGTAGGGCTGATAGTTGTTGGTGATGAAGCTGCCACTGGCGGGGGCTGTGATGTTGGAGGTTGTTGCTGTGGTGATTTTAGGCTTGATCTGTTAGCTGAAGCAGTCACTGTTGCACTGGTGGTAGCAGTTGGAGCTGACACCGGATCTGGGTCTGGGTCTGGATCTCTTCTGGGCTTGTGTATTTGGTGTTGTGGATTCAATTCAGGGTGGTAAAGAGGGTGGAGATCTAGGGTTTGAGGTGGGTTTGGATTGAGGACTGTTGTGTCACCACGAACAGTTTGATCTCTCCTCCTTTCTCCCGCACCTGAATTTATAGGTGCAGAAGAAGAGACTTTTGAGGAAGAATCCCTGTTGAGTTGATTATTATAACTAAAAGAGCTTGGCATCCCCATTTCCTTATCTTGGCCTCTCAGTTCCATTAACTCTGATTTTCCAATGTAAAACCTTGATCTAAGTCTTGATCTCAGCCGCCCTTTTATTAGACTAATATACCAGTGATATGTTTCTTTTCAAACCGTCGTCGTCATCATCATGGTTTTAGTGATTTTTTTCTTAAACTAGGAGAAAACTTTTCCTGCAATCTTTTCAACCCTAAATCACCACCATCTATTAGTAGCTAACCCAAAATTATTCCCTTCTCTCTTATTCTGACTTTGACGTTTTTAGTGCTAAACCCACCAACTCATTTCACTAATTCCCATTTCCTGTTTCCTCAAGACGTAAGCAAGCGCTTGAGCAGTATGTACAGACAAATGAAATTTTTTAAAGGACTAAAAGAGATTTAATTTTATAGAAGGTGATAAAATTAGATTTGAAAGCTCAAACAGGAAATGGGTCTAATATGGGGCCCTTAGCTACTACCAAAGTTTACAAAGAACTTACCTCGATGAATTAAACTGATCACTCATCAGTTTTTGATGTAAGAATTCTCTAACCGTCAGCAGTTCCATGAGGTTAAGACCAAGCAAACACAAGCAAGAATGTTTTAGCATTGATTAAGGAAGTGCAAACGTGAACCCTAAACTGTGAGAAGGAAAGAGTGAGAGAGAGAGATGCCAGGAGAAAGAGGTAAAAAAAAGGGAGGATAGAGATGTGCGAGAGGAGTTTTGTTTCCTAATCACCCATCCAAGCACATAAAATCCATCTATCGAAGGAACAGGCGGGTCGGTTTGTACTAAAAAACACCAGTGATGACACTATTAGAGGCTGGTGACACTGAGGGATCTAGTACTCTTGCAGAACAACCGACAAGGCCATGTTAGTCCTCTCTCAGAGCCTGCACACTGGTCCAGCTCCTAATTATTGCCTCCCTAACACCTTGCTATTTGTGCCGTTACTATTTTCTTTCCTTCCCTCTGCACTCTGCAACTCTAAACAAACCCCAAACGAGTAAGCTAAAGTGAAAAATTTTATGTGCACGACAGTGAGCAAGGAAGAGAAAAGAACAATACTACAGGAATAAGAAATGTATATCACGTCTTGCGAATTGACATTGGCTTGGTTGCCTGGAATCTTCCCGCTATCTCAAATTCCTACACTTAAGACAGTTTTGATCATTCTTTGAGATTTGTACATCATCAGACCCAAAACCTCAAATTACAGAATCTCTTAAACAAGGGGGTTAAGCTTAAGACAATCAGAGAAGGAAGAGAAAATAAAAGAGGGGAAGAGAGGACCCCCTCTCTATTTTGTGGGCAACAGGAATTAAAGTGCGGAGATGCTGGTCCACAGCACTGCACTTGTCCTTTTAGTGTGTGTCAGATTCTTTCTCTCACTCTCTTTCTTTTCTTTAACTTTCTCTCTCTCTCTCTACTTGAGACTTGAAGCCTGTTTTTCTTTTGGGTGCGCCTGCGGAAATCTTATTTTTCTGCAACTCCACTATTTCCTAACCAATGACTTTACCCAGTCCAATTCTTCTTTCTCACTGCTATTGATGTTATTTCTTGGCTAGCCTTTGCCTTGTTGGCATCTTTTTTTTCTTCTATTTCTCCATCACACATCGTTTTTGTGCTTCTAGCAACTTTGTTTTCTCGGTGGTAAGAGTGTTGTTACACGTTAGCCAATACAAGGAGGTAGCTTTTAATTGATCTGCACTGTGTTATTTGACTCTTTCCTCCTTTTTGGGCCATGCTTTTCTTTTTCTTACGATACATCACATTAGATAAGCTATTCCCATACTGATTTCGGCCCTTTAAACCCCTCTTAATTCACCCTTTTTCGGGGTCAATATTCAACCCTGGATGAGTCATAAAGACTGGTTTGTCCACTCAAATCATATATACTTACCAACTACTTACACCCAGTTCCATTTTTCTCTTCAAAATTGAATTTGCAACCACCTTTTTAGTGGGATTAAAGTTTCCATAACCAAGGTCAAGCGGTCCACCTCCAAGGCCCAGCTGAAGACCCTTTCTCGAATCTTTATCATTCAAATTAATTCTTCTTTTCCTCATGTTTCTTTGCTCTCTCTTACCTGACACAAAGGTTTGTTTCGTATCACAAATTGGGAAACACCATGTTCACATGTGTCTGCATAAATCTTTCTGTCTTAATTAGTATTTTATTATGAACCTAATCACCAGGGTTTAAAAATGGGAGAATATCTCGTGGACTACTTATCTCCCCAATTAACTAGTATAATCTTATTTTAAGTTATCCAGGGCACCTTCTTTTGTGAGCATGGAGGGGAACAATTTCCAACCAGGATTAATTAAAAAATGAATAAAAAGATCAATGATTAAACAAACCCCTGGCCACTTGTCTTCTTAATTAATGCATGCATAGACCCTGGACACGTTGCAAAAGCCCAGCCTGGAATCTCTGAAAACTTTCTTCTTTGGGAACCCTGGGAAAAAAAATTTTGGTGTGGCCTGGTCTGGCCGCGTATTTAGCTAGGGTTGTTGCATAAAGCTATTTCCATCATAATTTGCTGATCTAATGCTTCAATGCTCGTTTGGGTTTGCATGTGTTTTAGCAGTAACCTTTGCTTTGACTTTGCGGACCACCCTGCTTCTATGGGCCAACCTGATTTTTCCCAGGGAAAATTTTTTACATCAATTTCCCCTATTTTTTTTCTCGAAAACCAATCAATACTTAACAATTTATTCAATCTAACAAACAATATTCTTCCAAGTTTTTCAAGTCAAAGTTTTTTTGAGTGATTATTATAGAAGTCAAATCAGCAATGAACATATTTAACAGCTACAGTTTGACGTGAAATTTATATTTATGTTAAATAGTAATTAGAAATCTAGATCTGCCGACGACTTGTGTGTGTTTATTTTCATATTAGGGGTAAATCAATGTTCTTTCGAGACACAAAAAACAAGTAAGTCGTGTGCTGTCTTTGTTAAGGGACCGCTTTTGGTCGTGACCCCTATGCAATTTGTGTGTTAGATCAGTGTCAGTCGTTTGTCTCTTTAGCTTAAGATAGAAAGGAAAAGAATGCCGGAAGAAGAATGCACAGTGATCCTTAAATGGAAAGGTTTTTGTAATCCTAATTTATGTATTTTTCCATATTAGTTAATCGAGTTCTAATTACAAAAAAGAAAAAAAGAGATTTTTTTCAACAAATTTTTTTTTGTCAATAAAAGTTGATTTTAGTCAGAAATATCTTTAATTAATTGGAAATTAAAAGAAAATAGATGAATTTTTCTATCAGAATGAATTTCGTAAAAATTTATTTATTGTTTTTTTATAATATCTTTCATTTTGTATCTTAAAATATGAAAAAAAAGTGTCCAGCATAAGCAAACAAACAAAATAACAACAAACTAAATTAAGTACCTAATTTTGGAAATTGCAACATTTAAAAGTAATATAGTAATATATATCTTTCTTTATTTAAAAAAATTGACACTAAAAGCCATTAAATTCACAAATTTTAAAGTTTATCCCTCTCTACATATTTTAAACACATATAAATTTGAATAAACAGCTGGATTCGAGATAAAGAAATCTTCTTTTCGTTAAAAAATAAATAATAAATTCCCTAAAAAAGTAGTTTTGAGTTGAATGCTAATTATTGAATTTATTTTTGAATCCCCAAAACATTTTTTTTTTAGAGTGAATGTATTAGTAATATAGTGTAGCATAGAAAGATAAAAAGAGTACGGATCAGTTTGGGCCGTTTGGCTTTTTCACGAACCAGAATCGAGACAAGGAAATCAAACGTTGGCCATTGTTGGGCTCCTCGCTCCTCAGTCATATCAAAATCTGCACGCGGGTACGTGCATGATTTGAGTGGCGGAGTTGACGTTTTTGCATGTGGAATCCAACGACCCCAACATAAAGCTTTCTCCTTTCCCTTGGCCACTTAGCTCCTTGCTTAATAATTCCCACTAAGTACTTTCTTCCCAATTCTAATTACTACTCCTAATTATCACCTGCTAATACTAATTATTACCTAATTTCCCCCTATAATTTTCCCATTGGTGCATGAGTCACACCATGATGATCTTTTTACAAAAGATTACTGAGTAGTTTTTCACAATAATAATCAGAATTTTTAACTTTAATTTTCATCTTAATCAAGAATAAAAACCGAAAATTCATTAACAAATTTATATTTGATGTCTTATTCACGTATACTATTTATATGTACTGTTTTCTAATCCTTTTTATTCCTTCAACGATTCAATGGAGAAAGTTACTACTGGTACTAGACATCTTCTTCTGCGACCCACCATACATAAGCCTCGTGTTGTCTCCATCCAAGCATCTTCTTCCTTCCATGTTCTCTTTTTGTCTCTTCCTTTTCTTTCCCTCTAAGAATTGATTCTTTTTTATAGTCTAAGAAAACCCCCTTTTCTCTTTAAACCCAAAATTTACAGACGTTTGGGCTGTTGATTGGGGAAAAATTATTTGAGATATGGTGGTTTAATTGCAAGGAAAGTCAGTGTTGATGGGATAAGGCATAAAATGCGTACACATTGACAATGCATTAAGTATAAACCCGTTAATAATCATTTTATTATTATAATTCAAGCACTTAATTAATTATATATGAAAATATATAATTAATAAATTAAATTTGTAAAGTCAGAGATGAAAATTAGTTAAATTAAAAAAATTTAGACGAAGTAATAATTTTTAAATTTAACATATTTTAATTTATTTTTAAGAATTTTTAAAATTTTAATTTATTTATTACTAAGATGATAATCTTTTATTCATTAACAATCTCATTTTTTATAACTCAAGCAATTAAGTTTATTTGTTGATAGTCCATCTATATATGTGGTGATTATGATGGCCCGGCTCATGCAAGATTTTCATCAAATCGGTATTCAAGTACTTTTTGTCGTTAAGTTAATTTAGTTTAACAACAATAACGAGTTAATGACTTAAACTAATTAGTTTAGAGTTAATATCTATTGATTTTAATTATTTATGTCCCCTATTCGTTGTCACTGGATGATAGGAAAGACATGCCATTGCATTTAACTCTAACCAAAGTGCCTTTAAAAAAAAAAAAACTTTAACTAAAGTGGTTTAATGACACATTAATTATCCAACTTGATCGGAACTCTCAGTTTTAAAAAAGTTTTTAATTAAGAAATAATGATTTTCATAAATGGTTTTAAAAAGAAAAAATATTTAAGGACAAAGTATTAATTAAGACAAAAATGGCTTAAATATCTAACAATTGTGTTTAGATATAAATACAAATAAAGAAACTCTGATCAATTCACTATAAAAAACAATTTTTCTCTAAATTTTTTATTAGAAATTCGGGGAAAACCTATTAGATTATTCCAACAAAATATATTTTGTGAAAAAAAAAATATTTTTGTAGTGATTTTTTGACAGAATATACTTTTGTGGAAAAATTAGTTAAAATGTCATATTTCATATTACCTATATAAAATAAATTAATGATTTTGATGGAAATTAAAGCAAATCAATTACTACTACAGTTGTCATGTCACCCTAAGTGTTTATAGCCTGTTCCTTTCCTGAACTAGTGAGGTCTTAGTTTCTTTCCAAGTATGATTTAAATGAAAAGATGAAAAAAAAAAAAAGAAGAAGCAAAACCCAAAAATTAAAGTAATTAATAAAGGCTAAATATTAAAACTCAATCAAGAGATGGTTGAGCTGGTGCAAATGGCTTAAGGACAAAGGGATTTTTGATGTGTGGGGTGTAGACTGCATTGTCTTTGAAGAAAATGCTTCAACTTTAAAGGCAAAACCAAGTGGTTTCCACAGGTCTTTCACCAAAAAAATAACCTTCATAGTTCGTCTTACAAAAAATGAATGAGGGAGCAGCTTTTTCTTTCAATACAAAGCACATGGGTGGCCACACGATATAGGAGGATTCCCCCATCTTTCATGGCCCTACTCATCACAAAGAAACTTCCAACTTCCTACCAATACTGCTACTATCTTCTCTTAACCCCCTCTCCTAACTCCCGCACAAACTTATATAGCAATACATGACAGGAAGCCGCCTGGCTCAGTCAACTCACCACTCGATTTGAAAAAAGAGTACGAGCACTAGCTATTGGTAGCTGATCTGGTGTCTCCGAGAGGTAATTGTAGGAAAGACTTATCGTGCAATTTTCACATAAATGAAAACAGTGGGGGCATGGAGTGGTCCATTTCCATGTTGCTCAAGGCACTTTTATAATGGGGGGCGGGAGGGGATGATATAGATTAGATCTTAGACCACCGATCCTTCCCAAAAGATTCAATGCCGTGAAAATGCTGGACTTTATAAAACAAATATCTTAATCACTAAAACACAAATAATTTTTCAACGTTAATATAAAAAATTTACGAGACAAAATTATGAAAAATATTTTTGTTTCTCTAAGTTTCTCTTAATTTGATTGTCATTGTAACTAATAAAGGGTGCATTGATTTGTCTTCCTTTTTTTTTGGACTATCAAGCTGTAAATATGTCTGCCGACTCTTATTATATCTTGAAGCAATAAACTGATTTGAGCATTGATTGTCCTTTGAAGGTCCAGGTCCAAGCATTTAAATGTCATGAAAAGAAGTCTATTTTGATGTGAAATCTCACAAAGTAATCAGATTATTTGATGCCAATCCATTGATCGAGCCATCAGTCTGCCGATGATGACAATATGTTTTATCTATATTTACTTTTAAGGTGTCGTGGAAGAGGTTGTCTTCATCCATAATCTTATAGTTTCATGGTGAAAATTAAAGAGGTGATCAAATTGAATTATACATCTGTGAATAAAGCCGGCACTGCGTCCAAATTCCAACTGTTCAGCTGTGTCTCAGATTCCAGAGAAACAAAAGAGAAAAAAAAAAAAAAAACCAAGAAACAAACGCTTCTCAAAGGAATAAAGTGCAATTCTATACGTCATATCATTAACATATACCCCCATCTGGCCTTTGGTTTTTTCTGGAGTGTAGCAATCGGATGATTCATCCGCCCGAAGCCGCTTAACAGTGCTGCTAAACCAGTTACTAATAGACATTTTTGTGAATGTATACAAAGAAGAAAATCAAGTTAATAGTAACGTATTATTAGAATATCGTAATCTAATATAATTATATTAATTTAATTTATAATCTGTACTATTATAATTATGTTAACATATATATATAGTTTTGTTATAGTGCGCGTAAGTTTTTCTCTTTGGAATACTGTTTCCTTCGACAAAAAGAAAAAAAAAAAAACCGAAGCTGCTAATTTGATTTTAATCATGCCATTACACGAAAATTCTCCTATTCTATTAATATAGTCATGAATATGAAATAATGAAAAAGGAGAGAAAAGAGAAAAAGAAAGCAGGCTTGTCTTGATTCGCCGGTGCCGAAAGCAAAAAAGAACATGTTCTCCAACGATAATCATTAATTTTGATGGATACAGACAATAATTAATTTGGTTCATTTGTTGGTTAATAACTTTGCACCATAACTATTTAATTAAATTTTTTTAAAAATTGTACTTAATTATTGGTTTAAATTCTTTGTCCGCACTCAAATCTTATCCTCTAGCTAGCTCGAAAGATGTCTCATATCCCTGTCATATCAAACATGAAAAAAAGGATCTGGAGACGCACTTATCTTTTGACTGGTACTATCTTTCTTTCAGAAAATGAATGATGTGGTGCAACCAAAAGATAAATGTAGAGATCAGAGCACATGTAACAACAAAGAACATATCATGTCAAGCAAAATAAGCTCCTGTAAGAAAATGAAAAAAAAAAATTCAACATACTGTGTTCGATTTTGGGTTCTCAATTTACTGGGAATATTTCTAGGCGATTTTGTCAAGATCGGGATTTGCTCTCAAATCTTTTCTTGAGCTTTTACCTTCATCTGCTCGTCAAAAACCTATGCTTGCGATTGGGAATTGGCAAAGTCCGATGTTGTGCAGCACCTTTGGGTTGAATTGGACTGGGAATTGGGCTGATTTGGGTTTGAAAAGTCAGAATCAAACCATGGACTGTTTTATAACTCTGGGTTTGCCCCAGAAATGCCCATCCATATCTGTTGGATTCAAGGGAGCATTAAGTGGGCTTTTGATCTACTTTTTGGGACATAAGAGAGCACTTAGGTGGGCTTCTGATCGAAATTCTTTTTCATATTCAATTTTCTAACGTATCGTGTATTTTTTTTCAAAAATTGATTGATTTTTATTCTCCAAGAAAACAGGTAGATAAGCCTGTTACATAGCTCAACTGTTGCCTTGGTAGCATACAAGAGCATATTATTGAGAATTGAGAAATATCAAAACCTCATTACATAGCAAAAATAGAATGACTTAGTCCCCATGTTAAGCAAAGCCTACTGTTTAACCAGGTCATTAACGATTCTTGTAGCACCAGCTAGCTTCGTTCTATCAGCCTCCTTAATTATGTTAATGAGTTCATCTGGTGCTTTTTGCATATTCCTATGTAGTCTACTATTCCTCTCCATCCAAATTTTGTAGATACAAGCACTCCAAGGTAATCTCAAGATAACAGATATAAATGTCTTTCCCTTTAATCTGTGCTGAGCCCAAGTAAGTTCATTATTCTAGTATCCAATGTTACTAGTCAAGCCACAAAGTTGCATTACCTTCTCCCAAATTTGCTTATTGAAGGAGCAAGAGAAAAATAAGTGATCTCGTCTCCTCAGCATTACCGCAAGATGAGCAGGCAGCATCAATGAAACACCTGGACCTGATCCTTCCTTTGGTAATAAGCCTATCGAGGACAGCCATCCAGGCCATGAGAACATGCTTGGGAAACCGTATGAGCATAGGCCAAGCAACCTTCTCCTGCTTATCTCTGATAATATTCTAAGTCTTTTCAGTGATGTAAGAAACAGCGAAAATGAACCCAACCCCATTTCCTTGTTGCTATGTAACCAATCGAAAAGGCAAGACTCACTGATTTTTAAGAAGATTCTTCCGAGTGCAGTGCTACCAAAAGCAGGATATACATCCGACAAATTCTTACCTTGAAAGATGACAGTCAACCGGTCGTTGTAGTATAGTGGTGAGTATTCCCGCCTGTCACGCGGGTGACCCGGGTTCGATCCCCGGCAACGGCGTCAAGCTTTTTTCAGCCTACCTGTTTTCCTCCTTTGGAGGGCTTTGCCTTAATCACATCCGCTAAAACCCCAATTAACAGCTCTAATAACGAACTTGCAACTCTTAATTAAGCTGAAGAAACAAGTTAATTTATTCAAATGTCTATAACTTTGACACAGACCCAAACCAGCAACAATAAACATGAATAGATCTTAATTCTAGTTCAAAGCACAATAACACAAGCAATTAGAAACAATTAGATGTCTTTCAATCCTAAAAACATGATTAAAACCCTCCATTTTTTTCAGCTTCAACAGTTTGAGCTTTCCCATTCCCTTTGGTTTTGGCTTCCACAAGCCTCCACATATACCACGACCCAACAGATCTGTAAGGCTTCCACTTCTCACAAATCTGCTCCATTTGTAATGGCTTCGGCAGCTCCTTTAACCCGTACAGAAACTGTACTCCTTTCCTCACTCCAAGATCCCCAACAGGCAAAACATCGGGCCTATGAAGTGAAAATATCATAAACATGTGGACCGACCAAGGCCCGATTCCTTTGACAGCTGTCAACATTTGGAACAACGTTTCATCGTCCATTGTAAGGATGGAAGTATCCGACAGAACCCCAGTTGAAAACTTGTCCGAAAGGTCGTGGAGATAGCTCGCTTTGCGAACCGAAACCCCGATTTCACGGAGCTTTTGTGGGGTAAGTGAGAGGACCGTGTTCGGGAGGACGTTGGATTCGTTTCCGCAGAGGGAAACGAAGCGAGTGTAGATCGAGTTGGCGGCTTTGGTGGCGAGTTGTTGGAAGATAATGGATTTGGAAAGGGAGACAAAGTAGGAGTTACAAGGAGAGAGTTTCGGTGGGGGGTGGGCGGAAATGAGGGCGGCGAGAAGAGGATCTGAGGTGCGGAGATGGTTAAGAGCGAGGTCTATTTCGGGTTTTGTTGATAGAGATTTTGGGATTTTGGGAGCAACCGTGAGTGAAGGTTGAGGAGACTTGGTTGCGTCGTCGACGGGGGTGTTGGAGATCACTTTTCGGATTTTGCGTGGTCGGAATGGGATTTTGGAGGACGTTGAAGGGTTTCCACAAAGTTTCCTAACGGTGCTTCTGGTGGTGATAGTGGTGGTTTGCGGCGGAGGGTTCATGGTTGCGATTTCGTGATGGTTGCGGGAGAAGGCGAGTTTGGGCCTTTTGGCAGCAAGGGTTGTTGGCGTTGGGCTGGTCAAAGATTTCATCGTCTGGGGTTCTTGCTCTTCAAGAAATTGACTTTTTTTTTTATTTATTTAATTGAAGATCAAAGTGGAAACTACTTTAAGTGATTAAATTAATTAATTGGCTGACATCCCTTAATCATTATTTAAAAAAATAAATGAAAAGAAAATGAAATAGTATTACAAAAATATTCTTATAAGATAAAAAATAAAATAAATATGTGACATCAATTACATACTTAATTAAATGAAATAAATATATAAATTAAATAATACACTTAAATCTCTACATAATTAATATATTTTGGATCATGAAAATTTATTAATTGATTAAAATATTATTTAATCAATAAAAAATAATTTATTAATTTATATATTAATTAATAAAAAAATAATTTATGAACGTATTTTTTTTCAAAACATTAACCTTAATGCATGTATTGTATATAATTCTTTTTTACAATAAGATAATACCATCCCAGGGCTTTTTAATACACCAAAAAGTTAGAGATGAGATATAAAAGACATATATTTTAAGAAGAAATAAATAATATTAAATTCATATTTTACAAAAACATTTTAATTGATTCATATATATATATATATATAAATTTTTTATGTATAAAGAGATTATTAATTTAATTATCAAGTGAGATTTATGTGTTTTTTAAAAGATATATTATCTTATAAATTCAAGAAATTATTAATTTATCATATTGATCTCAAATCTTAATTGATTAAAAATATAATTTAATTAAAATTATTAATTTATCAAATATTAATTTTTAGAAGTTATACTATATATTTAAAATATTTTATAAAAAATTACATTGAGTAATTATTAATTTCGTGACAATAACAAATTTAAAATATATAATTAACTATTTGATTATAATAGAAATGTAAACTTAATTTTTAAATTTTTATTTATTCTAAAAAATTAATTTTTTATCTTTATAAATTTTAATATTAATATTAATATTATACTAGAATTGAATTCAAAAGTTTATTCATACTCATTTATTTTATCATTTCAATTAAATGATTGAATTAACATATTAAATCGAGACAATTCAAAATGATTCTGTACATTATTGATTAAATATCACATTATATCAAAAGTCTAAAAATGAACACAACTCGACAAGTTCATGTGTTTTTTTTTATAAAAATACCTTCAAAAAGTTGGGATTAATCTTAATATAAAATTAATTAATCAGATTATACAGATTTGATCTCTTTATTTTAGTCTCTCCAAAGATTGAAAAAACCATGTCATCGAAAAAATAAAATATTTAATTTAATTTTTTAAGAAATAATGAAAAATATTGCCAACATACTTGATAAAGAGTATATGGGAGATGTCGTTTTATGCCGGTAAAAGGGCCCCTGGTTCTAGGATCTAGTCTTTGAAACCATGGATTGTTGCCAAAAAACGACAATCCTCGACCACCAGAGCATGGATAAGGGCCCGACCAAACTCTTTAATTACAATTATCCCGAAAAAAGAACCAAAATAGCCGCCACGTCGGCACAACACGTGTCTTTTTTCCCATACAAAATTCTGAGAAACCCGACACTTGTCGTCATCGTCATACTCATCGTTTCCTTTTTTTTCTCCTTCAATCAAAAGCCCAGAGCTTCGAGTTTCCTGCAAAATTTGATCGTCGCAAATCGGGCGTCGTTTTTTTGCTTTGTCTCCCCTGCAGCGAGAGGCGATGAGTTTCCGGGACGATAATGAAGAAGGCCGGGATCTCAAGAAGCCGTTCTTGCATACCGGAAGCTGGTATCGGATGAGCTCGAGGCAGTCCAGTGTCATGGGCTCCTCGGCCCAAGTCCTTCGTGACGGATCAATCTCCGTCGTCCTCTGCGTCCTAATCGTCGCCTTGGGCCCAATCCAATTCGGCTTCACCGTATAATAACTCTCTCTCTTTCTCTCTCTCGTTTCTAATTTCATATTCAACTGTAAATTTATGGTTTTTAAAATTTGAAAATGCAGTGTGGATACTCTTCTCCTACGCAAGATCAAATCATCAATGATCTTGAGCTTTCCATTTCAGAGGTCCGTATTTTGAATCGCCAAAATTTGTTTTTTTTTTTTTTCATTGTTCTGTTTTGCTGTACATTAAAATTAGCATCTTTTTATTTGTTGTCTTTTGCGGGAGCAGTATTCTATTTTTGGTTCGTTATCAAATGTGGGCGCAATGGTTGGGGCGATAGCCAGTGGTCAGATTGCTGAATATATTGGCCGAAAAGGGGTACAAATTGATTTTTTTATTAATTTCTTACTTCTTAATTTCTTTTATTTTTCCTTTGATTGAAGCAACGCTTCAGCTTTGAACTGAGAAATCGTACATATGATCCATTAATTTTCCAAATTTGTGTTTGTATTTACTCTGATAATGCATCAAATATGAATCCGTGATATTTGTTTATGCTTTTTCACTTAATTACTTAAAACTGCATTGTTGTGTTCATTTGCAGTCATTAATGATTGCGGCGATTCCTAACATAATAGGATGGCTGGCCATATCATTTGCCAAAGTGAGTGACTTTGGGTATTTTTTATCCTTGTTTCTGGGTCTCTTTCGCAAAGCTTGTTGCTAACGCAGTATGCCTTGGGCCCTTATAGGATTCCTCATTTTTATTTATGGGGAGATTGTTAGAAGGGTTCGGTGTTGGTATAATTTCATACACGGTAACGTGAAAGCTTTCATTTATTCTTTACTTCTTCGCTTGGAAGCTTTTTTAAAGTAATGCTGGAAACAGCAGTAGCATCATCACGTTAATTATGTCTAGGTGCCTGTGTATATAGCGGAGATATCACCACAAAACATGAGAGGAAGCCTTGGATCAGTGAACCAGGTTTGTTGCACATTATGCTTGCTGAATTTTCTAACATGCTACATTGGTATTAATATCCACATTTAATTGTGTCAACTGATTAATTAAGTGAACTCCTTTATTGGGTAGCTATCAGTTACTATTGGAATAATGCTGGCTTATCTTTTGGGACTGTTTGCAAATTGGAGAGTGCTTGCAGTTTTAGGTACGTGGATTAAAATTTGTTCACTTAGCCATTCTTTGGCAGAAAGAGAATCGTTGAATGCTATTGGAGAAACAGTATACAAATGTTTCTTACTATTTGAACAAATTCGAAATTTTTCAAGATTTCATATTGTGGGAAGCATTTGAGTACTTGAATTCCTGAATGTGATTCAAGTTAATAAATATATTTGTCTTTGTAGAAAAAATTATTGAAAAATTAATAATATTTTAGGAAATCTCTTTTCTCAAGGAAATAAGGTTCTTTTAAATTTAATTGAGATAGATGGCTACTAGGCTCTAGAGCAAGTACTTCTTCCCATGACAATGTTAGTTATGGCATTATTCCTATATAAATTAGATTGCTATGGTTCGGTTAAAGAGGAATGATGGTCAATGTATATCAATAATTAATCAAATTGGTTGATCAATGCACAGTTTTCATAAATAGACTGCTATGCTTCTTCTTGTAGGAATATTACCATGTACAATATTGATACCTGGCCTATTCTTCATACCAGAATCTCCTCGATGGCTGGTATGAAACATGTACCTGCTATTATATTGATTGGACCTTTTATGATCTCTTATCTTTCCCATTACCGTTTCTATATCTTATTTTGTCTTTTCTTGTAATGTGGATGGGTTGCATCCAGGCAAAAATGGGAATGATGGAAGATTTTGAAGCCTCTTTGCAAGTTTTGCGTGGCTTTGATACAGATATTTCTGTTGAAGTCCATGAAATCAAGGTATTGAACTGAATTACTGGCTATCTGTCCTTTACACTTCAGCCAAGGCTCATGCTTTCTTGACTGAACTTGCAAAACTGAGTTGTTACACAAAAGCTCTTAGTTGACTAGCATAAGGTTGTATATTATGGGCATTTTTTTTCTAGTCTCCTCTTAAAGTTATATTAAGCGCTAATTACTACTTCTGCAGAGAGCTGTAGCATCATCAAGCAAGAGAACAACAATTCGATTTGCAGATCTCAAGCGAAAAAGATATTGGTATCCTTTGATGGTAGATTCTTTTGTATTCGAATTATTTATTTCATCTATGGTACTTTTTCCTTTGTCCTTAAAAGTATTGAACCCCGAATTTTAGTGGTATTTGGCATAATGCAGATAGGGATTGGATTATTGGTGCTTCAGCAACTCAGTGGTATCAATGGTGTTTTATTCTATTCCAGTAATATCTTTGAAAGAGCTGGTTAGAACAACATTTCTCTAATGTTAACTATTACTTTACTATTCATTGAAGCATTTTATGGTGGATGAATATATTTTTCTAATGCATGGAGACTTCAAAATGTGTAAACCACCACTTTTGGATGGTATACAAATGCAAATTTGGTAAGACAAAGTTGCTGTCTGGATAATATTTAATGGATGTGCCAAACAAAGCAGGAAAGAATACATTTGTGGTCTGAGAGGGATTTGCTAATGTTCTCTTTATACATTTTGTCGCTGTTCTCGTATGGTAACAATATGAGGGTCATTTTGTCAATTACACAACTTACCTATAATCAATTTCCCATTTCCATCTCAAGTGCTCTTATTCTATGACAACCATAATGGCTTAATGGCATGAATTGGTTTGTGTTCTTTGAAGTTGCAACAGCTTTGGTTTTCATTCATTTATTTATTTTTGTTGCCTTCTGTTTCATTATTTGACTTTGCTATAAATTTGTCTAGGGGTTTCATCTAGCAATGTTGCAACATTTGGGCTTGGGGCTATTCAGGTAACTTGTCATTAGTCACGAACTGTCTTGTTTTGCCATGCAGGCATTCAAATATTGCAAGGGAATTATATCATGATCGGTCTAATAGGAGTTTGTATTCTGTGTAGGTCATTGCAACTGGTGTGACTACATGGTTGGTGGACAAAGCTGGCCGCAGGCTGCTTCTTATGGTGTGTTCTATCTAACTAATTCAACTTTTATTTGATAATGAGCCAAAGTGAACATAGCAATGAATAAAATCATTACTGAAATGATTTTGCAGATATCCTCATCTGGAATGACTCTGAGCCTGCTCATTGTTGCAGTCGCATTTTTTGTCGAGGTTGGTGATGTTACATCCATTTACTTCTCATTTATCTTCCTTTTTCAAAATCTTTTAGAATCCAATTTCAAGAATTAAGAAATCCTGCTTGAGAAATTCTTTCTTAATTATTTTACTATTGCCTCTCGATACCTTCTTCTCCCTCTTCTTTTTCTTCACTGATACCAGCGCACCGTCTCTCAAGATTCTGACTTGTATAGCATAATGGGAATACTGTCACTGGTGGGCCTTGTGGTAAGATTTTCTTTTAGACATGGTAGATTGTGCGTGTATTATACACACACACACACACACACATCATGTACTCTAGTTTTGTCAAGTAGATTTCAATCTGTTTGACTGGCTTTTCTCCATCCAGGCCTTTGTGATTTCCTTCTCACTGGGTATTGGAGCAATTCCATGGGTTATAATGTCTGAGGTATCCAAATTTCTCTTGTATTTCACCTGACCATAAATAAGAAACAATCTTAATTGTGCGGTGTATGATTCTGTATAATAGGCTACTTGATGATGACAGTTGATTTGTCTAACCATGGATAATAAGCAACTGACACCAATGAAAAAAGGAATATCTAATATCCGTTTAAGCATCCCCCTTAATATCAATATTTAGTTGGAGGCATGCATTTGCCTAACTCAGCCAAAACTAAACGTTTTTGTGAGCGTTATTTCTTTCTTGAAAGATTTTTTTTTTTTTTGAAAGATGGCTTTCTTGAGAGGTAAAGCAGAGATGGGATGGTTGAGGGTGATGCCTTATGTAGTCACAGTGATTTTAAATCCAGCGGGACTATATTACATTTTTATTCGGTATTGCTGCTAAATCAGGTGTCCGTGCTTTCAGTTATCATACGCGCTCTTATTTTTTCATGTCTGAGGTTCTTATCATGGGCAGCATCCGTGTATTTGTTTGGGTGGTCCATATTGGTTTAATAAGAATGCAAGAGATAGCATGCAAGTAACAAACCTGGGATACACTTGAGTAATTTAAGCCCATGTGTAGAAACAGCGTTAAGGTTCCTACAATTTGGTTGCTATCGGCTACGAGTGTTCTCTTATAATATGCTGGTGCTCTCTCTTAGGTATCTATGCAGTATTTCAGAATTTCTTGCTCAAGTTGTGACAACTTTAGAATTGGATACATGGCTTCTCTAAACAGAAATTGAATGGTTAAAGAGTGCATTTAAGTCATTTATTACTATTAATTATGTGGTTAAAGTCTTTCTGAATATTAAGTACATTGCTTACTTTGTTGGGGTTGTTTCTGCAAGTGCTTATTTTTCCTAAATTTCATCTTTCAGATACTTCCAGTAAATATTAAGGGTCTAGCTGGCAGTGTTGCAACGTTGGCAAATTGGCTGACATCGTGGGCAATTACTATGACTGCAAACTTGCTTCTGACCTGGAGTGGTGGAGGTCTCTCTCTCTCTCTCTCTCTCTCTCTCTCTCTCTCTCTCTCTCTCTCATCTGTGCCTAGTTGTGTGTGGATATACAATTAGAGTCTATAATTAACATGGTTGCTTCTTACGAGCAGGGACTTTCACACTCTATGCAATTGTGGCTGCTTTCACCATTGTTTTTGTGGCACTTTGGGTCCCTGAAACAAAAGGACGAAGTCTGGAAGAGATCCAGTCATCTTTCAGATAAAAAAGTTCTACACTGTATGCATTTTATCTTTTCCTGATTGGATCTCGGGTAAATGAGTTGTACATGTGCAAATCACATTGGTCACCAGTCTCTCTGTAACAGTTGTATGATGTTGTCATGGCATTATTATTTTCTTTTCAAAGAAAAAGAGGAATTTGTTCCTATTTATTATATATATAATCATCGCTTTGCCAGAAAAATACTAAGATATTTTACAATCCATTACAAATAAGAGTACCCCCCCCCCCCCCCCCCCCCCCCCCCCCCCCCCCACACCCCCCGTCACCGGTTTCCTATTTCATGACACCAAGCTGTGACATTGACTTTAAATAAAGTGGGAAGAGAATACTGGAACTAAAAGATTTTCATTTGTCAACATTTTCCGCCAGCAAGGAAGCCAGAAAACGCTTAAGGCACCTATTGTACACACAAGGTCGCTCCAGGTGAACCAGGTGGCCTGCCTTCTTTATGCCTTCGAATGTTGTATTACCTCCAAGTTGCCTGTATAGAAATATCCAATTACGCGAAAGCCATATCAGTACTACTGAAAGATTGAGAAACATCAATATCTAACTATTATTGTTGAAGTAAAACATACTCTTTCATGCTGTGGGCAAGCTCCTGCTTAAAGATCTGATCTTCTTCACCCCATAACAGATGTATTCTCTGCAAATTAATATTGAAAAATGTGAGAGCAAACATGGGAAATTCCAGGAACAAGAAAAAGAGAAGCAAAATGCAAATTAAAAACCTGTGGAAAAGAGGGAATGGTGGCATCCTTGTTGCTAATGACCAAGGCCTCCAGGAGTTCAGCTCTCTCTTTCCTGTTAGTAAACATCACCTGCTAGGGGAGGTTGATCAGAAGTTTCCAACTATAACAATGACAATAACTGTTCCTTCTATCAATGGAACATTTCTTTTTTAATGCAAGGGTCCCTTTTTTCAAGGTTTCCTAGTTTGGCCAACGTTTCCAAATTTTTCTTCATTAAATTTCCCAGGGCCACGGCCACCTGCAACGAGAGAGGAGATATTGTCCACAGGCTCTCTAGGTCATTAGACCTGTCACTGTATCAAATACACTTCTTATAGTACACTGTTAGGTACAGTTGGTTGAGCAAAACGCACTAGTCACATTTTTCTCGTTCTGTGTCGGCAATTTTCTTCCCCCTCATAAGATTAAATTAAAAGTCTAATTTCCTTGCCGGGTTGTAATCCAAATTTTCCACTTAAAATTTCTGTAAATTTGTTCTATTTCAACAGTATCCTGCTTTGCATTCTACTGGTTTTATCAATGAAGGGAAATACGTATAAAATACCGTCACACTCCTTCAGCTGCCATCATTTTCATGGTGGATGGATTGTCTAGCAAACCTTAATGCGATAAAAAGCATTAACAATGAATACCAAAATGTATGGTGAGACAGAAAAAGGGTTGGTCTAATTATAACTTGTCATAACTTTTTTATTCTTTGTGGACAAATGAAATGAATTTTGATATATTGTCACACGCCATGTTCTGACATGTAATTGTGTTTCTTTACAAGTTGTAAATAACTGTAACTAATGATTCTAGCCATTGGGATATTAATTCCAAAAAGCCATGAAAATCATGTGATCACCAGTCATGCAAATGTTCCTGACACTACTTTTTCCCAAAATAGTGGCATAAACTAAAGAATTCTTCAGAAAAGAAAGAAAGAATGAAGGAAATTATGCTTGTTGATGATCATAAGTGTAATGGTACAAACCTCAAGGTAGTCTTTGTGAAGCCGATCAGGGAACCAAAGCTTCTTGTAAGCAGCAACTGAAAGAAGAGCTTTGAGACCCTTGACAGAATTAGGTAACAGTAATTCTGAAGAAGAGGAGAAGCCTAGCCTGTTTAGAGTCTCCACGCTTACAGAGTCAGTCATGGCCAGGATCGAGCCAGACACCACCATGGCCACAACCAAATCAGGGTACAACTCAGCAATCTTAAATGCTACCATCCCTCCGTAGCTAAACCCCACAACAACACACTTTTCCACACCAAGTTTCCTTAAACCCTTAACCAAGTACTCTGCTTGGAAGGTAGGTGACCGGTCAGGTTTGTCAGTCATGGAGCCACCAAAGAAGAGAAGGTCAGGTACATAAACGGAGTACTTCTTTGTTAAAGCACCAACTTGGAATTGCCATGTGACTATGCCTTCTGCAGCAAAACCATGCACCAAGACAACCACTGGTTTTGTTGGTTTGTTCAGGTGGGTGACCTTTTCACCCTTTTCTGGTTTCCTGATTGTTTCACAAGGAACCCAAAAGTTCATGACCGTGCCTGGCTCGATCTCCAGTTCGTAAGGCCTAACCCCTGCCATCTTCATTAGTCCATGCAACAGCGGTTTCTGTGCTGCTACAAGGTTCACCATTTTCTCTTTTTTGGGGTTTTGCTTTCTCTTCCTCTCTCTCTTCCTGGAAGTTAAAAGCACTGAATCTAACGTTAGCGAGGGCAGGGGCTTTAAACTAACGAGGAAAGTTGGGTTTGGTTACGGGTTGTTATCAGTATCATTAAAAACGGGCTCTTCACACAGGTTACGATATTTCAACGCATATCATTTCCATTAGTGGTAGCTTGGCTGCCTTAAGTACTCTTTAAATTGTTAATAGGCAAAATAAAGCTTCCTTACTTTTCAAAAAAAAAAAAAATAGGCAAATGAAAGCCAGCGCAGATGGGCAAAAGGCCCACACCCGAAAACTTCGTTAACAAAACGAATCCAAATTATAGATTCTAAACTTTCTTACACGAAATCTTTCTTTCTAATGCGTGTCTAATTGGTTTGGTTGCTTCGTACAACTTTTTTAAGCCTTTTAATGTGGAAGGTTGTTTGATTTTTGATCACCTGCACTGCCTACTTTCGTCTGCGTATCTGTTGGGGGTCCTTGACTGCTTATATAGATATAGAAGAATTAGAAAGATAGACCAGTTGATGTTTGCATGTTTTATATGAAATATCTTATTTTTAAATCTGAAATCCCTCCACAATTTAACTATTAATCAACAAAATTCATCTTGTCTTTTGCTCCTATTATCATTAACAATGTTAATACAACTTGTCCTTTCTTACACGTGGCAAAAATGTATCCATGATACAAGAAAAGAGACAAAAGATTTTTATTTGATCAAAATTTTAATTTAACCATGTCCTATAATAAATTTATTGATCTTAAAATAAAGTCTATAAGTCTCTATATGTAAGAAAAAACAAATAATAAATGCACAATTTTAAAGGAAATATCATAATGTTTAACTTCATTTAAGGTTTACTAAGACAATATGACCAGCAGGGTTAGTCATTAATTAAGAAGGTCTCTTCAAAATAAAAATAATCACATAAAAATTTTACTTAATCTTAACAAGTACTCATAAATACTGATTAATTCGACCCTTAAAAAAAGAATTTTGTTAACAAATGTTTAAGAGTAGTCATTAAAACTGCTATATTAGGTAATTGTTTTTTTCACTACATTTTTTCTCGACGAGCAACAAAACAAAATGCAACCTATTGACAGCCTTGTACTGAACCTGATGAACTAAACCCAACATGGGAAAAATGATAAAGACAACTCAACTACTAACGTTCCAACAGCCAACAGCCCAACCACTGTAATAATATATATATATATATATTTAAGGATAGTTCTTTTGTTTTTTTTAATTAAAACAGTGAAAAGCTGATAACCTAAACTAATTAATGCTGGCCAATAATAAAAGCCGAACCATGCGCTTTTAGCCCGCAGCCTTCGCGGTGGAAGTCATTCAGGGTGGTGCAGACTTTTAGGGGAGGTCCCAGGTTAATGACCAATCAAGATCCAAAAGCCCAGGCCAGCTGGAATCGGAATACCAATAGGAACAGGAATGTTTCTCTCGGCCCCGGTGATCATGACCCAAGCGGATAGTTTTTTCTTCCATAAATGGAAACTACATGGTGATTTGTGGGCTGGGCCGGTCTTCATTGAGCTAGCCGTTTAGCAATGGGGGTGGGTGAGGCGAGGCTCTTCCTCTTCTTCTTCCTCACAAGTAAGAAAGATTAATTCGTTCAAAGCATCCTCTTAATAACTTGTCGGAGTTGCAAATTTGACTGCAACATGGATTGGTTCCTACCCAAAAATTATTGCATTAGAGAAGTCAAATTGAGATGGAGTGTTTGAGATGAAAAAATCTTAAGACGTAAGAGATTAAAATTAATTCAATAAATTACAAGTAATTGAAAAATCGTATCAGAAAAAAATAGTTTTCATTTGTACGTATATATGAAAGAAACATTAACGAATTTCATATCTTTTTGCACTGTGATTCTTTATTATTTAATTTAATTATGAGATACATTAATACGTTTGTTACATCTTTTTACTCATTTCATTCATGTATTTTAGTCCATATAGTATTTTTGTCTTTTACTCTTTTTCTACTTTAGTACGTATGTACCCAAAAATATATAGTACTTTTTTATGTAAACTTTGCACGAGCATGATTTAGTGACAAACTCGGCATCTACATAGTGATATTTGAAGGACAAATTCTTCTACAAATGAAAGAACAATCTTTCCTCTTAACCTTGTTTATGTATATATATATATATAAACACTTAACCTTGTTTTTATATAAATAAGTTTGTTAAATTTTGTTCTAAACCTATATTATATATTACTTTCATATCAATCTCAAATGCATATCCAAAATGCTTAAATTTTAAATTTAAGAAACATAACTAGTACCAAGAAAACGAATCCTAACAGATAACTTGATAGATATAATTTTGATTAAAATTCGAGTTATCACAATTAAATAATTTTGTTATATTTTCAAACTTTCGATTGGGATAATGGTGTGAACATCTATAGTTAATTACCCCATAAAATATCAAATTGCAGATAATTCCATAATTATCTAGCAGACAAAATTTGTTTTGACTTCTCTTTGAGGAAGAGAATCAAAATCTACTTGGAACTGAGAATGAGACTAGAAAACTATGGAATGCTACTGAAACATAGTATAAGAATGGAATAATTTTTTACATAAAATTTCTGCCCCCAATCACCACAAAACAGAAAGAAAGCCGAAGTAAGAGATGAAAAATAATGGTGGGAAAAAAGAGAAAAAGAAATAGGGTTTTGCAGGGGTGTCCCAAGGTATGCATAAGAGGCCAATTTGACGGTCAAGAAGTAGTTGTTTTGACGTTGGCTAAAAAGGCCTAATACGACAAATGCATTACCATGTTCTGAACCGCACAGTGTCCTCCAGCATCAGAACATCACAAATTGTTAAACAAAGCAATTGGAGGGTCAGATTTATTCAGCAGAATCAAACGTAATAATTCTAATGACAATCAAACCTCATCGTCACTCTTTCTTTTTTTTTTTTAAATTTTTTTGCATTCCCTTAACTTTCTCTATCAGTTGTGAAATTCAGAGAAATGGATAAAGAACCAACAAGAAGCAGCAGCAGGCAGCAGCTCCAGAGTCTCAGGTAAAGTGAACTTCAGTTCATATAACATGAAAAAGGGTACCATTTGCATATGTAAGCTAAGACGTCCTATGTTATTACATTACATCAGGGGGAATCAGTAATCAATCTAACGGTGCTGAACTCATCATAATGATGATGGCGATGATGATGAACTTAGATATCGTTAAACGTAGTGGGGGGAGAGGAACTGGCAAACTAGGGGAAAGTGAAAGTGAAACTCTCTCAAACGGAAAGGGTTTTATATAAAAAAACTGAGAGGGAAAGAAAAGGTCAAGAACTCGGGAAAAAGAAAAAAAAAAATTCAAAACCCAAAAAACCAAAAAGGGAGAAAGGCTACTAAGAACATAGAATTATCCCGTTCTTACTCCATCTGTAGAAGACGGAGACAAAGGAAACAAACTGAAAAAGCACAAATAGAAAAATAAAAATGAATTTTGACGAGACGAAACGAAGACCATGTAACCGTCAACATCACCATCACAAACACATCTTCATCAACATCATCATCGTGATACGTTTCAGTCATTGCTGCATGATCTTGACCGTCAGTGGTGGGGTTTTCTTTTCTTTTTCTTCTTTCTTTTTTTGTTCTTTCATCTTGTAAAGTCATGGACAAGGCTTGTTGGCCTGTCTGTGACGTTGAGTCTCCAGGAAAGGAAGGGAATGCCTGTATCAGAATCTCGATCACTATCTTCAATGAACCTGAATTCATTGACAGGTGAGAAACATGGCATTTTCTGGTTCTGGGAGTGATGAACCCATGAATTGTTGTGGTAGCCATGGTGTTGCTGTTCCAGCATTGAAGCTGTTGCACCCGAGTTGTTTGCATTTGCTGTAGCTCTTCTTTCTTCCTTTTTGAATCGAATTCCACAGGCATTGCAAAGCGACTGCAATTAAACAATAAAAAAATGCATGAAAAGTCGAATAAAAAAAAAGCAAAATAAGTATACTTGTTTATGAAGAAACAACAAAGAGAATAAAAATAAGGAATTGCAAATGAGTAATTTTGTGTACCTTTGGACCTCTTGGTCCGTTCCTCCAAAGCGGTGTGGAAGTGGTGTCACAGTTAGCACAGCGGCGAGCTAGGAGAGGATCATTGCCTGAGCTGCTACTGCTATTTCCACTGCTCCCACGGCTGGCTTTTGGGGTTTGCTGTGAATAAGGCGCGTTCTTGTTCTGTAACAATTCCCAGCAAAAGTTAGGCATGCAAGAACCAGAGCGGCGGTCATGGCGGATACGCTTGTCATCGTCTTCGCAGAGACGAGTAGATGGAGTCCCCAAGGAGAGGGTGCAATCAACGGAAGAAGAGGAAGAGGACGTGTAAGCGTACATGTCTGTTTCATCGAAAGATTTGTGGTGGTTTGGCATGGAAAATAGCATCGAGAAGGAGTTGCTTTGGTTATGAAACAGGCCACATGAACATGGACCCACCATGTTTCCCTGAGAGCTACTGCACCTGTGCATCATTTCTCAAAATTTCTTTCTCTATGATTATGTCGAAGGCCTACTACACTTCCACCTCAATTTCAGCACAACGGATATCAAAAAGATCAAGATGGGGGTTGATTCAGAATGATCAATCAACCAACAATTGCCAACTGAGGGAAAAGAAAAAAAAATGAAGTAACAAGGGATTAGCAGATGAAGAGAAGGACTAGGCTAATGCAATTGACGGATAAAAAAATGTGCTGGGATGGTGAGTTTATAGTTAAAGGCTAATGGCAGGGGAGTACGGGCCAAACAGTAAACTGAGAGCGAAGTGCAATAATATAACGTTTGAATAAGAACTTGAAAAGAGAGAGCTGAATGGTACGAGAGAGAGGACAGAGAAGAGTTGTTGTCTGGTAGCTTTATAAGCTAATAAAATGGCGAAATACCAGTCAGCACCTGCAGTCCACGTTGTCGTCAAATGCAAATGGAGAGATGTACATGCGTATATAGCAAGAGAGAAATAAAGATATAGACAGAGAGGGACCCAGGTTGCATGTTACAGAGAGAGAACACTTGGAAAAAAAAAAGGGCACCAGTAACTATATATAAATATGCATTTGTAGTTAAATACTATACTACTACTACTCTTATATAGGCAGTCAGAGAGTGAGTCAGGACTCAGGAGTGGTGAGGGCGTAGAGAAAAAGTATGTGAGAAAAATGTCTGGGAAATAAGGCTTGGAGTGATGCAAGTGTTTGTCTGTGTGGTTGAAGAAATTGGTTGCGGCCAATTGAATTTATACTCCAAAACAAGGGATGAACTGGTGAAGGGGTGAGGTGAGAAAAAGGGGGGGCGCTCCTAACAAAGCGAAGGGGCAGATGGGTTGGTCATTGGGTAGTCAAAAGAGCCCACGTGACTAGCGGGAACAGTCTTCCATGGATCTGCCTTCTCCGATCACGAGGCCCTATTAGTCTCAAACCCAATACATCAAAACCTCTGTCCGTATCCGTATCTCTGCCCCCTCTGCTCTGTCACTGCCAGCCTCCCAAGGAAAATGGAATAGTTTCCCTTCCCTTTTCCACGCCCTTCCCCCTGCGTCTTCCTTCCACGCTCCAATCACTATTGCCATAGGCCCCTGCCCCCCAAGGTATGCTCAATCTCAACTTACAGCTTCTCTCATGGTCCCAACCTATGCGCCAACATTTGATCTATCAACTTGTTTTTGATTATGGTAGTTTTCATTTTAGTACTTAGAAAAAAATAGGAAGTTTGAACTTTGAAGTTTAAATTGTTCTCAATTAAACTCTTTTCTCAAAAAACAAAACAGGGTTTATGACAATGAATAACATACCTTGATGTAGATGTCTTGAATAGAGACATTTTGCAATTCCCATAAACATTGATCAGTTAATTATAGTTAAAATTTTTGTTGGTTTATGACATTGAAAGATTTATGTCTAACAAAAAAATAATAATGAATGTAACAATCAATTCAAATTCTTTGGATTGAAGGCATGTCAACAAATTGAATTTTGATTTATCCCCATGATCAAAGAAGATTGTTTTGTATTGTTCCTCTTAATTAAAAAACAAAAAGATCTTTCATTAATTAATACCATATGATAGGCAGGGAAATGGTGCTTGCCATGCACGCACTGGTTTTGTCTATGGGAGAAAAAGCAAAATGTTTTTGAGTTCATGCCGTGACTGAGATGAGTTTTATTCAACAGAGCAATGACCACTTCAGTCTAACAAAACATGCCCACTCCGTTAGTTGGTTATGGGCAGTCCAATCCGTCAATCTTACAATCAACAATAGTGTGACCCCCACACCCCCCCCCCCCCCCCCCTCTCCCCCCATTCTCCACCTCCCTAAAGAAACAACCAGTTTCATGCTAGCTACAATCAGTATCCCGTACCCTGGAATCACGTGAACCCCCCTTTCCCCCCTTCTATCATCAGAAACAAAGCCAATTTCGTCATGATAATTTCCTCATGTTCCCGTATCCAAAACTCAATCAGCTTAGCACCAACCCAAAAAAGCTTTTTGGTTTCTAGTTGTAGTGGTAGTACGAGTATTTAGTCTTGGGCCAAATATTGTAGACCGGTAGAAGATCCGAACATTTTAAAAAAGAAAGGTAAAGGGAACCAACAAGAAGAAGGGAAAACATGAAAATAAAGGTATCCAAATGAGATACTCCGCAATCATCAAAGCAACAAACTTCTGTTTCTACTTGGCTTACCAAGAGAGAAAGATCTTTGAGTCAAAGATGGAAACTCAAAAGGAAAAGGTTCAATACCAAAAAAAAAACACTTGAATTGAAAACAATGAGAAATGACCCCACATCCATCATGGCTAAACCCCGAACAACAAAAAACCAAGAAAAAAAAAACCCTTCTGAAGAATATGATCAAAAGATTCAAAAACATGAAGAGAGAGAAAGGGAGAAAGAATCAGATCGTCTAGAGATTGGTGAGCCTTAGTTCGACAAACGGGACGACCACCGCTTTCCAAAAGATGCTCTCTCTATTTCCACTTTGTAAACCACGAAAAAAAACCGCGATTAGCCCAAGACACTAAGCGTTGCCTTGTATAGTTTTTGTATTTTTTTTTTGGCCCACCCATCATGTTTTCCGCCACGCGACCCACAATTCTCGTGGGGTATGTCCGAACGTGAGGAACACGCCATGGAGAGGAGAGTGGGGAGCTTGGGGGGTGGTGGGGATTGCGGGGTGAAGAATCGAGCAGGTTAGGACTCTGCTCAAATGCCTATAAATTCGAGTAATTAATGAGGATCTGTTTATACTCTTTTTAATGGAAACTCTGGGATTTGCTTAATCATCTCAAACCACAGAAAATGATTAAGGTTAAGATACGCATTTAATTTACGTGCTAGTCAATCATGATGTTATGTGGCTCGTTGGATTTGGTGGGGTCCGCCCGGTTGAGGGTCGTAGGGTTTAGGGTTTTTTCCCAACATTTCCAAGCAAAGCAGATCGTATCAGATGTTAATATATTAATCATTAATTCTTCGATCAATTCTCTAGGTGCCACGTGGGTATCATGGATATTTTTTTTTATTTTTTTTCTTTACATATAGATATTATAATTTCGGATTTTGCTTTGCTTTGCATGCATGCATGCAAATGTGTTAAACAAGAAAGACTTCACAGTCTTACTCACAGACTTTTAAAAAATTATAAGTGGTGGTTCGACCGCACAAGTTTAACATTCCTCAAAAGCAACGAGAATACAACTGGAATGTCCCTTGGGAGATTGGGATTTTCCTTTTTTATTTTTATTTTTTATTTTTTAGTTAAAGGGAGAGAGGGAAGGGTTGGAACTTGGGGATTGGTCTAGTGATCTTGTTGTTGACAGGATGTTCTTTGCCAGGTAAGATTTTTAAAGTAATAATTATTTAAGTTGGAATGAAAGGAAGGATGGGAAAAGAAAAAGGTCATGGGCAATAAACCAAAAAAAAAGAAAAAACAAAACAAGGACCCCGAACCCAACATTTAGAAAAGGGGTGTTTGTTTGTAGAAGAAGGAAAAAAAAGAAGGAAAAAACCCCTAATAAGCCGTCCTATGAAAGATAAGTTGTTGTCAGTATCAACATCCAAGGGACACTGTAACCTCCAATTGTCTCCTCCAAGGAAGTCTAACGGCTATAGCCCTGTAATCTAAAAGATACATTCAGATTTCTCCCTTTTTCTTTTTTCTTTCTTCCTTCTAACCTGTCTTGTCAATTTATCTAATAACTATATATTTAACCAAGATTAAACTCGATATTTTATTAGTTAATTGGAAATATTTCCCATGTAGATGAACATTTTTATTTTGGTATCATTAATTAGTAGCAAAATTTAAAATTTCTAGCTAGTTACATATATTTGTAAGATAAAATAATTATGCTCATATAATTATTTTCATTCGAGATGTGAACAATATACGTAATTTTATTTTGATGGGAGTATATTATATTGATTATTATATAAATTTATTTATTTATTTTTGAATAAGATGCCTGGTTAATCAATTTGCAAACGTGGAATTAATTGAACTAGTATTTTTTTAACATGAAAATAAATAATTAATCAAGTTTTTGCCATTCCCATATTCTATCTGAAACGACATATCAACTCTGTCTGTGAAGATCAGCTATGGTGTTTAAGGGAAAGAATAATAATACAAAAATGGTTTCACACATAGAAGTATATATATATATATTGTTTTAACGTTTAATCAAGGACAATAGAAAAGGGAAACTAAGGGATAAAAAAAAAAGGAAGAAAACAACATGATGAATGCCTGAGAATGAGGGTAGGTATCATGGCCTGGATCTAGTCTCCTTGACTCATTGTATGCATGTCCTTTACGTAAACCAGTCTCTTTTTCTCCTTCCATTTCTTCCTTCTTTTGTTTTTTTCTTTAAATACTTTGAATCTCTTGTATAACCTTTTGCCCTGGAAGTAAACAGATTTTTCCAACCGAACATGACATATTTTAATGCTTTAAGCTTACGATATGGGCACTCTTTTTCTTCCTTTCCTTCCACCAATTTGTTATTTTAGAATCATATTAACAAGAACGTTGAATAAACAGTAGGGTTTTGGATCCTTTGCAGGAAAAATTCCATCAACAGGGTAGTGCCCTGTCGATCCCGTTTTCAATATTTGTTGACTGGTCTTTTCCAATATCTTGTCTGCTGCATCTTTATTCCTCTGGCGGAGGAAAAGTTTATGATCAGCTGGCAGAAAGCTTTGCGATTTTAAGTTGTTCAAATTACAACTTCCACCTTGGCCCTTGTCCCATTGATTTTGGCAATGTAAAAGCGTGACAAATGTCAGATTCCTTTTTTTTTTTTTTTTTTCATTTAAGAGATAAGCCTGAGGAATTTTGCACAAAAAATGACAATTGATCATCATCAGATTCCAGTTTGAATTCAGGGCAAAGCTGAACTTTTTTCTTCTGGTCTGTTGGAAAACACGAAAACTTGTACAAAAAAGAAAAATCCCAAGCAAAGGTTTGTACATATATGTGACTGATACTGTAGAATTTTTCATATACTACAATAAAAACAAAAGAGGTTCAAGTAAGTTGGTATTCAAAGATCTCAACTGGATGTGATCTCCATATCAGAAACCCCACAATTTCAGGATCTTTGAAAGGCTTTTTCCACTCATGATCAAAGATCAAATCCAATGAACTCCCTGTATGAAGAAAGTTATAATTGTTGTCAGAAAAGACTTATTAGAATCAGAGAGTGGGACTTTGGAATCAGTCAGTCTCCTGGTGCTGGGCTACAGTATTCTTCTGGATATCCTTTTTGACGCTAAGAAAAACTTGTCAATTTGGAAGTTACTTCCCTGTTCTTCTCCATGGCAGCAGGCATGTGTTAAAAGAAGAACATTATTTAAACAATATGCAAACAGTGAGAGTTCCATGGCAGCTGGTCAAGTTAACAGCTAGTTTCCTGAGAATTTGAGAAACGTGCCTAGAATAAGCTAAATTTGGTGCTGCTTCAACGCTCGAAAATTTTCCCGCTCTTTATGGCCTTACCTTCTTTAGTACTTGTAAGAATACAAATTTTTAGTACGGATTTTGTTTGAAACGAAGCGATACAAACTTTAAAAAACAGAAGACTTTTCTCGGAATTTACTTGATTATTTTAGCTAGAATTTGGGAACTTAAATTACTTTGAATAATAATAATAAAACACCTAAATTACTTTTCCAACTTTTCTTGGGCCTAAGAAAGCCCAAAGCATAGATGGGCTATGGCCTTTTGTTAGGTTGATAGTCTAATGAAACGGTTGCGCCCGGATGACAAGAGGTAATGAATAATCATGCACCTGACTTTACGCGATCCAATTATATAAAGTTTAGATATTTTATAATTGGGTTTGTAACGATCATAGATATCAAGTTTAATATTTTTTTTGAATTTGAATAAGGTAATAAGTATCATATGTTGAATATCCATTACTCTATTACATATTTATAATTATTTATTAAATATTTAGTTACGTATCATAAAATAAAAATTATTGTTTGTTTGTAATTTGTAAAGGACTCCAACTTAGGCAAAAATCATGGTAATCACAAGCTTTCTTAACAAAGCCAACCATAAAATTTGCTATAACTCGTTATTAAAACGTTTTTTATGTCTAATTTCTTCAAATTCACTTTGAAGAAATCAAGTAAAACAAAAGAAGCTAACTTAGGCCATACGAATACTTCTGAAATTTACATTACCATCTTATTTTTTATATTTTGTTTTTGATATAATATTAAAAAAATTCCTTAATTATTCAAAAAAATTAATTTTTTTTATTTATTACATTCAATCAATCTATTATATTTGAATATTTGATCAAATAGATCTTAATAATTAATAATTAACTAATTACAATTATTTAAGATGTCACTTTTTATTTTATATACATGGCATGATATCATTTTATATCACTATCCATTATAATATGTTAGTATGTCACATCAACATCATATGGTATAAAAAGATAAATAATATTTTAATTAATAATTATTTAAATTTATTTCATTCAAAATAAAAACATAAAAATTTAATTAAACCTAATAAAGGTATGATAGTTTTATCTTAAGTATGATGTCTTATTTTTTTCTTCACTAAAATTTTTGAGTTCAAATATTTTACAAATATTATCGATTGAATTATAAGTGTTGGGACAATAATAATCAAATTTTAATATATTGGATTCAGATATCATAATAAAAAATAAAATTTGAATATGGTGAGTAAAAAATAACGGATAATCCTGTCCGTTAAAATTAAGTTTATGGCCCAAACATGCTGTAAATGGGCTGAAGCTAGTGCTTTATTCTGAGCTCAACCTAATCGAGCCTCTCTCCATTAAAAAAAACAAAAGAATTTGGGCCTTATTGTCTCGATTGATTTCCTCGTCTCTTTTTAACGTCTTTAAACGGTAAAACCCTGCTCTCCCCCTGCTTAAACCCTAGCGGGCTAGCTTAACTCTCATCTCCTTTGCAACTTCAAAGAACAATGGAGACTGAAACTTACGTAGACTCTATGGAATTTAAAGTTCAAGAGTTGTTAAAGGAGGTTCGTCTGGAATATTCATCTGCGCTTACTAAGTTCGTCAACGACACCGTTTCCGCCATCAAATCCGCTATAGCTAAAATTCCTGAAGATCTTCAGGTATTGAAAAAAAATGTGTTTATTAATTGATTTTTTTCCTTTTCATAAAATGGGAAGGGAATATAATGAATATTTTATATTTTTAATTAAAATTTTGTGAAGGTTACTGCGGATTGGGCTCCGGGGTTTGTGAGAGATATTGGTGCAGACAGAGTGGAATTTAAATTTAAGAAGCCAAAGTCTGTTGAAATCGGTGGTAGTTATTCAATAGGCTGCGTGGCTAAGCCAGATGTTAATGTGGATCTTCTACTCCGGTTGCCAAAGGTACATTTATTTTCAATTTGCAATGTTTTATTTACTATACTATTCAATTAACTTATAATGCCAATTTCCAATGTTTTATTTACTACACTCTTCAATTAACTTATAATGCATAGGTTCCATGCGTAGCATATGAAATTTTGATGAATAATTTTGTTTAGTTTATGCAACTGGGCATAGATTAAGTAAAATGCGTGAACTTTGTTTTATCTTTTAATAAGAATAATTACTATGTTTTTTTATTGGGTTACGTAAGTGCTTCCTAACGACTTCTTTTTTAAATGTGGCAGGAGTGTTTTCATGAGAAAGACTATCTAAATCATCGATATCATGCTAAAAGGTGCCTTTACCTTTGTGTTATTAAGAAGTATTTGAAATCTTCTTCATCAATTCTGAAGGTTGAGTGGTCCACTTTGCAAAATGAGGCTAGAAAACCTGTTTTGGTTGTCTATCCAGGTTTATTTCTTACTTATGCTTCCTCAAATTGTGACAAATTGGTAGTTCCTTAAACTAATCTAATCATATTGTGATGAGTTGGTAGTTTCTTCAATTTTTCAAAATATGCCTGATTTAGTGAAATTTGAAAAATGGCATTGTAGCTGCGAAGCTTGCTGAAGTACCTGGGCTTTTTATAAGAATAATTCCCACTGCAACATCTCTATTTAATCTTTCAAAGTTGAACTTGAAGCGGAACAATGTACGAGCTCTGAATACTGGTAGTACATAGTGTTCTGTTCATGCTTGTTGTGATTTGAGCTGTATTGTGAATGTTCATCTCTTTATATTGATGATGCATGTTTAAATTTTTATGAAGGGGATGTTCCTCAGCCTACCCCAAAGTATAATTGTAGCATATTGGAAGACATGTTTTTAGAGGAGAATTCAAAATTTGTTAAGAAAAGTTTCTCTGGATGGAAGGAATTGGGTGAGGCCTTAATCTTGCTGAAGGTATGATGGCATGTACTTTAAGCATTTTAAACATTGGGTTTTTCATGCCTCTACACTGCAGCTGAAATTTTTAGTATGTTGTTGCTGCAGGTCTGGGCTCGGTTGAGAAGTTCGATATATGTTCATGATTGCTTAAATGGGTTTCTAATCTCCATCATAGTGTCATACCTTGTGGCAGAGGATAAGGTTAACCATGATATGAAGGCAATGGGAATATTTCGTGCCACATTGAATTTTATTGGTATGCTAAGCTTTAATATTTTACATGCGTATATTTATGTAAGCAGAGGCTCACAAGTTGTCAGATTTAGTTAAAGATTCAAAATATTCTTCTTCTGCAGCTACTCATCCATTGTGGAAGCATGGACTTTACTTTCCACTAGCAGGCCAGAGTGCTTTCTCAGAGGAGGTCTGTTGTGTGGTTTTCATTGGCTTTTGTAGTTTTTCATTTATGATCCTCGGAATACTAATCTTCTGCATGTTTTATACTATTAAATTCTACCTTAATTTAGATGTTTAATATAACAACAGTTATGGATCTATCATGTAGCACATGCATGCGGATTTTCATCTTCTAGATTAATGATTGAAGTTACCAAAATCAGACATGATGCAGTTTTGCAAACCTTCCAATCAATAGTTAGCACCATTCTTTAGACCTATGTTTGAACATCAAGAAGATTTTCTTAGGCTAGATATAGTGTTTTAAGATACAACTCAATGTTGTGCTGAAGACAGCTAATGATTTTATGATCTTCCAACTAAACATCCTTTATATGCTGTGGTTTAATTGATAGCTGTAGCTGTTTAAAATATGTAACCTTGCTACCCTGTATGTTACATGGACATGCATGCATGTATTAATTCATTGGGCTTTGGAATTTCAGGGAAATGAGCAACATAATTCTTCAACTCGTGTCAATTTGGCTTTCCGAATAACATGTGTTGCTTATCCTCAGGTACTGTTATTGGGCTTGTGCACTATGCTATATGTTAGTGCTGTTGAATCCTCATATAATTATAGTTAGAAAGCCTATATGTTAATTTTGTAATACTTTCTATTATTTTGTAAAATTGCATCAATGTTATTCTTCTAAAGGTTCCATGTCAATATATTAACTTTTACTGCAACTAATATGAAAGGCAGTTTTCTCTATCAAATTCTACTTCTTTGGACTGCATGAAATTCTTCTAAGAAATGTGTATATTTTCCTCCCATTTTCAGCTCCAAGATGAAGTTGCGTTGACACTTAGGTGTGTAGAAAAATGCAGAGATGGTGGATTTGAGGAAATTTTTGCAACCAAGATTGATAATGCTGCTAAATACGATTATTGCATTAGGTATGTATCAATAAGTTTATGGTTGCTTGGTTGTTACTTCTCGTCTCATAGAAAATGATAGGTGGTAATGTGACCCTGAATTTAGTTTTGTTTCCTTCTGTTTGTGGTTCTAAAAGAATTGTGCTTGAGCATTGAGAAGCATCTTACTTCAGCTGTTTAATTATGCATATTTATGTTCTGTTTTGGCCTCGTAGAACCAAGAAAGAGACTAGGTTGTTAGATAGTCTATGGTTTATGAGTAACTTGACCCTGTGATCAGATTCCCTTCAAATTTCTAGTAAATAACTGAATTACCTTACTGAATGCTTCTTCCTCTCAGAGCATAGGTGCATAAAATAATCACTCTTTTAAATGATGTATTCTTGTTTCTACTTGTATTTATGATGCTTTATTGAGGGCTTGTGATATATATATATCAGTCATTTCATCTTTTTGTTATATTGTTAATTTATTTCTTTGCACTTTTCAGATTGAACTTGAAAGGAAATAATGAGGTTTATGCGCTGGGATTTTGCTTGGATGATGAATGTTGGAGAGTGTATGAGCAGGATGTACACAGTCTGCTTAATCAAGGATTGAGTGATAGAGCAAAGTTTATACGTGTTATTTGGAGGAACACCCATTCAGAATTTAATGTTGAAAATGTATGGAATCAATGTTAACTTTAGCTTCTATTTTACATAAATTTTATGATTCTACTCCTAAAGCTGTGTCATGACTCCAGGGCTTATCAGGACTTGATAGTGAGCCATTGTTTGTTGGAATTTCAGTGAGCTCCGTAGAAAAGGCTTTTAGGGTTGTAGATATTGGTCCAAATGCTGAAAAGAAAGATGAGGTATTTGTTTTCATTTATTTTTTTTAATAAAAAGGTTTATTAAATGATTGCCCAAACTATTGAGTTTGGACTAATCTTCATTGCCCTGCAATAGGCTCTCCTGTTCCAAAAATTTTGGGGTGAGAAGTCAGAGCTCCGGAGATTTCAAGATGGTAAAATTGCAGAAAGCACAGGTGAGAAGTTCATGGTCCCGTGTCGGCTGATGTTAATTGCTTAGGTTGTGTAATTACCCCTTCAATCATCATTCTCCGACCAAATTTGAAGAGAGGATAAGCCTAACGCTTTCCATTTTTTGAAGTGTGGGAGAGTGAGCAGTGGACCAGACATCTCATTTTGAAAAGAATTATTGAGTTTTTACTTGGACACCATCTTTCTTTATTGAAAAAGGATATTGTCCAAATGGTGGATCAGCTGGATTTCTCCGTACTTCATGGTGGTAAAGGTAATCCCGTTAACCATTAAATGCTTTCAGTTTTTTGTTGCTTGTTTTTGGTTAATCATGCAATGGTTTGCATGCAATGATGCAATCATTTTCTCAGATCCAGTATCCTATTCCAGAAGACTTCTTGGAACATTTGAAGAATTGTCTAAACGTTTGCGTTCTATCGAAGATATTCCCTTGAGGGTATCTAGTGTGCAGCCTCTTGATTCTGGTATTTTTATCTTAGAAAAGCCTCCTTATATGTTATTATTTTTTTAATATTTTGTGGATTTTTTTTTGGGGGGGTGGCGTGGGGTGTGGTTGAGTTGGGATTCAAGGGATGTATTCTGCATGTGCCTTGAAACAATGGAGAAACTGCCTTCTGCTGTTTGAATAAACAGTCATGATTGATTAACTTAATATATCACGTTGACAGCTTTCAGGTTTACATCTGTTTTCCCTCCTGAACCTCATCCTCTGGCTAATAAAAAGGTTGATGTAGCAAGACTACAGAATTTCACCCCATTCTCTGTTCAGTCACTCGAAGTTATGATTCAGGTATGTTATTATATGGTCAAATCATTCTTATCCTTTTGGTCTTATTCAGACAGTTGAAAATTTGTTATTTATGCTGATAGTTGGAAGGTTCTGGTAATTGGCCAATGGATGATGTGTCAATTGAGAAAACTAAATCAGTTTTCCTTCTGAAAATTGCAGAGAGGTAAGTCGGGATGGCAGTATAGCAAACATTTTTTTCTTTCATTTTTTGGAAATATCTAGTTAATGAATTGTTATGACAGTCTCCAGAATAACTGGGGGATGACATGTACTGCTACTGAGGAAGATGTGGATGTTTTCATGGATGGATATGCATTTCGTCTTAGAATTTTGCATGAGAGAGGCCTAAGTCTGGTGAATAGAGAAAGTAAGAACTCTTAGCTTGATGCAAGAATTATTTGTTTTTAACTATTGTGTTGAGTTACAGAACTCATTTCATGTTGTAGTTGGACGTGATCAAACAAAGCGGGTTTCATCTGATGAGAAAAAGCTTTTCATTCGTGGTCAACATGCAAGCATGATTAATGGATTGCAGTTTTGTAACCCAATATTTGGGCCAGTTGTTAGGTGATAATTGGAATTATGTTAATTTGTTGAGTCCTTTTTCTTTTGAGCCCTTTCTTTTGGTTTTTCATTATTGAAATTTATTTTATCTGGTTGAAAGAAAAGAATCTGAATTTTTCCTCAATTCTGTGGATTCTGTTTTAATGTCTACGAAGGCTTGCAAAACGGTGGCTTGCTTCTCATCTCTTTTCAGCTTGCTTGGCAGAGGAGGCTGTTGAACTATTAGTTGCATACCTCTTTTTGAAGCCTCTACCGTTTAATGTTCCCTGTTCACGGATCACTGGTTTTTTAAGGTCAACATCTCTCTTTCTCTTTGAAGTTGAATTTAGTAAGAATCTTTCTTGTGCCTCAAAACACTGAACCTTGAAGTTTTTCTTGTTTTGACTAAATATGCTGGTAAACCTGTACTATGCTTTCTTTACTGCATTGTGTTCTGTGGTTAAGCTCACTTGAATATGCATTTCTAGTTTTTATTTTATATGGAATTGCTATTGTGAGATCTGAAAGTTGCAACTACTAAAATCACAAAATGATTAGGATGTATCCTACTTCATAAATGTTTGGTTAATTGACATTTATGGCTGTCTGCTTTTGATTGATTCAGCAACAATGTGAAATTACTGCTGTGAAGCGACTATGTAAACTGACAATTGGCATTCCCTTTGCCTTTCACATTTCTTTTTTTTTTTATTATGAATATCAGGTTCCTGCGACTACTAGCAGAACATGATTGGGCCTTTTCTCCATTGGTTGTTGATATAAATGGTGATCTGAGCCAAAATGATGAGAAAGAGATTGAAGTGAGTTCTGTAGTTCAAAAAATGATCAATTAAGAGTATATGAAGTGAGTTCTCCATTATTTCTTCATATTTGTTATGTACTAAGTGGCAGTGCTGCTTGTGTAGGATAATTTTATGCAAATTAGAAAAGCTTATGAAGAGAACACCCAAAATAGAAGCAAGGCCATGTTCCTGGCTACTGCTTATGACAAGGCATCTGAAGCTTGGACCAGATGCTCACCAAACCCATCGGTTAGTGATCCCTCTGCATTGAATTTGGTTGCATTTAACTCCGTCCACCTTGAGGCTTTGTTGGCTCTTCAGCTGGGTGCCTGTGCCATATGAAGCTTTGAAGGGGGGTTAATAGAAACACGTAGGGGCCACTCAGAGGATTGATGATTTATCCTAATGGTTGCCTGCCTGCTTGGTGTGTGTGGGATGGGATGTCTACATCTGTGCCATTATTAGTAATAAGTTGGTTGTTCAAAGACATATATGCCCACTTGATGTTTAACCATGCTATGTTCTCTTTAGTTTTTCTTCCTTGATCTTAGGAATCATTTAAGAATGGAAGTTTTTTTGCAAGTATTATGACATTATGTAAGAGCCATCCCCAACATTGTTTTGTCTGGTGTCCTGCTTTGACGGAATGTGACAATTGACAATTCAGTACATTTGCTATAATCTATCTTGTAGGTTTACTAGTTTGTAACAAGTTGAAACCAATGAGTTTGTATGACATTCTATTGAGCAATTCTCGAAGAGCACCCACCTTTAATTGGAACAGTTTGTCTGCATATGTGATTAGTAACGGTAGTAGAGCTACTTATTTCTTACAACTGATATATTTTGTTGATGCAAAAGGAGCTTAAAAGGTTGGTGGCTTATGCTCGAAGCAGTGCGAATTTGTTGACAAAACTCATATTGCAAAATCAGACTGATTCCCATGGATGGGAGGTACGTTATACGCACTTGTTGAATTTTGGTATTGCTTTCCTGTTTTTCTGCTAACACATATTTCTAAACCTGTACTTATTTTGGCCAATTGTTGGCTTGCAGTGCCTTTTTCGAACTCCTCTAAGCCTCTATGATGCTGTAATCCTTCTCCATGGAGACACATTACCTTACCCGAAACGTCTTCTCTTCACTTCTGAACTGGACCAAGGTATATTCCCGGGAGGGAAAAAGTTTGCACGACTATCATATTCTTTTTTTGTATCAATCAGTTGTCAGGTTGTTATATGGAATGTAGTAACGATTTAATCAGGGAAACATGTGGCTCATGGCAATGCTAGCAATGCTTTCCACCCTTTCCTATTGCCTGCTGACATGAAGGGTAGCTTAGAGCAACTTAAAACCAAGCTAATGGTAAACTTTGATCCACTGAGGTGCTTTGTTGGGGATGTAGAGGTAAGTATTTAGGAAACAACTTTGATGTTTGACCTTTGCTGCATTAGTCTTTTGTGCTTACATATTTTTTACATCTGTAGAAAGAGTTCTCCAACAGATTGAAGTTGTGGTATGATTCTTTGGGAGGTGATGCTATTGGTCTAACATGGGAACAGTCAAAGGTATGATTCACTATGCATTATGTTTCTATCGACTGTATTTCCTGATGCATAATAGTCCACAAATCACATTGAATTCTGATCTAGACATTTACTTTTCAAAGAAACGAGAACGAGAGGAAGAAGAGCTGGGAAGAAAATATCCAGTCGATTTGTTGAGAAATGTAGGTGAACTGGGGAAAGGATTTGTGAGGGATGTTTATTTGATCAAGGCTCCCAAGCTTACGAATTAAGGGAAAAAAAGGTTTAGTAGAAGCCCCAGTCTTAGCAGCAGAAAGACCAGATGGAAGTAATTGAACCCATAATTTTACTGGATCATGCATCTTCAACTTTGAAGCAAAAGGCCAGCTATCTCCAGAGCTTCACTGCTTGCAACAGAATCCTTGCAAACTCTTCCATCAGGGTCAGCTTCCCTCTACATTACATTTGGAGGGAAACAAATTCAAGAAAGCACACCAGTAAAGATGAGTCTCTGAAGCTGTCTTTCAACAAGTTGCTGCTGATGTTAGAGCTAGAATTTTGTTCCCTTCTTAATATAGTTGATAGGCCCTTGAAACAAAGTTCTATTAACAAATTGGGGTATATGCCAAACTATTTTAGTTAGTTCCCAAGGGTCATTTTTCCATTAAACTAATTGTTGAATGTAATATTCTACAAAATTTTGATCATTTAAGCTTTTCTTTTTGGTGTAATTTAATTAATGATATAAACTTCTTTCATTTAACTATTAATGTAATTTACTTAATTTGATTAAAATTTTTTTATATGTCAAATTTGTTAAACATTTTACGGATTATTTAAAAATAGTGAAAGAAAGTCATAATATGTATATAAATACGGGACAAAAAAATTCAACCAATAAAATAAAATTAATTTACAAACATCATGACTTCATAAAATCATAGCTTAATCAAAATTTGCATATTAATTTAGTTTTACTGCTTGAAATTGGATTAAATTGATACACTAAGATTTCCACTTGATCAATACAATAGTAAGATATTATATTTTTTGAAAATAGACTATTAAATTTTAATTAAAGAAAAACGAAAACATAGAGAAGAAAATTATAGACAAAGATTGAAGTCCAAAGATAAAAGAAAGACAAACCAGAGAAAAGCAGGAAATAAGGAATTTTTTTGTTTGCTAAAACGACACCGTTTAAAGTGAAAGTGAATAAGTGAAGTATCAACTTGTCAAAACTCCTCAGCAAAAATCTCGAATTAAAATTTTCCGATCTGCTGATCAATCGATAATATTTCCTTCTTAGTTTCCTTCGAGCTTTGTTGTGAGCAGAGGAAATGGGGCTTCTTAGTATCATCCGGAAAATCAAGAGAAAAGAGAAAGAAATGCGAATTCTTATGGTGTATGTCTCTCTTTCTCTCTTACCCTTTTTGTTTTTCTCTCTTTTTTTCTTGTTCACTCGGAAATTTGAATTTGTATTTGTAATTCTATCCCATTGTTGCTGCAGTGGGCTTGATAATTCAGGGAAGACCACGATTGTTATGAAGATTAATGGAGAGGACACAAGCGTCATCAGTCCCACTCTTGGCTTCAACATCAAAACCATCAGCTACCAAAAGTAAAAATTTTCCTTTATTTGCGATCTTTAATCATTGACTAGCTAAGCTCACCAAGTGTTCGAACATATGCTTTCTGGGTTGTTTTTCTTTTTAGTTTTTCTATTAGAATTATGAGTTTTTGTAATCTTGAATCAGATTTAATCTGGGTTTTGGCAGATATACACTGAACATATGGGATGTAGGGGGTCAAAGAACCATAAGATCATATTGGAGGAACTATTTTGAGCAAACTGATGGTTTGGTGTGGGTTGTTGATAGCTCAGATCTTAGAAGATTAGATGATTGCAAAATGGAACTTGATAATCTTCTAAAGGAAGAGGTATGGTCTTTTTATTTTACTTGTTTTTTCTATCAAATGCATTTCGGTGAAGCTATCTATCTTGCTATAGCAGTTTTGAGGTTGCTGCAATGAATGTTTAGTAGAATATGAATTCCTGCAAGTTAATGCCAGGCAAAATTCTCTGGGGCTTGTGGCTTAGGATTTCTTTGTAAACTGTTTTCTAAGAAGTTGTTACCCCTTTTTCTTTGTGTTGCAGAGATTATCAGGGGCATCCTTATTGATACTAGCTAACAAACAGGACATTAAAGGAGCTCTTACACCAGCTGAAATTGCTAAAGTAAGGCTACCAGCTGATAATCACTTTCTTAGCTTCTTAATTTTCAAATTTCGATGTTTGTTAGATTGCAAAAAACTGAGAATGTTATGTTTAGTTTCTTTCTTTGTTAAAGGCCCAAAGTCGTTTAGTTGTTGTCATGTTTAGATGCGGCACCTGCTTGTTCTAAAAGCTTTTGGATAAATGCCATGTCTATAAACTCTGTAGTATAAGTTTCACATGTTTTGAGCGATTAAGGGTTTTTCATGGAAATGCTGGCTTGTTTTAGGTATGGGAATGTTGTTAAAAATCATGTACTTTTAGCTTAATTTGTCTTGATCATGGACATAAAAATGTGCAGGTGCTGAACCTGGAAGCTATGGATAAAACACGGCACTGGAAAATTGTAGGCTGCAGTGCATACACTGGTGAAGGGCTGCTTGAGGGATTTGATTGGTTGGTTCAAGATGTGGCCTCCCGGATCTACATGCTTGATTAGCCTGAATTTGATTTATGTATAGTGCTGTCATTCTTCACTTGGGACCATCGATTTGGAACCAAGGATTATTCTTTGTTTAGGTGAACTCTGATACACGAAGTTAAAAATTTGGAAATCTGCCACAGGACTTCAAATATCAAATTTTAAGATTTGAAAATGCATGCTTGCACCAAATCTATCCAATTTGAACACACTTTGCTTTGATCTCTCTCTGCTAATGGATTATGTCACCTATTCCATCTCATTTCTCTCCCTCTCAATTGCATTGATGATCAGTATGCTTTTTCTATCAAAGACATTCTCTCTCTTTGAGGAGTTTTGGGTGTTCCAGAAAGAGAGGAAAGAAGAAAATATTGTGAAGGGGAAAAAACAGGAGAGGAAATTATCCTTAGCCATTTTAATTTCCTTTTATTTTGATTTTAATTAATCCATTAATCAATAATTTAATTTGATAAAAGCAATCAACATAACGATTGGGAAGTCATAATCAATCCGAGCGAAAATTGCACTAAAAACTAAAGGTGAATCATTTCATGTAAAATAATGGATTTCACAAATGCTCATTTTTAGAGTCTAAAATTCATAATTTTTTTTTTCAAATTAAGATAAAACATTTTTTTGTTTTAATTTTTTTCAAAAATGTAATCGCCACAGCCTTTACAAATATAGTACTGCCTTGGCTAGAACAGATCGACGCTGATGCCGGCGCCATTGCGTGCCTCACCTTGCGGCGCCCACCCCCCCACCCCCACCCCCTGATATCCCTCTTCTCCGTCTTACTCTTCCATTTCTTTCTTTCCTTTAATTTATTTTTTATGGTTTATTTTGTTTTTTATTTCTTAAAAAAAAAAACAATTTGAAGTTTCTTTAACTTCAGTTCTCTCTCTTTTTCCTTTAAGAAAACAATTTATTTTTTAATAAACGCATCTTTTATTCATCAAAAAGTAGGGAAATCCTACAACTTGAACAGAAAAACAGTTCAATCTTGATTCAGGAGGTTCATGAACTACAAAAACGTTGGCATATCGAACTATAAGAAGGAAAGAAAAGTAGTTATGTAGGCATCATAGCGAGCAGAGAGCTGATGACGAAGTGCAGCAGTTGCTTTCTGAGATGCCCAAATTTGTTATCAGATCCTCTGCTCCTGTTTCCAGGCAGACACATGTTCGAGGTCTGCACTTCGGCCGTAAAACCTCGGGCCACTGGTGCCTGAAGAGGACCTTCTGGTTAGGGTTTTCCGTAACCACTGCCTTGCAATTTATTGAATCCTCATGGGCTCATCCTTGAAGAATTGTCCACAGGCATTAGGTTGTTGGGCCTAGGCCCAATAATTTATTTCTATCTTCCCTTAGCATAAGGTACTCAATTATCCTTACATTTATATTTGATATGTTTTTCACAAAATATCATCTTATAAATATACAAAATTAAAAATTAAAAATCTTTTGAAATATATATTTAAAAATATGAGTATCTATGTTTAAAAGTTCTGAATATTTAAATTTATTTATTAATGAAGTAACAACATTTTGTTTACTGATAATATATAAAATCTATATTATCTTGACTTGAAAATCTAAATTAAAAATAAATATTGCATATTTTATCACATAAATTTCGATCATCCTTTTTTGGATGCAAAATATGGTTACCTAAGGCATTGGTAGATGGCCTATTCTTATTATTTCTACTTTAATACCCATTGAAATAACAAAATGCTTACCTTACTTGGCATGGTATAAATTTCAAATTTTACAACTATGGTGCAACATAATAGATTTTCACTTCTACAAAAGAGTCTTGCATTTATTTCCATCTTTGTCTGTATTAATGAAACAATTATGAACAAAACGATTAATATCAAAAGAGGTGAAAAATCAAGCAAAATGACTGTTCGATTTGCCTAAGGAAAGGAATAAAAACCTCCCCATTAGAGAGGAACTAGCTATATGCAATCTATTTGTATGAGATTCGAGCCTGCAAATTCCACCAGGGTTCCGAAAATCACTTGCCATGAAATTCATCCTCAGCTTACATTCAGAAAGCCAGGGGGTGAACCTTGTTGAAATAGAGCTTCCTGTATAAGTTTTTCTGTGAGAGATTTAGATAGTCCCATCACGGTATCAGTTGCTCCTATCTGCCAAACACCCAACATACGCTATGTCAGAGGAATTCTTGGAAAGCAAGTGACAAATACTCAATCACCTTTGAGCAGGTAACCTAGGATCACTTACAGCTCCTTGATGGAGCAGACAGACTACCAACAATGTTGAGGTGGATCCTAACATTCTATAAAACTATGTAATCAAAATTCGGAAATGTTGGTGTACCAGACTGTTGGAAATGAAGGTAAGGACCAGATAATTTGGGGGGTTTAAAGTCAGATGGGCATGTCTACGCTGCTCATTATGTGAAGTAGCAAAAAAATATGTTCAATGGTAATGGGAGAAAGCAACAAGAGAAACAAGCTCACCACTGCTTCAACAAATGGCAATGTTAGAGGATGTTCCAGCATCAGACCTCCAGCAACCTTGAATGGGATTCCTTCATCAATCTGAGCACAGCTCACCATCAAGAAAGACTTGAATCAGGTGAAAAAGAATAGCTCATGAAAAAAAAATCAAGTGATTACATATGTATACTAATTTTACCAGGTTATTGATCACCTCATCTGGTATGTCGTGGAAGTAAACCTGCAGGACAATAACTGAGTAGCAATTGACTTAAAGAAAGGTAGCATGATCCAGTTTCCAATTATAGAATGCTTCTATTGAGAAGAGATAATTCAGAAAGAAAATTAAAGAAGGAAAAAAGAGTTGTAGTGATTTAAGTTTCTTCAAGGGAATTGAAATAAAATATCTTTAAAAAAGTGCTTTTAAAAGATTTGTCCTGTTGGATGGCAGAACAATATACAGAGATAATTAAAATGTTTATTTGTTGTCTGTAAGGCACTCAAAAGTTAGATAGGTATTCTGCACACAGCATCAAGCAAATGAACAGAAAAGAAAAATGGCTAATAGGTTATTTCTTCTATTTTCTAACAAAGATTAAAGCAGCTATGTATAACTCCCCAGCAATCCATGGGAACCTGGGACATAATAGAGAACCTGTCATTCTTAGATTTCCCCGATGATACAGGCAGCCAAGATGATAAGATGATATCGCATGATTGAGTTATTAATATTCTGCCATAATGGTGCAAGCAGATTGGTAGTAGGGAAAATCTAGTTAACTGTTCTAACATTAACATGTCAATTGATAAAATTAAGCTGCACCGGAATTCTTTATATTTTTGACATGCTGCCTCCATATTAATAAAATGCAATTCATCATTGCTCTTCTCCAAAAGCAGAAGCTACATATATCTGGAATTAAGTAGTACCTCTGCACTTTCCCATCCACCTTTGCTTGCTCCTGTTCTAAGGTTAGTCACAAGAACAGATCCTACCACTGCCGCATGGCCCCCAGAATATCCTGCAACCATAGTTGAGCTCTAAATCCAACTAATTCTTGTGGTTGGAACATCACATTGAAGCCCATTAAACAAACCTTTGATATATTCTCGTGCTTCTTCCTCGCTGCTTGGTTTTTCTCTGATCATCCCCTTATAGACCACAACCTACAAATACAGGTCAGAAATAACCTTATGTAATTTCCATGCAAAACCAAGAAGACCACCAATATTGATACCTTTTCTTATGCTCAGCTCTGACATATTTTATAAAAGGCAGGCAAAGAAAAATTATAGTAAACCAATAGAAGTTCTGATAAACATGATAAATGCCAACTTAGCACCAGTTACAGCATGTGAGGAAACAACAAATCTATGAAATAGACAATGTTAAGGCAATTTTCTGTCTTACTATGTTGTCTACTCAGGGGTCAGAAACTAACATGTTATGCACTTCTAGATGATAACATGACAAGAAAAGTCAACATAATGGTGGCAACTATCACAATAAATTACATCTACAAATCTTTAGCATAGCTGCAGCAGGATCACTGTTTGTATTAAGTAAATCTCTAATGAGACTCAAATTTGCAGGCTGGTTGGTCAACATCATTGGCAGTTAAAAACGGGCAAAAACATGTTTCCTTCTAGTAGAACCACACCACCTCTGATAAGCATTAAGCTGATAGTTGATGATATGTGAATAACATATCAGGCTATATCACATGAGCAGATAATGTGAAAACATGCGGTTGTCGTTAGCTTGTAACAAGGAGATCCAAAATTATTAATCAGCTATTACCGCACTGCTTCTCAATATAGTACTAGTATCTAATACTAAGAGCATGAACAACATATGAATGATTTTCAGTTGATGATTCTCGGTGCACCTGTTAGACCAAAAAAAAAATCCCAGAATCCTTTAACATAGACTGAAATCACGTTGAAGAATACCGTATCTGCAGTAATTAATAATGTTGTGTGCGCATCTTCCTCTATTATGCCAGTATTCTGGAGCATTGATATGATGGCGTCTGCCTAGGAAAAAGAAATTAAGATAAGAGTAATAATAGAATTGTCATAGCTCATAAGCCATCAAAACGACAAAAACTGCAGAATGAAATGAAGAGCTTCCTCATCCACTGATGTACCGCTGATTCGGATTCCATCCCATAAAGTCAAATCATAAATCAAGACATCCTAGTGCAAAACTGCTGAAGCTCTATATTGCAAGTTCAAATAAAGCATTGCTCTCGTGAAAATGAAATAGTAAAGCATGAGTAACAGTGAACTGTGTGAGATAACTGAGAGTAACAATAGGTAACAAGAAAGCAAAGAAGTCATACCTTTGCCTCAGCAAGAGCCGTCACCAAGTCTTCTGGCTTTTCTTTTCTAATACTTTTCTCATCTATATCTGCAGTCTAGATCACACACTTAGTTAAATTTCTTCCTACTTTGCTAAATGAGAAGAAGAAAGAAAAAAGGAAAAACTTAATTAAAAACCCCATCAATAGAATTCTCACTAGATAAATCCAAATACTTCCCCTACCTAAAAGTACAAAGAAATAAAAAATTTCACGCTTAAAACCCCAATTTTAGTTAGAAAATTAAGGGTGACTTCTTTAAGCCAATGAGAAAAATGAATAAAAACCCAAAAAAAATTCAACAAAATCATACTTAAAATACCCAACTTTTGTCCTTTAGTTAGAATCAGGGCTTACTTGTTTAAGTATGCCAAATTCCATTTTAGTTCTTTTTCCCTTTGAAAGTCCCCTTGAAAATGATGGATATATACCAGCACCTTAGCAACATACCATGATTGTAAACTCATATCCCATCTCAGCTAGAATTCGTTGCCTAGCCATTGATGAAGAACCCAATATCAGCTGTCATCAAATATCCATAGTAATTAATTATGAAGAAACGGAAGATGATTTATGTCAAGACCATGGAGGAGACAGTCCAAATTTTCAAGTAAAAACAATGCAAACCAATTCCAAAGCAAACGATTTTCACAAACTTTAAGGTTGAGCTCTGTTGCATTGAAAAAGCATCAACCCTTTTGAATCCCTGAAAAATCAAGTGCTGTTTTTCATTTAAGTTTTTTTGCTTCAATCCAGAATAAGAATGAAGAGCAAGAAAATGCATAGAAAATAAACGGATTTTGCCTTTTTCGTTTCAAATTTTACAGAGTTTTTAAGGTGAACTAAGGTATAAACAGTAAAAACGAACCTTAAAAGATGATTCTCCAGCAGCCATTTCTCTCTCCCTCTCTTACACGTTCCGCCTTCTTAGGGACGCTGTTGCTTGGATAAGCTGTGCCTTAAAACTTAACTACACTGCGCCAAACAGTCCGAATTTTTTTGCTCATCATCTACAGGTTCGCTTGCTACGGTTCATGCGATTTCTTCTTGGCAGAAAGTCAACCAATAAGGATTAGCCACGCGAGCAAAAGGCTGTCTTCCAAAATCACCCAAACTCTACCTCTGCGGGACCATATCAAGGGTACGATGCCGTGACTTTGGAGAAAAAGCGAGCCATTGTTTCAAATCATATCTACCGTACGGTGTCGTCTCTAGTACAGTCGTAAACAAATACGCCGTCCTTTAATGATTTTTTTAACCCTAACTTCTTTCCCATGTACCGTTCTTGTGGCACAAGCTTAGTATTTTCTTGGACTACGTATTTACCTTTGAATCAAACACAGTAGAAGATATATAATTCAATTTATCTCTCTTGCTATAACCTTTGCAAATCGATTTTGGGTCCAATTTTCACCCGTTATTTGCTTGAGATTTGTCATTTTTTTTGCCAGACTTACTGTTAATTTCGAAGCCATCCTTGTTAGGTGCTAGACCAGATAGAGTCCATGAAAATCCAATCCGCTACGCAAGCCCCAGAATCTGATTCTGCTCCACGTTCGATCTCTTCATGCGGAAGGGTGAATTATGACAATACAAGGCTCGTTGCTACTACGAGGAAATCTTTATGTAGGTGGCAATTTCTCTAGGAAATGAAGGAGACTTAGCGACATGCTTATATGTAGTGATTGGGCTTGTCAAAATTCCTTTTAAATGTCCAATTGGATCAAATTTGCAAAAAATGAACTTGAGGCAAATTGCTATGATTATCCTAAAGATGTTTTGATTGCTTCATTAAGTTATTGAATCTTGTTTTATTTAATTAAGTTAAATAATTAATAAACTAATTAATTACTAATTGTTCAAGAAGACTTACAGCCTAATGCAACTCAATGATATAGGCTAGTCAGTTACTCTTAATGCAACTCAATGGCAAATTCTAATTTAATAATTCTAATTTAATTAAAAGTTAATCTACGAGTTAGATTACAACTCTTTTTCTTCCTCTATTTTAAGGATACGTGCAGGATACTTTGATCAAGTATATCAAGAACCCTCTGTCCCTTCAGCCTTTTCACGTCCCTGGGTCAAATTTTCACCCATCTCTTGCTTTGATTTGTCGCTTTTTTTGCGAGACTTATTGTTAATTTCGAAGCCTTCCTTGTCAGGTGCTAGACCAGATGGAGTCCAAGAAAAACCAATCCGCTACGCAAGCCCCAGAGTCTGAATCTACTCCACGTTCGATCTCTCCATGTGGAGGGGTGAAATATGACAATGCAGGGATCGTTGCTACTATGAGGAATAGCTTTAGTCGGTTTATTCATGCTTCCATGGATGAACACATGACTTGTTTCGTAGAATCCCTTGGGCAGGTAATTATTACTAGCATTATTGATTTTTTGTTCTTTGCTTAACAAGATGAATTAAAAAAACCAAAAAAAAAAAGAGATTCTTTTGTTCTTTACTTGTTGTTCTGATTAATGCCTTATCTTTGGTGGGAAACAGCTGCTTGACAACAGGGAGTTTGGGAGCTATACTGCCTATACAAACATGTTGATTTTTTTCCCAAAGAGCTGGGCTTGATGAAGCTGAGAGTTCTCTGTGTCCCTTTCTAGAGTTGCAATTAGCAAGAAAATAAGTAGTCTTTGTCATGCTTTATTTTGAGATGTGAAAGTTAGGTGCCAAAGCTTTTTAGGGGAATGTCATATCTTTGTTTTTTTCTTTTTATTTCTTAGTGGCATAGGAGAGAAGGTTATGGATCTATTGCTTTTTGGTGTCAAAACACTATTTTAATAATAAGTAATTTTATCTTTTCATATGTATTTATGATTTTGTTCTGTTCTTGATAGCCGAAATCATAATCTTCTAAACCAATTCTTCCCTGATGAACTGTAACATTAAGGTTGATTTTAAGCCAGTGACAGGTAATACAGGTTACTTGATTATCTATATTGGATGAGAAAGATTGTTGTGCTGGGGTAATGCTTCTTTATATATAAACAGAACTGAGTATTACAGATCAAATGAGTTTGAATGACAAACAAAAAAGTTGATACACTCTTAGATCATGACATGACAAGTGAGTTTGGATGACAAACAAAGAAGTTGATACACTCTTAGATCATGACATGACAAGAAAAGCCAACATAATGGTGAAAACTATCACAATAAATTACATCTATAGATCTTTAGCATTACTCCCTCTGCCCTCCGCCCTCCGCCACTAATTAAAGGATCGTCTGTTTGGACAAGTTCAAATAAAACATTGCTCACGTGAAAAAAAAATAGTAAAGCATGAGCAAAAGTTCACTTTGTGAGATACCTTTGCCTCAGTAAGAGCCGTCACCAGGTCTTCTGGCTTTTCTTTCCTAGTACTTTTCTCATCTGTATCTGCAGTCTAAATCATATTTAGTTAAATCTCTTCCTACTTTACTAAACTATATAAAACCCCATCAATAGAATTCTTCACTAGATGAAAAGTTCAAAGAAATAACAAATTTCATGCTTAAAACCCAATTTTAGTTAGAAAACCAAGGGTGACTTCTTTAAGCCAATGACAAAAATTAATAAAAACCCAAAAAAATATTTTTAAAAAATCATACTAAAAAAACCCCAACTTTTGTCCTTTAATTGGAATCAGGGCTGACTTGTTTAAGTATGCCAACTTCCTTTTTAGTTCTTTTTCCCACTTAAAGTCCCCTTGAAAATGATGTATATATACTAGCACCTTAACAACATACCATGATTGTAAACTCATATCCCATCTCAGCTAGCTAGAATTCGTTGCCCAGCCATTGATGAAGAACCCAATATCAGCTGTCATCAAATATCCATAGTAATTGATTATGAAGAAAAGAAAGATGATTTATGTCGAGAGTATGGAGGAGACAGTCCAAATTTTCAAGTACAAACAATGCAAACCAATTCCAAAGCTGAAGATTTTCACAAACTTTAAGGTTGAGCTCTGTTACATTGAGAAAAACAGCAAGTCTTTTGATTCCCTGAAAAACCAAGTGCTGTTTTTCATTTAAGTTTTTTTGCTTCAATCCGGAATAAGGGTGAACAGCAAGAAAATGCGTAGAAAGTAAAGGATTTTTACCATTTTCGTTTCAAATTTTACAGAGCCTTTAAGGTGAATTGAGGTATAAACAGTAAAAATGAACCTTAATAGATGATTCTCCAGCAGCCATTTTTTTCTCTCTTACAAGTTCCGCTTTCTTAGGAACGCTGCTGCTTGGATAAGCTGTGCCTTAAAACGTAACTACACCACGGCAAACAGTCTACAGTTTCACCTGCTACGGTCCATTCGATTTCTTCTTCGGAGAAAGCTAAAAAATAAGGATTACCGATGCGAGCAGAAGGCTGTCTTCCAAAAATCACCCAGACTCTTCCTCTGCGGGACCATATCAACGGTACGGTGTCGTGTCCCTCAATTGACTTTTGGGGAAAAAAAGGGGCCATTATTGAACTTTGAAACCATATCTACCGTACGATGCCGTCTCCCGGTAAAGTCGTCAACAAATACGTTGTCGTTTAATGATTTTTTTTTTCACTCTTAACTTCTCTCTAAGTACTACGTATTTGCCTTTGAATCAAACACCGTAGACTATATATAACTCAATTTATGTCTCTCACTTCAGCCTTTACGCATCGATCTTGGGTCAGATTATCACCAGTCTTTTGCTTGAGATTTGTCACTTTTTGGCCAGACTTCTTGTTAATTTCGAAGCCTTCCTTTCCTTGTTAGGTGCTAGAGCAGATGAAGTCCGAGAAAAACCAATCCGCTATGCAAGCCCTAGAATCTGAACCTGCTCCAGTTCGATCTCTTCATGTGGAAGGGTGAAATATGACAGTGCAGGGATCGTTGCTACTATGAGGAATAGCTTTAGTCGATTTATTCATGCTTCCATGGATGAACACATGGGTTGTTTCGTAGAATCCCTTAGGCAGGTAATTATTACCAGCATTATTGATTTTTTGTTCTTTGCTTACCAAGATGAATTCAAAAACCAAAAAAAAAAAAGAGATTCTTTTGTTCTGTACGTGTTGTTCTGATTAATGGCTTATCTTTGGTGGGAAACAGCTGCTTGACAACAGGGAGTTTGGGAGCTATAATGCCTATACAAACATGTTGATTTTTTTTTCCGAAGACCTGAACTTGATGAAGCTGAGAGTTCTCTCTGTCCCTTTCTATAGTAGCAATTTGCAAGAAAATAAGAAGTCTTTGTCATGCTTTATTTTGTGATGGAAGTGTTAGGTGCAAAAGCCTTTCAGGGGAATGTCGTATCATTGTTTTTTCCTCCTTTTTTATTTCTTAGTGGCATAGGAGAGAAGGTCATGGATTGGATCTTCTTGATATCCAGAATTGTAATCCTCTATCTCAGGCTAATTTCAAGGCAATGAATGGTAATACAGATTACTTGATTAATATATTGGATGAGAAAGATTGGTATGCTGGGGTTGGCCTAGTGGGAAAAAATAAGAACAAATCAAATGAGTTTGTATGACATAAGAAAAAGTTGGTAGTTAGATTTATCATTTCTCATGGTGTCCATATGTGGAAGGTGGGCACAGATAAGATCATTACATCTAAAAGGGAAGATGGGGAAGACAAGAAAGAATGTAAAGCAAGATAAATGGGCAGCCCTTTAATTGCTAAACAAATTGATAAACTTTTCCGGGGAACAGCTAGCAGCCTTTACTGCTACATTGATCATTCACCATTAGAGCTTTAGATGCTTCAATCTGTAGAATTGAAAATAATAAAATTAAAAAATAATTAGCACAACATCAATAGATAACTCTACTGTTACAACTTTGTCAAGTTGGAATGAATCACAGGATGGGTGAAATATTACTTATCAGGATGAAAAAGGAGAATCAGAAGCATGTTTGGCTAAAGGCTCTGGCTATCTCATAGCGTGTACAAAACAATATAAGCTTGAACTGCAGATTAGATTTAAATCTAAGCTTAATTATATATCTAGGATTTCATTCCTGTGGAAGGGGAGTGGGAGATGATGCTTAATCACCCCAGTGACTAGAAAGTTGATGCAACAGAAGATTAATATATGTGAAATTAATGCAATTTTGAAACCAGTACATAGAAATATAAACATGTTACCGCTGCTCTTCATTGCCAATGCCATTGATCCCGCTGCTTCCTTCATTCCTCCTGTACTTAGGAAGGCGTACTTTGCCTGATTCAATGCGCTTGATGTCATCTAAAAGGATTTCATACTGCCTCTTCACTTCCTGCTCGTTTGTCCCACCAACTAGCTTGGCTATTTTTTGCCATCGATCAGGAACATCTGTATCATATATTGCCAGAGCATTCTCAAACATTTTGTTCTGCTCAGGCGTCCAATTTGAGTCGTAGGAAGAGGAAGAAAATTGGCTAGATCCCATCTTGTTACCAGAAAACAAAAGGATAATCTAGTTGCTGATGACCAAAGGCCTTGATGATCAGTGCTAATCTTAATAGGAGAAGAAAATATGGAAGGGAAATCCAAAGGCAAAGAATCATATGGCGGATAAGTATGCACTGTGATTTAAGATAAAAAGACTTAAAAGAGCTAAGAAAAACTACATGCGGGCACCGCATAATCCGGAAATCAAGGCTTTGATAGGTTGATGGCAAGTTGCCAAATAGAATTTTTGCAGCATATTTTATAAGATAATTTAAGCATCCAGACTATGAAGTGGGAGAGAGAGAGTGAGGTTGGGATCAACATTTCCAAGGATGGTCAATTTCTTCTTTTTCAAGGCTAGTCATTTAAGGTATAATTTATCAAATTGTAAGTACGATGTTGTGACGATCTATACAGCATGTGGGATTTCTTAAATAGATTAATGCAGTTAACATTCTTGAAAGAAATGAACCTACGGGCCTGTTAACACATTATATATAATAATTATACCTAGTCAATTTTGAACTTGTCTTCCTCCTCTATACCTAATTATCAATCTAAGGTTACTAGGTTAATAAAGAAGGTTAGCTAAGTTCCAAAACCCACTCCATTCTTCAAAGAAAAGAGGAGGGAAAAGTGGAAAACTATGCTGAAAGCTGTGTGAGTATTCTTTAAAGTTGAAACTTTTGTCGTAGTGCATACCAGAAATAGCCAAGAATTTGGATGTTTTTCTGCATATGTATCTTTAATTAATTATAGCAACTTTTGAGGATCATTTTCTGGTTGGTTTCCTCACAGTTTCTTTTTTATTATGAAGGGGACAAGATGCCCAAATGGTCAAATAGTAGTTGAGTAACATGAGCAACAAGCCCTTAAACTGGTGAAATCTAATCAGGGGTTAGGGGTTTGATCTCTAACCCAATCTTGGAATCTTTATCACGGGCCAAGCCAATAACAAAAACAAATTCAATGCGTGCAGGTATTAAACAAGAAAGATCCAGATCCATGTAGAGCTGTGGATATTGCTTTGTCAGATCCACTCTTATGACTTTTTTTTCCATGTTCAAAATCAATCAAAATTTGTAGAGCCTTAAGAAATTGGCTAAACATCACACCATCTCAGTCTTCAGTTATTACTTTTTTTTCTGTCAAGTTGATATATATTCTTTATTGACTAAATGCGGTGAACATTAGTTTCCAAGTCTCTTTTTGAGTTTGTACTAGGCCTTGAATGAGATGGGTGGCCTCATCCAAAGAAAGAGAGAACTTTAAAAACTATGGGATGACGGTGAGGAAGATAAGGCTGTCAAGCAATTTCATCTATCAATTTCTAACTACAAAATTTGACTGCTGAGTCTAATTTTTTTTTGCCAAAATATTTTTGGACTAAATGCAGTGAACTTTAATTTCCAAGTCTACTTTTGTGATGGTATGATGGTGAGGAAGATAAGGCTGTCAAGGTATTTCAAGACTGCTAAGTCTTATTTTTTTTTTATATTTGTGATGATATGATGGTGAAGAAGATAAGGCTGTCAAGGTATTTCATGACTGCTATGTCTAATTTTTTTATTTTTGTGATGGTATGATGGTGAGGTTTTTTTTTTTTCCCACCGAGATTTGAACTCAAGTTACTAGATTCAGAATCCGATGTCCTGACCACTAAACCATGAGATCGTAATTATTTTAAAGATCACAAATGTATTTTCCTAAGACGTAAATCGCAAAACAATTGTTTTCAACTATCCTTCAAAGAGTGTTGTAAGGGTCTCGCTTCAACCTCAAGATTCCTTGTGCTAAAAAGAATTGATGTTCAGATACTTTTAGTAATCAAAAAATATTTTGTTGAGACAAAAATTTTTCAGTGTAAAATATTTTATAGAAAAATTTAATGTTTTTTGTTGTTTGAATAAATTATTTAAAATAATTTTTATAGTTTAAATCATTATCTTATCGAAAATATTTTTCACCATTTAAGTATTAAGATAATAAATAGGAGTTGATTATAAAATAATGATGTTATTTGATTTTCATTAATTTAAAATCAAAATAAATAATGTGTATGAAAATGAATAAAATCAATAATAATTTTTTTTAAATATTTAACCACGTATTTATAACTAAATATAAAAGAAACCAATGTTTCATTTTTGCACAACTTGAAGTGACAGTTTTATGCCGTGTGTAGCTCTAGTTGATAGACATATGAGTTGGTTGAGTTTGGAGACTTTCAAGCGTAAGTTTGGTTTTTTTTAGAGGAAATTGTGAGAAATGGACGCCAGAGTAACCGCACTTCAAAAATGACCCTACATATAATTTTAACTGTTTGTAGACAATTTTTGGGTCGACTTGACAAGAATACCCTTTAGACCAATTAATCCAAATTAAAGCATGGGCGTCTCGGTCTCTTTCTCCTGTCCTGCCATTCAGATTAAAATTCCAAAATTAAATCTCGATTTAGCTATCCCTCCGTCCAGCTCTCCAAGGCCATTGGGGTATATATCTCGCCGTCTAGCTGTCGCCATCGAGGTCTATATCGCCAGCGAACTTTCTGAGGTTCCCAAAGTGCGAAGATGGAATTAAGGTATGTGTTATAGCTTCTTGGTTTTATTTATGGTTATTCATAGAACGCGATAGCTGATGGGTAAATTGTATGAGTTTCGAAACTGAAATCTGGCTAGCAGTAGCGAAAATCAATCAGTTTATATCTGATGCGTGAATATTTGTTAGGCATCGTGTCACTGGATATTACGGTGTGTGATTGGATATTAGGAATCTTAACTTGTTTAATGGGTAAATTATATGAGTATGGAAACTTAAATCTGGCATGCGAGTAGCGAAATCAATCAGTTTATAGCCGATGCGGGAATAGTTGTTATGTATTGCGTCACTGGATATTAGGGTCTGACTGGATTCTGGATATCAGTAATCGTAACCTGCTTATTTGGCATTGGGTGCCTGAATATAACGTGACTGAATATTTGTTGAGCATTTCGTGACTTGTCTGTACGCATTACGTGACTGAATAATGCATGGTTGGATATTACGTAGTACTCAGTCACGTAATGGCTACAAACAAGTCACGCAATGCTCAACAAATATTCAGTCACGTTATATTCAGGCACCTAATGCCATATATAAACATAACCAGTCACGTAGTGAAGTCACCCAATACATAACAGGTTACGCTATATGGAATACACCAGCCACGGAAACCCTTAAAACTAGTGTCCAAAGGCCTCAAAAGGCAAAATTAGAGATAAATTGCAGAAGGTAGTCACGCAATGGCACTCTCGCAGTACCTAATAATAAGTCACTCGATGCCTAATATGCACCCACGTTATGCCAACATAACCATCAACCGATCTACGTACTGTCCCAACGTCCCGCAATACATAATAACAGGTCACCATATACATACAATCTACTCACGCAATGTCTTGCATGAAGATTTGCATTGCACAATTCACGCAGCGCGTATAACCCAGTCTCACAATGGCTAATAATACTTCACGCAATGCCTAACATCCACTCACGCAGTTATTATGCATAATAATATAACTTAAACGAATATAAGACATAACCATCAGAAAATATATGCTCAAAGAAAATTTCATAAAATTTCATTAAGATTCTCCGAAATACAAGAGAAAGGAAATGATGCAAAACACTTTATTTTTTTCCATCGTTTCCTTCTCCTTCCTCTCACTGTATTTCCTCTTTCTTCCTCCTGTACTCCCTCCGCCCTCTACCTGTACTCCCTCATTGCTCTTTCTGTACTCCATCTTCATCACCCTAACTGCGTGAGGGGAACAGAGGGAGTACAGGAAGAGGACGAGGGTATACAGGCGCAGGGCGGAATGATGTTGCCCCTTCGCCAATATCCTGGGTTAGATCCGCGGAAGCCTTTAGACTTTTTAAATTATCCTAGATTGTTTAAGATAATTGATTAAAATGCTTACTGGTTCCCTGTATTTATAGGCATGAATGATGACTCTCCGTCTTCTACACCCATATCCCCATATAAGTGCACTTAATGGGGGCGGCACCTGTTCGGCCTAGCGTTTCATCTCCTCATCTGTATCTACCTCTTAAAACCAAAAGCCAGGCCAAACATCATAACAGGCCGAACAGGTGCAGCCCTCCATAATTGCACTTATACGGGGATATGTGTGTGGCAAACGAAGAGTCAGCATTGATGCCTATAAATAAAGGGAACCATTAACCATTTGAGTCAAATTCAAATGCGTGATTGGTTTTTTTATATATAGCGTGACTTGTTTTTGTATATAGCGTGACATGTTGTAATGCGTGACTATTTGTGAAATTTATCTCGTTTTGATGCTTTTGGTCACGAGTATTTGGCATTGCGTGACTGGTTTTTATATATAGCGTGACTGGTTTTTATATATAGCGTGACCAAAAGTAATGCGTGACTGACTTGTGCAATTTATCTCGTTTTGATGCTTTTGGTCATAAGTTTTTATGTATAGCGTGACTGGTTTTTATATATAGCGTGACTGGTTTTTATATATAACGTGACCAAAAGTAATGCGTGACTGACTTGTGCAATTTATCTCGTTTTGATGCTTTGGGTCACGAGTATTTGGGCATTGCGTGATTGGTTTTTTTATATATAGCGTGACTGATTTTTATGTATAGCGTGACATGTTGTAATGCGTGACTGACTTGTGCAATTTATCTCGTTTTGATGCTTTTGGTCATGAGTATTTGGGCATAGCGTGATTGGTTTTTTATATATAGCGTGACTGGTTTTTATATATAGCGTGACATGATGTATTGCGTGACTGACTTGTGCAATGCACATCTTGTAACGAGGCTTACGTTAACTGGTTTTTAGGCGTGGAATGAATGTGTATTATACATTGCAACACTTATTCTGTTAAATTTCATCCGTCGACCAAATGTGACTTAGGTATTGCATAAGTTGTTTTCTTTTTTTGCATTCTTGGGAACTTATGTTTAAAAAAAATTGACTGATTGTGACAATTATTTTTTGACAAATTTCAGCAGTGTGCCAAATGTGAAGGTTATGATTACATACGGTGGTCAGTGGGTCGATGACATTTACAAGGGTGGTGATACACGAGTCAGGGTTGTTGGGAGTGATTTGTCATTATCAGGCCTAGTGAAGCTGGTTGAAGAAGTTGTTGGGGTCGACGCACAGAAGAATGAAATTGATCTACATGCATCGCTGAGACATGCTGCAGGGGTTTCCCGCATAGTTATCAGGGATGATGAAGATGTAGCAAGTATTTTGCGAGATGAGAGGGCAGTTGCTGTGTTTGTGACAGTTAAGGCAGGAAAGGGAAACGATATTCGACATGAATATGGTATCCAACATAGTCATCGCCTACAACAGAATGGTAATTATTCTGACATACCACAGCATGCATTTCCTAACATACAACCATGGCAATCACGTTTGACGTATCGTCAAGAGTTTGAACAGGCCGGGACACACCTGAGGTGTCTGCAAATGATGTCTGCACAATTCCGATCAGAATGTGCATCGAATGAATTTCATGGTACACTGCAACAAACAAATCTATCAAATGGAAATTCAGTTGGTCAATCGCCGTTCGTAAAGGACACTGTGATGGTTGTGAGCGATGTCGATGCATCTGATGAGATTGAAGATGATGTTGAAGAGGATGACACGGCAGATACGCATGATGACTTGCACGATGCATGTTCAGATGATGACGAGGGTGAGCACATTGACCTCCCTGCTTTCAATCATGCAGATGGCAGCACAGGACACGCCACAACTGTTGTGTTAGAAGATGTGCAGTTCGAAGACCATGCCACAACTGTTGCGTTAGAAGGGGTTCAGTTCGAAGACCATGCCACAACTGTTGCGTTAGAGGATGTTGAGGGTGCCGAGCCTATTAACGACGACACCATCGCCCAAAGGAATGACATTCGTTCGCCAGTGGACAGTGATGAAGAGAGGGTAAAAATAGGGGTATCTAGTGAATGGGTCGTTCCCGTGGTAGATATGATATCCTTCCAAACAGTTGCGACAGAGGAATCTGGAGCACACGTCGACCACTTATATCGCGGACAAGTGTTTCGATCGAAGTCCGATTTGAAACGTGTTTTGAGCATGTTGGCAATAAAAGAGCATTTTGAGGTAAGAGTTAAAAAGTCATGCCACACTCGTTTTGTGGTGGGTTGTAAGGAGAAGGCATGCAAGTTTGCTTTGCATGCAATGAAGTTGCCTGAGGGAGATTACTGGCAAATTCGGAGGTTGCATAAGGTACACACGTGTACTGTTGATGTTTTGCAATGTGGATACCGAACTGCGAGCGCGAGGGTTATTGGTGAGCTTATCTCGACCAGGCTGCAAGGAAATTATGTTACCCCATTGAGACCTAAGGAAATAATGGAAGAGATGAATCGCACGTGGGGATTGCAATGCCTTTATGGAAAGGCATGGCAAGCGAAGCAGTATGCTGAAAATCTTGTGTTCGGTCCCCCGGAAGAGTCATTCCAACTCATCCTTTCATATTTCCACATGTTGGAACGTGAAAACCCCGGTACGCTCACGAGTGTCGCTACAGATCGGGAACACCGATTCAAATATTGCTTCTGGGCGTACGGGTCATGTATCCAGGGTTTCGTTCTGTAATGCGGCCTGTACTTGCTATCGATGCCACACATCTAAAAGGTAGATTCAAGGGTATTTTGTTTGTTGCGGTTTGCAAAGATGCGAACGAGCAGATATATCCAGTTGCATTCGACATTGGCGATGTTGAGGACGAAGAGTCTTGGTCGTGGTTTCTTAACCAATTGCGTCGTGCAATTGGTTGTGCCGAAAACCACATGTTAATTTCTGACCAGCATCTTGCGATTAAGAAGGCAATTGAGAATGTGTACAACGACGCGCATCACGGTCTATGAGTTACCACTTAGGGAAAAACATTAAAAAACTGTTCAAGCGCACCGATGTTAATACCATCTTCACATTGGCTGCAAATTGCTATAGGCTGTCCGATTTTACCAGACACATGACTGAGCTGGAACAGATTTGCAAACCTGCTTATGATCGCCTGATGAGAATAGGACCTGATAGATGGGCACGTGCACGGTCATCGGCAAGGCGATACAAGCTGATGACATCCAACATTGTGGAGTGTATTAACTGATGCCTCAAGCATGCAAGGAAAATGCCAATAACCGTCTTGATCGAGTGCATCAGAGGCATGTTCCAACGTTGGTTCCATGACCGGCACAATGAGGCATTGAATATGACCACGCCACTCAGCCCTTGGGCTATCGATCTGTTGAACAAACGGTTGAATGCAGCATGTCATTTCGCCATCCAACCAATCGATCTGGTGGAGTTCCAAGTTATAGGCGGGAATACGGACGCAGTCGTCAACCTATGCACGAAGACTTGTTCATGCTGTGAGTTCCAGAGTGATCTACTCCCCTGCACGCATGCAATGGCGACAATAAGGTGTGAATAATCATGTTTTCTTTTCTTAGTTAGGGTATTGCTCATTGAATTTTTTACATGTTTACATTGTTCCCCAACTGAGATTTCATTGCCTTCGCAGTAAGTGCAATCGTTCACCCATTGAATTCTGCTCGCACTATTACACGACAAGCTCTTGGGTGGAGGCATATTCAGTTCCCATTCGCCCAGTTGGCCATCCCAGTGAATGGGACTTCCCCCATGAGGTTAAAGAAATCGTCGTTCTACCACCAACATGTCGAGGTCAAGCGGGGAGACCTAGGAGGAAAAGGATTCCATCGGCTGGGGAAGGCATTCGCCGACGTAGATGTTCACAATGCAAGAGCTATGGTCATAATAGACAAAATTGCCGGACGCCGTTTACAGGTCCATCCACACCCGGGGAAACATCATATGCTCATCCTCCGGATGGACGACGACGACGACGGAAGGCATGTTCAATATGAAGACAACCCGGGCACACACGAAACACCTGTCCATTGCCTTTAACAAACAGTGATAACGTTACAGATGTCGTACTTGAAGATTGTGGAACTTCACACCTCAGTTGTTAGGGTTTCGTTCGAACTGGTTCGAAATGGCCAGACATTTCCATTGAATAATGATATTTGAATTTGAGTTTGCCAGAGTCTGGAGGTGATAAGATGATACTGTCGGATCATCAAATGCCTTGTACTCCGTCATAATTGATGATAATTTCTGTCTCTTTGTAAACAATCAAATTCTTATTTGAAATATACCAATAATACTCATAATTGATGATAATTTCTGTCTCGTTGTAAACAATCAAATTCTTATTTGAAATATACCAATAATACTCATAATTGATAATAATTTCTGTCTCTTTGTAAACAATCAAATTCTTATTTGAAATATACAAATAATACTCATAATTGATGATAATTTCTGTCTCTTTGTAAACAATCAAATTCTTATTTGAAATATACCAATAATACTCATAATTATAATTACATTTGAAATAGAGCATGCAGTCAGAAAAGCCATCATGATGGTGGTGCGAATTGAGAGCGAACTAGATCCTCCAACTGTTGTTGACGCTGCAACAGCTCACGATTCTGCCCCTCCAATAATTCTAGTCGGGCATTCAACCTTGCGTCCATTGTTTCCATAAATGAAAGGAGACGAGCGAATGCTGGATCAACATCGATTGGCTCGTTCCTAACCCATGTGTTGTTCCTGAACTCAAAACCTAGCTGTTTAATACTATGCTCATTGATGTGATCGAACAAAGCATGGTTTATTGGCGGATCACAACGGCTGTCGACATTGAAGTAGTCTATTATCTCACTGATCAACATGCCGTAATGCAGGTTTCTGTTGAGACCGTCAATTGTCAGGAGCATGTCATCCATTATGAATTTAGCAAGGTCGATACGACGGGACAATTTGATGTTATTTAAGAACCAGAGCCCCTCTGTCCTAATATTCACATACATCGCTTGGCGAGGACGGATAGTGTGAGTGATGATGAGATGCAACACTTGATCAAAGAAAGACATCCTTGTCCAATTAGGACTTTCACTCTGTCTTGAAGGAGGGCGGATAAATGCGGACACAAGGTTCCCACCGCCACTGACACGGCACAGATCTGATTGCATCGAAGTCAGGTGAAAGACGCGTTCTATCAATTCGCGGGTAACAACGATACGTTGTCCCATGACGTGAGTGACAAACGAATCGTCATGGTGCACAGCCGTAGATATTTCCGACTCAGCATATTTTTGTCTTGCATTGAAGTAAAAAATCCGGACCAAATTCTCGTAGTATGGCCTCTTCAGTTGTAAGTATCGTGTCCATCCTAAATTTTCAAAGTTCGCAATGTATGGGAAATCGATTGACCTTAAATAATCAAAGTCAATTATAGGCCCGGGCATTACTTTTCTCTTGGCCCATTTGGCGTTGAATTTCGCAGCGTGCGACGGATGGGTGAAATTTTGTATAAAGGAACTGACAGCCGATCCGGACGATGTTTCCACATCACCGGCGCCGCCTTCACCACTGCTTGACGGATGGGTGCGTTTGCTTCTGTGACTCATCTTAGATATATCCGAAGTTAGGATATTTGGAACTTGAAACAACAACTCTAATGCGGTTCCAATAACCGAACAACTCGATATCAACTAATAATATCAATTGACGATTCCATTCTAACCACACACGCGATATTATACATTACTGACACAATATGGATCAACTAGTCACGCAGCTCCATGACAACCACTAACGCAACTCCAGTTTTCCAGTCACGCGATTCCCACAACAAGTGACGCGATCGCAGATCACTGACGCGATATGGATCAACTAGTCACGCAGCTCCATGACAACCACTAACGCAACTCCAGTTTTCCAGTCACGCGATTCCCACAACAAGTGACTCGACCGCAGATCATTGACGCGATATGGATCAACTAGTCACGCAGCCCCATGACAACCACTAACACAACTCCAGTTTTCCAGTCACGCGATTCCCACAACAAGTGACGCGACCGCAGATCACTGACACGATGTGGATCAACTAGTCACGCAGCTCCATGACAACTACTAACGCAACTCCAGTTTTTCAGTCACGCGATTCCCACAACAAGTGACGCCACTGCAGATCACTGACGCGATATGGATCAACTAGTCACGCAGCCCCATGACAACCACCAACGCAACTCCAGTTTTCCAGTCACGCGATTCCCACAACAAGTAACGCCACTCCATGACAGATGTTGCCAGTCAATATCAACTACTGACGCGATGCTAAATCTTAAAGGTTCACGCCATCCATATTTAGTAGTCACGACATCCAAGTCGATTACTTACCCGATTCCATAATAACTACTGTTTCTCAAATACTAACGCGAATCAATATAAACTGGGGACTCGATTGTTAGTGCGTTGAGTAACCCAGTTCAATATCAACTGGTTACAACCTTGTGTCACGCAATGCAATTCAACATGTCATATATGCTGTAAACTAAGGGGGGGTTGGCACATGCGGAGGCAATCACGATGCCATGTAAATACTGTAATAGACTAAGACTAAGAGACTTTACGATGCGAATAAGAAACAAAGGAAAGAAGAAACAATGTTGTTCTTATTGCAGCCGTATGCGTATAACAGCAATGAATACATAACTGTTCTTGTTGTTAATTGAAACAATAAAGAATACAAAGAATAATATGTAAATGATAGAACAAAGAATAATATGGACATGATACGGAACAATGTTATTTGTAGATTGAAAAAGAATAAACAAATAAAAAAATTTAACAACCTGAGGTGTTTGCAAAAATCTCTATGGCAAACTTATTTCGAATGCCTTCTATGGCGTTTGCCTTCAGGGGTGGAGGATCCGACTGGATGAACCACTCCAACAAGGCAATAACCCAATCCCCGCAGCTCACTGAATCTTTCTGTACCGGGGTCTTTGCTCTTAATTTATACCTCATTGGCGTCAAAGGTCGCGTTTGACGACGCGATCTGGTAAAGTACCCCTACTGGTGGCATATAATGGGAAACAATGATGTTAGTGGACTCATCTGCTGATCACGCAAGCCAGACTTATGTGCGTCGTCCCGACCGTACGATGTGTCCACTAACATCATAAACCAACTTCGCAAGTTGATGTGCACTACCACCCAGTGTCCGTCAAAATAGCACGGTGCGAGAATTGAGTCAACCTTATCCCAAGCCAAACCCCATGGAGGACTGAAACCCCTTGCATAGTCCAGCAGATGGCCTAGAATTACCACCTCACTCGGGTTGAATGCCTTATCGTTGGGGGAAGGCTCCATTTCTTTGCTCAGCCCCAGCAAAATAAGTTGGCAATTACGCTACGCACAATAGTTAAATAAATAAAACTAACTAATACACAGACCTTACATTTGAATAATTACAACTCACTAAAATATGATATACGTACATAGAATGTGGTGTCAACGATGCATATTCTGCTCTTGTAGTGTTGTGGATGGTGCTCGCGCGCCCGCTTACACAACACACTGATGCATGTATCAATATGTTGGGTGTCCATCAACTTTGTCAGCGTCTCCAATCGCCGAAAAAAATCAGAGCCCTCCTGTCCTTCGATGCCCAGAATGTTAACCCTGCATATTTTTTTCATAATAACACCAATGTCAAAAGACTATGAAATGAATACACTAGAACCATAAAGACAGAAGGCTTGATCGTTTACCTGGCTTGATCGTTTTTCATGAAGGCCTCATATCTGGCCTTCAATTCGTCCTTCGATTTGCGCTGGATCAACAGTGGGTTAACGTACGGGCTTCGAAGGTATTTGCTGGCTAAGGTCACACGTGCATCTTCGGGCTCAGGTTGAGGTGGAGCCTCAGTAAATACAGGTGTGATCTCACCTTGCCATACCACTAATTCTGTGGCCTCTGGTTGAGTTGGGACAGGAGCATGAGCTTGAGGCCGGGAAGTTGTGGCTCCACTAATTGCACGAGAAGGTATGTCATGGGGAAGCTGAGCTGCCTCTGCTGGGGATGGGATAGCCACAAGCTGATGTTCGATTGGGCCAGCGGGAGGCGACATTCGAGCTGATGCAATTGACTGATTTATCGCACCAGCATCATCGACATCAACCCCAATCCCACTGTCATCTTTCTCGCGCGCACCATCATCTTCACCCATAAATCGAGCCTGAACGATTCAAAAAATCAAACACATTAGAACACTGTATACATCATACATGTTATAACCCATACTGAGAAAAACATAAACGTGCATACCTCAAAATGGTCGATCAGCCGACCAACAATCCGATCCTCCACCCCTTGCATTGACTTCTCGATATGCTGATGCAGTGGCTGGATCTCCAACTGCATTGCCTGCTGGATCTCCAACTGTATTGCCTGCATCTGCATATGCATATCAGTCTTCAAGGACTGTAGGTCTTTCTTCCACTGTGTCCGCATCCGTTGCAGCTCTTGCTTAATGCTCATAGTCTTTTGCGGACGCAACGGTGGGTTGCGCACCTCAACAGATGCGGAAGCAGCAGAAGCAGGAGGAGGTGCAGCATGATGGGCAGCATGAAGACACGGAGGAGGAGAATCAGGGGCCTCAGCAGCACCGAAATGGGAAGGGACCTCCTTGTCCACGCGACGTCTCCGCTTAACGCCTTGTGCTGCCTTACTTTTATCTTTGCGGTCCATTATCCTCCTCCTTTGCTAGGGACCGAATTCTGGCCGACCTTGCAACTTCCATAATGGAACGTATTGCTGCCCCTCGGAGATGTTGACCTCAATGTCGGCCCAGTACGCGGTCAACATCTCTTCTGCAGTTGCCTCCAACGTCCTCAGCGCGCACAACTGCACCAAATCATGAATTACCATTAGGTATAATCCTCGATAGCCTATGTCAATCAAAATTAAATTTTATTAAATACAAAAATATGGTTTATTTACTCACTTTCCCTTCTTCCTCCAGATTTGCAATGCTGGCATGGAAGCCTACAGGCCTTTTGTCACATTGCCATTTTAGCATTCTTGGCCAAATCTGTCCCGACTGGCGCTGCCTTCCAAATAGGCTTCGGATTACAGGAATTGCTTCCAATGTCCAAAACTGCACATCAAACGTAAAACATTTTTTACTCACCTCCTAAATTCTTATGCGAAAAGATTTAACCTCAGTAAATCTTATGTGACAAGAATAATGATAAACAGTGTATGGCACACTACCTGAAACGCCCAAATAAATCCGTAGATGTGGTAGCGACTTTTCTCCGCTACTCCTGCAGTAGGAGGTTCGAAGCCCCTCATCATGTAATCTACGATCAGACTCCAAACATAAGTGCCCCATGGGAATGCGTTCCACTCCTCGATGTTCTCCACAAGCGACAGCAACCATGGAACCACTGATCGTCTGTAGTCTTGACCGAATAAAACATTTTGGGCAATCAAGACGAGGGCCATCTTCGTCGCATCTCCCTCATGCTGAAACTGGCCTCCCTTGAATGTATCTAAAACTTTTTGAATCTTCACCTCGTTCCCCTCTCCCCAGTAACGCAGGTGAATTCCTCCAGGGACGGCCTCGTATCGATTGACAATAAGGCCCGGTATGGCACCAAACTTAAGCCTTGTCACGAGGCAAAACTCCCTTTTTGAGAACCGGGCCTTTGTTCTCCCTATGGTGAACCATAGCTCGCCCTCGATGGCGGCCGATTCATTTATTCTGCGCAGCATTAGGTTGTGCACGAGACTGGCGCAGAATAAATTCTTATCAGCTTCGACGTCCATCATGTGCCCAAAGCATGTTCCCTTCAACCTCTCCAACTCGTTCACTTTGGACATCATCTCCCGTATCATATGTAGCTGCGGCCACTTGCAGTGGATGTTAATGCCCGCGTTGAACCCCCACTGCTGCCTCGGCACACAAAACATAGATTCTACATTATCATGCTCTGTTCCTGTGTTGCCCATCTGCAACATACAACAGATCACCTTCCATTTAGTCATGTTAATACCATCATTGTAGATTAACATAAAAACAATAGGCATTTCTCAAAAATAGCCATCCTCATAAGTTAACTCATAAAATAACCCTCTCCATACTTTTAACTGTTTTTAGACAGCCCTGGACCAGCATAATTAATGCAAGTGCCGTGCATGGATTGTTAAGCAAATCAACATATACAAATTAAAGCATTACAGTTGATGCATAATAATACATAACGGTTCCAATTTCTTTCATGCAGTGCCATACGGATAAATTTCATGCAGTTATGACACTTATGCCATTCAATATAAAACAAGTCACGCAATGACTTTTAATTAGTCACGCAATTACGAACATTAATCACGCAACCATCTATACACAAGTGACGCACCGATATAAACCCATCGACCATTCGCGCAATGTAAACCTTATTACAATCACGCACACCCTGACCCCATGCCATCTACTCGTGCTGTCACCCACTGACCTATCAGTATGTCACGCAAAGTTAAAGCCTAATGCAATCACGCAAACCCTGACCCCATGCCATCCACTCGTGCTGTCACGCAATGTTAAACCCTAATGCAATCACGCACACCCTTAGTGACCCCATGCCATCCACTCGTGCTGTCACGCAATGACCTATCAATATGTCTCGCAATGTTAAACCCTAATGCAATCACGCACACCCTTAGTGACCCCATGCCAAAATCCAGTCACGCAAAGCGGGTACGTAAGCCATCAGTCACCCTAAATGCCAATTTCTACCAAAGTGTCTGGACGCATACATATGAACCAGTCACGCGACGCCGGTCACCTTTCGACCCCATCAACACCAACAATACCACATTCACCTTGCTATTCAACCATTTCAAACGACAACCAATATCAATATGAACAACCAATATGTATAGGTTTATGCTCAAAAACCAAAACCCTCAACATGAAGAATAACCATTTCGTCACACGGTTCAAAATTTTTAAAAAAATAAAATACTTTCCTTAACTAAAATAAAATAAATATTATACCTTTCTCCTCGTACTGTCAACTTCCTCTCACTGCTGAGTATGTGAAGCACCTTTATGCTGATAACAACCATTCTAAAATGGTCCCACTGCAAAAATGCTTCGAACTTTGACTGCCGACTAAGTATCGACAAAATTGCTTTGGAGGAGATGTACGGTCTGTCTCTGAGAACTGAGTGGTGGACCACATATAAACAGACTTTACCCGTTGCAATGTTTCGGGTTGAGGCGCGGACCCAAAAGGATGCGTCGGTTTCATTAAGGACATTTTCGTCCAAAGGTGACTTTTTGTGTCTAAAAACACTTAAAATTATGGAGAAGTCCATTCTCAGAAACGCCTTATGGATTTCGCCTATAAAAAAAAAGTCACCTTTTTTTTACTTTCGCTTTAAACGTGTAGTTTAAGTAACATGACTGTTTTTTATTTTGAAATTTTCAATTTCTTAGTATATTTTCTTTTGTCAACTCTTCTATTTCACTTAAAGTTTATAAATTTCTCTGTCAATTCAATTACCTTATCTTCAATCATAAAGTTTTAAACTATGGATTAGATCTTTCCTTTTTGTGTTAGATTTTTTTCTTAACTTGTGAAACTATATTTGTTGGATTATAGGCATGCGCTATCCATCCATTGTTATTGACCTATAAGATTAAAATAGTAGTATTTTCATCTTATATTTTGGATAGAACCCATCAACCCAATGTCTTTCTTGGTAAATTACTTTCCTTTGAATAAAAATAGTTTATAGCAATTAAGTTGTTTCGATCCGGTTAACGGATGTTTTTAAATATCAGTTAAACATGTTTGTATCTAAGTATTTTATTTAGTAATTAGTGCAATATAATCATTAATACTATCCTAAATCTTATACAATGCTACTTTATAATTAAAGTAAATTTTAATTTTAAAAAAAATTTCTACCTTATCTCTTTTTTACTAAACACTATAAAAATATTAATATTTATCAATTGCATATGATATCTAAAATCCATATTTATGTGTATTCATTATAAAAATATTAATATTTATTAATTGTGTAAGACATCACAAACCTATATTTATATATATTCTTTTTAAAAATATCATTATTTATCAATTGTGTATTCATCAAATAATAATCATTAAAATAAATTTTATTATAATTATTAGTAAGATTTATTTAATTTATAAATAAATTTAATTATATTGAGTAGTTTCATTAAAAAATATTTTTTTAATTTTAATAATATTAAATAATTTAAATATTAATATTTTAAGTAAAAAAATTTCTAATTAAAATATTAATATATTTTTAATTTTTTAATATTTAAATTAAATATTAATATTCATTAAATTTATATTTTCAAACTTAATATAATTTTTTTATTTTTTTAAAAAATATCTTACATCCTTTAGACGCCTAAAACATTAAAAGACACGTAAAATATTTATATTTAAAATAAATTTTTTATTTTGTAAACAAATATAAATCCTGAAAATATTTTTTGAAAAATATTTTAAGTCAAAAAGAAAGAACGGATCCTTCCTACAACACCAAAACAGTTTCTACGGGAGTTCCGAAACCAGCGGTTTCGGAAATGTGGCGAAGAGGCTTTACCAGCGGCTACACGGCCGGTGCGCAAGCACTAAAGGGGAAGAAATGGGACGCATTGGTGATTGGCGGTGGGCATAATGGCTTGACAGCCGCGGCTTACTTGGCTCGTGGCGGCTTATCCGTTGCCGTGATCGAGCGACGCCACGTCATCGGTGGGGCAGCCGTAACCGAAGAAATTATTCCTGGCTTCAAATTCTCTCGCTGCAGCTACCTCCAAAGCCTCCTCCGCCCCTCCGTTATCAGGTTGACCACTTTTTTCTTTTCCCTCTTTGAGAATTAGAAACAGGAAAAAATTTGTATTGATTTTTTTGGTTAATTTATGTTATGCTATGTCATTGAAATTGAAGAGAGCTAGAATTAAAGAGGCATGGCTTGAAGTTGTTGAAGCCGACAGCGACGTCGTTTACGCCATGTCTTGATGGGCGTTACCTGCTAATGGGGTACGATGATCATCATAACTACTTGGAGATATCAAAGTTTTCGAAACGTGACGCGGACGCTTATCCTAGGTGTTCCTTCTTTTCTTTTTCTTTTTTGTTTTCGTTTTCCAATTTCTCCCATTAAATTCAGCTTTAAACTTCTTGGAAAATAAATGTAAATTGCTTAGTACTTTTTCATTTTGAGCCTCAAAAATTGTTGACGATTAGCCTTCGCTATGTCAAGTTCACTAGTTTTCAATTTTATGAGCTTCCCGATTTAGTGAAAGTTCGAAATGTACCAATGTCATATCTGTTTTGCTCAAGGCTACTAAAGCAAATTTTTTCTTGTCAGCAGATATGAAAATCAGCTATATAAGTTCTGTAAATTGATGGACTTTCTTTTGGATTCACGTACCCCTGAAACCTTGCACTGGGATTCATCATTTACCGATCGTCTGCGGGATAAGTTAGAGAAATCAGTGTTTTGGGCTTCCTGCCTGAGGCATATTTTCACTTTGGGGCAAAAGGATATGGTGTAAGTCATATTCTTCTCATGGATACCTATAGATGATAGTTTTCTCATATTTTTCTTTTAGTTTCTTAATTTATGGTCTAATGTTTGACAGGGATTTTATGGACCTTTTATTGTCCCCTACTTCAAAGGTTCTAAATAAGTGGTTTGAGGTTGTAATTATCGTAGTTACTTTCTTTTACTTCCAGAGAGATGATTATGCACCCTGATTGTTTTTAAAATTTGTGCTTAATTCTTGAGATGGTAAATTAGCCTTATTTCCTGCTTAATGCTTGATTGTTTGTCAAATTCTGTGTGTGCTTACTCCAAGCTTCTAGTTAGTTCAAGTTATGATCTCAATCTGTTTTGGCGCTTTTGGGTAGTTGATGGCTTGAATGCAATCAATTGCTGGGTTCAGAATAACATTGACCGGCCAACCCCATTGCTAGTCCTGCATTGGTTGGTTACGACCTCAACTTTGATTTTTTCTTTAATGCTCTTCACCTAGTTCTAATATAATTAAATGCTATATGCATACATTTCAAGTTGTGATAACTAGCAATCTACATGGCTAATGTCCTTAATTAACATATGAGTTATCAATTCATAATCTTACATAACTGAGCTAAGTGATGGACTAATAGTTTCTTGATCGAGGAACTTAAATTTGGTGCCAAAAATTATTTTTATAGGTTGTTTGGGTTTTTGCAGAGTGATATACTGAAGGCAGTACTCGCTGGAGATGCTATTATTGGAAGTATGGTAAGACCTCCATACTTATTAATGGTTGGAAATATGTCTTAACATTTTCTATCAGACAGATAATGTTAGAAAAATATGAAAGTGAATTTAATATCTATATCTAGATTTAGTCCCTAGGATTTCGACTTTCTTTTGAAAGGGGCTTTTGAATACATGATAGCATGCTCTGTGTTAGTAACCTTTGGCATTAATAATCGGTGTTGGTGTTTTCAATTATTTCCTGTAGGCAAGCATTCATACACCTGGCAGTGGATATGTTCTACTACATCATGTGATGGGTGAAACCGATGGTGATCGTAATATATGGTCGTAAGTATCTCAGAGGCAAATTTTAATCAGTAGATGGGATGAATAATTTGGTCATCTAAGAAAATGGAAAGACTAACAATTACACCAAGCTTGTGTTAATTGAATTCTCACTTCCTTTTGATTTGTGTAATAAAATTGCTTCTTTTGTTGCCAGTACACTCATGGATTTGATATTTTATAGTAGAATGCCTGATTGAGGACATTGTTTTGCAAGATACCATTTAGATTTATAACAAATCTCTTTCTTGTTGATGGTAAATGTTGGAATGCTATCGAAGAAAGTCTCCAGGTTTTATGTCCTGCTCAAAGTAGAATGGGCTTAACCCAATGCACTCAACACGTGCTGTAGGCATGTTGAAGGTGGGATGGGCTCTATATCCATGGCCATAAGTAATGCTGCAAGTGAAGCTGGGGTTTCTATTGCGACAAATGTAGAAGTATGTCTGCCCTTCTTTCATTGCATCAGAAAGTTGGAATTTGTGATGCTATGACCTAAGAAAATTTCTAAATAATGTTGTTGTTGTTTTTTTGTTAATTTCTGTAAATTTCTCTAATGTATTATTATCAATAAACAAATTAGCTTGTTCAATCAAGTTTTATATTTCTTACTGGTTTTCAATTTTTCATCTTGCCGTACAGGTGTCACAATTAGTGATTGGAGATTCTGGTACAGTAAAAGGGGTTAGTTCACTTCTTGGACTGACACAATGGGTAAATCTGGAAGTGTTTATTAGTAAGTAGATTACTGATTACCATATTGATAATCTAGGTGTTGCTAGCTGATGGGACAAGAGTACATTCTTCGGTTGTTCTATCGAATGCAACCCCTTACAAGACCTTCCTGGTATGATTTCTAATGTTAACATGTCTCCATGTCTGTTTCATGAACTGGAGAAGTATTGATAGAAGATGATATGTTAAAGAAAAGATGACTATGGAGAATTATGTTGATAAAATGAAGAGGAAGATTCATATCAAATTTTTTTCTACTTGCTTTTTCTTTGAAGTTTTCTTTTCAAGAAAAGCTGTCTTTTTGATGCAGGGATTGGTGCCTCAAGATGTTCTTCCTGATGATTTTCTCCGTGCTATCAAGTACTCTGACTACCACTCTGTAAGATTACTTGACGAACAGCTTTAGCTGAACCTACATTCATCCACATATTTCATTGGGGGAAGAAAAAAAGAGTTGGGTAAAACTAGTTCAAATTTTGAATTATTTGCTGCAACTACCAATGCCACCTTTCAACCCAAATGCTATCAAAGATTTCATTTATTAAGGATTCTGCTTGATTTGTTTTATTATTTAACCCCTCAGATTGTCAATCTTATATCTACCATAATTTCATAATTCAGAGTAAATCTTATAACTACCTTTGCATACTAAAGCATTTAACATAAATTTTGTCATATTTCCATTTTTTTTTTTATTTTGAGGATTGCTGTTCATTCCTATTTTATGCCTTGGAAGACCGTGTTATGGGTGTTTTACTCTATATTGGTTACTTTAAATTATTTTCTTAATGAAATTAAAAAAAGGATAAAGATATTAAGTCGTACTTTGTCGTCCACAATGTTGAAGCATTAAACTGTCAGGATGATATATCAACAAGTATATATAGACCTCCTGCTTCTGAGTGCTGAAAACAGCTTGAGGGAGGTTTACGGAGAAAATGAGACATGCCCTACCCTCTACCCCAAGAAAAAAAAAATTCCAGAGGAGAAGAAAGGGATAACTATTGAGATTTTAAGGGGTTTGAGTTGTAGTATCTGAAATGTGTTGTCTATCTTTCTGTTTGCTTGTACTAGTTGGCTAGTTCCACTGTGATTTCTGAATGAAAGTGAGGAAAAGAACTTACTCTGCCAAGGCATCCTTTATGCACACTTTTACTAGTTTCTATATTTGGAAGTTATTCAAGAATCTAGATGTACTAATCACTGATTGGAACAGGGAACCACAAAAATCAATGTAGCTGTTGATAAATTGCCCCAGTTCCATTGTTTTAGATCAAATAATCCAGAAGGGGGTCCTCAGCATACAGCTACTATTCACATTGGTTCTGAAAGGTATACTAAAATGTAAACGGTCAGTTCTTTAACGAAAAAAGTGGGGCTGCATATCCCTGACATACTCTTATGGTGGGCAATTTTTGTTCTATTATCTCTTTGAAAAAAGCACATAAAAGATGTTCTCATTAGTTTGACAGCTTCCTGAAGCTTCTGCTACTTAGCTGTCAATAATATGGATTTAGTTTGTAGCAGTGATAATAATGCTTGTATCAGGTCCACTTTGGTTAGATATTAAATAGTATCATTTTACACTGCCTTTGTCATCTTAAGGATGGTAATGATTCGTATGCGGCTGCGTTAAACTATTGTTAAAAAGGCTAAATGTTCTTATTATTGTCCATCTACTTGTTCTCAAGTTGCAGCTTTATATGATTTTTTAAATATTATGTTGACATTTAGAGGGTTACACCTTATAATGGCACAACTTCTTACTCTTCCTCTTTTCTTACTCCATTGTTTCATATGGCACCATAAAAGCATGGAGGAGATAGGATCAGCTTGTCAGGATGCTTGGAATGGCTTACCTTCAAAACGGCCTGTTATGGAGATGACAATTCCTTCTTCACTGGACAAGACTATTTCTCCTTCTGGTATAGTGAAGTTAATCTTCCTTATGCCTTACTCCATTCATGATGTATTCAATTTTTTTTTAATGATTTTGTCTTTGAATCATGCCACTATTCAAAAGGTATGTTTTTCCCAAAATTCCTAATCATTGTCAACTTCTTAAGCCTAAATACACTGCTTCATTCTCTATTCTTCTGACTCATTCATTATAATGCATATGGAGGGAAGCATATCTCTCAGAGATATAAGGAAGAATGAGGATCAAAACAAAGTAGGGATAATCAATCCTAAGGTGAACTAGACAGAAATGCAAGGAGAAATGGTTATTTCAAAAATAATCTTGTGGTGTTTATCCCCCTAGGGAAGTTAGTTTTAAACAAAACATTCTATGAATTGATAGATTCCAGTCTTCTTTTCTTTTATTAGAAATCCTAAGGTGAACTAAACACTTTTCTTTCTTTCTTTCTTTCTTTGGTGGGTTCAACCTGCAAGGGGGAGCTTATTGGAGAGGGACAACGTACGATTATCAGTTGATAAAGAATTTAATGTTATCGTAGATAATTCTCTCTCTTCTCAGCTTGAGTTATTTTATATCCACATGTTGCTTTGTCATTAAGATTGGTGCATATCTGTGTAGGAAAGCATGTGGTTAGCTTGTTCACCCAATACACACCTTATAAACCCTCCGATGGTAGTTGGGAAAATCCTACATACCGAGTAAGTTGCTGTTATTAGGAACAGTGTGTCTTTGGTCACATGTAAGTTTTACAATAGCTAAATTACTGCTGTCCTGGTAGGAATCATATGCACAGAGATGCTTTAGCTTGATTGATGGATATGCTCCTGGCTTCAGCTCATCGGTTATTGGTTATGACATGCTGACACCACCTGATCTTGAAAGAGAATTTGGTCTAACAGGTATGTTACACTGCTGAACTCTTCCTGATGTACATTGAGAACTGACAAAATAAACATGTATACCTCTTTTAGCAACAATCTCATTTTTCTTTGGACCTAGAAGACAAAAATGAATTGGGATATAGATCATTTGTTGACTCTAGATATAAATGTTGAATTTTCTGAATCCTTTTACGTATGCATGGCAGGAGGGAACATTTTCCATGGTGCCATGGGATTGGACTCACTCTTCTTGATGAGACCTGCGAAAGGATGGTAATTCTTTAACAATTGAAAGTATTTATCATATTAAATGATTCAACGGCAGAAAATTCGTTTGATTTCAGATACATCAACGTCTTGTTCATGTTTAAAACTTTGTAACAAGAATAAAGCTTTACTTCCTTTGCTTACAGGTCTGGTTACAGGACACCCATAAGAGGGCTATATCTCTGTGGAAGTGGAGCACATCCTGGAGGCGGAGTGATGGGTGCACCCGGACGTAATGCTGCACGCATTGTCCTTAGGGATTTTAAGAAGCATTCTTCTTAGGAATTTTGTTATGCTCTAACTTTTTTCAGGTGCTCATAGTCTCAAACTTAAATGAAAAGCTAATTAAAGCTTAAAATTTCTTGCTCATTCTCCTTATGGCTTCAGCATTAATATATCTTCGCCTCGCATATGTTGCCAATCTCGGACCGACACATTTTTTAGTGAACGTTTTCGCTTTTTTTTTTTTTTCTACTTTGGACTTGACTTGCAGATTTTGTCTTCGCCCCACAGCATCTTAGATCGTAGGGCCACTGGCTTCTGCTACTGTTTTTTCGAATTGTTAACAAATTGCGGAGTTTAGCTGTAGCACCAGACACCAGTATTCCATCGGCCGAACCCACATGTCACCTGACCCACAACTCAAGGAATACTTCATAAGTAATCAGTCAACTTGCAGACCCGATGACAGATGTGGAGTTCTTTTCTGGATTCCTTACCCTGGGTCTCACCATACTCCTTCCTATATTTACGCTTTAACCACCTCGCCCAACAACGCAACAAAATCGAGTTTCTTTAGCGTTTTTTTTTAACCAGAGTTTACGCCCACGAGCCTAAAATTTGTTTGTAGTCTTCAGAACAAGATAAGCAAAACTGACTGTGCTTACGACAAACATCCTTTCAGAGTACAGACGTTTAATTGCCTTTTTTTAATGTTTTTTTATTTTTAAAAAAATTTGAAAATATGACGTGGCGATGATGATGAGGTGACGGGTAAGCTAAGATTTAAGAAACAAGTTTTCAAATCACAATGTTTGGTTAAAAACTCCAACCAAACCAGCATTTGCTCCACTATCGTTTTTCATTGCAAAATTTGAAACTCTCTCTCTCTCTCTTATTTATTTTCTGCCAATCAATAAGCTGAAAGCAAGCTCACTCAGTGCAATGTGGCGAAGGAGCTTCAGCACCGGCAGTCACGTGAGCTCCATGCACACGCTGAAGGAGAAAAAATGGGACGCGCTCGTAATCGGAGGTGGCCACAACGGCTTGACTGCGGCGGCTTACTTAGCTCGGGGTGGACTCTCCGTGGCCGTGCTCGAGCGACGCCACGTCATCGGTGGGGCGGCAGTTACCGAAGAACTGATCCCTGGCTTCAAGTTCTCTCGATGCAGTTACCTCCAGAGCCTCCTCCGCCCCTCCATCATCAGGTTCTCAAAGCATGTCTTCCATTTTATACTATTTTAATAATTTTTGAAATTTTTTTTTGGTTATTTGGATTAAATGAGTCGACCTTATAATATTTTTGTTTTCTCGAGTTTGTTAGAGAACTAGAGTTAGCGAGACATGGATTGAAGTTGTTGAAAAGGAATCCATCGTCGTTTACTCCTTGTTTGGATGGAAGTTATCTTTTGTTAGGGCCTGATAAAGAGCTTAATCATTCTGAGATCTCCAAGTTCTCCAAACGAGATGCGGATGCATATCCAAGGTACTTATCTATTTTAATCTTCTTTTAATCCGATTGATTTTCCTTTTAAATTTTGAATCCTCTGCTCATATGTATGGATGTATGTGATATCATTTCTTGCATGAAAACAAGATTATCGTGAATTTTGAGATAAATTTTTAATGATAATTTGAACAACGAGCTCTGTTTTTCTTTTTTCCTTTCTTTTACAATAATCCGTTTTACTGATTTTTGAGTTTTACTAAGCTTGATTATGTCATTTTTCTTTGTACTCATTTTAATAATTCTTTTTAATGATTTCATGCAATTTTAATCCTAATTTACAGATATGAGAGTCAGTTAGAGAGGTTCTGTAAACTCATGGATCCACTTTTGGATTCACCACCTCCTGAAACTTTGCAAGGTATCTCATCTCTCCAAGATCGATTCAAAAATAAAGTACACAACTCAGCCTATTGGACTCGATTGCTGCGCCAGGCTGCTTCCTTGGGCCAGAAAGATATGGTGTAAGAGTTCCTTTCCTTAAGTTGAAGTGGTTTCTGAATTCTGATGTTGTGGATGTTGCTTCACGTTATTTGCTAATAGAAAGTTGCCAGAAACTGACTGATAGAGATACTTTCTTCAGTCAAGTAATTAACTAACTAGTTTGAGGTGCTTACCCATTACAATCGTGAAGTAAGCCAGTCCATTCCAGTCTAATTAAGCCTCACATCATGTCTATTTATATATTTTGACAGGGATTTTATGGATCTTTTATTGTCCCCGGCTTCAAAGGTTTTGAATAACTGGTTTGAGGTTGTTGTTTGGTCCTTTAATTCCCTTTTTGTATTATCCTTGTAACTTCATAGATTGCAATAAGCTTAAGTATTTTTTATCCGTTGCATATGGCATAAGCGAAGTTGAGTTATGGTGACTTTTAGCTTAGTTTTGTTTTGTGAATACTTTCCCTTGTCTCAAACCAGATAACTTGGACAAATTTCAAGACTGGTTGCATGTTCATTCTCTTTCTCGGTAGTAGCTTTAGGATCACGCATTATCTATTTGCAACAGTTTATGCCAACTCATCAAAAATTTTCTAAAGTCATGCAAAAGTTTATCATCTGAGACCACAGGGCACGGATTTGGAGGTTTGAGTGAGACTCATGTTTTTACAGCTTTTCCTAAAATTATGGATTTAGATCTTAGTTCAAAAAAGAGATGTGTTGATAAAAAAGAGAGATTTATATTCATCAGTTTACAGTTCTATTGTTGGCTGTGACGTGTACAGACAGATGTTCTGAAGGCAACCCTTGCAACAGATGCTGTGATAGGGAGTACGGTAAGAACTTTTATTATTAAAAAGTAGGAAGATGCATCAGTTTTGAGATTCAGTCATGCATAAAGGCACATATTTTATACCTTAATGTGCTTTGAACTTTTCCAGGCAGGTTTTTTTTAAGAAGAAGACTGATATTGTAGTGGTTATTGTCAATATGGTTTTGAAACATGAATAAATGAACAGTGTTTTTTCCTTTGGCTACCTTGCAAACATTAGTAGATCATTTGGCTTCTTGTCCTTCAATTTGTATTGTAGGCTAGCGTCTGCACACCAGGGAGTGGATATGTTCTGCTACATCACGTAATGGGAGAAACGGATGGTGATCGTGGAATTTGGTCGTATGTATACTATTACTGGATTTGTATTTTAAGTAGCAAGCCTTGGTCCATTATCCTTCTCCTATTCTTTAGAATATGATTGTATTGTTAACAGGTAGATGTGTGCATGGGCCAGACTGGATCCGGTTGATACTTTTAAAATCTAGATCCGAATCTAGTCCACCCATTTAAATTAAAAAAAAATGATTAAAATATTAAAAATTACTAGTACATTATGCTAATGTAGTATATCATGATAAGATCTCTCTTAAGGTATCAGCATTTCAAAAACTAACAAATTTGTAGATACGTTGAAGGCGGAATGGGGTCAGTCTCTATGGCTATTGGCAATGCTGCCAAAGAAGCTGGGGCTCATATTGTCACAAGTGCAGAGGTATTTCTCTAGCTTTCATCATTCACCTTCCTTCTTATGACTGAATGGAACTTATGAAGTTCTATTTTGATGTCTTATTTGATTGCATAACTACATTTAGTCATTGAGATCCTGTATTCTGGAACTTGCTTGAAATATTGAAGTCATATATAGAGAACATAAATTGAAATTACAAAATTGGATTATATTCGCATCTTGAAAATTTTGTCAAGAATGGATAATTGTTTCTTGTCTCAATTTGTTTGCATGACATAATTCTTGTTTTTTTCCATGCTAAATTGCTGTCTTGGTCAAATTAATTTCTCCTTACACTGCATCCATATGAAGCAAAAGACCTGGAAATTGGTTACTATCTAACAAATCACCATAACGAGATCATGCAGTTTGCGGAGGGTTTCTTTTTCCTTTTTAACTTTGAAAGTTTCTTTTTGATGTTTATACTTTTTAAGCAGAATGCATGATGAGAAAATGATGTGAATTCAGGGTTTAAACTTGAAATATAGTCCGTATTATCTTGACTAATTGATAATAGTCAGGACAAATTTATGCTTCATTCTCACCCTCACTGTTCTCGTTATTATATTGTCAAGGTTTCCCAGCTGATAGTTGAGGACTCAGGCAAAGTGAATGGGGTTAGTTTTACTACCTGTGTTTCTGTAATTCAGCAGATCTTTAATATTGAATTAAACTAATTACATGTCATAAACATGGATAACATTGTTTAGGTGCTGCTGGCTGATGGTACACTGGTGCATTCTTCAAGCGTTTTATCAAATGCAACCCCTTATAAAACTTTCATGGTAAAATTTTACCACTGCTTGTTCAATTGTGTTGCTGGAAGAAGCAGAAAACTAGTGTTTTCAACAAAAAACAGGAAGCAGCCTGTGTGTTTAGCTAATTAACTTGTACTTAAAATGTACTTTTATTTGATCATTGGCTATGCTTTAATTTCTGTCACAGGAATTGGTGCCTCATAATATTCTTCCTGATGATTTCACTTATGCCATTAAGTATTCTGATTACAGCTCTGTAAGACCCTCTCCTATATTTTTTTATTCTACACAACTTTGTTAATTTGGTTTTTCTTCGCACTTGATCAGCTATACAACTGCCGGCCAAAAAAGAAATCAGCTATACAGTTACATTTTTTATATTAGCTAGCATGGATATGTTGTAAGATTGATATAGTCTGCTGATGAAGAATGTTTACAATGTGCGACTCCATAATTGTGAAAATCATTGTGATTATGCTCAGAAACCATAATAGTATCATGAGTTCTTGCTTCTGACAATTACTAAAAGGGGACATGGAGCAATAGTTGCAAAATTTAGTCATACTGCCTGGTGCTAAACATTTTTAGATATCATTTACTGAAACAGGGAACTACAAAAATAAACCTAGCTGTTGATAAATTGCCTGAGTTTCACTGTTGCAAGTCAATTTATCCTGGTTCAGGTCCTCAGCACACTGGTACCATTCATATTGGTTCTGAGAGGTATGCTGCTACTCTTTACACATGTTTTTAAATGGTCCATCCAATGTAACTACTTACTTAAATCAATAACTTTGAAGCATTTTTCCTCAAACTAGGAACTCAATTTACTTTTGAAAGCCAGGCTGAGTGCCGTATAGATGCATGTCACAAATATGGCTTCTTTTAGAAAGATTAAAAATTGTGGCCTTAATCGGGACAATGGCATGATACGTTAACCTTTTCAGTTACAGCTCGCAAACTGTTTTAATGTTAAAGTGGCCAATGGAAAGGCAAATGATAATAATCTAGTAATGACACGGTACGATAGGAGCTAGATAGATTGCAGATAGAGATGCCATGATCAAAGAAGTGGTAACAATAACATTAAGTTGATCACTTGGCATTATGATCTAAAATATGCTATTCCATCTCACTAGCTTAAAATGATCAGTTCAGTTCATTTATTCTATCATCCTTGGATTTCATATGTATTGTCTGATAATGCACATCTGTTAGTCACTTCTAAACTGGATCAGCAAACTTATAAATCTGGCAAGTGTCACAGTTATTAGCATTCCATTCACCATATCTTCTCTTCTTTTACATCCCAAGTTTGAAGATATCCTATGCCTACTTTTATTCAGCATGGAGGAGATTGACTCAGCTTGTCAAGATGCAGTCAATGGATTACCATCAAGAAGGCCAGTCATTGAAATGACAATTCCATCCATACTGGACAAGACAATTTCTCCACCTGGTACCCAATTTCGGCATCCTTATATCTGCATATTATTGGATCCTTTTCTTCTTCTTATTATTTTAATTATCAGTTTTTATTTTATGATAATTCATTTTAAAAATTTTATCATGTTCATATATAAAATTTTTTATTATGTACCACTATCACTCTTTTTTGTAATGTTAGTTGTGCTAGTTTATCATGTTCATATGCAAATCATGGTGAAATCTTAGAAATATACCATTTTCAGGGTTTGAAATGATAGCATTCGGTTACTTTTCCCTCTCATAAACATATATAATGAATATTCCCTTGAAGCAAATTCTCCTCACAAGATTAACCTGCCTATTTTGTTAAAGGCTAGTAGGGAAAATAAAATGGTTCAGATTGAGCTACTGAAACTTGTCAGTGAAGACAATTTGCATGATGACTATTCAGGAATTTATGCACTATATTTAGTTTGGGCAGAGCTTAGGTATGATTCTATAGATTAAGTTTGTGAGGTTCTTCTTTAAAAACGATCAAATAAAAATTAAAATTGAAAATCCAAACTGATAGATTAAAAGAACTTATTACATAAATCAAGTACACAAAATTTGAAGTAATTTGAATATGTTTTGATAGTTTTTCTAGGTAGGCAAACTAGGATAATGGGCATGAGGCGCCCTCTGTCTTATTCACATTAAATTCCTCTATTACATTCACATTCCTCTTCTTTAATTTTCTTCTTTTTAGAAAGAAATCTGTCAGCTGCACAGTGGGCTTCTTTCAGCACCTATATGAGATTTATTGCTTATACTATTGACAAAATCTTACGTGTATTCATAGGTAAGCATGTCATTAACTTGTTCATCCAATACACGCCTTATAAACCATCGGATGGCAGCTGGGATGATCCTGCTTACAGGGTGAGTAGAATTTTATCTAAGTTTCTTCCGCTTCCAAGCTTGGTTAGAATGCAAAATCATTGAGATTTTTCCAAAAACTTACTCTTATTATCATTGCTCTATTATTGCTGAATGGTCCCGCATAATCATTCTTATATTGTAGGAATCATTTGCACAAAGATGTTTCACCTTGATTGATGAATATGCTCCGGAGTTCAGCTCGTCTATCGTTGGCTATGACATGCTAACGCCTCCTGACCTTGAAAGGGAAATAGGCTTGACAGGTTAGGAATACTTCTGATGCGGATTTTATCTCCAAATTGAAAGTATTTCTTTCGATGAATTAAAAATGGTTTTCAAATCTAGACTTTCTTCCCTGCTTTTGTTCATTTGTAAATCATTTTTGGCTCATAACTAACTCCCTTTCAAGGACATCTTCTTCCTATTATAATTGCAGCAAGCAAGTTTACAGGCTATATTTAATTACCCGTCTCCATCGAACTCCACCTTTTCCTCCCATTTTTTTATTTTATCAAAGCACAATGGTATTAATTGTATGTACAATTTACTAAATGTATTTTATCCTGAAAGCATTGAATTTTAGTCCATGGCTTCCATTGTTTGCAGGAGGAAATATCTTTCATGGTGCAATGGGATTAGATTCTCTTTTTCTCATGCGACCTGTTAAAGGATGGTAAATCTAATTGCTTCTCTTTTCCTTACCAAATGACTACATGTATTTTTATTTAAATAACAATTATATATAAATGTAAATGTTTAATATGATTATAATTTAAAAATATAAAAATAAATTAATAAAAAATATTCAATGAAACTAGTATTCTTATGTATGTACCGAATAAATCTGATTGCTTCTTTTTGCCTTTTTCTTTACAAGAGCGACTGCATTGATAAATTTAATCACAATTTTTTGTAATATATTATTATTATATTATCATTATTATTATCCAAATTTGTGGATGCAGGTCAAATTATAGGACCCCGTTGCCAGGCCTTTACTTGTGTGGTAGTGGTGCTCATCCTGGGGGAGGTGTGATGGGTGCACCGGGCCGCAATGCAGCACAGCTAGTTCTTCAAGATTTCAAGAAAAAATCTAATTGAAGCTCGGAAAACCAAGCTCTGCTTTTTCATTATTCTCTGGCAAATATATCCTTTGGTCGAAATTCAGAGCGGATGTTGAATTAAATATACGTCCTTCATGTCATTTTTATTATTATTTTGCTTTTATATAAAATTATTCAAATAGAGTATTTAACAATATAAAAGATAGATATGACTAGATATTGAAATAATATATTTAATATTATTATAATTAAGTTATTATAAAAATATCAGCATTACTAATTATATTAGATAATAAAAATTAAATATTACTGATCTATTTATTAATTAAAGTAATTAATATAATGTTTTCGGTAATAATTTATTATTCTAGATATTAAATAGTACAATATAGTAATTAAAAATAAATTATGTAGTTATATTGAAATCATAAAATCAATTACTTAAGATATCCACTCATTATAGTAATTTAAAAATAATTAACATGGTCATTATAACGTATTAATAATTTATTAGAAATAAATAATAATTAATAATAATATAATCTCATAATAATTATTAGAGCAATTTTATTTTTACAGATTATATTTTTATACAATTAACAAATAATTATAATATCATATGCCAATTTAATAATTAAAAATAAATTATAACATCAATTAAGAATTATCAAATTATTAGTTAACAAATAATCTAATCGATTAATTTTATATATTTTAAATAATAATAAAATATTCAATAAATATTAATGATTAAATAATATTAATAAACAATTAAATCATTATCCAAATATTAATAATAATATCAGTTACTATATCATATTTAATAAATTGTTGAATAGTAATTATAAAATCAATTTTATACAACAAATAATAAAATAATTATATTAAATAAAATAAATAAATAGTGGACTTAATATTCGTGATTTGATTATTTATTATTATCATCATTTTTAATTATTAATTTCATTTTCTGGAAAATATATTTTCATAATTTTTATTATATTTATGTTTATATATTAAATTAAATTTAATAACAGTATTTAAAAATTAAATAATCATTTAAGGATTAAAACAATATTGTATGTATGATGTTCAAATAATATAATATAATATGCGTTACGTAGACTATATTCAATCAAAATGCAAGTATACAAAATATAGAGCACCAGTTACTTATATGTAATACTCAAAATGATTTAATATTATAATGTTCATATGTCTTTATGCCATTACTATTTTAAATAAATCATTAAATTAATTACATTAGAAACCGGCAACAAAGTTAAATAAATTTTAGGTCTTATCTATAATTTATAATTAAAAACTTATTAAATATAATTTTAAAAACATTAATATTGGAATCTTAAATATACTATATTTTAAAATATATAAAATATATTTTCAGAATTCTATTCTTTTAAAATTTATAATAAAAGAAAACATTACATTTATTACTTTATAAATTTATAATAATAATAAATCCATATATTAAATTCCAAAGAGTCAAAAAAATATATAGTTCAACATTATTAATAGTAAATATAAAACCAAATAAAAATATAGTAATATCATAATTTTAGAAACGGAAATTTATTTTATAAAAAGATTAACTGCCGCCAAACAACACCTAAGCTGTGCAGATTAATCTACAGAAAGAGCCCAGAGTAATTCCACACATTATAGAACGAATTGACTGATCAAACAACAAAAGAACCGGACCGTTCAAGAAAACCGCAGACCCCTATAAAAACGGTGGTCAAGTCTACCTGATGCGTGCTTCACTTTAAGAGTAAAATGCCAGGGAAAAATAAATAGCAGCAGAAATCACTGCTCTTACAAGTGTTAGACCCTAGCTGAGATCTCGGAGTAAAAGCATGTTATAAATTGCGAGTAAAACAGCTTGTTACAAGTATTTATTTCCTACTATGAAGCACAAAAATAACTAATCAAATATAATAATACCTCTTGACTTTGATGATGTGGACCAATATGAAACAGATCCCTTCACTCAAAGCATTTAAACTCTCACCAAAGTACAACACCGGGCCAAGTTAGTGAAAATCACAAGTTACCAACTCACAGTGACAAGAAATAATTGAGGACTGGTTTGAACAGCATTCGAATGCAGAGAACTACCTACTTCGCCAACCAGAAGCAGACTTCGGAATGAGTGTGATAGCATTTGAGGCAGCTTCTAACCTACATCATGGTTAAGCATCATCTGTTAAATAAGTATAAATACAATTCAAACGGGGGAAAACTCGAATGCTTCACACAAAAGCATAGAGTTGAGGGAGAGAGAGCACTTAGATATCTCTTCAACTGCCTTCATAACTTCTGTTGAACTTGTTTCCAGCACTTGACCTCCAAAAATTATCTCATCCAAGATAGTGTGCATCTGCAAAGGATTATCGAAGATTTGATTAAAGGAAGATATTGACCAAGGAACAGAACTTTATCAGACTAAAGTGATTATATGATACATTGAAAATTCGGTCAATGTACCCAGCAGAATACAGTAGTAAGAAAGCATTCAACTGACTTCGAATCAGTTTTGAGTGTACACTTAGGATGTTATAATGATGTCATAAGAAGTGATTATCGAGCATATTCCAAAGACAGCCCCATGGCTAGCTAAGCATGAAGGCACTAATGTTAAGCTAGCTTTGCCAACAACAAAGTATTGACTACAACATCAACAATATGGGCTAATACTGTGGAATTTATTAAGACAAAATGCTGAGTTCAGGCAAAGTAAACTTCCAAAGTGACTCTAAACAAGCTCAACTGGAGGTGAAACCCAAAGCACCATACGAAGCTTTCCCTGCCATCAAGTAATGTTTGAAACCTGAACCTGACACATACCTCATATAAGTTTACCAAGAACATCATCTCCTATGTCATATAATCACTTTGTGCCTATTATTTCAAACTAGCAATATCTTATCTATATGTAGAATCTTGCATACCCTGGCACTAAATAAATGCATATATTATTGATGAGAGGGTACAACCTTGCTGTAATTGAACACAATGTCAAGCTCGCAAACATTCTTGAAGCATTTGTCCAACGTTTCCACAAAAACTGAATGCATCACATTTAAAGTAAAGTTATCCAGTATTTGAAACAAATTTCAACAATTATTGCTATATCCAGCTTCAAGTTTACAAAGGATATGCATGACAAACCTGGTACATTGTTCTCATCAGATAACATGCAATATTTAGAGCCAAGAAGTTCATTGAATCTTATAGTTTCATAACAATTAGTATTATAATCGTCCACACAGAAAAAGATGGTTGTATACAAGTTAACATCTACAAATTGTATTGATGTAACCAAACTTGCCACTTAAAAGACACCTGAGGTAAACTCAGCTAAGTTGGGAGACACAACAGTTATCACTAATTCCATTGCACATGAATGTCAATTCAGTTTTCTTGTTTTCAGTAAATCCTCAAACAAGAGAACCTATTTCACAAAAAGGTGTATCTGAAGTGAATTCAACTTCAAATCATCAGAAAAACCATCAAAAAGGCTTGCTCCAGCTTTACGAAAAGTTTCCATATCTATGATGCAATAAATATATTTGGACATCTCAAAGTATTGAGTAATTGAAATCTCTATTTCGAAAGGATCGTAACACAGAAGAACAACATTTCATAACTTGATTACTGCATCATAACTCTTCCAGAAAAATGAGAAGCATACCTTGTATCAAGTCAAGCACGGCTAGTTCATTTTCAGAACTGTCAAATACAAAGACAAAGTAAAGAGTAGCAAAATGCTTGTATACAAGGCGACTATCCTGCAAGTGAGAATTCAAAAACAATTAAACAGAGTTCTACAACAAAGCAGAGCTAAAATAAAGCTACGGCAATTACTACGCACATTCAAACAAGAAGTTTAAATCAAGAAAAGGACGAAATGAAAATTAATTGGTTTCTAACCTTAACATAACAAGGAAATGAAAACTAAACTAGAAATGAAGAACAAATAGAAAGTAAAATAAGTTACCGGACCAAAAATCGATTCAGCCTCTATGAAATTGCTTACGTTTTCAGCTCTACTGCACAAGACTGTTTAAAGATCAAAATCAAAATTTAAAGCAAAAAAAAAAAAAAGAAAAATGGAAAATAAACTCTAAGTACGAATTCAAGAACGATCGATTAGGTAATATCATCAATGAGATTAGAAAACCGCATATAAAATTCATGCGATTCAAACAAAGCACAATTCAAATTAATCACAGCTAAAGTAAGAAGAAGAGGACGAAGAAGAAGAAGAAAGTTGGATAAGAGATCGGAACCTGCAAAAACGCTTCGTATAAGCTCCTGCTGCTTCTCCACTGGCTGATTTCAACGAAATTCGGAAGCACGTCGATTATTGCAAAGGAATTTGAACAAGGTAATAAGATCGTGATCTTCATTTTTAAAAAAATAATAATAATAATCAAATGAGAGTAAAAAAATTCAAAAGAGAAAGAGAAATTTACCAGATATTCGTAAAATTTTGCAAGGCGAGGCTTGCCTTGAGTGTTCATCACCATCACAGCTTTTATCATCTTTACTCCCCTCTCAGCCCACTCCCAAACCAAACAGAATTTTGAATCTGTTTACAGATTTTCACCTCTAAATATATATATATATATCTAATGTCCTGAAAATTGTAAATTGACAAAAAAGTCCTCAATCAGCGACTGGAAACCGAAGCGGCCATCGGGGTTAAATTAAGAATCTAATAATAATGGACAAAACCAAAGTGTTTATCCCATTAGGGTTAAATTAGGAAATTGACAAACGAAATTGTGATGTAATAAATAATATAATAATCCACGTCGTCTCTAGTCTCTACCCTGGACGAGCCCTAGACAAGGAGAGCAGTTTTAAAAATGGAGCGGCAGAGCTTTGAACTTGGCGGCGCAAAAACAACGGAGTCAATAAAATGTCTACTCAAGAAGACGATGACGAAGAAATAGATCCCGTTAAAATGATCTTGCCTGACGAACAAGAGGAAGGGAAAAGCCTTACTACGCTAGGTGACGGTGCAGCGAAGCAACAACTGCAGGAGCATCATATCCGTTCGGTCGAGTCAACGGTGGTGATTAGACAGCTTCCTTCTGAAGGTCTTTCTTTCCAGCTATGGCCAGCTGCTACGACTCTAGTCACTCTTCTTGACAACCATCGCCATCACCCCAGCAAAAGCCCCCTCGCAACCACGCTAACCGCTTTGTCCAACTGCGATAATGATCGGAAACTGAAAATCCTTGAGCTCGGCTCTGGTACTGGCCTTGTTGGGATCGCCGCAGCCGTCACGTTAGGAGCTGACGTGACAGTGACGGATTTGCCACACGTCGTCCCCAACCTTCAATTCAACGTCGACGCGAATGCTGACGTGGTGACTCAAAAAGGTGGGACCGTCAACGTAGCTCCGTTGAGGTGGGGAGAGGATGATGACTTGGAGGTTATCGGCCGAGTATTTGATCTCGTATTGGCTTCTGACGTGGTTTATCATGATCATCTTTTCGAGCCTCTGATCCAAACGCTGCATTCTCTGTTGAACGGCGGAGGAGGTGGGAAGAAAGTTTTTGTCATGGCTCATCTGAGGAGGTGGAAAAAGGACTCTGTGTTTTTCAAGAAAGCGAAGAAGCTTTTTGGTGTTGAGACTATACATGCAGACCCACCAAAGGATGGGTCTAGGATTGGGGTTGTTGTTTATCGTTTTGTTGGGAAAAGCTAGAAATTGAACGAGTTAAGCCAAATGTTAAAAGAGTTTTTGATGATTGAAATAGCAAAATATTGTTGAAAAAGTTAATGAAATTGATGGCTCTGTTCGATTATTACCTGGCTTTTTTAGTTTGATTTCATTTCGGAGTTGAAATGTTTGACTGGATGTCACCGTCCATGCTCTGACAGCATTTTCATACTAATCCAACATTTTACAACCAAAGTTACAAAACCCGTTTTCATCATTCGGGAGTGTCTCAGACTCCACGTTCATACAAATCCCCGTGGGCCGCGTCACCGTTGAAGCTGCTTTCGACTTTAACAGCTCCGTCAGTGGCCTTGACTTATGTGAAAGCCACAGCAGCATTCGCAAGGTAAGTCTCCTACATATAAATGCCTCCAAGACTGTTTCGGAGCTCGATTCCGGGCAAGTGAGCTGCATCTTGGTCGTGACTGAATAGCAATGCATCCTTCCTATGGATACCATCAAACATCATCGCTTCCTTAACGGTGAGCCTTTGGCTACTGCTTTCATACTTTGCAAATCTCTGAAGCAAACAAAGTGCACCAGTGTTTTCCCGTTTGGATAGACTGCAAATACGCTCGTTCCTATTTTCTTGTTACGGAGAGAGCACATACTGTCACTCGAGATCTTCACCAACACAGCTTTTCTTTGGCTGTAGAGTTCATCTTTCACCTGTTTCAAAGAGGAATTCAGACAGTTGCTTAGACGAAAGAAAATCAAAAAAGTATTATTCAAGGAACCAACGAAATGATATTTGTGAAGATATATATATACAGATATGCTAACAGGAAAACCTCATACTATGTGCTAAACTGTTTTTCTTTTGTAAGTAAAACAGTTTCCATGTCAGTAGGTTCTCACTCTGCCTCAAGCTCTTGATAACAGAGAAGTTCCTGTATGCTTCACTGGATTTTTTCAGAAGAGGTCCCAGAAATGGAAGCAAGTTCTGCAGGTAAAAGACAAATACATTAGAGAAAGAGCTTACAATTGATACACTGATGCCCAAAAGGAAATCTAACAACTTAGATATCAATGACCATATACACTCAGATACAACTGGTTCAGGAGCTTTGTAAGCAATTCAGGATTTTGGTACATACCTGTAGCTTAGTCTCCCTTGGTAAGAATTTGAGTGCCTGAGCTCCATTGATTCTCTCCCACCTTCGGCTCAAAAGATCAAATACCTGATCAAGCATAATTGTAGAACCTCCTTCCTCACCCGATTCTTCAGCATCACCATCACTCCTACCACTATTGGTGTTGCTGGGACTAATACGAATATCCTCTGCACCTTCTATTAAGGCTATTTTCTTACGTCCTCCTTTACCTTTAATTGAAGCTGCTGAACCAAACTTTGGGATGTTAGTATTTGGGGATGATACCAAATTTGTAATTCTATTTTCAAAATTCGTGGTTGTTTTTGGAGGATTCAGATAACTCTGTGGAAGCGTGAGGTATATATTGCCAGAAGATTTTACCAGCGGTTGATGAACCACAGACTCATAAACCCGATCACAATAAGCCAGTGCCAGTTCAGGTACATGAAGCTATAAAGGTCAAGAGCAGTTCAGTTAATAGGAGCATATTCATAAGAAGAACAAGAGATTTAAGGAATATAAAATAAAATAGAAAGGGGGTGCGATGGCGGGGAGGGAGGGGTAAAGCATTTTATGGTAGCCTAGCTCAACCTAAGGTTCAACATCATTTAGCTTTTCCTATTAACGATCTTTCTCAATATAAGGAAACTGGATGAACCATGTAAGAAACTACCTTACGAACATATAGTGATAGCGCAAGCTCATGTTGGTTCATTTTTCCCAACAAAATTGCACGCTCTTCAAATAGAGCATCTGGAGGAAGACGCCTCAACAAACCCTCCGGATTGTATCCTGAGATGCTTTCCAACGCAGACAATAATTTCTTCCTAGTTGGCAAATAAGCCTTCTCATCCCATATCTGTTGAGCACTTAGTCCTGTATACCATTCAAGTACTTCTGAGAGATAAATTTGTACTTACAATAGTTATTGATAGTACCATGAGCTGCACTATCACCAACACAAGTGGCAACTATGAGAACTCCAGTGGCTTCAAATGACAACCGAAAGTTATTTTGATTAAAAATAAAGGCTTTACCATTTCATTTTGAAGATTCCCTAAGAGCCCATTTTCATTCATCGCAAGCATAAGCTCCAAGTACATGCCCTGCATGTTAGGAGCGTGCTGCTTCAAATAAGAGTTGACCAAGTCCGCTGGAATATTTCCAGACAAAAAAAGTTCAATGGTTTCTGTTGGACAGCTTTCAAGAACAAGCATCGAGAACTCGAGGACAAGCATAGGATTGGTGCCACAGAGAGGCAGCCAATAAAACCAGACAAAGTATTCAGCATATAAAAGTTCTATCACAGCATATTGTTGAGTCCATAAGGTCAATCCATAACAAAATTAACATTTATCTTTCATATTATTCAGGGGTAAAACTTCACATAGCCTCTTTCACAAAATATAACATTATACTTTATGTTCAACAGAACACGCATGACCCAAAAAGCCTAATGCTTCCATAGCATAAACTGACCTTGAGATATTCAATAATTGTCTCAGCACTGAACTTTTGGATGAGCTCAGGCTGCGATTGGTTTGATTTTGCCTCTTCTACTAATTGATGTATAAGTTTTAGACCTTCACGGTGCATTGAGTTACTTCTGTAAAGTTCTAATAAAGCAGCATAACGATTCCCTTTCAGAAGAATCTCCTCAAATATTTTTACATCACAGTAGTTAAGACATTTCAGCAATTCTAAAGCTGCTGAGGATTGTCCAGTAAGAAGCAGAGCTTGGAGGAGGGCTGCGTCCAGTATTGCTGCCATCTCCCTAGCAGCTGAGTTAATCGGAATGCTACCACTTACCTAAGGGAGCAAACATTATGTCAGATCATTAAGAAAGAAAGTATGAAAAGAAATTGGATATTAACAGAACTGATTGCAAGGATTTTCGATCAACATATTGGGATTTAATGAAGGAAACTTTTAGCTGGTTTATGTCCATAAATTATGCACTTCTGCATAAAGCCAAATTCTAGTGCACGAGCTGATATCAAATCACAAAATATGCTTTGCTTTTAACAAACATTATTAACAATAAAAAAAAATGAAATTAGCCTCACCTTATCGGACTTCTTAAACCTTGCTGAAGTACAATCATCTCCAATGGCATCTAAAACTACCTCTTCTGTTCCCTCAGCAGCAGCCTTCTCTAAAATACCGAATCTCGTCTTCTGTAGGAACTTGATGAGAGCCATGAGAGTATTGTGGCTCATTTTTTTGAACTCAAGTGCTGCATTCTCATCAGATTCTGATGATTGTGAAAGAAAGGTTTCCAGATCATCCGACAGACCAGATGAACCTCTTGAAAGTTGTGAAGCATCCAGAGAAAGGTCCAACAACTTCTCTGGCTCTGGAACTGCAGTTGTTTTGGGGAGAACAATGGATGGGTACAAAGAAAGCACATAGGTAATATCTATTTGAGATGCCAAAAAGTGCTCCATTGCCTCCTCGTAGCACCCATTGTCAAAAAGATAATGAGCGTATCTGCAACAAGGTGACACAACCAATTAAGCAGAATGAATCACTTGAGGAACAGACAGTAAGCCTGAACAACCGGCAGAAAATTTATACCAGGGAAAAGAAGGTTTTGGAAGTATTTTAGGGGTAGATTTTTCATATGCAGTGTTTACAATACCTCGAGAATTGTAACGAGCATGACCTTGAGAAAATAAAGGAGTATCACAATGTGCAAAGTTTTTTAAAAGGTGTACACTATGCTGTGGCATATTAAACATAAATAAGCATTGGAATGATTAATTAATTCTTATTAAACATGATATAAGCCAATTAACTTGATATAGCTGCACAAAGTAATAACTGTTAATGGGGAAAAATACACCTTATATGAATTGACCCCTCCTTTGCGGCTCTAAGGCTTGCATCTTCTGGTGGAAGCAGCTTACACAAGGCCAATGCTTCCTCAAAATTTCCAGATGCTGTTAATTGGACAATCTGCAATGCAAACAGGAACATTTAATGCAATAACCAAAGCATTTCTTCAGAGTTAGCATATGCATGCCATAGTCAAGCATAAAAGAGTTACAAGAGAAGGGCAAAATATGATGTTCAAGCATAAACAAAGGGGAAAGTGAATGACCAACATTCATATAAAAGCTCAAAGAAAGTGGTGCATCTGGATTTGAAGCTACAGTTGTTTAATCACGTTAAACTTCTTAAGCAAACTAGGAGTACCTGTGCACCAAGAGGAACAGGGAAGAGCCCACAAACAGAATTTTCTAATGCTACAATGACAGCATTGTTACCTTTTATAAGATGACGTGCATTTTGGAGGACAATCGTCTGTATCAATGGATATGGGACTCGAAGAGAGCGAATCTGCAAAGAATAGTTAAGTGCAAGGGCATAAACCAAATTTAAGTCAGCAAAATCCAATCTTCTTTAGCAATTAGTCTTGCTACCTCAATGCGTCTTGTAAACAGAGCTATAGCATATGGCCTCTGGATGACAACAACAGCAGGAGCTTCGGGACAACAACAACAGGAGCTTCGGACCAACATATCCTATCAGCTTGAAGAAGCTTTCCATTTTGATCCACAAAGACTCAAATATTTTCCTAACGCAGCAGGAAGAGCACATCTTATTACTCCCAACCAAAAGACTCCTAAAGTCATAAATAAATGATTAAAGCGAGTCAGTACCTTCCCAAGAGTAAGTACCCTAGAGGGAAGAGCAACAACCAAAGGTGGCGCTATCTTCCCAGAAGAAAACACCTCCGATAACACACCATTCGTGGCATTTAGGATCATGTATTCCTTTCTAATTCCTAGAAATATGTTCTCACCACACCATGACATCGACTTTACAGTATCTGGTACACCAAAATCTTTCACCACCACAAAACCTCGTCCTCCTAAAAAACATTTTGCATATCAATCAATTCCACTAAACAGTTAGCAGACTGATAACAATTAATTCCGAAAAATATTTATCCAATTTACAAAACTGAAGCAAAAAGAGAGATCTTATTTTCCTTTTTATTCATATGAAATTGCTAAATAATAAAAAGCAAAACCATAATTACCTATTCTTATTGATTGTTCAATATAAAAAATGTAAAATAAAGGCATTTGGTTCTCTGAGAAATTACATTTTAAAATATTGAAAAATATTACTATTTGCTTTTTATCCAAACGTACTTTCTACTTTTTTTTTTCTTCCAAAAGTTCAAGAAAAAGATAGCAAAAGAAACAACTAAACAAGACCTAAATATTCAATTAGAAAGGTAATTTACAGGTAACCAAAAATAAAGAACAGAAGGAGAAATCGAAGGACTTACCGTCGTGCCTGAAAATACACACTCTCTTTGGCCTGGCAAAGCAAAGGAAGCCTCTCCCGTCGTCCCAAGAGTAGGAATTAGCGCCTTTAGCTTTGGTGATCACAGCAATGGTTTCCAAATTCGGTAGCCGATGAAAAGCGATCGATTCAGAGAGCGATAAGAGTAGCTCTCTCGATTCCAATACTTGCATTGAGAGAAGAGCCTTCTTTGAAAACCCTGCAACGGTTCTCTCCAGTGCGTATGGCTCCTTCCGCAACACGTGCTGATCGATCGGTGGAGACCGGTCTGCGCCGGAGGAATCTGGACCGTAGATTCGAAGGGACCCATCGGAGCAACCGAGGAGGAGCTTCGAGCCATAAGATTCGATAATTTCGAAGGATGAGTAAGAAAGATAGCATCTTCATGAACAGGATAAATTTCATAATTTTGAAGAGGCGAAAATTGAATAGGAAAATTTCCATAATTTCGAAAGATGAGCAAGAAAAATAGCATTCTCACGAATAGGATAATTTTCAAAATTTTGAAGAGATGAACAGCAAAGAAAAATAGCATTCTCGTAAGATAAATTCCATAATTTTAACAGCATAATTAGTTATAAAAATTCTATAAGTTTGAAGAGGTGAACAAGAGGATAAAGCATAATTGGTTAAATTTTATAATTTTGAAGAGGTGAACAAAAAATATAATATAATTCATTATTGGACCCGGCGAGGCTCGAACTCGCGACCTTCGGCTCATAAGACCAACGCTCTAACCGACTGAGCTACGGGTCCAACATAGAGTATAACGAGGAATATGTAATAAACAAAGAAATTTAATAATGTTTGATTTATAAAATTATATATGCACACAAGATACAATGTCACAAAAGTTTTATCCATCAAAGATCTTCCTTTTCTCTCTATAGTTTATCGTGGCTTTGACACAATATGACATCAACAGCATCTTGTTCCACAATGTCAACCTGCTACTTATGCATCAGTAAATTACATGGCAAAATTTGGGGAACAGAAAGATAAAGCCAACTCAAGAATATTTCCAGAACTCAATCCAGGTTTTCAAACAAAAAGGAATCATTTCACAAGACAACTATTACTGTTAATTCTAACAAGTCCTGCTTCTGAATTCCATCATACATAAAAAGGTTCCCATGCTCTACATTGTTACACTTTGCCACATGAAGGAAGGCCATATGATAAAAAACATGTAGCACCATTAGTTTTCCCCCATCTTAAGAGATATCCTAGCTACACTCTTCTGCATAAAGTAAAACGAGGACACACACAAAGCATATACACTCAGCAAATGAAAGTTACATCACAACAAAGTCATTTCTTATTGCATCTGGTGCTGCTGACGTTTGATCTGTACATAAGCTTCAGAATAGGGGAGCATACTTGGTCAAAGTTCATTGGAGTAAAGGCACTCATCCACAAGTTGGCGAAGATTAGGATTTTCCAAGGCAGCAGCAACTCTTTCTTTATCATTTAGCTGCTTATTAACTGAAGAAAAAACAAGGCAGAACATTTTAAGGATTAGATCAGGGAGACCGAAGACTGAAGGATGAAAATTGTGAAAGAGATCAGCTGACTCTATTGAGATAACACATTAGATGCTAGAAAACACTCACATAACATTCAAGTTTCGATAGAGGCTTCATAACTCACTATAGCAAGAAAGGCTGATGAAGGGCAAACTATTACAGTATATGAATGATTCAGGTAAATGTATACTTCTCTTGATCTATCATTTCTCTTGGTAAGAAAATCCCAAAGGTTTTGTTCAGAAAGAACAAACTAAAACATTAAAATCCTAGCATATGTAAATCATACCAAAGATATTTCATTTATGAATTGACAGACATCTTTTCCACCTAAAAATGTCGATTTTTAACTTTTTTACTGTTAATTTCTGCATTGGCCGGTACACTAAAAACAATTAACATATTTCATTGTAGGAAGTTTCCACTTAAGCATACGCATTGCATAAGTGATCAAAATGTGTTGGTCTCACACTTCAAGTTATCCTGAATAAAATTGGATCTCCCCAGATGAAACTTGAACAATCAGTCCCCCGAACTTCAGATAAGATACATTCATTTTCAAGAAAAGTATTCAAAAGAGCTACTCAGATAAACTTCTATATACTAATTTTCCAACTTCACCTGATTCTTCATCAGCATGAGATCCAGGAGCGACTTTGATGTCAACCTGTAAAGATAAAAATCATTACACCATAAATGATTTCCAGCAATGCAATAAAGAAAGAAATTATCGAGACTTCAAAAATTTACACAAAAGGAAGAAGGAAAATAGCGGATTATAAAGGTCCAAAGACTTCTTTTTATCGATTTAGTGCTTACAGAAGAGGAAACGGAATTGCTTCTTTTCAGAATTTTTATTTCTAAAACAACAATGCAATAGAATTTCCTTTTATGTGAAAACAAATTGAGAGGAAAATTAAATAACAAAAACTTTTAAAATTTACAACTTGATATAGAACAGAAACTGACCTTAAAATGTGGAGGAAAACATTCTTTTAATTTAACCCTCAGGCATAGACCGATTACCGTCGCCATGCTGCAATGCTGAATAGTGGGAGTGAAAGTTATCCTAAACCATTAATCAACTATATTACTACATAACAAATAAAATGCAAAATAATAATTAGCTTTGAAAAGCAACTGAACAAATCAACACCACAGTTTCAAGATAATGAACTTAGAAAACCTAAATTTACTAATTCTAAACTCAATTTTGCTCAAATTGTCACAAATTTTGATTAAAATCTAAATCAAAATTAAGTGAGAAAACACTCACAGAATTCGGCCGAGCTTCTCATCAACGGTGATCGATTCCTCGGAGAGAACACTAAGCTGCTCCAATGAATACGGATGCTCTGGATCTCTTATATCCCTCACAAAATTTACAATTCCAGTCAAAGATCACAACATTTTTTTTATTTTTTCAACTTGGTTTTTTCAATCACAGAAATGAGAAATACTCTGTTTTATTGCTGAATAAATGCAAGCAAGCAAGAAAAAGATGTAAATGAGATCTAAATTCGAGCTAAGCTAAGAAAACAAATTGAACAAACTAGCTCTTTCATTTTAATTGTTGAACAAAAAAAAATCAACATCGGATAAAACATGGAAACTGAACAGTACTAAAAGGATATCATAGATTTCGAGGGGATCAACTGCGTCCTCACCGTGAGGATCTTCGCTTCGAGCGACTCGTTCTTTCTTGGCATGAACCACTGGGTTCGCATTGATCAGGCCCAGAGTCATTTTCACTGTTCTTCGTTTCTACTTTTGGGTCACAGGACCTTTCTCGCCTTCGGGTCTTCAAGTCGTTTCGGTGGAAGACAAGGAAGAACTTATTGGAGGCGTTGATTGCGGATCTGTTTTTTATTTCTTCTTCCATTCCAATGGCGTAGTGCCACGTCAGTTCCTTCTTGTTTGGTGGCTTAAAGTTCTCAAAAGGCTACGCATTCTGATCTTGCCACGTGTCAGTTGGTCATGGTTGCAAATTATTCAGTTGAAATTTGCTTTTTCAACCTACTAGATAAATTTCACTTTCTTTTTTACGTTTGAAGTTGGTTTTTTATTATGTAAAAATTGGAAGGTTAATATTTGATAGTTGATACACCTGATTATACGTTATGGGTGCGTTTGGTGGAATACAAGTGTGAGACTATAATTAAATTCCAAGGAATCACATTGCAAGGTTTGGTTGATATTTTGGGATGGAAATCACATTTTCCTTCTCTCAGGGGACAGTTACTTTCTCTTAGTAAAGGGAAAGTAATTTTTTTTTTTCAAATTAACCTCTCGACTCTCCTATTCTATATTTTATCTGTTTTTCTTGTTTCTTTTATCTTTTTGTCTTTTTTTTCTCATTACCCGTAAGAAGGGTAGTCAGTCACTAGCAAATTTGGATAAAATTTTATTATCAAATTTGAGAATTGGAGAGATTGAGACTTTTAAAATTTTATAAAACATTAACTCAAATTTTTGAAAAATTTAAAAGTGTTTTGAGAAAACTTTATATTTGTTATGCCAAAAATTAAGAGAAACACTTTAAATGGTTTAGAATCAACAAAATTTACTAAGAAGTTAAGAGAATTTGAAAAAACGAGGTGCTAGGTGTTATAGTTATGGGAGAAAGGAAGTGTCGTACACGCTTAAAATAGTAAATCTATGGATCTATCAATAAATTACATTTAAACTTTTGACCATGAGTATCTATAGTGTGATTTATGGATAGATTTTTCTTTAGGTAATATTTTTTATTATTCATGTGATAATTCTAAATATTATTATTTTTAATTTTTATAAGTTTAAGGTAAAAATAAATATTTAATAATTTTACATATTTTAATATTTAAATGATTAATATTAAAATATTATATTATTTTTATCATGTTATTATTTATTATTTTAATATATAAAGTTCAAAAGTTTAAATTTTATATTAAAAATTTAAATTTATTTGATTTTATATTTTTATACATAAAGGTAATTTTGTAAATTTACATTACATTTTCAGTAAAATGTTTTCAAACCAAATACTATATAATATAACCCTCACATTCTTGCGATCATCACTTTTTCATATTATATCAAAAGTTACAATGTTATTTTCCTAACAATTACATTCCAAACAATCACATACTTAATAATCACAATCCCAATAACATACCAAACACAACCTATGGTTCATTACAAATGATGATGTTTTGTGGTATATTTACAGTATATAAAAAATATACACTATCAACAAGGGTGAAACTAAAGTATTTTTAAGGGAGTCAAACAAATAAGGCTTAATAATCAACGAAAATTTTATATATCATCCAATTCTCACACATAATATATGTATATTCACTTATGCAAGTTAAAAGAATAAATACCTCAACACAAATTAAAGAATGTGTAAAAAATGTTGTGATATAATGATATACTAATATATCAAATCGGTTCGAAACACTCACTTAATATGACATGTCAAAATTCAAAAAACTTCAATAAGAAATTCCCACCTATTAGTTTGGATTTGGATATTTCTATTAAAATATAAGCTTTTATATAATTATATTATTTGAATGAAAAATAAATTATTAAATATTTAAATCAATAAATTTGTAAATGATATATTTTGTTAAGAGCAAAAGAAAAAAGTTAATATAAATAATAACATTTAAAATAGAGGGTCAAATTACCACCCTAGTCAAAATTATTAATAAGAAAACTAAATGATACAAGTAAAAGACTTACCAATATCAATAAATATTAATACCGAGGAATGCTTTCAATGTTTTCCGAATTGTTTCCTCCAGAATGTTTATAAAAGGTTATTGTATAAAGTACTGATCATCAATTTTAAGTATTCATTGTTGCTTAGCAAACAATAATCCTTTTCTATACCAAAAGCGAAAGGGGGTTAAGGTAAATTTTCAAACTATAAATATATTTTAAAAAATCTAATAAAAAACTCAATAAAAAATAAAAGAAAACTTGAGGAAGTTTTTCTCCAAATGATTCTATTTGCTATGGTTTATAATAAACTTAAATTTATATAGATTTATTAAATTTGGGTTAGTAAACTCATTTTATTTTTTAAAATTTGATAATCTTAGTATATTGGGTTAGAATTTGTATATTGAACTTAGCTAGTAAGTGTAAATTTCACAAAATTTTAAAAAGTCAAGTTAAGAAAATTTTAGAAAAAATTAATCATATGTAATAAAATTAAAAAATTCGGGGGGCCATTATAACAAGGAGGAGCCACCCCTGACTGCTACTATATCAAATATAAATTCAAAGTTAAAAATAAAAATTTAGATACTGCTATAATTGGTTAAAAAATAATAATTTATTTATATTCGTTAAAGTCTTGTTGGCTTTTTAAAGTAAATTAATTCTGTTTGCTTAATGTTTTGATTATATATTATTTATATAAAAATATAAATAACAAATAATAAAAATATCAATAAAATAAATTTTATATTTTTTTATATATTTAAGATTTAAAATCAAATTTAAAATTCTAACCATGAAAAACTATGAGTCATCGGTTTATACTATCATTGCCGATGTTTGAAAAACTATTAGTCATCCGTTTATACTATCATTGTCGATATTTGAAGTCATATACAGGAAATGATATGTTTCCAATAATATCGTACGTTTTGAATTCGCTTACAAAATTAATATCGTACGTTTCCAACGTAACTATGAAGTCATATACAGGAAACAAAGAAACAACTTTATGAATTCGCTAGCCTCAGTGCCTTAAACGATTGCACGTTACCGTTTCACATAACAAAGTCCATGAATACTGCACGACCTATGAGAAAGGTGTCAATGACAGGAGCCGAATAGGTAGGTAGACGAGGTAATCTACTTTAGTCACGAGATAATTAAGTTACACGTAGTTTTAAAATACTTATAGACAGATTAAAATATGAATTTATATTTAATATATAAATTTAAAAGTTAAAAACTTTTAGAAATAAATATTTATTTTGAAACCTTTTACACATTAATGAGTGATACTTTGATCATGAGTGATGATACCGTATATATACTATAAACTAAAAATGCATTGATTTCGTGAGACTATTAATGAACAACAAAATGATGTTTAAGTAGATAATAAAATGGATTTAACAAGTAATGACTAATTTGACACTAAAGACCGGAGAGATCACAACTTTCAAAAAATGAAAAAAAAGCCTGGAGAGGTCATCTTTACTTATGCCAACTAATAAAATAGCAGCATCTTCAATCTTTTGTTGGGGAGAGGGGGCAAGAAAAAACATTAAAGCAGCATTTATAATGGTTAGCAGTGAGAACAAGAAATGACGTTTATTCACATAAGGAAAGAACTGGATGTTTGATATGCAGTTCCCATTTAGGTTGATTTAAATTTGAAGCCAGTCCGCTGTATTCAATCCGGGGGCTGTATTTTACATCACTTGATTTCTGCCAGACCATTCTGGATAATGGGCAGGCTTTCTCAGCTTGCTGCCTGTGCAATGGGTGTTGGCTCCGGTGCCACTTCAGCCACTGAATGCCCATTGCCAATGCGGTAGGGCTTCTCATCAATTCCCCAGAACTTTGCAGTTTTCACATCATCCTGAGCCATCAACCGTGAGAACTCCTCATGATCGTACTTCAGAGTGGCTTTTCCCCCAAATTCACTGGGAAGGTTTTCAACATCAAAGTATGATTTCATGAGCTCCACGCTATCTTTGTTTTTAGGGTAAACAAACTTCACCTTTTGAGCTGTTTTTGGATCCAGAAAGTACTTGACAGCCTATGGAGATGTACATAGCACAATGTCAATCGAATGAGAGATATAAATCCCAAAGGAACCATTATGCAAAATGTTAGTGTCGCAATTTAAGTTTGACATATTGCATTCAACCACATTGAACTAACTGCAGATCTAGTCCGCTCTCTAGGTTCACCAATCTCTTTCCTGACAGCCTTTTTTATATAATGTTAATCAGAATTCATGGTAATCAATGTGCACCAATCCACTCTGTTTCTCATGTGATGAAACAAGCTAGCAGTTAATTTTTACAAAAGGAAGAAGACAAAAGATTTGTTTGGAACATAGACCAGAAACAAGGATAATCACTGAATTAGAGCTATAGCAAAACTAACCAAATGGAAAGAGTCAGGAGAACAAACCTTATAGAATGCTTCAAAAATCCTTGGTGGATTATACAAGAAAGCAATGGCCAGCCTCTCTGGATAGTGGCTTTGTAGAATGTAAACGATATCACGAGCTGTTCTGACAGAAATATTGGTGTTTAATGAAAATCCAGTGAAGTCTATCAACCAGGACATTTGTTCCTGGCCCTCAGAGAGGTTCATGATAGCATTTTCTAAGAGATAGACCAAATGGCGGATGTTGTTTTCTGCTGATGTTGTGTTCTGCCAAGAAATATAGGTGGAAAAATTAATAGTGCAAATTAATAAAAGATTGGTGACAAAACAAAACGAAGGAAACCTAGTGCAAACCTGCATCCCAGGCCTCATTATAAGCACAGTCCTTCCTTGACGGTCATGAAAATTTGCCCTGGAAACTTTTCCAGTCTCTCCTTCATGTGCCACTTCATGCTGGAGAACATGTCATGCAGTAAGTTCAAGAAACCAGAAATAAAGCAATTATTGCCAAAAATTGCCCCAGTTATAAACTCATAATCATATGCAAATACCGAATGAAACACGTGATCAAGTTACAAGGCAAGAACAATTATCCAGTTTCATTCAAAATTTTTAATTGTATATTAAGACACCAAAACTGAATTAAACAAGTTTCAACCTGAACCTACTATGTAAAGTTTATAAGATTCTAACAGGATTTGGAATCTCATCCGGTCCTAACAAGACAAAGACTGATCAGAACCAACTTATACACATAACTAAAATATGGAGGGAGTAACTTATCTAACATACCCAGCGGATTTCTTCTGGCTTATAAGTTGATCGCCACTTTAATGTCTCTTCCAACATTTTCTTTGACTTGTCAACATTCCAATTCCGAGCTTCCAAATATCTCCTCAGGCATGCATCGGTGCAGTACTTTGAACTGCGTCCAGACTGGGGCCCTATAGCAGTCCTGAGTTCACTGACCTGCACATAGACCAAGTATCAAGAATTTGCTTGCAATTGCACCCCAAAGAATACATCGACACTGCTAATTAATAGACAATTCAATTACTTTAGCCTTTACACCTTCCTATTTACCTCATCAAGAGAAAGTCCGGTAGCATTTCTCATTATTTTCAGTGTTTTGATCAACAAAGACTACTAAAGCAGTAAACCAAATTCAACATAGACCTCCCGGAGAGATGGTTATGCTGAATTGCTGATAATTAACTAAATTTGTTCTCCTTCAAATGCAAATATGAATTAAAAACTAAATAAATAAACAAATAATTACCTTTGCATCCCGTTGCTCGGAATCATCCTTCTGTGTATGCCTTCTCCGAAGAAACATTGTTCACTACAAATAAAGTCAACCACAATCTTAATAACTTATAAGACCAACTTTAAAGTTTAATTCTCGGAATTAAATTTATTTTTAATACTCTTAAATGAAAATTAAAAAAGCAAAGCAGAGGAAAAGAAAATCATGGCCACGACACCGTTTTCATCTTTTAAACATTTACTGAACGACTACCGGACTCAGCTCGTAAGGATCCATCACTTAACAAACATTTAAAAACAGATCTATCCCTACCTAAACCTTCGGAAAAAACAATATTTTCTTCAACTCTCATGATCAAAAGAAAATTTTGAAATAAATAAATAAAACGAATCAGTCATTGCTGGTAGATCTACTCCACAACACCATAGGTATTTCCTAACAAAAAATAATTCTGCGGTGAAACAAATAGATTGACGATCAGCTTTTCCAACGGCCGGCACAAGAAATTCAAACGTTAAACAAAAACAATAAAAAAAAAAGAGAGAAAGAAACATACCCGGTTAAGCAAAAACAGCTGAATATCGAAAACTTTCAGGGGCGAACAAAAAAGAAACGGACCAGATTTCGTGCCGAGAAAGCGAGGAAAATTTTTGAGTCTAAGAAAGTGTCATTTAATTCAAGCGAGAGCGAGACCGAAAGAGAGAGAGAGATGGTGGCGAGGATTTTCCTTTATTTTGGTGGGAAAGCAGGAGCGTGGACTGGGTAGGCGAGGCCACAGTCTTGGCTTTAGTCTATTCAAGCGCACAAGCGGGGCCCGATGAAACTCCGATTCTTGCTTCTTTGTCTGCCCCTCCGTCTTTATAGTGGAAACGATTTTTACAGAAGGCCAAAAATTTGGACCATCAAAATATTTCCATTTCGGGGCTCCGGTTTGGACTCCAATATCGTATAGTTTTTTATCCATTTATTATTTATTTTTTCATAGACGCCTAAATTAACTCTTTCCTTTCATTGGAAAAAAAAATCTGGAAAAAGAGGGTATACGGTATACAACACCAGCAATTAACTGGCTAGACCCTTCGTTCTTGAAATTTGTTTAGAGACGATAAAGAATTAGAGTACTTTGTAAACAGATTCCGGTAAAGTACATATAGTATTATTAAAGTATTTTTTATTCAAGTCTGATTATAAATAATAAAATTTTTAAAATATTAATTTTGTTTATATATATATTTTTTAATTTATATATGATTTATAATTGAAATTATTTATTTTTAATTATGAATTGTTTAAATAAAATTTATTAATTTCATTTTGATTAATAAAATATATAAAATTAATAAAAAAATTATCATTGAATGCAAGTCGAATTTGATTTTGTAACGAGTACTCACATCAATTTTAACTAAATTAGTGAGTTCGGACTTTATTCAACTCCTAAAAAATTATTATTAATATAATTCAAATAAAGTTTGAATATTAGATTTTGTACTCAAGTTAGGATAAGGATATCTTAATTAACTAATACATTATTTATTGTCCTTCTTAAATTCTATAACTTATTTAGCTAAAATATTCACTTTTTTGAATAAAAAGAATAAGTATTGTTATGTATTCTTTGAGAAATTGCAAAGGATTATTATTATTATTATTATTATTGGAAAAAATTGCAATCGAATTAAATGCTAGCATCAAACAGTATCAGTTCCTTTTCGCAAATGACTACTCTATGGCCTATTCTATTATGTCTGAGAAAATTATTGGCGAGAATGACCTAAATTGTCCGGCATTGCTGTTAAGAGTGCTGGTATCATTTCATCCGCTGGCTGGTAGACAGCGTTATTAAACGAATGCTGATGCCTGCACCTTACGTTAAGCAATGAAATCGGGTCATTCATGCTGTGCGTATTTCAGCAGTTGTTGAAAACGTTTAAACTTGTGCTGGCTATTGAAAAGAAGGAAGAAGTCGAAGAGATTGAAGAATAATCCACGGGGTTTGGGGTTTTTAGCCCCAAAAAGATAAAATTTATACAATTTATTCTCCCACTCCAAACTTAAATTTTACTCGTTTATCCAAGTATGTTACAATAAAGATAAAATAAAAATTGATACTATATTTAAAAAGAATTTTGAATTATTTAAAAAATTTAAACTTGTTTAATATTTATATTATATTAAATTATAATTAATAATTATAAGATGACATATTGATTTCATGATTTGTTATAAATATATAATGATAGCTGATGCCTGCACCTTACTTTATATAATAAAATCGGGTCATTCATGCTGTGCGTATTTCAGCAGTTGTTGAAAACGTTTAAACATGTGCTGGCTATTGAAAAGAAGGACTAAGTCGAAGAGATTGAAGAACAATCCACGGGGTTTGGGGCTTTTAGCCCCAAAAAGATAAAAATTATACAATTTATTCTCCCACTCCAAACTTAAATTTTACTCGTTTATCCAAGTATGTTACGATAAAGATAAAATAAAAATTGATATAATATTTAAAAAATTTAAACTTTTTTAATATTTGTATTATATTAAATTATAATTAATAATTATAAGATGACATATTGATTTCATGATTTGTTATAAATATATAATGATAGCAGTTTTTTCCACAGTGACATTACATGGACATAAAACAATAATTATTTAATTATTAATTATAAAAATTTATTTAATTTAAAATAAAATTATAAAAATTTGATTAACTAGCTATTGATAATAGGGATAGGGATTCTCCATCTTACAATTGATGAAGACTCTTTAACTACTTTTGTCGGTTAAGGGAAACTCAAAATTCTCTATTTCATAGGTGACGTGACTTCAAATTTTAAAGTCAAAATTAGAGTTTGTTTATTTTTACGTAACATATTTTAAAAAAATTTTTATGACTTATACTTATTTAAAAAATAAAAAATTTGTTTAAAATATAAAATATTTTATAGATCAACGAAAAACATATCCAACCCACGTTAAATGTTTTATATCCTTGAGAGGTGTAAAATAATTTTCAGAAAACAGGAAAACAACTTTTATACTAAGCTTGATATAATAAGTTTGATAAATATTAATATTTAACTTTAAAAAATTTTAACTTAAAACTTTAATATTTAAATTATTCAATACTATTAAAATTTAAAAAATATTTTTAATGCAATCCTTCAATATAATTAATATTTTTTATTTATAAATTAAATAAATCTTGCTAATAATTATAATAAAAATATTTAAATGATTGTTATTTAATCAATACATGTTTATTAATATAAGTTTTGAATATTTTACACAATTGATGAATATTAATATTTTTATAATCTTATGATAAAATAAGTGATGAGATGGAAATTTTTTGAAAATTAAAATTTATTTTTGTTTATAATATATGATTAATTTATTAATTAATATATTTTTAAATAAATTACAATTTAAAAAATAATTTTTTGTATTGGACAATTCATTAATTAGCTATTAACATTAGGATAGGATTCTCCATCTAACATTTATGGAGACTCTTGACTACTTATGTTGGATAAGGGAAACTCAAAATCCTTTGTTTTGAAGATGATGTGACTTCAAACTTAAATGTCAGAATTAATGCTATATATGCAGCCCTGTTTCTAATTCCATTCTTGCGGTTTCATAGCCTTTTAGCTTATACAACTCTTCAAAATTTCATGGTCCACCGTCCTGCTTTCTGCTAGTCAAAGCTGATGGTACCCACTGTCACGTTTGACATTTCCTAATTCTAGAAATGTTGCCACCCAAAGAAAAAATGTTGAATGATGTTTTTTTAAATTTTTTGCTAAAACAAAAACTTAAGCTTTCGAAATAATTTGTTTCATGATAAGCGTATTTATTTTTTTATATAAAAAGTTAAATTGGAACTTTTTATTCAAATAATAAAACAATTTGTTTAAAAAAATTAAATTCAAAAATTTTTATCTAGATAAAAATATTTTCATATAATATTAAAAGCAGTCTCTGAACTATTTAAAATTCAAATATTGTTATTCTTTTATTACATCAAATTAAATTTTTATATTTTTATTTTTGATTTTATAAATTTTTATAATAATAATTAATTAATTTTTATTAATCAAAATGATATTTATCATTTTACATCATTTGAGGCTAATATATCATGTTATGGTGAGTGAATGGTGACATGACAGTTTCACCATTTTATGTCAAAGTGAGTATAAAAATAATATGTTTTGTTTTGATTAATAATAATAATAATAATCAGTCAACCACAAATCATAATAATCTACCTAATCTACAATAAAAATAAAGATTTCATTAAATGTAATAAAATAATAAAAATTTATAAATAATTTAAGAACTTTTGAAATTACTATACCTGAGAATTTTAGCCTCATGTTCACAGATAAAACCGAACCAGTTTCAACTAGATAAATTCTAATATAAATCTGAACAAGTTTATGGATTTGTTTTGTTTGAATTAGTCAAAGGAATAAAACTCAAATATATTCACAATCATTATATTACTGGGCACGCGAAGAACGCATCAAGATTTGATGAGATTTTTCTCGTAAAATATTTGATGACTTCTCCTCAGCCATCGATTTTCAATTAAAAAAAAGAAATGATTTCTCTGGTAAAGTATGATTCATGTTGGCAATTGACCCGTCGAAAGTTTAATATTAAATTAATCGTAGACGTTGACAATACTAATATTGGTTATGGCCTCCTCTGTTGAATTTAAGGGTTGCTGAGAGAGCTGGGAATTTGAATCACATAATTCAAAGAGAAGCAAATCGAACGATGTGATGGGAAGAAATGGACTCAGCGCATCGTGTTTGTCAAATCCCGTAATTCCCAACTCAAAATCCACCTGTTCCATTTTCAACGCCGAATAGGCCAAAGGGTTGGGACTTTAGGCACATCAAATTTCTTTCAGTGTGATACTTGCAAAATGGACCAAATTGTTTTAGAAATTTGCACTTTTGACAGATCCTTTGTCAAAGGAGGGTGCATTAGTTTCTAAATGAGTAGAGACGTGTAAATGGTTAATTCATTAATTTAGTTAATTAATTTTTTTAATCAAATTAATTGAATGTGTTATGAAAATTAACTATATAGATTGAAAATGAAGTTTTTAACCCATCAATCAAATTAAATCAATTAATTCAATTAATAATCCAATTAAGTGAGTCTTCATGTTATTTTACAAACACATATGTTATAAGATATAAATGATTTATATATAAATTGATTGAATTAATTGATTTAATCATGTTTATTTATGAATTAATCGAATTGTTTAAATCAAATTTTTTGATTAATTTGATTTTAATCAACAATTACTCACTCTTATAAATAAGAGTTTCACCTATGCCTTCAGCCACGTCGTATCCTCATGAATAAAAAGTAAAAAATTAAAAAAATAAAAATTATGTACAAAAAATTATTAATTAACTTAACTATTCAGATTGAACATTGTGTTGTAAAGAAGCAATTTAAATGTATGTTAAGAACTTTTGAATTCATTTCAAACATCGCATGTTTGTGTTGGAAAATATACAAAGGAAGTTAGCCTAACTTTTCTCACTCCTCCAATGCCTAAGACCATGGAAGTTACCACAAATGCTCGTATTAGATTTTATTGCTTTGTCTTTGATTATGGTACTTTTGGAACAGGATGTGGCCTGAGCTCAAAATTACAATCTGGAGCCTTTTTTTTCTTGGGGCAGAGCCCACAAACTGTAAGCACCCACCAGCCGTACCCTGGAAAACTGTTCCAATAAAATCCTCTTCAAGTCATTTGAAAAACATGACTTACGAAACAAGAAAAGAAAATAAATAATTCATTTGACAAATGCTTCGATCACTCATCATTTTTAAACAAAAACCAAGGTTTCCAAGAAAGAACACCCACACCTCCATGTGCTGAGGTCAAGTTAGAGATTTAGGATTCAGCACAACAAGACAACAACTATGAAACTCTGCAGAAACTTCAGGCTCCGAAGGGGATCTTCCATAAAGGCTTTGGAGATGCTCAGATCAGAATAAATTGTGCCAGAGTCGCAACCTACGAGAGGATGTCCGGTTCCACAAAGCTGATACACGACTGCAGTGCAAGGCGTTGAACGAAAGAAGAAGAAACGCTTGGGGTTTCTAAGCAAGGTTTTCAGCTCCAGAAGTATGCCTGTACAATTCCCCGATGGAAGAAGGTGGCCTTTGCAGGAATGGGGATTACTCGAATTAATTAGTCCACTTGGCCTGGATGATGAAGCTGATAAAGAACAGACACTCTATCGTCTAATTGCAACACTATCAATCTGTTTCCTGATAACTTATTTACATAATTTTTCCTTCTAAGTCTAGATATTTAATTTGGGTTCAAAATTTATCCTTCCAACTACTTTTCCAACATGAACTTTCTACCCAGTCATCAAATATTACAATGCAAATTGTTCACATTTATACTACACTCTCCAGTATTCAGATTTACAGTCCAGTCCAGTCCAAAACAATCCATGGCGGAAGGGTAGAACTCTGGATGTGGATCTCGATCGACGATGGCCGATGGGTGACTACCAAGAACGCTATAGAGCTGACTTCCGAAAAATGAGATGGGATTTTACCTTACCAAAAAAGATAACAAAAGAGGCAATATTATTATGGAAAAAGAAAACAATAATATTCCTATTTCCTAAAACCATCCGCCAAAAAGCCCAAGCCCAATAAGGAAGACAGAGACACACATAAATATCTTTAACAACCAGAACCGCAGGAACATAACATCTAAGAACATAAATAAGGAGATCTGGGTGGAATCGAACCACCAACCTCTCCAACCCCCCTAGCCGGGATTGAGCGCTCTGCCGTTTTGAGCTTACAGATCTTTCCAAACACAAGGATCAGACGAGTTCAACACCCATGCCTAACCTATTAAACTCAGCTTTCTTTTTAATTCACACAGATTGTGGTTTCCTTTGCGATCAGGTGACCACATATCCACTTTCTAATAACATTTTTCCCACCCAAAATAGAGATTTTTAAAGCCGAAAATATAATTTCTTTTTTTTTAAAAAAAAGTCTGTAGAATATATTTTCACACTTCATTTTCACCCTCAAAAATTGAAGACTGACCCCGAATTGAAAATTATTGACATACGGTTAGACAACCTCGAAATTCATTTTTAATTTTGGTTCATGTTAAAAATATTCAAATAAAAAGGGAGTACGAAAGTTAAACCAAGCACCATTCGGCAAAATCCGTAATAAAAATCGGCTGAGAAAACACAAGAATTTTTATATTTTCACATTCCTAAATGGTGAAATCATATATCAAAATTAATTGCAAATCTACAAATAGAGCCAGAAAATTTTTCACAGAAATATTGAGATTCGGTTTCACTCAGCTTCACTATCAAGCGCTAAAATATGAGATTCAGCTTCACTAAACAAATTTTCAGCTGCTCAAATCAATCCACCCTTCAACCTGCAAAAAAATCTTGACACAATGGAGACCAGATACAAAACAGTAATGGCTTTTTCTGTTGTTTGAGGGAACAAAGTGACAAACAAAGAGTAAATTTAACAAATCAAAACAAAAAGCTGGCGCCAAATATTCAGTTACAAATAAACTTAACAGGAACATTGGGAAAAAATTAATAAAATTTAACAAATAATACAAATGCAAGAGCCAAATTCTACACCAAGCAAACTACGCATTTAAAAATAAACTTATAGAGTAATAGAAATTGTTTAAACACATGAAAAATGTAGTAGCAGATAGTAATTTATAGGTAAAGTAAATACTAACTTTCATCACCTTGACTGCCACCTACCATAGGCATATCAAAACTGCCGAAGAAATGTTTCAACTTTAACATAATTGCGGCGGGTACCAATCACCAACATAAATGCGCAACATATAAATATAAACAAGACACCAAAATTTACGTGGAAAACCCCTTAAATATTAAGGGGAAAAACCACGGGACCGTAGTCCACTGAAAATTTTCACTATGTAAAGGAACCGCATACACAGTTGGCATGTACCTCTTATGATCAATCTCCGACAACAAATAAGAGGAGTTCTTCAACACTAATCTCAGTAAAGCAGAGCTGCTGCACCACATAAACCAAGAGGGGTTCAAATAACAAGCCTTCAATGCTTGAACAATTAGCAAGTGATGGAAAGATCTTCAGAGAATAGACCTGCCGCTGCAATGGATCTTTTATTATCATGAGACTCCAAAGCTGGCTCCTTCACTTCCCAGGTCTACATATACCTTCTGATATAAAATCTTGAAAGTTGACCAAGCTCAACCAACACTCCACTCCATCCACCTTGACTTTAAATGTTTATCAAAGAACAGAGATGCAATTGCCAACATGCTTGACATAGTAAATCCACTAATATCTCAACATCATGCTCACCACTGGGACATCTTTCATCAAAATCCTCGATAGCCAGGGAAGGAACTCCAACCTTCAACCCAATGTAAACAGAAGCCCATGCAAGGGCCTAAAGAACTACAAAGAGAGCAATACAAGCAAAATACACATGCTGCCTCAACCTATGTATGACATTCTCCTATAATTGTACAGTTTGATAATGCACCACTAGCAAATCAACACTAAGATACTAAAAATGCAATTGGCCTCATAAATAATATGAAAATATAAATAACCATGATAGAATAGAAAATAGCTTACGCAATTAAAGGGCATCCACAATTTTGCAGGCACAACAATCTCAAGATGGAAATGAACCTCAAAATAGAATAGTCAATATTGAAACATTCTGGTAAATGACCAAATGTTAGAGAGGCATGGTAACTTTAAATGATGTAAAGCTTTAATGTGTTGGCTGAGATGGCTTTGAGATGGAATATCATCAGAACTAACTAACAATACAGTATGGCCAGTACTTTGTAAAGCGAGCAAAATGTTGCAAATAACAGATATGATATTGCTCTATATCTGCCATGGCAACTGCAGATGCTCTGATTAACTTCTCATTGCAGGTATAACAGATAACCACAAGTACTTTGGTACACTTACTTTTTATTGAAAACCACTTTCTTTAGTTCAATTCTCATTGATAGACCACAACTTGATTAATGTTAACAATATAGTGAGAATTTAATAAACTAATATATCAACACAATAGTTTCCATTTGCTTCCGAAGATACTGGTTATTAATTCATTTTTTAAGTTAATTTCTTCAAAGATAAAATTTTGTTTTCAAAATTAAGATAAAAATTAGTACTATAAGAGTTGTAACATAACAATATTGCTTAACTTTTGAAAAAACAATTGAATCAGAATAATTTAAAAGTTTTATAAAAAAAAGGGGACAAAATCAAAATCATGTTAAAGGCTCCTTTTAGGATAAGTGCTAAATATTTGACCAATTATAAATTTATTTTATAATCTTCAATGATAATGAAAATCTTAAAATATGTTAAAGCCTAAAGGTGATCGTGCCATGTTGGTCAAAGTTAGTGGTTAACTCTACTGGCATAATAACTAGCAAAAACTTGAATTTTAAAGCAAATTTAGATAAGGCGAATTTTGGTTTAAAATATGTAAAGAATACCTTGGCCTTGCGATTTGCTAGTAGAGATCAATGGCTTGGAGATCATGAGCTTATTCCGATGTTGATGATGATGATGATGATTGATGTGGATCATGCATCCATCCCGTATGGTGCAAGAGTATCAGTGGGGACTAACGGCAGAGTAAATAACGGAAAGCAAAAGGGGAGGGGGGAGGGGGGAGGGGAGAAAGAGTAAAAGCACGACACACCACACCACAGCAGAGGGGAGAACCCGGGCAACCCCGTGCGAACTCCCCTCAAAACACCAAAAAATGGAATTTTTTATTAAGTTCGGGTGACCTGCCATGCAAGCGCACCTGTCATGGCAAAGGTCGGGGATGACAAAGATAGATCAGGACTCAGCCCCCTTCCATAAATAAATAGTAAGACTTTTTGCCCTGACATCTTACACATCCTTTCAAAACAAAGCTCCCTTCAGCCCACATCGCTATTTCCCAACATCATTCTTACCACGAACCTCGACCGACACTCTTCCCTATTTAGATATAATCTTTCTCCATCTCTGGAAAATTACAAGAATAAACATAAACAAAAGAATCCAGCAAGATTACAAAAATAGAACGTAAACAAAGGAATCCATGAGGAATCAGAAGACATAAAAAGAAAAACATACTCCGAAAGATAGAACATCATACCAATCTTTGACTGCATGAGGCCTTTAAGCCTCTGCAAACCGGAGAACTTTAGATCTTAGATCCGATTACGTTAATCCGCTCATCGTACAAAACCTTATATCAAAAGAAGATCAAGGAGCACCCAACCGGTACAGAAGACAGAATTCTTGGAAGAAATATCATCATGGAGAATAAATCTGATCTGCAAAAAGAAAGAAATCAAACGGCAAAGAGGAAAATAAGTGGGAATGGTTAGAATGAAACCTACCTCTCCACAAAGCCTTAATATATAGGGGGCGCTTTGAGGAATGGACGGTCAAAATAAAAGAGTGCTTGGCAAGAGCAATGGAGAAGATGCGTCCACGTGTACTAAGTCGGCATCTTTTATAGAGGAAATTATGCTGCCGAAGGAAAGGGGGAAAAGAATTGCAGGAAACGTCCAATAGAGGAGCACCACGTGAGGCATATGAGGTGGCTACAGGTCAATGTCTGTGAAATTGCGTTGTGAATACGCAAGTTGGGTTGTTCGGATCTGACCTTATCAAAAAGGACTTTAGAAGTCTAGAGCCCTCGTGGACCTTTCCTTCGGAAACACAGCCGTGTTGAGTATTATTAGGTTTCTATGGAAATATAACTTTCAAATTAATTGAATTTGATTAATTTTATATAATATTTTAAAAAAAGTGATTTATTTTATTATTTGAATCAATTTTTTTATCAAAAATTATTAAGATATTTATATAACTTGTTTAGTTAGAGTTTCTATATAATTCTATTATCTAGTTCAATTATAATTTTTAATTAGAGTCTGAGTAACAATATTATATAATAACTCTAACTAAATATTACATATAATTATCAAATATATACAACTCAATCATAATAAAAAATTAATAATCAATAATTTTTTTAAATATGATATATTATTAGTAATTTCACATACATATATTTAAACTAAATACATTTGGATTTTATGTATAAACATTATTAATAATTTAACTAAAAGTCTTTTAAATATACTTTTTATATATAATATTTATTAAAACTAATCAAATCGGTATGGAACGGATTAATTTTTGTTTTAAGATAAAGTTAAGCCGATATTGATTAATTTTTATTGAAATTTTAATTAATTTAATTTTTAAAAATTTTAAAATTAAATAGACGTCAAATTAAAAATTCACCTCTAATTTTTAATTGTGTCTATCTTAGTATCGATTTGTTTAGTTAACAAAATTAATTTTTTCAAATAATTATTCTCACAGTGAATTATTTTTATTTTAAAATGTAAAATAAATTAATTTTTGAAGGAAGAAAAAAAATTTCATTTAAGTTTAACCTTTATTTTATTTTAGCTACCTAAATATAGTAAACAGTAGGTAATTTTAGAACTTAGGTTCCCGTATGAAAACAGTTCCTCATATGTAATTGATGAAAAGAGAGAAGACCCATCTTTGTACTGTAAACCTTCACAATTATATTTGATAATGTAGAATCTTCTAGTTGATCATCTGATATCAACACAAAACAAATAGTGGCACCGTATTTCGAATTTATATTATAGTTCAAAGGATGAAATAGGAAAGACAACAAGGAGAAAAAACTATATCATTTTAAATTTTATAATAAATTAAAAATATCTTTAAAATAAATTAATTAATTTTGAATTGAAGTATTTTAATAATTTCTTTTTCATAAAAGGTATGGAGTGAGTGTCAATTGACAGGAGAAAAATTCAAAAAATATATTTAAAAAATTAAAATTTTAAGCAAAAAAAATAATTAAAACTACAAAAACGATCCGATCAACGTTAAACCAATCTAAACCACTACTGACCTTGGCCCATGGACATTTTAAAAAGCCCGTCATGATTTTTTTTTTATTATTTTTTTGGCGAATGGAAATAGGGAGTTTGCTTCTCAACTGATATAAGAAATTATCAGTATCCAAATGGTTCAAAATTTAGCCCATTAAATAATTAAAACCTATATGCCACATCAAGGCTTATAATAAGCGAGCCAGGGTGTCCCAGGGACCAGCAATTCACATTAACAAATATAGTGAAAGAAAAAAGAAAGCTTCAGTAGCTTTCATAGCGCGGACAGATTAGTCCAAAATAGAAAAATTCCAAAGCAAAATGTATCTCATAAACATCAAATCTCTGATCTTCCAAGTTAACTCGATGCCTGGGTTTGGTGCCTGGCTTTCTCCTTCTCTTTCACTTCACTCCCCTGTGTCTTGTCATAAGCTTCATGCACAAAGCAAACGCAGAGCAATTAAAGTAAGTAGAATTTTTCTACAACTTTGATGATTAGTGAATTTACTTACAGACAGCCTTCAACTTACCTGAATGATTTTCATGAATCTCCTTGTCCATTTCTATTTTAAAGTTACTCTGATTCCCTCCATAAGTCCCTCCAAATCCTTCTTCATCCGACCTCGTGGCATACCCCTCTCCAAATGAATGAGACAACACATCTCTTAACAAACAGAATTCGACATGAACAATTCAGACAACAGAAAAGGGAGAAGTGTAGTAAAGCAATTTTCAATAGTGTTCATGTTACTAACCCAGTTTTTTCGTTAGGATTTTTTTCTGTTTGGTCCATGCTTTGTGGATTTCCTGAACCCTTAGAATAACTTGTAACAGGCCTGCAGCTGATCACTGACCTTTTAAGATATGAGGAGGAGAAAATTGCTGGTGGCTGAGCTCGAACTGATCGAATTGCCCGATTCATTTTCGTTTTCTTTCCAGTTGTGAAGAGACTAATATATATACATCAAAAGGAAGTGATTTTAGCCAAAAAATACATGCCATTAAGGGCATAATGACAGAAATTAAGGCCGGTTCTAAAGTTCTGATCCAGACCTTACTACAAAGAAAATACCAGAAACCTTCTGTCACAGTACGACACGTGGAAATGTTCATGGAGACGTGTCGAGTTCGTATATAGCTTCTGGTTACGTGGGGCTTTCAGCTTTTTGTGCCGGTGAGTCTCCCCCAAATGGCACTTCCGCAGGCTTAGCTTGGTTTGTGGATAACGAGCCTGGAGCTATTCTAATGGTGGCGAATCACATGCTTAGGAACAACCACAGGTTGCCGCAGTCGACTAGCCTTTTAAGATATCGACGCAGACTCAACGTTCGTGACAATGTCCGAGGAGATCAATTCCACTGTTCGGATGGCCAAGGCCCATGTTGCTTAGACGTTCCATCACCCCAGATTCTAACCTCATCCAGGCCCATAGATACGTCCATATATTATGACGAGGTGAGGTCCATCTTTATAGTATATACTTTTTAGGACTTATAAATGAGTAAAATTAAAGTTTGATAATAATGCACGGTCATTGATTTATACATTATCAATTAATTAAATGTTGATATTTTATTAATAAATAAACATTTATACACGAAAGAAGTAAAATTAAAATTTATATTTGATGCACAAATAATGTATAAAACGAAATATTACTATTTTGTTAATAACTTAATTTAAAAATTAAAACTTCTAAAAAATATTCATAATTTTAAAAATATTTAATTTGAAAGATTTTTGAATTTTTAATTTTACATGATATTTTGTAATTAAGTAATTGTATATAAATATTATACATGAACAATATATCAAATATAAACTTGTAAAATTAATTTAAATTGCAAACATGATAAAAGAAAAGAGTATAACGGAGAAGAAATGCCATACAACCTTCAATATCCATTGTAAATTGCTATTTGCACTCCAAGCTTTATTGTCATGTCCACATCCTAAAATCAAATGCTTCACGATAACTACTCCCTTGTTGAGTATATGGAAATGGGAGCTAGCAAATTTGGCTCAAATTCCAGATAATTAAAATTCTATTTTCGGATTCTTCAACTCAAAAATAAATAACATGGGGCAAATTCAAATCCTTATTCTTGCGCTGCTTGGGCTTTGTTCCAAACCATAAAACGAAGGCGAGAGATACGCTGCCGAGGAAAAAAAAAAAGGATGGCAGTGTCAGGATTAGTCTAGTCTAAGTCTAGAGCAGGAGAGAGAGAGAGAGAGAGAGAGAGAGGGGACACGTCACTTTAACGAATACAGAACAAAGTCTCCTGTCTCCAGATTGTGGGACCACTCGACCGTTGCTGCTATTGGCAGCTTGCTGATCTCATCACGCACCTTCGGTACCAACAACAAGAGCTAAGGTGAGTAGCGGGGAGGTGATACGGTCACCCAAATAGTACACGGGTACGTGCATGATGTCAGAGCTTTGGGCGCCTTCGGCCCCTGATTTGCCAGCATAATTCAGTCGTTTCGGGCCGCCTTCAGTGGATTTTAACTCCATTTCTCTGATGGACTGTCTCTTTTGTTTTTGTAGGTGGGGTTCTCGTCTTAATTCATTGAAGAAAATAAAAAGAAAAAAAAAATGAAACGGTGAAGAGAACGGTGTTAGGCCTTCGGAAAATTTCGATTCTCCCAAAGTAAATTGGAAGCAACAATCGCAGTGTTGGAAGATCAATGACTTTGATTTTCCATGGTCCATTGTTCAATATTAGAGTTTTGGCTGGGAGCAAATTCAGTCAAGTACCAAGCTAACGAAAGACTAGAGAACCATCCGACTACAAAATTGGACCCTTGCAGAAAAGAGAAAGAAGGGAGAAACCTCTCCTCTGCATAGGTGCAAATGGTTCACGTGTAAGCTGAAACCAGAACTTGACATGGATCTAGTTTTTGGTATCAGGTTTATCAATGGTGTAAGGCATCCATCCACCAGGACACAAAAATGCAGGCCAAATCTTGAATATATATGGTATTTACGCAGAAGATTGAGAGTCAATTTTCTTTGCAAATTTAGGGTGAAGCAAGTTCTTACAGGGAACATATCAGATGAGCTGTGTGATGGAAGAGCACTGACAAAGAGAGTTGAAAGAGGACTCATTCCAGAACGCTCAAAGGGTACTCTAGTTATATGGGGGGTTCAACGTCTCGACCCTCAACAAGCTTATGACTAGAGGTGACCCCATGCCGGTCTCAATCAGTGGACTAGAAACAACATCATGCAAAAACCCCATCACCTACCTTGTCCTGTTCTTGGCCCATTGGTTATCAGGGAGTTGGAAACAGGCAGCTTTCATCGCCCTGGTTCCATCTCAATTATATCAAAGGATGGGATATCATGTTCAAGCTACTCACTTGTGTCCCTCCCTTCGTTTTCCACTATTGGGTGGAAATTAGACAATCAAGATTTTCACAAAACTCTATAATCAAATAAGAAACCCGCAATCAGGGGATAAGATCTCATGTCCAATTCCTCCCACAGAGAGAGAGAAAGAGGGAGATTTAAGAGTTTGATTCAAGATGACAATGACAGCCATTAAATCTTATAACCAACAGGTGGAAAGGCCCGCCATAGATTGAGAAAAATAAGAATGGCAAGGGTGGCAACAACCACCGCATGCGAAATTCAAAGTCCTTTCCCAGCCGAATAACAAAGGAAAATGATGGGTATTGCAAGATGCAGCAGCCCAAAGATTGAGAGTTGATCGAGAGACAAGATAAAAAGATTACCTGCCATATAATTTACGCAAGTGCAGAGTTTCTATATAAAAGTCTTAATCAGACAACCCTGTTCCGTGAAATCATAAGTACTGTGTTGGTCCTCATCAAACACCAAATAAAGAAATTCCAGTTCAACCGAAGACTCAGTCTCAATCAGAACACCCAATTACAGTGCCTGTGAAAGAGAGTGACATTTTTAACTCTTTGTTCATGGTTTTTACTACACCCTGCAGGGTGCAAGGCCAGGTGAAAAATCTGATCACATTAGTAAATATAGACAGTCACAGGGTCTTTGATTCAGGGGGCAACCAGTGACCAGAACAAGACTTCAAGTTCAAAGAAAGAGCACGAGAAACTATAGTTTCCTAGTCATTAAATCAGTTTTCACCTTCTATTGCAATGGCACCGAGCTAAAGTCTACATTGACAATAACATGAAACTAGGAAAGGAAAAAGAAATAAACCATATCAAAAGGTTTCAAATTTATATACAGTGCAAAGTTACTAGACACCCTAAGGGAAAAGTTGTTCTCGAATTTCATTTTCCCCTATGTTACAATTTTTGTCATGCTGAAAGTTCCAAACCTGTTCATAAAAGAAAAAAAAACCCCAACAAAAACAGAACCCAGAACTAAAATAACCAAAAGATAAATCTAAGATCAAAATCAAAATGAAAAAAATTAATATAACCATGGAAATAACCCTATAAAGCTTCTCAATTGCCCCTTAAAATATTACCACTTTTCACTGAGCTGAGGCCCCAGAGTCTTCCCAGATCAAAATCTGTTCCATTCCACACTAGAGAAAAATTACCAGGTGGAAAATTTTACAACTGTGAACCCGAAAATCCCACAAATCATCAACGCCACGACGAAACAGTGAGTAGAGGCACCTCGTTCCAAGCTAAAGAGAGAAACCCAGGTTGGGATTCAATCAGTGAATACGAAGGGCTGTAATTGTAATTCCACAACAGAATTCCCGCTTGACTTATCGCGTAATGGCTAAGGGCTACCGTTTCAAAACCTGCACTCTCTATTAAATTCTTCCATTGTTCTTTATCTTCCATCCGTTCCCTCCGTTTTTCCGCTTCTTCCGGTCCAATAACCCCCGCGATTCTTCGACCAAGTAATAGTCTCTCAACTTGGATTCTTTCTGGTGAGTCTCGAGGCAAGTTCGGTTCCAACGATTCGAACACGGCTGAGTAATACCTTAATGCATTCTTAAACCGGGTCTCGAACCCGACTCGATTCAAACTCGCTTCGTACTCACCCAATGTCACAATTTTTGGGTTCAAAGATTTAGCCAACAGGAGAGCAGTTTCTACAGAGACCGGAGCTTCATCTAACAAATTGTACAATTGAAGCATGAAATTTACAGCCAATACCTCATCCTGGTCAAACCGGAAACTCAACTCGTTAAGCTCCTCAATTGGAGTTAGAATCGGTTCAAACTCAAAATTCAAATCCAGGAGCTTCGCGAAGTCACGGAGACGATTACCAGTAGCATAAAGAGAAGACGCTGGAGATTTTCCCAAAACCGGAGCCGGTATACCCGAGATTCGGATTTGGGTCGGTTTTCCAGCAGAGCGCGTAGCTAACGCTTGCAAAAGAGCAGCCCATTGAACTCCTTGAACAATTCCAAAGTCCACTATGTGAATCTTACTTGCTCTCTCCGTTGCTTCGAGAATCGCTTGATTTGCCGTTAAATGAGCAAACTTTGAGTAGGGACACGCGTCGTTTAAAGCCTTGTAAGAGAGAGTGAACTCCTCCGACGTCGTATCGAGAATAGTCAATCTTTTCTCAGCTTGACGTGAGACTCTGCTATAGAGAGCTTCGGTGAAGTAAAAAGCTACTCTTTCAGTTGGATCTCCGCATTCTGATACTGATTCCCTGAGTCGAATCAGTGACTTAATCGCGCGTTCAGGCTCCGACTCAGCTAGTCTGGCACAGTCGAGTAAAGCTTTTAAAAGCGGGGGAGCTGACTCGGCCTCGGGAGAAGCAGATGAGACGCCTACGACGTCGTTTATGGATGGCGTTTGGCTCGGAGGAGTGCTTATTTTGGTTTCTTTAACGGTCACTTGAGGAGGAGGTGGAGGGGATGGGGCCCACGTAGGTAATTGAGGCTGAGCTTGAAGAGAGTTAGGGTTTTTCTGTGCTTCTGTTGAGAAAATCACTCGGTTCAGATCAGACGGCGGAGAGCACGTCACGCTGAGACGATTCGGGCAAGCAGTAAAGGGATCGGCACCGTAGAGACCAAAATCGCCATTGTTCTGCCACGCCTCACAACCAGACGGCAGATTCGAACTATCCGTTGAATCCCCACTGTTCATTAAGCTATCCATCCACTCGTCCGAGTCAAACTCACCACCCGCACCACTACAAAAATCCGGGAACCGAAACCCACTGGATTGATGCTCGATGTTTGGAAACTGAAACCCTTCTCCAGTATCTCCCTGAAACGGGTCGGCAAAACCAGGTCCTGAAAGCCCGTACCCGAGATTGGGGGCGTTGGAAACGGCATGGTGCGTATTGGGCCAAGGGTTTATAGAAAAGGTATTGAGACCAAGGAGCTGTTGCTGCTGATGGTGGTGTTGCTGCTGTTGTTGCTCTTGCTGTTGCTTTTGCTTTATAACTTGTTGAGCGATTGCCATTAGATTTCCACTATCCGCGCACATATATGCCATCCTCCGGCCAAACTTTGCCGGAAATTTTCGTAATCTGTACTCACATTACCCACAAAAAAATTATAAAAAATCAGCAAAAGAGTGAGTGTTTTTAAGCATAAAAGAGGAGGAGAGAGAAGAGTAAGAGGGTACGTACAAGACTGTAGGCCCGAGAGTAACTGGATCAGAAGCTCTACAAACTTGGATTTAGCTTAAGCTAAGAAGAGAAAGAGAGAGAGAGTGAGAGAGACTGGAGAAGTGTAGCTTTAAAGAACGAAAGCTAGTCGCAGAAGCAGGACGAGAGCTGAATAAAGTCCCCCAATTGAAAAGTGGGTCCTTATAGCTATTATAAAAAAAAGGTAGGTCCCGCCTTTTTTTAAGAAAATCAAATGAAATTGAAAAAAAAAAGAGAAAAATGACGTGGAAATATCGAAAGACATGAGAGGATGGAAATCCCGTATACCCTACTGTGAGCGGCTACTATGCTGTTCCTACAAATCTACAAATTTCCAGCAGCATCTCTCTTGTTTTTCTTTGTTTTTTCTTCCTCTCTGAGTCCCAGTTGCTGTGCACATGACGTGGCGCCCATACGACGTGTGGGACCCACTCTTTAATTTTCTATCTACCGAAATGACAACACCGGGAGGGGTGTCATTAGCGTCCACGTGTACCCACCTCCCCTTTCATTTCAATCTCTCCCGCTCTGTTCGGGGACCCCTTCGGTATTGGGGGCTGCGGGGCCCACCCCTTCGTCACGACACATCGATATTTTTTATACGGCGCGTCGGTGTCGCCGTCTCATTGACGTCATCAAACCCCCTCCATTCACCTCCTGTGATCGTCTTGGGAAGGTCGCTCTAATCTTAACCGTCCGTTTTTTTTTTCTTCTTTCTAAAGATCTGGGCATCCGGTCTAGTCTGCTCTGCCCCCTCCCTCAGAGAGTGCAAAACGACGCCGTAATGCTCTCAAGGTCACGACACACAGTTGATCGCACTTCGTCAAACGTTAGGTTCCTCTATTCTCTTCTTTTCTTTTCTTTTTTTAATTTTCATTTTTCACCTTTTTTTGTCTTTTGTTGTCAACAGGTTAAAAAAAAGGGTTAGCGATCAAAAGGTGAAAAAAATTTGGGCGTCAATGGGGGTGGGGGGGTCAAAGGACTTTGCCCATTACGGTCCGTTCTTTTTGGGCGGTTGAGGGACCCACCGGGGGACGAGATGGGACCAAGGTGCCAAGGACCATGAAGAAGAACAAAAAACAAAAGCGGTAAAGTGGGGTCCAGAAGGGGGTGGGGGTGGGGAACGCAACGGGTAATCCTCGACCAACCGAAATGCAACAACTAAGAACGAAAAAAAACAAAACCCAAAGAAAAGCAACGGTGCAGCAAATTTTGACGGGGGGTGGGCAACGTTGTTTCTTTGATGGGGCTTGGTTGAAAGCAACTAGACACGTTGCCGTTGGCATGGCTGGGAAAGATGTTGCCTCCACAACAAAGCCCATGGGTCAACTGCTCAACGTCTACATTCACTGCTTTCTAATTACTGCCTTCTGTTTTTTTCCCTCTCCCCTAAACCCTTGGATTCGAATTTAATTTTATTAAATATTTTTAATATTACAACTCGAATTAATTTGCTAAATTAACTTACTTCAATCCGATCAATTATGTTTTTTTTCGAGTGAATATTGGAGGAGATCACTTGGAATTTAACGAAACGAAATGAGAAATTGAGTTAAAATAATCATAAAAGGCATTAATGGTTAAACTGGGGAATGAGACGAAAGGCTTAGATTTTAGATTCACTTCAATGACACGCTATTGATCTTCTATTTTGGCCACCTATTTATATCTTGCATTGGATAATTACTAAATATGAAAAAAGAAAGAAAGGAAAGCAAATTAGACAAAATTATGTCTTAATCAGCCGTCATTAGTTGGAAGATTTGACAAGGAATTCACAGCAGTCGGTTCCAAAATGGCCCACTCTAATTACCACCTTATCTAAACTTTCTTTCTTTTTCCCTTTCCGCACTCTCTTTACCATCACAATGGTTCTCAAAAATTTTCAGCTTTCCAATCATGTTCCCATCTCAATTCCGAGACTGCTACTCTCCCGCTCTTCCTATCTGAGGCTGCTATAGCTCAATCTTTTTAACTTCAATTCGATCCCCAGCAACGATTTTGACCATAATGAGCAAATAGGCCACTTTTAGTTTCCGTTTTTAACTGCTGAAATCCTAAAGCTTTCTTTCAAGCTTCTGGTTCTAAATGATCCAATTTCTATTTGATTTGAAAGCTTTGATCATCAACTGTTCAGTACTAATATATTTTGGGTTCAAATCATTGTGATCTTGTCTCGTCGGTCCATTGGGATTTCGGGACTGTTCTTCAATTCTTATAGGATAAATCCAATTTGACATAGGATTGAAATGCAACTAGGTTTTCAGACCAAATTATAAGAATTTGGTTAGCCTTTTTTCTTTTTTTTTTCTTTTACTGTGAAGGAAGCACCCTGATTTTAATATAAAAAAACCCAAATTGAAGAATTTTGAAATAAGTCATGTACACGAGCATTTATTCTCTTTTAAAATAAAGAGTATCGCTTTTTATATTTCTTTTGGATAGGGTATTTTGTGTATAATTATAATCATAATTAAATTAATACAAAAGTAAAACGTCAATATTAATAGATAAATTCATTAAAAGAAGAAAAGAAAATTATCATTTGATTGAGATATTAGAATAGGAAATTTTCTTGTAATGGAGAAATATTTAAGTTTTTTTTATTTTCATTTCAAAAGCATAAATTCTAAGCTCCAAATATCCAATCTATTTTCCCCTTATTATCTTCATTTTCTTCCTTATTAATGGGCCTTTTATATTAGAGAAATTAATTAACATACTGTTCTCCTTTAGTACTATTTATTAAATACAATAACATTTAATAAAAAAAAGACCAAACCAATTAGCAAACATGAAATTTGTATATCATTTTTTGTGAGATTGTTAGGCACAACTTATCTTAAATCAGAAACCATTCACATTTAATCATTTTCATCCACAAACAGTCTAATTAAATAATAATAACAATAATAAATCGTCAAAATCAAAATATAAAAACGAACTAAAACAATTCAAAGTTATATATATATATATATATTACATATATATAAAAATTATTGTTCCTTGACAGTGTTTTTGTCATTTTCTATGATTTTTCCCGATCTCATTCTCATCATAAATTGATAGAGCATGATGGGCTTGACCACATTCTTCCACCATTATGACATTTAATTTTATTTATTCATAATTTATAATAATAATTTAATTATGTGAGCACGATCTCTTCAATCTTTTTTATTTTGTCCCATTAGCAATGGCAACTTAATCTTTTTTTAAATTGGACCACATCGTCTAAAAAAAAAAAAAAATCCATGTCACAGTCATTACTATTAATTTTTAGGAAAACACTCGGACTTGATAATTGTCACTCCATGATGTTGCAAACCTTTGCTTTCATGTGCATATCCAAACGAATTTTGAATGGGTTTTTAGAGTAATTTAAAGTAATTAAGCAGTAATAAGTCTTTTTTTTTTGGGGGGGGGGGGGGGGGGGGGGGTGGGAGGGGGTGGGTGGGTGTAATTATTAACAAATACTAAAGAACAAGATGCAAGATATAACAATCATGGATTTGGAATAACAAGAGGAACAATGTGTGGAAAAAGACTATAGATTAGTGTAAGTTTGAGTGAGAAATTAGTAATGAGGACATGATTTAATAATAATGAAACTCGATGGTATAATCAAATTTTGATTAATCGGAATTCTCTTTATCATTTCACTTTTTAATTAAAAAAACAAGTGGTGTAATTATTTCAATAAAAGTTTAGGGTTTAAGATTTAGAGTTTAGAAATATATTTTTTATTATTTTATTTTAATATATTCAAATTTGATTTCTTTTAAAAATTGTTATTATTTTTATTTTTTAAATATTCATAATTCATATAAAAAATAATAAAATATGATTTATCCATCCTAACACTTTATTTCGAATTCATGCAAAATTAGGAAAAATATAAATATTTTTTTATTAAATTTTAAGTATGTAATGGTATATAATGCTTTTATCATTTCTTAAATTTCTTACGGTATGATTTTGAATCCTCAACATTAATATAAAAAATTAAAAAAAAAATAACGTATCAACTGTTGAATACTTTAATCCAAGTTCATGCAATTCAGAGAGAAAATATAAATGTTTGTTTATTAAATTTTAAGTTCGGAAAGGGGAAGTAATATTTTTATCATTTCTTCAAATTTTTTTCTCTTATTGTTAAGACTTAGATTCGAAATTTGCAAGTTGAAAATGTGAAATCATGGATTTTTGTTCTTTTTCTTTTGGCTAAAACTGTTTCAGATCTTCACCCACACATATTATTTCTAAACCCTCAAAACAAATAAAAACAAAAAAGAAAAAAAGAGAAAATCTACAAAATTTTAATGTATCCAGGTTGAACTTATATCCATTCTAGGATGCTTGTATCTGACTCGATCCGATCTAGCTTATTATTTTAATCTTTTTCTCTATGTATTTTTCTGGAATATGTCCCTAGGAGGTGTTGTAGCCTTAGCCCCTTAATAATCACACTAAATTAAAAACAAATGATTATAAAATAGAAAAAGCAGGATGATAAAAAGTGAAGCCCCGAACGTTTCTTAGTAAACCATGACGAAGTAGGATCTTTCAGTCAAACTAGAAATGGAGTGGGTTGTTGATCACCCAAAGACTGCTTTTTTTGGTGCAAGTGTTTTTCACCAGCATCGATAGGCTACTACTACCAAGCAGTGACAACAGGCAGTGGCCTGTGACTTGGTGAAAACAACTTGGAAAGACGTTTTTAATGCTTCTTTGTAGTGGGAGACACTGTACTTTTGACAAAATGGGATAGGATACTCATTGGGGTTTTTTTTTTTTGCCCTTTTTCTCTTGAAAGTGTATTTATCCTTTGATTTTTATATATATTGTCTATACAAAAATCTGCTCTTTTAGTCAATTGTTATAATGATTACAATTTTTGAGAACAACCCCCTTGGGATTGGATGATTTTCTGGGCTTGTCCCCCCCCTGATAGTGATGCTTGCGCAAGAAAAATAACATAATGAACAACTTAACGACTGGTTTGAAAGACTTTTACTATGGATTGGCTGCCCCACACTTATTTGAATAATTTTTATTGAGGAAAGAGTAGGTGTAGCTAAGCAGGTTATGTCCTGTGAATGTATGATCTTTAAATCAAATGATCAAATGATCAAATGAAATGAAATACAGGGAACTGAAGTCGTGGCAATAAAAGGAGAAGCTTATTTCCTTTTGGGCTGTTTTGGTTCAAACGAGAAAAAAGATCATGTATCGAGCCACGTGCTGAACAAGGCTGTAAATCCATGTTTTTCTGTTCAACTTGTGGATCTTGAATGGGCTCGTACGGCCTATGATGTGGCTCATAGAACCCATAAACCAAATAACACAAGTTTCTATGAACTTTGAAGCCTAATTTGATGCCATGATTCGGGGTGGGGGGAAGGTGAAGCCAGGCTAAAAGAAGAGGTCGGGGGAAGGTAAGTTAGGTAGTGGTTCAAGTCTTGCAACACTATTATCAGGAGTTAAACTTGGACATGGATCTGGTCCTCTTTTCCTTTTGGTTAAACAAATTCTTTGTCGTTCTTACCGTTCCCAAAAGAAATCCATCCATTCTACACTTTCCGAGAAAAGAGAAGAGAAAGTCAAACTCTACATCTCTTACCTTCCCATTTGGAGAAACTTTTTCACAGGGAGTCTATTCGGAGGAATACATTATCCCCACAAAAACATAATTAAATCGAGAATTTAGCGGAAAATTAGTCCTAGTCAGGGCAAACATTGAATTAATTTACGTAGATTGAGTTATTCTAATTAATTATGTGGTAATTTGAGAGCCTAGCGACACAAGCACAACGGATTTTGAGCAACAGAAATAGCTGATTTTCAACTTCACATGTTAGTGTTAATGTCTAAAGGACAAGGAGTCACTCGTATAAAGGCTTCTCAAATCAAGCGACAGATAACCTTATTGCTGACCAAGGGAAATACAAAATTCGGACTAAGATTTAAACTTGTTGGTGCTTTCAATCACAAAAGTTCAATGATTGATGAATGGCACAAATATTGCCCAAAGCGCTGTACGTACAAATACTTTATTGCATTCTTTATCTCCATAACTTATACCGGACTGAGTTGTTGCATACCTCGTAAATCATTTGCATAAAGCACATGATATGCCTTCTCCAATTAATACACACGGGCTTTAGGTGGGAATGACTCAATCTCATCATCTAATGTGTTCATGTGAACTGGCCGGTAATCCAGTCGAACCTTCTCATTCTCCCAATAGCTGCAAATCAAAGTAGAATTTGTGAACAAATGAACAACTTGACGTGTTCCCAACTAGGTTTTAGACCAAAATAATGTGGCAATTTAGTGATTTGCATCCAAAATCTACTAAATTACTAATGACACTCAATAGATGATTATCCCTAGCAATAATAAACATTCTCGGATTCACTCTGCCAATACCAATAACGAAAAAGTGGATTTTATCAGATTCAGGGCATTAACTCACGTTACCAATCAGACAATGAACAGAAATACCATGGAGAACCCCTAAACTTTATGCTCTTTCCTGCAAGAAACATTCTACACTTAAATGTCTCACCCATGATATATTTTTCTTATAAGTGGCTCTAACGGTCATATTATATATAAAATTCAATAACCTAAAGCCCAAACATTATAAAATTATACATCTGGATTAAGATTGGTTCCTTATTAACAGAAACATGTCCTTGATACAAATACACCTGTCTCTATCAATTTTAAACTCCCCCCACCACGACATAAGCCCATATACATAATCACAATGTGTTCTTTCAAGTAAGGGAAAGAGATCTTACCCCAGTGTGTGTTTCATCCAGTTTTCATCTTCTCTTTTCTGCAAAATAAAAGCAAATTCACTTTGTTAACTGTAGCTCGGCAAAAAGGACATAATAAAACTGAAAAAAAAAAAAAAAAGAAAAACACTAACCGTAAAATCTTCACGGGCATGTGCACCTCTGCTCTCTTTCCTAGCTTCAGCAGAATGCATAGTGATGCAGGCATTTATCAAAAGATTTTCCAGCTCAATAGTCTCTATCAAATCAGAGTTCCTGCAAAACAGTTTAAAAATGAAGCTACAAAACAATCAACTACAACAATGATTTGATCATCAACATCCTAGTCCTCCAATCTTACCATATTAGACTTCGATCCTTCAACTTAACATCATGGAAACTTTCCCATGCCTCATCAATTAACCGACAACCTACAAATATACAAAGAAGTAAATAGGTTTTCCCGAGTAGTAACTAAAAGTAAAAAATATTTATCAGATTCAGCAAGTAGAATCTCATGAACAACATTAAGATCACTAATCACTCTATTTCCCTGAAAAAAAGAGGAACAAAAGAAAGGCTGAATGGAGAGAGGAAAACACATGATGCAAAAATCAAAGGGACAAAACTAAAACATTGATGATGAAGAAACATCACACCTTCTTCTAATGTTTCCTGCATGCGGAAAACAGCGGCATTGTTTTGCATTACTCGTTGCATATTCAATCGAATTTTTGAAGTTGGAAGAGAACCATTTGAGTTTCTTATTTTGTCCAGCCAAGCAATTGTTTTCTCACCGGCATCGTTTTCCAAAGGTTTCTGCTTCTCCCCTGAAAAATAACTTGTATATGAAATAACATTGAGCCATAAACGGCATAGTTACTCATCTACAAAAAATAAAATACAACATGCCTGGGCTATGGATCTCTGCAACTCTATTTGCACAAGCCCGACCAAAGACAACAATATCAAGAAGGGAGTTTGCACCCAACCGATTGGCACCATGAACAGATGCACAGGCTGCCTCTCCAGCAGCCATTAGTCCAGGAACCACAGAATCTGGATTGCTGCCTCTGACAGTAACAACCTGAGAAAGGAAAAAACACACTGATTAAATAAGGTGAGAGTTAAATTAACAAAATTAAATGCATGGTGAAATTAAAACCACAAATAGTTGAATATCAGACGTAATTATTTGAAGAAACTAATTATTGCAAAATGGTCTTCATTCTCAGATAATATTGCACATCTTTCAGTTTTAAAATATGTATATCAGTTATATAATCATATAGATAGATATCAACATATATTTGTTCTATGTATCTCTAAATGCATTAATATCAGAATTAAATTCCAGTAAACCTCCACAATTATACATTCTTTACTATCAGAAATATTTGTTCTAAACATCCACATGTAAATGCATTAATGCATGTGAATATCACACCTCTCCATGGTGATTTGTGGGAATTCCACCCATATTATAATGTACAGTAGGCAAGACAGGGATGGGCTCCTTTGTAACATCCACACCAGCAAAAATGGCAGCCGTCTCAGAGATACCTGGAAGCCTCTCCTTGAGCACCTCTGGGGGTAAGTGGTTCAAGTGGAGATAGATATGATCCTTCAAAGGTCCTATTAAATATAAATATCACAGTTAAAGACTCCAAGTCCAGAGAAGATTCATATTATTTTGCATGTAACTGTTAATTGTCTGCATCACACAACACCAGAGATAAACAAATCTTTGTTGTGGCATTGGCACCTACAAATATTAGTCTTCTCAAAAAAAAAAAAAAAAAAACAATGATATCAAAAACTTCAAAGAACTGAGACTAAGGATCACGTAAAAAGAAACCAGTTATCTACTCTAAACCACAAGCACCATATTGCAATACCTAACTGCACATCTTGCAAACCCATATACACTCCTTAAGCAAGAAAAACACAGATGACAGTGCATGTAGTACAATGGAAATGTCAGCAATGAGGAGATAAGCATACCTACACCACGACCTTCCCTGATTTCCATGGTCATAGATCTTGAAACAACATCCCTTGAAGCAAGATCCTTGGCTGTAGGGGCATACCGTTCCATAAAGCGTTCACCTTCACTATTTCTAAGAATACCACCTTCACCACGAGACCCTACAAATTGCAGATGAAAATTAGAATATGAACCTTCTCAACTTCAACTAAAGAAGAGGGTGCGATTTAAAATTAAATTCAAAAATAGAAAAACAGAAAGGTATAATAAATTTCTATATCATACAAATATCAACCCAAGACAATGCTCTTCATAAGAAGTTGATAAGCACAAACCTTCAGTGATGAGGCACCCAGCCCCATAGATTCCCGTTGGGTGAAATTGCACAAACTCCAAATCCTGTAAGAAGGATACATCAAGAGGGGGACAAACAGAGACAGAGATAGAAGAAAAAAAAGCAGCTCCAGGAAACAAATTTAAAGGATAGAAAGAAACACAAGAAACCTGGAGGGGAAGCCCAGCACGTGCAACCATAGCATTGCCATCACCAGTGCATGTGTGAGCTGAGGTTGCAGAAAAGTAGGCTCTACCATATCCCTGAAAGAAACAGACAACAAAGGTGAAGGCCCTTTATTCATTTCGAATAAAAATAAATAAGAATAAATACAATACCCCAGTAGCCAGAATTGTCGAAACAGCACGGAATCTATGTAGCGTTCCATCCTCCATGTTCAAAGCTATCACTCCCTGGCAGCTCCCTGCACATAAGGCATCAACAATCAACAAAACTTATTAACATTACACAACAAAATGAATGAAAAAAAAAACTTTGTTTTGTCAAAGGTCCAAAGGTATAAAAAGTGAGGTGACATGTTCATCAAAATAAGAAAACAGGTAAAGCTCAAAAGTATGGACAGCTAAACATAACAAGGGATGATAAATATGCCAGGCCTAAGGTAACCAACACAAACAAAAGAAATCTGAAATACAATTAATGGAGAAAACCTTAAGTTCCCTGAAATAGCCTACCATCACTATTCATCAACAGATCCAAAGCAAAATATTCCACAAAGAATTGGGTATTATGTTTCATAGCTTGGCCATAGAGAGTGTGCAATAGAGCATGCCCAGTTCTATCAGCAGCACATGCACAACGATAAGCCTGTCCACCTGGTCAAGATTGAAAAATTGCACAGTCAAGATCAGAATTCTACCCACTAATCATCTGAGCCCATTATCAACTTTGTGTACTCATACCTTTTCCAAAGTCAAGGCTTTGACCACCAAACGCACGCTGATAAATTTTCCCATCTTCTGTTCGAGAAAAAGGCAACCCATAATTCTCAAGTTCAATAACAGCTTTTGGTGCCTCCCTGCACATATATTGAATAGCATCCTGATCACCTACAATAATACACCCTCTTCAGTTAAAACAGAAAACAAAGGGAAAAAGATTGTTAGAAAGGTAGTTAACTACTGCACTATAGAGGTGCAAGTGGAAAAGGTATTTTGATATTGCAATACAGAAGTGTAAATGTATGTGCACAGCATGACTCTTATGCCATTAGCATGAATCATATTGCTTTGTTACATATGATTATCTGATATTAGTAGTTTGATCAGAGTTTCAAGGAAAAAACAAAAGGTCAACATATGTGGTAGCCACTTCAACAAATTCAGGGAGATAACAATAAACTACTTCAGGCAAGACAACAGTGCGCTTGAGGTAAACATATTCCTTTACTTAAAAGTAGGAAGCTGATTAATAAATAGACCTTTCTAATACAGCTGAATATCGAGTAGAAGCATATGCTTATATACTTCTCATATGTTAAGTACCTACAAAATCACAAAAGACACAAGCTCAATCAAGTCATGTACCTAACCAATCGCTTCCTTTAACTGTGTCATACATGTGCCATCGCCAGTCATCTTCAGTCATATTCCCCAAAGCAGCATTTATACCACCCTGAACAGAAATGTCAAGCCAGATATGAAGTCCACCTATCCATAGTCATAGTACACGTGTGCCTTGAATTATAGCAAGAACATCACTCATGATCATGAATTCCTGTATACCTGAGCCGCAACAGTATGTGAACGGGTTGGGAAAAGCTTGGTAATGCAAGCAGTATTGAATCCATGCTCCGAAAGACCTATGGCTGCTCTTAGACCCGCACCACCAGCACCAACCACCACCGCATCATACGTATGATCCACTATGGTATAAGGGGATCGTACCTGCAATAATCGCAAATGTTCAACACAGAATCCTATTTGTTCCATTTCTAATTACTATAATAATATATGTGAAACGTTACCAATCAGAAGAACACATAATACTTAACAAGCAATCGAATATATAATGCATTTTACATAATTTAGCTAAGTAAATAGGGGAAAAATCACGGTAACCTATCCAAGAAGAAAAAAGATATTAATTCTTAAGTTCGATATGTTTGTGTGCACAGTAAATTACCACAGTCAACTAAACGGAGCTAAGTTAAGATCATTTAAGAAAAACCTCAATAAATTTCTTAGATTATTTTCCTTGGCTGCATTTTCTCAGCAGCCAAACAATCCAACCAATAAAAAAATCATATAAATTAATAAAAAAAAAGACATATGAGGTAAAACCAATCAGAAAAAGAAAATCCAGAAATCGTGAACAAAAAGAAGAGGAAAAGATAAAAGCAAAACATCTCTTACTTTTCAAAATAGAAAATAAAAGTTTTCCATTTTCCGAAAAAGATTGGAAAAAGAAAGAACCGTACAGATTCGTTGTCGAGGAATTTGGAAATGTGAGATCTAAGAGAGTCGTACGAGACCGATCTCTTCGAGTATGGAACTCGAAGGCTACGAGAAACGCAGCGCCACATCTCCCACCACTTCACTAAGAATTTTGTTCGATAAGTTTTTCTTTCTTCTTTTCTGAGTTATGAGTGTGGCAGGCGTGTGGTTAATCTGTAATTATTTGCTGGGAATTGTTCTCGGATGAAACAGCTAAAAAGGAGGAGGCGTAGTGAGATACTAGAGGAATCGGTGACTGTAACTCGCTGTGCTGTTACGCTTGCCCTTGGGTTTTCGTGATAACTACCAAAATGCCATTCCCGTTGCTTTTAAATTTTTAATGCATTTTTCGATGAACATAAAAATAAAAAAAATCACGGAGCAGGTTTTATTAGATTTTGTCACTAATTATTTAGAATTTCTCGATAAAAACACATCATTTGTTAAAATTATTAAATCTCAATTAAATAATTAAAGTTTAATGTCCACAACAATGTTAATAATTAACTAATTTTTGTTCAAGGCATATCAACCTCTTTCAGTCTTTGGGCATTGCTCTTTGTTTTTACTTGGAGAATCCTTTCATTCCTCACTCATTAATGGAAGTTCTCTCTTGACTTAAAAAAAAAAATTAACTAATTTTACTTGATTTAGTGAAATATTTGAAATTTTTATTACAAAAATGTCAACTTCATCTCATAATATTATAAATTTTATTAACAAAATTAGAAAGATATATCGTGTATCTCATTATAATAAATTTTAAAAAAATTAAAAAATTTGATTTGATATAAAAAAATACATATAAAGACATTCGTATTTTGCTTGTAAAGTTTTAAAATATATTAAAAATAATAATTCATTGAATTAAATTTGAGTTGAATTTTGGTATGACCTTAAAAAATATAAAAGTTAAAACCTCCAAATAAGAAAAAAAAATTTATTTTTATTCTTCATTTTCTTTTCTTTTTTTTTGGAGGCTAAAGTTTTAGATTTTAATTTAAATAAAGAAAAGAAAAGAAGAAAAGTTGAACAATAAACAGGGGCGGTAAAAGCCGAGTTTTGTTGTTGCCTAGGTAAGGGAGAGGTCAACGGCGGAAGGCTGGTGTTTTAGCAACCTTAAACCAAGTTTAGGTGGGCTAATTAATAATGACCCAGGTGCCACCACGTCTGAGAAGCAGAGAGACATGCCACGGTTACCTCGTTCAATCCAATGATACGAGCTGCGGCGCATTCCTGCCACGATGGATTGTTTTTTGGGCTGGAGAGAGCAGCCACGTTGCCCCCATCCTCACCATTCATACAAAACAAATTCCATTATGATTTTGATTTCGTGTACCGCAATTAGTTTGGGAAAGTTAGTTGCAACTTTCCTTTTGCATGTATTTTATGGAAGTGAAGTCACAAGCTTACTGTTCATGTTCCCTTCAATCATAAAACCGAGGCCCTAGCCCGTTCAAGCCTAAAAGAAAGGGCTATTGGATCTTGAGAGGTCATTTCATCTCAGCCCAAAAGTCCTTTGACTGTACAAGGTTTGGATGAATCAAGAATTAAGAAGGCACCTCACGTCTTTTATCATTGGGCTTTTGGTCTTTCTTTTTCATCCAACATCCCTCAAATCAATTTCTCGAAAAAGCCCTCAAAAAGACTATAATACTAAAACCCGGGCTCGGGTCAAGCTCAGCCCGTGAATATTATAATATTAATAAATTTTTATATTTTATATTTAGTTTTAATTTTAAAATATATTTAAAATAGAAAAAACTATTAATACAAAAATATTTTTTACTCTTTCAAAAATAAAATAACTTAAACGTACCATTCAAACTTGAGCTTTTAAAACGTCATTTCGAGTTCACGCTTGAGGTAGGAGTACTTCTGCGCCTAACTGCACGTTCGGTTCGCGGAATAGACAGGAATAGAATAGAATAGGTATTCTGTGGGAATAGAATAAGGTGGGAATAGAAAAGAATAATTATCACTTTGTTTGGTTCAGTGAATGGAATAGAGCAGGAATGACTATTACTACTTAATGTAATGTTTGGTTGGTAGAAATAAGATTAGAATAAGAAAGGAATAAATGATAAAAAGATAAAAATACCCTTTATTATATATATAATTATTTATTTTTATTTTTTTTAAATATTGATAATTTATGATTTAATTAAAATATTAATAATTAATAATTTAAATATTATTATCTTAATATTATTTAATTATTAATATTTTAAATATTAATATTTTATTTATAATTTAATATTATTATGATTAAAATATTAATATTTTTTATTTATATTCATATTTATTAAAAATTTAATATATTAATAATTTAATAAATAAAACATTAATATTTTAATATTTTAATCATATTAAAATTAATAATGTTTAAATTATATATAAAATATTAATATTTTTTATTTATATTCATATTCATTAAAAATTTAATATATTAATAATTTAATAAATAAAACATTACTATTTTAATATTTTAATCATATTAAAATTAATAATGTTTAAATTATATATAAAATATTAATATTTTTATTTTTATTTATATTCATTAAAAATTTAATATATTAATAATCTAATAAATAAAACATTACTATTTTAATATTTTAATCATATTAAAATTAATAATATTTAAATTATATATAAAATATTAATATTTAAAACATAAATATTTTCATATTTATAAATAATTTTTTCTTTTTTTTTTACTTTTTTTCTTTTTTCTTACTTTTTTCTTTCTTCTTCATCAGAATCCGGTCGCCGGAAAGGCGACCGGTGTCATTGTACGCCGATCTGGGGCACCATGTGGCCGGATCTGGCCACTAGGACGCCAGATCGGCGTTTCCCGACGTTGGATCTAGCCATGGAATGCCAGATCCAACCGCGGGATCTGGCGGGGGAAACACCAGATCCGGTGCTTCCCGTGGCGAGATCTGGCCTTTGAGGCCAGATCTCGGTGGAATCTGGTCGGAAAGGTATTTTGTGGATCCTTTTCGACCATATTCGGTCATGAAAAAGGGAGGAAGAGGGAGGAAGGCCCGATGAAGCCATTCTTGAGAGACAGACGGAGGAGAGAGAAAACACGAAGAGAGAGAAACCACGAAGAGAGAGAAAATTTTTATTTTATATGGGCACACTTGTAATTTTCAAAAAGTGGTGAGGGTATTTTAGTCATTACATCTCATTTTGCTATTCCTTTAAGGCGCGGAATGGCTATTACTGGGGGAGAAGTCGATAATAGCTATTACCGCGTTTTCACTTGAGGGAAGGAATAGGAATTCCTCAGGAATTCCTATTCCTTATGCATTCCGCCAACCAAACGTGAAAATGACTATGCCATGGGAATAGACAGGGAATGACATAGCCATTCCGCCAACCAAACATGCGGTAAATTCTTCAACTTGTTCAACCTTTCAAGTCTAAGAAAAGAACCGGAAACGGATCAACTAGAGCACAAGTCCACTCAACTTAAGCAAGCTCATGACCAGAGCTCGTCAAGAGGTTGCAATTACAGGGCAAAGCTAAGGCAGCCACGATTCACTATTTAAAGACACAACTAACAAGGCTTATGGTGGGACAGGATGGACTTTTCAAGTCCCAATCGCAAGTCCATCTCTAGCCATTAAGCCAATGCGACATAACACAAACAAACGCACAGGATATCCATAAATGTTCGATTTTTGCAATTTCCATTGCCGGTCTGGGAAACAACACTGATATCTAAGCTCCTTATTTGTCTCTTCCCCGTCTCGTTCTATTACAATCATAATTGAATGGAGAAGATTGTTCTTTGCTGGCACACAAAGTCTCTTTATCTGTTTTGTTTCTTCCTTCAAGCACTACACTACATTGATTCAAGCCACCACCACACAAGCATCTTCTTGTTAAAATGAAGAAAAAGAATGGTGTATGCGACACAAATATGTTGAAGTAGGTCAATATTCATGCAGACAAAGCAAATATTAAATATAAAAATTTTGTTCCGCTCAAATTATTGTTTTTTCTTTATTCAACTTGATACGTTTAAAATTTTAATAAATATGAAAATAATTAGAATAAAAAATGTGTAAAAATAATGTAGTTAGATCATGAAAAGTGAAATCAACATGAAAAAATAAGGAAAAAAAGAATCAATATTCTATGCAGGACAAACAGTGTAATTAAAAGGTATTTGTTTGTTTGTAAATTACTTTTTTACAATTAATATAAGTTAAAATTTTTCGAAAGTCAAAAAAACTATACAAAGTCGAAAATTCCAAAAAACAACACTAATTGCAAATTTTTTGCCACGGGAAACAAAAAAAAAAAAGAGAAAAGAAAGGCAAAAATGCATGCCTTGTTACTTTCTCATTAATGGGTTTGGGCTGGTCCATCACTCAAAAATTAAAAAAGCCGCGTTAAGGCCTAATGCAAAAGGGCCTACTGTTGTTGAAAGGTGTCGAAGTTTTGAGGGACCGTACAATACATCATCGCTGTTATGAAAACCCCCGGAAATTGCCAAATTGTCCCCGTGTCGGCAATTTCAGCATCTCTCATCCCTCCCAACAGCCAAATATTATGGCAAGATCCTCTTCCTCCCATGCCTTTTTCTATTGTAAAAAAAAAAAAAAAAAAAAGCCTCCACCCAACGTAAACGTGCACCTTCCAACACCACTGCCTTATAACACTAATGCTGAGCTTGACACACGACACAAACAGAGACACATGAAATCATTGAGAAAAAGTATAAACATAAAACACAAAACGTATTGGAAAGTGAAAGGAAACCTAACCAGCAGGCCTAGAGAGGCCAGCGCTGAGGTGATGCTTTGCTCAGCACCCCCCCACCCCCTCCCTCCTCCTGTTTTACAAGGAAAAAAACAGGTATCAAGATATGGTACCATTTAATTTCTCCACGAGCTTTCCTGCTGCCCTTTCTTTCTATATATCATTCATTTTTATTTTCGGTTGTTGGCCTTTCTTTTATTGAATCGTGGGATACATTTGGATTTTTAGAATTAGCTAATTGGCGGAGTTGGTTGATGGTTTTTGGAAGGTTCTAATCAGGTTGCAAGCAATAGCATGTGCTTTGTTTATGTCCGTGCTCAGAGACAACATACGCTCCTTAATTATTTTATCATAAAGATTTGAGATTTCATTATGAATTAAACCTCGTTTTGTTTTTAGGGTGCTTGAGGAATTCACACCGGAATGTCTTACAAATGTAATGATGAGAGTAAACCCATGATCAAGAACATGGCCGACATTTTCTATGTTCAATCATGAAATCAATGGAGGCCCTTTGGTCCTGTGACTTCGATGGTCTTTCTGAACAAAGAGAAAAAGCATAGTTGCTTGCACTCTGCACCTTTGATTTTGGTTTATTTTTCTGCTTTGATGCTAATCATATTTTCACCTAACAAAATGCTTGCTGGCTAATATTCTGTCATATTATATATATGTACTATATTCGTTTAGATGAAAAACAAATTTAAATAAAAAATAGCATATGATAAGGGGTTATGTCATGTTAATTACAAAAGCTCCTTATCAAATCTTGCTAACTTTACTAGTAATAGATTTTTAAATTGCTCAAAACCTTGATGGAGACATAAATGGTTTGTTTCTATACCATTAAATAGCATTGTAGAAGTACTCAAAGATTAAAAATAGTTTGATAATGTATTAATTAATGTGTATTGCATGGAATGCTTATTATTGATATAGTTTTGGACTTTTCTAATGAGAATAATCTCCTCACTTCTCACAAATTTCACATGTTTTTAAAATTTAAATATTGTAATGCCATGCCTCTAAATTTTAATTTATAATTGTTGAAACATCACTTCAAATCAATTTAATTAGATTCTAAAATTTTTATTCATATTCCATTCTATACAAATTTAAAATTCGTTGGAAGAATTTAATCAATTTCTTTCATTCTAGATTTTCTTTCATTCTTGATGTACCAAGGAAAATGCAATGGTTTAGACTATATATATAAATTTTATTTATTTATTTAGAAGCAAAAAGAGAAAACGGAAAGACAAGGGAAAAGGATTGATGTGCAAAGTCGGAAAAAAAGGTCAGCCACTCGTGGCAAGGACACAGAATTATAAGAAGAGGGCCCGCAAATAATCAAAGATATGCATCGCATGGTGCCAACCAAAAACCGTTAGAACATTTTTTTCAAAACGGGGGAAGAGAAACGGCCAACGCGACACTGTCCCAAACGACAAAACATCCTGTCTATTAATTATTTTTGCATTTCATTTTTGTATCCCATGAACCTCAATCAAAGTATCTATTTTCTAGATGGTATATGAGAGAAGGGAGTAACGTAGACATAAAATAAAAGAAAGGATAAGTATTTTTAACTATTTTCATGTCAATAAATAAAATATATTTTAATTTTATATTGAATATCTATCTTAAAATTTAACAACAACAAAAAAAAAAAAAAATCAAACCAAGAGTAAACTTCCTCGACCTTAGATCTATTTATAATGCTAAAATAAAGAATTTGTATTTGTTGTGCTTCGTTCATCAAGTCAAACTTTAATATTTATAAAGTTATAAAAATTGTACAATTGGTTTCATTTCATTCTAAAATTCTTTATCTTTAGAGCTATTCAAAATTAGATTTAATAGAAATTCGAACGATAATTTCATTATATATATATATATACACACAAAATAAAAGAGAATTATAAGATATGAAATAATTAGGATACCTTCATTCACCATATATACTTTAAATTTTACCTCAAAATACAAATATTATTAACAAATAAGCAAACTGCAGGAAAAGAAAAACCATAACACATAAATTTCTCACAATTTTGTCATATATATATATATTTGAATGAATAATAATAATAATAAATCTCAAAATAAAAATTTAAAATATTGTGGATGAATATATAAATATAAGGCGGTCCTAAAATATATATATCTGTGTTACGTGCTTTGATTCTCTTTGTCTTTCCCCTTTTTCTTCATGTGATATCTATATATTTATATATATATAAACGTCAAACAACTAAAACCGTTGGAAAATACAAAAGCCACCATCGTCTCCCACGCACAGATCAATGCTAGTAGCTTTGGTGCAATGCCCGAGCGGCTGAGACTGCCAGCAAAGACCCACGTCTCTTCTTTAATTCATATCCGAAGTGCGGCGCTGGACTCTGATGGGTAAGCCTTTGGGGAAGTCGACAAAAGGGAAGGCAAAGGCTAGATCCACAGCAGCTAACTCCCATTGGTAGTTGAGGACCAAATGGTGGATGAAGACCGCCATTTCGAGTTTAGCCAGTTCTGATCCCGCGCATAGCCGTGGTCCACCCCCGAATGGCAAGAAGTAATTGCTGCTCGACGCGGTGGGCGTCGACGGGCACGAAGACGAAGGCAACGTCCCACGAGTAGTATTATTATTTTGCTGCATCAAAATGAATCAATCGGACGGGAGGTAATGATCAATAATCTAACACAAGCTGTTCAAGAAATAGTAGCAAGGGAAGATGCGTGCATGAATTAAGAGAACGAAAAGTGTCTTCTGATTTAACAAATGAAAATTGGATCAGAAACTTGTTTTATGACATGGATTTTGTACGTAGACAGGGACGAAGAAGCTTGAATTCAAGCTTGATGAAGCATGTGCAAGTAGGGTGTATGCCTCTCTAACTTGAATACATGTTAAATGAAAAAAAAAAAAGAAGAAGAGATTTTAACAGTACAACATGCACTATAGCATGTTACTGTCATGATTGATAATGGCATGAAGAAGATATTTGGTAAGAAAACTTTATGAAAAGGATCTAAATGTACCAAACGAGCATGCATTCGTAGCCATACTGAAATAATAATATGGGACATGTATACCAAAAAAAAAACTTCTCAATATGGGTATTAGTCATTGTCTCAACTTTAGTAGAATTTGTATGCTTCAGTACCCTCTTTAACCTTCTCGGTAACCTTTCAGCTTTTTTTTTTACGAGTAATAACGATTCTTTTTTTTTTTTTGGACCAATCTATGAACTGTGATTGACCCACCAAAAGGCACCCCCCTGCACGTGCATGTGAGAACCCCACAACCACATGGGGCTTTAATCATCATCTTCAAACCCCCACACCTCCCCACACGCACGAGAGTAGAGGCCAGAACCCCAAAGCCTGGTCCGGTCTGGTTTTGGGACCAACGTCCGTACAGTGCGCAGGAGGGGTTCATTGATCGTGACAGTTCATGTGTTAAGAGGATCCGTTGGATCGTAGCTTGTCTTCTAGATATCTTTCCCCTAAAGCTGATTTTGCGTTATCCTGATGCGACAGTAATCAACGGCTTTGATGAAACTTTGAAGGACCCCACATGGTTTCAATGTTTGTTCAAATATTAATTCCTAAAAACATTTGCCACACCGCTACAATGATGAAAAATTTATCCAATTTTTTACTTTTAAAAGAAAAAGGGGAAAGAAGAGAGCTTATGGCCTGTGGGTAATGCTATCATTCACCGAGGAAAGAGAGAGTAGTTATCAATGTCCAAAACACTTCATACATCATTAAATCTAATGCTACGCTCTTCATTATTAGTTGTGACCACCTATCTTGCAACCACAATGATATCTTTATTTGCCTAGTACAAATGTCTCAAATTAATATTTTTATAAGTTTTTGAGGACTCCGAATTCCTTTATTTTATATATTTTTTAAAAATATTAAACCCAATTTTTTAAATAAAAATACATATGTTTCTTTGGTTCTTTTCTTTATTTTTCAATATCATGGAAAGATTAAGATTAAAACTTTAACTTAAGTGTTTTGTCTTAATTAAACTATTTAAGGATCGGAAGAGATATTTATCATGGACATCGAGTCAAAAAATCAAATGCAACCACTGTATATATATTGTTGACATTATGAACATTTATCTATTTAAAGTCAATTAGGGGAGTTTAGACTTTAGACGCATCTCATCATTTTTGTAAGATAGACTTCGCTCCTGTCTTCTTTCAAGACATCATGATCTCGGTTGCTTACGAGTATAGTGACAAAAATTGACGAGTCAAGACTAAAGGAACAGCGAAGTTTCATACTCTATCTGCTCTTTTTTTAATTAATTAACTATTTCAAAAATTAATTTGATTCTTTTATTTCATTTGGCATCCAAAGAAAACTGTTTGTAGCTTATTGAACGGTACTATTCCAGGGTCATTGACCTAAAAACTTGTCAAAACTAGCATGCAATCCGAATGAACTCATGTTGGTTCTTGGCTACTAGTACTACCTTTAATAGATAATGAGTTTTTTAGGACTTCAAAAAGAAAATGGAAACTATCTGAATAACAACAAATCAACAACCATTACATAGGCATGATCTGGTAATTAAGTAGACTGACCTGCCATCTCCATGGATTGAAGTGTTGAGGCTGGTCAAAAAGAGAGGGATCCAAGTGCACAGCTGCAATCACTGGGAGCACTTTCCAGCCACATGGAATATCATACCCTTTCCAGCATAAGGAAAAAAATGGGTTTTAGTTTTATTTTTGATGCTGTTTGACTAAGCCAGTAAAAGTTAATAAAGTAGAAAAGGATGGTATCTTCAAGTTACCTCCATACCGAACATCTTTAAGAGCCTTTCTATGAAGAAATCTGACAACATTACCGAGCCTAAGCGTCTCATTGATAACCTTTAGAAAGTAACAACAAGGAAAGAAAATCAAAACATAATCTTAATCATAGCAAATGACCCAAAATAGTATAGATTTAAGGTTAATAAAAAGAGCTTACGCATTGTGTGAATTTCATTTTCTTGTAATCATCCCAGTTCAGTTCCATCTCCCCTGACTGCTTCTTGGCTCTGACAATTTCAAGGTGTTCTTCCTGGGTGTTTTAAAAATAATAAAAGGAAAATGATGAATCAAAAGGAATTAATTGGAGATACGAAGAGGAAAGGTTGCACTGTCTGTTAGATAAGGGTCGGTAGTTGCTTACTCTCAACTGTTGAATAGCCATGGGACAACCCGGCAGGAAGTAGATGGCTAAAGCTATGGCTACTGATGAAGTTTCATGCCCAGCGAAGAGCAAGCTCAGGATCAAGTCAAGGATTTGCTCTGTCGAAAGGTTTGAATGCTTCAAAACCCATTCAAGAAGATCATCTTCCTCGGGGTTTTCTTTTCCCTCCTTCGTTTTCTTTATCCTCTCTTCCATTTTTCTCTCAATAAATTTGAGGATAGTTGATCGAGACTGTCAGAAGCAGAACAACAAAGAAAATTAAACCATCAGATTCATGACCAAAAGAAATATATAGCATATGTGGGATTAATTTTATAGTTTATACCTGTAAGGCCTTTCTATATGCAGTTCCAGGTAAATTTAAAGGAGCAGAAACAACTCCTTTCATGAAAGTAACATATTCCTTCTTGAGTTGCTCGGTCTCAGGGTGTCCAGGATCCATGCTCATAATATTTTTTGCCATCAAATTGAAAGTGAACTGCAAAGCATATTCCTTAAAACATAAGCTAACCACTTTTCTTGGCTATATATTCAAATAAAGAAAGCTAATTTCATAGACTTCCAAGATTTCTTTCCACCTTTTTCGCTTCATCCTGAGCTGAAAATATACAATCCTCTTTCCAGGTACTCAGAACAAGCAAGGTATGCTTCTCCACTTCTTTCAACAGATGAGTCCTCAGCCTGGCGTTGCTCAAGAAGTTCAGTGATATAATTCTCATGTCTCTGTGCATGTCTCCAACTAGAACCAACATAGACCATTTCCCAAGAATGCCACCAATACTTCTCGGATAGCTGCACTCAAATAATCTTCCTTCGTTCTGTAATATGAACTTATTCAACCCAGCATCTGCAGAGACTATTGTCTTCTCGCCAAACAAATTTGATTTATAGATGTTCCCATACCTGCATGATAATTGAAACATAGGAAAGATTTTGATTCATTAGAAAAAGGGTTTTGCTTCAATTTGCTTTTCATTTTTCTAACAGGGAAAGTTTAATTTACCTTGATATGTGCTGCTGCATGAATTCTCCTACTGATATAGCAGAGTAAGGCTTCAAGTAACCAATTGTTTCACCCACAAAAGGCCACCCCATTCTGCCTGGTGGAAGATTGAATCTACTTTGCTTTCTCTTCATGAGAATGAAGAACAGAATCAGAGATAAGAAAGAAGGAAGAAACAAGAAAATATGCTCTGAGTCAGGCATGGAGACCGACTCTTTCTTCTTCCTCTCTTCTTCTCCTGGTTCCTCCTCCTCCTTCTTGTACACTCTTTATATGTGTGTATATGGGTGAATAATTTGCTTAACTTTCCAAGAAAGAAATCAGATGTCTACTTTTGTTTTCTGAAAAGTAAATTCCGTTTCTGGAGACTTTAAAGTCACGCACGGCAGGTGGTTTTGATGAAAAACTGAACTTAATGGAAAGCTTTGAAGCCAATAAGCTTACTTTTCATGCTATCGAATTTGGATCCTTTCGCTAACCTTTAAGGGAAAAGAGCGGAAAGTGGAAAAGGAATTGGCAACACTTAAGAAAATGTTTGCCTTTCACAAATAAAAATTTCAGATTCATAACATTCTTTCTGAGGATCAAAAGGCTTTTTGCTGCATCTGCTTTCTTTATTCTTGATGGGCAATATATAAAGGCAAATAATGGAGCAACTGCTGCCTCTTTTTGTACTTAAAAATTAAACTCAAGGGTTCAAGGACTAAAGGGCAAGTTTTATTTTCGATTTTTAACAATATTTTTACTGTCTTCAGTGATTTTACGTTGGTTTTAACAGAGCAGAAATAAAAACAAAAAAAAGAAAGCAGATTGCATGGTCCTTTCCCTTCATTAATTGTTTAATGGCAGCTTCTTTACGCTTAAATCCCATGGAGTGGTAGTACTTTATTGGCTTTGGTTTGGCAAGGGTGAATTGGAGCTCCATGCAAACTTGGCAGCAGTCAAGGTCAAACTGTTATAATTGCGGTCTAGCCCAAAAGCACTGTGACTGGACAGAAGACCAACCAGAAGCGGGCCAAAGTGGATTGGACAGTCAAAGACAGAGAGAGAGAGAGAAAGACACCGAAGGAAATCAAGTATTTTATCTCTTACGTCAGTAGAGTAAAATGTTAATTTAATATTTAATTTCATATATACATATATAACTAGTCTAATTTTAAAAGAGTAAAATAATTTTTATATTTTTAATTTTCATGGTACGTAAAAGTTGGTGATTTTTCTCTTAATCTTCTTAACTCATGTATTTAAAGATTTATATTCCAGTATTTGACTTTTTCATCAAATTGCAGAATTCGAATTTTCATGCTTCTAAATAAAAAGAATATTGAATGTTGTACTACTTAATTTCAATACCATTCTGTACTAGAATATTTGATTCATGAGTTATTGCATGATTTCTCTCTCAAAAAAAGAAAAATTTAAATTCCTTTGTCCAAATATAAAAAAAAAAAAATCTCATTCTTATTCATTTAGTTAAGTGTTATAATATCCATTTTCTTTTACCAAAGGTTCCAATCTAATGTCACTTTTATTTTTTTTCTTTTAATTAGTTTTTAAAGCAAACATCAAAATGTGTGATTTAACACAAAAGCAAATAATAATATTTGAAAAAATTAAAATTTTTAACTCTATAAATGGATCATAAAATACATGATTTTGCTTCCATTAATTAAAACAATTATATTTGTATTAGTATTTTCTTATTGCAATTTTTATATATATAGTTTATATCAACTTTTGAGATAGTAATAAAAAGAGAAAGAAAAAGTTAAGAAAGTAAGTAAAAATGAGAACCAATTTATAGATTGTTACATACTCGACTTGACATTGTCATTTTGAGTTTGGCCTATATTATTGGCATTAATCTTGCCTTTGTCCCCTCCCCTCCTTTACATAATCACTAAAGGAGTTTTTTCACAATCTTCCCTTTTTCTTCAACAAATCCTTTTCCGATGATTTATTAAAATTCGGTGATCCATCAATTGGATAATTTAGATAAGCAAGAAATGACCGGTTAATGTAACATTTACTTTGTTGTTTTCGAAACTTCTGCCGACATCCCTATTTCTATGATTGAATATTGCCTTTTGCCAAATATCTTGGTCAATTGACCTCATAATTTTACAATATATGGAATGGTAAATCTCTTTTGCTATTTCATTTTTATCTTAGATCCTGAAAAATTGTTTAACAGCATAAAAATAAATAAAATTGTTTTAAAAAATCTATACATGTTAAGTAAAATGTTTTAATTTTGTATCGAATACATAAAAAATATTAAAAAATTTAAAAAGCTGCACAGCCCATCAATTAATTTCTCAATAAAAAATAATAATAATCTTGTAACACAAACCCCTCCTACTTTACATAAAAAAATCACAAATGATTAATCGCATATATCGAGATTTGATTATTTACATAAAACCTTCATGTGCATAAACATTATGGGTTTAGATTTTAGACTTTAAAAAAATTTCATCTCTTAAAAAGGAAATGAAAACCAATACTTTTTCAACCACTCAATGTATTATTATTACGATTTTCAATATTCGAATATGTATTATTATTACGATTTTCAATGCTTGAATATGTCTCGTTTATATATTGTGGACATTTTTTCTTTGATGAATTAATTATGGACTTCGTGTATCATAAAATAATATAAAGAATTATTAGATTAAAAATTATTGATCAAAATTAAGTATGTATTGAAACGTGAAAGGCCTGTGAATTAATTTTTAAGGTTTTTATAGAGTTCTCCTAGGCTAGGTGGGAGGCGGCTAGTTTTCCGAAATTGTGGTTAGTCAAAGAAAAATACGTGATCTTAGTATTATATATATAAAAAATAATGCATTATTAATATTCGTTCAACTTTTTTTTTTGACTAATTTTCTTGCATGCAGCTCAATAATCATGGCATCAACATAAAAGGTTGGATTGCAAAAGCATTACTTGTTTCAACTAATTGATTGATGATTATGACTGCTAGCTGCTAATTACCACCATTATTGATTCAACAACATTCTCAGTTTCTCATATTAGCTGTTCTAATCATGGCGAAATCTAGGATGTGCGACAAAACAAAGACCCCACCATTACTATGCAAATAAAATATATATATATATATATAGTGAAATGACATTTAACTTTATTCAAGATCTTACACTTTTTTTTTTCGTCAGTTCTTCCTATTAAGGTTATAATTTTGATAATAAAAATTATTCAAAAAAATGTTAAAATATATGTTAAATTTTAGGACAAACTCTGATATCATGTTAAGTTTTTTTAAAACGGATATTTAATATAAAATCAATTGATAACAAATGAAAATAATTTTATTATATTTATATATTTAAAATACTTTTAATTTAACAAATGTGAGATTTTAATTATCACTACTTTATATATTCTATATAGATGTAATGAGAAATAAACTTAAAATGTTAATTAATGGAAGATACACATAAACTTTTATATTAAAGTTTTAAAATTTTATGAATTAAAATACTTATACATGTGGATTGTAAAGTCAAACCAAAAAAAAGAGAGTTTAGTAGTGATGTATGCTTTTATCTGAATCCAGGCATGAGCATTATTGGTGTTCACGTGAGAGCTCGTTACTGCCAACTTATCTGAGCAAAACTTCTCTCCAAAAATGAAAAAAAAATAAAAATCCACATGCTTTTAAGAAAGAGTAGTTTTGGTTTTGTGCAGGCCAACACAACGACAAACACCAAATCCAGCCTTCACGTTAGCCTACAAATCCTAAAGTGTACTTACCGGATCCAAGTTCGTTAAAGAGGGGAGGGAAAAAAAGGAGAAAAAAGAAAAAAAAAATGCTTTAATTCGGTAAGTAAGTAGTGTACAATTATTATTAATTAATAAAGAAAAAAAAGGGAGATTGAATTTTGAAGAGGGACACGTGGTCCAATAGGAGAGAGTTGTTAGTGCAAAAACGAAGATGATTAACGGAAAACAAAAGGAAAGGGGCAAAAGGCAGAAAAGAAATATATATATAGTTCTAGTATTTTAGCAAACCGCTCGTGCGGGTAGGCAAACAAACTTACGGTGACAATGATTGCAGGCAAGTGCATGAGCGCGGACGGGGTATCGGACGCGTGGCGAAGAGTACACGTGTAGGTGAAAAGACGTGTGGCCCCGGCTATTTTAAATGCCCAGACCTTGCGCTTTAGAGCCGGTAGGGTGTGGGGTTGCGGCCCTTTACAGCCTGATCTGATTAGACTTAATAGCAAATTTCTGCAGGAAACCCCCTCGAAAGTCTTAGCGAAAGGGGTCCTTCTGTTAGAAGCAAACAAAATATTAGAGAGAGAAAAATTGTCTTGAATCGGTTAAATTAAAAATATTTCTTTACATATAAATATATGAAAAAATTATGAAAAATAATCATCCATATAAGGTGATTTTAAAAGTAACCACCAAAATAAAATTATCTGTTTCTACCCAAAAAGAAACATGAGCAGACGGAAATGCTCTTAAAAAATACTGTAGCAAATTAAGCTGCCGATATCTGCCTCCCGCCATCTTCCAAAAATTAGAAATTAATGCTCAGTTGTTTGTGCTCGCTCATCTTTCTCTCTCAGCTCTCTGAACTGTATCAACTCTGTGTTCAGCACCATCGTCATCAGCTCTCTCAGCTCTCTGAACCGTGTGAGCTCTGTCAACTCTCTGTTGAGCACCATCATCTTCGTGCCGTGGTCTATCTCTCGTCATTTGGCCATATTGTCCTCGAAAAATAAACCCCATTGCGGAAATGACATCAAGGTATGTTTTTGGGTTCATTGCTGCAACACATAAATTTGTGAAACTTTTTTTGTAAATCAGAAGACGGATTAGAAACATAAAGGCGTGTCACCAGCATGTCTGCATGCACTTGTCGTGTCACCAGCATGTCTATGTGCACTTGTCGTGTCACCAGTATGTCTATGTACACTTGGCGTGTCACCAGCATGCATGCATGCACTTGTCGTGTCACCAGCATGTCTGCCTGCAATTGGCGTGTCACCAGCATGCATGCATGCACTTGTCGTGTCACCACCATGTAATTAAGTAAAATAAATAATTATTTTTGTTTTCAAAATTTCAGTGGGGTTCCAATTCTGCGACTTGTGATAAGACACGGTGGTCAGTGGGTGGATGGCATGTACAAGGGTGGTGAGTCACGAATGCGGGGGGTTAGGAGTGATTTGTCGTTTGCGGGCTTGATGAAGCTGGTTGAAGATGTTGTTGGGGTAAACTCAGAAATTGATGACATTGAGTTTCATGCATTGATTAGTACACCCGGGGAGCTATCACGGCCAACTATCAAGGATGATGAGGATGTTGCATTAATTCTGCTAGAACAGAGGAATGTTCCGGCTGTGTACGTCAGCATTAAAAGACCCGAAACAAATGTTATGTCACATGGAGAAGCTGAAAAACATGGTAATCAACTCAATCAGAATCAGATTTACAATGCTTCACATATGCCAGAGCATTCGGTCCGTAACCCGCAGTTGGGGTATCCTCAGGAGTTTGTACAGCCCGGTAACCAGAGGACATTGATAGAAGAGTTGGGTGAACAATTCCGATCGGGATGTGCATCAAACCAATTAGGGTCTGCTGCTAAAGGAATGCATCGATCGGGTGAAACGGTAGAGTGTGTAATTTCAATTTCAAATGAGAATACGACACGTGAGTACAATACTGTGACATTGGATGTTAACACTGCGACGCTGGAGGATAATGCTGCATGTTATGAGGGAAATGAGGATTTGTTTGCTGGCAGTGAAGATAGATTTGATGACAGTTCGAGTGATGGGCTTGACGAATGGGATCATGACATTTCAGACAATGACTGCCTTTATGACAGTGACATTCCAATTTGCAATAATGTTGAAGGTGAAACAGAACCTGTTGAAGGTTTTGATGTAGGAAATGTTCAGTGTGATGATCCCATATACAATAACCCCATCGCTGGTGAGGACGGGAATCGTTCCGTTGATGCAATGGTCGATGATAGTTATCAAGAAAGGCGAAATGAAGGGATATCTTCTACGTGGCGAATTGCAGGTGCAGAAAGGTTCGCCTTCCAAACAATTAGCACTGAGGAGTCGACATGTCCCAATGATCGCTTATACAAAGGAAGAATGTTTTCCTCGAAGGCGGAGTTGAAACGAGCTCTGAACATGTTGGCTCTAAAAGAGCAATTTGGGATAAGAGTGAAAAGGTCATGCAAAAGTCGTTACGAGGTTAGTTGCAAAGACAAGACATGCAAGTTCAGTGTCCGTTCAAGGAAGTTACTTGACGGAGGAGGGTATTGGGAAGTTCAGAAGTTCCACAAAGTACACACATATACTGTTGATGGTTTGCAAGGGCGATTTGCATCTACGAGTGCCAAGATAATTGGTGAACTTATGGCACCCAAGCTTCAGGCTAATGGAGTAGCGTTGAGACCTAAGGACATAATTGGTGAGATGAGGGTTCAGTGGGGATTAGAATGCTTGTATGGTAAGGCTTGGCAAGCAAAGGAGTATGCGGAGATGCTTGTTTTCGGTCCCCCGGAGGAGTCATTTCAACTACTACCCTCATATTTTTATATGTTGGAACAAGAAAATCCTGGCACAGTCACAGCAGTGGCTATTGACGAGGCTGAAAGATTCAAATATTATTTCTGGTCATACGGGGCTTGTATTTGGGGGTGTAGGGATGTAATGCGTCCTACGGTCGCAATTGATGCAACACATCTAAAAGGCAGGTTCAAGGGTGTTCTGTTTGTTGCTGTATGCAAAGACGAGAACGAGTGTGTATATCCAGTTGCGTTTGGCATCGGCCATGTTGAGGACGAAGACTCATGGACGTGGTTTCTCATCAAGCTACGTGATGCGGTTGGTTGTCCTGAAAACACCATGTTCATTTCTGATCAGCATCTCGGCATTAAGAAAGCAATCCAAAATGCATACCCAGAAGCGCACCACGGTTTATGCGGTTACCATTTGAAGAAAAACTTAAAAAATAAGTTCAAGCGTGATGACGTTTCTATGATTTTCACCCTTGCTCGAGATTGCTATAAGGTTTCCCTGAGAGATGGGCACGTGCATGTTCACCGACAAGGCGATACCAAATGATGACCTCGAACATTGCCGAATGTGTTAACTCCTGCTTAAAGCATGCCAGACAAATGCCAATCACTGTTTTGATCGAGTTCATACGAGACATGTTCCAGCGTTGGTTCCATGATCGGTACGAGGAGGCTGCCAAGGTGACCACACCCCTTAGCCCTTGGGTTGCTAGGCAATTGAGCAAACGCTTCAATCATGCACATCGCTTTGTAGTGAAGCCTATCAATCGAGTGGAGTTTGAAGTTAAAGACGGGAAGATGGACGGACTTGTTAACCTGTCCACGAAGACGTGTTCATGCTGTGAGTTCCAAAAAGATTTGCTACCATGCAGCCATGCCATTGCAGCAATAAGGTCAGATTATATTTTCTTTATTTCTTATTTGATCCTTATTTTGATATAACATAGCATTATATTCTGCTTGAATATTGGGTTCATTGTATTTTTCAGTAAATGCAAACGTGAAGCGTTTGATTTCTGCGCCGACTACTACAAGACAACCGTTTGGGTGGAGGGTTATGTGGGGTCCATTCGCCCAGTAGGGCATCCTAGTGAATGGGACATCCCCCCGCATGTGAAACAAATTGTCGTCTTGCCACCACCTTGGCGAGGCCAAGCAGGAAGACCTAGGAGGAGAAGGATTCCATCCGCTGGTGAAGGCAGTCGAGCACGGAGATGTTCGCAATGCAAGATGTACGGGCACAACAGACAGAATTGCCCATCTCCATTTGCAAATCCATCTACAAATCCGGTACCATCTCCAAGTCAATTAGCACCCCAATGAGTGCGCCGACCGAAAGCATGTTCAATTTGCAGAGAAACTGGTCACACACACTACAGCTGTCTAATCCGAAGGACAATGTCTGAAAACGTAGTGTGTGGTGTGGAGGATGACATATTATCGGGGCCTAACTAATTGCAATTTATCTGTTGCTTTGTTAGGGTTTGATTCGAACTGTTTCGATCTTGGCCATTGACATTTGCATTGAATAATGATATTTGCTATAAACCAGTGTATAATAATAGCATTGCCTAGGCATAGAAGTTGTCAATAATTGACTTTAGCCACACCATGCATGGTGGTATAGTATGGAATGTAAATTGTCTAATCTTTGGACAGCATATATAAATAAAAAATCAACAATGTTACTCTACATTTCGACAATTGTAAAGCCAATACATTCATTATGTTATTTAGGGTTGCAAGCAAATCGCTTCAATATACATAAGGGAATTTTACTCATTTTACAAACGACGTTGCAAAACTATATCAATTGTCCACTTTGGTTTAGAGTTTGTGATAGGGTAAAATTACTACCCTAAACCCTAACCCTAATACATTCCCGCTACCCTATAATTATCTTAACCCGTTTAAATACCTGATTAAATAAAAAAATTATTAAAATTTTCTTCGTGAGAACCCAATTACCCAATTAACTTTTCTAATCTCATAACTTACCTTTAGATTTATATGTTATATGTTTATATAAATAAACATATATATACACTGTAATTAATAATTTTATGAGTTATAATTTTTACAATGTTAAAACAAAATAAAAAGTAAATATATTTATATTTAAAATACATAATATATACACACACGCATTCATAAAAGTATTAATGTCATCATATTAATAATTAGAGTAATCATACTTAAACATAAATAACAATATAATAATTTTTTAATTTAAATATATTAATGTCATCACATTAATAATTAAAGTAATCATACTTTTCATATATTTGTTAGTTTTTAATAAAAAAATTTAGGGTGAAGTTTGTAAAAATTATAAATTTTTACTTTAATTATTAAAGTGCATGCAGACGTGCATGCAGACGTGCTGTTGACACGCCAAGTGCATGCAGATATTGTTTGTGACACGCCACCTGCATGCATACTGGGGGTGACATGTCACCTGCATGCATACTGGGGGTGACACGCCAGGCGCATGCAGACATAGTGGTGACACGCCACCTGCATTCGGGTATATTGGTGGTGACACGCCACCTGCATGCATACTGGCTGTGACACGCCAGACGCATGCAGACATGGTGGTGACACGCCACCTGCATATTGTCAATGTTGTCAGACGCTGACTTATTACTAAATTGCAATACAAAAAAATATGTTCACTGGATACAACACTGGATACAAAATTACATAAAGATAATGTATTCCTGTATAAAATTGTCTATACAAAAAAATTTTATTCTGTATAAAAATATAATGAAGTGATTAATAAAAAATGATTCTATTTCCTATGATTGTGTATACAACAAAAAATTTATCTCTAAATTGTATTGTGTAGAAAAAAAATTATACAACTAACTGTCGATATGTTCATGGTTCGCTCGCACAGCTGTTGGAAAAAATTTCGTGTGCGTATTGGATACGCAATTTTGCAATCATTTTCTGCTTAACTCTTATCGGCTCCGATTGCAACATTGCGTCAATGTAGCTTACCATGAACATGCCGCAGCTGAGACTATCCTCCTGTCGATGCACTGAAGGGCTGGGCAAAGAAATTTCCAATGGCATCGGCGTCAAATCCCGTCTCTTCCGACGGGTTTTATTGAAATACCCGGCTTGGTGACAGATGAATGGAAAAATTGTTGTAAGTGGCTTCATCTGCTCCGCACGAACTCCGTTATCCTTCGCTGTCGAAGTTGTTGCGGAGTCGATCACCTTGATCTTCCACTTACCCAAATCGATCTTTGCCACCACCCAATGCCCATCAACATTGCAAGGAGCGAGGATGAAATTGACCTCTTCCCATTTCTTGTCGTATGTCGGCCTTTCACCCTCCACATACCCCCGTAAATCAGTCAGAATTTGCATGCTTGACAGGGCATCTTCGGTTTTATATGTCAAGTGTAGCATACGGATGGTGTCCTAGAAAAAAAAATTTGCATTGGTTTAGACTTAATGCACTGAAAAGCTTCGAAAAAAATAAAATTTTTTGCAGAAAACTTACAAAGAATATCGTGTCAACCACGCATGCACGGGCAGTGTAATGCTTCGATTTTGGACCTGTCGCCCGTTTACAGATAACGCTGAGGCATGCGTCGATGTGTTCACTTGTCATTTCTTCTCGGGGATCCTCTAACGATGTGAAGAAGTCAAGACCTTGATCCCCTAAGATTCCGACGTTATGCCTGCATATGTCACAAAATGAATTTGATAAGCGATGGTGGATTAATGTTTCTATAGAAAACAACAATGAATTGATATTTAGAAGCTGACATCGCGGACTGGTTCTTCTTGAAGGCTTCGTATGCTTTCATCATCATGTCCTTCACCGCCCGACGAGTCAATGCGGGGTCGACATACGGGCTTGCAAGGTATTTGCTCGTCATAATCACCCGTGCCAGCTCAGTAGGGTCGGCAATTGCTGCTGCAAGATGATGGTAATCAGAGGATAGTGGTGAGCTGGTGGCTTCAGGAGTGGTCAGAGCAAGCTCGCCCGATCCTGCTGCTGGAAGCACGACGATCGCCTTGGATGGAGGAAGATGCTTTATGGCTGACTCAAATAACTGAAGGGCTCCCTCCTGTCCGGCGAAAGTATGCTCAGTAGGATCGGCCTCACCAACCTCCGCTCCTTCAGCATCTTCTGATTGAAGGCTGGCACCATGCTCCTCACGCTGCCCATCATCAGGATCACCGTGACCCGCAGCAGCATTGTCGGATGAAGGACCGGCCTACAGAACGAGACAACTGTGAAAATTCGATAGCGAATTGACCTAAAATAGCAAAATACAAGTGCAGAAAGATTAACGTACTTGTGATTTCAGCCCAGCTAGAACCCGTGAAACGATGCGGTCCTCTAGCGTTTCAACCGCAAAAGTCAAGGACTTAATTGATGCCTTCAGCTTCGACATTTCCCGCATGATATGTCAGAGCTGACGTTTTGTGCCTATGCCGTCATTGACTCTTGTCGACTGGGTCAACTGCAATAACATATATATTAGTGGTGTTAAAATAAAATCATATAGGAAACGTGTGGAAAACCAATATAACAACTTTAATATCCTTACCGGCGGCTCATGGGCAGTATGCGATTGAATCGGAGTCGGAGCCATTGCTGGTTGCGGACTGGACGTGGCCTCCGTGAACTGCAATGACATAAGTTACTTTGTTACTAGCTCAACATATGTCAAAACTTTGAACAGAAATCGTTATAACCAAACTTACCGACGGCTCAATACGAATGTGTGTCTGAGGAGGACCGGTGGGTGGTTGTGGAGCTGCCGTAGGTTGATCCAACTGCACGCACATAAATGTTAGTAGATAATCACATATCAAAATGGATGTAAAAAAAATGTTAGAACCGTAAATACCGGCTGTTCACTTCCTGCACCATGGTCGTCTCCTTGTTCCATCAACTCTGGGGCCAACGGCTCATCAACACTGGGAGAGTCGGTGCGCATCCGCTTAGTTGAAGTGGTGGATCTTTTCTCCTTCAGGCTTCTCCTCTTCGACCTGGCAGTGACACCAATGTGATCACCCCGATTCTCCATCTGCCCGATTGGCACGTACTGGTGGCCCTCCGATAACGGCACATCGAGGTCCACCAAATACTCCCGGTTGGCCTCCTCCGGGGTGATCTCCAACGTCTCCAGGGCCCATAACTACAAAAGAAAAATATTTATCAAACGTTTAAATTTGAGGCAAATTTCTTATACAAATATGAAGGATCGATCAATTTATAGCTGTTCACTCACTTGCTTAGATGACTCGAACTTCTCAACCGCCTTGTGCAGGTCTTTTGGCTTCTGATTACATTGCCATCTGCACATTCGCGGGTACACGTTATCCTTCGGAGCAGAGGGGTCTACTATTTTTCGCAAGACCGGAATTGCCTCCAATGCCCAGAACTGCAAGTCAATTGTAAACATTATCAAACGTAAATTATTAAACAGTGCAACAATAAATTATTTTCTCGAAACCAAACAAAAGCGGTAAATGTGACAATACCTGTATCACCCATACGAAGCCGTAGATGTTGTACCGTAAACGGCTTTCATTTGCTTCGCTTGAGGTAGGCACCTCGAACCCTTTCAATAGGTAGTCCAAGGTGAGCCTCCAAACATAGTGGCTCCACGGAAATGCGTTCCAAGCGTCAAGGTCCTCAACCAATGACAGCAACCAAGGTGTCACCCGTCTACTGTAGTCTTGCCCAAATAAAATGTTATTTGCGATCAAGACGAGTGCCATCTTGATCGCGTCTCCTTCCTGCTGGAAGTTTCCTCCGCGGAACGTGTCAAGCAAAGCCTGCAGCTTTATGTTATCCTGGCCGCTCCAGTATCTCGCATGAATTCCGTCCGCAACCATCTCGTACGAACGTGTGAACACATCGGGCATTGGACCGAACTTCAGCTCGGTTATAAGGCAGAACTCCTGCTTCGATATCCGCGCCTTGCTCTTGCCGATAGTAAACCAGAGCCCCTCCTCCGTTGCCTCCCTTTCATTGATTCGACGAATCATTATGTTATGAAGGAGACCAGCGCTGAAGTAGCCTTGCGGATAGACATCCAGGAGCATTCCGAAGCATGTACGCTTCATTGCATCCAACTCCCCCTTCTCTTGGAGAGTCTTGTTGATGTAATGGAGCTGGGACCACTTACAGTGGGTGTTTATTGAGACATTGAAGGCCCACTTCTCCCTCGGCACAATGAGGACATTGTCAAGATCCTCATATTCTCTACGATGCATCTGCATCACATGGCACACGTGCACGAGTCAGTTAACCAATAATGTGCCCAAAAGGTATACTAACTATATAAATAATTGTTCTGACACGCCATGCATATGAGGTGAAATGCTGTCACACGCCATGCATATGAGGTGAAATGATGTCACACGACGCCATGCATATGGAATGAAATTCTGTCACACGCCTGTCACACGCCATGCATATGAGGTGAAATGCTGTCACACGACGCCATGCATATGGAGTGAAATTCTGTCACACGCCTGTCACACGCCATGTGATAATTCTATTTTATAGAATTATTTTATTCCAATTTTGTTATTAAATTTTAGCTAAGTCTTTAGTTTTTAAGTATAATTTCTTAATTTTTAGTTATTTTTATATATTTAGTTTGTTTTTAAGTAAGTTATTTAATTTTATGTTATTTCCTTTAATTTGGTTAATATTTATTAGTTTTTATATTTTTGGTAGGACCTAAAGTCATTGGGTTTAATTTTGGAAAGTAAAGTGCTGAAAGATCTAGAAATCTGCTTGCATATGCTTCAGTGTTTTAGCCATATCTTGAGCTACAGAACTCCAATTACTACGATTATTAGATCATTGGAAAGATAAGAGACAGAGCTACAACTTTCATGAAGATCATTTTGCCCAGTTCTGCCTCGAAGATAGAGAAAATTGCATCGGAATGTTGCTGGACGTACTGTGCCGGGAATGGAAATTTGTAAAGATTGTTAAGTGATTTCTTGGGCCTCTCATTATGTTTTAAGCCCAATTAAACCCTAGGTCAACTTGGAGAAATTTAGGTTAAGTTTGTTAGTATAAATAGGATGTTTTTGAAGAACTTTAGAGGAGAAAACCTTTGGAGATTCAAGAAGCTAGAAGTTGAAGCAGAAACCCGGCGATCAGAGCTGCAATTATTTTGTTTTCTTCTTTAGCTTTTATTCTTCTTGTTATTTTCAATGGTTGAACTTTATACAATGTTATTTGATTTTTCAATTATGAGTAGCTAATTTTCTTTTTCTAGGATTGCAATTGAACTCACATGTAGTTTAAGTTTTTAATCTCTTTTTTACTTATTTTCAATGGAATTTGAATTGTTTATTCCAATTTGTTCTTAATGCTTTTAATTGCCTGATCACCAATTAAATTGATTTAGGAACCTAAACAAACTTGGGAGAGGGAGTTTAGAGTAGACTAAAATTGGGATAGCATATGATCATGTTAAATGATTTGCCTATAGGATAGGGATATACCTATAAGCCATATGTAGCCAGATTAGAGCCTGAACTTAATGAGTCTGTTTTAATTTCAAATCACATAAGGATATAGTGTTTTGGTTAAAATAGATATTTTTATAGGACGAGTCGGGAGACCCTTATAAATAATTTAGGACTCTAGGTTAGCAATTCAACCCATTGAAATAAGTTAAGGAGGAGAAGTAAAATTTAAATGAAGTGTGAGGGATATTGTAATCCTAGGCTTGTTTAATCTGATATTTTCTCCAGTTGTTATTGTTTTGATTTTTCTTATTATTTTAAATTCTAGTTTATTAGTTTTAATTAATTAATTAATTTGGATTATTTGGATAAAATTAAATTGTTTTAATTTTAGTAATTAGTAAAGTTTTAGATCAATTCTCCATGGGAACGATACTCTACTTGCTAATATACTGTCTATTCGATACGTATACTTGCGTAGTGGATTTTTAACTGACACCATGCATATGAGGTGAAATGCTCTGACACGCCATGCATATGAGGTGAAATGCTATCACACGCCATGCATATGAGGTGAAATGATGTCACACGACGCCATGCATATGGAGTGAAATTCTGTCACACGCCTGTCACACGCCATGCATATGAGGTGAAATGCTGTCACACGACGCCATGCATATGGAGTGAAATTCTGTCACACGCCTGTCACACGCCATGCATATGAGGTGAAATGCTGTCACACGCCATGCATATGAGGTGAAATGCTGTCACACGACGCCATGCATATGGGGTGAAATTCTGTCACACGCTTGTCACACGCCATGCATACCAGGTGAAATGCTGTGAGACGCCATGCATATCAGGTGAAGATGTTGTCACACACTAAACCCCAAAGTCCAGTCAACACAGCACCAAACCAGGACTCGAACAGTTTAAAACTTAACATTTGCAAAAAAGACGACCATATGTATCACCCTAAACCCTTAAAAAAAATTACCGAAATCAATGAAGGTTTTTTTTATGGTTTTTTTTTCCAGTCTCACGTACCTCTTCACCGATATCCGACATTCTTCTTCCTGTTGCAGTGGTGTCGTTAACCTTCTAAACAGCGAAGTTGAACTCCCTTCGACCTTTTGCAATGAGAAATGAATCGAACAGCCCTTGGTTCACATACACAGACGTTTACGAATGAGGAAAAGGGAATATGAACTGTTTACTGTGAAAAATGAATAAATAAAATTTAAAATTAAGGGATATTCATGAAACTGCCCGCTTTTCAATCCGCCGTGTCAGCTTTTCTATTAATGCCGTGTCACATATTTCAAAGCAAACCATGGCCTGTCAGATGTTAAAGCAATGCCGTGTCACACACTCAAAACCGTGTCACCATGGCGTGTCACAAACTCAGCATATGCCGTGTCACCAACTCAGCTCCATGCCGTGTCACCACCAATATCTGCATGCACTTGGCGTGTCACGACCAGGTCCGCAGTGGTAGCCGAAACGTTTAAACTGGTAAAGTCGGTTTAGGTCGGTTTATATTCCTCTACTATATATAGTCCAAAACTCCTCAGTTCTCATAGACAGACCGTACGTTGCCTCTAAAGCAGACTTTGTCCATGCTTCATCGGCAGTTCTTCCGAGCATTTTTTGCAGTTGTTTCCATCCCGCCCTTGATGTATTCAACTTTAAAATTGTCCACTAGTCGAATAATGAATCTATTTCTCTTCACCTCCGACCTGTAAGCAATTGTCCAACCCTGGCTATTTGAAATCCAGAGACTCTGAATTTCAAATAGCCTGGGTTGGACATTGCAAATAGGTCGAAGGCCAAGAGAAACAGATTTATTTATTATTAGGCTAGTGACAATTCTAAAGTTTACTATATCAAGGGGGGGATGTCACCAACTCTGCACCCTGACGTGTCACCAACTCTGCACCCTGCCGTGTCACATTTTCCCTTTCACAAACCCTAAACCCAATGGCCTGTCCCTATTGCTGTAGCACGACCATTTCGTGCTTTGCATTCACGTTTTTCTCCTTTCGATTCACCTCCTTAAGCAGGATTTTCGGTTTCACATCGTGCTCCAAGCTTTCGATTCATCACAAACACCTCCCCCTCCTCGTTCGGTTTATCTGAATGCCATGTCCGAACATTCAGAAAAACCATCTCATGCAACATTATTTTCTTTTGCACAAGCTTCTCCAAAAAAAAAAGGATGTTTTGCGCAAAAAATAGATGTTCGCTAATTTCTTTGCATAATTTTCCGCCGTCCGGGTGTTTCAGAGTGCCCACAACAAAGATGTCTCATTAAGGGCATTTTTGTCCGAAAATGTACTTTATTGGCTAAAAACAGTTAAAGTTATCTTGCTGGCTATTTTTAAACACGCCTTATTTTTAATGGCTAAAAAAAAAATCTCCCTAAATATATTAAAAAAATTTACTAAATGAGTATTTAATTTACAACTAATTAATAATAAATGAAAAGATTTTTATTATATTTATAAACTCAAATATTTTTATTATATTTATCACCATTGTGATAAAAATAACCTCTAAATTTCACCATTATTTTTAAAATCTTTTATTTTTAAGTTTTTATGGATAATGTTGACCAATTGATGTTACATTGACATGTATAGATATAATTTTTTTACCGTAAATTTTTAGTTTTCTGCATTATTTGACATATTGAGGATTTTTTCATATTTTTTCATGGTTACTGGAGGAAAGAATTTCAAATTGGATCGTTTTAACCAAATACTTTGGTTTCTTTAAAAGTATCAGATTTGAATTTTAGAATTATGAAAAAAAAATGATCTTTTATTACATTTTTTTAAAAAAAATTAATGAGTATTTATGGATTTTAGGGTAAAAAAAATTCCATGTAGAGAGAAGAGCCCTGTCTCCCTATAGGCATACACGACAAGTTAGGCTTAGACAGAATACAAATAAATTTGCATGTTATTTATATTTGGATTAATTATGTAATAAAAATTTAGATTTTTCTTGACTAGAACCGATAGTCTATAAAAGATAAAGGAAACAATGTATGTTTCGAATTTGGATAATTAAGCAAAGTTACAATATTTTGAAGCCAAGTTCTTGTTAAAGTGTCTGATCAAAGAGAATGTACAAAAACTACCCATAGATTACCTTTTTTTTAACTCGAGAAAAAAAGATAATTAGATAATAAATCAATGAAACATTATACATTTAAAAGTAGTTGACGTGATTTTTCCTATAATATTTATCGTTATTTTATTATTTTTTAGAGTTATTGATTAACATTTAATGAGATACTTTGTGTAAATTTATTCTAAAATAATTATTTATTTAATTTTAAAAATTAATTGATAATACACAAAAAGATTTTTATTATATTTAAATTTCTAAGATACCTCTAGTTTAACAAATTTTTTAGTTAAACACTCTGATGTTGTCTTTCATGCATAGAGACAATAGACTTATCATGTAATATCTTTTTAGAAATGATGAGAGAGATAATGTGATATGATATTGAATTTCTAAAATAAATGTTGATTTAAAATTAATTATCAGTATGCACAAAAACTCTTGTTACATTTAAATGTAGAGAGATTCTTATTATACTTCACCGAGATATTAAGATATAAGAAAACATGTACTCAACTTAATAGGTGAATTCTCTTTTTTTTGTAATTATGAAAAGTCTTATAATCGTGGGCGTCTTTCTAATAAGAAATAAGGACTTTTTTTCTAACAACTACAAACTTCTATTAGTATCATAGTTTGATCAACAACTAGGCATATACATAATCTTGTCAAATTGATACATTTCATGTGTTACATGAGTCTATACTTGTCATGTTCCTTTCTTGTGTAAGTTCAAAGGAACTAATTATGATTAATTATTTCTTAAAAAACTAGCTAGCCATTAAAATTTTGAATTAGAAACTATTTTCATTTATCAACCACCAAAAAGTCAAATTCAAATGATTTGTTTGTGAACAATTTCTTTTGGTTTTCGAACGTTTAACTAAATTGGAAAAGAAAGGGAATCGCATTTGATCTATTGGTGCAAAAATACATAATTATTGTGAAATTAATCTATTTCACATGTAACATGAACCCATGCTTGTTATTTTCTTGTGTAAGTTTAATGGAATTAATTCTTTGTCTTGAAAAACTAGTTAGTGTTGCAATTCTTTTATATAGAACTCGTGTCCAAATTTTTCCTTCCCAACTACCAAAAAGTAAAATTCAAGTGACTTATTTGTCAAATTATTTGTTTTGTTAAGGTAATTTTGAAAGAACATCGAATCAGATTTTTTTTAATGATACATAAAATTTATGTATATATCATTGAGTCAAATATTTAAAAACAAGTAAATTTGCCGACATATTAGGATCCAAAAATCAAAAAACAAATCCATGCAAAGGCTAACAACCTTGTTATCCTCCTTCCTCATTGTTGTGTATGTATTTATGCACTTATCCACCAACCAGAGTCTTTAAATTCCAAATTCCAATCAAGCTGTAACAGCGAGACACGAGACTTCCCACCACTTTTTTGGACCAAACTAAGGTAATGCCAAATCGAAGGAAAGAGATAGAGCTTGAGCTGCACGATCTTAGTTTAAAGTCATTGTTGACCGAATTTTGTGATACTTCCAAAAGATAGGTGCCACCATCTATCTCTATCAAGAACGAATACAAAAAAGAAAAGAAACACGTATGTCCAAGTTATACAAAAAAATCTAGACCAACTTTTTACTTTCTTTGTAGGTGTTTGATCTATAGCTTTCCCATACCTACACAATCCACGTATCTTTGAGGATTTGGAGGAGAGAGTTTTTGGACGAACACAAAAAAGATAGAAAGAACAAGATTTGGGGCAAAATTTGGGGTCCCATTTGCCCATTTGCCAAGCAGGAGCAAAGCCTTTCAACCCTCCATCATCCATCATGATTGTGAGAAATACGACGAGGGGCCTCAATGATTGCTCACGCGCGGGGGTGGAGCAAAAAAAACGTGGCCGCACGCTGCTCAAGGTATTTTTTGAAGGGATAATCAAAATGATGATGTTTTGGGTCTCCTCCTGCCCTTTGCTTTGCTTTGCTTTAATTACCCAACCAAAGTAAGTAGGGATGTCAACGGGTCGGGTACCTTATAATTTCGAGGTACCCGAACCCTAATCTTATAAAAAATCAATTACCCTAACCCTATTAACTACTCGTTTAATTTTAAAATTATTACCCTAACCCTAATCCTAATACATTCTCACTACCCTATAATTACCCTAACCCGTTTAAATACCCGATTAAATAAAAAAATTATTAAAATTTTCTTCATGGGAACCCAATTACCCAATTAACTTTTCTAATCTCATAAATAAACATATATATACTGTAATTAATAATTTTATGAATTATAATATTTATAATGTTAATACAAAATAAAAAGTAAATATATTTATATTTAAAATACATAATATATACACACACGCATTCATAAAAGTGTTAATGTCATCATATTAATAATTAGAGTAATTATACTTAAACATAAATAACAATCTAATAATTTTTTAATTTAAATACAATAATGTCAACATATTAATAATAAAAGTAATCATACTTTTTATATATTTGTTAGTTTTTAACAAAAAAATTTACTTGTAAAGTTGGTAAAAATTATAAATTTTTAATTTAATTATTAAAATAATAATAAAATATTTATAAATAATAATCGGGTTCGGGTAACGGGTACCCGGTACCCAATAGGTGGTACCCTAACCCTACCCTATTAATATTCGGATAGTAAAATCACTACCCTAACCCTACCCGAACCCGTTTATGAGTACCCTAACCCTGTATAATCGGATCGGATACCCGCGGGTACCCTATAATAGGGTACCCGTTGACATCCCTAAAAGTAAGAAGCCTTTTTTTCTTGATTTCTTCCTCTTGGTTTTTGTCAAGGCAGTGAGTTTCGAAGGAGGGCTAAGGCAAATGCAAAAATCTTTGGTTGTTTTTTCTTGGTTTGGTGGCCAGAGAGATTTGTTTTGTTTGGAAGGGCCATGGTGATATGACAAAGGAAAACATTTTCTCTTTTCTGAAAGATTTGATTATTCAAATGCTTAGTTTATTTACTAATGACAACGCATGTAGCTTCAAAAGGCGTGTTTGAGAAATTAACAATGCTCCTTGTCCACTTTGCCTTTCCCTCTCTCTACATTTAAGCTTATTAGCTTTAAGGCTTAAATAGTAAAAAGTGTTTTGAATTAAGTCTTTATTTTTTTATTATACTTCACAATAAATTTATTTTTTTTATTTGTACTCACGTAACTACTTAATTCAAAAGAAAAATTAAAAGCCATTAATTTTAATTTTAATTCACATTTTTTGTTCACGTGATAATTGACAAGATCATATTGATTATCATATTATCATAATTATATTATCAAATCATATTATATGTCATGTAAATAGAAAATATCAATAAATATTAAATTAAATTGTGTAAGTATAATTTTTTTTTTGAAAAATGTGTAGGTATAAATTAAAAGATAATAGTTTGATTGAAAGTAATAAAAAATATAAATTTACTTATATAAATTAAAATAATTTAAAAGTAAATAGTTGGATAACAAGTAAATTACAATTACAATTATTATATTATTGAATGAAAAAAGAAAAAGATAGTACTTGTCTACTTGATAGAAAGTAGAAGCTGTGAAATAGACTCGTAAATAAATATCAGGAGATAATGCTTTGACCACTTTGGATGGAAAAAAGTTGGAGCATATGAGGATTGAGGAATAGTCCCACAAACGTGATTCATACAATGGATCAATTCAAGCACGAAAGTCATCCCCAGGCCTACAAAATTATATGTGACAACAACTCAAAAGGCAGAGAGAGGGTTTTTGATTTCTGACCTTTCAGCTTGAAGACAGAGCTCGACCCTTTTTCTCAGTACCAAAGCACTTAAGACAGGATTCAAAATGAAAAAAAAAAAAGAAAAAGAAAAAGAAAGTGTTCATTGAGGGGGAAATGGGATGAAGCCAAGGCTTTTTTGGCCTTATGTCTGGAAAACGAAATTTGGGTTCACTAGCCTTTTTGCTTTCGGCTTAGTTGAAATCCCCAACTGATGGTTAAACGGTTGCGATTCATTGCAGAAACTGAAGTATAATCGCTTCTGGAGAAGGCACCATCAGCAGCAGCATTAATCAAATTATGCTCAATCAATAATTAGGATAACAATAATTAAAGTTTAGCACGATGGGGTTTAGGCAAAGATAAAAAAATATATTGATTGGCCGAGAATTTCGGCCTTTTGAGGGAGTATATTGCCTCATCTTATCAGTAGAAAAGCTTATGGCAACTAAAACCTTTTGTTTATTGTTGAAAACTTAGTTTAAAGCGGTGAAGTGACCTCAAATTATTGATTTATTATGATGGATAAATCATATATCAATATCACCATCGAAAATTCTGATGGTGGATTGAATAAAGAAATTTAAATTTATATTTCATAAACTTTTTAAATATACATTTATAATGAATCAAATGTTATCACATTGTTAATAAATAAAATTAAAAAATATAAAAAATATTTATTGTGATTTATTTTTTTTTAAATCTTTTACTTTTACATAGTTATAAAGTGACAGTCTTTGATTAAATGATAGTGTAACAGTGTATTAAACATAAATCCATATTTAAGACGTTCCTTCAAAACCTACACACCATTCATTCCTTTCTTCGGATAAACTCATGAATCTTTAATCTGCAGATGAGACGTATAGAACTTTGTTGAAAGTAAAGGCTAGATGTCTAGCCGGAACAGGCCTACCTTGCGGCCAGCCATTCCGAGAGGATGTAGAGCAAATTATCCTATAGCTTTTGCCCAAAGAGATAATACATATACAAGGATAGGTCGCTCTTCAGTTTCCTTTATGGGCAATAAAGTCCAAACAGGGCATATATCGACCGTAAGTAGACTCAAAAGAGTTAGGGGTTTTCTTTCTTTGCAACAATTGCCACCCGTCTTTTCACACCTTTTCTATGGATTAAACTGCTACTGCCTTGAGATTTCTTTCACGATAGGCAAAAGCACATCATTCTATCCTTTCATGCCAAATAGCATGTTTCATAAAGGTACTTTGCAGGGTTGCGGGGCCACTACTCTCCTTTTTCTTTTTTTTTTTTTGTTTCCATCAACAGAAGAAATGCACGCCATGCACCAGTATTAGCATCATATATTGCTTAGTACCATGAATACGATCATAGTAAGCTAGAAATCCAGCACCATGAAAGAAAAAGGAAAACCCAAAACTCTCAGTTTAATCACATACTTGTAGCTCCCATCTGATTCAAATCTAACAAACAAATCCCAGACAGATGAAATAGGATTTGTGTGGAATGAATAAGAAAGCAAATTCCAAGTAATAGCTACTGAGTTTAGAGAATTCGAACAGTATTGTTATTATAACCAGACAAATGGCTTTAACCATGAAACCAAAGAAACATAAAATCATTGGATACAACAATGATTAAATGTCAGCATTGTTCTTACCCAACTAGCAGACAAAAAAAGAAGCCACCCCCAACATTCCTTTAAAATGCATGTGTAGGAGGGCCATCTACTCATTAATTAACAGCAATCATGCCAATTCTTGTCACCCATTACCGTCACTTAATTTTATTCTCTTACTTTTCTCCTTTGCTCATGATCACCGGTACCATGAGGCCGTATGTAAGGTGAACAGAACAAAATGGTCCCCGAGTGGACCATGACAGTATGGATGTTTTCAAACTGAAAATAACACAAACAAGCAAAAGGATACACTTACTTTGTACTTGCTAAGTTTGCCAATATCAGTTCTAACATTCCATCAATCTGAACTGTGAAGCAAGAAGACTTAAATTCCATATATCGTAAACTAAATCACAAACAAACAGTTAAGGACTTCAATTTTCGAGCGTATTAGGAGGAAACCAACAAGTTTATAAATCTTATGCTAAATGCTTGATAAGAAGTTACTCATCAAGGAATTGAAGTATATTGCATCATATACCACTTACCAATGTTAAATTTCTGTCTACCTCCCTTGCCAATGCAATCTAGAAATGATTTTTTTTTTGTTTTTTTAATGTTCTATCTCTTTGTCTGTCTCTTTCTCTTTCTCTCTCTCTAGTTCTCACTTTATAGGAATATTGTTGTTGTTTTGTTGTACAAAGAACATTAAATAATTAAATTTCCTGCACCCCAAACTTCTACAGGCAACTGATTCTATAAATGACTGGCAGCTGTCCCTTGGCTGAACTGTGAAGTGTTCCAGGTTGAAAGTGTCTGGCAAATTACCATTGGGTTTGTGCATGGTTTTATGAAGAAAACTGAACAAGAAACTGTACCATCTACCTTAAAAGAAGATAGGCAACAGTCTTCACTGACCAAGATCGATTCCCAAGCTATGTGAATGTGCCGCATATGTTAAGCTGGGTAGTAAGCCATCCATGGGCAAATCGTATTAATTAAAGTACTTCCAGTTCCAGAAAAGGCTCACATAGACAAGGGTAACAGAAATTTTCTCTCCCTCTTCTTGACCAAAGCCTGCCTACAACTTCTCAATCGTATGGGAAGGAAAACACCAAGACATATAGTAATACCGGAAAGCCAGAAGTGCCTAAAATAAAGGGAAAAATAGGCTGATATCACCAGCACAATAAATGCAAAGGCCCAAAAAATAGCCACAGCTACATCAGCCCTGCATAAAGTCAACAGAATCTCATCAAGAACGTGTAAAAATTTAATTTGCGACAGAAGTATGCAAGAGAAATGCTAAAAAGAGACATGATATATTAAAACGTTTGTGACAGGAATTTTTGCTTGAATAACATGAACCACTTTTTTGTAGGGATAAGAAGGACTGTACTATACTTTCATAACTATGATGACATCCAAGGGAAGACAATGGGAGCAGGAAAGAGCAAGGACTTGTATGTTTCCGCCCAATGGAAGATGGAACAGCAGACTATGACTAGAAAACAAGAAAAACCATCAAGGTAGAACCATCTTTCAACAGAAACCTAAGCCTTAGATATCACAATTAAGATGATCCCTGTCGTCAAACTAATTGTTGCCCCACATCTAGAATTTGCAAACTGCTATATTCACTTCTGATAAATTTGACTCGTAACAATCTAGAAGGTCTAATATTGTTCAGTTGTTTGTCCCTAGCAAAAGTGGTGAGACCCAATCAAGAGACGTGTCTCTGTCAATGAGTAAAAACTCTTATCATCAGCCAAGGAAACACATATGCTTAATGATGATAACATTCTTCCATCTGTAAAATTTGGACTGTGGATACTTCCAGAGTTCCTACTGGATACAGAATAGTGAGCTACAAGAAGTTTTGGATTCTGAAGCAAAGTTAGTATTCACAATCAGGAGGTCTTATACCAGCAGAAACTTTGATTGTCACAGCTTGAGTCTTAGCCTGTTAAATGCATTACTTCAGTTTCAACCATGACTGGTACCAGCACCCGAGTATTTGGCTCATTGGTTGGTGCATGATCTTCCTGCCTAAAGAGCAGGGTTCGAATCCCCCTTTCCCCAATTATATATATATATAAAAAAAAACCATGAGTGATACCTCATGCCTAAGCTAAGGTATCCAGAGAAAATGGGTGTCTGAGTAAGTATATGTCAAAGACCTTGATTTCAATTGAAAATAAAAAGAAGTTCAAATCTCTCCAATTACCACCATCATCAGGAGTCTTTGGCAGCTTAATTGGTTCTCCCAATGGCACACCTAAGAACCATCCCTCAAATTGTCAAAGTATAGTAATATGGTAGTATGGTACTCTCCAGTTAAAGCAATTTCAGTCAATGATCAAGTATGATCATCATCAAAAAGCTTCAATAAAATTTCAATCAAAGGCAGACTGCTAAGGTGAGTCGTTATACTATTCAAGGCCTTATTACCCAGCCAGAGTTGGGATCAAAAGTGAGCTCAACATAGCTTTTTACCCCCAAAGCAATTGTTACACCTTTTCAGTAGTAAACAAGATTGCCAAAAATTGATTTTCTATCATATAAACAATGGGGCCAGAAAATGACCTATGTCATAACCAAATCAGTGTCATACAAAAATGTATATATCCAAAAGTTTACTAACAACAGTAGAATTCCTTGTCAAAAGACAATCAGACAATTGTGACTAAGCAATAATTGACCTTACAGTTATGACTCAGATAAACTTCAGGAGGAGAAAGACAATTACAAATGACTTATAGTCTCTGTTCAATTGCATAGAACCTATCAGTGGTCATTTACACAACAATGATTCTTCAAATATAATAAATGAAAAGCTTGGAGAAAATATGAAGGACTATCTTACTACTTCACAAAAACAGTCATTTTCATTCAGGATATTAATGCTTGATTGCTGAATGGCTAGAACCTAGAAGTAGGAACAAATCCTGTTTGTTTTCTTTCGTGTGACATCCTGCACCTTTTGGATAGCTTCTATTTTGAGTGTTAGAGGACATTTTAAGTTACCCTAGCTGGAAACTATAACTGGAAGAATTTGACAACCCTAACTCCTCAAAAGTTAAAGCTCTTCCGAGAATTAAAGTAATTAACTTGTATACCATTCTTTGGTTGCTTTATATCTAAACTATGTCAATTTCAGTAGTGACTTGAATGCTGCCACTTCCACAAGATCGATTCCACTTCAAGTACCAGACAAACCTTGGGATAAACAGTAAAAATTTCAAATGAGATTCAATAATTTGCTGCAAGCTACAAGCGACACTAATGTGCACTCAAAGAACATCCTTCATCCTGAATCAGACTTAAGAAAACACAAGCGAAGTCACAGTTTTCTACAAGCTTAAATGCTTGCATGATCCAATTGCTGCATAGGCCAGTATAATTTTCCCGCCAATTATATATCTTGGAAGCTTAACGTGCAAAATTTCTCATTTTGTTCTACTTAATAATTAATACCAGCAAAAATGATCATTGGAAATTGGAACACTACCGAATTTCCAAAATGTAAAATTTCAACTCACTCTCGACGATTCAACATAAAAAAACAAAAGTTAGCAGTTTTAGTCGAATCTAGACCTCTCAGTTTTTATTAAGTGTAGCTTTGATATGGCCAGAGAATCAAATTCCTTCCTTTTTCAATTAAAAAAAAAGAAAAAATAATCTTTCTGATTACAAGTCGATCAAATAAGCAATCGTATACAAAAACATGCAATGAAAAATGCTAGATTTAAACGTCAAATATTAAACAAAATAGCAAATAAATGGAAATCAAAAAAGGAAAAAAAAAACCGTACCAGGAAGTGATATGGGGTGTGGGAGAGAAGAAGATAAGAGCAGGGAACTTGTTTTGAGATCGGATCTGGTAATCTCTGAGTTGCTCTACGAGTTTAGACCGAGTTATCATTTCTCGAAACCGGAGATCTTTCTTCTCCGATCTTTATAACTAAACGGTTTTTCGGCTTTCTCCTAACAAATTTGTGATAGTAAAAGCTTGAACGAGAACGTTATTGTCTGTTTGTTTTTCCTGTTTTATAGCTGGAAATTTGAATTCGAAAATTCGTTGTGATCGATATGATAAATTGGACCAAATGAAAGGAAAGAGGGAAGAGGCCGAGACTTGCTACAGTGAATTCTTTTGCTGATTTTGGTGGGGAGGGTAACTGCTTTTTTTTTTCTGATTCGGATATAGAAAGTTCCGGGTAACCCGGATTCTGCTCCGGTGGATCATTCATTTTACCCCTTACCTAAAACGGTAAAACCAAAGCTCCTAGTTGCGGAGTTTTTTTTTTTCTTTTAAATTTTAAAGACAAAATTGATTAATCAACAGTGCATAAATGTGACTAATTACACTTCACTTTCAAAAAAAAAAAATTTTAAGTTTAAATTATCTAGTCTCATATAAAGTGATACTTCCTTTGTCTTTTTCTTTTCTTTTTTCTTTTTAATTTTATAAAGATTAAGATAAAAGATATGATTTTAACGTGTTTTATATTAAATTGTAAATATTTTATAATATAAATATTCAGTACTCTTTAATATAAAAAAGTTAAATAATAAAAAATTATAATATAAAAAGTAAGAATATTATATGTCTAAAAAAGAAAAAAACTTTTATTTTGAAACTTTAAAAGAATATAAACAAAGAAAAAGAGACATAGAGAGTAGATTGTTGATAAAACCAAGCTAACAATATATGATACGTAATAATTAAATATGATTTTATAATAATCTAATAATATTATTAATCGAGTTCATGTAAAATATAAATATTAAATTTTAGAATCGAATTTGAATACAAATATTAAGGATTAACGGATATTCTACCTATTACCATTTTATTATTCCAATAATTGTCTTTAAATTGTATTTAGTTTTGCTTTCAATACCATCCAACCCAATTTCAAAAAGTTTTCTTAGTCTTTGCATCGTGAAATATCATTTTTTTTTCTACTATGTTTATTTTAATAAAAGATTAAATTATGAATTTAATCTTTGTATTTTATTAAAGTAGTGGATTTAGTCTTTGTTCAATAATTTGTAAAAATAAATTTTTATATTTTATAAAATTAACAATGTTAGTCTAATTATTAATAGTATTAAAATGTTATTATTATTTATGTTGGTATGATATTTTTTTATTAATTTGGCATTGAATATGATGATGTGTTAATGATGATTTGACATTTTTATTTGTTTCATAACATTTTTTTAATTGTTTTAAATTATAAAATACAAAAATTATATTATTCTCTGTCTCATAACATTTTTTACCTAAATCTAAAAAATCTATTTGTATTTTTAATATGTTCCCTTTTCAATCCTTATTAAAACCCTTAATTTACATTAGATAAGTTTAAATCCGTATTTATAAATTTCATGTCAGAACTTGGTCACGTCATAGTAACACTATTATTACGTCATTCATGAAATGTCACCTTATTATTACAATATTATTAGATTCATTGTCATATTAGTAAGAAAATATTATGTTAATACAGTTAAACGTTATATCAACATAAATAATAATAAAAATTTAATATATTTAATTAATATTATCAATTTTAAAAAATATAAAAATTTAATTTTTTTAAATTATTATATGAAAACTAAATCTATCATTTTTATAGCAAATAAAGACTAATTACATGATTTCACTCTGATGAAAGGAAAAGGGTAAGGCACACGTGCAACATGATGCGGGCCGGCTCCTTTCAACACTGGCGCATAATAATGACCAGAATGGTGACCTTAATGGGCTCTACTAGGCCCAAAAGAATTCAGAACTAAAAGCCCAGTCCCATTGATCGCCATCAAGAGTTCGTTGCTTCAAAAAGCGGGCAACCGAGTACGTTAATCTGCGCCTGAACTCCAGAAGAAAAAGAAATGGAGACGAGAGAAGAGGAATTGAATTTGATTCCAGTAGCAGTTGTAGATAACCGTGAAAGTGGAGACGAATCTGTTTGTTCATCGGCTTCGATTTCTCATTCTTCTAGCAAAGAGGTTTTCCGTTGTTTTTCTTTTTGTCCTCTGAATTTGCTTCTCCTATATTTCTTCTACTCGCTTGCTTTCTGATCAAATGCTTCAAAGAGATTCTTGATATCGATAAACATGTTGATTCCAACGTTATCTTCTAAACATTTTCCCGGAGGTTAAGTTGATATTGGCAGCCAAGCCATCTGGTTTACTCGTGATCCTTTCATTTCTGAGCTGTTTCAGTGTCTCCCTTTCTTCTCCTTCAATTTGATTAACGTAGAATTTTTTCTACGGTTTGATCACCAAGATATATCCTAACAGATGGGAGCATCTCGTTTTACCTGGTTCAGAAGCAAAGTTGATAAGCAATGAATTCTCTAGGAGATTCGCTAATGGATATTTGTTTATCCTCTAGATTTTGCTACCAAATTAAGATAAAGAGACTGTAGAGTAACAAATCAGATCAAAAGTGTTGAAATTGTCGAGATGTGCAGTAATGTTTCGTGGAATTCTTCTGTGCAGGCATTTTACAAAGTCATCCGTAGCTGGGCTTCGAAGAAGTTCATGACAGGATGGTTAGCTCTTTCTGCATTTTCAATGATTATGTTGTTTCTGATTATCTCATTTCAAACTACTGTATGTTTGAAACATCTAGCAAGCTTCATCCTAATCCCATATATAAAAAATTGGGTTTTGTGTAAATCCTTAACTTCTGCAAGTTTCTACTCCTTTTGGCTAGGCCTGAATGTTACTTTTGTGATCATACTCCATTTTCTAGAATCTAGTCCTGATGTAAAGCCAGAAAACTTAACTAGATAGCTAGCTAGATACAAGGGCAAGGTTCTATATCTGCCCTTCTCTCGGGAAATTACCAAGGGTAGCTGGTCAACTTGGATTGAAATCCATTACCCTCTAATTCCTTTCTGATAATCTTTGATTTGAGCAAGGTCTATATATTTGACTCATATCTGACATTGTTTTGCAGCGTCATTTTACTTCCTATAGCAATTACATTCTACATCACTTGGTGGTTCATTCATTTTGTGGATGGATTCTTCTCCCCAATATATAAGCATCTTGGGATCAATATCTTTGGTTTGCACATTGCTCATCTCTTTTCATTCCTTTCAAGGGTTTAATGTACTTTCTTGCTGATTAATCAATTAATTGCTACAACTAATCCACAGGGCTTGGATTTGTGACCTCTATCACATTCATCTTCATAGTTGGTGTGTTCATGTCCTCATGGTTGGGAGCATCTGTTCTTGGCTTGGGAGAATGGTTGATCAAGAAGATGCCCCTCATTAGCTACATTTACTCTGCTTCAAAGCAAATAAGTGCAGCAATATCGCCGGGTAAGCACAAGCATTTGTTTCCAGTTTCAGCATTTCGGATTCTTACACTCTTAAACAGCAGCATCAATTTTTTCCAGATCAGAATTCCCACGCCTTCAAGGAAGTGGCTATCATTAGGCATCCAAGGGTCGGAGAATATGCATTCGGTTTTATCACTTCCACAGTTATTCTTCACGGGAGCTCAGGTTCGGAGGAACTTAGCTGTGTTTACGTTCCCTCCAACCACCTCTATATTGGAGACATATTTCTCATAAGCTCAAAAGATATTATTAGGCCTAACCTCTCTGTTCGAGAAGGAATTGGTAAGATTTTCAGGCCAATATATCCCCAAAAGAAAAACAGGGGAACCGGTGACTATTTTCTGTTGGGGGCAACGATGTAATCTAGTTCTTTATCTTCCTTTGATGTAGAAATTGTCATCTCTGGTGGCATGTCCGTACCTCAGACATTGACCACAATGGATGCACAAGCCGTTCATATAGCTGGACTCGAAACTTTCGACAAGCCGCGAGTTGATGGCTGCTAACTGCTGGCAATCCTTATGATACATCTTCTGGTTGTTTTGCATGTACAAGAGATTCAACTTTTGCCTGGCTGAGCTGATTGATTCAAGGTCTACCATAAACAAAGAACAAGTTTTAGGAAAGAAGTTCCAAGTGTCGGCATGAACCTTGTATTTTCGTTATAATAGCCTAGAAGGAGTACATATACATGAACCTTATATTTTGTAAGTTAGTGTGCTTGGAACTTAAATCTAGTCATTACAATGCAATGAGTATAAAGTGTGAACATGTGAACAGCCTTCCTTTGTCGTCCAGCGGTTTAGGATGTCTGGCTTTCACCTAGAAGACCCGGGTTCGATTCCCGGCAGCGGAATACCTATATTTTTATATAATGCCAACCAACCAAGATTTTGGCAATTCCATTTTTTTAACCACATGCATAATTAATTAAAAAAAAATACATAAGTCCAATATGATAGCAGAACAAGAGCTTGCAACAGATTTTCCTAAATCAATAATCAAAAGGACCATTGATCCATACATTGGAATTCACCTCAAAAGGACCATTGGCTTAATTCTAAGTTTTGGGTTGTTAACAATTGATTAATCAGTAATCAACTTACCAGTTTCTGTCATACCTATTCCTACTAATCATGCACACCCCCATTTACAAAAATCAGCTCAAAAGAATCGAGTGCTTTTTCTTTAGAGCAATTTTTCAGCTCAACCAAAAAAACCAAAAGTGGTACAACTCGGCACCCCCAATATGAAAAAGCCTCTGGTGTGCTTTAAGTGTCAACTGTTGAGAGTTGAAAGCATGCCGCCGGAGCCAGTTGGCAGCACAACCTCCCAACCTGGACCTTTGAGGGGAACTGCATCAACAGTGGCAGCCTTAGCCTTCTCTCCATCATCGGATTCAGTAACAAGGTCACTGCGATCCAGAAGTCTCTCCAGATCCTCATCACTGATATCTGTCTGTATCATCTTGTCTTCTGCGGTTTCTTCATCTCGGAGTAGTGCCAGTAGATCCTCTTCCTGAAATTTTTACTCTCAAAATCAGTCTACAACACAACAATAACCTTCATAAGGACAGGAAATCCATGGGAAAACCTATATCAAGTAGTTAGAGAAATGTAAGAGATGATAGCACAAACCTCCCATAGGTTGTTGTCTGGTTTTCGTTCTTGATGAAACTGCCCTTTTCCAATCACCACATGCTCAAGCTTCAACTTGCTATAAGCTCTTTTCAAAATGCGACACTGTTAAAACACACTTGTTTCAGTTTCTTCTCAATTTCAATGCCAGAAGCAAACTTGCAGAAGAGTCCTGAGATAAAAAAAATCCAAGTGCTATACCTCAACAGAATGTGCTGTTGCAAGTCTGTAAACATGAACAGGTTTGGTTTGTCCAATCCGATGACATCGATCCATGGCTTGCAAATCCATTTGTGGATTCTGCAATGAACATGAAACATAATGAATAACTTTAATCACCATTAACATATAAGGGCAATAAAAAACGAACACAAGAGGAATGAGAACAACTTAATACCCAGTCACTATCATAGAGTATACAGGTATCAGCTGCAGTCAGGTTGATACCCAAGCCACCAGCCCTTGTGCTGAGAATAAATATCCTACAATTGCTGTTCTCATCATTGAACTCCTGGATCTATTTTGCATAAAAGAAAAAAGGCAATAAAATGTAGCTGGTCAATAAATACAAGTAATAGGAAAACTGACACCGCAACACGCAGCATGAAGCACATCCACACAGAGCATCAATACCAATGGACTTCTTTCTTTATGAAGACCAAAATACACAGGTCAACCAATTCCTGTGCATACCATGTACTTGTTACAATGAATATACAAAATTTGAGGACTTAGCACATACCTGTCTTCTCCTTTCATCTAACTTCACACTACCATCTATCCTACAAACTTTAAATCCCTTTTCACTAAAATAGTAATCCATTATATCCAGAATCTTAGTCCACTGACTGAAGATGAGAACCTGTTAACAAAGGTCAGAGGGAATAAGCAGGCAGCTTTTAACTTTCAAGCAATGGGAGCATATAAAAACTAAGAATGCTTATAACGTACTTTGTGTTTGCGTTCAAATAACCGAGCCAACAACCTGTCAAGCAAACGGAATTTTCCACACTGTTCAACTATCTGCTCTACAGGTGGATATAAATCTGTCACACAAACAAGAAAACAGTGTAAATCGAGCTGCTGAGCATTCTTTCAGGGCAAATTTCAAGCATTGAAACAAGGGAGGTACATGATCCATCAAAGGCAGACTCTAGGAGATCAGGATGGTTGCAATTCTTCCGAAGCTGAATCATCAAATTGTTAAGCTTCCTTTTCACACCACGTCCTGCAATATTGCAATATCAATTATCATAAGAAACTTGACAGAATACATATAGAATGCTTGTAATTAAGATTTTGAATTCATCTATTAATGGAGCCAGAAAATTTTTTAATATCACTCTTTATGCCTTTTTCTCTCTCTTCAAATTGAAACGTTAATAATGCAGCGTCTACAATCAAAACCAATCTAATACCTGAGTCAACTTTCTCTCTTAGATAGGTTTCTAAAGTTTGATTAAGCAAATGATCCTGGAAATTCTTCTGATGCTCAGTCAAGGAAGCATATAATATGATCTCTTTTTTACGAGGGAGCATCTGCTCAACATCAGACTTCATTCTTCGAAGAAGAAAGGGGCGCAATATAGCATGGAGTTTAGCTACCACCTGCAGGTAGAAAAACCCCAAGAATTATACTTTGTAAAATGTTGTTTTGGAGGAGGCGGCAGGAAAACAGTCAGATACACACTTGATTCCTTCTCTTTTCTTCCATTTCTTCCTTTGACACCTCACCATTGATTTTTCCCGAAAAATCAAACCTGAATGTTTAAACCATGCATCAATGAAATAGCAGAAAGACAAGACAGCAAAAATTCATCAAAAAGGAATAAAAAAAAGCACATTCATGAAATTTTCCCATCAAAGAATAAAATATCTGTAAAAGGATTACTATAACATGCTTTCAAGCAAAAATCAATGAACTATGGGGCCAGCAAAGCATTTCCAAAAACCTTGTTTTCCCAGTATTCAATAGAACTAGAGAAGCAAGATTCTTGTGATATGCACTCAAATTAACATTAAAAATCAATGTAGTAAGCTAACTGGGCACTTCTGGAAGAGTAAGCCCATGATTATGAATGTCACATAGCAATTTTACTTGAATTGGAACCTTAAGATTATTAATAGCAAGCAAATTTATGAGTTAGTAACAGATATTAAACTTGAGGTTTGATTAAGAAAAGATTAAGCATACCTACCATGACTCAAATTCTTCATGAGACTGAAAAATATCAGGCAAAATGAAATTCAACAATGACCATAGCTCTGCCAAATTGTTCTGCAGAGGTGTTCCAGTTAAGAGGAGCTTATTGCCAACATGCAAGTGTTTCAATTCCTTCACTAGTTTGCAGTTAAAGTTTTTCAATCTGTGCCCCTTTAATAAAAGAAAATAAAAGTTAGAGTATATAATTTGCCCATCCACAACTTTCAAGCTTTCACATATATAAGTACAGCCAGAAGAGTTACCCAGGCTATAGACAATTTAGGGCAAATTACCAACCTCATCAACCACAACATATTTCCACTCATAATGCCTCAAACATTTCTTTGCATCACTCATTGCCATCTCATAAGAAGTAACAACTATTGGAAACTTGGGGCCAATTACTTTAGGCATGTGCTTCCGATGAATTTCATCCCTTTCTTTCTTGTTTCCATGATAAATAATTGCATTCATCGAAGGCGCAAACCTATGTAAAACAGGGAGGGAAAGAGGAGAATTAAAATATGAAATTCAATTTTATGCTTGTTTACATGAAAGTTGTGAATGATTTTACCTTGCAATCTCATTCATCCAATTAGAAAGAGTAGAGAGAGGAGCAATAATTAAATAGGGTCCATCCATCCCATTTCCTTTCAAATGTGCAAGAAAAGCAATTGTTTGAATTGTCTTTCCAAGTCCCATCTGATCAGCAAGGATCCCGTTCAGCCCATTTTGCCATAAGGAGATCAACCACTTCACTCCTTTTAGCTGATAGGACTTCAATTTTCCACCAGTCAACAATGGTACAAGTTCTCTCTGCTCTTTCTCAATTTTTTCTTCCTCAGTCAGGTTTACATCTTCGGTTTTCTCAGCCTCTTTAGATCTTGTAAGCATTGCTGCAACTGCCCTCTTGGCCTTCCTCTGGAAAAAGAAAGCACAAAACAATTATGGCTTAATAGATTCCAATGATTCCAATTAAATTAGAAGGATCACATTGCCATCAACAGATCAAAAAAATACAAACTGCATACAAGGTTCTCAGAAAAACAGTTATCATACAAATTATTGAATAAACCAAACTGCCATACGGTAAACACGAGCATTGAACAATTTGCATGTTGTTGAATACTCCTTATGATTCAGGACTTGCCAAGCTATGATCGATGAAGAAATTAAGCATACCAAATATCAAGTCAAAATACAACAGATATAAAACCCAGCAAGTAAGAATATAACATAATTAATTCTGTGAAATTGATCAATACACTACAGCACATTTATAATATATTGAAGGCATTCCACATTGACAGGGAAAATAAAGCAGAAAGACCATTACATTGTTGTACTGGTTCGCAGCTCTTCTTTTTGAACCTCGACCTCTCTTTTTCTGAGCAGGTTCGACTTCTGGCTCGGCTCCAATCTACCAATATTATTAACAGCTGATCAGAACTAATCAAACCATTGTAAAGCATAAAAATCCATATGAAAGAAAGGTGAGAGAGAAATACAAATGTAATGTCCTCCATCTTTTCAAGCAAAAACTCTGAGTACATCTGCGTTTGGGTCAAAAGCTCATCCAATCTAGTAAACTGAGTGTCATTCAAGTTCACTGCCTCTGCAGGCTCCTCTTGTTTTGTCTCCTCTTTCAACCGAGCTTCCATTAGCTTTTCTTCCTCCTTGACCATAGACCCTGATAAAAGAGAAGAATCCCCATTTTTGGCGTCCAGAATTGTTTCCTCCTCCAACTTGATGATTTCTTCTTCGCACTTCTCCTTCATTTTATAAGGAAAACAAAATTATATAAAAACCAAAAAGAAACGTTTAATATCAATCTGCAATGAATCTAGCGAGGGCAACATGTTCATCTTAAACAACTGTAAGTTAAATCTGAAATAAACTCCATGCTTATGTCAATGCAAACACACTTGCCTACTGAATCAGAACATTTACTAGCATTACCAACAGTAGTGTCATTTCATTTTCCTCACATTCCAAGTTTTATTTCATTTCTGCTTTCCTTTCCTCTCTCGCTTTTAAGCTTCCAAACATAACTTTACAAATTTACCTTTCATTTTCCTTCATTATCTCAAGAAAACCAAATAGAAGCAGGGAATATAACATTAAAACCTGAAAATAAAAGGAGATAACAGTATAGCAAAAACAAACCTCGTCTTCAAGAACTGAAGTCGGCGATTCAGCTGAAGCATCATTTTCCTTTCCTTTCTCAGCCCCCATTGTCAAACCCTAAAAGTCCGTACATCAAAAAAATTTTAAAAAGAGATAGAGAGAGAGAGAGAATAAAACCAAAAAAAAATCAAATTCTATGAGATTAAAACAGATGAAATAAAGCTTTAGTTTCATTCAAATCCAGAAAACGCCCTAGGGTTTCGATCATTGAACGGAAAGTAATGCGATTGAAATAAGTAAAGCACGAAAGGTATATAAACAACGAACCGGACATACACTGAAAGGAGCTTCTACTGTGAAGCCGGACAGAACCGTAAGCGTCTCTTAAAAGAGAACAGAGCAGAGCAGAGAAAATGAAGGTCTGAAATAATAAATTTTTGACAGCAGTGGAGCACTTAAATTAAAACATAATATTTTATTTAATTAATTATTTTCTTAATTAACTGTCTGTGCGGGTTTGGGCGGGAAAATGAAAGTTGACAAATGCCCCTAAATCGTGCTATTTATTGCACAGTTTTATAGTCCTCCGATTCTCAGTAGGGGTATATTTGTAAATGGGTACTTCTGCTGGGACCTGCAATTTGTGGCCTTCACAGGTTGGCCATGGGTTCCCAAATTTGGGGCATGCTTTGTCTCGTCCACTACGGTTTTTTTTTCTTTTTTTTTTTTTGAATTTCGAGAAATGGGTTTAGGAGTGGAATTTTCAACTTTTAAATGATTTGATTTAAAGTTTAAACTTGATTGAATTATAGTAGTTGATATGGACACCTAACGGTAAATTTTTTAGTGCTTAAAGGGGAAAATATTTATTAACTTGGACAAATAAATTTTTATTTGGATAATAATTTTACATAGGATTTAAAGAACAAAAACTATGAAACTGGTCAAAAAAATTATGCAAATTTGTTTTCCATATATAATTATACACTATGATGTATCAAATATAAATTCTATCTATAAAATAAAAAAAATTAAATCTGTGTTTGATTATTGTCTACATATGATAATCATACATTGTCAGTTAACTATAAAATATCATATCATATAAAAAAAATTAAAAGTTAAAAATTTTAAAAAATAAATACTCAGATTTTTAAAGTTTTATCTGCGTATATTAAATTTTATGATTAAGTTATAGTGTAATGTATATTGACAATGTATGAAATATAAAATTATAGTTGAAAAAGGTAGATATTGAAATTGTAACTTTGCATCAATGCACTAGGCCATTAGCAATCAATCAAATAGCACAGCAAAATGAATTTTATTTTTCTCTTATGACATGGCATGGCCTATTGTGGGAAGGGAAAAAGAGTCATTCAAATTGTTCTCAAAAAATTATAGGACTAACAGGGTTTAGAAAATTTTTCCATGGCAATGGCAGAAAATTGAAGAACAAAATGTGTTGAGAAATTCAGGTGCTCCCCAAAGATTCAAGAAGGAGCTTTCTGCAATTTGAAACCAAAAAGTTCAGAAAGCTCATTGGGAGATTGAATGCAACCATGAAAGCCAAAGCAAATTCATTATAGTAGTACTTAAAGCCCGTCAGAAGATTCAAGGCACTGACATCTTATGTTATTTAGCCAAAGGTTTCTTACATAATTGTCAAATAGAATGTGGTAGACAGTTTCTGGCAGGCACGGTTTGTATTTAACCAGGAACCAAAGGAAAATAAGATGCCAGGGAGAGGGGCAAAAGAGAAAGAAACACATAAAGAAGCTCAGCTGGGAAAGTTCTTGCATACACCGGACAAGAAATGAATATCCAGCAACATATAAAATCCCAAATCTTTTAAGTCAAAATAATTGAAAAATAGTTGACTGTGGAGTACTGAAGTTCAGTGCGGTGTTTGATGTAGTTGCTCCCTGGTGAGAAATTCCTCCTGTAATGGAGCGAAAAAACAAAAGAACTCAGGACAGCTTGCAAAGATTTTCAAATCCCATATACTCTTCATTCTCCAGCTTTTCAACCATATCAGCAATGCCAACTCCACCTGTAACATTCAGGAAAATGAGGTCAGCTTCTCACCATTTTGAGAGGTTCTCAAGCTAAGTGACTTGCTTTTCAGAGACTGATAGAAAAGCAAGAAAGCATTGTACCTAAACTTATTGCGCTGATAAAGATTGTCAAAGCCAATATGAAAATGATTATCGATGCTCTTCCGAAGACTGCAATAATCTTTCTGACTACATGCTGGCCAGTAAAGGCGGCTATTGTTGCCACTAGAACGAAATACGCAGCTGCAGGAGAAAAGAAAATGTAACACTGAAACTATAAGGATGATGAAGTAATGGTCCACAACTTAAAGGTTGAACGTTTTTCTTAATTGCTAACAATTGATTCTTATTGTAAATCTTCACGTCATTGTCACTTACCATATGGGACTGGAAAACGGTTGAGAAGATAATATTGTACAACTGACATTGAGGAGGAAAATACCATAGCAAACGTTGATGTTGCACTTGCTACCTGCACCAGCATAGCAGTATTGTTATGTCTTTAGCTACAAAACACGAACATATACGTTCCGAAACTAAGGCAGTTGCCATGGCCATGCCAATGAACCAGTCAAGTCATCTTTTTCAGCTTCTTGTGTATTCATACTTAAATTTTCTCTTAGTTTTGACCTATAGTCTGCCTCTCAGCAATGGATTACCAGGTTCTCATCATTTTTCAGAATGAATAGTCTTCAAGGATAGGGTTCTTGATATGATATGGTACTATAGTTTTGACAGATTCTGAGAATCACTATCTGGATCATTGTGAAAAGGATTTTCTGACAAAAAAATAATTGGACCATGAGAAAATTTGTCTGATAATATACTATGTCTTAGTATGTTTAATAATTGTAGTTGCTATATATCCATCCCCCACCTTGATTTCATGATTTGAATGAAATAATACTAGTTAATTATACCTGAGGAGGAATTCCCAGTTCAAGGAATAGAGGACCCAAGATGAAGCCACCTCCCAGTCCTAGCAGCCCACCAACCATACCAGCTATTATGCCACAGGAGCAGTAAAGAAGAATCTGATATATCTTCCAATTTGTGACTTCCTTTCCCTTGGATGCAATCACCCTGGTCCCTTTGTATAAGCATATGGCTTCAAAGAGTGTCACTGAGGCAGCAATCGGTATCTATTGAAAAAGCAACAATCAAGTTGAAGAGATTTAGCCTCAGTAAACTCTAGATTCTCTGTTTTGTAAACAAGTGCTTCTCAAGCTTTAGTTCAAGTGGACTAAGATTTATCTCCATTTTGTAGGGTGATTCATGCAGAGGCAAGTGGAGTTAAATGACTCTAACAAGATTTTTGCATTCATATTAAAATGATCGGATATAAATTTGCTTTCATTCATGATAAGCAAAATCTTTAGAGCCCCATTCCTAGAAATTATAGATTTGTCTGAACTCTGAGTAAGCTTATATCCAGTCTTTTCTCTGCTGCAGCCACTTACTTGAGAATGCTTATTATAGTTTTTCAGGTTAAAAAGAAATTATAGCGTTAAAAAAAAAATTCCCTCTATCCCTCTAGATTCTAGAGCAAGTTTTTATGCAGAATTCTGAGTTTTTACCTGCAAGGAGTTCACAATCCAATACACGACTGAGCAAGTTGGAACATATTCCTGCATAGACAAACATGTGGATGTCATTCAACAAAGACAACAATAACTTCATATTTTGCAGAATGCTAAATAATAGAAGGGGATCATATCGAAATGCTGAAGAAACGAGTTAAAGAATGGGAAGTCAAACACACTTTTCGGGAGGCAAACCAACAAGCGGATACCCTTGCGAAATCAGGTATTGGTAGAGAGGAGGACCTTGTCAATGTATGGGACAATGGTACTAGAATTAGAGCTGCAAATGCAGAAGACCCAAGCTACAGAGCTTTTTCCCATATGGATTAGGAAGTCTGGATCAGAATCATTCTGTCTTTAGTGCACAGGAAATGAGATACAATGTGTTGTTGTGCTGGTGGAATAGCTGTAGTGCAATTGTTGGGAGGTTTTTTTTCTTAACTATCTTGATGTCATGGTTGAAATTAGGGGTTGAGCTGAATTTGTTGAGGATGTACAGGATTTGCATATTATAGAACTTCTGAGATGGCCCAAGGGCATTGTGGGAGATTTTGTACTGGTATACCCCTATTATCTTTTGTAAGGGGCATAGACTTGCAAAATCCTTGTAAAAAGGTGAACGATGGTTCCCTATTTTGATTAATATATTATGAAATTTCAAAAAAAAAAATAATAGAAGGGGCTATGCACAGACAGGTGATATTGCAAAACTCATTGATGATAGTAGACTATGATTTGAAAAGAGATAAGATCGTGGAAGACCTTCGAAAGAACTAACATAGAGATATTTCGCTTATAATGTTATGGATAATATTAGCATACCTTTACAATCTGGACAATAAGAAAACCGATCCACACATACAGGAGCAGTGATAATTCTTTCCAGTAAATGTTTTGCAGCAGAGGAACCTGAATCGAATGATAACAACAACAGCAATTATAACGAAGGTAAGAATAACATTGAGATTAAAGATAAAGAGTATTGTTGTAGGAAAAACATAATTTTCTTGGACTCACTTCATCATCTGGCAGGGTGCCCGGGCCACTAGGTAGCGGTTTATAATCTTGTGCAGCTCCATCTGCAATTCCCAGGTTTAGCACTAGCCATTTGCATTTCAATTAACATAATGGAAATTCTTTTACCAGTAGACCTCTAAGTGTTTCTTGAGATTTTCTGTTTCACACATTATTGGTCTTGGAAACCACCGTTTGAATCTTAATCCATTTCTTATTGCTTATTTGGACTGATAATTTATGGCCAAATATTGGATTTTTCCACAGATGGATTTGCTATTCACTCGCATCTCAAACTCAGATACCAAACTAGTGACACTTAAACGAGGTCGCCTATGAACATAGTTTACTTTGTTTTCAGTATGATTTGTTGAGGGGCAGCTCGTTTCCTTTCCTTTAATCTTCTCTAGTGGCATCTTAAATTTGTTTAGCAATCATTGTCTTTAATGTCACTTTCTCATTTGAAATTTCTTATGAAGTAAAAGCTAGTATTTCCGTAGAAGTTTTACTTTTGGGATGAATATAGAGGTGGTTTACTTGGAGAGGATCATAAGGCACTCACCAGCTGGTTTGGACTCCTCTGATTCCAACTTGGCTGCTTCCTGAAGAAAAATTCTCACTAGTTATCTTATAACAAAGGGAAGATATCCATGTAGTACGTAAAGAGAAACCAAGTGGAGAATCCTACCTTTTTCATCATTGTCTCTTTCTTCCATGTATCTATACCTTTGAACAAGGCTTTAGTTGATGTACCTTCCATCAACAAATTTAAGAACCCACATCAGAAGGAAACCATGTTACATAGATCCTGAACTCATGATAGAAAACAAATGGTATCTTCCTAGCTTGAATGTTCTATTCCTGGTTTTGATGGACTAAGATTTGAACCTAGATCCTGCCTTATTCCATCTGTTTCCCTATTGCATACACTGTTTCCTTTGTGAAAGCTGTCCTGGCTAACCGTTTTCTGGTTTAATAAGGATAAAGACAAGCAGACTCCTTAATGGGATGACACGAGAAAAATAAAAGTGGTATGGATGATTCCATTATTCTCAAAGCATTTTCTTGCAAATATCCCTAGGTTACCAATTGATCTTTAAGAAATTCAGCAAGCTAAATTGGAATTTGTGCCAGAGATAGAATAAGACCAACTATGCAAATGAACTTGAATTCCAAAAATTATGTAATTCTTATTACCAATGAAGAGGATGATAAGCAGAACTGTCACCATCCAATCAGCGAACATCACATTGAGGGCAACTCCAATGCTGATTCCAAGCATAAGCATGGGCTGAAAGAGCAACGCCAAGTCATAATCTATGAGGGGCATCTCCAATGTTGGGTGCCTAAGTCTCAGGTTATAGTATACCGTTGACCCAGCTGCACCCATGATCATACCTGCAATCCAAAATATTCAGAGGATTCTGCAAAAACTGGGATAAGCCTAAAAGCATCAAGCTTGCTGCAGACATACTATTTATGAGCATGTGTATGAATTTATATTCGAGTACATGCATGCATGCATGTCTTGAAAACAATATAAAGACATCCAAGATTGATGTTTAATGGATGCTGGTTAGCTGTGTTGTGTCATTCTATGTCAGGTACGTTGAAGGTTAAACTACAGGAACGAAATAGGATTATTATATAAGTCTCAGCCTTTCAAAAAAAAAATAGGATTATTATATTTGAGCAAAGCAGAAACTCACACTTGGAAATGGCAGTGGAAGACTTGGGGTCGAAACCAATTATGAGAGTGAGCATTGGAACAAAAATCCCACCACCTCCAACCCCACCAACACTGCCCAAAGCTGCACCAAGGAATCCTACAATTGATCCTACAACTATTTTCCAACCAAACTCCATCTCCTGCTCAATCAATAATTAAATTCAATATCAAGATAAACCAAACTTGAAAGATCGATGACACAACGATAGGAAAAAGTTTGAAAAGGTTTCCTTTCCTTGATGTCCAACAAGCAGAAAAAAATAGCAGATGGTGTTAAACAAGCCTAAGTGGATGACTCACTCACCGGCCAGACATGTTCATAAGAAGATTTCCCACCCTGCCAGAGGAAGTTGGCGACTCTAACTAGCAATCCTCGTGTGTTTTCATTTTCATTGTCTTTGAAAACTCGTTGGTTCCTTTTGTCTTTCAATAATCTCTCTGCAATCCCCACGTTGCTCATCATGACAAGCACCAGAAAGACCACCCATGCTATGATAGCCAAGCTTCTCTGGTTCACCTGAACTCGAGCCATTTGGCTACTGCCCTGAATTGATAGCAAAAGAAGGAGAGACTCTCTAACTTAAGTAAAGGAATTCAAATGGAAAACCTTTTCCTGGCTTTATGTTTACTCACTTCTCTCCTTATTCCTCTCTGCTATCAATACAGTATCACACAAAGAAATAATGAGTTCACTCTTTTGGTACCTCCCTGCTGTCTACATTTATAAATCCCACTCTCTCTTTCTCCCTCCCTATTGTACGCTGAACCGCGTGGTCCAATGACACAGTTACTTTTCTTCTCTTTATTTTAAAAATTTTTTTAAACTCTTATTTTCCCATAAAAAGAAGAATAAGTAAGAAAAAAATATTCATTTATTTCCAAATACTAAGGATTCGGTGTTTATGTTCTGTTTTGGAATCAACAGATTGTCCCCTCTCGAATCTGTACTACCCAATGGCGTTGTATGTTAAACCATTTCATCTCTTTCGAAGCTTCCAAAATTTAAACCTTGGGTTAATCATGAATTCCTTCCAACGACACGTAATTTACTGATTATCTGCCCTGTTTCTGCAGTATCCTGTTTTTCCTAGATGTCTTGGAAGTTTCGGGGAAGCTAATGAAATGCTTAGTAAACAAATTAGATGATGAGGTTTTAAACAAATTTACCATGATTTGACCTTTGCTAATCCGATGAAGTTAGAATCAAGAGTTCCAAGGGTCTCATAGAAATGAACTTTTGCATGGGGCAGCTGAAGCCTGGACTATGTTCTGTGACCGTATCCATCACTCCTTTTTACCAAGTTACTTGGTTGCGACAGTGGCTGATGTTACCCACTCTTGTTCTCGGTTTTCAAAATCTAGGCTAATCCAATCAGATCCTCCCGTACTAAGTTTACGCGGCAATGGAAGCTTCATGGCTGCTTCCGAACCTAATTGGATTAGACTTCTTTCCATTGGATGAAACCCCAAAAATGAAAAATTCTTCCAAAAAATGATTTTAGGTAAGTAGTTACTCATCAAACTATGTTCCTTAATGTCAATTTTAATGTTGCTTTTCAACTTTTGCTCTTATGTATTCCTTCATGTCAATTTGTTTCTACAAGTGAACTAGGCAAGCCATGCAGAACAATTTTTGCGAGAACGCTAAAACAAAAGAGCAAAGCAGGCCGGTTTTGAACGAAGCTTCCCAGAAGCAGCATCAAGTTCTCAAGACACTTTAGTACGAACCAACGAGCAATAGCATAAAGGGGACTAGCCTGAGTCACAGGCTTTCTGCTACGGCAAAAGCGATGAAGCTTCATAGTTGCTTCAATCCATCTTGGATCCCTTTTTAGCTGTTAATTTCTATGTAAAACGCACTTCCAGACAAAATCCTTCCAAACATTTCCTCCTCCTGATTTTATTATTCATGTCCTTTTGCTGTTTCTGGAGCTTTGCGACTTCCTTGTGGTCAAGAAAGCTTAGCTTCATTGAGACATGATCAGACCACCCACAGGTTTTAACGTGTCCGAGGAACTCAAAGTTTTATGAACATCAAGTTGTGAAAAAACAGAACAAAATTGGGATGTCACGTGTTGTAAGAACATTGAAAGAGATGAATTTTGAATCCAAAGTGGTTCTGTTTGTTCTATTCTCATCAAATTTTGCTGATTTATCATTGAAATAAAGTAAAGTGGGATAATGTCTCTCAGGGTTTTTTGATGTTAGATAGGAATATTGAGACATGATGTTTAAGATATTAAATTAGTAATTCATGCACATGAAAAAACAGCACATTGCATTAATCAATACTATTCTCTAACTTTTTTTTTGTTAGATTATTCTTGATATATTCTCTCGATTTAATTGTATATAAACCCAAAAAAAAGGTACAAAATAATTATTGAATCATAAGAGCTACTAAAATACTAATTCCAATTGAAATGTGGTTTTGTGAGGGTTGTAATTGAGCCGAGCAAAATCAATACGGTATAGGCTTGAGCTCAATTCGATCAAAAAACTTGAAATTCAAGTTTAATTGAGTTTTATTTTTTTGTGTTTAAACTCACTCGAAAAATAATCAAGTTACTCAAACTCAATTTAATTAGGTACTATTATCATTAATTTATATAAAATTAATTTAAATTTGAATTAAAAATAAACTTTTAAAATATATAAAGAAATTTAAAAGGATGATAAGGCTTGCGAATCACTTGAGTCGAGTATTAAAATTTTTTTACTCAACTCAGCTAGTTACATGAGTAACTTGAGCTCAAGCTCCAGAGTAAACGAGTCGATTTCGAATATTTATCAAGCCGAACCTTAGTAACTTATGAGTAATTTGATTTGTTTACATTTCTTACTTTCGAATGATTGATTGAGGGCCTACAAAGTTCACTACCATGAGCCCAATTAACACCCAACGTAGGCTCCCATAGAGGAGAACCTTTTTTTGCGACAGAGCCCAATATTGGCTAGGCAATAGGTCTATTGAAAAGCCCAAAGTTGGGCAATTACTTACACAAGGGCGACCAGGGAACTTCCATTTAGCCAAAAAAGAAAAAACAGTAAAAGAACTTCCACAGAAAACCGGCTCTGGTCACATTTTTCTTCCCATGAAAGCTTTCGTGGCGGGAAAAGTTCGGCGCCAGAACCAGTATTTCAATCTCTCATCGTATAAACAAAGTCCTCAGACCCCAACCCAAGCGAAACTCTGTTGAACATATTCCCCAAGCTCTCCATATCCATGTGACCCAAGGGACTTCAGAGGGTTGACCGAAACCAAAACGGCGTCGCTCAAGTCCCTCGAGGCCATCTCAAAATTAAGAAGCTTTTGGAGTAAGCCGTATTCGAGAGCCTCTCCTCTGTCCGCCGGTTGCGATACAAAATTATTGCTAACTAACCTGGTAAAATCTTTGAAGCTTACGCAGCATCAGTAATAAGATAAGCTAATTTTAGTATTGGATGGGATGCAAGAAAAAGCAACCTTTGCTAAGGATGAGCATCAGAAGGACAATGATACAATTAACATTAATTACCCATTTCAAGCGTCTTCGAAAAGAGAGCAAACACAACAGGTCGATAGGACAAAAGCTTAAAACCACATAACAAGTCTTTCAAGAAATTCTTAAAATAAAATAAAAGTAAAAACAGAGATGCCATGCACACAGTACCAGGGTTCCAACTCCAAAAGCCAACACTCTGAACTCATAATTCACCACATCAAAGAGAAAGCATATAGAAAACTGTCTCCTTGAGATCTTAACTAGACCAAGGTGCATTAGGAGAAAAAGCAACTCACACTAAAGAAGTGTGACCAAGTGACACTGATCTTCATGCTCTGAACATGATTTCTGTCTTACGATCTAATCACCTATAATCATCTTCTTCAACCCCATCATAACGATCACGGTCATGGTCAGCATATTGATCATAACGATCATGGCCACCATGGGCATCCAAATCATATTCTCCCCGACCTCGATGATGCTCATATTGTTCATAATGCTGGTCATCTAGGTCTGAACGCCTATGCCCATGCTCATGCTGTTCATACCACCCACGATCCTCATCTTGCTCACCATGATCATAATCCCTCTCACTATGCCGGTCCCGATCATGTTTGGATTCAACACGGTCATAATCAGATTCCCTATCCCTAGAACGCCCACGATCACGATCATAGTCACCAACATCATAATCCCTGTCTCTGTCCCTCTCACGTTCACGGTCACGATCTCTTTCTCTATCGCGCTCATAGTCACGACCACGATCCCGAGCTCGATCACGATCACGTGCTCGATCACGACCACGGTCTCTCTCTTTGTCCCTATCTCTGTCTCTAGTTCTTTCACGATCTCTGTGGTGCCTATCCTCTCTATCACGATCCCTTGGTCTGTCATGGGAGCGCTCACGAGACTTTTCTCGTTCCCTCTCCCGTTCCCTTCCTCTTTCACGTGATTTTTCCCTGTCCCTAAGATTTCCATGATCAATCAGATATCTATAATATAATATGGTGACACCATGGCAACAGACTAGAAAATGGTTCTTATCACAGATTTCCCAGCAAAAGTAAAGGTGGGATAAATTATTCTGGCATTTGTGCTGAAATAAGTTTTAAGCCAGTAAAATACACTTTTTATATGCACTTTTTACATTGTACCAAACACTATAAAGACAAAAATCAGTAAAGTAACTCAGGTAATCTTACCGGTCACTATGTCGATCCTCTCGAATCCTTGGTTCCTCAGAACGAGATGGTCCTGATTGCAGTTGCTCCCTGAGTGGTAAAAGAACATAGCATGTTTAATTTCCAGATAACAACAGTTGAAACTGAGCCTGACGTATCTGGTCAATCCTAGCCTGGTAATACTGGACTTCAAGCATACCAAATATCAAAACTTCAAGGAAAAAATGCATAAGAGCATATGCCATGCAAACTTTTTAAAGATCAGCTTAACTCCTATGGAAGCACGTGAACTAAAGGCTGCTGCATGCAGCCCTACTCAAAGCATCTCCCACCCCCAAAGCAGTCAGAAAAGGAGAATCCGTTAAGATGCATTACTGGTATTTTAATTTTTCGATATCCTAGTAGTCACTTAAATAGTAATACCCAAAGTTAAGCAATTTCTACACAGTAATAGTTTTGAAATTTGTAAGACACATTTGTCATCTTTAACAGGGTACGTTTATGCATGAGATTACAATATGCATAGCCACCTCCCAAAATACCTTTGATTAACATCTTCACCTCCAACCCTGGTTGTTCCAAGGCCACCACCTAGCCTACGAGGCCGCCAATTTGGGACTGTCCTACCACGCTCAACATCCACAAGAACCCTTCTTCCTTCAATCTTCCTTCCATCAGCTTGTTTATAAGCAGCTATGAGATGTATAAAAGCAGAGATTAGCAAAGCTCAATAAAGCCTACCAGCTCAAAAGTTACAACATAATCAAATGTAAGCCAACCTTTCATATCCCGAGTATGCATGTACTCAATGAAAGCATAGCCTCTGGGTTTATTTGTGGATTTATCAGTAATCAACCGAACCTGGTAATCTCACAACACAAGAAATAGTTAATAAACAGTCAGAAGAAACGTATAGAAGAAAAATCTTCTGGTAGGAATCAGATAATTGTAATCGATGATGTTTGATCTCCAAAGCTAAGTGCTAGCACTACAAAAAAGTTAGAAACAGTAAATCCTAAATGGCACGGCAGGCAGGCAGGCACTATGCCTCATTAGCCGTGCTCACCTTTTAATCATAGGGCTGCCACTGCGAGATGCTCACCACCACTGCTAGAGTCGCAGAAAAACTGATGTATCGTGGCATATTTACCATTTGTTGAACAAACTAAACTCCCCTTACCAGGGAATAATTTTTTAAAATAGAAAATAGTTATAGACTAGAAAATACCAGAACACCTTCTCAACTGCTGATATGTTTTTGATAGCCTTTAAAAGCCAAAAGTAAAATTTTTAGTAGCAGAAAAAGCATGGACTAAAATTTAAATAAGGAAAGAAAGAGATGCTTATACTCCCAATTTGTTTTACCCAGAGCAGGAAAAAGAACAGATGTCAGCCACCTTTTGTTGCTCGAAAATAAAGGCCAAAAGGCATAATGCACAACTTCTCTGCTCAACATAGTTTTTTCAGCTTTGCTGTGCAGGATGAAGCAACATCTTTGGAATTGGATTGTAAAAGTATTGGGGATTGCGAAATAATCAGCCCCTTACCACGTATACCTTTATAGGATGATTCTTAATGGTACAACAATACCTAAAGAGTGAAAAATCACCTATATCTGGAGATGGTTTCTACATCCTACCACATTAAAGCAACTTATCAAGAGGTCAATTGAAACAAAACCGTTCACCCTTACCAGTAAATAGGCTGTGATACCTGTTATCTTTTTTTCAACTTGATCAGACTCCAAGTACAATATATTACAGAACAGGCAGAAATTGGATTGTAAAAGTATTGGGGATTGAGAAATAGAGTAATCAGCCCCTTACCAGGGATAACTTTATAGGATGATTCTTAATGGGACAACAATACCTAAAGAGTGGAAGATCACCTATGTCTAGAGACGATTTCTACATCCTACCCTATTAAAGCAACTTATCAAGGGGTCAATTGAAACAAACCCATTCACCCTTACCAGTAAATAGGCTGTGATACCTGTTTTCTTTTTTCAACTTGAACAGACTCCAAGTATGATATATTACAGAATAGGCAGACGCTCAGCATACTCATAGTTGCCAAACAGAAGTTGCACATGCATTGCTATTTAGAACTACCATGTAAGGATGGAGTTTTGCAACTACAATATGCATTACTGCATATCAAGTTTATACAAACATTTTTAACATAGGTTCTTAGTAAGCTTAGGTATATAGTAAGTACATATGTCAAAAGTTTAACCTTTTTTACAAGAAAAAATATAGCTTAATTTGAAAAAACTGGAGATCAAAAAACTTTAAAACTTGAAATTTAGTTTATGAACTAAAATCTTTTATGAAAGAAACAGAAAGGATAAAGCGGCTGCATAACCTCTTACCAAACCTGCATGAGGGTGCTCAAAAATACCTACCCGCTTAATCGGTCCATAAGATTCAAACTCCCTTTTAATTCTACTCTCAGATGTCTCGTAATTCTGCAAAAAAATATTACAGCTAATAACTTATTCCAGAAGGGATGAATGGAAGATGTAGTTAGATGTGAAATTGGGAAAATTCACTTACAAGTCTAGCAACAAATAATGTCTTGTAAGGATCACCTGAAATGTTTGGGTCGTTATTTGGATCATCTGCATAAAATACACAAAAAAGAAAACAACGATTAAAAACCACAAGTGCATCAGTCGCTAATAAGTAACTTAAAGAAAAGAGACTTTACAGTTTTTCAACTCCTCAGCAGCCTTCTCTGCACCCTTCTCTAGTCGTAACTTATGAATTCTGGCTCTTCTTTGTGCCTAGATCCACAAAAGATTCATTACAAAAACACAAATATATGTTAAAATTTTATCCTTCCATCGAAATAAAGTAGGTGGTCAAATTAACATCTTACACCAAAAGCCACTGTATGGTTACATAATTATTTTTACAACATGCTCACCCAGTTTGGACTAGAACATAGTACTAAAGCCATGTTTACATACAAACACAAGAGAAACATAACTGAAGTGATCTCAGTATACAGCTGCATCAATTGTACATCTTATTGACACATCATATTACTCAAATGAAATTCCAAATTCAATAAAACCACAGAAGATAACAAAAGATGCACTACCAAAACCACTTTACTTATGCAAAGCATTTCATGAAAACAAAAACATAGTAACTTGTATCCTACAGGTGTTTCAGCTTCCTGAACAGGCGGAGCGTACTCAGCATCTCCTGGCTCAGCAAAGTGACTCACAAACTGTGCCATTCCTAACAAAGCCAAGCAAAGAAAATCAAATCAATAAATGTCAAAATCTTGAAAGAAAATTTAACAGCCAAATACAGGACAAAGACCTGTGTACGTAGGACATTTTCTCTTCTCTGGAGGCGGTTTAAACTCCAATGGAGGTCGAGGTTCAAAGAGCTTCAAAAGATTGGCTGTTAAACCAGTAGGATGACTTTGTCCAATCTACAAAGTTAAAACAGATTATTTAATCATCTTTCCCTTACAACAAATCAAAATCGCCATAAAACTTTCAATCGCATTAATTTTTCGGAAATCCCAGCAAATCTACATATCTCAAAATAAAAATTGAATAAAACTAAATCCATCACAAACTTTGGAAATAGAAAAAAAGTAAACAACAATGAAAAATCTACAATTATCTTACGCTAACAACTCGAACTTAAAAATAATCGGATCACTTTATTCAAAAAAAAAAACCCTAAAATAACGAACCAGCTTGAGCTGTTGGATATTGGCGCGGTTCTGAGGGGGCTTAACGCGAGCCTGAACAGCGGCGTTTTGGTTGCGCATGAAGGCATCGTTGTAATCTCCCATGTTGAAGAGAGATCAGGGGGCCTAGCTAGGGTTTTTTCGACAAAACGAGGATTTGGTAATCTAGATTAAGACGATAAGAAGCATCGATTCGATTGTACTTTCTGAATCGGCTTTCGTAAATCGGGTCCGGTCTATCGGTAAATGGAGCCTGAAAGACGGCGGGGGGAAGAAGCTGACAAAGGGTTTTTAGAAGAGTATATATAGTTGGCTTTAAGAAAAATGTACGAGCTTTGGTTTTTCCTTTTCTTTTTCTCTGTGCAGCTTGAAAGACTAGCATAAACCTCTCTCGACTTGATTGCAACCCCGCGTCCGAATTACGTTTGTTACGAGGGAAGAGGTTGATGAAGTGGTGTCGTTTTTGTTTGACTTTAAAAACTGAAGTGTTAATGGACAGGGTCCTGATGGGCTCGGGCCATTTGTTATTGGGCCAAAAGTTTGGAGCTAAGCCCATATCCGTCTACGGACATAATAACCTTTTACTTATTAACAATAATAAAGTTTTACATTAATATTTCAATAAATAGTATTTTTAAAAATTAAATCTAAATGAAAGTATGTTATTTTATTCAATAAATTGTAATAATTTTTGGGTCAGACAAGATCAATTTTGAGTTTAAAAATGTTTACTCTAATTCCGACATTGAATTAGATTGCAAATCTAAATTTAGATACAATAAAATCTTTTTAAAAATATATTAATAAATTTTAAAAAATAAGAAGCTACCTATTATATCTAATTCTCTAAACACAATGTGGAATAGGAAAATGATTTTTCCTAACAGGAGGATTTTCTTATGTACTGAATTACACATGTCAAGGTGTAATTCTTTTTCTTTCATCTTTCTAATGCAAAGTTATAACTTAAATACCTACTGATATTAAAAAAAAAACAACTTATGGAATTAAAATACGGTTACATTAATAATTGTATATTTTTTTATTTAAAGAGTTAAATTCGAATCTTATTTTTCTCAAATTATTTAACCATTAATAAATTTATCAATTAATCTCTCTAAACAAGTTTTTTTTTTTGTTCTTATTAGTTTAACCTTTGATATACTTACCAAATTATTTAAGGACATATTAATGAAATTCTATGTGTTTGTGTGTTTCTTTTGTTTTCCTTTTGCAAATATCATTAAGCAAAATCAATCTTATCATTTGCTGAATGCAAATAAATTTATTGAATCCCAATCTCTAGTGGCAAAAATGGCGGTATAATCGTAAGCATGATACCCAAAATGTAACACAAACGCAAACAATTTCCCCTTTTTGTTTTTGAAGGTATGGGATTACTGCAAAAATTACTTACTGATACAGAAGAATTACAAGAATTCCTTTTTCTCAAAAATGGAATGACAAAAACATTTATCTTCTTAAACACCATCAAATTCATATATAAGTAAGCATAGAATCAGAACTCACACAAATAATAGAAAGCTAGATGTGCCAAGATACATGATCAAAGATCAAATGCATAAATAATACAAATGCAAGATAATAAAGAGAAAAACACTTTTGAATTAACAAAGATCCCAAATTAACAGGAGGACCTGGAAATCCCAAATTTTTTTATGTAAATAATCACTGTGTTCTTTTTTTTTTTTTTGGTTTTTGTCAAGCTTTTTGGTCCTGTTGGTTAAATATTGTGCTTTTGCATCTCTCTCGAGTGATCACTGCTGGAAGTTCCGTCTTCGCTGCCCCCGAATTCCTGGCTCGACAGTGCTAATTGTCTGAACTTCTTCATGTCAGCGTTGTATGAACTGGCACTGTATTCGGAGCTTACACCAGAGCTGTAGACGGCGCTATGGCCTGGCTTTATCCCCTCGTTCAGGTCATCCAGGGAGGAATCTCCTTCCAGGGCACGTACTATCTGCTTTGCGTTAGCATTTTACATTAAATCACTTGTAATGCAACTAAACGTTGACAAATGAAGTTGGAGATCATTGCAAAACCTGGCTCATTTTCGGGCGCTTTTTGGCAGAATGCCGGATGCTGGCAGCAGCGCAGGCAACCATGCGTTGCATTTCGTGGTGGTTGTAGTTAAGCTCCAAGAGTGGATCGGCCAGCTCATCATAGTTGCCATCTTCCAGTGCCCGAGCCAAAAGTGGTCGAGCCTGTTGACAGCACGCCCAAAAAAGAGGATAAAAATAAGAAGGAAAATGAAACATTAGTTGGACAGCACAGAACAGACAGAGGCAGCATTCTCTATGTAATCTTATGGTGCCGAAAGGAATTTATATTTGATACATGGCCATTATATAATTGTATCTACTATCAATCATTTATACTCCACTTTGCTAAGTCATAGTTGTCAGATCTCATTTTTTTGGCAATTAACATCAACTTTGAGCTCTAGTGCAAGTATTAGGTTTGGAGAATATAGAGGAAGTAACAGAGTACAGACCCAATCAACTAAGCTGTCTTCCATTGCATTAGTAGGATCAACAGGTCGCTTTCCAGTAATGAGTTCCAACAGCATGACCCCAAATGAGAAAACATCTGATTTCTCTGTTAACTTGCCGCTTGAGGCATACTCTGGAGCCAAGTACCTACATTATAAAAAGAAACAAAATCATCAGTAAGTGGAATTCTAGTTTCCTCTTTCCTTTTGGAAATGCTGTTTGAATCAACCTCTTCAAGCAAACTACAGATTTCCCTGTTTCAATCTTTCTTTTTCCTCCAACACAACTGATCACAAACTAGCTTTTCACTTTTGTTTATGGACTCAGTTCCTTACCCGAATGTTCCCATCACACGAGTTGAGACATGAGTGTAGTTATCAGAAGACAGCTTAGCCAATCCAAAATCTGCCACCTATAAAATGTGCTCGGTTAGTTTGTGCCAAAACTGATGTCTTAGGCTGATGTGAATGATCATAGTGAACTTGGTAGTTCTATTTTATAGGATAATTGAGTTTCAATGATGAATTAGAACACTGGTTTTAAAAGAAGATACCATGGCTTCGAAGTTGTAGTCAAGAAGAATATTAGCTGCTTTGATATCACGATGAATAATGCGAGGATGGCCTGCATGCATGGTTCAACAAAAGAAATCATAACTTCAGAAAGAAATGGAGAGAGAGAGAGAGAGAGAGAGAGAGAGATAGAAAACTAGGAACTTACAATCTTCATGAAGATAAGCAAGACCTTTAGCAGAACCTAATGCAATACGAAGTCTGGTGGAAAAATCCATGACTGGAAGATCCTTTCCTGCAATGGAAAGTTGTAACTATTTCAGGAGTGCAAATCACTTCAGATCAAAATCTTTGCCATAAGGTTTTTTAGTACAATCCACTATAGGACTCCAACATATTCTCCCAATTTTCAGGAGCATTCCATTTGGAAGACTTAGATCATTATTTGCTTAAATCTTTCCTAGAACTTATGCACCAGGGTCCAAGACTGCCAGCGTTGAATTTCTTTACACAAGTACTAAAAGAAAAAGGACAATGAATGAACCAAGAAATTAATTTACCATGGAGATGATGTTCCAGGGTATTATTTGGAACAAATTCATACACCAACATCCGCTGCCCGTGAGCAATGCAATATCCAACTAGTGACACAAGATGGCGATGATGGACACGGCTAATTATTTCAACTTCAGCCTGAAATTCTCTTTCTCCTTGTCCACTGCCACTTTTTAAACTCTTGACGGCAACCTCCTTTCCATTCGGTAACACACCCTTGTGCACATATCCGAACCCACCTTGACCAAGCAGATTAGCCTGAGAAAATCCACCGGTAGCAGCTGCCAGCTCCTCATAACTGAAAGTGCTCTTATTGAATCCAAGAGCAATACTTGGTGAGGGGGGTGGCAAAGGAGGGGGACGGTATGGGCCTGAGAAGTCGGAGCTTGCTTCACCGCTATAAACTGGTGCTTGCATTGGGGATGGTGAACCCCAGCCGCCGCCGCCACCTGGTGGTGGAGGTGGTACTTTGACAACATGCTCTGCCCCTTGGGGACTATTGAGCCAGGGAGGATTCTGTGTGTTGTTATAATATTGATCACCACCACCTGTGCGTAAACCAGATAATAGAAATAATTTTTGAGCCACATACACTTTACATCGACTCTCAAATTATAAAATTGATATCAAAGCTAGTTTCAAGATTCAATAGAAGATAAATTACAGATCATGCATATTGATTTTCTTCTCTTCACTGGATTTTCATGATCTTGATTAAAACCTATTTAGAGAAGTCTCTGATAATGTTTCCTCTTGCTCTAGTTTTAACAGGGAAAATTGCTACAAGCAACGCAGGTCCCTTGCTTCGAATTAGGCCAAGGTTTTTGCTAGTCCTTTAAAGCAGCAAAATAAAGGAAATTTGATAAGGGAACTATGCTTCGTTACAATAGAAACACAGGCCTTAATGTTGGTTTAATTGACAAAGAGAACTTTATGGCAAGTATTTGTAAAATTCCAAGCTTTCTTTTCCAAAGTTTCACCAATGAAGAAAAAGTGCATTCCAGGAAAAAAAAAGAAACAAAGGCCTTTGCCTTGGCAGCAGGAAAGAAGGGTATTGTTTTTCACCTTTAGCTTCATGAGATGGGTAGTACTGCATTTGCTGACGCCTTCTCTTCTTCTTCTTTTGCTGAGTGCATCTCGCTACACAGAGTACAATGAGAAGGAGCAATAATCCTGCCCCCACAGCTACTCCTGTAATGATCTTTATATCCGTCTCATTACTTGATGAATCCGAGGATGATGAAACTGAAGAAGATGTATTATTAGCAGAAGAACTGTTTGACTTGGTACTACTACTTCTGGAAGGAGGTGGGGGTGAGGGGTTGCTGTTACTGTTAGAAGGTGGAGGAGGAGAACTCTTATTTCTATTTGGTGGAGGTGGGGGTGAGGGGCTGCTGTTACTGTTAGAAGGTGGAGGAGGAGAACTATTATTACTATTCGGTGGTGGGGATGGTGATGGTGGTGGTGATGAGTTATTTTGTGATGAATTTGATGGTGGTGGAGCAGGTGGGGAATCTTGTGATGGAGAATTCTCAGGGGATGATGCCATTTTGTGTTAGCTTCGCGAACTTCCAGCCAAGAAACTCTCCACCCCTCCCTTATTTGCTTGTCTCAAACAACTGAAGAACCCTGAAGAAGATTGCAAGGTTAAAACCAAGGAAATTGTGATAGATACAGGCCATTTAAGATCAGATATTGCGGTCATGCAAATGCTCTAAATCTAGATTAAAAAAACAGAGCAAACAAACTTCTCCTGAAGAACATTTAACAAATTTCTAACACAAATGTCATGTTATACATTGATCTTCTATGATGAAATTCATGAATTGCTCTTTATGTTTATGCTTGGAAACACGTTTTGGTGAATAAGTCAATATCTCTTTTTTTTCTTTGTGCAAGAGGAAAGAGATACCTGAATGAAGAAGATAGAAGGGTTCTCAAGAGAAAGAGAGAGAGAAAAGGCGTTGCATGGTAAAATTGCCATTCTAGAGAGGGGATCCTGTCGTTCCCCGGTGGCTTCCTACAAAGCAGGACTCTTGGTTCTTTTTCTCTCTTAACCTCTTTTGTCTCTCTGCCACCCTTGATGCGTTTGAGTTGGTTATTCTTTTTTAGCTCTTTACTATTTCCTGCTTTGCCTAGTCCTTTACTAAACCTGTGGCAACCTATTTTCTGGTTTCGAAAAAGAGGCCTAAACAGTACGGAACATCGACTCCAATAACTACAAAACTCATTCCTCTTTTGTCTCCAACATGAGCGCTTATTTTCACACTTGTAACAAACAGAGCCTCGCGCGCTAACAGATCACTGGCCAAATGTTACCACCCAAAGGTAATATAGAAACAAGAATTTCATTAATATCGAACGAAAATGGAAAAACCTTTATGGCTTTGAGAAGCAAAGCAAACCGAATTCCCTTGCTATTTTTCACTATGTAATCTCAGTTTACCACCAGGCATTTGGCCTGTTCTGTACTGCAAAATGCAGGAACAATTGGCTATACCTAATAGTCTTGTATCATTAAAAAAAACCCAATTTATTGCCCCATTTTTGCATCAAAAAAGGTAAAATTCACACCATCATGAAACCAATGATATCAAAGAAAATGTCATTCTTGTTGCAAAGTAGCAACCATATCACTAGCTTCCAAATGCGAAGTTCCTTGACAAAGCTTACAAGTATCAAGTTTCAAAGCAAGAACTTCAGAAGTTTTCAGTTACAAGATCAAACCACCTCAATAATTTAAGAGAATGAAAAAGTTTAAGATACCAGCAAAGGTGAGGCTTGATTAAGCATGTATCTCAGTAACCTCATATTTTAACCAACAGATGACACATTTACAAGAGACTTTGAAGAGGAACAGTCCAGACAATTAAGCCGATACTCCAACCATTGGATCCCTCACTGATACGAGGCTGTTCAGATACGGAAGATACCCAGTACATGAATCGGCTGTCATTGTGCATATGACTTCCACCTTCTGTTCTATCACATGATAAGCAATCACCTTTCTCCCAAGTACAAGCATCAGAATGTCATCATTAGCACCAGGTAAAGCCCTGCAGACGCCATATGTGCTCCCCACATCATCACAAGTAAGTTTTAGTACAGTCTTGAGCCTCATATCCATATTCCCGTAAATGCATATATTGTAATTATCAAATACACGACAAGGCAGAATGTAACACAACTCCCCATGCATCACAGTTAAAGCACCATTTTCTCCACTGCTGAGAGGAAGTGGTAGAATCCCATATTGCTCATTCCTAAAATTAAAAGCCAGGATGACACCAGAAGAGGCTTTCCAATAGACAACTCCCTTCATGTAGTACCCACCACTAAGCAGATCCAAACAATCAAGCTCACAGCATATGGTGTCAGAGACTCTCCAGGAGCTTGACCTCGATGAGTAAATTTCAAAATAGACAACCGGATGATCAGGAAAAGTGACAGCACAGACAAGCTCATAAGTTTCATTAAAGTTCAATGGATGTGGTTCAAAAACAAGTACCATGGCTGCCTCAGCTCCATGGTACATGTTTGGCCTGGGAAGCATTTTCCATTGCTTGGTCACAGGGTTGCAAATGTAGTAGACATTGTCCCCGACACTTTGGCAACAAAGCAGACCATTGCAAGAGGTTCTGATATTGACAGGCTCAGGTAAGAATTTCAGAGAAGGATCAGGCATGCCATATGCGTCTTGATTAAATGAGATGAAGGAAGGATCTTCACCAGGGAGTTGGAAAAAGAGACCAGAAATATTTTTAAAGTAAGTAGTTTGTCTGTGGGCAAAAAATGGACTGCTTATCCACTGATCCCATCCTCTGGAAACAGTTCTGAACTTACAGAGTGTTTTTGCAGGAAGAAAATGAAGAACATGGTCCCTCAAGACATCTTCTATGCGCACTTCCTTCTTCATGTTTATAAGTATGGGGGATCTGGCATAGGTGTCTGGACTCTCATCTGTGGACTTGAATGACAATATCGGAAGCTGAAATATAGAATAGAACTTATCATAAAAATATTTAAAAAGGTTAAAAAGGAATTGGGTGGGTCGGAGAAAGAGCAGATTAACAAATTCCACCTCATTTACTTTTGACAAATGCAGAAAAATTTATAAAATCAGGCCCATCTATCCAATCTATAAATGATTTTGTTGCCTACAGAAACAGATTAGCACTAAGAGCCGTAAAGCATAAGAAGTTATTTCAAGGATCCAACAGATGTTACTTCATAGCTCAAACCATTCCGGACCTCTCAAATTACGAAACATAGCTTATAGAAGCTAACAGCAAAAACTCCCATCGACTTTGACATGTTCTAAGTGAGAGTGAAAAAAAATCTAAAAACATACCTCGTCTGAACTTTCCTCAGAACTCGACTCTGAATCATCTTCAATTTTAATTGAACAAAAGTCAACTTCCATCTTTTCCTGATCGTCACTCTCCAAATCCACCTTGACCCAAGAATCACTATCTGCCATGACGCAAGAATCACTATCTGCCATGACCCAAGAATCACTATCCGAATCAGCCATGATCCTGCAGACAAAAGTTCAATTAATCAGTAAAAGAAAGGTCAAGATTGCACATAAAGCGTGGGATGTTACGATCTATGACAAGTCAACAACGCCAAAATTAAGCTTGTTATCATCCTCAACTGAAAGAAAAGATTTACAGAGGTTTATCAGAACAATTCAACCCAAGCCACATCTTACAATGGTTTACCTTGACGAGTATAACAAAGAAAATGAGCGAAAAAAGAAATGAACAAAGCCAATCAAAAGAAGTTGAAAAATGATTATAGAGATAAAGAAAGAAATAGCAAAGGAAGTTACAATCAACTGCTCTGCTTCTGATGAGACAGAAACAAAATAAAATTAAATATATATTTGCCTAATCAAGGAAAGATTAACCAAGACCAGAGTCGAAACGCCTAGTTGCAGTCAAAGTCAATTCTATGGGCCCACACAGGAAAATAGAACAAGTAAACAGAAACTTGGCACGAAGTTTACGCTTTATTCCAACTTTTCGGAAACTAATTGGAAATTCAGTCGATGAAAATTCTTCCCCTTTTCCACATTTTCTCACTTGTTTCTCATTTATTTTCTTGGCAAACAAACAGAGACAATCAAGATAAATAAACTCCCAGAAAAAATTTAAAAATAATATATATAAAGGCCATGGAAGGAAACAAAAAATTGAAGTCAAGTCAATTTTTTATGGGACCCACGAAAAAAGAAAAACAGAACATGTTAACAGAAACTCAAGCATGAAGTTCACTCTCAGTTTCGTTTTCTCAAACTGAACGGAACTTCAGTCGACGAAGTCTTTTCTCTTTTTCCGTACTTGTTCCCCTTTATTTTCTTAGGAAACAAACAATCTAGAAAAGAAACCTAATAAATATCAAACAAAACCGAGAAACAGGTTTTAACCGAAAGAATCAACACCGTAGAAAATCAAAAGCCGAAAACGAGACGTAAAAACATCTCCCTAAAAGAAGAATACAGAGAGAAGAAAGAGTTAAAAAGACTGTAGAAGAGAGAGAGGAAGCAAGACTAAGACCTTGGAAATGAGTGAGGAGATTTTGATCAGTTCTCAAAGAGATAGTCTGGTGCGGTGCGAAGCGGAATCTGGCCCTCGCGGTATATCAAAGCGTGTTAATAAAGATGAGACTCACACGTGGCTTCTTCGTATTGGTTACATGATTTTTCGACTTCCTTCTCGGGGTGATGACCAAGAACTTGGTGGGAAAGTTCGTTGTTACGTTAGGTCAATCATAGATTATTGATTCGCCCGCTGATTGTAAAAAGGCAAACTTCTGCAGCAAGTTTTCTCACTTTCTTCAAAAAAATTTTTGCAGTATAAAAAGTAACAATAAAACGCGAAATTTATTAGCCGTGCGCGTTTAAATTTATTTATTGATGTATAGAATATTCAACTTAAAATAAATAATCACAATTATCTTATCATATTTCGATGATAAATACATATATTTTATTTTCGTTAATGATTATTGATTAGACATAATAAAAATGATTTAATTTAATCATTTTTTTAATGGGTAGTGATCAGAGAACTAATTATGCTAAAGTTGGTTTCTACTTTTCTTGTACTAAAATGCAAATCACGTCAAGTCCTACTAGATTTCTTAGTTATCTGAATTCTTTACCCAATAACTTGTTACTTTGAAATTCCTTTTGACTAGGCTGGTCCTAAAGTAAGTCCTTAAAGGACCAGCAAAGTCTTCAATTAATGCACTATCCTTATCTTGATTAAAGGAGCTGTGAACAGAACCAGAACTACAGCTACTCACAGATCATTCGGAGTATAAGAAGAAAATCCTTACTACAGGCACCCAAAAAGAAAAAAAGAAAACACAGAAACATGTACCAAAAAGTTGCACTAATTTTATATTTTCCTGATTATAAGAATCTGAGATCGTTCGGTGTTCTTCTCAAACCGGACGGTATCCCATTCGCAAGAGAAAAGAGGCTAACTAGAGCTCAACAAGGCTATTCACATAAACAACAATCCCTGCATCGCTATCACTGTTAACTTCACCCAAAGAATTAGAGGCCTTTTTCTTCATGTCATAAGAATAAAATTTGTTCCCATTTCGAAGCAACACCATGTCATCACCTATAAACACCACACCTCCAGGACCATGACCATATCTACCAGAAAAATGATAGGGAGTATAACTATATGATTCTGTAACCACTGTGGGATCTAGATTGATGTCAGATTGGATTTCTACCCAGGTCCTGGCATCGCTGTGCAAGCGCATGGTATTCGAGTGAGTATTAGACAGCGAACTCACAACTAATCTCTGACCACGTACATAAGCTGCACAAAGCTTTCCATTCATCATGCCTAAGGCCCCAGGTGCATAAGAGAGGAGCTGAGACCGCTCTGATGTGAGATCAAATGCAATAACTCCTTGACTTGACAGCCAATAAACACTGCCGTTCACATGAACACCCGACTTTGGCAGGAGCTTCCAATCACCAAAGCAAATCTCACCAGGATTTCTCCATGATCCTTTTTCAGAGGAATATATGTCAAACTCATATCCACCAAGTTCAGATGGAAAGGCACAAACCAGCTTATAGTTAGCAATGAAGTTCAGCAATGATGGTTCAAATAGGAGCACTACAGCAGGGTCAGGCCCATGATCAGCATCTGGTTTTGGAAGTTCTTTCCATCGCTTGGTAACAGGATTGCAGATGTAGTAAGCCCGGTACTCAGTACGTCCCTGGCAACACAGTAGCCCATTGCAGGAGGCCCGAATATCAACAGGTTCAGGCAGAAACGTTAAAGATGGATCTGGAACACCATAAGCCATGGGGTCAAGAGACACGAATGATGGCACGCCTGCTTGTGTTTGATAAAAGAAACCAGAAGTAGAATGGAAAGAATTTGATTGATTGTGAGCAAAGAAAGGTGTTGATATTTGAAGCTTCCATTCCCCACAAACTGCAGTGCACCGAAAAAGCGATTTAGCAGGAAGGTAACGAAGGGCATTCTCCTTTATTATATCTTTTAAATCCATGTACATCTTGCAGTTATTGCTCCTATAGAAATTAGGCCGCATCTTTCCTTTATCCATTTTAACTCGAAGTTTCCCCACCTCACTCCTCAAGCTGCAGCCTAACGTCAACAATTTATCAGAATTACAATACAACATGATAACAGGAACAGGAAAAAAAGGGAAAACATGGAAAATTACCTACCGACGTGAATGGTTAAAATCTGAGACTAAGATATGAATACTAAAAAACTATTCACAGTTCAAGGATGAGGCAAGGTGAGCACACTAATTCACTAAGAAAATCTACCTTTCGAAATCAAAAGATGGGTTTTTTTTTTTTTTTGAGAAAAATCCTTCATGCTGACAAACATATTCCATTCTCACATATAAGAAAAAATCAATTCCCACACGATTAAAGTACTAGAATTCCGTATACCTCAATCACATCCCAATATTGCTTTACTTTCTTTTCCAGTATTCAGAAGTACACAAATTTAATAGCTGGAATCCGTACATTAAAAAAACCAAGGATTTTGATCAAGAAAAAAGCTTTTTTTTTTCACTCTCTCCTACTTTCTCAGCAACCAATCACATCCTAACCACATCAACCTACTCCGAAGCTAAAAACTGAGAATTAAACCAAACAATCCAGATCCTACTTGCGAAAAAAGACAAAAAAGAAAAAAAAACAAAATAGAAAACAATTTAAAAAGAGACAAAAACTGCATTAATTAGGAAGTTTTGACATTTAGAGTAGCGTTTAACAAGATAATCAAAGATGAGACAGCGATTAAAAAGAGGTTGAGTGAGAAGCGATACCTCTTTTTGCTTTTTGATCGAGACTTTGGAGAGAAGTTTTGATGAGAAGTTCTGATCGAGAAGAAAGTTTTTATTCTGTTTGGGTTTTTCTTTTTTGTTTTTATTCTGTTTGGGTTTTTTTTTTTTTTACAGTATTGTGTAGTTTTGTTATTATGCAATGTCTGCTATGGATGGGTCTTTATATAACTACTATAGTTGTGTTTGTTTTAAAAACAATTTTCCTTGGATTTATAACTTTGTATTGTTCGTGTTTGTTTAGTGTTTGTGTTTGTTTTGACTTTTTTTCTTATAAGTTTGTAGTGTTTGTGTTTGTTTTAAATTTTTTTCGTAAATTTTTGTTGGAGAGGTGGATTAGGTCGATGATAGATTTTTTTTTTACATTATTTTTTTTATTTTTTAATGTTTTTCTAATTTTTTTATAAACTTCAAATTTTGTTTAATATTTATTAATTAAAAATTAAAAAAATCTAAACTATAAATAAATAAATAAATTTTTAATTTGATATTTAATTAAAATGATATAATATATCGATTCATATTGTTTTTCATTAATATCGTAACATATTATATGAAATATATCTTGTATCATATAAAATTATGCATCTTCACCTCTTTAATTTTTTACTTTTTTATGATAAAATTTACATATAAACAACTCTAATATCACTTTAAAGGATTTTCGAATTAAAATTTCTCAAAGAGACTTTAGAAAAGTTAACATTGAAAAATCTTTAAATCTGATAATCAAGTTGTGTCACAAAATTATCATAAAACAGTCTCACAATAACAAAGCAAATCCTCAATCGAAATGAAAGGTAAACATATTAGCAAATTCTTATATTGGTAGTTATAATTAATACTAAAAAAATATTCACAATTCAAATATAAGTTAAAGTAGATTAAATAAGAGATGTGCTCCATTAAAGTTCTCATTCTGGCGTATCAAAAGAAAAAATTAACTTCAATTTGGACACAATTAAAGTAATTTCGTTTCCTTTTACCACATCTTAATCTTGCTTTACTTGTGGTTCGATGAAATTTTTTTTTTTCATCCTAACCAAATTAGGGCTCATTTGTTTTAATGTAAAATTTTTTTTGAAAAACGTTTTCAGAATTTATACGAAGACAAAAATTTATTAAGAATGTAAAACATTTTAGGAATAAACGAAAAAAAAATTATATTAAAAGAATAAGTTTAATGAAAATTAATATTTAACTTAAAATATTAATATTTAAAATTTTCAATATTATTAAAATAAAAAATATTATTCAATGCAATTAAAATTTTTATAACATTATTTAATGAATATAGATGTCTTACAATATTGATACTTTTATTATATTATAGTAAAAAGGAGAATTTTTTTTTGAAAATTAAAGTTTACTGTGATTTGAAAAATGTCATTATCGATTTTACTAATTTTCATTTTTATTTTTAATTTTGATTTCAAATTAATGAAAGCCAATATCATTGGTTTGCAATAATTCTTATTTATCATTTTTAACATCAAATAATTATTTTTTCACAAAATGATGCAAATAATAGAAAATATTTTCAACAATTTATTCAAATAATATAAAATATTAAAATTTTTAATAAAATATTTTACACACAAATTTTTTCTTCAAACGTATTTTAACACTTAAACTAAACAGATATGACAAAAAAAGAAAAAAAAAAGAAAATAACTTAAAAGACACAGAACGTTTCATTAATTAGAAAGCTTAGACATTTAAAAATAGAAGCGCTAATAATCTTAATTAACAAGATAATCAAAGATAATACTGCGATTAAAAGGAAATGAAAGCGGAATCATTAGAGAAGGAGCTTCAGTGAGCAGCGATACCTCGACCGGATATTTTTGTTTTGATACTGTTGATTGATCGACAAAGAAGCCATTTGATCGAGACTTTGGACAGAAGTTTTTGATTCTATTGGGGCCTTTTTCTTGCTTACTGTATAAAAAAGAACCGGACTCCAGCTTGACTGGAACTCCAAGTCTATAGGACTGCTTGGACATACGGATTATGCAATCTATTACCGGATTATGTAAAACTAGTGTTCTAGCTTATTAATTACAGAAATTTTTTTAGAATATAAACATAGGCTAATTTTTTGCAGGTTTTTTTGTATTGAGGACAAAAAAATGGGGGACAAAATAAATTTTGACTTTGTTGAAAGTTGGTAGAGATTTATGAATACTAGGAACATTTCTGGTCCATTTTTGCTGTGTATCAAAACTAAAAAAGGAAAAAGAAACATAGTAGATGAAAAATCCTTCTGACTCTAGGTCAAATGGTTGCATGTTCGGTTCACTGTCTATTTGTAAAATCATTGTCTAGGCCTCACTGTTGCAAATAGGCTAATAACCACTCAACTTGCAGAGATATATATTTATATATATGTTCAGCAAGCCAGTTGATAGAAAATGGGAAAAAGAAAGAAAAAAAAATTCCCATTAGATAACTTCTTTACAATCCTTAGGCACCACAGTCTAATCAACTATGAGAAAAACAAAAAGTAGGATAGTTGCAGCTTGGAGCAAAAACCATGGCCACAAGCACAAGATAGAGCGGTAGTGGCTCATACCACATTATCTGCTTAGCCGAAGCACTGGTCACTAGGGAGAGGTCCTGGAATGGAACCGTTCTGAAAGAACTGCAACCCGAAAACGACCAGAATGGCGAGCAAAGACAGGAATGATAAACCTTCGACAGCACCCAACAACCCAAAAGGCCCATTAGGCAGACCAGAGCCCGTTTTGGCTTTCGTGTACAGAGACCAACCCACGATCCCCACGACTGCTAGGTAGCTCACACCTTCCAGTGCACCTATGGAGCCGCCTGGACCCGGGGGCAGACCACACCCCGTCGTCTTGAGCGTGTAAAGGGACCAGGCAATCACTGGGTTGGCAACCAGGCCACCGCCTATTGCTGCTTTCTCTATAACTCCATTGCCGCTTTCACTGGTCTCCCCTGCCATGCCTAGCACTTTCAGCGGAGTCTGCAATCTTGGCCTTTTATATGTGACGATGAAACGATTGCGTTTTAGTGAAAGTAGGGAGGTGGATGCTGGTGATAGTAGAAGCATCTTTGAGGCATCCATGGCCAGAAGGGAGAGAGCGAGAGGGGAAGTTCGCTTGGTGTCAGCCTGTTTCTAGGGTGGTGCTGCCAATTTTGCTAATTAAGTTACTACCTTATCCACCCTTGCGAAACATACCAAGTGGGGACTCGCGAGGGTCCTCATCGGTCTTAGGCCATTCACCATTTATCTTCGAAAATTTTAAATTCTTTTCCATTAATACGAGACACGTGATGGAACTTCAGAGCAATTTTGATTTATGAGTTAAGCTAAATTACACTTGTCTAAATTACAAATATACCATACATTGTAATATCAATTTATTAACAAACAAGCTACCTCCTTTTTTTAAAATTTTGTTTTTCCTAATATAAAAGGGAACAGTTGGTTTTACCAGCAACAACTAAACTACAGAGGGGCGAAACTTTACAATGAGAGAAGGGAGAGATCCAAGGGTAATCAACGGTACCATCATATATACACAGAAAAGAATCTGTCAATCCCATGTCACACATGACCGTGAGACGAATGGAAAAAAGTACCTGATCCTTATTCGCTATCAACCTCTTACTCTAGGCCCGGATAGCCACATGGCCTACGTGCTTCGGCTCATAAATAAAAGCCAATCGACCAATTACAGCTTGACATGTGGGATAAATAAAGTACCGAGCTGGTCAATTGCCTGAAGCCCACTTGATTTCAATAGGGGAGCCGAGGATCACAACTATCTACAATCGTTTTTACGACTGAACCTTTCCAAAAAAAAAAAAAAAAGCAAACCCCCCAAGACCCCCCGCTCGGCCAAAGACGAAAAAACAAAGATTTTTATCAAGTTCTCTTTTCCCTCCATTCTTCCCCTTTAGAAATACAAGACACCCGACTCCTGAGAGCTAAACATGGGCGGTAAAACCTTCGTAACTGCCATTTGAATTAACAAATAGTAACGGCTATATAAGAAAGGGCAAGCGGGAGAAAAAGGCTAACGACTTTTCGAGCTAACGCATGTACCACCCAAGATACAATTCCTTTTCACCTAAACATTTGTCCAATAACACAGCCAACATCACTACCGAGACTGACTCTATCAACCAATCTAACATCAAGTTTCCCCTGTTTCCAAGCTTTTTAAGCATTAATAAAACATCTAACTCAGGAAATTCAGAAAGAGCTAACGATGCTTCTTCGATGCCTTTGCAAACTCAACAACATCGTCTTCCTCCTCATCATCCTCACCATCACCGTCCTCCTCAGCATCATCACTTCTCTTTCTCTTACGATGTGAAGTCGATGGCAGCACCTGAACTTCCTCGTCGTCTTCAACTTCCTCCTCCTCTTCTGCATCTTCTTCTTCATTCCCTGGGTCCATATCACTACCTCCAGCATCATGTTCTTCAGCCTGGCCCACTGGTTGAACCAGGTAACCTTCACCAAAGTCTTCATCCTGACATTCCATTCAAGAACAATGAGTTAAAACAATTTAATTATTTCATCAAAAGTACCGCAATCACCACAATAAAATGAGATTTAAAGCATAAAAAGAGAACTATATTCAAAACAAAGATTATACCAAATACCTAAGACTTGAAAACGGAAATAAAAATTAATCAGCACTGCAATCAGCCAAACAATCCAGACAGACCCTTAAACCCTCCTCTTCAATCCCCTCCCAACACACTCAACCTTCCAAAACAAAACAAAACAAAAAGCAGTAGTTCTATTCGTCTGCACAGCAACACATGTTAGCCAAAATAGCTCATAACCGAGATGTTAATAATCACAGTTATATCGAACAATTGATGAACTAAACTACTACAACAACACAACCAGAAATACTCACATGCCAATAATTTTTTCAAATGATATATAATAAGAAGTTTCTAATCCCTGAGCAAAGGCTACTCCACCAAGAAAGTAATATGCATGCATAAAAAAGCCAAAAAAGTTAAAAGCAAGGGATGAGATTATCAACTAAAATTTCCAAAAAACTCCATAATCCCCTCAAGATAATACAGAACATCATTAACAAAGCAACCACTGCGTTAGAAAGATGCTTATCAGCTTTACAACTGCACTTTAACTGCAATCCACAGAACATAAAGTTGCCAACCAAATTGCCATGGATTTCTATATAACTGCTTGGTAAACCAAAGTAACATTCTCACAGAACCCAAAGACAAAAATAACATAATATTAAAAAAAATTGAATCAACTCAAGGAAAATTATTTTAGAGAGAAAGCTGAAAATTTTCTGATGCTAGAGTCATAACAAGATAAGGACACATCACCTACACAGGACAAGTTAACAACGAGATTCTGATGACAAAAAACTTGCTCAACAGGGGACTAAAACAAACTTCAAAGACAAAAAACCCAATTCACCTTTTCTGGATTATTTGCTCTGGTCAAGTGCACATATGACAACAAAGATCAATAGTTGAGGAAGGGTTGATATATGACAACAAAGATCAATGTTTCCAGAAAAACATTTGACAAGGCTTGCTCTAAATTAAAAATCCCAAACCAGTATGCTTTGAAGTAATTTCTGTACTGTCCTCACCCAGCAAAGACTTACTAGAATGACTGTGAACATGACTTGAAAATTAGAACTAATCAACTAGAAACTACCAGATATATTATCAAAAAAATTAAGTATAAAATCACCAAAAAAGCACATTAAAAAGGGTTAAAAAAAGTGTTTATATGAGCTCTTTCATGGGGAAAAAAATAATCCACATCTAAAATTTGTATGAACAAAATTAAGCAGAGTAACAAAACGCTTGACTGGGAATAAAGCCCTATATACTTAAAGCGCAAAATTCATGGCTAGTAGCAAGACAGAAGCACAGCACTCATTCTCCTCTTGGAGGTTTTAGAGCAACATAAGCACACAGCAACAAGCGTATACGCCAAAAATAATTTCTGTTAAGATCTATAAGACCAAGAAAAAAATTATAACCAACGTTGTAGCGATTCCACAAGTAATAGCAAAAAACAGCATTCAGAACTTAGCAGCACAGCCATGTCGTCTCCCTCTCTTGACAAATCTAAAAAGGCCATTTCAATCAAACAATCAACCCAATTTAGGAGACAAACAGAAACACAAACAGTAAGCAGAAAGTACAAATTAAAACACATCAATTAGATTAAACCAGAAGCTTGTTGCCAGCAATAAGGAATCTCACCTCATCTTCACCCTCTTCTTCATCTTCAAATTCCCCATCATCTTCAACACCTTGCTCTTCCTCACCAGTCTCACCATTATCATCGTCATCCCCATCATCTTCTCCATGTTCATGCCCATCAATCTCCCCTTCTGTGCTCGTCAAACGCCCAGTACTCTCCGGCTCAGCAAAATCACCTTCATCATTATCTACCTCTTCCTCCTCATCATCCTCATCGTCGTCATCATCCTCATCATCCTCTACCCCATCTTCCTCATCATCACTATCCCCAATCTCATGAACTTCCACAACATCATCTTCTTCCTCATAATCATCATCAACTTCCTCACCTGAATCATTCTCATCATCATCATCATCCTCTTCTTCTTCATCTTCATCTCTCCCTACTTCCTCAATCCGAAACCCGTTAGCCTCATGGCTTTGCCCATTTACTCTTCTACCTGTCTCTGTCTCTTCTTCATCCGCATCGCTCTCTTCATCCTCATCAACATCAACAATCCCTTCCCCTCCTTCACTATGCCCGTTATTTATTCTGTACGGCCTATCCTCACCGTCGATTTCCCCACTCCCAGGATCATCTTCATCGTCCTCCTCTTCATCTTCCTCCTCATCATCCGACTCCGGCCTTTCATTCTCCTCCGCATCCATTTTATCCAAATATTTTAACGATTTTATTAACCCAAAAACCCTAGATCGATAATCCTTAACTCTGGTAACCGGACACTCATAAAGATCGAGGGAGACAAGCTTAAGCTGGGCAAGCGGGGCAAGATCCTCGATATATTGAATCCGATTGTTGGACAGGTCGAGGTCTCGGAGCGAGTCGAGGCCAGCTTCGACGAGGAACTCGAGGCCACCAGCGATTCTGTTATCGGAAAGGATGAGTTTCTGAAGATTTCGGAGGCGAGGAAACTGCTCTAGAGATGAAACGCCGATGTTGGCGATGGAAAGATGTTGAAGATTCTCGAATTTTTCCAACAGACTCGGCGGTGGGAGGCGACCCTGAACGCACTTCACCGCACCGTCAAGTGTTAAGGTTCGAGCCGCCGCGTGGTCCGTTTGTCCGTCTAAAGCTGTCTCCACCGCTCTCTCCCAGATCTCGTCCATCAAATACGGCGCCGTTTTATCTCATATACCCCTATTTATATAAACAAATATTGAATTCGAGCTTCTTTACCTATATTTCGAAAGAAATAAATGGATTTAAAGGGATGGTTCAAAACGGAAGAGATTGAGGAGTGTCATTCCAATAAAAAGAAAAAGAGTAAGCAGAAATTCAAAGAAAGGAAGCTTAAAAATGGGGAAAAACAGAAAGGAAACCCTAACCCTAGATTTTTGAAGATCGAGAGTAAGTTTGGCTTTTAATCTGTTTCAACGGCTTAAAACCCTAGAGATTTTTTGCCAGACGTACGGACTCAGTTCTTTCAAGTTCCAAGCGCTTGAGAAGGAGAAACACACAGATGTAAATTTAAAAAAAAAAAAGAGAAACCTAATTTTGATTTCCTCTCTTCCTCTCTCTCTCACACTTTTCTTTTTCCTTTTTTTTTCCCTTTTTTTGATTTTCTTCGTTTCTTATTGGTTAAGGGTGGGCGAGTCGGGATAAACCTCAGAGAGAAAAAGTGGGGGCTCGTGGTTCGTGGTTAGGGTTAAGGGCGCGGTTTGTTTAAGGGAGAGGTGTGGTTTTGTGAATTATTGGAGTGAGGTGAGCCGTTGGTTCCAGGACGACACGGATCGCTGACGTGGACAAAATGAACGGTGGATATTGTAGGTGGGTGTGTTTGTTCTCGAGAAGGATGTAGGCAGATGAGAGAGAATGAGCTGGGCCGCAGGGCCTCGCCATCTTTGACACGTCACTTTGCGTGTAAATATCTGGGAGGGTTTGAGGTAATGCCATTAAAGTTCCAAGAAATTTCGGAAATGCCATACGGGTTATAGACAGCTGGATTAGCTAAGCATTACGAGGAATTGATGGCTCAAAAATATCGAGAGTCACGTCTGAGTCTGACCGATCACGGGCCCTGGCCTGCCATTTTCAAACCCAAAAGTTAAAAATCAAAACAAATTCTTTGGATTCCATTCTTTCCTTCTTCTGCCTACCATAACAAATTCATGCATTCTAGCACAAGCAAGATTATGGGTATGTAATGCAGGTATATAAATAAAAACAACTCTAACCTCATACTACTAATTATGATGTTCCACAACAATTTATACCAAAGACAGAAGGGGACAAGTTCTATTTTTACTTATGAGTCTCCACCCTGATTGGCATTTTTACTTCCACTTTGGCTGCCGGGTCCTTTGAGTTCTGCATAACCTGGTGGCAACTTTGGCGGATGCACAATTGGCATGCTCGGAGTAGGCCCTGCTGAGGGTGGTGAACGAAATGGCCAAGTGATTGTACTCACGTTTGAAGCTGGAGTGGTTGAGAACTGGCATGACCTTAGAGAACTAGTAGCACCCTTGCTTTCGATCTTGGGCTTATCTCCCTTTTGCTCCAACTCTGGACAGCTTGTTTGTGCCTCGTTGATGTCTGCTCGAATGATGGTTTGGTTTCTATCTCCTGCTGTCCTAACAGCAGGTGGCCCAAAGTGAAGCCAGGGCTGCCTGTAATGTGGTGGCCGGTTCAACATAGCAGCATGGGTTCCAGAAGAGTTGCCGTTGCTTTCTGCATCATCCTTGCCTCTAGCTTGAAGGCCTGGTTCTAACGTTTCATTCGGCTTATTTGGTTTGGAGTCTTGCTGCTTATCTCTCTCCACTGAAGAAGTCAGGTCAATTGGATCAACTCTAGGCCCTGAAGATCTGCCTGTGGCAATTGTAGTTGTGGGAAATGCTTTCTCTGGAGGGACAGCCGGAGTATAATTTGATGGAAGTAGATCATCCCAATTTTCTAATAGTTCCTTGTAGACTTTTCGGAGGGTGACCTCCGTGAGACCTGTCACCTTACAAATCTCAGCCTGTGTCTTGCGTTTGTCTTCTAATTGGCATGCCAGATATATAGCAGCTGCAGAGATGCTAATTGGATTCCTCCGAGTGCAGAAGCATTTGTTGATAACAACTTCTCCAATATGAGTTGCCAGCTCCTGAAAAAAAATTAAGACTCCATTACAGCCATCTTCAATCAAAAACAGAACCTAATAGCAGGAGCTTAGAAAAACAACTGAATCAAGAATCATTTCTTAAAAGAGTAGGTAAGCACCACAACTTGATATATACATCCATATTCTTCAGCCACGGTATACAGATACCAAGAAATTATACTGTGTAAAATTCAATTATGATCTTATTAAAAACTTTCCAGACAATTTGCATACATTTCAAGATAATCTCTCACATGTCCTATCATATTTTAAGCAATTTTGACATTCTTTTTAAATTTATCTGCAACATCTTCCATTGTAATTATCAAAGCATAAGCATGTAGAAAGGGTAATAACTTCTAATAGCTACAATTCACCTTCATCAACTAAAATAACTAGGTCCAAGCAGTGACTCTTAATTGTACCTGTGCAGATTTGTTGAGCTGGAGGAGAGTGCAAAATCTTGGCATATGGACTGATATAGAATTACTATTGATAGGCTGACTTAGTTGTAGAGCTTCTCCCAATATCTTTATGTACTTGCCAATCTCTTTCTGCGGTACATTGGCAGCAATGGAGAATTCCTGCCATTTTAGAACAGTCCTTAGAGATGCTTTAGAATAAAAGAAACGGGAAAAATTACATGCAAAGAAAAACATGTATGATGAGCAATGCTTTAATGTCTACCCTACATAAGCAACATCTCTCTTAGTAATCAGCAACACCTCTTAAATTTTCCCTTTTAAGGGCTCAAAATACTAAAAAAAAAATTGAAAATAAAACAAGAAGCATTTCATTTCAAGAATTTAAGAGACTCACTCTCAGGAGTTCTATACTTTAAGACTCTAGGTTTTCTTATATACTCATTTGCCACCTCAATTCCTCATAAATGTTTACCCACACACAGTCATCATTACCTTGATTTACCTTAAGGGTTGCCAGGTTCTCCAATCAATCCCACCTCTCTACTTCCTCTCTTCATTTTCATACCAGTCCACCTCTCCACATTATTATTAATAAGAGCAACCACGCCACCACCTCTCATGAAACTGAAATCTCACGTAATAGTGAAGAATGATACCTAAGGAACCTTAGCTTTGTCTTAAAACAAAGTCACAAGAGATACAAGTGCTATTACTTTATAAGAAAGGTATCTCTGGACTACTAATCACATATAGATCCTGCATACAATACTACAGGGTAAGACTACAAGATGCAAATCCCAAACTCCAGAAGTGGTAGTTGAGAGTTTAAAATATAGCACGCCATTAGCTTCTTGTCACTCATTTTGTTTCTCAATTCTGACCAGAATTGATCCTAAGCAACAAAAATTTGCTAACACTTGAAACATATAAGTATTTACCACATTATTTATAGCTATCTTACAATAAAATTGTATCCCATCTTTCTAAACTAGACAATGAAACTTAAATCAATTCAAACGGGCATAAAAACGATCTCAACTATGTGAGTCAAATGCAGGCCCTCTTAAGGCATTGAAAATCCAATTCCTAGCTGTGATAACAATATTAACTTACTAGAATTTCAACTAAATTTAACTTAACATCATTAACATGAACAACTCAAATGTAAAACCTCACTTATATATAATCAACAAAGACGCTATTTCAACAAAAAAGAAGTATGAGTATCAGTATATATACAGTTATAAAACAGAAATATGAGAACTACCTGGAGGGTTCGGGGCTCTTGAGCTTCCCTAATGGCCTGAACAAGAGCAGCAGTAGCAAGTGCCTCAACACTCCGGTTCCTCAAACAGGTGGCCGAACAACAATCCCTAAACAACTGAAACGCGTGATCCGATATGTCGCAATCCAACCCCAAAATCGACGCCACGTCAATAATCTGCATATACGCCCTCAAATTATCCACCACAACCGTCGACGATGACGTAGACGATGGCGCCGAAGACGAAGAAAGCTCCAGAGTCCGTTCGAGCTCGGCGAGGTGGCCGGAGAAGGAGAGAGAGGAGCGGAGGAAGAGTGGGCTGGGCTCAAGGGACCATGTGGAAAACGCCGTGATAAACCCCGTGGGCTCAAACGGGTCATCTTCGTCGACTTGGTACGCGGAAGCGGGAGCGGGGATGTCGGAGGTGACGAGGCAGAGAGGGGTGTCTTGAGCACGCACGTGGAAGACGTGGTGGTTCTGGAATTGGCGTTCTTCCACGACTCGACCGCACGAGGTGCACTCTGTTATAGACCGGCCCGTGGTCGTCGTGGCGCACCGACCTTGCGCCGCCGAGCAATATGGACACTTCATCGGTGGTTGATTTGTTTGTCACTCTAACTACCGCGAGAAAAAAAAAAACGAGAGTAGACCAGCATTTATTTATTTATTTTTAATTACAATTTAATTTCAAATTTCTTTATTTCAAAATTTATTGGAGTGTAAGGCACTAAATTGCCCATTTTATGATATAGTGTCAATAGTTAAAATTGAACATTTAATTTTTCAAGAATCGTAATGCTTCGGTCTTCACACGGTCCGATGATAATACTATTTGGAGAGGAAAAACAGCTTTCTCTTCTAAACAATAATCCAATTTAATTAGCTTGGAGCAAGGTTCTACCCTTGTTTCACTGCCCGTGCCGGCCGGGTATGAAGAAAGACTTTGTAAGAGAGAGAATCTGGCATTACTTGGATACATGTAAAAGAAATCTCTTCAAAATTTTCTCGCTTCCATTTATCAGGCTAAGGAAGATGATTGTTTCAGTTTTACCACCCACAGGACAAGATCGTGACAGCAAAATTTTTAAAAAGAATTGAGAGCCTAACTAAATAAATACATAGTTTGTTGCTGTGAGAAAAATGTGAACAACTATGGTTTTGCCGACCACTACCTCTAACAAACTTGGGCAGCACACGAGCAACTGAGAGTTACAAAATTAATAAAAAGACTTGGAAAGCCTCAGATCCAGCATTCTTCCCATCATTGACCACTTCCGATAGAGGCTACCTTGGATCCTCCTTTCTCCGATCGTGTCAGACCCTTGCTTAGTTCCCTTGCGTTCTGCCAACATAAACATAGTAAACAAGCGAGGCCAACACAAAGTTAATTTCCATGCATGTCACGCTCTAACAACAGAAAACAGGACAAAAAATAAAGTATTTAATATTTCTGTAACTCCAATTGTTTCTACAATCAAATCCACCTTAAGAATTAGAATGAATAAGATATTTTACCCTCTGATTGAATCATGATATAAAGTTCTCTACTACAGAATCATTCGTCTGAATGCCATAGAGTTTAACCACCACGAAAACTAAACATTGAAAGAAGGAAAACTTGTGGGCAGGCTCTTGGAGATGGTTCACACTTCTCAATCCAGAAATTCAATTCTATTTATTCAATAATGAGCATTCAATACCATCCACTCATGACCACACAGTACCTCACAATCTTTTAGATAAAAAGGTTCTGTGAGCTAGAACATTCCTATGGTTCATCAAATGTAACTTGATTGGTTACATGAGCAGCCATTAAGTTAACCAATGTGACCCAGACAAGTTATAGAATAAATAGCACTTCAACGAATTTGATTAAATGATATCTCCAGTGTAAAAGTAACTACGTTATCTATCTTTCAAAAAAAAAAGGTACCTACATTATCACAGGACTCCTATGGGGACAGTCATTAGGAAGACCAAAAAAATGCAAATTACCATAAGATTCAACATGCTGAAAGATGCTCATAATATAAGAGCATGGAACATGCTTAAGTTATTTGGTATCTAGATCATAGAAAACAGCCAATCTTTGTGCTTACACTAAAATATTATGCACCTTCCCACGCACGACTACAACCTCAACTTACTGGAATTAAGAAACTCCAAAATTAAAGGGGTGAAGAATGCATGGTAAGAAAGCAAGTATGCTCCAGTATATTGTTTCTTTCCTTAACAAACATGGTAAAATAAAACGAACCAAGAATGTCTACAGCCGCAAATTCATATCAAATTCCGATATGATCCAATTATTAAACAGGTTGGGTGGCATAAACCTACATTTTAAATAATTGAATTAATCAGATCCATTTGACTTTTCAGAATGAAATTTGACCATCCACTGGTCTCATTCAATTGACACAATCTTATTCTTTTTGGCCTTCTGTACCAAAGAATTCCATAATATAGAGAAACTTGAAGAACCAAATCCAACACTTCCATCCCAATTACAAAATTTTGTGAACAAACATTCCAATGTCCTCACAAAACCTTGCCAAACGTCAATTAATTGTATTCAAACTTCTGAAGGGTAAACAATGTTCAGATGAAGATCAATTACAGCTTTGTCTGAACTAATTTCTCCCACCTATAGAGGCCCAGAGTTACTTTGCATTCATCAAGGTCTATACAGTTGCTAATCTATTATGGATTATTAAAAAACTTGAAATTCCTTAATCCTCTAAAAGAATCAATAGAGCAACTTAACAAGAAATGCTAAAGCAAAAAGAAAAACAAGGGCTCTATAAAAGATTAGCAACAAAAATTTCTTAACTCCTTTCTTGGAACATAATGAAGATAAAATCAACTAACTAGTCCCAAACTAGTTGGTGTCTGCTACATGCATCAAAATTCTAGATCCCACTCACTTAACGCTAAATCCTCAAAAGGAAGATGGCGTTATTAAACAACTAAATGAAAGATTGTACACTTGCAGGATCAGAAGGCAGAAATTATACTTCAATGCAATACGATGGAAATTGCATATAAAACCGCAAACCAATAGTAGGCAGTAAAATCAATTCTAATGAAAGGAAATTAAGCTACTGACCAAACGTAATTGCAAACCAACCTAGTTGTTCTTCTGGTCATATGCAATTAGAAATCAAATTTCATCCCAAACGAAACTTTGGTGAAAATAGCAAACCAATAATAGGTATCAACATCAATTCTAAAGAAAGGAAAACCCAGTCAAGCTACGGCGGGCCAAAAGTAATTAGTGGAAAACCTAGTTGCTTTGTTTGGTAATTTACATTTCATTGCACAATCACACGTTAAGCAAAACAAGTTTTTAACCAAATGCTGAAATGCATGAATAGCGACAATTATTCTAGATCACCAAAACTAATATAATAAAGAAATAAAAAATGATATCATTGCAGCAAATCTGCAAAATTCACAACGAAAACACTCGATCCTCACCGTTGATTGGATGGGAGGAGGATCAAGATCGACGGAGCGGATGGACATCTTAGCGATCTCAGTGATTGCAGCCTCTCTAAACCCAGGCACGTCACTGGTCAACTCCTCGTAGGCAGCCTCAAACGCCTCTTGCCAAAACCTCGGTAATCTGATCCGACGGCTGTTAGTGTACACATCCCACATGTGCTTCACCACCTTCTCTCGCTCCTCCATTTCCTTCACAAAAAAAAGGGAAAAGTGGAGAATATATATATCTATTTTTTGGACAAATGCCAAATTAGAAAGGATAAAAAATTGAGGGGAACTTACAAGGACGTCTAGATCGTCATGGATGGGGCTATCGAGATCATCGGAAAGCCGGTTGAGATTACCGGCGGACCACCGGAGAGTTACGGTGCCGGTGAACATCGACCAGAATGCCAGCAACAAAATCGCTGCTAATGCCCAGAACTTATAACGGCCTTTACCAAATAGACTCGAATCTGAGCTTTCCTTTTTCACATACGCCGTCCCCGTCGTTGCCGTCGTCGTCGGCAGAGTGTCATCATCCTTCATTTGGAATCAGAATTGGAAACAAAATCTGTTTCTTTTTTCTTTTTTTTTTTGGAAGCTAAATTTTGTTTTATACTTTAGTAGGAAAATGGAGTAGGATTTGGGACAGAAACAACAGGAGGGGGTTGATCATGATTTGCCGTTTGGAGACAACGGAATTAAATTATTGTAATGATACTATTTGCGGGCCACCACACTAGATTAATTCCCCTTTGGTTGACCTTTATCTGATTTGGCGAGGATACTGACCGTCTGATGTGAATGTAATGACAGATTTTAACGGTTTTGTGAGGGTACTTGTCAATTTCTCAAATGATTTCACGACAAGGCCACCGACGCTGCGCGGACTATGGTGTCGTTTGCAATACCTTTGGGATTGCATGCTTATTGTTGGACTGGACCGTGTCTTATGCATTTATTAATACATGAGTTTTATATTCATGAATGACGATAATTAATGTATTTATTTAAAAAATAATGGACCAAAGTCAAATTTAACAATATAGCCTCTTGTGTTCATTTATTAATTATTCAATTTTTTTATTTGTTGTTCGAACCTCATCTCTTATCTTTATGAATTTAATCAATTAAATTTTGAATTTTATAATTACCTTTTATGCCATATACCAAACCTCATCTCTTATATTTTTAGATTTTAATTTAAATTATTTAAATTGACTTATTAATTTTTAAATTAACATTTATGTAATATTTTGAATATTTATATCTACAAATACATTGAAAATATTGTAACGACTCAAATCCAACTACTGATTTAGCAGTTTTTTAAGACTGAACCACGTGATCCTTAAAAACTTAAGTTCAAATTGCTAGTAGTTATGAACTTGAATTGTTATATAGGTATTAATAATCACATTTTACACCATATGTGGGATGTTGGATATCACAATCTCACCAGAACAATATGAAAGTTCACATCAGACTAGCGCAAATTTTAATATCATTTGTAACGACCAAAGTCTAACCACTGATTCAGCAGTTTTTTTGCCTTGAACCACGTGACTTTTAAAAATTTAAGCTCAAGTTGCTAGTAGTGATGAACTTGGATTGTTATATATATCTTAATAATCGCATTCACACTAGGTGTTGGATGTTAAATATCACAAATATACAATTAAATAATGTAAAACTAATTACAATTTAGACTTTAAAAAAAAAACTAATTACAATTTAATTTAAGTTAAAAGTTGAAACATGAATCAAGTTTGATGATGATGGAATTGGATCATGAAATATTTAACTTCCATTGTTTTTCAACTACTCAATTAATCTTAAACCCAATGTCCAATTTCAAAATTTCTAACCAAGTTGAATTTTAACTTTCAATATTCTTGCTTTACCTCATTTGTAATCAATTATGATCTTCATAAACTCCACATCTAATATTTTGACAACAAAATCGGAAATCTCACGTAGAATATACACTAATTTTTTTTTAAGGGATATTAGAATATACACTTAATTAGAATAATCTTTAGCTTAATTTTATTCTACAAAAATATTTTGCAAAGATTACTTTTTTTTTTTGCCAAAAAAGCTTAAGAAGAGTTCATTAATCTTTAAACCAGGTTGTAAAAGTTAGTATTTTCTTTCCTATCTTTTGAATTTTTAAAATAATAAATTATATAAAAAAGAAGCCACCAAAAAAAGAAAGAGAAAATCAACACGGGAATAAAAACTTTTTAGAATAAAGAATCAAATAAAGCTAGTCTATAAAGCAACATTAACTTATGAAATTATAGTGGACGATTCATAGGGTTTTTTTATTTTTTGAATTTATATTTAATACATTGTTAATGCATAATATTTATATACTATTATTAATTATAAAATATTATCTTGTAAAGTACAAAAGTAAAGTTTTAATTTTTTTTAAATGATGAGTATTTACTTTTTTAAGATTCTTAAATTTTAAATTTATTAATTAAAAAAATTTTAATATTTGATTCATTGATAATATATAAAATGTATATATTAATAATACATAAAATCTAAATTCTAATATTTTTTTATGCATTCTATTCATCTTTTCTTTTGCATGTACTCAGGCAGTCAATAAAAATTTATATACAAATTTAGTAAATTGCATTAGTCATTTTCATTATTAATTAAGAAAATATATCACAAAAGTCATTAAATTAAAATTATACAATCTAATTCATGTGCAAAAGACAGATAATTTATAATTTAAAATCATATTAAATTCAATGCTGCTATTAAATAATAATATTTATAATTAATTTTTTTTTCAAAGTTGGTTTATGTTTGATGTGACATAAATTTTCACTGAGGAAGATGGCCGATTTACCGGGAAAGACGCACTTTTCTTGTGCAATTTTCTCTCTAAGAATGGGATTTCATGACCATCTAACCGTCCTGATCCTGCCACACGTCCGTCAAGATTTGATGATTCTGCATCATCTGATGTACCAACAACGCTACCACGTCCGATTTCCTTCTCCTCGAGGGATTTCCCATGTGTTTCCGGTAGCAACTTATAAAAAAACAACCACGCCACTGATGCCACTCCCGCGAACAACAGAAACGCCCCTCCAAACGTGATAACACCGTACGATGATATGAAAACCAACGATGTTAAGCCACGTGTACCCAGATTAACCGCTGCCTCTAGACTTGCCCCTTGGGCTCGTAACCTCAAAGGGAAAGCCTCCGAGCTGTACACCCACGTGACGGGGCCCAATCCAGTAGAAAAAAACACTGCGCAAAGGAACGCCATGGCCACACCCAAATCAACGGCCCATATTAATTTCTCATCCGAATGATAAAAGATCGTCAGTCCGAAGCCCAAACCAGCGAGGGATAAGATCATGCCAGCTGCGCTGACAAGAAGCAAAGGTCGCCGTCGGATTTTGTCCATTGTAAAGCCTGCGGTTAAGATGATGCCAATCTTGATAAATCCGACGACTGATGTAACGCCTAAAATATCCCCCTGATCTTTTATCCCTGCCATTTCTAAAAGTCTGGAACTGAAAAGATTCACGGCTTCAATTCCTGTTGAACTTCGAAAGAAGTTCAATCCAACCACTGCGATTAGAGCTCTTCGAATAGACGGTGATGGATGGAGGAGAAGCTTCTTCGAGGATCCTGTCCAACCACTATGTTTTGACTCGGCGGCCAATTTAATCTCGCCGAGTCTTAACTTCGCCTCCTCTTCGCTAACTGAGGTTTTGGTCAGGACTCGTGTTGCCTCAGTGAGTTTACCTCGAGTTACAAGCCAACCCGGTGATTCAGGCAAAGTGAATAGCATAGCGAAAGCTAACAAAAACGACGGGATCGTTCCGAGTCGGAGTCGCCAAATGAGAATCTTTTTGGGAGAGATGCGAGGAAAGGTGTTGTCCACTAAATACCCGATACTCCAAAACACTTCGGGGAAAGTCGTCAAGAACCCGCGAGTGCAATCGGGGGATAACTCGGTGATGTAAACGTGAGTTACAGCAAGCGCGAAACTAATCCCGGTGCCAAATAAAAGGTAACCAGCCACAAAGACAACGTAGTTTGGAGCTAGGCTGGTTACCAGAGAACCGAAGAAAAGGAAAATCGGAGACAACAATAAACTATATCTACGGCCAATAAGGTCAGGTAAAGTTCCGGCCGGTAACGGTGCTAGGAAATGGAAAATGCTCGAAAATGTTAAGAAAGTTTCAATCTTTCTTTCATTGTTTTCCATGAAAAAGTCCCTTGTTTCGTTGCCCAACTCACCATATTCTGGAAAAAAAAAAACAAAAAAAAGGCAGAATTTGAGAATTTGTTGTTAAAACGAGTGATAACTAAAGACTGGGAGAAGGAAACTCACGTAAGCCTGCTAGAAATGAAGTCAGGGAGGCGAGGATTGCACATGTCAACGCAAACTTGGTTAAACGTGCCATGCTGGGGAATCCAGGAATTTTGTGAAGCATTTCACTCGGTAGGCCGAAGAACTCCAGTACAAGAAGACTATGATTTTCAGGGTCTAAGTTTAGCATAATGATGGATGGGAGATTTTGATTTTGTGTCAAGGAAGTCAAATAATAAGTCACGAGGGGAGAGGGTGTTGAAAAGATTGAATATTATTCTGAAGAAAAGTAGACCATGAAAGAAAACCGAACAACCTCTGGTAACCAACTTGATTGACTGGACATCAGAACATCTGCCTGGCAACTTACAAGACATCATCCTTTCCTTTGTTTTTGTCTGTCTGCAGTGATCTTTCTTGGTAATAAGCAGCAAGCAATATGAAAAATTAAAGAAGTTCCTTCAAAATTTTCTTTATATTCAAAATAATGTTTTCAATTTCTCTAGTATATACACATTCTTTTTCCTTACCCTCGTCTTAAAAATTTAAAAAGAAAAAAAAAAGTAGCACATTTTCTCTTCTTCTGGTCTAAGCTAAATCTTAATCTTTTTGCAAACCAGATGGAGGCAGAAAATGATCCATCGACAAACCCCATACATTGAAATCTACGTCTTCAATTTTCCATTTCTCTTCGATCTGCCTCTTGTGGTTGGCAGATTGCTCTCCGTATCTGAATACCGTGACGCTTGTTTTACCACTGTGTGCAATGTTTACACCGTCAATATACTGATAGTCATCCATTACCGACTCTGTCCTAGTCTCCCAAAAGACATCGTTGTCATCCTTGGTTTTCATCATCAACAACCTGGAATCCTCAAACTGAATCAAGAGACCAGACCTCTGGCTGAAGTAGCCCCAGATTGTGTGGTGGATGATCTCATAATTTGGTCCCCCCTGTGCCTCGCGGATTGCTGGACTCGTCTCGAGCTTGAGGATGAAGCAGTCTTCGCCGCTTATGATTTTCTCTCCTATGCATGTTGCGTCTATAAACAAATTGGCCGTAGACCTTGGATCCAATCCCTACTCAAAAAATGAAAAAAAAAAAAAATCAGTCAAAATGTTGTTGCTAATCAATGGCAACGCTGAGGAGAAGAAATGCCTGTCTGTATAAATTGTAATTAATCTTGCCTTGAGAATGAACCGAAGATACCTGAAGGAAACGGCGCAAGGGCCTGGGAGGACCTTTTGAAATGGGAGTTTGTTGATTAGAGGAATGCCTCCAGGAAAGTTTGCCATTGCTTCCAGAAACCACCTTGCATCCTGATACCACAAGCTCCAAGCACCATAAATCCGGATCCTTTTGCCAGAGTACAAATCCACCCATTTCCTCGCTGCTCTTCACGTTAACGCTAGCATCACCTTGGTGAAACTCTGATGCAGTAATTTTCACCTGACCGGTTACACACATGCTATGCACTGCGTTTAATGCCTGTTGTCCTCCTGTAGCAGCCATGTATTGCTGCACAATGTATTTTGCTGTTGAAGCTTGCTGGGAAGGGGAAAAAATGAGTCAATGATTAAAGTCCTTAATAGAACACATATTTCCCAAATCTATTCATTTTTAAACTTATTTATGAAATTCACATTTCCCTGTCTCATGGTGTATGCAGAGACTGTTTTTAAGGACATGAATTCAACCGAAATGTGTGATCCTTGTTATTTGATTGAAGGCAATTTAAGAAGGGTAATGTAAAAAATCAAATGCAATTACTGGGGGACTGTTTTAATGACAAAATAGTGTAGAATTGAGACAAGGAAAGGTACATTCAAACATGATTGGAGAGTTTTTGAGAGGAGGGTAAGAAAAGATATCCTTACAATTGAGCAATCTTTGACAGGTTTGTGAACAGAGTGGCCCAATTGCACCTGGAGAGGGATAAGAGGAGATCCTACAAGGTAAAGAAGGAAGCGTAGCTCGTTAATCCGACCTGCAATGACTGGTTGCGACCACTTATCAGAAGTTTGAGCCTTCATCCATGTTAACATGTTTGCCAAGCGCACTTGAAGATTGCTGCCCATGCTGGTGAACATTTCTTCCGGTACTGGGACCTCGAGAACCGTCTCAAGGCCATCTTCTCTGTCAATATTTGGACAAAGTTTCCTCATTTAACAATTTCAGAGACAGGAAAAAAAAGAAGATAGATAATGAAGAAATCAGTTATTGGTTAGAGAATGCAACAGAAGGAGAGAGATTTCAAGTCAAAACGCCAAGGACCCTTTCTCCCCCTGGATCCTTTTCCTGAGAGTGAAAAAAGGGGAGATACGTGGGGAAAATGAGAGCAAGAAGAATTTCCCTAAAGGGCTGTCCTTGCTTGTAGGAGTCGTGTGGGCACGATTTATATCTTGAGCTGATTGTTTACGGAGTTACTAATTAAGGGGGAAGAGCAACCCGAATTGTTCCAATTTCATGCCAAGTGCTTATTCAGTATTGGCTTGCACTGGTTTAAAGCTTTGAGATTTGAAGCCCCAAAATTCCGTTGACTAAGAAGCCAAGCTTACATCATTTTGGTGCATGGACCATTTTTTCCATGGAAGAAGGATCAAAATGCATATATTGAGACCCTCTCACAAACGCAAGAAGTTTCTCCCAAAAGGAACAGCTCTCTTTGGAGGGATTAGTTGTAGGAATAGGAAATATCAAGAAGTAATAGTTTCTCCTCCCTGTTTTCCGGTAATAGTTCATGCTTTCTTTCCTCTTACCGGCTTAATTACAGAAGATTATGAAAGCAATTTTAAACCTGCTGAAAACTTAAGTGAGACAAGAATTAAACATGTGATTTACATTAAAAAAAAGGATATTAATTTAGCTAAAGGCCGTTTTCTTAATTGCCATTTCGTTGTACCAAAGGTCGCTATATTTCACTGGCAGAGGTTGAAGAAGATTTCACACACCAGATTTAGGAAAACATATATATTAATAAGCAGTAAAGCAGCCAAATTGAGTGTTCGGCCATCATGACTTATTCACTTATTGTAAACAATTTATCCAGTATACAAGAAAAATTGATTAGGGATGCCACTCAAGTCTCAAGGAAAAGTAAACCAAAAAAACTGAAATGATAATGCTAACATTTACAATTGGGAGAGGGGGGGGGGGGGGGGGGGGGGGGTGTTAACTGAACCGTAACAGTGCAAATATATGTGAATCCTTTTTTCCAAAATGAGATGGAAATTGGAAAGTAACAAGTTGGGGTATCATTAATCAACTTTTCTCACGATCTAATCCAACTTGATTGTGCATAGAAACACTGTTATTTTACATTGGGTTATGTATGTAGAAGATGGCGTTTCGAAGAACGCCAGTTCTATGCTTTAGAATTGCTTCTCGGCCGAATTTCCAAGCCTTCTTTTTTAGGCTTTGTCTTCCTGGTGAAGAGTGTCTCTATCTCTTCCAAGGACCTTCCTTTAGTCTCTGGCAATAGGAAGAAGAAAAACCACCAGGCCACCACAGCTATGCCGGCAAACATAAAGAAGCTACCTCCGATGGTAATTGCTTTATAGATTGAGATAAAGCTTATGGAGACCGTCGCATTCATGACCCTGTTGACAGCCACACCGATGCCGACTCCTTGTGCCCTTAACTTCAGAGGAAATATCTCAGCACTGTAAACCCAGGTGACGGGCGCAAGTCCAATTGAGAAGAAAGCTACAAAAATATATGTAGATGCAATGCAAAGGCTTAGTGCCCATAAAAGCTTTTCCTCAGTTCGCTCTACCATGGTCAAGCCGAATCCTAACGCTGTCAAGGCTACGACCATTCCTCCGGTGCTTGTCAATAAAAGGCGTCGTCTCCCAACTTTGTCTAGTAAAAATGTGGCTACTAAGATGAACATTGTCTTAGTAAGCCCTACCCCAACTGTGGCGAGCAAAAGCTTGTCCTTGCCGTCTACTCCGGCTTTCTTGAAAATTCTTGGACTGTATAAAATGACAGCTTCGATACCCGTTGCATGCTCGAAGAAATGGATTCCAACGGCGGCAATCAGGATCCAACGTACAGTGGGTGTAGGCCTCAGCAAAAGTTCCTTCCACACGCCTTTCCCGCGGCCGTTACTGGGAGGCTTGACAACATCCTGGATGCAATTTGCATCTATCCCAGCTGCAACTTTTATGTCACGAAACCGAGATTCTGCTTCTTCTTCGGTGTTGGAAACCAGTGACAGGATTTTCCTGGCGTCACTTAAACGACCTTGTAGTACTAACCATCTGGGAGACTCTGGCATTTTCAGTACGCCAAAAGCTAAGGCAAATGAAGGGATTGCTGCAACGCCAAGCATCATCCTCCAGCCAAGTCTCAGAGTCAATTTTCCGAAGAAATAATTGGATACGTAACCAAGTAAGATGCCAAAACTGATGCAAAGCTCCGGTAGAGAAGTCAATAACCCTCGCGAGGAAGGAGATGAAATCTCTGCTGAGTAAACCGGAGCAATCATAAGGGCAAAGCCCACGCCAACTCCAGCAGTGCATCTTCCGATCAGCAGGATGGCATAGTTTGGGGCGTAACCCATTAAGATTGCACCCAGCAGGAAAATTATGGAGGCTAACACAATTGTGTACCGACGTCCAATATAATCAGACGTTCTTCCTGCCAGCAGCGAACCAACCAGGGCACAAAAATTCAGAATACCGGCTAGGACTTCCAGTTGGACGTCACTGATTTTGAGATCCTCCTCTATGAAAATCATGGCTCCGCTCATAACTCCAGTATCTAAAAAACAAAAATGAACGATTTTCTCTAATTAATTCATGGATGAGAGGTACATATACCAACCATTTCATAAAATCCTTTCTCTGAAACAAAAATGCATGTTAAAATAATTATGGCACGGATCTGAGTATAGAAATCGATTAATCTTGTGGATAACTCTCGAATATCAGCATTATCCAGTAAGTCATACCACCATTTGAGAACACACACAACTTGCACAACTTGAAGAGTTTTCGAAGATCAGTGAGAGAGAGATATTACCATAACCAAAAATGACGGATATGATGGAAGCAACAATAGCACATGAACAAGCATATTTGTTCAAGCTTGTCTGGTTTTCTCCTGCCTCGGCTGCCATTGAAACCCGAGTCATCTGTCTGCTCTTCTTCGGATGTGTGCTTTTGTTAATTGTTATGACAATAATCTTCCAAAGCTTGCCTATTTTTATAAACGGATGGGATAAGACAAACTTAAGTGGAGCAAGATCTTGCACAAAATTTAGGTGGTACCCACCATTGCTGGTAATATGAGATGAAGATATTAGTCAATTTCAATATTGCATAAAAAGGGTAAAACAAACTACTTACCCTTTTTCTCTATTCATTAATTTAATTACCTTTTTCTCTCAGAGCATTAAATTCTTAATTTAACAGGCAAATCAAATACATTTTTGATAAATAAAAGATAAATAATAAAGCTTTTCTTCATAATATTACATTATAAGATCTTTCCATCTACAGGTTAGAGCGAAATAAAATATTAAATGTTTTATAAGAATGAAGGAAGAAATATGAAAAGAAAAAGAAATTATAATTAAGAACAAAGAAATTTGTATTATAAAATCACATGCATAATTGATAGTGACCATTCTTATGTAGTCTCTTTTATGATTCTAACTTTATATATTTGGAATTCTTATAAGTAGTAATGTTTGAGTTAGATTAGAATTTAAGGTAGTTATTCAAGTGAAAAGAGAGTGAAATTGTTAATTTTAAATCTATTTTTAAATTATATATATATTGCATGCTAAAATATGAACTTATGTAATAAAAATAATTATAATTATAAATGATGGTTAAAACTTTGAGAGAACATCCCCATTAGGAGGATTGAATTAAGGCTGTGGTTTGCTGAAATTTTGGATGAATGCCATTAGCTCTTTTGATCTGGTTTCCTTATTTAATTTGGATAAGAATGCCAAGCAATCTGATCAATATTTTCAACACAAACCGTCAGACTGATGCGCCATTGACTAGGCATCTCTAGTCAATTGGAATATTCATGCTATGGTAGTGATCTGCTCTCTTTAGTAATTGCTCTCAAACTTTCCACGATTACGTTGATTCCAAACGATTATCACCATCCATGTTAATTTCCTAATTAACCCAAATCTCATGCAGTTAAAAGAAAAGATAATGATGGTCTACGTGGCTAGGTTGATTACCCTATCTCCAGTGGATAACCTCTCAAGAACATTCATGTATTAGAGTCAAAATTTTGTGTTTGAGGGGTGAAAAGTCGAAGATAATATAAAATAATTTAAATAAAAAAATTTATATAAAAATTATTTAACGAATCAATTTTAATAATTTACTTAAAAGAATTAATTAGTATAATCATAAATAATTTAATAATAACAATAATCTCAATTTCTAGATAAACTTAATAACAAGCAAAAATTAGCAAATATAATAACAAAAATCTCAATGGAAAGCAATCCATTAAAAAATATTAAGGGCTATCAATAAAAAATTCAATGGGAAGTAATTCCCTAAAATTAATCACAAAAATTAAATACAATATCAATAAACAATTCAATAAAGAAGCAATCCCAAATAAAAACTTAATTATTCATAAGAATCTAAGTAAATAAAAAAACACAAATAATTTGTAAAAAAGCAATCAAACAATCCTTAAATAAATAAGTAATAATTAATATTAGGTGTTTAATCAAATCCTTGTTTTGTTGCTTTCAACAAAAAATAGCTATGATGGTAAATTATAAATCAAAATCACTAAATAGAAATTATTAAATAAAGAAAAAATTTAAACTTGAAAATATTAAAAATAAAATAAGCAAACAAATCAAACTTGCCACTTATTATGACATGAAAATTGAGTTGTCGACTAGAGATTTTTTGCATAGAGAATGATGGTAAGTAAAAAATGTAAAAGAAATTTTTTTTTTGTTTTTATAATATTTGGTAAAAAAAAAAGAGAATAAGAAGGAGCAGTTGTGGGTTTTAGAGAAGTAGAGTTTGATAATAATTTTATTGTAATAGATTTTATTTTAGTCCTATTAAAATTAATTGTTAACTAATTATTGTGGGACATTTAACTAAATAAAAAATTTTTGAAGGGACAAAATTATAAAATTCTAAAAAATAAAAATACGTGAGAAAACTTTTAAAATTTGTATAGAGGTGAAATTATTAAATTAAAAAAATAAATTATAAAAATTTTGAAATTATTGGAGGGGCGGGGCCCACAAGCCCCCCCACCCCCCCCCCCCCCCCCCCCCCCCTCCCCTCCGTCTCTGGTATACTGTATGCTGGATGCAAAAAAAAATCCGAAAACATTACCTTAATTTAGCATGCAAGAACCTAGATAACAACTTTTTATTTACAGAAAAAAAAAAATTTTTTTAGCAAGGGTCTTTCCTTGGTATTTTAATTTGTATTAAAATGCATTGCTCCAAGGGCTTATGATTTCGTCTGAAGTGTTACGAAAGGCTTGCTTGACATAACATTTCATGGAGCGTGCAAAGAGTCCATGACTCTTTTCTTGGTGTCCAAAGACCAAACGAGAATAGATCGTTTAATTCCTCGAGCTAAGGACATTATATTGTAAATATTGGCTTCACCATCAATGATCCTCTGAAATCCCATTTTTTGCCATATAGTTGGAAATTAGCAAACAATTTTTTCTTCCATTTTTGTGGGATTTGGTAAGCACTTTTTACAATCTACTACATATGTAAGGACGTCACTAACTGAGACAGGTGAAATTGCAGCAATGGATAATGTCACGTAAGGAAATTGAAGATACATCGGCCGTGGGGAAATTTGGTATCGTCTTTCTCTATCCACTTCTACATGATGGCATGGCCAGGTTGAAGTCATCTCCATATCATTTTCCAATGCACCGAGTCAAACTACCTACTGACCCATCTGTCAAATAGGTTGGATGGTGGAAGACTGATAATTCAACATCCCTTCGGCCAAAAAGTGGCTAGCCTTTTTCCAAGAAATGATTAGGCCCCAAGTGGCAAAGAGAGCTTGTCCAGTTGCAGCCCTCGGGTTATTAGTCAACATTGTCTGGCTAGTCCGACTGCCTGGTTGTCATCACCAAATTCTCGTGCATTTGGAAATCACTAAAGAATATAGGTCTCCCAGAAAAGGTCGCAAGTACGTGCTCCACACGGACATGCTTAGCCGGTAAAAAAATGTGACGAAATTGATCGGAATCAGATCTTTGTCGACTATTTCATATAAGTAGAGAAAGTGTTTATTTGCCATATGCGCTTCCGATCGATCGAGTAACTGCTTTAGGCAGCAAAAGTGGCTTTAATTTTCTCCTTATAAATCGTAATGAATACAAATCAAGTGTTATAATCCTTCATGTTTTATAGATAATGAATTGTTCTTAAGAAGATATGATGCTTTCCGATATGCCATATTGCACATGTATGGAAAATTAGTGTCACATATGAAAAAAAAAACCTTTTCTAGGACCCAATATTGAAAACTTTTTAGTATTAAAAAGAGGGTCTTTTGAGGCCAAAGTAATGAATTTAAATGGGTCAACTAGGTCCCATTTTCACTTAAGTTTTGTTTCCTTCTGTGAAGCCAACACTGATCTCTTACAGAAAGGAATGGGGTATATGCTGAAGAGGCGCATGTGACGCATTTTCTTCTTCCATAACTCTCTCATGAATCTGACCATTCCAGCAGTTCAATTCAATTCTGTAAGACTTTTCAGTATCTTCCAAAGAACATATCTATTTATCTAATAGATCAAACTCCAAGCTTTGTTTTGTCCCATATTGTTTTGTTAGGATGCGGGAAAATCCTGGTAGGCCAAATCTAAAAGCAGTGAACTTGCAGCTGCTTGTCGTCTCTCTTCTTTTCAAACTGTCAACTTGGTTATCTTGCTTGGTTCCACTTCCATTACATCAAACCAAACCAAGCCAAATGTAGTAACGTCGACAAGTCAGGCAAAGGATCTTAGTATAAGTCCAAATAAATCTCATCACCATCTCAATTTATTTCCATTAGTGTTAGTATTAGTTTCAAAAAGGTACTTTCCCTAGCTAGTTCCAGAATCCAGAGGCAAAACAGGATGAAAATATCAAAAACCAGCCTGCCTAATCTGATAAATTTCTGTCACCTTCGCAACTTTGGTCCCTTTTGGTTGTTCAAACTAGTGCACGAAGTTGGCAAGTATACAGTGGTTTTTCCAAAGACCTAAATTAACTTATCTGAAAAGGACCTTGCCGGTAAGTTGTACTTAGCTTTCAAGTAGTAGGGGTGAAGATTTTCACGTTTTTTGCGCGTTAGGGATTTTCCCAGCAATATTACAGACAGAATCTTAGCTCATCTTTGAAATATTCTGCAGCCTAAAACAAGAACTAACCTTAGTCTGAGCCTGCAATGTTACCAGGAAAAATATAGTATTAAAGCATATACTTTTTGTTGATTTGATCTTAGTTGATTATTGGTTCTTTGATCGAGAACCTATCAATAAATAATTAAATAACTTTACAAATGGTTTATTTTTGGTGCCTGATGACTGCCCACAACTCATTTTGCTGGGCTTAAGCCTTGACATGATTGCCTACATCATCCCTCTTGATTTATGGCTCGAGGAGGGTTCCAGTGCCAGACAGTGCGAGTTTCTTTATGTGAAAGAGATGGATCCAATCTGGGTAGGATTGGTCCAAAAATAGCCCAAACAAAGTGTTCAATCCATGGACCTGCAACAAGATCAGCCCTTTTGACAAAAGAAAATGATGTTTCCTTTGCATGGTAATTAGTAGCCTCTAGAGTCTCAAAGTCTAGACTAGACCCCATGGTTACTCTGACCCCTAACTCTTTTATACAAAAAAAAATTGTACTTGAACCATTAAGCCCAATGCCCATGGACTGCCTGTTAAATCTAGCCCCTAAGTCACAAGGCCAGAGTTAATTTCGGAGCCTAACTCAAGAGGCTTTAGAGAGCCTTAACCAGCCCTTCTAGATTGATTAACGTTCGGGATTTCAAAAAAACTCAAAAACCGACAACTTGAGGCTTGGGGTGTGGTGCAAACAGACTCTGGTCTGTCTCTGGTGAGGGTTTAAGACATCTGACTAGCTTGGGAAGCCCAGGGGGAGGCAACCATGTTGGGGACAATTGAGTGCAAAAGAAGCTTTTTCACTATGCCAAAGTGAACCCTGTCCCTTTAAAAGGATAAAGGAAAAAAAAAAAGGAGAAAACATATGGATGATTTTGTTTCCTTGGATCCCACCCTGTGCTAGAGGAGGAGCTTCTTCGAATTGACTTTCTTACAGTCTACTCTCTGCCCCAAAGATTTATTTATCCTTACAATACAAAAGAAAGGCCCCCCCTTTTTCTTCTTGCACGCGTTTGAAGTTTCAATATAATTAATCCTCTGCAGTCTGCCCTATTTAACTTGGAAAGGACAACGAACACTTGCTTAGTTACCTCATTCAAGTTTATTTCCTTTTGAATCATTTAAGAAGAAATAAAAAGAAAATGGGGGAGAAGAACGAATGAAGGGGAACATCACCATTCCGGGCCTCAGGTCTGAGCCAGGTGCTAAACTTCTAGCAGTGGAAAATTTTTACCCATCATTCAAGAACAATAACTTCATGGAGTGGCCATTATCCCTAGGATAACCACACTGGAAAGCTTTAGGCAGCCCCCATCAGGCTCCTCTGAAAGTATCATCCTTTCAGAATGACAATTCACTCATTCAGTTTTTACATTTGACTATATCAGACAATAGTTGCAGTAGCCAATTTTAATCTGTCTTTTGAGTTTAGTAGCTGCCCTTTTTTCTTTTCTTTATTCCCCATGCAAGCAAGCTTTTGCTTTAAAAACAGATTCCTTTTGAAAAACGCAGCATAAAACTTGTTATAACGTATTAGTCCCTGCATCAACATTCAAAATGCAGCATTAATACTTTTTGGGTTCCTTGGATACAATAATATTCTTATGTCTCAACCCTGAGATGAAAACCAACGTGGGCAATATGAAAACCAATATAGAAACTTCAAGTTGAAAATCATTTTCTCCTTTCCTTTCCTTTCCTTCGTGTTTGTGTTTGTTTGCAATATTCAAATATAAAAGAAAGAGAAAGCAATTGGAAATCATTTTACTTGGGAAGCGAACGACCGTGAAATCCTACTTTCAGATACGAACTTTGTCGTGACTTTATTGACTTTGCCTTCTTGAAGAATACGAGTAGAACATAAGGGTACTGGATTTAATTAACACCAAATATCAATATTCTGATTATTATCTAATTACTAATTACGATTCTGGGTTAACAAAGACATTAAAGAAGCTCCATGCACGTGCAGTGTTCAGCATTTCCAGGAACGTGCGAAAGGAAATAGAATCCGTCAGCGTACGATTGGATACACACCTAGATAGCCGGATCAGCATTATCATCACATTCCCAAATTTTTGTTTTAGCTGTTGGATTGTTATCGGTTCTGTTATCTTGGAAAGGCGGCTTCCCCTCCAAGACAAATTCAAGAAAGAGCAAAGAACAGTGACAGGCGGTGCACCGGTAAACCCGAGGGACATATCCAGCATATGTTTTCAGGGATGGGAATGACTCGTAAAGAAAGGACGGCCTTCACAGGATTAACGCAAAGTGATGATGGAGAGACGTAGAAGTTAGATGGGATACTCTTCTCTTCGTCCTTTTTTACAAGGGTAGTAGGCGATGAGAGGCACTGCTTTTGATGAGAACGACTCATCGAAGCCCAACACTTTTTTATTTTTTTTTTGCAGTGATCGCCATGATTGCTATTATCAGGTTTACCCCATGGCACCGTGCTGACCCCTCTTGACGGTGTAATCTTTTATATAAATCTTACATTTGAAATTAACATCGGCAATGAATCGTGAATAATTTTTCTTGCTTTATTGTTCTACCCTTTTTCTACCAATGGGGACTCTAAAGAGAGGAAATTTGCATGGATTGAAGCTCAAATGAACGCTTAATTTTATAGAATAAGGTTGAATACATGAATAGTTTATAGACAAATATACTAAAGTTAAAGAAATTTCAAGTTTATTAATTTAGGAGTATTTTAGATATATAAAATAATAAAACCGAGTCGATTTATTAATAATTACCCGTTGGTTTTAGATTTGATAATTATCCTAAAAATGTCAATAAATTAACCTCTAATTTTTCCAAAGATAGAGAAGTGATTACTGTTCTCTTAAGTCTTAACCTATACCTCTAGCCCGTTGAAAACATAGTGATCACAAGCTCATGACTCGAGATTAACATGTTCACAGTAAACAATTTTTCTTTTATCAATTATTGCTTGTGATTGGTGAATCTCCAAACATAGGAGCATATATATAACTACAATAACTTTCCTCTTTCCACCCAAGTGACTTTGAAAATTAACTTTTTACCAATCAACGACGCTCTTCCGGATAGCGTGGAAAAGTGGTCAAAACAAGTGGTGAAGCTTCATTGCTTCAACATGACATTAGTTACACGTACTCTGTTTTTCTTGGTGTCTATTCAGCAAACAAATCGTAGCGCTCCAATTTTCATTTATTTCTGCTCCTTTTTAACCAAAAAAAAAAAAGAAGAAAAAAAATACATACAGCATCATTCTTCCCTATATATATTAAGCTAAAACTTTTCTCAGACAAAACAGTTCATGCCTTGGACAATGCATATCGCTTCAAGACAAACCTGAACAGAGAGAGCTGCTACTCAAAGTAATCTTACAAAATGGCGAAACGTTTCAAGCTTAAGATATCCCGCGTCTTCCTTTCCTTCCAGTCTTGCCGTTCCAAAGACCCTGCTGATCTGCCATCAAAACCTGTCCCTTCATTCTTCAGACTTTCTTCAGTTAACCCCGACCCTATTACCCTCCAGTTACAACCACCACCACCACCAGCAGCACCCCCACCCCCACCCCCTCCCTCACCACCAACGTCAAAGCCTCATTACTCCTCCCTGAAGCGTCACGTTTCCTCGGCGTTCTCATCAATCGGCTGCGGCCTGGGATCTAGATCAGCCACGCAGTACTTCTCCGAGACTGACCGAAGCGAGTCACCGCCGCCTCCAACACCGGAGTTTCACTGGGAAAAAGAAGACAGATGGCACGTCATCGCCAAAGTTTACGACGATGACGAAACCCCTCGCCGCAAAATCTACAATACCTCCGAGAACGACGACGACGACTTTTTCCCTCCTCCACCGCCTCCCAACACGGAGAAGAAGAAACGACGATACAAGAAGAAGAAAACGACACCAAAAATGCGCATCAGCACCTCGTCAGGTGACAGCGGATTGTTTAGCAGCGAAAGTTTTGACGAAGATGACGTTTACGACAAAGAAACAGAAACCCTAGTTTCGTCTTCTAGGAGCTTCTCCACTGATTCCTCGTCAGAGTTCAACGCCAACCTAGAACCCATACGCGAAACAATGCCTGCGAGGCACAAAAAGAAGAAGAAAAACAAGAAAGTTAAGAAAGCAAAAAGGTTCGTTCTGAAAGAGAGAAATATGAAGTTATCGTCGTCAGAGAGCGAATCGCCGGCGAGGTTATCGAGTTTCTTTCAACGGATGATACCCTGCACGGTGGATGGGAAAGTGAGGGAGAGTTTTGCTGTGGTGAAGAAGTCGGAGGATCCCTATGAGGATTTCAAGAGGTCGATGATGGAGATGATATTGGAGAAGCAAATGTTCGAAGAGAAAGATTTGGAACAACTCTTGCATTGTTTCTTGTCTTTGAATTCTAGGCATCACCATAGGGTTATTGTCCAGGCTTTTTCTGAGATTTGGGAGGCTTTGTTTGCTCGAAGATCGTCTAGTTTTCGAGTCACTTGTGCTCTTAATTAATGAACGAGTAGTCATCAATATCAATAAATAATTCAACTTTTTAACCTTTCTTAATGTTTTAGTCAGTGTTATTATGAATTTATTGATATTCCATGATTCATTTGACCGTCAATCAAGGGCAAAGAAAATTAAAAAAAAAAAAGCTTCTAGGCTTCAGCCTATCCTATCCAGGATTGTTAACCAGAATACCTGTAAGAATGTAAATTTGGAGTTTGCTGCCGACTGCAAGAAAATGGGTCCATACCTATGAACTAGCCAAGTTAGTGCTACCTTGCATGCGCATGGCCTTAGCGGCAATGGGGTTTCTTTGTATTTATTGCAGTTCAACTTTTCTTTTTTGCTTTTCAAATTTCACCAGCCTTCAATGCTTCCATTTGCATCGTTCTAACTTGCAGGCTTTAGTTTCTATATTTTTTGTAGAAATATTCTGTTTGCAGAAGGAGTGATTGGAACCCGCCTGGGACCTGGCTAACCCAAGTATGAAACCAGGTCCTCCCACTCAATTTTCCACGATGAAAAAGAACAAAAGGTGCTGCTGCTAATCGAGTGATGAATAATTTTGTGGACAAGGTCAAGGGTCATAATCCAACATGGATTACAAAGCAACACGTGGATGTTTCTAAGAGGAGATTGAGAGATTTCAGAACTCCCCAACAATTTATTTTTGACCAAAAACTGGATTGGCTGATGATTAAAACCAGTCCAGGACATATGAAAGATGTTCCCTTAAATTCGGATACTGATGCTACCAATAATCTCCATCTTCTCCCGCTTTGCACGGTGATTATTCCCTTGCACATGTGTTTTCCTTTTTTTTAACTCAAATATCATGGTCCACCTTGTTACACTCGGCTGAGACCCTCCGGGCCGCTATCATTGTTTTATGCCAGTGTGCCCCCATGATGGGAAAAGAAAAGGACTTGGACCTCTGAGAAAAAGAAAATTCATTACCTTAATGCTCCATAATCACGAAAATGATGGATAGAAGATCAAGACTTGATACTATCTTAATTTTTCTTGACACCAACCATATCGATTGAACCAAGTTCTTGATATAAATTATACAATACTTATATGTTCATCAAAGTAGCCCCCTGCCCCAGGGCTGTGCACTGGTCTCGTCTGCTGCATGTGCAGATCAATGTCTATTAACAATCAATCCGTGCTTATCTCTGTCGAGGCATGTAGGTGTGAAGGTGAGACGACCAAATGCTTCAGTAAAAGTGAGAGTGTCTGTTTTAACTAAGTTGGTGGTTTCATAGAGTCAGTTCTGTTTCGTAAATGGCACGCAAAGGCCTAAGTTCGTGGCAAATTTTTTACCCTTCACCAAACAGAGAGGGGAAAGAGCTCAAATTTTAACTGCCAGTAAAGGATAATTTCGATGAGAGGAGCATACACGGTATCAGAGATTCCTTTACCAACCTAAAGAAACTGACTAAGATGCGCACTTGTTCCCATAAAAAAAAATATGACAGACAGCCTTTTTTTACCTCTTGGGCAGCTTGAGATTTGATCCTTCGAATATATGATATATCCTACGTACCTGGTTTCCAAGCATGCCAGCTTCTCCCTTTTTACTATTTAGTGTTTAATCTTATCATGTTGCTGCCTGTGAGTCAGTTTTAGTCACCGTAAGGGAAGCTCATGGTTGATTTGTCGTTGGAATTTCCATTTTCTTAAACCTTGGGATTTGGGAATCGAAATGAGTTAGAATTACATGGAGATCTGCTTTGGGTTATTGGCCTTCTCGGTAAAATGACAGGTTTTAGAGTCGACCCAGCAGAACAGGGATCGGACTTCGAACAATAGAAACAATTTGTAGCATACATAGATTGGGAACAACAGGAGTTGGAGGCTTTCCAGCCCAAAATTTGGGCACAAACAAAGTTTACCACGATATTGTTCAATAACTACTTTTGGTCTCTTCATGCACATATTGCACCAGACCTGATCGGTAAAGAAGCCCGTGAACCATTACACGTTCTAATTCATTGTCCTAAACTAATAGAAGAAAAAGGAGCAGGGAGTAACATTAATCCACAATTTCTGGTACATCCGCGAAGAAATTACCAACAAAAAGTCTTTGATCGTTGATCAGCTCAAACAAATCCGGGATTGGTCCTGGAATCACAATTTCCGAACAGCATGTTGATGTTGGTATAGTTGATAATGGCGGCGTCGATGGGGTACCTGAGCACGAAACCATCCCCTTACCAACTCTTTCACTACCACAAGTGTTCTTTCGCTCCTCTACTGATTCTGAAGTCAGGGGCACGTTCTCTTTTTTGGAAGGCGTCTTTCTTTTGACCCCAGGCTCCTTAGTTATAGCTTTTGGTAAACAATTGGGCAACGTTTTGGAACTGTCGTTGTAGGAACTCTCAGGCGGTCTTCCTCCACCAAGGCCGATTCCATCGTCGGAAAAATTCTTTGGCGGCGGCGTCCCTTGACCTTGGTGGCTTGTCATGATAGTTAAGACATATAGCAATGGTTTTGTTTCTTACAATAAAAAATAAAATTTATGTAATTGAAACGATACAAATGAAACAATACGATTGATGATGATAAGTAATAAAAATTTTGTAACGTTTCAAATTATAATCTAAATTGTTAAATTGTAATCTAACAAGAATATGAAATTCTATATATTCATGTTTTTAATTTATTTGTGAAAGATAATAATTAGATGTATTTATTTATATTTTTGGTAAATGAGAAAAGTTTCCCAATTAAAAGGATAAAATGAAGTGAATTTGGAAACAAGTTTGGTAAAATTAAACAAATTTGGTTCAATGAATCTCTAATATATATAAAATAACTAAAAATAGTATTTATATATGTTTCTTTTTTCAATCATTAGTGAACATTAAATAATGATAAATTCATTTTAAATTTTAATCCATCGAAACAATAGCAAAAGTTGATTGAGTTTTGTTAAAAATGCTTTAATTTTCATATGAACGATTTAATTTGTCATTACTTTTACAAAATGCATCTACGTTTTTTCCGTATTTGAAAAAAATAGAGTGAATAATCTCTCATTTAAGATTGTCTCACTAATTTGAAGAATCTTATCAATTCATACTCCTCTCAATATATATATTAACTTTCACAACGTGAACATAAAATCCGCTGTAGCACAAACGCTTGGTGAAAGAATTTTATTCTTAAAATTCCGGGTTCGAATCCCGGCAGCGGAAAAATAATTTTTGCAAAAATATTGCGATCCCGCAAAAAGACTAAAAACTTCTCAATCACAGACGTGGCAGCCCTTAGTTGGTCATCAATCTTATTCCATCACCTACTCTTACAACTCGGAAGCACAGAATCCACTCCCATTAAAACAAATAAAACGTGACGAGCTCATCCAAAGGCCAATACGAGGAAACATTTCTAGTTTGCTCCTGATATATGACATTCCAAGCATTTTGATTTCAACATGAAACTAGAAAGTTATAAGACATTAACATGTTAGCATTGAGGAATTTGCAGTAGCGGAAGATCACCCCATCTAGAGTCAAATTTTCAGGTATTCATACATCAATAGAGAACAATTCATATTATCATTTGTATTTACCATGAGAAACAAAAATGCAACTACAATTAGTGTATCAAGAGAAACAGACTTTTGGATCTTTAACTTGTAGATGGAGGTGGGGGCGGGGGTAGCATTGACATTTGTGGCATGGGGGGCCTTCCAACCATTTGCTGTGGTGGTGGCGGTGGTGGCCATTGTGGTGCTCCCATTCCCATTGGTGGGGGAGGTCTTGAAAAAGCAGACGCTGCCTGTGGAGGTGGCGGCGGTGGCATATTTGGTGGAGGAGGTCTGAACTGCATATGTGGAGGCATGACTGGAGGTGGAATTGGTTGACCTGGTTGCTGCGGCTGACCCTGCCAAGGTGCTTGTCCAGGAACCTGCATTGGTGGGAAGGGTACACTTTGTGGGGGTGGAGGACGAACTACTGGCATCGGGCCAGGAGGAACAGTACCATTTGCAAAAGGTCGTGGAGGCACTGGTGCACCTATAGCACCATTGGCCTGGGGACCAGAGGGGAGTGACGGAGGTGCACTTGCAAACAAAGTATGGGGCCTGCTCTTCTGGGCATTTGGGTTGCTTGCAGCCAAAACCCTCTCTGTATCACAAGAATGGTAAGTGAAATTTAAAAAAAAAAAAATTTAGAAAAAGTTCCAAAACGCACATAGAAATCTATATGGCAAAGACAAATAAAAAAAGAAAAAAGAAAGAACAGAGGGACCAAGCGGAAGGTTCGATGCAGGTGGAAAAACTCACCTGCTGGGGTGCCATGGCGCTCCCCTTTGGTGTCTTTCTTATATGCATAAGAAACTGTTATTTGACGGTTACAGAGGTATTGGCCATTCATTGCCTGTAACATCAAAGAGAAAAAGTGAACACATTTTGCAAGACAGATGAAACCAAATCAAAGGTATTTAGACTTCACATCACATATTTAACGATGAAAGCAGTGACAACAGCAATAACTATTTCCATTTCGCAAATAAATTTGTGAATGATAACAAATTCTTCCCAACTGTTAGAAAGCTAACACCAAGAACCAAACTAATCAGTGAGAAGTTATGCCAAATAAGATTCCAAATCCTAAATTGATTTGCCATGAAGCTCTTTAAAATTGAAGCCAGAATGTACAGTTGTAAACAATTATGTTACTCCAAAAATCCACCAAGAACTCCAGAAAAACAAAATCAAGGTTTCATCCAAATGTTCTCACGATGTAATCTTGGTAACAGTTCACGTAAATGCAAGTGGCAATGCAGAAATACCTCAATAGCTGCATCAGATGCCTCAAATGAATCATAACTGATAAATCCAAAACCACGTGAATTTCCTGACTCTGGATCTCTCATTATCTGATGTCACAAAGTGGTAAATATCAGAAACCACAAGCAAGTAGTGGAGAATAAACAAAATGCTGAAAACAAAAACTATTTTAAATATTTAGCAACATCTTATTCATTTACTGAGCCCCCTATCAATTCCTTTCAAGAGATGAGCAGAATGAGACTAGGGCTCACTATTAGTTTTCGTATCATTCATCTCTCCTGAAACAAAAATAAGGTATATAAGCATTCCAGTCCATCTAATAGATTATGTCATTGGATGGCCATGCAAATGTGTTCAAACCAAAATTGTCTTTAGGAAACCTGGTTGCTCATAACATAAATAGTCCATCCTACTGAGTCAATCTACCCAAAAATTAATCGCTTGAATAAAAAGCTCCCCCTATTTGATGTGTCTAAGGAACTGAAAAGCACCTAGTTCACATTTCAATTATAAGATGCAATAAAAGGTAACTTCTCCTTATATTTATTATTTCACATAGGCACTAGCAAACTTTGTTTATAAACTTCCATAAGGATAAATATATACTTGTGATTATTAGATGTCAATAGAAGCATTTCCTAGGAAATGTTTATTTAACCATGAGGTTGAAGAGTAGAGCCACATGTACTCAAGAAATACAGTCAACAGAAGCATAGCTCCAAACTAAAATATCAATTACTAAAATTTTTCTTGTTTTTCCTCCTTTTTTCCTCCCTTTACCACTCTATATGAACTATTAAATCAAACACTATCAAGTGAGTGACATGCTAAGCAAAACCAAGAACCTCATGATTCAATTAAAATTAAGAAAAGTAACAAGCTATCGCGGCTCTTCTTCCATCAATTATTACATCTCACAGATTCTAACATCATCTCAACTCAACATCAATCATGTATAAAATTATGATGGCAAAGGCTTTAGTTCAACCCTTTCTCTACAAGGCTTCAACACCCTTTAAAGTTTCTTTTTTCTCAAAAAGACCGGAGTGATGGTTGATTACTGATGAATGGCATCAAGACGCAGCAGAGCATCAAAACTAAACAGGAATGTGAAGACACGCAGACATACACTTTGATATATGGAGAAACCAGAGGTCATTAATCTATGGCATAACATCAGAAAAAATGGAATTAAATCCAAAGGAAATTAGAAAGCCAGTACCTTGGGATTTGTTACAATGACTCCAAATGCACTGAAAGTATCATACAAAAGTTTCTCGTCCACATCCTGCATGTATGATCAAATAATCACAAAGTTAAAACATGCAATCTAGTCAATGGCATCTCTACACTTCTAATGATATAAAATGCAATACTTACTGGGTCAAGGTTCCCTATAAAAAGGTTTGCACCAACATCCAAGCTCTTTTTATCTTGAGACGCCTGAGATCGATCAAAGTAGAAAAAACCATAACAATTAATCCAAAAATAAAGATTCTTTAACTCCAAAATATGGCAACATTATTCCCATTTCCAAAATAATCAAAATCAAATTTCATACCTTATTTACACGTATTGGCTTTCCATAAAGCTTAATCATGTTGAGCACCTTAATTGCCTACACATTCAACCAAATAAAACTAATTATTCAAAAAGCAAAGACATAAGGAAAAGGAAACCAATGGCCACACGGTCCATAAAGGAGTAAGACTTACATAGTCTGCATCTTCTTCGCTTCGGAATTCTACAAATCCATATCCTTGATGCAGGTTTGTCACCCTATCTTTTGGCACATAAACATTAACTGAAATAACAAAAAGAAACCAAAGCATTTCCAATTAATTCACTCCCAATAAATCAAAAATAAACTTCAGTAGCTTCAAAGTAAAATATAACTTGACAAACTTTAAGATTATCAAACGCACCAACGGGACCAGCTTGAACAAATAACTCCCATAGTAGCTCCTCAGATACCTGAAAAGTAGAGTAAAAAAAAAAAATCGAAACTATGAGATAAAGAATATTGAGAAAAATAAGGTGAAAAAAAAGGAAAAAAAAAAGAGAGAGACAGAGAGAAAAAGGAAATTAGCGGGAACCTGAGGATCGAGATTGCCGACATAAGCAGTGGCGTCTTGGTTCCTCTCGGCGGAATGTTGACCAAGCAAGTTCGCTCCAACTCCTGGAGCGATTCGCGTAGTCATTTTGCGTGGATTCGCTGTTCTTCCCTTCTCTTTACTTTGATGTCTTCGGTTCTTTTGCTAAAACCCTGATTATGCCCTTTTCTTTTGCGTTTCTGGTTTCTGCTCTCCGGAGATTTCTGACCTAGAACTAGAGAGAAAGAGTTAAGCGATGGGTTGCGTTTCGTGGTGTGCTACAGGCCCAAGCTATTTTTAATGTTTTTCACGTTGGCCCATTTAGTAACGGGCTTCTAAGTCTTATTCCCTGGTCAGTTGGCCCATGAACCGATGTATTTGTGTTGAGGCTAGGGTGGAGTAATGGACATCCAGGCCCCAATAAAAAACGATTCTTTCCCTGCTATGTTGGCCCATTTAATAAAATTCACAAAATGTTAATTGAAATAAAAAAAGAAAAGAAATCGCAAGATATCGTATGACAAAAAGTTGAAATTACGAGAAGATAAATATAATTTACCCAAATTTTTATCAGAACCACATGCCAAAATGCATTTTCTTTTCAAGTACATGATTATTTATCGTTTATAAATTTGTTTCTGCAATTGATTTTGCATAATAAGTTCCTCAGGAAAACAAAATTAGTAGTACCAAATATCCTCTTGGCATACAACAGCTAACGGTATTGGGAACAATTCTGTACATCGGAAATTGGAAATCCTAAGGAGCTATGACCTCCTTTACTTGAAGTAGCCAATGTTTTTTACAGTAAAAGGCTACAGCAACCGAACCTTAGCAGTCAAGACTGAGAAGCAGTGCTTCAGTGAACATGTAAACTCAAGCCTTTAATTGGTTTCAGAGTAGAAATTTTCAGTTAGTGTTGCAAAGGATGCTCGGGTCGCAGCCACACACACTGAAAATGGCGGGGAATAGTTTGAAAACATTCATCAACAAAAAGCATTTAAAGAGACATAGAACAAAGCTCAACGTCATGGACAAACTAAACTAAAATCCAACAAGAAAAAAAGTTTAACCAGAAAATTCATTGAAATAAGTAAATTGTAGATTATTAGAATGTTCTTTTCCTTCCAAAACAAGTACACCCATAAAACAACTAGCAAAAAATAACATCAATCCTTACAATTAAAGCAGAATTGATGCTTGTAAAACTATCTGCAGCTAAAAATCATCACCATTCAAGCTTTAGTTGCAGCTTCACCTGAAATTAACATGGCTAATCGCATACTTCATCACAAGTCAGATCATTCTCAGTTGCAGGTGAAATGAAAGCAGCTTAACTCAGCCACAAGCAAATAACAACTAAAGCCCAACCCACCTCTAACCTGTAGCCTCTTTAGCTTCTTGAGCTTCACCACCACCAGCATTACCAGAAACCAAGCCAAGTTCCTCCTCAAGCTTCTTCCAAGCATTCAAAAAATTAGGAGGAAACTTCTTTTTTACCGTCCTGATTAACCCTTTCGCCTCCTTAATCTTCTTGTTCTTCACCAACCCCTCCACCAAATGCTTCAACGTATTAAAATCTGGGATCTTATGCAACCTCACACTTTCCTTAAACACCTTATAACCTTGCTCATGCAACCCATTTAAACATAAATAAAACACCAAAGTCCTAAAAGTAGCCGCATTTGGATTACACCCATTACCTTCCAAACCTTCATAAACCTTCTTAGCTTCATCCAACATCCCATTCTTGCAATAACAAGTCATGAGATAATTATAACTAATAGTATCTGGCTTCAAACCCATGGTACTCATCTCGTCAATCAATTCCTTCACTTTCTCCGGCTCGCCGCCTTGCAAATTCATGATCCTAACATTATAAGAAGCAACATCTAATTCACAACCATTCTTCATCATATCACTCCACAACTTCTCAGCCTCTTCTGTTTTCCCCTTCTTATACAATGCATTTAATATTGTAGTAAAAGTAACTGCAGTTACCTCCACGGTTTTCCTTTCCATTTCTCTTAAAACCTCAATCCCTTTATCGGGATGACCCGCCTCGCAATAAGATTTAATTAAAATCCCATAGGAAACTTTGTCAGGTGACACACTGCCGTATTTTTTGGGAATTTCTTCGAACAGTTGGGGGACTTTATCGAATTGCCTCGACTGATTGCAAGCAGAGAGTAAGGAGTTGAAAGAAATGGTGGATCTGGGGGTACCGAATTGGTCCATCTGATCGAAAGTTTTGATCGCATGATCTAACATGCCAGCGATGCCATAGGATCTGATGAGAGTGGAGAGGAAGGGCTCCTGCGTAATTTTCGGGTCGGTTTTGTGCGACTCGATTAAGGATTCGATGTCGGAGAAACGGCGGGACTTCGCGAGGCGGCGAACAGTGAGGTCTTGGGCGTAGCGGGAAGAGGAAGGGGAAGAGTAGTGTTTGGAAACGGAAGAGTAGATTTCGAGGGCTTTGTCAGGGTCGTACTCGGTGCGGAGTTTGTTTTTGGCTTGGGAAATGGATATGGAAATGGAGGATGAGGACGTGGCGGCGCTTGTGGTGGTGGTAGAAAGGTGGCGTACGTGGCGGAGAGGGATAGAAGATGACATTTTTGAGAGGGTTTTGGTTAAGGGTTTAACGTGGGAGAGGAAACGAGGGCAGTTGGAGTACTGGGGTCAGTGTTCAAGTGAGAAAAAAGAAGAGAAGTTAAGGTTTTAGGGTTTTAGAGGAGTTGGCCAATTGGGGAAATATTTTTCTGAATTTCTGCTTCCCGGTAGGCAGCCAAGTTCCGGGTCTCAAGTCTTTCCGGGCTTGATTGCTTTTTTTGTTAATTGTTACCTATTACATGATTTTTAAATTCATTACTATGAATAACGTAAATAAAAACCAATTTTAATTCTTTTTTAGTAATTTAAAAAAGTAAGTATCAATTGATAGCATATAAATATAGTTTAAGATTTTATAATTGTTATTTAAAAAAATCTTTTTTGACTTTAATAATTTAAATAATATACGAAAACTATATTTTTACTATCATATGAAACTCTCTTTTTTTTCTTCCTCCTTTTAGTCCATCTTTTAGATATCCCAAAAAAGATTTTTTCTCTTTTTTAAACAACTAATACTCTTATTCTCTATATTATAAATTTTTCGGTATTAAAAACAGGAATATTTATATTAATAAAAATTTCAAAATTTGTAATACAACATAATCCAAAACAACAATTTTATTTTAGTATCCGTTAAAATAAAAAATAAAAAAAAAAGGGAAAGAGTGCCATTTTCCTTCACAATCGGTAACAAACTAGTATGCCTCAACTATTTAAATTAAATGGAAGTGGTAAAATGAACATTACATTCTTCCATTGTGGTTGGATGATTCTGGTATCAAAATGCTTAATCCATTATCCTATCAGCGAGTTTGAAAATCCAATAACGGAAATGCATACTAATAATAATGTTGCTTGAATGCGAATTTCCCAGGGGGCCAATTCGTCAGCAGAGCATTTGTAACTTTGGTATTAACCCAAGCTTCAATTATTTTTCTTCTCAAAATCTTAAAGATGGTTCCAACACCAGCCGTGCCAATCTCATAAACCTTGCTATAAATGCAAAACCAGCATAAGATTTTAAGCACCACGTTACCACATCCGTCCAACTCTAAACTAGATTCATATATTAAGCCACGTTCCGTTCGCTGTTCCGTTTCAGTTTAACAGCTAAAATTTAACAGAGAATTACACCACAAGCTGTCATCAACAAAATTTAAAAGCCACCTTATATTTAAACCTAAACATGGAATCATCCCAACAATAACGCTAAATGCATTGCGCGGAACATTATTAGGCATCATACTCCCCCTGCACAAACTTGTTCTCTGGGTAGAACACGGCAATAACTTGATTGTCACCAAATTTCCGCCCGTTCATTGCAGTTTGGGCTTTTCTGGAACCTTCAACGTCCGAGTACTCAAGAAATACCTATAACATCAAAGAATTACAGTCAGTAACTGGGTAAAATGCATATGTGAATTTCTTATAATTAGCATATGTGACATGACCGAAAAAGGTCAGGACTGACCTTCCCAACACCTGCTGATGGTTCGCCATTTAGATTTGGGCGGGGGATGACAACATTCACCAATACACCTGCATATTACGTGTGAAAATTTCAAATCCACAGAAAACTTTGTTCAAAGAATTAGTTTGAGAAAACAGTATCAAGAAAATATAGACAAAGGGTTATGGTGTCTTCAGTTTGTGTATGTTAAACATTCTTTATAGCAGAATGTGGAACTAGAAAGGGCTGTAAGACAGAGGAATTATGAACACAAGAAACAAAGATAATTAATGAAATATTCAAGGGACTCTGCATGTTAAAAAGGACGGCCAAAAACAATAATGATGCACAAATAGTTTAAGAACTTTACCATGTTTCCCACCCTCTTGTCTCATGTCTTCAACAATGTCGTCATACTCCTCATCATCTCTAAGATCATCCTCACTGAGTGCTTGAGTCAAGCAGACAACCTTTGTGGGCACACCTTGTGGTTGCAACATAAGCCTCTGGAAAAAGAAAAGGATTCAGCAAATTAGCCTATAAAAAACACCAAATACTTAATCTGCAGCCCATTATTGCAATAGAGCGACAGTATAAGATAATAATAATAATACTTAATGTCACCTGCAGAGCAATCTGCTGCTGTGCATGCTGGAGTATACTCTCTTGCTCAGGTTTAGGCTGGTTAGTACCTTGGTTTGCTCGCCTAACAGTGAGAGTTTTATCACCCATTTTAATTCCATTTAGAGCAGCACAAGCAATGTCTGTAACTGACAGATCTTGATAAACGCAAAAGGCATAGCCTTTTGAGTTTCCCGTTTCTCTATCTTTTACTAGATCAAAACCACGAAGAGGCCCAAAAGACTCTAATAACTCCCTGATCTGTGCTTCTGTGAAGTAATAGGGAAGTCCTCCCACAAAAATACGGTCCGGACCCTCAAGCCCACCAGCAGAACCTGGACTTAGACCCACAGCTGCTAGGTTAAGATTGGGATTGGGTTGGCTCGGACCAAGGGTTGCAGCAAGCGAGGGGTTATAGTCACTGGGTCTCCTCACCTTCACAGGTGCTCCCTGGAAATTCAAAAAGTTAATACAACTTGCATCTAAACAAATTTAGAATGAAGATCCAGAAGAAAATAAAAATACCTCAAAGATAATCCCATCTAAAGCCATTGCATTACTGGCTTCCTCAACGGATCTCATCTCTACAAAAGCAAACTTCTTTTCATGGTTTATGTAAACATTAACAACAGCATCCCCTGAATGTAACATAAAAGGGTGAGCAACCAGAGAAAGAAGGCAGGTAGTTCAGTCATTCAACAGACCAAAAAAATTTCTGTATACCTGGACCAGCAGTGTTTCCACCAATTGCAGCCATAACCTGACTGAAATAGGTTGCAACTGACTATAATATAAAATTAAAGGTCAGTACCAGCACCAAATGCAAACATAAGGATAATTATACAAACAATAGTGTAAAGTAAAACCTGTTCATTTGCTGTAGGAGGAAGCCCTCCAACATAGACCCGACGAGCATGCCTAGTAGCCTGAAATCACAAGACAAATCATATAACTGTCTGTAATGTGAAAAAATATATTTTAAGGCTCTAAACTACAAGGAATGCATAATCCTCCAAACCTGCTGAGTCATTGCCTGAATTGGCATAACAGGGAGAGCCCCAAACTGCTGCAGAAGACCAAAATTAAACAAAATTACAGGACAAATAGCAAGCCCACAACTATCAGATACACATGAGAGAAATACTTACCTGACCAGTTGCTAGAGGAAACATGTTTGGAAACACTCCAGGTAGGGCTGGATTAGTCCCAGGAATCTGGCCTGCAAAGGAAATTCAGATTTCATATAAGGATATAATTGTAATTCAGGGTAGTGTTTCTATAGTGGTTGATTCAACAAATGGACATTTATGCCTAATTTCCCATAGCCAATCTAACCTCTTAGAGATTAAAAAAGAAAAAGAATAAATCATACGCAAGTTCTGGAGGAAATATTTGCAAGACTACCCGAAAAGGCAATAGTGGCCAGTGGAAAGACGAACAATACCATTAAACTGGTGCATTGATTCCTCCTTGTACATAAAAGCTACAGAAGTCGGCTCACGCCATTGCCTTCTTACAACAAAGACAAAACCGTAGAAACAAACAAACAAACACCAAACAAAAGACAAAACCAAAAACTCTCTCAGTTCCAGAATTATTTCACCAAGTAAAAATATTTTTAAAAAAAATTAAATCCCTACCAGATGACCACAGCTTAAAAGTCTATATATACAAAATAGGAGAAAAAATACAGCTTACCCAAATCACACCAGTATTTTGATACGACCTTTCCACACTAGATCAACCAAAAACATAAGTAGCAGTTAACAAAATATAACAATCTTAAATTTTTGTGAAGGCCTATGTACCTGTTATGGCAGCACCACCAACAGCAGCACCAGCAGCTAACATTGCTGAAGCAGGAGGTGCCATGTCAAAACCACTAATCCTTTTGCTGCAAAGTGCAAACATATAAAGTTAGTATATCAGGGACAAGAATATAACTGACAAAAACTGAGAAAAAACTTCACACTTTACTGCCAAGACTTAGACAATAAAATTAAGAGGAAAGCAGTATGCTAAAATTTACAAAATACTGCTTCAATTTCTAAAACAAGGGAAACAACGGTTTTTTATAACATACCTCTTTGAGGGTGAGCGAGAGCGGGACCCTGAATTTGATCTGTGTTCAGATCTATCCCTTGGACGAGACTGGAGCCTGTGCCTGTCCTCCCTGTCTCCATCAAAATCCCTTCGTCTGTAAACAACATTTAAAAAATATAATTCTTCAAACAATTAGCAATAAGAACAAAGAGCATCATACAAAAAGATGAATCAAAACTCAAGGCAGCTTGAATTGATTTATTATGCTACCTGTCATAGTGTCGACTTCGATGATAGTCATCCTCGTCCCTGTCTCTTCCCCGCTCCCTCCGCTCACTCCGTTCCCTACTTCGATCCCTATGACGATCTCTGTTATGACGGTCACGATCCTTTTCTCGGTCCCTATCCTTACTTTTCTCCTTGTCCTTGTCCCTTTCCCGGTCCCTGTGGCGATCACGATCCTGCTCCCTTTCCTTATCGCGGCTTTTCTCCTTTTCCCTACTTCTAGAAGACCCTCTCTCATAATCACCAGCTCCATGCTGCAAATAGTTTAGTCACATCAATAATAACAAACATGAAATCCACAATTATATTGCTAAAAAATACCTGATTTAGGAAAAATATACCTAATTTATGAAACAGGCCAAATTCAATGAGCAAAACCTAATTCAAACTAAACTAACCCAAAGAGATTCACTGCTCAGGAATGAGTTCCAAATTTTGATACAACTAAAATTACAAAAAAAAAAAACCATAGAAATTTAACCAATATAACATTCCTCCAAATATCTTATGAAAAAATTAGAGAAAAAGCAAGCAAAAACTGATATCTGGAAAAGTAAGGGAAAAAGGAACCCTAACTTCACGCGATCTCGTCATAGGAAACATACGTACCTGAGATTTGGAACCCCGTTGATCATCAAGGCCGCCGTGACTACCTTCGCGAGGCTGAGGAGAGGGAACGCCGCCGTAGCTGTTTTCTAGGTCCTCTCCGCTGCTTTGGTACCTGGCTTCGTACTCGGTCATCTTCTTTTTGGCGGTTTCGGTTGGGGTTTTTTTTTTTGGTTCGACTATTTCCCTACCGTTTTTAGATTTTTTTTTTCAGAGGAGGGAATTTTGGGCTTCGGATACTCCTATTTAAGGAAGAGGGGAGCGTCAATGCGTAATGGATTATTTGATGGTAAAATTACGGCGTATTTTTGTTCGGATTCCCTCTTTACTTTAACGGGAAGTACTTTACCTGTTGCAGCCAAAGCTTAGGCTATTCTAAATCATATAATTAATAACGTTGTAATCTCTAAGGCTTAATTATCTTTTTATTTGATTTTCTTAATTATTTACACATTTATTTCATATTTTATTTTCGAGTATTTGGCATGTATATAATGCTGATACACTCACTTAATCATAAAATGCCACTTAATAAATGTATAAAAATAAAATTTTAAAATTTTTCAACACAAATATTTTTAAAATTATGAACACTTATTTTTATTTATTTATTAATAATGCAATCATATTTAATTTATTGATGTTATATAAAATTTAGGTAAAATACCTTGATTCTTTAAGTTTTAATCAAAATTATATAAAAATTTATTAATTTTTAAAATAAACAATCTGTTTAAAAAAATATTTTTCAGTAAACAAGTAAATCTGTTAGTCAATTGTTAATATTTTTATCAATTAACTGATATGACAAATAAAAAAATAATTTTATCTTTAATTAACTTTTATAATTATAATTTTATTTTTTTATTAATTAAAAAAAAAAACCACCTCATTGGGTAACACCGATGCTTCCTTGGCGAGCTCGGGAGCACTGACGCTCCCCTGCTTTTGGCAGCTAGGGGAAAATCGAGCTCCCAACACTAGCACCAATGCTCCTCTCCTTTGAAGGGCATCAATCTAGTACTTCCCTCTTTTGAGGAGTACCGACCTTAACGAGCTTATTTTTTAAAATAAAAATATAATAATACTTTTTTCAATTAATAAAAAGAATTTTAATTTTTTCATTATTTTAATTAACAATGTTTGTAATCTTGAAATGAAATGTCCATTTTAAAAACTAATAAGTCTTTATGTAATTTCAATCAAAATTTAAAAAATCAGGTATTTTACCCTAAAATTTATATATTTATAATGCATCAAATATAAACTCTTTACTGCATTTGCAATTTCTGAAATGAAAATTTGATGTGATATGTGAATTCCACCAAAAATCAGAGTGCATCAAAACACTTAAAAGAACAATAAGCTTGAGACAGGTAGATAAATTTTCCACCATCATATGATGCCATCACAAAATTTCTCGTATAAAATGCAAAACAAAAAATTGTACATAATCTGGTCAACTAGCTCCTCTTTGCAACTATACCTGATCTCGTCAGCAATTCGATGAATGGTAGTATATACAAATTAGCTTGGCTTTCCATCACCACTTTTCAAGACCCACCAACTGCTTTTATATTCACAAAAATCGCTCATGACCTGCAAAATGAGATAACCTTTTAGACTATGACTGAGGAAATGATGAATCAGATGCCATTGGATAATATCCGATTACACCAATCAATGCATATGCCAGATAATATTCCAAAGCCTAGTTTTGTTAATGCATGCCTACTTGTATATAATTATTAACCGGGTTTGGTTTAAGTTTTAAATTGTTGAGTTACCTTACAGAATGAAAAGAGAACCAGCTAGTAAGATTTTGCCAGGGGGATTCAAGGAACACACATCTAGCAATGTCCATGTTAGGTAATGCCCGTCAAAAGATAAGCCTATCTTGAAATCTTAATTGGCATAACAACCTTTTCTTGTATGGTTATCTCTATGGTGTTCCACATACGCTTAGCACATTCATCTTAATGTTAAATTCTACTGGGATGACAGCATGATAATGTAATAGCACAATCACTCTACTATTCTACTTACACTTTCTTACATCATTATATACGCCTCATGTGAGTAATGCCACAAACATACAATCTCTTCATGGTGAACCATGTCTAACCCTAAAGGCAATCTAGTGAAGTGGTACCAACAACTAAGATTCTGTCACGGAAAAAATCAAAACCAATCTCAAAAAACAAGATATTAGCTAGTTCGATAGAATACCTTGTTATACTCATTATTAGAAATTTCCCTCTTAAGACTAAGAAGGGCAGCAGCTGAGACATCAGCCTTCTTAAGCTTCCCTTTGACACGAAGAAGATTAATCACAACTTCCCTGCATGGAAAGAACAATTCTGATGAAAAAGAGGGATTTTGTAAAATGAACATAGAGACCATAAACGTCTCTTCCTATTTAAATACTAATTGAACATATTTATGTAACCTCAATGGATCATATTCTGGATGCTCTGGGGATGACCTCAGAACAAAAAGACCACCATGAAGCTCTACTGCTACTTCACTTACGACTTCCTGGAGCTCATGTTCAGGTGCATCAGCACCATATGCTGCCTTAACTACCATTCTAGCATCTGCCTTGGGAAGGGTAGACTGGGAAAGGGCCAAATCCCTTAGACCTTTGCGAATCAGTTGCAAGCTGACAACAAACAGGCGGTGCCACAATATTGTAAAGAAGCTTTCATCAGTAGAAATTAAACAAAGCTTACATATTCAATATAGGATGGGATGAATCAAATAAACAATCAAGTTTGAAATGTCTACTATTAAAGCGTTGAACAATCATACCTGCAAACTTTGTAAGTTTGAAAAACCTTTTTCAGGGCCTTTGGTATAGCTTCTCGAGTTTCATCGGACATTGTCCTCCCAGCTTGAGCTGCAGGTGCAACCTTCCGCACACCTTTATCAGAATTCATTGCTTTTTCAGGCTTAATAACTGTGCCAAGCTTTGTTCTACTAGGGCCACCTTTTGCACCTCGACAAATATGATTAATTACATTATCTTCTCCAGCTCTCCAAATCTGTTCTTGATTCTTCACAATATCTGGATAGAGTTTTTTGAATACTTCATCAGCATTCTCTTTCAACTTCCAATCTTTGAAGGATGGCCTTTCAATGGCTAAAATTTTCAGGAAGCCTTTCACCTCTTCTTTGCGACTTGGGGAAAGGGCATTTACTTGTGCTAAGCTTATTATTGGATTCTTGCTAAATAAAAGAAGCACATAGTCTCTAGCTAAAGATTTATATGGATCCTCCGGAAATAATAATGAACTCTTGGGAACCCAGAGTCCTTGCACTAATAGAGCATGCTTCTGAAGGACTTCAAATATATCTTCAATTGAGGCATCCGGAGCAAAGTGCTTAAGAGCACTGAATCGGTGAAATGGAGGTCCCTATTGAGAGAGGAAAAGGAATTGGAAATATTAAATGGGATAATACACAATAATGTATGGCGTTAGCAACCCAAGCAATAAAGTTTAATAGTGAAAGCCTCCATGTTTCTTTTTTGAAACTAAGGTTAAAAAAAGTAAAGGAAAAGAAGAAATACTGGTTAGGAAAAAGCAGAATTTTATTGTTTTACTCAATTTAAAGCAAATACTATAAACCAATAAGATAATGATCCTATATTCAGACAACCAAAAGCACTAAAGATGCATGTAAGCAAAAGCCTAAGTTCAGTGGGCATGGATATGGCAAAAGTTTATGTTAGGTCCAGTTTTCAGTGCGAACTTTTAGGAGGTAGAACTGCATCTTATTATATTCTATTATATCTGGCAGCAGCCAAATCAGACAAACAAACACACACAAAAATTCAGGGTGGATTCTCTAGTTGAACAGACCTCAGACAGTAATTTCTTCAAACGTTCTTCCAGTGGAATTGAAAGCAACAACCTGGAAAAAAAAAATTCAATAGTCTTTAAATTATTAAACATGAAGAATAGGCAGATGATGCATTTTCCATCACATAATAAAACAATGAACATATCAAACACAGAACAATGAGGGAACATACATATAAAACAAAAGGAAAAAAACATACCAAATTTCTTTTCTTTCTTATATACCTATGGAAGCTAGAAACAGAAACTAGAAGGGTAGCATACCTTCTAGATGGACCTTGGGCTTTATTGTTGTTGCTTGCTCCAGGACACAAAGAGTCAACATAATCGTACCTAGAGATCATGAGAAACTATTAAAATCAATAGATAATAAGCTTATTGATGCTTCAATGCAAAAACTTCAAACTTCTTTTAGAATTCTTAGCTTAAGGGGCCAACAAACAAACAGGTGATAAGTAGGTAAAGAACATACGGGCTCATGGTAAACTGAATTGGACAGCTTTCTTCTGTCATCATTCTCTGCAGATACTGAGCAGAGAAATCATTCTTGGAGCTATGATACTTGAGCGGAACCCAACACTGAAACAGAAAAGAAAAAAGAGCGAAAAATCGGAGTAAATCTAAGTAATTTGTAACTTTCAGAATACAGAACAAACTCCAACAGTAGCTCATGTGACTACAAAGGTGGTGGAAAATGTAGCAAGCAGTGACAATATCCTATAATTACAAGCCCGTGGATTGCTCATGTTTCAGTGTGACTTTAACATATAATTAAAAAAGAATAGTGTGACTAACATATACAAGTGAAAGAAAGTAAAAGTAATACCTCTTTATCATCTGCTTTTTGCTCAGTTGAGGACTGTATTCTCTTGTTCTGCATCAAGGGTAATACTTGGAACTCATGCATTATGAAATTAATAAGCAAAAAGCATTTATGGAAAAAACTGAAAAATCAGGATTTTCGCCCAAAAATACTAATAAATATTTGGAACAATGGATCCAAAAGCAAGGTATGTTTCAGACATATATTCTGAACCTTAACTTCAATATCTCACAAAATATATCTTGATAATCAGTAATCACCTGCTTGGTTGATGAACCAGCTGCTTTCCCATCATTAGGTTCTTCTACTTTAACAGTAACTTCTGCATCAGCTGCAGCTGCGTTCTTTCTTTTTGAGACACTGGCCTTGAGATGATTCATCGATGGTCGGAGCTGAACAACTGCATGAATAGGATTCAGGTGCAACTGCAATATAAAAATGATCTTAGAACAACAATATGTGTCAAGGATTTCAAAAACTAGTCTCTTGATTCTCATAGCAGGACTAAGTAACGCGAATGAAAGTCAAAATCAAAGAAGACTAGCAGAAGATCAACATTATATCTGCTTTGGATTAATCATTGGGAGCTTACAAGTCAAATAGTATTTAAAGAATTTCAAACAAGCTCATTGAAGAGACACTAGATATGCATACCTTATCGCCCATTAAAACTCCAACAGCATAGCCAGTTGTGCGTGGCGGCAGCCATGAAGAAGATAAAGTCTAAAAAGGAACCATAATACATAAAATCAGGCTATGACGCAAAATGCCCAAAAAGATTATAAAAGAAAAAAGGCATTTACAAGCACTAGACAAGGTCACAAACGCATGAAAACCACTCAACAACTGAATTTTGTTTCATTAGGTCGAAAACCAACTTAGTATGCAACTTATCAATAGATGGCCTTAGCAATATGTAGAACTTTAATCAATAAAAAGGCTCTAAACGCATTTCTAAAAAACTATAAATCTATCAATAAATAAATAAATTGAAGCTTGTTAAAATGCGAAATCTGAGCCAAACCTGCTTTGTCATCATCAATCTGCTAGCACGTTCACTGTCATAATTGTTGGAATCAACATCGACTGCCAAGTCCATTTCCACTTCCCCACTCGCAGGTTTCACTCTTACCTACAAAATAAATTTACAGTTATATTGGTTCAAAAAAACAATGCACAAACAAATTTAAAAAAGAAAAAAAAAAAAAAAACAAACCTCCTCGCAACGTTCATCTAATTCGTATGGTCGCCAGCAAGGCCTTAGAGGATATTGCAGAACATATAGCTGCAATTTTATTACAAACAAGAGAAACAATTAAGCGAGGCTGAAATTTAAATCTTCAAAAGGAAAAAAATAAATAACAATTAAATTACCTGAGTGTTGGCGTCGATTGAGGGAGTGAAGAATACATCGATTTCGCGAACAACCATATCTTCTTCTTCTCTGTTTCCTTCATTCATAATCACATCTTCTTTAGCTTCCTCTTCAATCTCCATCTTCACCGCACCATTAGAGAATGATTGTTCGGTTTTCGTCTCAGCAATCACCGGCGGCTTTATATCCTCTTCTTCGTTTTCTTTCTTCTTTGAAATTGATTCCGGTGGTGGTGGTGGTGGTTTGGGTTTCGGTCCGGAGTCCAGGGGCTCTTGTTTGGATGACGGTTCGGGTTTCGCCTTGAAGTTTGGTTTTAGCTTGGGTGCGAATTTGGAGGATTTGGGCGCGAATTTGGTAGTTCGGGTATTAACTTGGCTCGGACTGTCAAGCTCACCTAGATCGTCCAGGTCCATTTCCGACGTTATATCGGAGTTGCTCCGGTGATTGGCGAGGTAATAGGCCTTTGGTGCTGCTAATGCTATGACTGTGAGTTGTAAACCGCCGAGGGAGTGTCAAAATCAGTCTAGCGGCTTCAGGGCTTGGCTTTGAGTGTGGGCCTCAAATACACGAGCGATTGGTCACAGGCAATGTGCTGTCGTTTTGGAAATGTGCTAATAATTTCAAAATTATTCGATGAAATTAATATTTAATATCGAAATTATGGTGTAAGTACTACCTACTTCCTAAAAGTTCTAATGTTCCTTTGCTGTCTTTTTTTTTTTTACTACTAAATTTTGGTCTAAATTTGGTATTAAATCAACAAAATATATACATAATCTAATTAATGTATCATGTATAGAAAAACTTAAACTTTCTTACATGGATCATCAACATAATTTTGGTGGGATGGTAGTCAAACTATTTAGGTATAGTTTAGTGTGCAATGAAAAAAATTGTGGTCAGTAAGATAAATTTATTGTAATCAAGATTTCTTATTGTAAAATTTATTTGATTTGACAGTGAGACCTCTACTTATATAAAACAAATGACATGAACATATGCAGTTATTATCCTACTCTCTTCTATTATTGAATATTGAAAATGCTTACTCACAGACATAATAGAAAACATAGCATTGAGTTAACTCTTTTATTCTGATGTTTCAAAAAAGATAATTCTATTATTGTTTATAAAAAAAAGATCTCAAAAAATGAGATTTATAGAATGATAAATGATTTAAATTATTTGATAAAAAAATTCGTAATAAACACTCGAAATCTCATGAACTAATATTGTTAATTTTTCACTTTAACTTTTATTAATAAATCTAACAAAAGGCTGCATATATTTATAAGTATAGCAGTGATACCATTTCCTTGCAACATTAATTAGCATTCACCTCAATTTTCAAAAAAAAAAATTAGCATTCACCTCCATTGACTTAAAGTCTTAAAACAAAGATAGCTACATTAATTATAATTAGCATTCACAATCTCCCTGGGCCCTCTATGGAAACTTGTTATCTGGGCCGAAGACTCAGAGAATTCGGGTTGGGCTCTTTCGGCATCATCGGTTTCAGAGTATTCAAAAAACCTTGTACGGTTTTGAGCCTAATACGGCCCAATTTTGGAATTTTAAGAAAGGTCCACTTCAATCAATTATATTGGGTATTGCAGCCCAAATTTACAAGTTTGATCATAAAGGACCAATTTATTTTCACTTAAAAAAAAAAATCTATGAACCATGTCGATTTATGCAATTAAATTTTATTATTATTATTATATTCAAACAATTTTGTATCTTTTTATTCGAATTCAAACAACTATGTTAATGCCAATTGACATTTTCCCCGCACGCGACATGATATAATTACATAACTCATATTACACTAATTGTCACGTGATCATATAATTATGTTATATTTTACACAATTAGAAAATTTTAATTAACATGAGCTAGCAGCTATGATTTTTTCATTATGATTAATGGTATGTATGGGTATAAAAGATAAGAGTTTGTCCAAATATTATAAAAAAATAAAAATTTAGTTACATAAATAGATAAGTTCAATTTTTTTTTAAATACTTGAGCCATGCATATGCACACTTCGTAAAAAAAAAACTTTTATAAGAAATGATTTTTAGTTTTTTTATTTTTATTTTTCAAACTAATTAAAATTGACTCAAGTGGTTGGTAGCTAGGAGGAGCTATGGCAGTTTGTCTATAAATATTAGATTCAAGACTAGGAGTTCTTTTTATTTTACTGAAAAAATAAACATAATAACTCATTAACTTTTTAACCTAATTTCAATTTGGATGGTGTCGGCAGCAATATTACTCATTGTATAAAAGTTAGTTGAATTTGATATTAAACACAATTAAAAAATAATATAATATTTTTAGGGTAATAAAAAAAGGTTTTTTTAAGTCATAATAAAAAATAAAAAAAAAAGGTTATTCTCCTATACACAATCAAAATATTTTTTCCCCTATATATACGTCCTCAGTGATGTAAACAAAAGAGACTTTTTCCAAATCTATATTTTTCCTTCCAAAATTAATAATATGGTTGAAGAAAAATCACAAATCTTGAGTTCATAACACATTCTTTTATTATTGCTTTGTATAAATATATAATTTCACTATGTTCTTGACCTCTTGAAATCTTGGCACGTGTATCGCATGGAGCCCCATGATATGTCACGCCTTTTATTTTATTTTTTTAAAAATCCTTTCCCCAGTTTTAAATATTTTCATTAACCTTCAGGTACAATATAGTAACAGCATGAATTTAAACTTAAGCTTAACCCAATGAACAAAGAGTCAAGTCTTTGAGTTCTTTGCTTTGTTAAGAGAACTATGTCTTCGAAGATTGACATTAAATCTCTCTTAAAAAAAAAAAGGACATTAAATCTAATAACAGGTGAAGAAATACTTGCAAAAAAATCTTTATTATAATAAGTAAAATTTCGTTAAACTTTTAACACAGATATTTAATTTAAAATTAATTGATAATAAATAGAAAAATATTTTTTATATTTACATATTTGAAATATTCCTAATGTAATTAATACAAGAATTTTTTTATCAGTACTGAAATACTCATAGAAACGATTCTCGTTCTGAAGTACGAAAATGTAATTAAAAATTAACTACAATAGAAATCTTTATTATATTTAATATCTTGAAGTGGTAAGTCCTGACTTTCCAGTTGAATCGAGGAGATTAATTAATCTTATTACTGCTTGGCAGCTCGTGGGGAAAAGTTTTGCAATTTGTGTTGAAGAAAACATCATTCCATTTAGTCAACATATAAAGGCTTGAATCGATGTGGTTTTGTCATGATACTTTTGTCCCGATTTTTTTTTTTTTTTTTTGTGGAGGGGCAAACACTGCTGCAGCTGTCATTATTGCCTTTCCTTCCTTTCGTTGTTGTTATTTGCATGGGAGATGGGGGCTGCTGAATGAAGGTAGACACAAAACATTTGCACAAAAGAATATAATTTACTTTAAATTAATGTCATTGTCCAGTCAAGGTTCTTCATTTTCCAGTTTTGTTGTATATCAGTTGAATCCAGCAAATCCTGTTTGACTTTAAAGCATCAGGAGATGAAGAATTCAACATTCAAATGTGAAAATTTGCTCAGCTCTGTTCTGGAATGCCCTGCTGCATCAATGAATTCCACATTCATAATAATAGCACTATTGACTCTTTTACTGAAAGCTTCATTGCATGTGTAACCATTCTCTTATCTGAACGCATTTGGCTTTTAGGATGGTAAAAACAGGTATACCTAACACCCCCTTGTGATTTCCATCTCCAGTCAAACAAGGTTTTGAGTATAGACTTTGAAGGGGGAAAAAAGGCAGATTTCTCAATCATTAATTATCTTTGTTGAGAAAGCATCGGATAATTTTACTTCTGAGAATGCAATGGCACCCTTTTAATTGGATGATTGTTCTTCTGCTCTTTGTTGATTGATCCAATCATGGAAGATTTCCCTGGAACTCTTTCTTCACTGCAAGTAGCATGTAGCTGACTGCAGAAGAAGGGCTTGTTGCCTGTGCAAATGTCATTTTACTCATATCTAAAAAAATGAATGTTTCACAGCCGGGGAAGGGAATATGTTAGTTTCTGCCGTTGATTTCGAGCTTTGAAAAATGGTCTATTCCAACACATTTATGGACTGTCATGAGATTAACTACCTTTTCTTTAAAAACATAAATTCAGTACTTATTTTGTCATAGCTGCAACATCATTGCAATGGGACATCATTGGAACCGTGAACATATCCTGTCCTTGTCAATTAGCAAAAAGAAGAGAGTAGAAAAAGGGCAGGGGGGAATTGGGGAAATATTGCATAAAGGATGGAATCAGCTTTCCCTAGTGGACATCTTTGAAATTGGGGAACTTGTTAGAAGAATAAGATATTCACTTCCGCTACTTGTCTCTTCTTATCTTTATTTCCAAGAGAAGACTCAAATATATGTACGATTTAGAAGTCAATGGCCTGTAGTTTTCCATTAGGTAGCGTGACCTGGTAAACCACCACGACTAAGAAATATATGGCCTTTTCTTTGGTAGGGATCTGTTAAAGTGTAAATGCTGCATTGCAGACCTCTCAACTTTTCTACTACCCATGCCAAGTCTCAATTCCCGTGTTAGTAACTGATGGGAAGTCCAAGAATTCAGATGGCCATATGCAGTGTAATAGAATCAACCTTAATAAGCAAGAAAGGGAAGAAAAACACCTTTTTAAATCTTGACTTAAATATGCGTGGGAAGACAAGTGTGGGAAAATAAAGAAAAGAAAAGTCTAATAAGTTTCTTAATACTATTATAAAAAACGGACGCAAGATAGTCAAGTTTCTTAATGGTCCATTTTTTGGTCGTATTAACAGTAACTTTGCAGAGAAAAATGCAGTCTATTTGGTAATCTGGTGCTGTTTCCAGCACCCTGATTAGTCCTGACTCATGAAGCGGGAAGCCTGGCATTGCTGCCTGGTTGCTCTTATCATTGTAGTTTTCCTAGAAGCGAGCTTTTGGGGGTATCTTTTTCCATTAATCAATGGAGAAACAGTTGCTTCTCGTCAGATACCAAAAGCACTTAATGCTTTTTACCTAAGCCACTTTGCCCTTATCAGGTTCCTTCAGGAAAATGGGGCCTGGATTTTGGCCGATTGGCCAGTAGAAAAAGACAATAAGAGAGATAATGGGTTAAAAAAATAAATCTCTTTTCCTTTACAATCCTACATGTATTTGCACTAACAGGACACATTTCCTTACCTGTTTAACTCAGATTATAACCAAAACCCCAAAGGTTGGCTAAAGATGAGATTTGAAAAAGATTGTGTTCGAACTTCAGAGTCCAGATGCGCTAGGGTGATTAGGTTATCAGCAATAGTATTAGTACCTATGCTATGCTGCTTAACCTGAGATTCTGATGGCAAACGGTGATTTACCATTTAAAGCCAGGATGGCCTTGGCCGTCTCTGAACTAAGAAAAATAATATATATTAACATCGTGGAGGGCCCATTCTCCTGCCTAAAATAATGCAGAGTTTGAATTAGAGAAAAGAAAAGCACCCAAGTCAATGCACGTTATGATGGAGTGTGCAGAAAAAAACATGCCGGCTTTTTGGTTGTATATCCCTTCAAAGCTCCTACTTGAAAATCCAAATCTGATCGTCATTATCTTAAACAAAAACAAGAATCAAAATATAAAATCATGCTCAAAATCTTTTTCCTTCATGTGTGCTGGATCATGAACATTAACAAATACAAGTAAATGCGTGTACGCCAAGCGCTCCAAATGCAGCCATTATCATCAGCTCTGGGAAACAGCAAAATGGTTTTACATCCTTGTCACCACCCTTAAAGAATTCCAATCCCATTCTTAAAATATGGGCATTTTAAAGAGTTCTAAGTGTTTTTTTTTTCTGACAAAAAAAGGAATGAAATCATCATGACTCCAGTATATCATTAGACAGTCGTGTAACTAAAAAACTTAAACTAATGAGGATGAATGTAACCGTATGTGTTCTTCCATAAGGTAAGAATCTTATGATCTCGAAGTGAAAATTGCAGCAAACTTTACTAATACTGGAGAGGCAGTCCTGGTTTTGAACAGGAAAGGTAGAAGCAGTCGGCAGCTTTGAGATAAATCAACTGCTATAGGTTTTGTTTTTATGTGCGTCCCTATTATTGGCATCAATACAGACAGCTCTTTGCTAGCAATGCAAAAACCCCAAACCAGTACCACCCACCCCTTTGGAGAAATTGAGAGAGAATTGGGATTTGGGTGTTTGCTTCGGAGGCCTAAGAACAAGTTGATGTCAATGTCTTTTGTCAAAGAGTTTGCTTGGAAACTAAATCATAGAGCTCGTTCAGGTAAATGGATAGGCCACAAGAAACGAGTAAGTAACATTCACGTTTCACGTTATACATTTGATGTAATTAAATTTGAGGGGGAACAGAAAAAAGAAATATCCTTAGTTAATTCCATTTCACGTTTGAAGGGTTTCTGATTTAAGGTACGAGGTACTACTACATAATTACTTCACTTACCGAAAAAGGGTACAAATATTAAATTTTGTTATTAAATTTTTTATCAAATCAAGTAACAAAAATGATCTCTCAACATTGACAAAAGTATTTTGGCTTTGGCAGGTGATGCTTAATTCATTAATGCTTAACTATAATTCGTACATACTTTAAATATCTAATTGCCCAACTATTTTAGCTATCAAGGTCTCTTGTTAATGACTTGTAAAAATAATTAATTTTTCAAAATCAAATCACGTATATTACGTAAAAAATTGTTGTTGTATATATAAATATAGAATCATATAAATAAATATATAAAAAAAGAATAAAAAGAGATTTTTTTTAATAGATACAAATAAAGTTGGTATACCCATTGGTGGAACAAATTTAGCATTATTATCAAAATTTATCATGCAAAGATGTGTAAATTTTTCTTGGCCACAATCTTATTTGAAGCATAAAGCTTTTTTCTTTTTATCCCCTCTAGATTTGAGAATAATTCTTGAAAAGCCAAAAAAAAATAGAAGGGGATAAATGAATCTATTCAAGACATGTAATCTCTCTTTATCCATTTTAAAAAGAAAAAAAGAAGAAGAAAATCCACATGATTAGTATAGAAAAAAAGCCTTTCCAGACAAGGTGCTCTATTATTATTTAAAAATAAATAAATAAATGAAAATATATATACATATAAAAAAGGCAACAATCAAACATGTTCAGTCCTAGTATGCCCATACCACGTGTCTAAATATAACTGGGTATAAACAGTAAAAAGTTCCAATAATGATAAAAGTAGTTTGACTTTACATGAATTTAAAGCAACACCATGGACAGCTCCTCAGCTCTTGTGCGAAAGGATTGCAGACCAGTTCGCTACACGACAAAACAGGAACCCTTCCCCGACAACTTGTCCGAAACCCACAAGTAAACGGTAAAATAAAACCCCAAGAACTCATTTCAGTTCTTAAACAATGTAATAAGATTAGATTAACAGTAAATCAATCTCACTTAACACCAATATTTAAATAATTTCTTTATTTATATTTTACTGGGTTTTTTTTTTATATATGTTCTTTTGTTTTTTCTTCTCTCTTCTGAAAAGTAAGCCAACAAGAGCAATTAGACCAAACAACTTTAGCAAGATCTCTTTCTCTTCCTTTCTCCAAAAACTTTCACATGAAGTCTCTATGCTTTTTTTTTTGTTTCTCTCTCTCTCTTCTCTGTGCTTTTTAAGCCGCCTTATATATCCATATCTGATTCTTTTCCTCTGTTTTATTGAGATATTTGGTGTAGTTTAGATTGTTATGTTCTTTGATTCAGCTTTGACCGTTGCATCTTTCAGCTGCAGGGGTTATAGATTGGATTTGCTTTCTGGGGTTTTTTTTTTTTTTGGGGTTTTTGGATTGAACTTTAAAGCTTTAGGGCTGAAAGAGGTGGTTTTCAGTGTTTGGGTTTAATGATTGAGCTCCTTTGGGTAATGTGAATTTTGGTCAGAGAGTTAGCAGAGAGAGCTGGTAGGTGGCCTAAAGAGAAAGAAAAGAAAAGCAGATTGACTGGTAGATAAAAGGAGAGGGAGACCTAAAACCAAAGCCCTAGAAAGAAAAAAAAGCTAAAAAAAAAAAAGAAGAAGAAATACCAGCTTTGTGTATGAAAAAGATAGTTTAGAATTGTGAGATAAATGCTCTAGATTTTCACCTTCTTTTTTTGTCTAGTAGTTTGATTTCGAAGAAAACTCTTTTTTAAGCCATGCCGGTCGACTTAGATAATTCCTCCACCGCTTCCGGTGAAGCTAGCGTTTCTTCCTCCGGTAACCAAAACCCACCTCCCAAATCCACCGCCAAGAAGAAGCGTAACCTCCCAGGAATGCCAGGTACCATAAAATAACTATCCAATAATCATTAAACAGCCAGACTTTTGTATTTTTCTCTGTTTTTTTGGTATCTTATTTTGTTATCCATCTCATTTTCTTTTTGTTGGTATAGATCCAGATGCCGAAGTGATTGCTTTATCTCCAAAGACTCTTCTAGCTACGAACCGATTCGTTTGTGAAATTTGCAATAAAGGGTTTCAAAGGGACCAAAATCTTCAGCTTCATAGACGAGGTCATAATTTGCCATGGAAGCTGAGACAGAGATCGAGTAAGGAAGTGAAGAAGAGAGTTTATGTTTGTCCTGAGCCCTCCTGTGTCCATCACGACCCATCAAGAGCGTTAGGCGATCTTACGGGAATTAAGAAACATTTCTGTAGAAAACATGGAGAAAAAAAGTGGAAATGCGATAAATGTTCTAAAAAATATGCTGTTCAATCTGATTGGAAAGCTCACTCTAAGATTTGTGGTACTCGGGAGTACAAATGTGATTGTGGAACTCTATTTTCCAGGTGTTGAAAACGATTTAAAGATTCGATTTGTATTGGGAAAAATTGGATATTTTTGTGGGATTGATTGTCAATTTTATTCTTTTTTTTTTTCAGGAGGGATAGTTTTATCACCCACAGGGCTTTTTGTGATGCGTTGGCGGAGGAGAGTGCTAGAGCTCAAACTCATCCTCAGCCTCAGAATCAGAATCAGGCAGTGGCGAATCCCAGTTCGGAATCGGACCCGAAAGTTCAGGCTGTGGATTCATCAGCACCACCTGCGCCTGCACCGGCACCGGCAACGGCACCGGCATCAGCACCAGTGCAAGTTTCAGCTTCAGCTCCAGCTACAACTCCAGCTGCACCAGCTCTGCCTCAGTCAACTAGTGTGATATCTTCTTCAGTTTTGCCAATTCGAAGTTCTGGTAAATACTATATATTACCGAATTTGGAAATTATCAATTTTGTCGGTTCTTATTTTGTTTAAATTAAACAAAGACAATTTTTTTTTGTTGTTATTATGTCTTTGGATGAACTTGGAGTGTAGTCGTTTTTTGTCTGTTACTAGTCTTTGTTGTTTTCTGGAGGTTTTAGTAACTGGGCTTTTGAGGCTGGCATTTGGGAGGGGAAGGGAAGGAGTTAAAATAAACTCATTTACTAAACTGTGAGATTCAATTTGGGCATTCTTGATGAAAGACCAAAGTGATTCAAAAGCTAAAAGAAAGGAGAAGTGGATATAGAGAAAGGAAACCATTACTGATTCTGCTTTTTGCTTTAAAAGTTCTTCCATAAAGATAGTCTTTTAACTTTCCATGCCTCTATGTTTCAGACTTTTTAAGTCAGGTCCCCTAATGTTCTATTTCCCTTCTATCTTGGTTCTTGTTATAGATTTGCCAGAAAATCCCACTCCTATTGTGGAGGAAGCTCCGGTTCCAGCACCAGCTCCAGCTGGACTAAATGGAAGTTGTAGCACTAGCACCAGCTCAGGTAGCAATGGTGGCAGCAGAAGCAGTGTATTTGCTAGCTTATTTGCATCCTCAACTGCATCTGCGAGCTTACAACCTCCACAACCTCGGGCTTTCACTGACTTAATTCGAGCTATGGGTCGACCAGATCGTCCTGCTGACCTTACTCCATCTACATCCACTGAACCAATTTCTCTATGCCTTTCAACTAACCATGGTTCATCAATATTTGGGACTGCAGGGCAAGAGCGCAGGCAGTATGCACCACCGCCACAACCTGCTATGTCTGCCACAGCACTACTGCAGAAAGCTGCTCAGATGGGAGCAGCAGCAACCAATGCATCCTTGCTTCGTGGCTTTGGTATAGTCTCATCATCTTCATCATCTGAACAGCAAGATAGTTTGCAATGGGGTCACAGACAAGTTGAGCCTGAGAATGCCTCCGTTCCAGCAGGGCTCGGACTTGGGCTTCCTTGTGATGGAAGTTCAGGATTAAAGGAATTGATGATGGGAACTCCTGTATTTGGTCCTAAGCAAACGACTCTTGATTTCCTTGGATTGGGGATGGCTGCTGGTGGCAGCCCCAATGGTGGCCTGTCAGCTCTAATTACCTCCATTGGAGGTGGACTTGATGTTGCTGCAGCCGCAGCAGCATCTTTTGGAGGTGGGGATTTTACTGGCAAGGACATTGGACGGAGCTCATGACCTGGGAGAAACAAGAATTATTCTTCTCCGTTTGACTTTGGTGAAAATACACATTGTACAGGGCCATGGTATTGAACTATTTTGAGGTTGCTGAAGAAAACGATTGTAAGATATAATTTTCCATAAAGAGTTGCCATTGTGGAGGTTAGCATCAAGCCATCAAGAGGCAGTTGGGGTCTTTTTTATGTTCTGCTGCCTTCTATGTGACAATGGCGAAAATGACTTTTCTGTGCCAGTATAGCCTTTGTAGTAAAAGGTTAATTCAAGAATCAGATGTGTTAGGATGCTGGATGTGTAAGTTTGCTGTAGCTGGAAAAAAAAAAGGAAAAAGGAACACCAACATCTCTGCAAAGATATTTGGTAAGTGGAGGCATTCCGACATTCTTTATGTCAGGTTTATCAAAGCTTGGAAGAGACATCATCAAAAACAGCAACGGGATGTATTTTGGCTATTTAGACTTGTAGCTCCAGGCATAGACGGATATGTAGTGGGAAATTAGCAGTAAAGTGGAATACCAACGTGGACTGGCAAATTGCTGAAAATGGGAGGATTTTGGTTGATCTGATCAGTGGACTGGAATTAAGGTTCCACTTTGTTTGAACCAAGTCAACCTTAAACAACTCTGTTATTATATTTGCAATTAATTTAAATTTGTTGTTATGTTTATTTTGCTGTTTTCCGTTCTCTTTGAGAGATCAGGTCTGTTTATGGTGGAACCCTGATAAAAAGAACAGAAACTTAAGCTTTCTTTCCAAAACCCACAATATTTATGCCTGGACACTTTTAGGAAAGCTCTGTAAAAACCATCTCGCAATCCCATCAAAGGAAAAAAGTTGAAAACTTGGAAATTGGAATGTAACCCTCAAATCCTGCCTGGATTCGTCGTTGAAGAGCAAAAGTTTTTTTTTGTTCCTTTGGGAAAAGGGAGGAGTAAATGTAGTCAGAGAGAGAGGTTGGCAGAATTGAATTGCATTGTTACTGGACCACAAAGAGGAGAACCGTAAGCGTGGCACTGCAATGTAGAGTAATTTTCATATGTGCACGATAGGGAGATAGGAAATCAAATGCGGATATTATTGGGGTCCCCCTTTCTTTTTCTCTCTCGGGTCTTCTAAAGACATAAACCCCATGAAAATGTCATCTCACTGATCCCTCGTAGCAAGGTTTTAAATGCTAAGTTGTTGGTTGACGAGCGGGATGGGCATGGCCCCTTGAATCCAACGCCCAAAGTCCAATCTGACTTTGTCATTGGTCCTTGTCGTTTTCCAGTTTCAGGGAAAAACCTGCCCTCTTGCATGCTCTTACTCTGTATTTAGCCGCCATCCTTTACGTCCTTAGCTGTCTTTCTCTACTTCTCCACGTCTGTTTCCCTTAAACTGTTTCACTGCAATTTGATGAATTTTTTAATAATTAAATCTCCGTAGCTGTTAAGTTAAACAAAGCATAACACACGCCAGATTTAAGAATTTGTCGAGTTGTGGTGCTCTTTCTTTTTAACTATATGTTATTTTGCAGTCTTATTACAAGCTTTCAGTCAGGTCATACTATTGATTTCACATGCTTTTTACTTTGACTAAGTTGAAATTAAAATAAAAGAAGCAAAAAAAAAAAAAAAAAGGTTAGCAAAATTGTGATTCCCTTTATGTTTTTGAATGGAATTTACTGATTTCTGACTTTGTTTTATGTTAAGAAGAAAAATCGTGTTATGCATGTTTGACAGAAGTAATTAGGCTTAAACCCTTGATTGTGTAAAGCCAATAAAAACCCTTTTTATATAGTTTTAAATCTAGCATTGTTGAAGAGTTTTTTTGGGGAAGTAAACAGAGGAAAATAGAGATTTCAACTTTAAACTTCAAAGTATCCGGTAGAGAGTAACATTCGTTAGATTAAATTTGAGTTGTTTTAATTTGAATTTTTTTAAAGAAAATTATTTATATGGATGAACATAAAGATAATAAAATTAATTAAATAAGTCAAAAATTTTAAAAACATACATGACTATATTTATTGCATGCATTATATGATACGATAAATTTATATAACACGATTAATATATTTAAGTGGACATCATAAATTAGATAAATAAGTCATATTTTATTAACTTACATGATTTTTTTTTTTAAAGTCATTCAAAGAGATTTCATTAAAACCAAGGAAATGAATATTTCCCCATATCTGATACAGACCATGGTTACAGAAAAAATCTATAGATATTGGAAGTTATTAATTTATATGATAACATGATTAATTAAAATAAATTAAATATGTTATATTCGATTTAAGCTTGTTTTGTATCTTAAGTGCATCGATAAGTTTAAAATAAAAAATACAATAATCTTTAAATCAAATTCATTAATTTTGTATCATTCCCATGTCTTGTTAATTAATCATGTTTAAAATTTTTAATTCTAATGTAACTTAATAGTGGTTATATATTGGGATCAGAAAAAATAGTACATAACTATTACGAGTCCATTATTATTTCACATTGAATGATTCCCTTAATTATAAAAATGTCACTTGTCTGGTTGTTCCTGGATTTTAGCTGGCAGCATCAACTAAAAAAAGAAAAATAGTCTAATCACTATTATTAAGCTATGGGCTTAAGAAATTTACTTCATGATTTTTCCCTACCCCTTAATTTGTTCTTAATTGAATGATATAAGATGTAATCAACCTCCAAAAAAAGAAAAAAAGGAACCCCAAACTCTTGTACTGCACCTAATTTAAAGGCAGGATTAAGATAGATACAATCAGCAATCTCTATTTCTCTGTCATTTACAAATTGATTTTGAAGATGAAACCTTTGTCATAAGCATGTTGTCTGGTATTATAACAGACACTTTGATTAGGTTTAACTCTTTCAGCTTTCTAAATTAAGTGCCAAGGCAGTGAAAGTCTCAAACAATCCAAATACTAGGAAACAAACTGATGATACTTAGAAACACATAGAACCATATAGCTTCTTACATGTTCAATACAACGACAGTCTACCAAACCACAGAATCATTTATAAGCGTTATGCCTGGATGAAAAAAACTTGTCTCCTACTAGCAAAGAATGTTAGCAGTAGGTTCTTTCTCAACTGCTAAACATGGAATTTAGTGACCGAAATGTCTGTATAAATTGGTCCTCAAGCTTTTGTGTGTGTGTGTTCGCGCGCTCATACGTGGATGGACATGCCCAAAAATAACATGCAAAAAAGTTGCTGCAGGTTTTTCATGTTTCTTCTTTTCTTCTTGTTCATTAATGGATCTGTTCTTGAAGCATGGCCTAAAGGGAGTGTTACAAGATATTATGAACTTAAGGTGATTCTTGATGCAATCCTGTGTTAATATCAATTAATAGGGAAAAAAAAGCTAAGTCGTCGTGGATAATGTAGGATTGATGCTTCCCCCCTTTGCAGTTGCTAGACAGCATTAATATCTAGCTGTCGATTGATTGATTAAGCAGGGCCCCGGGTCTCAGCATCAACTTTTCATTCTGTTTTTCGAACTAAAAATTCTGTCTAACTATTTTCAAAGTAAAAAGTTGTGGCTGAGACTATAGGTTTTTTGGGTTATGCTATTCCTTATACTAATATGGAAGTCGATGTGTCTGGCAATGTCACTACCCAGAATAACTTAAATATGCTAGTCATGTGAAAATTATCTATCAGATGCCAGAGGTAATGGCAGTTTATCTAGAAAATATTTCTGTTAAGTGTCACTCATGATGTCCAATTTCAGCATCTTGTGAGTTGTGAATTGTCCTAGAGATTGGAATGAATATCTCAGTGAATGAACAGGTTCAAACAGCTTCTATTACAAAACTGTGCAAGACGTCAACTGTTGTCATTGTAAATGGGATGTATCCTGGACCTAAGATTTCTGCTCGACAAGATGATAGGGTAGTTGTCAAGGTCACCAATCTTACTCCATATAATATTTCAATTCACTGGTAAGCAATTCAGTCAGTAAATTTGGTTCTCTTTTTTTCCCTCTAGTACAGCACATTGCTACTAAATATGGCAGCAACATATACTGATTTGGTTTCTGATGAAAGGCATGGAGTTCGCCAAAGGCTAACTTGCTGGTCTGATGGCCCTGCCTACAAAACACAGTGTCCAATTCAGGCGGGCCAGGGTTTCAAATACAGGTTTGCCTTGCTCAACCAGCGAGGCACACTCTTCTGGCACGCTCACACATTGTGGCTAAGAGCAACAGTTCATGGTCCCCTCATTATCTACCCCAAGCAAGGTGTTAGCTATCCGTTTGAGCCTCCCTTTGAAGAGCATGTGATTGTTCTAGGTATTTAATTTCTCGTATTTCTTTGCCCATTTCTAATCCACCAAGCTACTCCTTAGGCTGCAGGGATTTTTACAAATACGTTTCAGAAATTTGCAATGCTTTTGTCGGCGTGTTGTTTTGATAGGAGAGTATTGGCTTCGGGACATCCAGGACTTGGAAAGACGTGAAAGAATCAGGAGGAGGTCCCCCAGGCTCAGAAGCCTACATTTTGAATGGTCATCCTGGTCCACTCCATAACTGCTCCGGAGACGGTATCATCTTTAATTCACTGAACCAACAATGTTAAATCTTTCTTTGCTGTTAAATGTTGATATGAAGGGGTTCCTTTCATTTAATTTTATGCAGATGTGTACACTATTGACGTTCTCAGAATCATCAATGCAGCTCTTAACATGGAACACTTTTTAGGGGTGGCTAACCATACTATGACCGTTGTAGAAACGGATGGAGAGCACACAAAACCCTTCAACACCTCCTTTCTGATGCTGACTCCGGGTCAGACTTACAATGTTCTAATTGAAGCAGACCAGCCCATTGGAAAATACTGCATGGCCATGGCCCCTTACATGCCAGCAAAAAACGTCCCCTTCTTGAATAAAACATCTTATGCAATCCTCAATTAAGTTAAACACACCAAGTCAATTGCATCACCACCCACAGTGGAAGTAGACAAATTAGCTCGAAAGTCATGTTCAAGAAGGTCGATGATACTTCATGAACCCATCCTACCTAATGCAAATGACACTGAATCTGTTCAAGCATTCGCAGACCAGATCCAAAATCTATACCCGAACCAACATTGGTCTCCAATTGACGTTCCTTTGAAAATTGACAAAAGCTTGTTTTTGGCAATCGGGCTTAACGTGTTCAGCTGCAACTCATCTGATGCTGATAGATGCCAGGGGCCTAATGGGGAAATTTTCGCCGCTTCTGTTAACAACATAACCTTTAGAAGACCAAGGGTGTCACTTTTGAATGCTTACTATAACAACTTAGAAGGATATTTCAGTACAGATGTCCCTGACAAGCCTGAAAAGATGTATGATTTTGTGAACGAGGCTCCCAATAACATTGGCGTAGATACACAGCCAGCTATTGGGACTCGAGTTAGTGTCCTAGAGTATGGCTGGGCTGTCCAAGTCATATTTCAAGACACTGGCACGGTGGGAACCGAGAACCATCCTATACACCTTCATGGCTTGAGCTTCTACCTGTTAGGCACAGGGCTTGGCAATTTTAACTCCAGCACTGCAGTTCTTAACTTCTACGATCCTCCCTATAGAAACACTGCTATAGTGCCAGTAGGTGGGTGGGCTGTTATTCGATTCAGAGCTGACAATCCAGGTGAATTTGCTAGCTAAACCTTCAAAATTTCATGCAATATTTTGGTTATTCTGTTGTATAATCATCTTGACTATCTAAACTAAAATGGGCTCTCTTTTTTTTTTTTTTTTCTTTCAGGAGTTTGGTTCATGCATTGCCATCTAGATGTGCACACAACATGGGGACTCTCTATGGCTTTTCTAGTGAAGAATGGGAAAGGCAAAATGCAAACTTTGCCACCTCCACCTCCTGACGTTCCACCCTGTTAATAAACTTCTAGTCTGTAAAAATCCAGTATCTGTCTTTAGCTGTATGTATCTAGTATTTTGAATATCTGCCAAGTTATGTGGATGTGTATTTGATTAGTTGGCAACAGCGACTAGTCATGTAATTATAAGGATTGTTTGCAGTAATTATCCAATCAATAAGATGTTTATCTCTTATTTCTGTTGGCCTTAGCTTCAAACTATAAAGGCATTTGCAATTTTGTTACATCTATCAGACACAAAATCTCTGTTTTGTCATGGTTTTGGAGAGGCCCAGTTCAGGTTAAGTAGGGCTAAAGCGGCCGAAGAAAGCATTAATGGGTTTCAAATTTCAGCGCTTCTCAGTGAAAATTGCATTGGAACTTGACCCCTCGAGTATATTTGGGCCACCAGGTAGAAAACGGACAATTTCAGGATGGAATGATTTTGTACTTTTGTAGGATAATCGTCGCACAGCCAAATGGCCCATTTCCCCTCCCCCCATCATGGTCATATGCCACTAAAAAAAATTGATCCTTTGTCTTAGGAAAAAAAGCACAGAGAGATAAGAATTGCCTTTTTCTAATTCTTTTTTGGTGGCTTTAGTAAGCCCGTATGAGAAAACAATTTTTTTGTATTATTGAATTGAAAATGAAGGGTTTGTAGTTTTTTTTTTTATTATTTTGAATAAAAAAATGATCAAATAAAACATCTCTCTCTTTTTTTACTTATTCCTATAAATTATCCAAATACTTAACCAACCCTATGAATAAAGAATTAATAAGCTCCACATGTATTTCTCATGATTTTAATTTTTTTTCATGACATTTTGTGATGTTTTTAGTAGTCTAATTCTTCATAAGAACAGAGGTTATTCATATAAAAAAAATCCATTGAGAAAAATAAAACTAAGAGATGTCATATAAAAAAACAGTTAAAAATCGCAAAAAACCTTTTAAATAAAGTTTATCCATAAAAATTTAATTCTGTAATTAAATCTATGTTCCTTTCCTAGTTAGCCTATAAACACAACGTAACTTATTTTGATTAAAAGTTAAAAAGAAAAACACAAAAACGTCTTTATCAAAGACTTGTCCGATTTCCATACAAATAAAACTTGAACATTGTGGAGGAACATCTTATCCACACACGGCACCTAGATTTGCACTTGCCAAACATGGAACTTCTCGAACTTTGTAACATCGGCTCCACCTCCACCATGCACTCACCACCAAAACTGCGAAAAATGGACGGACCTCCTCGCTCTTCACCTCACCGCATGATCGACCGTACATTTGTGCTCCAACCCCTACCTGCCCTTTAAATTAATTATTCAGGTCACCAACCTACCACTGACCGCCACCTCATATTTTCTCACTCTTGTGGGGCCCATGCTTCTAAACCAAACAATTAGGTCATTTTTATTCTAGTTTTTTTTTTTTTTTAAAAGGAAGTAAGAAGACCCTTTGATGTTGTCACCCGCTTGCAGATTTGAATTGAACGTATCGAATTCCCAAAACGCCCTGAAATGGCCTTTCCCTCGATAATTTCAGGGGTCATTTCAGTCCATTAATCTAAGCCAACGTAGAGTTCGGTGTCCAAAATATATCACGTGCAATCCTTTCCTTGTAATAAGTGAAACTTACGCGCGAGCTCCATATCCAGAGAAAAGAGAGAGGCAGAGTAGAAGCTCCGGAGATCGTCAGAATCGGATCCGGGGAATCTTCGGAGCTTCTATCCAGGAAGAGTCGAAGCTTTCGGGTCTTTCTCTTTCTTTCTCCTAGGATTTTCAAATCGATAATAGCTTTAGCTAAGGTTCAGGTATCGAATAATGGTAGATTAACCGCCACAAGCCACTTGAAAACAGGTTCATTTTTACAGTTTTTCTTTTATTTTATTTTTTTCCCTTTTTAATCGATTTGTCTTGTTGGGTAGTTGTGGAACGTTTCAGGTTTTGTGAATTATCTTTCTTAGTATTGTGATTCTTCAAATTTAGCTACGTTTTGTCTTCAATAAGAAAAGGTGCAAACTTTTAATGATTTATTGAGCTATGTTATCATTTTAGGTGATTTGAACATTTTTTGTTCTTTCTTATTTTGTTCTTGAATTTTGTTCGCGTTTTATTCTTCTTAGTTACATGCCTGAATAGACAATTTTAAACTATATACCTCTATTTGGTGTGCTATTTTCAGGTGTTGAAAGAAATATGCTTCATTGGAGAAGAACTAGTTTTAATTGCTGATAAGTGTAAATGTATAACCTTTTATGTGCCATTCAAGGTTCAACATTCTCTCAGAGAGTGATTGAACTAAGGGAACTTGATTTAAGGGGTTAAGATGCCGCCTGTTGTGCTTTCTAAGATAAACCCAGCACTATATACTGGTTTTCGAAGGGTAATTTCAGGAAGACGAGTTCGGTTGTGCAATCCAACGAGTTCACTGCTTAGACAGCGCAAATTGTTGTCTGCCAATTCAGGGTTGACTCAGTTTTTGCCTTATTCGAGTAATTTGATATCTGATAATAGGTTTGTTCTGAACCAGCTTTGTACTAGGGCAAAAACCATGGCTGTGTCTGGTTCCAAGGCTGTTTTTGGAGATGTTTACGTGGATGAGTTAGTAGCAAGTTGTGGGAATGGCTTGGACTTCTTAAAACCTACTGGGGTTTATTTTCCTGATAGAAGTCGTAGCAGTTGCCAGAAAGTTAGCATGACTTTGAGAAAGCGAGAACAAACCAACAATTGTTTTGTGTATGGATACAATGTTTGTGATGCAATGCAGAGAAATACCAAATATAACCCGCCTTTTGGTCCAAAGATCAAAAGTATTCACACCTCATCTTTGTTGTGTTCGTGTGCTGGGGCTGCTCATGATGTGTCATTTGATGGCGGTTCTAAGGATGAACAGATTGCAAGTTTGCCTGAACAGTATGTCCTCTCATCTTCTAGTTATTTTTATATGTTGCTTTTTGCCAATTTTTGCTTTTTTCCTTTTAAACATGATCTTAAAAGAATGGCCTACAATATGATTTAAACTTTTCTACTCTCAGGCATTTTTAAGACACTATCTTTGCTTGTCCTCAATTTCCATAATTTGCTTTTTCGGTGTTGATTTCAGAGCTATTCCTGGTGAGAAAACCTTGACATTAGTTTCAGGGTCATGTTATCTGCCGCATCCTGCTAAGGAAGAAACAGGGGGAGAGGATGCTCACTTCATTTGTGCCAATGAACAAGCCATAGGTGTAGCTGATGGCGTAGGTGGCTGGGCAGAAGTTGGCATTGACGCTGGAGAATTTGCCCGTGAACTTATGGCTAATTCAGTGACAGCAATTCAGGATGAACCCAAGGGTTCCATTGACCCAGCCAGAGTTTTAGAGAAGGCCCATTCAAGCACAAAATCACAAGGATCCTCAACAGCCTGCATCATTGCCCTTACAGAGGAGGTTTGTTTTCACTTTCAAAGGCTAGGCTTGCACATACTTATGTTAACAAGCATGGGGGGAGATGATCTTTAGATTAATTTCCTTTGACATATGTTGATGAGGGCTAGGTCTGCTAGGATGTGAAATTTCAAGGAAACAGAAAGTTTCTCAAAATTCTACTTCATTATTAACCTTAAATTGATTTTTATAGCGGAAAAGGTATGGTGAACTCCACCTGATGTGCTCCACAGATTTTGGCTGGATAAAGTAAGCTTCTTACTGTTGTTGATCTCGAGAATGGTTACAACAGTTTAGTGAGACCAAAAATAGTAAATTTGGTTTATTTTGTATGTGAACCATTTGAACTTTGTATCTGTGTATTTTCACCCACAAAATCCCTGCCCACCTCCAAAACAAAAAGAAAGAAAGATATGAAATTCCTTTTGTTGGGATATCATATAATTTATTTTCTTCACAAAAAATGATTAAGTCTTGGTATGGTTGTATGATGCAGAGTTTCTCCGTTTCTGAAAATTGAAGTCCTTGCTACATTATTGATTTTCTGTGAACTTAGCAGGAAGACTTTTTGACTGCAAGAACATATTGAAATCTTTCTTCTTCTTTTGGCTAGAATGGGTCTATAGTGTTTAGGGTACTGTATTTTTGCTGCATACACCTATGCTTGGAGCTCAGCCAATGTTCTTGAGTCTCAGTTTATGATTTCTTTTCTTGTTTACATTCATCTGTTTCCATATCTCCATCTGTGTCTTAGGGCATCAACTGCAATCATTTGGTTCCATGTCTTTATACTTGAATAGACCTTATTTTTACTGGCTCTAAAAAAATTATCTACAGTTTGATTTTAAGCGCACATTGGATAGCTTGGTTGCCTGTGTCTAAAAAGGCCAATATGATTTTAGCAAGCAGAGCATGTGCCTTGTGGTTTCATCTACTTCACTCCTCTCGACAGGGAATACATGCTATAAATCTGGGGGACAGCGGTTTCATAGTGGTTAGGGATGGTTGCACTGTCTTCCATTCCCCAGTGCAGCAACATGGTTTCAATTTTACATATCAATTGGAGAGTGGTAATAATGGTGATCTGCCAAGTTCTGGTCAGGTTAGTTGATGACTTGTTACTCTACCATGATACAAGGGATTGATCATAGTGTTCCCTTTTTCTTTCTTTTTTGACCATAAAACAATATATTTGAATTGCATAGAAAATCCTGACTTTGTTCCCACTCTTTTTAGCATCTTGTATTGTTAAAGGTTAATTTTGTATTTAATAAAATTGTTTAAACTTGATCATTGGCCCCATTTGGCTGCATTTCTTAAATGGCCTGCTGCTCAGAGTTACAGTAGAAAATATGTTCATATCCGCTCTCTTGTGATTTAGTTTTTGAATCTCTTGTGAGCCAGATGTTTTCTATTTTCTTTTCTTTATCTAGTTCATGTTTGATGAGATGACGAAATGGGATTTTCTCTTCCAAAGAAGATTTGAAAGACTTCAGTAGGACCTTAAATCAAATTATAGCACCTAAAATGATTTCTACTAGTCACAACTCATTGCCCCTGACCTAGCTATCATTTTGGAATAATATGCCCAGGTTTTCAGAATTCCTGTTCTACCGGGTGATGTCATTGTCGCTGGAACAGATGGGTTATTTGATAACTTGTACAATAATGAGGTTACTGCTGCTGTTGTTCATGCTTTAAGATCTGGCTTCAGTCCCGAAGTAACTGCTAAGCAGATAGCAGCTTTGGCTCGTGTACGAGCAGTGGATAAGCACCGGCAGACACCATTTGCCAAAGCTGCTCTAGATGCTGGGTTTCGCTATTATGGTGGGAAGCTTGATGACATCACTGTTGTTGTGTCTTATGTGACTAGCTCTGCCCATGTGTGATTCTTCTCCAAGTTAGTGATCCCATTGGCATTGTATACGTTGAAAGAGTAGTTTTTATGGTGGCTTGTAGGGTTGGTAAGCTCATTCCTTTCAGTTTTTGGCAATGAAACCTAGTGAAAGAAGTTGAATTCATATTAGTTCTACAATTTCCTTTTGGTTTACAAATTTTGATCCTAGCTGTTGTCAAATAAGTAATTCACTGTTGATTCCCTACTTTGACAACTTTGATAGATTGTTTTTGGCTCATCAGGAGGAAAAGAAAACCCATGCGATCATTCTTCTGAGAGCAGGAGCCGCTGAAAACAGATTACATAGCATGACAAATGGCCCTAATGATTGCAGGAAAGTTTAAAAAAAGCAAGAAATTCACAATTTGGTAAAAAGTTTCTCTAGTTGGACTTAGGATCTGAGAAGGGCCGAAAGGGCTGTCTCAATACAGTCATTGGGGGAAAAAAGAAAGGGCTTATTTAAGATTAGCACCCAGATACCAGAGATCACAAACTTAAACGTGGAACCTAATTACCTACACATAAGATAGCATAGTAGGAGAGCCTTTTATTCACTACTCGTGCAAAACCAAGGGCTAGAAAATCCAACGAGGGATGGGATTAAATCTTCCACACTTTCTTCAGAACTGTCCGTTCACCCTCATCGTCACCTTCTCCTGGTTCTCTTCCTTGCTTCTCCCTCTCCCTCCTGGCCTCCTCTTCTTCTTGTTCTGCTCTCCTTTGTCTTTCTTTTTCCTGTCTCCTGGCCTCCTCTTGCTCCCTAGCTGCAGCTTCTTCTCGCTTACTCCTTTCCTCGTGCCGCTCCTTTTCTCCTTTCCTCCTCTTACGTTCTTCGTGCTCTTTTACTTCCTTTCTTCGTCTTTCTTTCTCTTCCTGTTCTTCCTTCTCTTCTTCTTCTTGCCTCGCCCTTCTTTGCCTTTCTTCTTCCTGTCTTCGGGCTTCTTCTTGCTCTTTCCTTGCTTCTTCTTCTCTTTTCTTCTTGGCTTCTTCTTCTTCTTCTCTTTTTCTGGCTTCCTCTTCCTCCTCCCTCTTCTTGGCTTCTTCTTCTTTTCTCTTTCTGGCTTCTTCTTCCTCCTCTTTCTTCCTGGATTCTTCCTCTTGCTCTCTTTCCTTTTCAATTTCCTCCATTATTCTTTCCTCTTCCTCAGCACAAGAAATACACTCTAATATGACTGATTCTTTCTGTGGGGTTAAAAGCTGATGAATTGTTGTGTTTGTGACATTGAGTGACATAGCCAAGATCTGTCTATCCAGGACCTGCAGGACAGAGCTCTTCCCTGCTAGAAATTGAGGATAGTTTCTCATTGTTGATGTGCTGAACCCCATGAAAACAAATGAATCGTTGTTGAAAGACATTTGAGCCATGGGATGGAACCTCCGTACAAGAAACACATCTCCTTCCTTGACTCTAAGCCTCATGCTTTTGCACTCAGATTCACTGGCACTGCCAGGGCAAACCACCCGAACCATCCCTTGACCTTGCAACACGATTGCTATCTCAGAAGCTCTTGGATTCCAGTGTGGTCCCATCATCGAACCCTTCAGAAAAATTACACAAAGAGAATCTTCTTAATACGTCCAACAAGATTTTCAATTTTAGCAAATTCCACAAGGACAGCTGAGTTAACCTACCTTGGTCAAGTTCACCATGAAAACTCCAACGTTGGAATCTCTTAACAAACGCAAGTCATGTCTGTCCACTGTAAGGCTCCAGCCATTACAATTCTGGAAATCTGGATCTGCTTCAAGAACATTATATGCTTTTGTTCTCTTCTTCTTGCCATTGATGGAATCGAAGCCATCCCTGTTTTTCCCTAGAAAGGCTTTCAAGAGTCGAGCTTGCCATTCGCAGTTCTCCTTTTTCTTTTGCACTGCATGAATTATTCCTGGTGGTTTGTTCGCTTTCATCACTTCTTTTATCACATCCTCGGGTACCTTGAGACAGAAGTTCGCATTTATATAGGAAAATTAACACAAAGCAGAATCATTATTCATGTCAAAACCCAAATTTATTTGCATGTAAATTATTGGGGTACCACGTTCATTGAATTTGGTCGAATGACCAAAAATCTTAAATGAGAAAGCCTCTAACCAACTTTTAAAGCTAAAATCTTACCTTAAAAGCTGCTTGGAGGACTCTCGAATCAAAGCCAAGGACCAAATCAGTAATGCTTGAGTATGCCCCGAACCATGGCTCCTGCATTTGTTAAATTAAACAGTCCGAAGTTCAGACATAAAAGTCACTATGATTTTAGTCAAGTTACTAGAATTAAAACAAGAAGAAAGGGAAACAAGTGGAGAACAAAAAAAAGTAGCTAAGAATGTCATACATTTAGGTCATCTTCTGTATTAGAGAAGATTGCATGAATTCTAAACTTCTCTCGTTCAGGCTTTAAGCTGCTCTGTACATAGAAAACTGCCCCTGGATGCAGCCTATATATGTCTCCTTTCCTGATGTTCACGTTCCTTATCTCATTATCATCAGTCCAACTCAATGTTCCACTCCCTAAACCAAAATTTCATTGAAGGAAATAGATTAAGGAAAACCACGAAAAATTCCATGCAACTTTCATTATATACCATCCTGAATTACTATTAAGTTCAGGGTACCTGTGTGGACATAAAAAACCATGTCTGCATGCAGCAGCACTGGAAGAAAAAGGGAGTTTGGCTCCAGGGTGATGAATTGAAGATGGTATGGACCTCTTGTTCCATCAGTGAATTTAACGGCTGAGATTTCTCCATATTCTGTCTCAATCATGTGCGTCCTCTCATGTTTCTGCACCCAGTGCCCCACAGCGGAAGCTTTTCTATGCGAAGCTTCAGCACTGACCAGAAACAGACTAAGAACGCATAAAACTGTGAGAAATGAAAATGGGAAAATCAAGGTTCCCTTCAGCATTGTATCAAGAGAGAGAGATGAGAATCTGAGTAGTGAACACTCTCTAAGTCTTGACTATATAGAAGAATGGTGGTGATGGGATTAGAAACTTACATTACGTCGGAGTTCCGTTTGGACACGTGCATGCCCATGCAACAGCTGGCAGGTGCTTAGAAGAATTCTTCCCGCTATCTTACAAAGTGGTTTGGATCCAATCCAACCGACAGAGAGTGCAAGCAGGTGATTAAGTTGAATCTGAGTGGCTTCATCTTCTTAATTTGCGCAAAGATCACGTGGTTTCAGCAGGAAAGGGTATGCCGCTATGGACTGTCGACTGGCTCACTCTGGGGATGATCGTCGGCCTGGCCTCTGCCTTGCAGCAAAGATCCAAAGCTTATATGATACCCGCGAAGGATGGCGAAGGAGTAAGGATTGCTGAAGCCAGGCCTGGCCCTTTTCTACATTGCAGATATACTACTACTACATTTGATGTTGGCTCGGATTTTACTTTTTGCACTAAGGGAAGGGCAAAAAGCCCAGAAAAAAGTAGCCCCCAAAACTACAAACTGGGCACCTATTTGAGTTTGTCACAGATCTAGGATTATGTTTCACTTAGTGGGCTTCGGTGTCTGGTAGTCTTGTTCATTTACAAACTCTTCAATTCTCCCCCCTTAGGCCATGGTAATCCAAGTTACCAACTAGTACTTGCCCATGATGCTTAAAAATTCTGCATCAAGTTGGACTCCAAGAGTTGGTCTTTTCCCATCAATTCAAGTTGGGCAGAAAAATATGCTCAAACACCTTTAAGGCTTTGACCATACACCACATACCATCTGATATCTTAATCTCTATGATAACCCCTAATGGTCCACCATAAGACACAAAGATTGGGATCCCACATGTAAAAATGTCGAGGAATCACAATTAAGAAAAAGAAAGAAATACTATAGTTAATATGAGAGAGATGGAAAAAAAAAAACTGGGAAAAACTAATTGAATCAAAGGGTATTTTTCCCAAAGCAAAATCAACATATCCTAAGGATCCTCCATATTGCAAAAAGGAGGTGTAAGGTTATTTGTTGAATAGAAGATAGAAGATCCTCCCCCACCATCCATCCCCCAAGATCATCTTCCACTGCTGCTGCCACAAACCCCTCCTCTTCCCCCTTTTGCCTTTTCTTTTTAGGGGTTAATGGAGACCATCTTTACGTGAATGATATAAATCAGAATCTCAAACATTTTGTTTTTTTTCCACCTTTTGTGAGCTACAAGCCTTCCCTCCTTTCCCTTTCCCAACGCCGCGTGTGCTCCGTGTGATTTCATTTTTGAACCTTAATACCTAAGTATTCTGACTCACAATGATTATTCCCAACAAAATACTACTGGTATTCTTGCAAGTTGCAACGCAAATCATGTGTTTGTGAGGAAAATGTTTTCTTTTTGGGAAGATGAGGTTTTGATCAGCTTGACAGATGTGGAACAATTATTGGCTCTTTGAGAATTCAGATGCTAATTGAATCATTGGGGGTTTATTTATTTATTTATTTATTTTTTTGCATTAGGAATATTCTTTATCTTATTATCGATGTCAATATAATTGATTGTTTATATTACCATGGTGTAAAGATAATAGAAGATGGAGCTGGACTTCCTGATGTGAAAACAATCCTTTGCCTTGATTTATTCTGCAAATTTCCTAGTAAAAGTATCCATGATTAAGTACAGAAAAGCTCTCACTCTTTAAAGCAATCATAATTTAGTGTTTTTTTCTCTCTATATACAGCATATGGCCGGCCGGTATGCTGGAATTTTCTATTATCATCAACAATTCTCACACTTTGAGAAGGTGCTTTCTAGTTTATAATCTTCTTTTACCATATGGGACCTTCTTGGAGGCTTTTCTAGACACTTTTCTTTTCAAAGTTAATTATGTTTAACTTTTAATTTTTCCCAGTTAATCATGTTGCTCCTTCTCAAATGAAACATCAAATTAAACCAAAAATTAATTTGCAATATAGGTAGGGAAAAGTAGACTTTTTTCAAATAATAAAGAATCTTTAACATTTGCAGTCAACTGTAAGCAGATTTTTTTTAAAAAAAGAAGACTTTTATATATCATGTAAAAAAAAGGAAACATTTAAATCAATTGATAATAAATTAAAAAATTTGAAAATATTATATAAAAAGGTAAATTCCACATGCACCCCTTGTTAATTCAACTTGTTCATATGATATCTTGTAATTTTTTTTTTCAATTAACATCATGTAGATAACTCTTGTTTTCACATAAATTAGGTTATATGCCTAATAAAATCATTAAAATATTTTTAATTTAAAGTTAGTCTATTTTTTGGTACTTAAATGTATTTTTGTAATCGTATTAGGTAAAATTAATAGCTTAACTTTTTAGTGGAGTAGAAATTATCCATATGGAGCTAATTGAAAAAAAAAAAAAACCTACTAAGTGCTGATGAGGGAAAAACTAAACTACAAGATATTATGTAAAAAAAATTAAAATCACAAAGAGTGTAAACATAATTTATTGCTTTGGTCCATGAAATTTTTTTTTAATTGTGTAATTTTTAATTTCTTTTTAATTGGGAGAAAATGATTCACACTTTGTTATTTAAATAAAAGATTATACATCAATTAAAAAATCAAATATTTGAGGGCCATGTAAATCTTAATTATATCTTCCATATATTCATGAAAAAACTAGATCCTTTGATCATTGATTTCAACATTATATAGATTAAGCATCGGATCCCTCCTAAGCATTCACACCTATAGAACCATCTAAATCCAATACCATTGATAAAAAAAAAAAAGAAAGGACAAGGCTTTAAAGTTTAAATCATTAGGAAAAAAAAAACCCTAATGACCCACATAAGCTTGATTACGAAATGAGTGCTAACATCATAAAAAAGATATATTGCCACTAATTTGTAGAATTAAAAACATTTCATGTTCTTTGCAAGTAATTAAGTTTAACAAATAAAAATTAAAAATAAAGTTTGTGAAGACATCTTTTTGGGAAGTGGGCAATAAAACTTTTCCCTTAAAGTGCAATTACAAGAACAAAGACACAGGGAAAAGAGGGGGGTGGCATTGGATATATTGTGTTGCTTTCTGGTACGTAAATGGACGGATAGAGATTTATCAATCGGATGAAACGCACTGTCATCAATCGAGAACATATTCCCCTCCATCTTTCCTCTTCTTTCCTTTCTTTCGTTCTCGCCGCCAAAAAGCCAGGCCTGTCCTACGTGGGCGTGGTTTATACGCGCTCTTACGTCAACAGTACCGTTGGGAACTAGCAGTCATAAGGGTTGTTTCTTTTGGACCTTGGAACAGAACATCCATGCATGTCCGACAAAAAGCCGTCTGGTGGGAACCTGTTGTGGGACACCACCCCCACCTCCCACTGGCCACTCACGTCACAGTTCCATGTCGATTTGTGGGTCCTACTGTGAGAGGGAAGGGTGGGGTTCACTTGGCTTGTCTACATGAATTCCATGAACTTTTACGGGGGTCTGATGGCGTTGCTGGCCTGCTGCTGCCGCCGCTAAGCTAATGTGAACGTCCATGTCAATTCTTGAGTTATACGTGTTTTTTAAAAGGGTTTGTGTTTTGTTATACGTGGATGGTTGGAATTTGGTTTCCTTTCTTTTTCATTATTTTATCCCTTGTGGGGGGTGAATTGCCTCCCTAAGCCAAGGATGTGTTCTTTGATCGTGGTCCTTCCCCATTTGTTTGGCTCCTAAGAAAATTGTTGAAGCTTCTACCTTTGAATATCTTTAACTTCTGTAGCCCAAAGATTTGGTTGATTGAACGAAGACGCGTCGGTTAAGAAGTCAATGAAGGCTTTTAGTCATATTCATCACAAAGTTGAAAAATATAGTTCACTCCTACACATAGTTTCATGTTGTAGTTTGTTTGGGTCATTACAAAATGAAAAAACTTAAATATTAATTAATATAAAGTCAGGCTATTAATTTTGTAAGTAAATTATAAAAATATATTTAAATATGAATAAATAGATTAATATTAAATTAATAATATTTTGATAATTTTGTTGAACTAACAACTTAAGGTTTTGTGAGAATAAAAATTATTCACATAATATTAATTAAAAAAAATAATATATATAAAAACTATGCTCGTCAATATAATATAAAAGATATATAATTAATCAAATTAGCATATATTTGGGTTTCATACATCATTAATTATTTTTGTCCAAAGAGAAAGAAAAGTTAATTTTCCCTATTACAAATCAATTAATCTCATTTAGCTATGATACTAGTGATATAGGTAATATGAAAAATTTACCTTTATCTTAATATTTTTTGTCATAATAATTCTATCATAACAAAATAGTATCAATTTTATATTGCCATAAAAAAATTTTACACTATTTTTTTTATAGTCAACAACTCAAATATTCCAATATTCTTTTCAAATTAAAATATGACTACCAATTAGATTTTTTCTTTTCCTTTGGTTAAACAGTTCAAATATCTAAACATTTTTCTTCTTTCTTTTTCGGTTAGAAGAAAGATACAAAAGGGCCAATCAATCATAGAGGGGAATGAGTTCAATAAAGTAGCCTCTCGAGTCTCAAACTACTTTATCATAATGCCCCTTTCCAAGCTGATGTGACTACAGGGAGGGGAGAGAGGGGAGGTGCTGGTGCTTGTCTTTGGCTTGCCATTTGGAACTTTTGTGGGGTCCTGATTGGGAGGGGTAGCAGCAAGGAAAAAAACCATGGAGCTTTAACGCACGCAATTTGACTTATGTGTCGCCTTCCGTATTCACAAGTCTTTGTTTTCTAATTAATTAACCACATTCTTCGTTTATTAGGCATCGATCTTCCCACGTTAATTTATAATATATTACTTCCCAAAGAAATATAAAAAAGAGCATATTTCTTTTGTTTACCTTTTTTTTTTCCACAAGTTTCTTGAATGTTAAAACCGACTTTTGACCAATCTTAGACAATGTTTATAAATAAATAAAAAAAACTCCCATCTCCATTTTATATTTCATTTAGTATTTATTTTATAATTTTATGTTACATGTCTAATCTTATATTAAAATTTTAATAGTGAGTGACGTTAATAGTAATATAAAATTATTTAAAAAAATTAAGCAGAAGATATTTGTTTGATGTCTATAACTTTGAATTAAATTAAATTTTGTCTTTGGACATGTTAGGGTTCGTACCATTCTTTATGAGGTGAGGGCAGCTGGTTTGGTCGCATGTCTATTTAAACAATAATTAAAAATGTTGAGATCTAGGCTTATGGTAGGAGTTCCTTTTCCTATGGATTTTTCATTGATTACATTTATGTAAGTACAATCATGCAATTCAATTCATAGGATAAAATAAAAGAGATAATATAATCTAGACACAGTACTAAATTAATCAAAGTCTACAACACCAATAAAGAGAAATAATTGATGCCACCACCTTCTCCTGTCTAAACGTGTTAAATCGATGTTGAGAACTTCTGTGAATTTAAGAAACAGAATGAGGGGTGATGAGAATCCCATAAAAAGGCAAAACAAACTAACAAAGCAAAAGCTTGAGTTTGAAGCCTCAAAGTTGATAAAAGACAGGTCTGACTTGTGTTGAGCATGTATGTGGATGGTATGGTCATGCCATGTCATCCTCCATCGAACACACCCATACCCCATAAAGCGCATTGACCTCTCCATCTCCATGCACACACTCTCTCTCACCACGCAAAGATAAAAAGCCAGCAATTATAACCTCTAAAAGCCCCCCCCATCACTCCTCCTCCTCATACTTTCAAACCCTAAAAACCCCAAAGCCGAAAAGAGGGAAGAAGAAGACCGAAGAAACCAAAAGCTCAACAAAGAGCGCTTTCTTTTGTGCTCTTAAGCTATGAGAGTCCCCGTTACTTCCCCACAGAACAACCATTCTCCGAGCCCAAAGCCTAACAACAACAGCAGCAGCAACAATAACAGTTTAGCCCGGAACATCAGTTTCCACGGGCTTAACGGTGTTCAAACCTCATGCTATGAGCCAACTTCCGTTCTCGATCTTCGTCGTAGCCCTAGTCCCGTGCCCGAGAAGCCGGTTACGAATTCTGCCGATGTTTCAAATTGTATCTCGTCGGATCCTCATCATCATCAGGCCCCTTCTCCTGAGTGGGGCGAGCAGGTGCTGCGAACCATGGACTGGGATTCCATCATGAAAGACTTGGGATTGGACGACGAATCTGTGCCTGCTATCAAAACTATTAATCCTCAGGTTATTAGTCCCTGCGAGAATCAAATCCAAAGCCTCCCTGAGTTCACATCTTGCGAGTTGACTCATCAGTCGGTCCATTCTGATTTTAACAACCTTTACGATTTTTATTCGGGTCTAAATCAAAACCCATCTCATCAAAGTTTTAATATTGCTACTAACAATTACCTCGATATTTCTAATAGTTGTAATTTTCATAACACTATTAGCAACTTCAACTTGGGCTTTGATTTTATAGAAGAGCTGATAAGAGCCGCGGATTGTTTTGACACCCACGAACTGCAACTCGCGCACGTGATATTGGCGCGGCTCAATCAGCGGCTACGATCTCCTTCGGGCAAACCGTTACAGAGAGCCGCTTTTTACTTCAAAGAAGCTCTCCAGACTCTGCTCACCGGGTCAACTCGGTCGACTCGGTTATCTTCATGGAGTGAAATCGTGCAAACCATCAAAGCCTACAAGGCCTTCTCCGGAATCAATCCTATTCCCATGTTCAACCACTTTACGACCAATCAAGCTCTCCTCGAAGCCCTGGACGGGTCAGCACCGTTGATTCACATCATCGATTTTGATATCGGACTGGGAGGCCAATACGCTTCTTTAATGAGAGAAATGGCTGAAAGAAATGATCATTCCTGTAAGTTCATTCGAATAACCGCCGTGGTTCCCGAGGAGTATGCCATTGAGACAAGGCTTGTCAAAGACAACCTTTTCCAGTTCGCTCAAGACCTTAAATTAAGGTTCCAGATTGAATTTGTTCTCCTTCGAACCTTCGAAATGTTGTCTTTAAAAGCTTTTAAGTTCATCGACGGGGAAAAAACGGCAATCCTTTTATCTCCGTCTATTTTCCGATGTCTCAGTTTAAACGTCGCTGCGTTTCTGAGTGATCTTCGGAGGGTCAATCCAAGCGTGGTCGTCTTTGTAGATAGCGAGGTGTGGATGGAGTCAGGCACGACGTCGTTTCGGAAGAATTTCGTTAACGGGTTGGAGTTTTACGCCATGATGTTTGAGTCGTTGGACGCCGCGGTCGCGGGTGGGGAATGGGTGAGGAAGATAGAGACGTTGTTGTTGCGTCCGAGGATATTGGCGGCGGTGGAGGCGGCGGCCAGGAGGACCGCACCGCCGTGGAGGGAGCTGTTTGTTGGGGCGGGAATGAGGGCGGTGCATTTGAGTCAGTTTGCGGATTTCCAAGCCGAGTGTTTGTTAGGGAAAGTTCAGGTTACGGGATTCCACGTGGGTAAAAGACAGGCTGAGTTGGTGCTTTGCTGGCACGAGAGCGCCTTGGTTGCCACGTCAGCTTGGAGGTGTTAGCCTTAGCCTAGCTGGATTTAGGATTAGGAGGAGGAGGGCGGCTGATTGGGGATGTAATTGTACGTATCCCGATCCAATTTAAATTTTTGCTGTGTTTGGATCTTTCCATGTTTTAGTATCAAGTATAGTATCTTGTTATAATTTGGTGTAGCTATTATGAAAGAGCTGGGGATACCTTTTAGTTTTAGGTGGCCTAGTTTCTTCTTATCCAGTATTCCAGTAATATGTATATCCAGCATAACATATGAGTCCTCAAACAAAACCTTGTACCAAAAACTGATGTATTCCAAGGGGGGCAACCCCCCAATAATGAAATCAAATTTTTTAGGTTTGCTTTTTTCTTTGGGGGGAGAAGATCTCTGTTTTATCCTAAAGTTGTTCATGTTTTATAGAGAAATAACTTGTTGTGTTTGTCTAAAAAGGTTTTGAGCTAAATAATTAGTCCTACTTGAAAATATACCATTTTATGAATTTCAGTTCATTTGAAAGCTAAGTTTCTTTCAAAATATAATAATTAGATTTCGTCTTCAATAATTAAATCTCAAGTTCAACGTACGTAATATATTTCGTCCAATTTGACAATTGATTTGTTTTAATTAATTATGTAAATTGTTTATTTGTTTTTTTTTTACTTGAGAGATGTATATTGAAAGTTATTTGACTATAATTGTTATTATTATAGATTAATGTAATTTTATAAAAAAACATTATATTTAAAATATTTTTAAATTTTTTAAAAAATTCAAATAAATCTTTATTCTGCATTCAATTAAGTTCCTATGTTTGTTTTGATTTAAATAAATTATTATAACTAATGATTAATTAATTAATTATTATTATTAATTAAAATATCACTTATCATTTATACACATGTACATTGATAGGACATATTAATATGTCATAATAGATAATAATATTACATGATAACAAGATCATACAATACTTTTACCTTTCATATCAGTATAACAATGACAAGTAACATTTTAATTAAAAATAAATAATTAATTATTTTTTAATATAAAATAAAAAACATTAAAATTTTAATTAAATATAATTAAAAATAAAAACCTCTTTAAAAATTTTTAAATAATTCAAAAATCTTTTTAAACATTATTCTTTAATCTATATATATATATATATATGTCAAAGCACTACTATTTATAAAAGGTAATCATATTCTCTTACGTGTAAAGTAGAAGATTTCATATAGTAATATTGAAAAGTATTAAGTTATGTTGTAAACTTAATTATTTTAATATTTTGGCATTTAATTAAAAGCTTAGAAATCCGTATCCAACGTATTTATCCGAATCATAATAATTCAGGTATGATTTGATTTGATTCTTTGACAAAATGAATAACAATAATAATAATACAAAACAAATACTACCACTCCCACCATTTTTTGTCCCTTCCAAATAATTACACTTTTGTATTTCTTTATTCTACTCAAAGCCCATGGCGTGGCCCAATCATTAACAATGTGAAGCCCAAACAAAAGCTTTTCACGTTCAAACGACATCGTTTTTACGGCCAGAAAATGAAATTTATTTTTGCCTTGGAAAACTCCAAAACTCCGAAACTACAAAAAAAAAAAAAAAACATTTAGCAGTAATTATTAAAATGTAAAAAAAACTGGTTAACTTGGATTCTCTCTGCAGAATCCTGCAATGGCATTTCTCGGATCCAACGTAACCAGCGAGGTTTGAATCTATCTTCTCTTTTCATCTAATTTTCTCGGTTTCTTTTTCTTTTTCTTTTTTGCTTTTGATTTTAATTTGTTTACTGTGTTTTGTTTGATCACCCTTTTGGATCTGTTAATTAGTTTATAGTAATGTATTTATTAGCTGAAATTTGGTGTAAGCCGGAATAAATTTACACCCTGATCATAAGAAAATAATGATCTCAGATTATGAACTGATTGTTTTTCTGTTCATGTAAAAATCAGCGCCGAAATTGCTCATTGTTGGATTAAAGAGTAAAAAGTTAGAGAAATCGTTTTTGATGTTTATACTCTCGGAGTTAATAGAGAAAAATAGAGGAATTTATATTTATTTATTCGTTTATTTTGTTTAGCTGAGAATGAGAAAATAGTAATAACATCTTGCATTTTCTTTTTCCTTTTTTTTAGATTTTCTATGTTTGCTTAAGTTAGGGAATGTAATAAGTTTCATTTCTTTGCGGGGATCATGCTCATTGATTTTGTTAAAGTATTTTGAATTGTTTGTTACGTTTCTTTTTATGGTTTGGTTTAGATATTGTGTTGAGTTTTGATGCTTGTTACCTTTCTTATGGTTACATGCTTAACTTGCTTCTTAATTGTTTGCATGCGATCTAATGTAGGTTGGGTTACCGTTGCTTCTCTGCCCACTTGGTTCTAACATTGTCACTCGTGCTGCATGGTGCGTTCTAGTTGAATCTAGTGCTTGTCTCTTGGTAGCTTGCTTGACATGTTCTCCTAAATATTTGATATAAAGTTGATTACTCCAGCATTAACTGAAGTCACCCTTTGTGGATATCAATCTAAACCTTTTTTTTGGAGTGTTGCAGCTGTTCTGTAGGAATTGTTTTACCTGTATACTCTACATTTAGGGCAATTGAAAGAAATGATGAAAATGAGCAGCAAAAGTGGCTTACATATTGGGCAGGTCGGCAAATTGTTCTTTAGCTTTTCTTTTAAAGTTGCAATCATCGTCATTTTGTTGAATTCTTGAACTTTGACCATCTTTCCTCTACCTATATCAAATTTTAGGAACATTCACCTTGCATTTTCTGACATAAAATTGCAGTTTGTTGTTTTCTATACTGCTGTTTCTTGCCGGTACAAGTCGAAACCTTCTTTTAATGTTTTATGCAAACTTGAAGCCCAAGTGTTTCATTGTTAAGATGCTTTAAATTAGTTGGCTAGAAATAAATGGTTATGCAGTGTTTTCATTGACTACCTCCTCATTTTATAATACATGAGTCAAGATGAAATGACAAACTCATATAATCAATGAACACACACCGTGGAATAAAAATGAAGACAGAAACTGTAAAAGGGGACAATATTAACTAACAGTAAAGATAAAGGTAATCATTAGGATTTTGATGTGTTATAATCCAGGGCTTGCTTATTGCATTTGGCTTCTGTTTTGCTCGTTTTCTTTTTCAACTTTGTGTTATGTTGATATGGTGAGCATTCTGATTTATGTCAATAGCATTTTTATCTTTGAAATCTGGAAGTACATGACCTTCTCATCATCGCAGCTTATGGATCTTTCACCATTGTTGAAGTGTTCTCTGACAAACTTCTTTCCTGGTACCATTTGACCTGAAGTGTTTTGATTCCTAACCATTTATGCATGTGAACTGTCTAATATTCCTTTATGCTTACATGACTTGGTGTATTTCTCAATATTTATTTCATTTTTACAGGTTTCCATATTTTTATCACTTCAAGTTTGCATTTCTTGTCTGGCTTCAGCTTCCATCTACTGAAGTAAGTTCAAAATCGTGATTATTTTCATTCATACTGAAAGCCAGGGTTAAAAAGAGGGTGCTGAGATGTTTATTTGTTTTGAGGTTTTTTTATATCTTCTACGTTGTTCTTCTGCATCCTCTGTTTTAATTGCTTTTGTTGCATTTTCTTACATTCCACTATCTAATTACAAGGATTCCTTCTTTTCACGGTTAGATTTTCATCAAGGTTTTGGTATCTACTCTGTTTTCTTTCAGGATTAGATGAAGCAACATAGAACTTCCAGAGTCACGGACTTCTGACTGTTGGTTTCTTTAGTGCTAATTAGCAAATGGAAAACCAATTTAATCAGGGGATAGGGGAAACAACTTAACAAATTTAAAGTAATACATGTGTTTTTGTCCCACTTATTTCATTTCTAATTGCAATTCTGCTTGTATTTTTTTTTTCGAAACCTATTTCTTTATCATATTTAGGTTGGTATATTCACATTATGAAATTGCTTTGCTAACAGGGGGCTAAGCAAATACACAAGAACCACCTACGTCCATTCCTGTTGAGGCATCAAGCTAAAGTTGATCAACTTATGGGCTTTGTATGTTCTGAAATGGTATGTAATCCCTTTGACTTTGGTTTTAATTTGACATAGCCCTTGTGTGGATATCTGCACTTGGTTGTTCCTCTTTATTTCACCTTCCAATATGTAAATGAGATGTAGACACTGAGGTTTTGTTAGGTTGGTATATTCACATTATGAAATTGCTTTGCTAACAGGGGGCTAAGCAAATACACAAGAACCACCTACGTCCATTCCTGTTGAGGCATCAAGCTAAAGTTGATCAACTTATGGGCTTTGTATGTTCTGAAATGGTATGTAATCCCTTTGACTTTGGTTTTAATTTGACATAGCCCTTGTGTGGATATCTGCACTTGGTTGTTCCTCTTTATTTCACCTTCCAATATGTAAATGAGATGTAGACACTGAGGTTTTGTGGACATGTGCAGGCAAGATTCGTCAGCACACATCAAGAAGAGTTCCGATTTGTTAGGATAATGTTCAGGAAGATGACAGGGTCAAGTTAGCACAATACTACATAAACTGCTAGCTTGTTTGCCCTTTTTCCCTATTTTGCGCTATATCATGCTGAAAATTCTTGATACTGAACCAGCAGATGCAAAGGTGAGGGGTGCTGCAGAACCAAATAAACCGAGAGGGCTCCCTGAAATCGATGGCCAAACAAGAATGATCTCAGATCCGGAGTCTGATCACAATGAATGATACCTCGCCTTTCTAGGGAGGTAGCTGTATATTATGTTTCTCTACCTATTAGCACCCCAATATACATGGAGGTAATCTTTTTGTATAACACATCAGGGCCTTTAGCGTGGCTGGAAGAGGTGGAACATGAAATGTATGTAGCAGGCTGCGTCTTATGAGAGTAGGCAGCATTCTTTTAATCACAATTTTATCTCAGTTTTAAGTCTTTTCTGATGCAAGATTCCCACATTTGTCGTTTCACATAGAAACAATAGACAATGTTTCTTTCATGTATTTTAAATAAACAGTGCACGCAAATTTGATCAAAATCTGAAAAGTGGCTGAATCAATCTCCAAATATTCTTTCGCCCCAATCAACTATAACAATACAACAACTATAACTCTGGTTAAAACTTTTTTTCTTTCTTAAATAAACATTACAGTTATAAATGGTTAAGGTATAGATTAGTAAGGAAAACAAATGCCCTATTACTCGACTAAAGCCATGGTAAAAAGAATTCCTGGAGACCGGGAAATTACTGCACTTGCTGCATGTTATCACTGCTGGTTTACTATTAACTACTCCCCTCACCACCTCGGGACTGAAGAACTGAAGACGGATTGTCTTGTTCGAGGTCAGTTAAAGCATCAGGTCCACACATCCGTGTCAACTCGTCCTGTTATAGCAGCAAAATCATATTTGTTGATAACATATTTAAAATCATTCCTAAGAAAGAAGTGATTGCAACGCATTTAATAAATTGATACTTGTATTTAACAATCAGCAAGGTTCCACTCTCCGTGAGTAGAGAAAAATCAAGGGAAGCAGGTAAGCAAGGAAAAACGATAGATGAGCATTCATGAAAAGGACGAGACCTCAGGTTCAGTGCCGAGTAAAAGGGGACAACTGTTCTATACCTTAATAGAACTATTTTCTGACGTAAGCTTCTCACATTCATCAGAAAGCTTCTTTAGTTCATCTCTAAGGTTGCGGTTTTCATTTGCCAAGCTCTCCACCCTGGCTTGTAGCTCTTCACACTCCGCCTAAGGAAACACAAGCTACAGATTTTAACCTTCACCCTGAAGCTGTAAATTACTTCATATGCTATAAAATAAGTTCTAAAACCATTGGTTGAGGAACACATGTAAACCAGTCTACCTGCTTGCGTAATCTTGATCTCCTAGCAGACTCCCTATTAGATTGCTTCCTCTTCTGTCTTTTCAACTCACGTTCATCCTGCAAGAACGCACCAATTTAGTTAAAAACTTGAAACTGCAGAAGTTTCTTGAAAGCCAAACTGCAAAAGTCAGTCACATCGACAATGCTCTAGTTGCTTAAAGGGATGCACAAAGGACGCAAACAAAGTGACATTAGCGACTAAGGCGGGTTTTAGCAACTCAGAAGCAGAACATCGGATTACAAATGGAGCAAATACTTATTGATGAAAAATCTCCCAGTTAGGCTCATACTTGAATCCACTGGTCTGGCATTACACCTCCAGGAGCAACTGTGGCTACAGCACCAGATGAGTTAGGTCTCATTTTTGCAGCTCCTGCGGCAGCAGGAGATCCACTCCATAGGTCCATCCCTATATTCAAAGTAGTTGCAGGCATAGAGACTATGGGTTTCCCAGGAACTAAAGCCTGAACTGCCCCAGCAGTGTTACTCTGTGCGCTGGCTGGTAACAAGAGCGATTAAAATTAGAAAACTATCACATTATATAAAGTGAAAGGTTAACCTACAAAACCAGCCCTAAGCTTATTACAAGAATTACACTTAGCAACTCTTATTTTTTTTCAATTTTCTTACACTTATTCCCTCATCACACTTTTCCATCCTCCCTATTTATAATGTTTCAAGAGGGAGTCAGTTTGTGTGTCTGAAACCATAAGGAGAAAATTTTTTATTTTCAAAAAAACCTGAACCTTGTTTTTTAGGTTTATCCCTAGTACAAAAATAGCAGAAATTAGATAAGGAAACTTAATATACCATCTGCAAGCATCTGGTCAAAGCTTCCCTTTTTACCAGCAGCAAGTTCCTAAAGAAAGAAAAAAATGGGCACATCTTTATTAGCAAGGACAATTCATTGCATTATCATGATGGCCAGTAAACAATGTTGATGAAGGAAAATGAATTTATAAAGTAGGCAGTGCCCTTGATGATAAATGAAACATTGATAATTAGGCGCATACTTGTTGATTATTCTCATCACTTCCATCTGATGTACCTTCACTGCCACTTTCACCACTGTTAAGAATAGGCATGCACAAAAATTGAAGAAATTTTCTTAACCAAATTTTTATGTTGAGAATGAATGTGAGTATTGCGTTAGAAAAAAGGTTGAAACATCATAAGGCTAGTGCACCTTTGAGAGCCACCATCATTTCCAGACCCTGAAGCCACCTTTCCACTCTCTCCAACCTTGCTTCCTGAAGTTCCCTTGGATTTTTTGGTGGCACCTCGATCCTTTCCATCAGTACCCTTCACTTCATGATCAACATTATTCTGTGCAGAAGTTGGAGTCTATAGCAAAAATAGAATAGCCAAGGTTAGTGACAAGAGGAAGGGCATTTATTTTATGAGTCACTACGAATCAAAAGGAAATACAAATGGGAAAATGAAAACACATAAAGAAAGAAAATAATAATATTACCGTGGCCATATTAGGATGTGCATAAACACCCCCTGGAGGATATATAGCTGGGTATGGAACTGGGGTGCCGTATGGAGGCATTAAAGGATGCTGAACAAGAACAACAAAAAGGAAAGTAAGAACATTACTCCGATCAAATATTGTAAGAAACAGACTGTTGCATGATGGTGATTTCAAAAGTGGAATCACCTGGCCTCCCCATATATATGGATGTGGAGTTGGAGAAGCAACAGTGGAGGCAAAAAAGGGAGGTGGAGTAGCTCCAGCACCATAATAAGCCTAAATAAGAAGCCCAGCTGTAAGCTTGAATGCTCACTTACAGGAAAACGACTTTTATGAATTTCATAAACAAGACAAACAGTTAAATAAGAAAATCAAACCCCACGAATTATTTATACAAACCTGCATCGAGCTTGACCAATCAGGATATGAGGGTGTTGTAGGTATTTCCTATAAGTGCAAAGTAGAAATATCAGTAAAACTCATCCACATGTTAGTGGTGAGAGAAAAAGAATGGTATGAGCACATTTTTTGTTCTTTTCTTTGGGTGCCGTGGAGGCAACTATGATAGACCTGAGTTGAAGCTATAGGTTTGGAAGGCTTGGCAGGTGTGCTCTCCTCTTCTGTTCCCATTATCACTTTGGTAAACCTCTTAAATTCAGTAACTTAGAATCAAACTTGTATATACTCAACGACTTTTATGAAGCACCTGAGCACCCAATACCAAGAAACCCTAGCATGTCAGAAATGAGAGATCACAAGAAAATTATCTAACAAGGAAAAAGAAATAGTATTTGGAATATGCCAAATCAGGTTAAACATCCGTTCAGAAACTTCACTTATGAGCCAAAACATGATTCATTGAACAGAACTCTATACAAATTTCTTTATCAGCATATTATCATGAAATGACTTCAAAATAGAAAGATAATACAACTGAACTTCACTCAGTGAGACCATAGACTACAAAACCAATTGCCCAACTTTAAAGCCCCAGGGTTTGCAAGAAAGCATAATATACAACATGATCCAGCAGACAACAAAACCATCCTGAAAGTATTGTATACAGCCTACACCACTAGTAATAACCTTAATAACCATTTAATGAAGCTAAAATTTAGAAACAAGCTCATTATTTTCCAAGATCTTCTCTCATCTTGGCCAACACTTCTCACAGTAAATAAACAATTCCAAAACCATACCAATCCGGTTAATTTGATCTTCATTGATTCAGTGATATGGAAAACAAAGTGGAGTATCTGACAACAATCCTCGATAAAAGGACAACCTTGAAAAAGGAAGGAATTCTTCAATTCCAATATTACCTTCCAAAAAAAAAATTCCTTCCCTCCAATATGTTTCGTACAAAGCATCCAACTTTTTCAACAGTTCCCATATTAACAAGGGAAAAAAAAACCACAAGAAATTGGCAGTATCTGCTTTGAATAGCCCAAAGCTAAAGCTAGCTAGTCAACACGAATCCCTCTTATTCTTCTCTACAAATTGTAGAAAAACCTAAAGTTGACCAGCAATAGACATCTTACAGCTGGAATCCATCCACTTCCTTCCCAGACATGTTAAAGAAAAAAGAACCATAAATTAATTAATTACGAATAAATATGCTAAAGAACTATTTTTTTCCAAAGATTAACAGCTAATCTCAATCTTCAAGCCTTAACCCACAGGATTCCCCACAGTCATAACATAAGCAAAACTCAACAGAAAAAAGGAACAATTTAGCCATGAAGTTCAGAGGAAGAACAAGTAATTATCACTAATCCAACTGTCTGATCGAAATTAAAGCATGATATATAAGATCCTGAAACTAATTCCCTAATAATTCAACTTCTAAATGCTTTTAAATTACATATAAAAACAAAATTAAAAAAAAAAAGTAAAATAGGACAAGGAAAGAGAGAGAAAAAAACAAAGGAAAAAAAAGGAAAGACCTGTTTTCATGGCGTTGAAGAGGCAAGTGAGGTGGAAGTCCAAGTGGAACACTTAATGAAAAGAAAATTAGGAGAGAGAGATATTTATATATAAATAAATAAATATAGCTCTTTTATCAGACGGCTGAGAATTGATGATAGAAGGCAAACTGTAAGGCTCAGAAGAGAACACTCGTACGTAAATTAAAAGTACAACATAAAGAGGAAGAAAAACTGTTTGTTCTAATCTGGTGTGGTCGTTTGCTATAGTTCGAGTTGTGGAGCAAATAGCGAAAATCCAGAGAGGAAGGAAAGGGGAAGGAAAGAGAGAAAGGAAGGGAAGTGCGTAGGGTTCCGCGGGTGACACGTGCGAAGGAAGAGGAAGACAGCTGGGAATGTGTAACTGGATTAGGTTTGTGACACAGCATCGAACGGATGATTCATCATTTTATTTGACTCATTAGTTGGGAGAATTGTCGGAAACTACGCCGTTCTGTCTCTCTTTCTGGGGGTTTTGAGGTTGTTTCTGTTTTTTGTGTTCGGTTCTGTTTTCGTACGGTTATTATCCATTTGGGCTTGTGTGGCTTCCACGTCACTGGAATATTATCCGTTTGTTTTTGTCTGTGGAAAGTGGGATCCTCCGATCAAAAGAGCTCTTTTGACCCGATTGGCTTAGAGCCATGGGCTTTGAATGCTTTATTGGACTTTGGTTGTTGTTGATGGGCATAGCTAAGTGCTGACTTGGCCCACCAGATCCCTTAACCAGGTCTTTGATATGGAAACCAGCTGGACTTACCATTTTAATTTATTTTTTTCTAATTTAGTCTGATTTGGAAAAAAAATTCAAATTTAATTTTTTCAAGAAAAGATACATGTACTTACCATTGGAACCTAATTTTTTTAATAAGATATATATGCACTTATTATTAAATCAAATGTATAGATACATTAAAACGAGATTAGGATTAAAATAAAACATATAATAATTATAATTAATTAAATAGGGATTAAGACATTAAATAGTCAAAAGACTATCATGATTTTATAAAAGCTTTATTTCCCTTTCTTGTTTTTCCTTATATATGTATTCTGAGCTGTTTCTGATGTCTTATATAGGCATGGATGTCCAAATTGACAGTCTTTGTAAAGTCTTTCTTCATCAAAAAGGAGAGAAATATAATCAGCCATGTACAATTTTGCATTACTCTCACCCGTTTAAGAACTGAAAACATGATCCACCATCCCACCTGATCAATCTGATAAGCAGTCATCAAAGCAGCTGAAGAATGTAGAAGAAGTCTTCTGTTTCTTTCCCTTGTCATCAGACTTGTTGGGAACATGGCCAGCATCAATGGAAACTTCCTGTACATGGCTTTCCGAATAATCAATTGAAACTATCTTGGGAGGTGTGGTCTCTGTTGAGCATAAGTTCTGAAGGAAGTTTGTGAGAGAGCCAGTGATTTCTTTAAATTCTGGTCGGATCTTGGGGTCCTCTGCCCAACAGGACTGCAGCAGAGATACAATATCTCCTGGAAGACTTTCCACACTAGGCCTTTCATTCTGAAAGTAAGAAGAGTGATATCATTAGAAATCATGAAAGTCTCAGAAAGTAATGGCAAAGAAATCAGCAAATAATTAGAAGGTTTATGTTTTTCAGGTTATTGAAGAAAATTCAGCTTACTTTTGCCGCTGCATATGCCACTGTTACATTGTCCCTTCCTTTAAATGGAGCTTTGTTTGTCAGCAACTCCCACAGAACAATTGAGAAGCTGTACACATCCACCTTGTGGTCATAGTGTTTCTTTGCTCCTACTGGAAGTGGATCTCTGCTGTATAACTAATTCAGAGAAAGATAGAGTTAGACATAATAGGCAGATACGCAGCTACAAGATATTTTTGAAGCAGTAAAGGAAAAGCACCTCCGGAGCCATCCACCGGTAAGTACCAGCCTCACAAGTCATTCCACCCATTGCTTCCTCTCTAGCTAGCCCAAAGTCAGCCAGCTTAATTTGCATTCTATCCTCTGTGAGAAGTAAATTGCCTGACATGATTGTAAATGTATGTAAGAAGCAAATTATCTGCTGGCATAATATTTTCTCTAGTGCTCAGTGTTGCAAAGCTTAAATGCTGCATTGTGTAAATGCTTAGTATCAGCTTCTAAAATGCTTTGGAACTTTGATGCATCTCATTCATTGAAGAAAAAGTGAAAACTTCCCATCTCACTACAACTTTGTAATTTGTTTGGCTCGACTTGGCATTATTGCAAAGTCATCTTAGGTTACTCGGACTCGGAGGTGAGTGTCGGATACAGTTGTGCATCTGACACGGATACATTCAATTTTTTCTAAGCTTTTCCATATTTTTGGAGAATCAGACCTCCATACCTATGTAGGTCCTACCTATGTCTGTCAAATACGTCGGACATGGGTACTTCATGGAAAATGAAAAGTCAGAGCAACATAACACTTCTTCCTAAAAAATGAAGAGTGGGAGCAACATAAGACTAAACTATTTTTGTTATGAATATTCATTATATCTTGTGTCACAGTCACCACAAGCAAGAAAAGGCATGTGCATCCAAACTGAGATTAATGACACCATGCATATTGTCAACGATTTAACACATTGAAGCAACTACAATATTGAGATAAAAAGAGAATGGATTACTGGGCTTCAAGTCACGATGAATAATGCCATTGGCATGCAAGTATTCCATAGCTCGAGAAATATCCAATGCAAGACTTATTGAAAGCTTCAGATCTAGACGCTTTGGGCGTATGCTCCACAAATACTTCTGAAGTGTTTCACCTTTCATGAGCTCAGTAACTATCATCATAGTTGGCTCCACAGAAGCACCAATAAACTGCTTCAGCAAAACAGATCTGAATTAGAAGGACGAGGTGACTAATCAAGATGCAGATATGAATGCCAATTCCTAGAAGAATAATGGAAGGTAAAATAGCCAAAAAATGACTTCATCAGAAATTTGTCTCATCCAGATCTCTATTAAGTACGAAGCAATTTCAATGCTATAAGCAGTTTAAAAAGCATTTGAACAATGGATTCGAAGGCAGTATTGAACTAAACTGCATTTAGATTTCATGCCAATTCCTTAAAGATGTCTTTTCAATATAAACACATGTTTCCACTGAGTACAACTTTATAGATAGGATAATTAGTACTAACAGATATGGAAAATGAGATTTCATGATACCGTACACAACTGGAGCCTACCTTTTTTCCCTTTCACACCATTACATAGAGTACAAAATGAACATCTTCCATAGATGGTTATATTATTGACTAACAAGGAAAGAGTACCCTCACACCAAAACCAACAACTTAGTTTTGTTTATATAGCCTGTTGGCAGGCTGGCTCGTGAGGAAGATAGGGCAATATACAATGGAACAAGACTACATTATGCCTTAATCACCCATTGCCTGCTGTCAGTAGCTCAAAATGAAAGAGAGTGAAGGTGGAAAGGTAAAATTAGAAACACTATTTGGTCTTAAAGCAAATGAAGTAGAATACCTTTACAACATTTTCATGGTTCATCCTAGACAACAGTAAAACCTCCCTCTGAAATCTCTCTTTATGCTCACGAGTCACAGCTGATGTATTACTTGGCTGAATGATCTTCACTGCAACTGGTTTGAGTTTGTAGCTGGAATGAAGTCAAGTAACCATCAGTGTCATAATTCTAAATCATTTGTTGGCAGAACAAAGTACGTTGAAATTTTATTGCAGTGATTATAGGAGATCTGTAACAGCATATAAGGAGTAAGCATATGATCAAATTTGCACAATGCGAAGATAATATCAGAGAATTAGTAAGCATGACAACAAATGTTTATTCATATGGGGAACAATTTATTTTTAGCCCTCTTTTTGCCTTACATTACTGCCAAATCCAAAGCAACAAAAAATTTATTTACCACATACATCCATAACAGAGAGGGTTGTTTTCCCCAAACAAGATCAGAATAAGATAGTGTAGAATTAGTTCAACTTATTGAGTTTGACAGAAAACTTAAACCTACTAAAATATTAATGATATATGACAGATGTTTAATTCGATAGAAATTTGACAAAAAAAAAATGTCCTGTCAACGAGCAATCATAAATAATCTCAAATCCATCTGATGATGAATCCTTTAACCGTCAATTATGCTACTAAAGAAAAGAGCACCACAGTCCAAATTCCACGTGGCGCTACCGGCTAATGCAGTTAGAGCCTAAATAATTCCTCTCATCACTAAATCTTCATCAATGTAATCTCAAGCACAACATTTGGCAGTGCATGTAATTATTTAAATCACACCGACCATACCAAATCGATATTAATATGCCACATATATAGAAACAAGCACCAACAACTAGCTAACTAGTAAATGAACTCATCCAAATTCAATGGAATTTCAAAATCAGTCAATCATATCTCCAACTAAAATACCTAATAACCAACAGAACAGTCTTATATCACTACTTCTTTCTACCAATGTGACATCAACCGCATAATTCTTCACAAATTCAGCATACAAGGAATCACGAGTCCACTTACTCAGCAATTTCTATTGAAGAACTCAAAGAAACCCCAAAAAGCAGATAAATCTTTCTTCTTGAACAAAACATAGTAATTCACACTCCACATCAACAAATAAGATGTAGCACCTTACAGACCCAAACTAAAAGGAATCCATATACCATATCTAAAAGAACCCAATTTTTTCTCAAAATATATTATCAAAATTGCACTAATATCAGCATTAACCACCTTGTAAACCAACCCTTACAAAATCCTTGAAGATTTTCTCAGTACGACAACACAGAATCAAATGCCATAAAAATGAAACCATAATTGAATTCAAATAAAGCAACCAAACAAAAACCAAAAAGAGCATGAAAATCCAACAACATGCAGACAATGTGATTAACCTAATCAACCCAATATCAAGAAAACCAAACATAAAACACCCAAAAAAAAAAAGCATAAAAACACTAAAGGAAGGAACTCACAATCCTTCATGAACGGTAGAGTAAGAGCCTTCACCGATCATTTTGTCAAGCAAAACAAGACAAGGATCAATCAACAAGCTTCGATCAATCTGGAAGGCAAAGCTGTTGTCCAAATCATCTTCTTCATCTTCCACGTTATCACAGAACGTTGACGTCAGCTTACAAAATGTGTTGCCAATGTTTTGAAGAGAATAAGGTGAAGACAATTCGAACAAGTCATCCTCTTCAAGTCCATCCATTTCTGAACCTCCCTTGTCTTTGTAGTTTCCTTGCTGCATTACACAGTGAAGACAGAGCTGGCAAAAGGGTTCACTTGTGGACCAAAAAAGAGGTCTCGGGGTTTTTGGAGTGGGTTTTAAATACGAGAGTTTGGGAGAGAAACGAGAGGGAAACTATGGAAAGTTTTTGTTCTCTCTCTTTATTTTTAATTTTCTTGGTTGTAGCACACTGAAGGTCCATGAAGGATTTTGCATATGCATTTATGTGGCAAATTTGCAGGTGTAGATTAATGTGGTGATTTGCTTTAATTGTCATTGATTAGAGGGTGGGAATGGTGGAGGTTACAAATAGAATATAGACTTTGATAAACATGGAAATGATTATGAGAACAATGGAAGTCTTGGAGTTTGTACTCCAACATTAATTTTGGCAATCAAGGATAAATAAATGCCTTATATATTTGATGATGATTCCCTTTGCACATGACTTGGACTAAATTTAAAAAGAAAAAAGAAAAAAAGTGAGGGATTCTTTCTTAATTTATGTATTTTGTTGATTGATTTGCTCTCAATTTATTAATCTAGCTGCTAATTCAGCTCAATCTCACATGCATTTGCCCATGTGTCTAAGCTCATCAGTCAAAAGAGCAAATTATTAGTATTTTTTTTTAAAAAAAATTAAAGTAGATTATGATGGAGGGTTAACCCATTCAATTTATAAAATTAAGCAAGCAAATGAGGTTTAGAGTTTAAAGTTTATAAAATCATCATCACTTAATTTTTTTAGCTATGGACAACTCAAACAACCAAGAGCTATTCAAAGCAAATAGGATAATTAATAAACTTGTCCCATTAAAGGAAAAAAATGATAATGACTTCAACAATAATACTAGCAATAAAATGGAAAAATTCCCAAAAAGAGTGTCATTGTTTTGGTCCAAAAATAAATATATAATGGTTTAAAATGTAAGGTAAATTATTGTGAAATAACAACCATTAGAAAGGGCTAGGTCCACTATTAATGGAAAACCACCGATACTGCCAAACATTATCAAGGTGCAATAAATTCCACAAAGAAGCAGCTTTCAATGTCAGGAGTTCAGCTTTAGACTACAAACTTCTATCATTGAAACTGGATGAAATCAACTTCATTACTTGGGTTCAGCTTATAGTTTCATTTATATGCTTTTACGTGTTTATAATTGATGCAGGGTTTAGTATATAATATTTATATATTATCGCTTAATCATTTTATAATATTCAAAATAATAAATGATATAAAGAAATAAGAGTTTGTTTGATTTTTTTTAATAGTTCAGGAAGTTTTTCAAGTATTGTTTATTTTTATTTTTAATGGTGGAATGGAAAAAGTTACATTAATGCTTAAAATTTTTACAAATTAAAAAGTACAAAGTGAGTAAATTATTAGTAATTGGAGCCTTATTTATTATTACCTTTTGGGCTTTGAACTGCATTTAGCATAACACCAAGGCTTGAGCCCAACATTCCGCAGTTGGAATTGTTGACAAAATGTAAGTTGAATTTCATGACCATGTATGCAGCCTTATTTAAGATTTTTGGTTCATTTTCCAGGGCCGTCATGGCTTTTGACCAGTTACCGTAAGCTGCAAGTCCTGGCGTGTCACGCAACGACATGGCCAAGGCCACCGTGTCCCATATTCTTGAATAGGATGAATTCTCCTTGTCCCTCGTCAGTGGACAAAGAAAGGTCAGCCAAAGAGTGAGTCAAGATCATATCGATGATCCATCTTTATCTATTATCCTTTGGAAAAACTTGTGCTTCGATATCGTAAAGATTCCCTTTGTTACTTCATTTTGTTTTTTCTTTTGTTTCCTTTTATCAACAAACAAATCATGACGCATAATCTTTGTCATCGTCATAATCTTGCTATAAATAAACGTATGGTCTGCTTTTCTTTTTGGGTGTTCATCGTTTTGTGTTGGGTTGGGATATATGATGGGGCCTGGGGAGGGGAGGAATATATGTTTCCAAACTTTCTGGGGGAGATGAATGTCTTCTTATCCTCCCTTGGCATTTGTTAGAATCTACATACTAATGTTTGGGTTTGGTGCATTGCATCTTCACTTTCTTGCTTTATCAAATTACCCTAAAAAATTTTCTTGGATCAGTGCATGAATTTACTACTTTTCCGAGATAAAACCCACCAAGCTAATTAAAAAAAAAATTATGCTTGCTTTAGTAATTTTCCGAAAGTTTAAGTTGTCATCTTATCTATATAAACGAAGTGTTTTTTTAGGTTGAAAATGATGAAGCTATTTTCTTTTTATTAGGCGAAATTTGTGGTAACGTAGTTTGACATCTTACCGTAATTATATAATTATTTAAAAAGAGTAAAGACTTTATCTACTTCAATGCTCTCTATCATTTTAATGAAAAGGGCAAGTCAAATGGTAGTAGTTAATTAATAACATTTCTAAATTTCGAGTTCGGGTCAACATTAAAACACTGCATGGAGGAAAGATAATTAAGGATTATAATTACATTCGATGTCATTATCTACACATACTAAAATTGCACTAGCTAGTTTACATGCACAGATTCATCCAGTACTCCATGCCATGGATATAACTGTTTTCTGGTATGCAGAAAACATCTTCATATCCTTCAACCCCAAATTCCCCGAGGAAAGGTGGATCCATGGCTTCCATTGACATAGATGAGCTTGGACTGTTACTCGTAACCCCATCCACTCGTTCTGCCAACCGATGGATTTCTTTCTCTGCCTCGCAAAGTTGCTCCTTAAGCTTGAGAACCTACAATTACACATGTGATCAATGAGTTGATATCAAGACTCTATTAATCTATATATGGGTTAACGACAGCACATGCTCAACTGTTCATCTATTTATTGGGAAGAAGACATGGGATTCTTCAATGCGGAGTTTGTGTATGGGAAATGTAAGTACAAAGGGTGAGCAGCTTCCCACGTGGGAAAGAGTGCAAATTTTTGCCGTTCCCGCAAGTGGGCCTTGGCTAAGCCCAAAGCCAGCCACCTTAAAACTAGACCGTACGGACCCCCTTATTGATTGGGAAAAAAAAAAATTAGTGCCTTTTGTTGTCTAATGAGGTGGCAGTTTGCTGTTCCTTGTCAATTTTTTGCCCGCTTTTTGTCACAATTTTTTTTTTAAATGGCCTAAACCAACATCATGGCATGGCTTTCTTCGAGCCCAGAGCTCATGCACGTTCTAATATGGTGGGTCACCTTGTCTTTTTCAAAGGATAAAGATTAGAGAAGATCATAGGGCAGTTGCTTAATTAGCTTGATCTTTGAAAACGTTCACAAAATAAGGAAGGTAAACTCCCACCATCCTGTTTTTGTTTAATAAATTAAATAATTTCATGTTGAAGAAAAGAAAAAAGTAGTTTAAAGGTATATGTCAGCTAGGAAAAAAGAAAACATGTTTTATCTCCGTGAGACCCTGAGATATAACATGTCTCACAAGAGAACAACCTGATAGTATTATTAGCTTCTGTTTGGTTCCTGAGAAACTAAAAAAAAAAAAAACGAATGGAAAAATGGTAAAAATCAGAAAGATAAGAAAACTTTGATTGAGAAAGGGTTTGTAACTTTGTTTATATATAATCATGTCATTAAAATGGTTTTTTCAGCTGACTATGAAACTAAAACAAGTGAGAGTATGGAAGAGAGAAAGAGAGATGTACCTCGGATTCAAGGCGGCATTTATCCAGAACAACATCTTCATGGACTGTCTTCAACTTGTTGTACTCCTCCTCGAGCTTCTTGTTCTTCCAACGAGCTCTTCGGTTTTGGAACCAAACAGCTACCTGGCGAGGGTCAAGTCCCAGCTCTGAAGCAAGCCGGTCTTTTCTTTCAGACTCGAGTTTATGTTCGTCACCGAAATTAAGTTCGAGAAGATTAACTTGTTCCTGGCTAAGCTTCCTCTTTTTGGCCTCCGCCAGGCTGTTTTCTCCTCCCTTGTTCTTCTTCCGCCGGCGTCGAGGCTTTGATTCCCCTGTTCAGATGATCAAAAAAAAAAAGCTTGAGTTAAGCAGAAGAGAAAAAACATGCAAAGCCAAACTTGAAAAGAATAGTTTTCTCTTCTGTATTAAGTTTTATCACACAAACCTTGATGTGGTGCGATTTGAGTATATACACCAGGGTACATTTGGGAGATAAGAGCCATGTGATCTTCAAGCTCATTCATTTGGATTGAACTTGTCATCCTTTGATAATCTCCTCTCTCTCTCTCTTTCTTCTTCTTCTTCTTTTTTTTTTTTTTTTTTGAGGGGGCTTGGTTTCTTTTCTCTCTTAAGTTTACTAATGCTGATCTCTGCTAGAGGAGTGGAGGTGTTAGGAAGTAACGTCCTTTATTTATAGGGTTGAGTAGGACTTAAGCAGTTGTTTGTTTACCTTAAGACCCTATGCAAGATTGGACTTCATTGTCCCATGAATAACAACAATGCCATTGATGTGTTACAATTGGCATATTAATGAGAGACAAAGGGAAGTGTCACATCTAAATTGCATGATTGAACTAGCTCGGACCAAGTTAAGGTATGGGCAAAGTTTTGCATATAAATATTTTTTTGTTAGTTTTCACCCTCCCCCCTCTCCCCTCATCCTAGCTTCTAGTAATTATCTAGTAAAATTATGTCAAACCATATTCTCTGGCCCCCCCAAGTGGATAGATCTAGTTGGTAAGAAAATCCCAAAATGTGCACAATATATACTTACGAATTAAAAGGGTGGCAAGAAGATGAAGCAAAAGATTATGAAAGTTTTCATAACTTTACAAGAGAAATAAAAGAATGATACCATGAAATCTACATTTTGTAATCTCATTTCCTTATGAGGTCTTAATTTTGATATCCCCTAGATGAAGCTAGGTTTTAGATTAGGCTTTCCTAATTAGGTAATTAAGAGAAAAGGAGAGGGGCGATTGTGGTGGTGAGCCAAGGAACAAACAGTTTAGTTAAGTGGAAAAAATTTTAAAGGGTTTGGGATCCCAAACCTGACCACCTCGAAGTCAATAAACAATGTGGTACGGTTGGCCTCTGGATTTGGACATGCAAGTCACCTTTGTTGTCCAATTAGGTGGTATTCACCTCTCTCAATGTCTACTACAGCCAAGCCATATCCATTGGCTAATTAGCCAATAGCCATGGCTTTTCACCATAGCTCATTCGTGGCTCGAGATGAGTGTAAAAAAATGGTATATATATTTACTTTATTTGCTTAAGAAATGCGAGCTGCGTGGAAGAACCTCAATCTTTTAATAATCTTAAATTAGGAAAGAATATTAAGGTTGTTGGAGAAATCTTTTAAGGTCACTAGATATGTCGTCATTGTTGACGTCTTGTTTACCACCTTAAGACCCCCCTCTCTACCCCTCTTTGCTTTTGGGAAGTGATCATTTCAATGCATTTCCATTTGAAAATTGGATAATGTTTGCTACATTTCCAGCACTTCACGAGAGTTTTCTCTAGATTTCAAGAGAAAAATATAGGGGAAAGGGGGGATTTGGATGATAATTATTTATAATTAAAAGCAAAGGATAACTGTTGGTGTATATATTATGACAACTTCAATTATTCTTATTTTCACTGGCATGAGCAAATTATTATTCATTTAAATTGTTAATTAATTACCATAAGAATCAAAGTTTCTTTAATTTAAACTAAAGAAGAATCTTATTCTATTTCGATGAAAACAAAACTTATATTTTTTATGAAAATTGTAAAAATTATATACACAGATATGATCAAATCATTAGACAATCAATTTCAAGAAAATTTTATAGATTAGGTGATGAAAAGAAGAAAAGCAATTCAGGGCATTGGAATTTTTTTTCGAAAGGTTTAAGTATTGATTTCATTACTTAAATTGATTATAAAAAACTATAAAGAATGGTAGTGGAGCAGAGTAACACACAGAGGGACAAAGCAGTCTCCTACTGCGTTTATCTGCTTATATGAATATGTAACAAACTATCACAGTTATGTTTGAGATCCAATCGGTAATTAATTTATTAGTAAATTAATTAACATAAAGGAGAAAGGAATTAACTAGAAACATCGATCATTCTGTACTACATTATATCTCAGTTTTGGTGTGATAACTTAAAGATATACAAAATTACTAAGTTGATCATATATTCAAAGTAGAGTTCAACAATTTTTCCAATGAGTACAAGAATGTGCAAAACAAAGTGTATAAACATTTGAAGTTAAAATGAAAAAGGGTACTGTTTTTCAATAAGTACCTGAATATATAACTTGGAAATACCCTCGTGCATTATTTCAACAAAGCCATAAATTTGCATGGAAAACTCTAATACACAAATAATTTGCCACATACATGAGTACTAATTCAACTCAAATAAAAGAATTATATGTAAATCCTAAAAATATATGCGAGTGCATTTATCTTATACGGATGTGATTATATCGAATATATATATATATATAATGAAAATAAATATTTCAAAAGAACTTAATATAAAATGACTAATTTTCATATGAAATTCTCAAATAAAAAGTTTCGGAATTATAATACACATTTTTTATCATAATTAAAAATTATACATTCACAACTGAGAAAGCAAAAATTTGTACATATGGGCTATAATTGAACATTGAAAAAGTGGAGGGTTTTGTAATTTTAAGCCCTAGCATTGAAAAAGATTCTATTTTAGTGGACTTTGTTGACAAAATCGTCCGAAGTCTGGATAGTGGAGTGTACTTACAAATTGTTGAACAGTACCCCTAGTATCTTCTGTTTACCATATGTGTTAGCTTCATTTCTTTTATATTTGGTATATATACAATTTTGGGGTTTGTCAAAAAGCCCTCAAAAAGATAATAGTAATGGTAAAATGGCTCAACAATCCTTGGTTTAAGCATCGGTAGTAGTTATTAAGGTCAAGCACATGTAGGGGGGTTTTGGAAGAATTCATCTTTCACTCAATTTTTGTATATAGAATTGCAAAGTTTTTGCTGTGTTGCAGTATAAAGAAACAAAGATAAAACGACAGAAGAAATGGAGTTTCTCAACCATGACCAGACGAATATTGTTTTGTTTGACGAATAATACCTGCTTGTTTCCGTTAGCTCTTTATCATTGAGGCACCTTTTTAGGGTTAAGTGAACCATGGACGAAGAACTGTTGCAAACTTTTTCCTTGATTTCTGCACACCCAAACAACAGTAGTCGCTGTCCTAACCTTTGAATTTCTTTTCTTCTCCTTTTAGAAATTTATTTTCAGACAACTTGATCAATGCAGAGATGACTTGGTTAGGAGTGATACACGTGCCCCATGGCTCCCACGCTCAAAAAACTATCCGGGAATATTCGAGCGGAGACAAGAAGGACACGACCACTTTGTGTCTTCTGTCCTTGAAAAAGGTTCATACTTTCATGTCTTGAAAAGAGATATGGATATGAACCAGATGGAATTGCCCCAAAAAAAAAACTCTGAAGGGACTTGAGGAAACATAAAAAAACAAGGTCTTTTTTTTCTTTCTTTCTTTTTCTTGATGGTATGGTTGCATCAAATCAATTGCAAAGGTGGTTTAATCTGTCCATGGAAAATGCAATTGGCAGGCAGTTCAGCTAAGGAGCAGAGGCACGGGGAGCAACTTGATTGGCTGGGTGTGGCTTAAGGGCTTTTCCAACCACAGACACAGCCTGCCTGCTTCCAACTTGGTACGATAGGGCTATCAAAGAGGTCTTGCACTCTCCCAATTGTGCCTCCAAGATAGAAAAGTTGCCCTTTGCTTTCTAATCTATAATGATTTTCTTTCAGAGATATTGATTTGAGGCTTTTAGAGTGGAGCTGTTCTTTCTAGTTTCTCTTTCAATCTACAAAGGTGAAGAAAGATAACATCATAATATGTGTCTAGGACTGACCCTGACTTCCGCTTTTCTTGACTATGATTTTCAAGAACATGATCTCCTGACATTCTATGTGTTAAATCGACGACTTTCCAGAGGCAATTGGTATATGCATACTTTCTATTTTCTCCCCATTGTTCAATTATTGTAGTAATATAAATATTTGGTTATTTATGTTTTCAACTTAAATCCTTCTTAAACCATTAAACATTTTTTATAATTAGGAGGACGTGTCATCAGGTTATTAACTCAAACAAAATTTTATTACATGTGATGGATTAATTAATGGTCAACATGTTTTGCTCTCACCTGTTAGGCCTTGCTAGCTTTGCCTCCTGCCATGTATGGTACATAATGAATTCCTAATTTGACCGAGAGAAATTAACAAATAGATAAACTTAGAAATCAACAAGATAAGATCATGTGAACATGAACAAGACAAAAGTAAAAGAATAGTAAGTTGTTGATTCCTTACTAAGAAATGCTAGGAGAATTATAAAAGAAAAACTAGTTTCCAACATGCGATATCATAAGATTTCACTCAATTTTTAATTTCTAAATAAAATATCAGCGTGTTAGACGACCCAAACTAAAGCCAAAAAATGATAGGGGAGAGTTACAGTGTCCACCAGGACAAGGTCATTGTGGGAGCCGGTGATGGAGAGAAAGCTAATTCGGCTCAAACTCAAGCCATTTAAGTCATGGGAGGATCCCTGAGGAGGAGAGGTCAGAAATACAAAAAAGAAAAGAAAAAGGTTGCAGAGAGAGGGTGACAAAGACTGCTTTCGTGGCAAGGGAAATGCACATGGGGTGCAACCAAACATTTTATTCGTGTCACCACCCCCCAAAGTACCTCTTTTCGGGACCACCCCGGTTCTATCCATACACGTGTTACTTTCCAATAGATGTAGACAGTTCTCTGACCTGCTCGCCAATCAGGGCTCGTCCGTTTACATTTGCAGTGTAACGCCCAGCCGCCATATTTACCCCCGCTCATCGGAAAATCCTTGCTCAATGGACTTATATCAGTCTTCTGAACTACCCTCAATCGTCCAAGATTATAGCATTTGATTTGATTCTCTCAAATCTCACTTTAACTAACATTTGATTTCCCATTGATGCTAATTAAAAACATGAAATGCATGAGTATTTTAAAAGAAATATATCACTTATAATTATTACATTATAACTAATCAATCATAATTCGAAATGATGTAAGGGTAGTCAAAATTTTCATGAACTCACATTTATATATCTTTATATTATTATTTGTTGTAATGGGATAACCATAGAATTGTAATAAAAAGATTTGTAAACAAAATGTTCTCCCCTAAAGAAGGTAAATCTAAAAGGGTGATAACTTTAGATGTTCTTCATTATCTTTTAGACTGCATCTTATCTAAAAGAATCCATATATTTATGAGTAAAATGCTTCGCTACTAAGATTATCCCTTAGTGCTAATTCAGGAAAAAAATGAAGCTGGCAAAGACAGGTGTGCTATAAAAATCACACTGATGACTCCATTATGTCCCCCAAAAGTGCTTAAATTGGGGTAAGGGTTTTGCACAGGAAGATCAGTAGTGCAACTCTTTGTTCCAAATAGGTATATATAGCCCTATTGCAATAAGTGGCATGTAAGTTTTAGACAGCCAACTGGGTCCTTTGGGAGCAGTATTGTCAATGTTGGAGGGGGATGATAATGTTGTCTGTCAAGCAAAGCATTAATGGGGAAATTCCACACTGTTGAAGAAGATAAGGCCTTTACTATGTATTACTTTCTTGTTTCTTAAGTGTGAGGGAGGGTTTTGTCAGGTTGGGTTTGTTTTTGAATCAAAGTTGGTGTTTATATTTTAAGCAAAAAGAGATGAAAATTTGCAATGCATCTCTTTCCCCTTTTCTCTTTACCAAGGTTAAACTTGGATTACTCAAGAATAGCCATGGTGGTAAGAAAGGATAAGGATGAAACCATCGACAGAGAGAGAGAAAGAGGGAGAGATTCTCTCTAAGCTGGCAGCTTCAGTTAATTGTGTTATACTTTTCTGTTATTTGTTTAATGAAGAAAACAAAAAAAGAAAGCTAGGCCGAGGGGAGTATGCGCATGGCATGAGAGGGATTCCTTTTTTCATACTTTTGAGTTGTTTATGAATTTAATAAACCTTAATTTTTTTTTCTTTTGACTAAATAATGAAGTGAAGTGCTTAAACTAATGGTTGTCATGTTTATCCCGACACTTCCAACTCTTGTTTCCCCATCTTCCAACTTCAATTAGATGCTAAACAGCTATTGACAATTAGATTTTTTTTTTGTAATCTTTTTAATTTGGCTAATGAAAGCCATCCCCTTGATTAAGGAAAAAAATGTTAACCAATCCCTAAACACCTAAGCATCTTATTTTATATTTGTCAAAAGAAAACATATATATAAATCTCAACACTCCCCCACTTTTCAGTTTCATTCCCTTTGAAAGAGAATATACAGTGGTCCACTCCCACCCCACTGATCTCACACACATTGCTTAATAATTAGCATTAGATCTTAAACCATACAGGTATTTTCTCCAGGCTTAAAATGTATTCATCTCCATCAATATTTGACTGTGATACAGCTCGAACATCGTCAGATGCTCTTTTGTTCTCAACAACTCTTAGAAAAATCCCATTTTTTATATCATAGATTTCCTTTCTCGGAGGTTTTTTCCTTGGAGTCCTGTGTTGTGATGAAGACGTAACCTAAAATCTGCATATTACAATCAAATCCGGGCCCTATGATGACATACTGCGCCGGGATGAATGAACCTATAGCTTGACATCTTGAATTCCTTTTTTTGTTTTTTATCCTGTCAACCAATCAGTGGTTTCACATGATAGATGCGAATATTGACACTTGCCTCATAAAACCCTGGAGAAAACAAAAACCCATTATTTTTTTGTGCTCATTTTCATCTGCACAGTGGTTAAAGTAGGCACCTAACTCTTCCCCAACTCTCCAAAGAGTGTCTGCTGGACAATAAAGCTGCACGATAGGTATCGGTAGTGTGTGTCTCTAGATTAATGTGAGCGCTTATCGATTATCCACTCCCAATCAGGCTCTCTGGTTTTCTCATCCTCCTCCTCTTCCTCCCCAGTCAATTTTGTTTGTGTTGAATATGCCACACACAGTATTCTTCCATGTTTCCCTCCTCCCATACTAAAAATCCTTCACGCCTAGTCCCATAAGTTCGTGCCCCATTTCAATGCACCAATTAGATTAACAATTCGGAGCGTGGATTCTTTCAATTTTTTTTTAATTATGTTAGCTTAGGTTTCATCAACAACCCTTGAATTACGCCTTAATTTAGGCCATTATCTAGGTGGGTTATGACTTTTAAGTGTACCATAGTAGTAATTAAACTTGTAATTTAGATTCGAACCTTAGTTTTATAGAATGCAGCACAATGCGCCACTAGGGAGAACGGGGCCACCCGTCGAGCATTGGTTGAGTTGTCTTCAGGTTCGAGGTAATATAAGAGTGCGTGTAGCGCGTGAGAACCAAAAAAATGGGAGAAAGTAATCCATCAATTACTGTGAAACCTAACCCATATCTTACCTGTTGGTGAAAAAGATGTTAGTCAAATACTTAAAATGAAATCGAGAGAGAGAGAGAAACAGAGTAGCTAGGCTTTAATCTTTTCCATTGGAAGGCAAACACTTAAGCTTGTCACTTTCACTTTCTTTAAAGTCCACACAGACACAAACAAACACAGCTAAAGTAGGATTATACCCCATACTTAAATGCAAGAAATCTTTCCAACAGCTAAGTTTGAATCTTTGGGGGGGATTAAATAAGGATCAAAGATTCTACAGCACTCGATTAACCCCTTAATTAAATCCCACAATTTATGATTAAACATACAAAGGAAAAACGTGGATGGATGACAAGGGGATTCGTGGCATACTTTTGGGTCCGGTTTAGTGTTATTTCCTCTGCCCTTCCCCTTCCCTAACTTTTACGAATTTCCAAGCTGTCTCTGGTTCTTTCCCCTGATCAAGCTGCCAACACCCTTTGCTTTGGCACATGGTAACCATTATAATGTTTTTTGTTTTCTATTCTCTTCCTTCGATTTTTGGGTTTGATTACTGTTCACTACTACTAAATATTTTGCCTTCTGATGATCACGATTGACACGTGTTGGGCAAGGGTGTGGACGTGTTCCTGGGTATAGGTACGGATTCTCGCAGCACTAAAGGCCTTGTCTAGATTGCTCTCTCAGATGTCTTATCCGAAGACAAGGGCATATGCTACCTTTTCGTGTTCAGAATTTTGCACTTCATTGGGTGGTCCATGACCATAGCATTTCCATGGAACCCGCTCGGGCTTTCGATTCCTTATCTCATCTCCTCAGCTCTGGTCTCCGTATTTTAACTGTTAACTTAAGATTATGTGATGATCAAACATGCACGTCCAATTTCTTAGAAGTTATGACTTGGTTTGATCCGGGGAGCTTTGAAAGTGTGAAATCAAGCGTGCTGTTTGCCGCCTGCCCCTGTTAGTGTGAAAGGCATCGGTATGCTTAAATTTGGATTAAGTCTAGTCGTATGTTTGCGAGACATCACGCGAGGGGGAGCTGCAAACATTTACCAATCAAGAAGATTAAAGACATAAATAAAAAAAGCACCTTCTCGAGAGAGAGTCCAAATGGGAAGACATTATTTTATAGCAGCATTGCACCAAACTTGTTGTGTATTTTAGACCGTCTATTTAAATTTTTTATTTTCTATATTTTATAAGAGTATTAGTCATACAAGAAAAGAATACTATGTAATTTTTATACATGAATGACACGTGTTCATAACATAACCAATACATTAACGTAAATTGTAGATACATTCTTAGCTAATCGAGAGATTAAGATGTGATCATCCCTGTGCAAAATTGGCTGCTGGAAACTCAAAAGTAAATGATGGAAAGATCATTTTTGATTCTCTTCTCGTGATTTTATTTTGAGTTTTCTAATCATTTATTTATTAAGCGACAGCTAACTCTAGCCTCTGTGGCAGTACATTTTTTATGGGCCATTGGTTTAGAACTCAAGTCCATCATTTCCTAACAGAATGGCCTCTTCCTAGAGACTCAATTCCAGCCTTCTTGGGCTTAAGTTGAATAGTAGAGGTCGTTGTTTTAGACTCAAGCCTATTCATTCGTTAACGGTGTGGGTTTTGTATTATGGATTCTAACCTGTGAGTCAGTCGAATCAGGAGCAGCCTCAGCATATTTGGTGCTCAAGCAATTTTCGAGTTAGATCAGGCTTGGGCCTTGAGATGAAAACAGATTATTTTGGGTTTGAAAATGTATGCAAAACTCGACCCAAATTTGAACTCAATTCAATTCAATTCAATTCAATATATGTATAATTGTTAATGTTGCTCACTACGCACTGGAAAATTTAGAGGCAAAGAAAGAGCGAGTTTCAAATTTATTGTCTTGAAAAGGGCAGATGGGAGTTGGCGAAGGTAAACGAGTGCAATTGATGTCTCAAGTCTGAACCAACTCCGGGGTCAGGCGAAGTTGGCTCGAAAGCACCTAAGATAAATATGGGGGGCCATTCTGATTTCGGCTTTCGGGGGTCGCTGCCGGTTAACAGGTTTCCATGGAGTTGGGTGAGGACCAAATTTTACTTGCCGTCCAAGCGGAACCAGGGCTAAAATGTTTTAGCCAGTAGCCAAGTTTAAACAAGAGCAGATGACAGACGGCGACGGGCGACGGGTTAAATATTCCATCATCCAACGTAGCTAACCGGGTTAAATATTCAATCAAAAGAGATTCATAATTGATTTTATTATTATTATTGTTATTATTAACGTGTAAAACAAAACTATTAAACAATTAACAACTCACACGCAAAGCAGTTGACGTAGCATGTCCGGTTACGACAATTGGATTTTAAATACATGTTTGTTTTTTCTATTGGATTGTCTGAAGACTTTATGCTTAAACATATTAAATTCCAATCATTTAGAAGCAAAATTTGATTCTGGCTCCATCCTGTTAGATTAAGATTGAAATGTTAAGAGTAAAATATATACGACAAATACCCTTTCATCTTAAGCATCTTCAACCCGAATGGCCGAATTTAATTATAATAATTAAGGTACTTGAATTTATATAAAATAGAATTTTTAAAAAATTTATAGGATATCTTGATTAAATTTATTGAATACCTAAACTTGCAAATTTAACTAAAAATTAGTACACAAGTGTTTTAAGAACTTGATTTGACTTGAATTGGAAAATGAGATTAATTCAGCATTAATTTTATGCGTTTTATTAATTTTTTTAGCAGAATAAGCTAATTTATAATGCAAATTGCTAGTCAAATTAAAAATTAATTCTGTTTGTTGAAAAGGAAAAAACAAAAAGGAAGGTAGACCATTGAGACGGCAGCGTTTGGCATTGAAAAGAAAATGGGGACACGTGTCGTACAACGAAGTCGTGTAGGATCAGCTACAGCTAATCCATTTTTCTTTCTACACCTACTCTTCGTCAAAATCCGAAGTATATTTCCTTTTTCCTACCTGGAAAAAGCATGCGAATCTTCGTTGTCTATGCTTTCTTACCTTGGATCCAAAAACCTCAAAAAACTTCACTTCCTTTTCACCCTAGCCTCAATTCCCCTTAATCCTCCATGGGCAAAGGCGGCGGCTGTGTCCCGAGCAAAAAAAAACATCCCTCATCCGCCGAAGACGCCGCCCGCCACCGTGGCTCCACTACCACCACCATCACCAACAACGCGCCCATCGTCGCCGATGAAGAAATCAACGAAACTCCCTCCGTAACGGTGGATTCTACGAATACTCAATCGGTTACCGCCACTTTGAAAATTTTCATTGTTTTTTACTCCATGTACGGTCACGTGGAGAAGCTGGCGAAGCGGATGAAGAAAGGAGTCGACGGCGTGGAAGGTGTTGAGGCGGTTATTTATCGGGTTCCCGAGACGCTTCCGGTGGATGTGCTTGAGAATATGAAGGCGCCACCTAAAGACTCGGAGGTTCCGGAGATTCAGGCGGCGGAATTGGCGGAGGCAGATGGGGTTTTGTTTGGGTTTCCGACGAGGTATGGGTGTATGGCGGCTCAGATGAAGGCGTTTTTTGACTCCACTGGGCAGCTTTGGAAGGAGCAGACGCTGGCCGGGAAGCCGGCTGGATTCTTTGTTAGTACTGGAACTCAAGGAGGCGGCCAAGAAACCACCGCGTAAGTGAGAATTGCAATTTAATTTCTCTATCGTTGTTGGAGTGATTTATTAGTAGAGTTTTAAGGCCTTATTTTTATCCATAAAATTGAATACTTTAGTTAGTTTCATTTCTATCTAAATCTCTTCACTTCAGGAGAGAAATTCGAGTAACAATTTCTATTCTTTCTCATTTCCTTGTATCCTTCCTGAATTTGTTATCCAAACAAGAGAAATTTAAGAATGTTGGTCATGGTACATATACAGGTGGTTTCTTATGAGTCATGTCATAGCCTCATAGGTGATCCAAGTTCTCTAGTTTGACATGTTTAGTTGAACAAAGTGCTAACGGCTTATCTCAGAGGTTAGAAGTCATGGAAGATGTCTCACGAGATCAAATAGATGAGGGGTAGGAATTGTTGCCACCCTTGTAACTTTAATTTTTTCTTGGAATTATGAAGAGTTTTTCTCAAGTCTGCATTAGTTAATTTTTTTTTGTTACCATGGTCTGTGGCCTTTTGAGAGACGTTGTTGTTTTTGTTACAATGTTGATAGGAATGCTAAATCCTTAAATTCGTTGATGTTATCTTAAAGAATCTGCAAGTGTTCAATTAACTTGTTACTAGTGTAGAAAATTGAGACAAGAGACACTTGCTTCCAATCATACTCCTTGCTAGGTTTTCCAAACCAAATTATGGTATTTATGTCTTGTTCATACTCAATGACAAATGAATTTTGCCTTAAATGAATTGAAATATAGAAGCTTTCTAGGCTTTGGATGTTGGGTGGCGGTGGTTTCCTTCAATGTTATTATAGCTTTTCATCTCTTACGAGTTTCAGTGGACTTTTATTGGTATGTTAGCAATAGAAGCTGCCCTTAGTATTTCCAGATGATCGGATATCAGATATGATGAGCTATATTTGTACTGAGATCGCTAAAATTTGAGGATCTAAAGTGGTTTCATTTCAATATGATAGTGTTATTTAAGGAGCTTTATGCTTGAATTTATCAGCGTGGAGTTTCATTTGAGAGCCATTTGTGCATCAGGATTATCTGTCCTAATGATCTTTTCTGACCTTAGCTGTTCTCTATTATAGCTTTAATAAATTTGTGGAGGAAGGTGAATTAGAATTGCTTTTATGCAATTAAATCTAAAATGCTTAGGTTGTGTACTTATCAGTGAAATCATGTACCTGGGTATATATTTATCAAGATTCTGGCAATTCTTATGCTTCTGTCTGGTTCAGTTGGACAGCAATAACTCAGTTGGCACACCATGGAATGCTATTCGTTCCCATTGGCTACACTTTTGGAGCTGGTATGTTCAAAATGGATTCCATACGAGGAGGTTCACCTTATGGTGCTGGAGTTTATGCTGGTGATGGCACAAGAGAGCCTACTGAAACAGAGCTGGGCCTTGCAGAGCATCAGGGGAAGTACATGGCTAGTGTGGTCAAGAGGCTTTCTCAGGCTTGACATTCCCCACGCCTGGGGATCCCATTTTCTTATCAATGTTCATAAATTGGAATGTGTTTTGGTTTTGTGGTCGGGCTTGGCATTTCTCCTTTTACCATCAGCACCAAAAGATGTCACCTAATATCGGTATTCCTTTTTGCCAATTCCATTGAGAAAGATGTACATGATTTGATATTCTTCCGTCCTAGCTTTTCAAATAAGATGTCGGTATGTGGGAATTGGGATTCTTCGTTTGTATAAATTTCTCCTTGTAATACACTCAAAGCTTTGGTTTAATAAGATTTCATGTTCTTTTTTCTAGTCATTCAACTCAGAATTCATTCTTCGGTAACTTTTCGTATCCCTCTGCTTACCTCACCACCCATACATTTATTCCTAGCGTTAATCTGAGCGCTGGATGAACCAATCCCTTCGTTAGTTGCAGGTGGATTCGAGAAAAAAAAAAAAAAAAAAGAAGGAAGAACGGGGAAACTCAGTACTGTTCCAATTGTCTTGGATTCCTTCCCTACAGAGATAACAACGATGCCCATGTCATGTCGTGGAATATGATTCTTTTGTAATAATCTTTCATTTAATTCCTTATATTCTTGGTTTATGATAATTTATAGACTGTTTTCGCATCAAATATAAACTTATAAAAACATTAACATTATTCTAATAAAAAATCACTTTAGATAATATAGTAAATCTTCTCTAAATTAATATTCTTAAATCATGAAAATTTATTAATTAATTTAAATATTATTTAATCCATCAATTAATAATTTATAAATTTATATATTAATTAATAAAAAATTAATTTATCAATATATTTTTTATTTTTTAAAATATTGAATTTAATCCATACATTGTGTATTGTGATTATATAAATATTATTTTATTATTAAATTATGAATTATCATTATTTATGACGAGTAAATTATTAAGAACATTATGAGAATTAACAAAGAAGATGAAGTTGAAGACAATAATCATGTAAAAATGTATAATTTTCTCTTGTAATACGAGAATAGTATACCAAAATTTCTTAATGTAATAAGAAAAGTTAGAGATAAGGTATAATGGGACATTAATTTTAATAAAAAACCAATAATAGTGAAGTTATATTTTATAAAGATTTTTTATTTGAGTCATGTATATATAATTTTGATGTATAAAGAAATTATTAATTTATATATCAAGTGAGATTTATGTGTTTTTTAAAAAATATATTATTTTATAAATTTAAAAAATTATTAATTTATCATATTAATTCTAAATCAAGATCGATAAAAATATTATTTAATTAAGAGTACTTTTTTTAAATAAGCCTCATACATAAAGTGTTTTTGAGAATGAACCTCTCCATAATTTTAAGTATTTTTAAACAAAATAAGCCACCTTTAGACGAAAATGTCCTTAATGAAACCGACTCATCCGTTTGGGTCCGCGCCTTAACTCGAAACGTTTCAACGGGTAAAGTTTGTTTATATGTGATCTACAACTACTCAATTCTCAGAGACAGATCGTACATCTCTGTTTAAGTATGAAATTTTATGAAATTTTCTTTGAGCATATATTTTCTTATTGTTATGTCTTTTCTTCTTATCTTTGTTTAAGTTATAGTATTATGCAAAATAACTGCGTGAGTGGATATTAGGCATTGCGTGAACTATTATTAGCTATTGTGAGACTAGTTTATACGTGTTGCATGAATTGTGCAATGCAAATCTTCAAGCAAGACATTGCGTGAGTGGATTGTATATATATGGTGACATTTTGTTATGTATTGCAGGACGATGGGGAAATACGTAGATGGTTATGTTGGCATAACGTGAATGCATATTAAGCATCGAGTGACTTATTATTAGGTATTGCGAGGATGCTGGTGCGTGACTGCCTTCTGTAATTTATCTCTAATTTTGAGGTTTTTGAACACTAGTTTTAAGGGTTTGCGTGACTCGTGTTGACATATAGCGTGACCTGTTGTTATGTATTCGGTGACTTCACTACGTGATTAGTTATGTTGACATATGGCTTTAGGTTCCTGAATATTACGTAGTTGAATATTTGTTGAGCATTGTGTGACTTGTTTGTAGACGTGACTGAATATTATGTAATATTACCTAATATTCAACTATACATTATTCAGTCACGTAATGCGTACAAACAAGTTACGCAATGCTCAACAAATATTCAGTTACGTAATATTCATGAACCTAATACCAAATAAACAGATTACGATTACTGATATCTAATCACAGACACTAATATATAGTGACTCAATACCTAACAACTATTCATGCATTAGTTATAAAACTGATTGATTTCGCTATTCGAAACTAGATTTAAGTTTCCAAACTTATATAATTTACCCATTAAACAAGTTAAAATTCTTAATATCTAATCACACACCTTAATATCCAATGACACGATGCCTAACAAATATTCACGCATCAATTATAAACTAATTGATTTTCGCTACTCCTAGCCAGATTTAAGTTTCAAACTCATATAATTTACCCATCAACTATTACATTCTCTGAATTATTATAAATAAATCCAAGAACCCATAACATATCCCTTGATTCCATCTCCGCACTTTAACAGCACGTTTGGTTCGCGGAATAGACAGGAATAGAATGGAATAGGTATTCTGTGGGAATAGAATAGAGTGGGAATAGAAAAGAATAATTATCACTTTGTTTGGTTCAGTGAATGGAATATAGTAGGAATGGCTATTACTACTTAATGTAATGTTTGGTTGGTAGAAATAAGATTGGAATAAGAAAGGAATAAATGATAAAAAGATAAAAATACCCTTTATTATATATATAATTATTTATTTATATTTTATTTTTTAAATATTGATAATTTATAATTTAATTAAAATATTAATAATTAATAATTTAAATATTATTATCTTAATATTATTTAATTATTAATATTTTAAATATTAATATTTTATTTATAATTTAATATTATTATGATATAAAATATTAATATTTTTATTTTTATTTATATTCATTAAAAATTTAATATATTAATAATTTAATAAATAAAACATTAATATTTTAATATTTTAATCATATTAAAATTAATAATGTTTAAATTATATATAAAATATTAATATTTTTATTTTTATTTATATTCATTAAAAATTTAATATATTAATAATTTAATAAATAAAACATTAATATTTTAATATTTATAAATATTTTTTCTTTTTTTTACTTTTTCCTTTTTTTTACTCGTTTCTTTCTTCTTCACCAGGTCCGGTGGCCGGAAAGGCGACCGGTGTCATTTTGCGCCGATCTGGCGCACCGTGTGGCCGGATCTGGCCACTAGGACGCCAGATCGGCGTTTCCCGGCGTTGGATCTGGCCATGGAGTGCCAGATCCAACCACGGGATCTGGAGGGGGAAGCACCAGATCCGGTGCTTCCCGTGGCGAGATCTGGCCATTGAGGCCAGATCTCGGTGGAATCTGGTCGGAAAGGTATTTTGTGGATCCTTTCCGACCACATTCCGTCATGAAAGAGGGAGGAAGAGGGAGGAAAAGGGAGGAAGGCCCGATGAAGCTATTCGTGAGAGACAGACGGAGGAGATAGAAAACCCGAAGAGAGAGAAATTGCGAAGAGAGAGAAACAGCGAAGAGAGAGAAAATTTTGATTTTATATGAGCACCCTTGTAATTTTCAAAAAAGGCAGAGGGTATTTTAGTCATTACACCGGTAATAGCTATTCCTTTGAGACGCGGAATGGCTATTACCGGGGGGAGAGGCAGTAATAGCTATTACTGCCTTTTCCCTTGAGGCAAGGAATAGGAATTCCTGAGGAATTCCTATTCCTTATGCATTCCACCAACCAAACGTGGGAATGGCTATGCCATGGGAATAGACAGGGAATGGCATAGCCATTCCACCAACCAAACATGCGGTAAGACTCTCATAAAATTCGCTGGTGATATAGACTTTGATGACGACAGCTAGACGGCGAGATATATATCCTAATGACCTTGGAGAGCTGGATGGAATAATAGCTAAATTGAGATTTAATTTTGAAATTTTAATATGAATGGCGGAAGATGAGAAAGAGATTGAGTCGTCCTTCTTTCATTTGGATTAATTGGTTTAAAAGGTATTTTTGTCAAATCGTGTCAAAAATTATCTATAAATAGTTAAAATTATAAAAACGATATTTTTTAAATGTGGTTATTACCGAACTCATTTTTCACAAATTTTTCTTTAATTAAAATTAATAATTTATTGAATAGTAATTTATAAATATTCTTTATTAATCTTCTTTTCCATTTTTAAAAAGAAAAGAAATATAACTTTTGGGTCAGGTCGCGTTAATTCAAAGCCCAGACCCACGTGCTTTTTTGATTAATTTTATTCTCTCTATAAAGCAAAGATGACGTAAGGGCTGAGGCTTCTTCACCCGGCCCGGCCGGGCTTCAAAGTTAGAGTCGGAACTGTGAAAATTCCTGGGTAACGGACTGCTACACGACAAGATGGGTCGTAGCGGTGAAATGGTAAAATATTATAAAAAACAACGCCAACCTGGAATTTTGCCAAAACATAATATTTCAATCTGTTGAGACTTCCTTAGTTCAGCTTTCAGAGTCTCCAACGAAACTCGAACTCCTCGAAGCAGCGGCCATTTGAGTTCCCCACTTCGATAAAATCGCACCTCCTCCCTCTATCTAGAAAGGGAACTCTATTGAAAATCTTCCGATACTTGGAACTAACTGTCGCCAAGAGGAAGAACCATGGCGGAAATACTTGCTGATTTGAGGTCATTAATGGCCTCTCACTCTCCCCCTCTCGATGCCTTAGTCGTCCCTTCTGAAGATTATCATCAGGTTAAAAATCTTTAAAATAATTAAATAGTTGTTTTTTGTTATTTCAGTGATCGACTTTTTTTTTATTTAATTTTATATTGGTTTATTTAGAGCGAATATGTTTCTGCTCGGGACAGAAGGCGCGAATTCGTTTCTGGATTCACCGGAAGTGCAGGTCAGTCCGGTATTTTAATTTATTCATAGTATTATAGATATTAGATTATTTTTTGAGTGTGATTTTTAAGGTTTTATTGAATTTGAGAGGAATATTTCAGGTTTGGCACTTATAACAAAAAATGAAGCTAGGCTATGGACGGACGGTCGATATTTCTTGCAGGCAACGCAGCAGCTTAGTGATCAATGGCAACTGATGCGTATCGGGGAAGATCCTTCCGTTGATGCCTGGATGTCTGATGTAAATTTACCATTTTTACTTCGCAAAACTTGAATCTTGTGTTTCAAATTTTTGATATTTTCTTGATTTTCATTACTTTCTTCTGTTGTTGATAATATAGAATTTGCCAAGAGAGGCAGCTATCGGGGTTGATCCGTGGTGTGTATCAGTGGATACGGCTCAAAGATGGGAACGTGCTTTTGCGAAAAAGCAACAGAAATTAGTTCAAACTTCAACCAATTTGGTTGACGAGGTTTGGAAAACGCGGCCCCTGCTTGAAATTAATCCAGTCATTGTTCATCCATTGGAATTTACCGGCCGTTCTGTTGCTGACAAGTTGAAGAATTTGAGGGAAAAGCTTGGGAATGAAAAGGCTCATGGAATAATCATCACAGCTTTAGATGAGGTGTGGCTTTATCAAATTATTGGTCTAATGGAATTTGTTGAGCAATTGTTTTTGAGTATAATTGGCTACTTTGCAGGTTGCTTGGTTGTATAATATTCGTGGGACCGATGTGTCTTACTGTCCAGTTGTTCATGCATTTGCTATTGTAACATTGAATTCTGCTTTCCTTTATGTGGACAAAAGAAAGGTTTCTACCGAGGTAGGATTTCAAATATTCTAGTTTGTTGAAGTTTCCAGTGTTTATGCCATTACTTGGCTGTATTTTGCGAATTATATTATTACACCCACCTTAAATGAAGGTATAAGCTTTATGGGCTAGACAGTTAGGTTTATTAAGTCAATTTATGTTAATGCAGGTGAGCTCTTCCATGCAAGAGAATGGAATTGAAGTTCGGGAGTATGGTGCAGTGAGTTCAGATGTTGCATTGTTAGCATCTAATCAACTTGACCAGGACAGGGGAGTAAGTTCTGGTCAAAATAGTATTTGTGAAAAAGATACATCTGAAGAAGAAGAAAACTATAATGATCTTATATGGGTTGATCCCGCTTCATGCTGCAATGCTTTGTTTTCAAAATTAGATGCTGATAAGGTGCTCCTGCAACAGTCACCTTTGGCCCTTGCAAAAGCCTTAAAGGTTGTTTATGCACTTCCTATCTGGTTGAATCTTACTTTAGGAGTGCATGAAATATATTTATATGGTGTGTCTTCTGATATTCTGAAAATAATTTATTCAGAAGTTAGAACAATTTAGATTTTGGATGTTTACTTGTAAATACTCATGCACTGATCCACAAGAACATACATATGCCACCTCCCTAAAGAAGAAAAAAGGGATGAGACTTTTACTTATTTTAAGGAACATGACAGGATCTGGAATATTTAAAGAGACATTCTATCTGGTCATGTTTTATCGTAAACTAATTTCTCATCAACGAATTGTTGTGTAATTTTTTAGAATCCAGTTGAGTTGGATGGATTAAGAAATGCACATATCCGCGATGGTGCAGCTGTTGTGCAGTTTCTTGTCTGGTTGGATAAGAAGGTATATGACTGTGAACTTTACATATTCTTTTGCTAAATTGATAAATATTCTCTTTGATTGTTTAAGATCTACCCCATATGTTTTAAATTCGATACTTTCAAACTTAAGTATTTCTCAGCATATGCAACAAAATTTTAGGCTGTTGTTAGGCTGGAAATGATGCTGATGCTCTTTCAAATGTGCAGATGCAAGAGATTTATGGGGCTTCTGGGTACTTCTTGGAGAGGGACAGAGCAAGCAAAAGAGGACTGTAAGTTATGGAATTGGAAAGTTGATATGTTACCTCTCTTTCTCCCTGCTTATCTGATTTTTAAGGCTGAAACCAAACAGACTGTTCCCCACTCTTTTGGCTGACTGCACAGCAGTTGCTAAAATGTGAAAAAGTTTCTGAGCTTGAGGTGGACTGACTCTTTCTTTATGATGCTATTGAATGAACCATGCAGAGAGACTACCAAGCTGACAGAGGTGACTGTTAGTGATAAGTTGGAGGAATTTCGTGCATCAAAAGAGGTAACAATACTTTCGACTAATTTTTTTTTTTTGCGGTATTAAGGAAAACTAGTCAAAATGTCATTTTGGATATAACAATAATAATGAAATTTCAAGTGAGAAATTCTGTTGGCTATACAAATTAAAACTATAGCTTAAATTAGCAGTGCTACATCTTGCTATTAGCATTGACAAATTGTACTCGAATTTTTTTTCTTTTTCTTTCTGTTCTTTTTTTTCAAAAAAAAAAAATAGCAAGTAGCAATTACTTTGATATGTGAGCTTGTTTGCATCATAGCATATCAAGGATGGGAATTTCCTAAGAGTCAGAACTTATAAGTAATTAACGTAAAACGAGCATCTTGGTTCAAATTGTTGCTAAAATCTTACTTATGTAGGTGGAAATTTGTGCATGCATTTGTATTTGTTCATGTCACTAAAATTGTTGCTATGTGTACTAATTGCAGCACTTTAGAGGCCTAAGTTTCCCTACTATTTCTTCGGTTGGTCCAAATGCAGCCATCATCCATTACTCACCTCAGGCAGAAACATGTGCTGAGCTTGATCCAGATAGCATTTATCTGTTTGATTCAGGAGCGCAGGTTTGCTTTAAACACTGATATTTTAGCTATATCCATTAACCAAAATAATCAATAAAGTGCCAACTATTTTATATTCTAGATACTTAGTTCTGATTCTTTATTCCATTACTGATAATATGGATGGCATCATTGAAGTATCTAGATGGGACAACTGATATAACTCGGACAGTTCATTTTGGAAAGCCTTCAGCACATGAGAAGGCTTGCTATACTGCAGTAAGTGGCTTCTGTTGCTTTCTCTTCTAGATATGTCACCTATTTAGTACCCACTTTCACCTTCCTTTGGTCACACTATTTAAAGTTTTAATTCTGATGTGCTTTTCTTTCCAAAATCTCGTCCTTGGTGGGTTTGATAAGACAAGCTGGATATCCATCTTTGGGCATCTTACTTGTTTTGCCTGGGTGTTATGTGTCACATGAATGATTGGGAGGTGTGATAGGAATTATAGAATGATTTGGGTGTCTATCTATATTTGACAATTCACAATCTGCTTTAAATTGTAAGAATCGAGCAACATATATTTTTTGTGGTAATAAGCTGATTGAGTTATCAATTTTGATTGCTTTATACATGCTAACCCAATTTGTATCAGCATAAGGCTGTTTAAGAATGTTTAACATATTGGAAGTCAAAATTTATTGATCTCTCTAGTTTATTTTGATTCTGCTGTTGGAAAGTTAGGTTAAGATGCTTGGGTCCTGCTTCTCTTCTTCCCTTTTATTTTCATGGATTTCATTTCTTATTCTGCCTGAGCTTAAGTCTTGATTCCATGCAGGTTCTTAAGGGCCATATTGCTCTGGACAATGCTCGATATCCTAATGGAACGAATGGTATTTCAAGTATTCTCTGTTTATCTGTTTAATTGTTCTATATTTATTTGAGCATGTCAGTTTGAAGTCATGTGTAGGATCTATGTCTAAACTCCAATGTCGATTAAAATATTTTTATTTTGATTAATTGGTCGCTTTTTATAGGTCATGCTCTTGATATTCTGGCTCGAATTCCTTTGTGGAGGTATGGTCTTGATTATCAACATGGTACCGGTCATGGAATTGGGTCTTATCTGAATGTTCATGAAGGTTAGCGATGAGCTACAATTGCTTGCTGAAGTTAGTTTTGCAGTAAATTCGGTCAGACTTTTATTTAATTTTTTCCTGGTTGAACTACTTGGAGCAGGGCCTCATCTAATTAGTTTCAGACCACAGGCTCGTAATGTGCCACTTCAAGTTTCCATGACTGTAACAGATGGTTAGTATTGTTTGTCCTCCTTTATACTCTGAATTTCCATTTTACTTGACAGAGTATTTTTGTCCTGCCTTATACTGATTTCCTTTCACTTCTTCCTTAATTTTTTGTAGTTAATGCTTGGTTTACTTCAAGTTTTTTGCACATATTTGTTTTTAAGCATTTAATATTGCACTTGCTAGGGCTGTTATTCTTGGCTTCAGTCTATTTCGTGTAGTGCATATGGAACTATTTACCATGATGATACAGTTTCAATTAGATTTACAAATTCCGTTATCTTAATTGGAAAATAGTTCCAGCTGTATGCTTGGTCTGAAAAATAATGTGTCATTACTAAATAACTGGAGTATTTACTAATTCTATTTGAAAATTCCATTTCCCAGAACCTGGATATTATGAAGATGGGAGCTTTGGTATAAGATTAGAGAATGTACTTGTAATCAAGGAGGCTGATACAGAATTCAATTTCGGTGAAAAGGGATACTTATCTTTTGAGCATATCACTTGGGTAAGGTTGTCGTAATATGTAATTGTTCATATGAGTTCTCCTCCTCCTATCAACCATGTTGAGTGTGTGTGCTCACGTGCTGGCATGTTTTAAATTTTATGCATCTCCATGCTTGTTATTTATTAGAATTCTACTCTATTAATGTAGGCTACATTAACTTGAAAAGAACTTGTGTGTTTATCCAAGTCTTTACTGTTAAAGTTTCGTTTTATACTCTATTGCAAGTATTTTTGAAATTGTCATTCTTTATAAAAGTCTCCTTATTTTCATCTCATAGCATGTTGAATGGGAGGGTTTATGTTTTTTGTTACACTTCAACGATTTAATGTGTATATTTTTCTTATATTCAGGCCCCCTACCAAATAAAGTTGATCGACTTGAGCCTCTTGACACCCGAGGAGATTGAGTGGGTGAATTCCTACCATTCAAAATGTCGGGAAATTCTTGAACCTTACATGGATAAAGATCAGATGGAATGGCTGAAGAATGCCACTGAACCTGTAAGTGCATGATCTGTCTGTCCAGGAAGCCCAAGGAATCGTTTCACGTCGTTCCTTCCTCCATCGGTATTAAAGAATCAAATTTGGTGATTTGTTCTGTAAATGATTTTATTTTGCTGAAGTATATGTTGATCTTTATGGAGTATTGATGTTTTTTCGTATGGGATGTTCAGACTTGGAGGAATGAAATCGATAAATCGCCTCATCATTTTATTTGTTCTTGAATTTTATTTTATAGTATAATCAGGAAAACACCCAACATGAAAAACTCATTAAGAGGGATTAAAGATAAAACTCTTTTAATTGCATTCACTAGGATGATGGCCTGTGAATATCAAGCGCCAGCTTTTGTGATCCGGCGCTGCAGGCTGATCTGGCAGTCTTTGGCCACGTTAGCCAGAGAATTATGAGAACCACCACCGTTGCTAAGAGCCTTCTCCGCCCATGATTTTAGCATTTTCACCCTGGCTCTGATTGCTTCCCCTTCTTTACCCACCATAAGCTTTCTAACCATTGCCTCTATCTCACTCCTCTCAATCACGTCCTCCGATGGTAACAACTGCAACCGGATAGCCATCCCGATTTGCTCAGCCAGCATTGTAGCATTCATCTTCTGTTCTGCATACAGGGGCCACAAGATCATCGGAACACCATTGACAATACTCTCTAGGCTAGAATTCCACCCGCCGTGTGACAAAAATCCACCTATGGATGGATGGTTCAAGATTTCAGTTTGAGGCGCCCACATCGGAACCACCAGCCCAGTTTTGCTGGTCCGATGCAAGAACCCATCAGGCAAGTAGTTTGCGTAGTCGGCGCAGCCATTGCTTGTCTTGAAAACGGTGGCCGCTGAATCATTCTCAACTGGTAGACGAAGCACCCAAACAAACCGTTGTAGGCTTTTTTCTAAACCCCATGCCAGCTCTGTAGTTTGCTTGGCTGAGAGGGTTCCACCACTCCCGAAAGAAACATATATCACCGACTCTTTGGGTTGCATGTCTAGCCAACTCAACACTTCACTTCTCACACCAGGCTCGGCGGGCCTCACCAGTGGACCAATCGGATAAACCGGTGCATTTGCCACCAGACCTAGCTTCCTTTTATCATTTAAAGCAGCAAGAGTCTGGGGTTCCAATTCACGAAACGTGTTCACCAATATTCCATCTGCCTTGGATATCTCGGTTCCCATGCGCAAATACTCCTCGTAGACTTGATTGTTTGGTTTCAGAATCGGCTCAAAAGAGTCAACAAAGCAAATCGGTTTGCACCCTGGAATGACAAGTGGTTTTTGGTTGTTAACGTGATCATCTTCCTCTTTCTTATCAATGCTTGGCGCATGGACTGTAAGGGCAAGAAACCAAGCATTTGAAGTGACGAAAACATACTTCAGCATCATGAACTCTTCGGCAATAGCAAAAGCTTCAGTCCCAAACATGTCTAAAATAAGAGCAATTGGTGGAACTTTCATCGCCGATATTGCTGACTGGAGTCTTGGTAATGCCTTACGCATCATCATTGCAAGCTGCGTTAAGATTGAAGTGGTTTGGTCGATCTGGCCTGAGATATCTACCGGTGGCAACAAAACAACTTCAAGGTGATAGGAAGTTTGCGGCAGTTTTAGAAGTTGGGATTGCGAGAGAGAGGTATCTGTCGTGACGACAAAGATAGTGACACTGAAGCCGTGATGGGAAACAAGGCGTTTGCCGAGCTCAAGGACGGGAGTGAGATGTCCCATGCCAGGGCTTGCAAGAAGCGCCGCATGAGGCTTTCTGCTTTGCATTATGACTACGATACAAACTTTTTAAGACAAAAACCTAAGATAGTGGAGGTTAGTTTGTCTTTTGTTACTTGAGTTTGCTATGATATTAATAGGCAACAATAATGAGCAGTCAATGAGAAAAAAAAAAAAAAATAGTTAACGTTTCGTGACCTTAACTCTTGCTGACGCATGCGTCAGTTCCAGCCAAAGTCTAGAGTAGATGCTTACATTATTTCAAAGTGTGAAGTTCTTGTTTTACATTTCCATAAATTCATTATTCTTCAACTTGCTTGATTATTGTTTTTTCTTGCGTGCAATAGAGTGTGATTTTCTTTCAAATTTTCAAAATAAATTAAAAGAAAGCATAATGTTCAAAAAAATCTTGAATTATTTCAAAAATTTAAATAAACTTTTATTTTTTTATTCTATTTAATTAAACTTATATATTTTTATTTTAAATTAAATAAAATTTTATTATTAATAATTGATTAATATTATTTATCATTTTATATTTACGTGATACTGATGTGAATTGTGAAAAATATCATATGATCTTTTTATCATATCATATCATCCTGTCACGTTATGATTCATTATAATATATTAACATGTCACATTAATATCACTTAATATATAATGACAAATGATATTTTGATTAAATTTTTTAACTCAAAAAGGAAATGTAAAAATTTGATTGAATAAAATAAAAAATAAAAAATTATTTAAAATTTTTTAAACAATTTAAAAATTTTCAAAATATTATGCCATCAAAAGAACAACATTGAAGGGCATTATAAGCACTTTTTAAAATAATACTTATAAAGAGAATTTTGTAATAATTATATCATATTTTTTATTTAATAACTCAAATGCATAGAAGCACTTTTGCTACCGAAAAGAGACGCCCAAATCCCGGCATCAACACGTTATCCTGGAAATTTCAGGCGACGATCATGTGAGGACTGGAAAACAAACACACCTTTTGGTGGAATCCGAAAAACGTTGCAAGCGCATTGACTAGATTTAATGCTTACGTTGAACAGAACTTTAGTTTCAGAGTCAGGGTCTTCAGCCAATGACTTGCAAGTTGTAAAGCATATTCAAATGTCATTTGGTCTTCCTTTCATATCACGAACTTTATTTATTCTTTAACATAGAATAAGTATCTATGATTGTGTATCATGTGAACTTCACGACAACCAATGGTTTATTTGTTTTAAAAGAGTAATGAGATTTTTTTTTATCTAAATTATGAAAGGAGAGTTATAATTTCAAAATCAAGAGAGACCCTTACTTTATGGCATAACATTTTAAAAATATATATAGAAAAAATTCCTCCTGCTTTTTCAGAAATTGTGATTGAAGAATAAATTTTAAGATTTTTACTCTTTTAACTTCGGATGGTAATTAGAGTAATATTTCATTTTTTTTAAGAAATATTGTAGTTATTCTTATTTCAAAAGATAATTATGCTAAATAAGTTTTGCATCTCAGTTCTTGTCGATTGAGATTCATGTGAATTGTTGTCTTTTGCTTTGCCTTGATAGACTTTTGAAACATGTTATTCTTCCTTGCTGTGTAACATGGCTTGCACCCCTCCCATCCTATTAGCATGGAGTATTTAAATATTATTATCTAAATTATTTTTTAATAAAGTTACCCTCATTTGAATATTTGATCTCACTTCTCATAAAATTATAAAAATATTAGTAAATTTATTAATGTCATTAACTACATAAAATTTTAACATAAGTAATATAACAAGTAAAAATTTTTGACACTATAATAAATAAATGACATTCTAGGATACCATTATATTATATGTATGTCTGTTTTTGGTTTTTTATAAATATTATTATGCGTTGTTTTTAAAATATGAAATATTGTTACAAACAATTAAAATTATTTTAGATATTTTTATTTTGAAATATTAAATTTACATTTTTAAATTTAATATTAAAGATTTTAATATATTTATATTTTTTAATTATTATTATTTTAGTAATAATATCACTCCAAGAAGATTCATGTGCCCGCCCTGCTTGCACCCGTCCCATGGTATAAAAAATTCAAGCATGTGCAGTACGAGCTTGAGAATTCGAAGGAGCACAGAAGGGGCAATTCATTTACTTTGACGTAGACCATGTTGGGTCGAACCTCCATTGAATTGGCATTGAAATCTCTAGTCAAATTTGACGTCATCTTTACCATCCAAGACGGGAAATTTGTCTTTTCTTTTCGTATTAGCATCGATCTTGAATATAATTTGGTAATGCGATTCACATTTCCTGCACTTTAATTAGTAGGAAAAATATATCTTCGGATTTAATATCCATAGAAACATCTTTTGTGGAATGTCTTTACCTTGACGAATAGAAATGTGATTGGTCGTGACTTCGTTCGTCTTCCACTAATGGAAACTTTATTATCTAACATCTGAACAAGTTCCACACGTTCACATCAATCGATGGATGGAAATTGTTAACTTTTCCAAGGGGCGAATTTATTACTTTGACGTAGACTGGCTGACTTCGCGCATTAATTTGATGTATAATTCTTAACGGATTTCTGGTATTAGACCTTCATTTTCTAGATGGGAAATTTTGCCTATGCGCATCAATATCAAATATGATTTCATTCTTATCCGAACTTTAATTTATATTCAAATTAATTCTCAGTCATTGGGTTTCAACAAATTAAGCTAACTCCGTTCTTCTTAGTCACACTGATAGCTAGAAAGAAAAAATTTTTAAATATATAAATCAGAAAAGGGGAAATCGAGAGCAATCAATCCCAAAAATCAAAGCAAGAAGCCCGGACCTGCTTTCACAGAAGACCAAGATAAAAAAAAGCTGGAAAAGGCCAAAAGAAACAAAATAAACCAAAACACCAAGAAATGAACATCACGAGCTTCTTCATGCACGATAAAATATGTGGTTACATAAACATGAAGAACAACATCCTAATATATTAAAGTATAATCAAGCTCCGTAAGCCTTTGTTTTCAGGTGTTGAATGCAGATCTCTGCTACTTGTGACAGTGAATTACAGGAGGAACCACCCTCGCTCAAAGCTTTTGCTGCACTGTTTTTCAGCTCCTTCACCCTGGCTCTTATGTCTTGCCCTTCACTATCCACTAATATTGTCCTCACCATCGATTTTATGTCTTCTCTTCCCACCACTCCACCTGATGATTCCAGCGCCTTTGCTCGGATGCTTGCTCCGATGTCTTCCGTCAACATCGCAGCGTTCATGTTCTGCTCAGCGTAAAGCGGCCATGCAATCATCGGCACCCCGTTGGTAATACTCTCCATGGTCGAATTCCACCCACAATGGGTTAAAAATCCACCGATCGAGGGATGACTCAATACCTCAACTTGTGGAGCCCACATGGGGACTGCCAATCCTCTGTCCTGGGTCCTTGTAGAAAACCCATCTGGCAGGCAGTCCAGGTTGCCATCAGAGCCATTCCCTACTGTGAAAAAGGACCCTGATGCATCGTTGTCGGTAGGAGGACGAACCACCCAAACGAATCTTTGTTGGCTGAGGTCTAGCCCCCAAGCCAGCTCTGCGACTTGTTGGGCTGACAAGGTTCCACCGCTCCCAAACGACACATAAATCACTGATTCTTTAGGTTGTTTGTCGAGCCAATCTAAAACTTGGTTGCCCAAAACCTGCTTTTCAATTGGTCGCACCAGTGGACCAATTGGATAAACGGGTACTTTCTTAGCCTCCGCCAAGGCTTTAAGGGTTGTGTGCTCTAGCTCATCCCAAGAATTCACCAAAATCCCATCAGACAATGACATTTTAACCCCTACACCAAGATAGCCTTGATATGATGGATCGTCATAATCCATGAAAAAAACGTCGAGGGTATCCTCAAACTTAACCGGCTTGCATCCCGGAATGTGGAGTGGCCTTTGGTTCTTAGCATGCTCATCGATCTCCTTCCTATCGATCTCCGGACTATGTAGCACAACCGCAGAAAAGAATGCGTTAGAAGCTATGAACACGTATTTTAACATATTGAATTCATCCGCAATCTCCAAAGCATCAGTTCCGAACAAGTCGACAACTAAAGCTGTCGGCCGAAACTCCATCTTAGCGATTTCGGATCGGAGAAATGGAACAGACTCCAGCATCAATATCACTATTTTTGTTGCTAATGGTGCATCGGGTTCAACTAGTTTGGAGAGGTCAACAAAAGGAAGTAAAACGATATCGAGGAGATCAGGGTCTGGTGATTGGAGGAGTTGGGAGTGTGCGATCGAGGCATGATCGGCTGCCACAACAAAGACCGTAACTTTGAAGCTGTGATGGGAGACGAAGCGCTTGGCAAGCTCAAGGACGGGGATCAAGTGTCCCATGCCAGGGCTTGCAAGGAGGGCTACATGAGGCCTTGTGCCTTGCATGGATGCTGCAGGTTTGCTGAGAGCTGACTTTGGATTAAAGGAAAGAGAAACAAGATGGGTGTTAGCCGCTTATGGGGGATAAGTTTACAAGTCAAGTGCCTAGAACGGTGGTGCAAGGCTATTTATTAAAATAGCAAAGTTTCTCTCTTCTCTCTTAGTCTCATATTCTTCATCATCATTGGTTTTTATGGAGTTTAAAAAAAAAAAATTGATTTTGATATATTTAATTATATATTTTAAGTATTATATAAAATTTATATCTCATAATTTTAATATAAAAAAATAAAAAAAATGAAAAATAATATTTTAAAAAAAGGAACAAATAAAATGAGAGTAAGGAGAGTACATATTATATAACTAAAGGTGAGATTTTAATAAAAAAAAACGAATTTTGACAAAATATATAGCAATGTTTGAATAGAAAATTTTCTACTTAACTTCGTGTCCGAATAAAATTTTTTTAAAAAAATAAAAAATAAACATGTCACATTAACAAATTTAAAAAAAATAAAAAAATAAACGTGTGACACTAAAAATTTAGAAAAAAATAAAAAAAATAAACATGTAAGGTAAAATTATAAAATAAAATATCAAAGAAAACACCAAATGAGACATAGTATTTCTGTTCCCAAAGCTTCCCTTTCGTGAAACACATGATGCAAAGCTAATTTCCCCTTGGCCTCGCCCACGTTCTCGAAGCACTTTTTTTCGCCTTACTTTGATAAACGCAGGGGCAGCAACATCCTCTTCACCTTCTTAACTCAATTATAGCGAACTATATGCCTTTTTTTTTTTTTTTCTCTTTTCTATTCCTCAACCATTAATTGACCTCCAAATATTCTAATAAATTATGCCATATATATATTATTTGCTAAAAGCAACAAGGCATTAACATTTGTTCTATGATTTGTACAATATAATTCCACGGGTATAAAATTTGCTCTATAATTTATATCATAATTGCGTGTAGTTCAAAATTAAATATGTACACAATTGTTAATTGTGCTAGCAATATAGTATAAAATTAAGTAGTAGTAATTTTACTTTGATCAAACGTGGTTTCACGCTCCACGATCGGGTGGTGGCACTAGAGCTTGTCAGTTGTCACTGCTATTGAAGGATCCAACTTTGCCTAGTTATAGTCTTATTAATATCTCAGAAAAAAGCTTGTACTTTTCAGCTAGTTTTAGCTTAGGTACATTTTTTAAAATTCACTAATTAATTTTCAGTTACACGTATGAATCCAAAATTAATTTTTTTTAACTTTTTAATATGTATATATGTATACATATATATGTATATATGTATGTATAGATTTTAACATTTACATATATATATATATAACTTTAGATTTTGTAGTTCTAAAATTGATGGAGACATTAAGATTTTAAATTTTAGTATAATTAGTTAGAATTTTAAAATTAAATTTTAAGGCTATCATAAATAATATTCATCTTCTTCTAATAAATTGAAATTCATCAAATTAAGTGTCAATTACTATAATTAATACAAAATATTACTTGTAACTATTATTTTATTTAACCTAAAAAATGTTCTAAGAGTAATGATTATTAGCAAAAACTCTTTACAAAAAAATAATTAAATATTAATTAATTTATTAGGAGAAATTTAACATTGGAGGCGAAGGGAAGGGGGCTTGCAGAGGCACCATCCTCCTAAAATTTTAAAATTTACTAATTTTTTTTAAAAATTTTACAATTTCATTTTTACAAATATTAAATTTTTTATTTTTATCCTTTCTGACTCCACCACTTAAAAGTCCTTAAATAGCACCAGTAATAATAATCTCGCAGCCTCTCTTAATTAATATAATGAGCCGAAACAGGACATCACATAGCAGCCGACTTTGGACTTTTTTCGTTTCTTGACAAAAAAAAAAAAATCCCATATGGCTAGCGTCACGTTCATAAATAATTTGTTTATGCCTTGCAAATTGCGAATGGACGGTCCAAAATTGACTAAAAAAAGTTAATATTATCAATAAATAAATAAATATTTAACTTTTTTACTTGTAAATATATATGTTTGGCGGTAAGATTGAAAATTGTTTACTCTTTCCTCTCAAATTTTTACCGTTAATTCATCCTCATTCGAACGTGACAAGGGATGGTGCAATTAATTTATCTTATCATGTCTTTGAAACCTTCAATCATCAGAGACAATGTCGATAGATGTTTGTGACCGAAACCAATTTGTTACATCCATATTATGTAATTTACGTATGGCTCTATCCGTTGACTTTGCCTATCTCATTCAATTCGTTTTCGAACGAAGTTGAAGTGTTGAAAATATCTGATTAATTATTGTTAAGGAAGTTGTATAATTAATTAGTAGAATTAGCCTTGGCTGATGTACCGATTACTAATTTTATGTACATGTACCTTTTAAATTACGTATCGCAAATAAAGGAAGTCAATTTCTTATATATTATTTAATTCATTATGTATTAATTAATATCAATATTTGAATTTGAGATAATGTTTAAAATTATTTCGGTGATTTTACTCTTTTAAAACTAATTAACACATTAAAAGCAAAGCAAACCCTTCAAGTAAATATTTGTAAATTGTAAGACTTAAACTCATAAAAAAATATTTATTTTAGAGATTTTTTTCATATTAAGCTACAGCTTTACTTATTTAAAACGTTTATATCTAATACAAATAATACATAAATAAATAAATAAATAATAAAAAAATTTACCAATAACACTTAACTACACATTAAGATTTTAAAAATAATAAAAACTTAGTAATAAACGTATAAATGAATTGTAATGTGAATTGTAATATGAACATATGATTTTTTTGTAATATTTATCAATTTGATATATTATTATTATTATTATTATTTACATTTATGTTGATAGAATATATATGTGCTTTAATTATTGATTAAATTGTTTTAAAAATTATATAAAGTCAAACTCGAACCGTTTTTATGAAACCATGCACCAACTCATATAGGTGATTCCCATTGATCTTAACATAAAGCCGTCCATTCGAACCATGCTTACCTAGATTAGAAGAACTTTAGCTTTGTTGGGATTGAATATACACCTATGATCAATGGTGGAGTAAGTATTTTATGTTTGAAGGAGTGAAAATAAAAATTTAATGTTTGTGGGGGTTAAATCATAATTTTTTTAAAAAAATAAAGAGGAAAATTATAAAATTTAAAAAAAATATTAAATTTTAAAATTTTAGAGAAGTTGGGGGCCTTACTAACTCCCCTACCTCCACCTCCGCCGACAACGGGCTGAATGTTATGTACTAAGTCAGACCAAACTATGGATATTTTGGATTTTTAAATTATCGATCATTTATTCAGTCCTTGTGCATTTTCTTGTTTACAATGTAGAGGGAAATGCTAATATTCCCTATGCAACATCTGACAAAAAATAGCTTTACATAACTAATTCGCGATTCTTCCTCATATAACATTCAGCTTTTTATTTAACGCTTTTTATTTAACTCAAAGATTCGTGCGTCTTCATTACATAAACAAAAAGCACAAGATCACACACCCATGAAAAGGCTATAATGCATATGGTAACAAGTATTCTACACGAAGAGCCTTGATTGGGAACTAATTAAGCACCTTGAACCTTTGCTTTGAGGCTCATCTCAATCTCTTTGGCAACTTGGGAAAGTGAAGTACAAGAAGAACCACCCTTGCTCAAGGCCTTTTGTGCCATATGTTTTAATTCCTTGGCTCTATCTCTTATCTCCTGCCCATCCTTGTCTACCATGATCTTTCTCACCACCATCTCCAACTCTTTCCTCTCCACTATTCTGCTTGACGTCGACACCTTTGGCCTGACTGCCAAGCCAAGCTCTTCCGTCAGCATTGTGGCGTTCATTTTTTGCTCCGCGTAGAGCGGCCAAGCAATAAGAGGTACCCCGTTGAGTAGACTTTCCATGGTTGAATTCCATCCGCAATGTGACACGAATCCACCAACTGATGGATGGGCCAAAATATCTGTTTGTGGAGCCCACATTGGGAGCAGTAGTCCTCTATCACGGGTCCGGGTTAGAAACCCGTCGGGTAAGTAATCCGGGCTACCATCCGAATGGTTTCCAACAGTGAAAAAATTCCCGGATGCATCGTTCTCAACGGGAGGACGAACCACCCAAATAAATCTTTGTTGGCTTTGTTCCAAGCCCCAAGCGAGCTCGGTCATTTGCTTGGCTGACAAAGTACCTCCACTTCCAAACGAGACATAAATCACTGATTGACTAGGCTGCTTGTCTAGCCAATCCAAGACCGGGTCAGCTAAAACCAGGGGTCCAAGCGTTCTCACAACCGGACCAATTGGAAAAACCGGTACTTTAGCAACCCGGCCCAAGAGCTCTGCATCTGTCAAGGATCTAAGCGTTGCAGGCTCCAGGTCCTCAAAAGTGTTCACCAAAATCCCATCAGCTTCTGGAATTTCAAGCCCTACACGTGCATATTCTCCATATAATTGATCATTTCGGTTCAGATAAGCTTCCAGGGTATCCTCAAACCGAACCGGTTTGCACCCTGGAATCTTCAGAGGCTTTTGCTGCTTAACGTGCTCTTCATCCACTATTTTTTCAACGGTTGGAGCGTAAACAGTGATTCCAAGAAACCATGCATTGGAAGCAATGAAAACGTACTTCAACATCTTGAATTCATCGGCAACAGGTAAAGCTTCAGTCCCGAACAAGTCCACAATCAAAGCTGATGGGCGAGACTTCATTGCAGCTACAGCGGAACGCAGGCCTGGCAAGGACTCGCGCATTATGACGGCTATTTTGGTTACTATGTGTGCACCTGGATCGACTTTGGTGGAGATATCTGCCAATGGGAGGGAAACAATGTTAAGAACGTCCATGTTGGATGATTCGAGAAGTTGGTTTTGTGCAGTTGATGCTTCAGATGCCAAGACAAAGATTGTGATTCGGAAGTTATGGTGGGTAACTAGGCGCTTGCCAAGCTCGAGCACAGGGATCAGGTGGCCCAAACCAGGGCTTGCCAAGAGGGCTACGTGGGGTTTTGTGGTTTGCATGATGGTATCTAAGAGCTTTTAGAAATAAGGTTTTCTAATATTTTGTGATGAAGGAGTAACATTGCTTGGATATTTATAAGCAAAATTGTTGTATTCTAATTTGTCATCTGCATATATTAAATCTACAAGGACCTCATTGCAAGTTGGAAATGGAGAAATTTTTTAAACTTTCTATCCAGCTAGCGTTAATTCTGCAATTTGGTTATTGATTAATTCACGGCCACCATTGAAATCTTTGTCTTTTCATCAGGTCAAGGACGGAGGGGTCTTCTTTTTCCAATAAGCTGCAAGACTCTAATCCAACTCAAAACAAGTTCTATAGATTTAAGAAATAAAAAACAGGAAGAGGGGATAAGAATAACTAAATCGAGATTGTTTAGGGCGCTGTGTCTGGTAATATATAGAGTAACTAATAACTTGGCACATGGCTTGTTCTTGATTGGATCAGTTGCAGTCAACTGACATGTTGATATAATTATGATATAAATGACAGAAAAAGTGGAGGCAGGCAATCAACAATTCACAAGCATTTCAACTTGTGCATGGAAATACAAATTAAATCTTGAAATATTAATTTACTCTTAATCAAACAGAGTCTCATCTGTCATCGATCGATGGCATATGGGTTGCGTATATATTACTGTTCTCACATGGCTACTAAACTAGCTATAAACAATAAGTCAAGGTTCATATATTGCAATAGATATTTCATAATTTTCATTACAAGAATGTTAGTATAAAAATTTAGATTAACTTTCAAACCCCATCAACATATAATGCATCCCCCCATAAGTTCCCAGCACTGGATTCCTTTCTACCAGCTGCCATGTCTTCAATCTGTGTTATTTTTTTTTTGAAAGGCTTCAATCTGTCTTATTGCGATGACGATGATGGAAAACTTTCAAAATTCTTTTCTAAGGCCTAATTCGACAGCTTTGCGAAAGCTGCCTTCTCCTCCCCCAATCACCAAGAAAGAAAGTATTGTGAAAGAGACCTGTAGATGCTGCGGACACAGACCTAAAATTTTACCAAAGATTTCAACTGAGTAAAAATACCCATCAAGTTTTTTCATTCATGTATTTTGTTTAATTTAGTCAATGTACTTAAAATCAAAACAATTTAATCTCTTGATTTTAAAAATTGCGTTAATTTAGTCCTTCTTTCTAACAACATTTAATTTTACAGTTAAAAAAATGACATCAACACTGATGTTGCACATTTTGATGATGTGGCATACCACATGGTACCGACGTGATGACATGATAATACCATGTGGCACTAATATGATGGCATGGTGCTGATAGTGATATACTGACATGACAGTACCATGTGGTAGATCAAAACTTTTTCAAAAAATTTTTTTGTGTCACGTCATAGGGGTTAAATTGAATAAAAATATATAATATATGAACTAAATTAAAATAAAATTGAGATATTGAGAAACTAAATTAAAAAAATATTTAAAAAATATAAATCTTTAAGTAGATGATAGATATACTTATTAATAAGTCAAATATTTAAGTATAAAATATTCATGGTGTTAAAAAATATATATAAATATTTTCTTACTTAATTATTTGATCATAGAATATGTATATTAATTTATTTTCTTTGCAAAAATTAAGTTTGAATTCTCATTCTATAAAAAAAAATTTTAAAAAAATTTTACGCTTAAAATCAAATTTAGATAAGTAACTTATATTATGTTGAAATAAAATAATATAAAAAGACTAAATAAAATTTTTTTCTTTTATTTATAATAGTATAAAAATTTAAAATTTATTTAACTTAATTTTTAATTTGAATTGAACTCAAATTAACAAAATAAGTTGATTTAATATAGAGGAAATTATGAGAAATGATCTTTCTTGATGAAGATATTTTAAAAATAACCATCAAACTAAGTTTAACTGTTTTTAGCTATATTTAGCCATGACTTGACAAAAACACCTTTTAAACTATTTTAAATAATTAAACCATTCATTATAATTTTTCTCCATTTGCGTTTTAGATTTCTCTCTCACTATCTCACTTTCTCAAATTTTATCGATTTCTTTCTTCGGCATTCGTCTACTATGCTTTCGATTTCTCTTTTCGACATTCATCTGCTATGCTTCCAATTTCTCTCTCTCGTGTTTTCAGATTTTTCTTTCTTGTGCGTTCAAGACACCAAGGAATGGTTTTGACGTGCTTGGGTGGGTGGATATTTAAGAAATTCGATTTTTAAGTATTTTGGATAAAACTAAAACAATAAAAATAATCACAGATGTATGAAATAGCTTTTAATTGAATCAATTCGGGACTTAGATGCCAATAAACTCAAAAATTTGAAATTTATAAACTTAGGTTTTTAAATGAATTTTTTTTTATTTTTAGTCAAAGTAGGTGTTTTAGATAAAAAAATTTGTATTTTGATTTATGAAAGCATATTAGAAACACTTTAATCGGTGCCAAATTATCAAAAAAATAAAAAAAAATGAAAAGAGTTGAAAGAATTTGAAGTTTTTGTTTGTAAGTAACATCAACATTTTAGGGATTAAAATGTAACAAAATGTTCTTGAATATGTCATGTAATAATAATTTTTTTTAACATAACGTGTAACAATAATTTTTTTTTTCAATATGATGTGTAACAACCTTTTTGAACTATGACATGTAACAACAGTATTTTTTTTAACAGGACATGTAACGACCTAATCATGGCATGTAACAACAATTTTTTTTTCAACATGGCGTGTGACAACCTTTTTGAACCATAGCGTGTAACAACAATATTTTTTTTAACATGGTGTGTAACAATCTAACCATAATGTGTAACAACCTAACTATGGTTTGTCATATATTTTTGTATATGGCATGTAACAACCTAACTATGGCATGTAACAATAGTTTTTTTTTTTTAACATAACGTGTAACAACCTAACCATAGCTTGTCACATGTTTTTGTATATGGCGTGTAACAACCTAACCATGACTTGTCATATGTTTTTGTACATGGCGTGTAACAACCTAACCATGACTTGTCACATGCTTCTCACATGTTTTTGTACATGACGTGTAACAACCTAATCATAGCTTATCACATGTTTTTGTTCATGGCATGTAACTACCTAACCATGGTTTGTCACATGCTTATCACATGTTGTTGTACATGGCGTGTAACAACCTAACCATGACTTGTCACATGTTTTTATACATGACGTGTGGCGTGTAAGATCCTAACCATGGCTTGTCACATGTTTTGTACATGGCGTATAACATCCTAACCATGATTTGTCACATATTTTTGTGCATGACGTATAACATGTTTTTGTACATGACGTGTAACATCCTAACCATGACTTGTCACATATTTTTGTACATGAAGTGTAACATGTTTTTATACATAGCGTGTAAAATCATAATGTGTAGTTTCATTAAAAGTAATTTTGTCCAACTTAACTAAAAATAGTTAAAATTATAAAGAAGGCTATTTTTAAAAACGTTTTGTCTTTAAGAGTTATTTTTTAAAATACCCTTTTAATATATATATATATATATATATTCCTAACTACTTGTTTTGTTGCTCTAGAAAACAGAAGTGAACAATATGTAATTTTTAATAATTATAAATCAAATATGTAAAAATTTTAATTAATAAAATACATTATTCTATTTTTATGTCATCTATTTATGTTTTAATTGTTCTTACATTTCAAGCATTTACTCATTTTTAGCCAATAATGATTTGTTTTCAACTTTGTGTAACATATAGCAACTTTTGACCCCCACTTCTTCAAGAAGCTTAAATTCTATGAACACAAATACATTAAATACAGAAATAACTCCAGGGGCTTTAAATAGTGACCATAAGCAATCCTTTTGCCCTAATGGAACTTCTTTAATCATTGAATCTTACAACTTTTTTCTTCAAAGATATGTGTCTCGAAAGAGATTAAAAGCTTTTTCTTTTATTCTAATTGCATGTACCGTGCAGGAGCTGGGAAGCTCATGCTTCCGCTCACTATATTAAACACCCCAATGTTTACGCTTGGAGGCGCTGCAAGCAATCTTTGGCGATTTGGGACAATGAATTGTAAGAGGAACCGCTCTTGCTCAAAGCCTTTTCTGCGCTGCTGTTTAGTTCCTTGACTCTAGTCCTCATTGCATGCCCTTCCTTGTCGGCCACCATGATCTTTTTCACCATCGTCGCTATCTCATCCCTCTCAACAATTTTATCAGTCTGTGACACCTTGGGTCGAACAGCAATCCCAAAGTCCTCCGTTAGCAATGCAGCGTTCATTTTTTGTTCTGCATAAAGCGGCCACGCGATCATTGGTACCCCATTTAAAATGCTCTCCAAAGTTGAATTCCAACCGCAATGGGATAAAAATCCACCCACTGATGGATGGCTCAGGATCTGTGCTTGGGGCGCCCACATTGGGATCACCAAGCCAATGTCCTTGGTTCGAGTGAAAAACCCTTGAGGCAAGTAATCCGGGGTGCCATCCCCGTCGTTTTTCCCTATGGTGAAATAGGTCCCAAGTGCATTCTCTGATGGAGGACGAACCACCCAAATAAATCTTTGCTTGCTTTGCTCTAAACCCCAAGCCAACTCTGTTATTTGTTTGGCTGATAAAGTCCCTCCACTTCCAAACGAGACATAAATAACTGATTCGGTGGGCTGCTTGTCAAGCCAAATCTTTACTTCTTTATCTAAAACCTGCTTTCCATCCTTCCTGATCAGTGGACCAACAGGATAAATGGGGACCTTAACGACTCTCCCCAAGAAGTTATTATCACGAAGTGCTTTAATGGTTGTTGCCTCAAGATCCTCCCAAGTATTAATCAAGATGCCATCGGTCTTTGTCATCTCAGTTCCCATCAATTGAGACCCATCAAACCTATCAATGTTGAGAAAAGATTCAAGGGTATCCTCAAATCGAAGCGACCTGCAACCAGGAACTTTTAATGGCTTTTGGCTCTTAACATGTTCCTCCAAGATTACATTTTTACCGATGCTCGAGGAATGTAACGCGACGGCGAGGAACCATGCAGTGGTGGTGTCGAACACGTACCTAAGCATTCCAAACTCGTCTGCTATTGCAAAAGCATCAGTTCCGAACAAGTCCACAACCAAAGCTGTCGGGGGACACTTCATGGCAGCAATCGAAGACCTGAGGCTTGGCAAGGACTCCCGCATGAGCAGGAGCAGTTTCGCCCCGAGAGGGGCTTTGGGGTCGACTAGGCCGGAGATATCCACAGATGGGAGTGCAACAATGCCAAGATCATCATTTGGGGTTGGTGATTTGAGAAGTGAAGTTGAGGCAGGATCACTTGCAACAACGAAGACTGTTACAAGAAAATCATGGTGAGTGACCATTCGTTTGCCAAGCTCAAGGACAGGAATGAGATGTCCCATGCCAGGGCTGGCGAGCAAGGCAGCGTGAGGCTTCTTCACCTTTGTCATGGCCATGGCTGAGAAGAATTGTGGGTTGCTGGTTTGTCTTGAACTTGATGAAGCATGAATCTGCTAGACATTAATTTATAGAAAAAATCATGGTATCTATTGCATGTTTCCTAAATATCATTTCTTTCATTAGGGAATATCTTGAATTAATGGTAATTGACACAATTTAAGGAAAAGAATCTGGGAAAATTTAATCATCCTTGGCTGGCTTGCAGCAATCCATCGTCTTGGTTGGTAAAGGTACCCTTTCAACGCACCAATTTGTACTTTGATTTTGACTTTATCAAAGATATGGACTGATTTAAAATTTAGTTTTATGTTATTCAGGTGAAAATTTTCATGGCTAACCTTTCGATATAATAGTGGTAAATACGGTGAGCGAGCAAATGATGAATGGATTGAGTAGTTTAGTCCATCACATCTAAAAACTAAATAAATCAAATATTTTTAAAAAATCGATCAAATATAAAAGAAAATCAAATCGATTAAATATAAAAAAAGATCAAACCGATCAAATTTTAAAAAAAATCAAATCGATTAAATATAGAATTGATTCAGTCGATTTGGTTTTGGATCAATGGACTAAAATTTTATCACTTTTTTTGTAAATTATAATATTAAAAATTATAAACTTCATCCATAATTATAAAATATACAAATTATGTATAACTTAAATATATGTATATATATAATATATTACTTTATTGTATATATGAAATTAATGACACAACTTATATGTTATAATCTTTTAATTTCTATATTAAAGTTTTTATAAATAATAACTAATTATAAATAATATGTTATAAAAACTAAGGTGATAACTAATAAAGTTGTTAAGTGTAATCATATAAATAAAGTTTATTATAAATTATAGTAATACTTATGTATAAATTAAATATATATATATATAATATTTATACAATTATATGTGTATATTCATAACATTTTATATTACGAAATATTACTAAGGTGTAATAATTATAACATACTAATATGTAAGATATTTACTATCATATATTATAATATTGACATATAATTTATATAATTTAAAATATATAACTTGTAATTTCATATTAATATAGATTTATAAAAAAATATATATAATTAAAATTAAATTGTTATGACTATAATTCGAAAACATACATATAATAAACTAATATATTTTAAGTATATTATTAATCAAGTTCACTATCAATTTTTTTAATATAAATAAAAATTTATATATATTAATATATATATATAATTAATTTAATTTTTTAAGTGGATTGATCTAAAAATTTTAAAATTGAGAACCGATAAAAAAATCAATTGAACCAATTAAATCAAACCGTTTTACCCAAATTGCATTTAGTTTGGATGAATAATTAATCTAGTTTGGCTTTGCTCACCTCTAATATTAAAACTTGTAATATATATTTCAAACAGTAAATAATTACCACTACGCATGAAATATCTTAGAGCTATGCCAAATTTAGCTAGAGAAGACATTAACCTCTCTAAGAGCATGCACAGAAACAGTATCACCGATCTTTTTGGTCCAGTTATCAATTTCATTTAATAAACCATTCGTTCACTAGTACCATACATATGGTTCTAGTTAGGTTTTAGAAATTTGTTTAATTTGAACTTTTATACCCATTTGTAGGGGTGAGCAAATGAGTAGATTAGGTGGTTTGGCCCGTTATACTTAAAGATCAAATGGACCAATCGTTTTTAAAAAACTAATCAAACCCGACTAAATATAATGGAAGACCAAACCGACCAAATATAGAATTGGTTTAGTTGATTCGATCTTGAACTAATGGACCAATATTTTATTACTTTTTTTTTTTACAAATTATAATATTAAAACTTGTAAATTTCATCCATAATTATATATATATATATGAAATTAATAATATAACTTTTATGTTATAATGTTTTATATTAAAGTTTGTATAAATAATAACTAATTATTAACAATATGTTATAAAATCTAAGGTGATAGCTAATAAACTTATTAAGTGTAATCATATAAATAAAGTTTATTATAAGTTATAGTAATACTTATGTATAAATTAAATATATGTATATATATAATATTACATTATTTTATATATATAAAATTAATGATACAAATTATATGTTAAAATGTTTTGTATAATCATATAAATAAAATCTATTATAAATTATAGTAATGCTTATGTATAAATTAAATATATATAATATATGACTTTATTATATATATAATATTAATGACATAACTTATATGGTATAATGTTTTATATCAAAGTTTGTATAAATAATAACTAATTATAAACAATATGTTACAAAATCTAAAGTAATAACTAATAAAGTTATTCAATATAATCATATAAATAAAGTTTATTATAAATTATAGTAATGCTTATGTATATGTATATATAATATATTTATACAATTATATATATAGATATATATATTCATACCATTTTATATTACGAAACATTACTAAGGTGTAATAATTATAGCATATTAACATGTAGGATATTTACTATAATATATTATAATATTAACATATAACTTATATCATTTAAGATATATAACTTATAATTTCATATTAATACAGATTTATAAATAAATATATATATAACTAATATTAAATTACTATGATTATGATTTGTATACGTACGTATAATATCTTAATATATTTTAAATATATTATTAATTAAATTTACTATCAATTCTTCTTAATATATAAAAGAAATTATATATATGACTATATATATAAATATATAAAAAATTAATTTGGTTTTTTTAGTGAATAGGCTCAAAAATTTTAAAATTGAAAACCGATCAAAAAATCAATTGCACCAATAGTTTGGACCAATTGATTCAATGGATCAATTAGACTGAATCATTTTACCCAAATCGTATTTGATTTGGGTGGATAATTGGTTTAGATTGGTTTTATTCACCCCTACCCACTTGTCCACTAAATTCATTTTCCCTTAGATATATGTATCAAAGTTAAATTTGTCTTGATTTTCCAAGTATTAATTTTTAATTTTTTTGGTACAAGCCTTTACTTTTTATGAATGTATGCATGTACAAATCTTTGTTTTTAAAAATAACATGGCATTAAAATTTGTTTTATATTTTGTATGATAATTGCATGTAGTATTAAAATATGTACACAACAGTCAAAACTTAAGAAACAAAATTGAGAGAGTTTTATAATCATATAAAATAGTTTAAACTAAATACCTTACCTAGTTATTGTTCTTTCAATATCTCATAACAAGGTTTGTACTTTTCATCTAATTTTTGCTAGGTTTCTTAAAATAGTTTAATTTTCAACGTTTCTACCCCCTCGTCCACTCAATTAATTCAACAATAAGAGATTTTTTTCTCAATCCAAGACGATGAACAAAATACCTAAATAGCAACCTTAATGACCATCAAATCACAAAGTTTAAGTCTTATGTTCAAAGAGAGCCAAAGAAACTTCCAAAAATAGAACCATATATACAGCGGAGGCCGATGGGAGAGGGTTCAGTAGGGCCCCTGCTCTCTCTTCAAAAATTATAAAATTTTATAATTTTGTCCACATAAACATTGAAGGCATATATATTTGTTGAATTTCAAAAATCCGGTTTAACCCTTTGTGATTGATAGAAATATGATTATTATATTTGCGGTTTCACGATTTTGACTATCACCCACACTCACTTATTATTGTTTTCAAATGCTTTTATTCGAAAAACATAAACCTTGATTTAATTAAAAATAAAAGATTTTTATCATTAGAAATAATATCATTTCTTGCAATCTACATAAATAAAAAATTGACATCACACCATAAGAAATTACGATCTTCACAATTTCCCACACATATAATAGTAATATTATAAATTTTTTTTTTAGGAGACACGACCAAATGCAATTTAAATGATAGAGAAAAGATTAACACATTGCTTGAGCCAATGCTTTCCAAGAAGAACCATTCCTAGTCCAAGCTCTTTCTGCGCTCAATTTCAGCTCCTTGACTCTAGCCCTCATTGCACATCCACCATTATCTTTTTCACCAACATCTTTATCTCCTCCCTCCCCACAATTCCCTTTGATGGCAATATGTTCGATCGCACAGCTATTCTCAGCCCCTCTGCCAACATTGTAGCATTCATTTTCTGCTCTGCGTATAAGGGCCAAGCGATCATCGGCACCCCATTCATGATACCTTCTAAGATTGAGTTCCAGCCACAGTGCGAGAAAAATCCTCCTACAGATGGGTGGCTTAAAATTTCAACTTGTGGAGCCCACTCTGAGACTACCAACCCCAGATTTTGGCTGCGGCCCAAGAATCCTTCTGGCAAATAGCTTAGCTTGTCATTGCTGCTGCCACTTCCAACAGTGAAAAATGAGCCATCACCGGATTTTACAGCTGGTTTTCGAACCACCCAAATGAACCTCTGTCGGCTTAGCTCTAAACCCCATGCCAACTCCCTCATTTGCTCGTTTGACAGCATCCCTCCACTCCCAAACGATACAAAAAGCACAGATTCACTCGGTTGCTTGTCTAACCAATCACATAGTAGCTTTTTGCTTGACTGGTCAACTGCTTCGATCGGCCTTATCATTGGCCAAACTGGATAGATTGGCACCTTGCTGATACGACCCAAGAGCTTATCATCTCTCAAAGCAGCAAGTGTTTCAGGCTCCAGTTCCTCCCATGTGTTAACCAAAATCCCATCAGCCATTGGAATATTCATGCCCATACGTACGTGCTCTGCATATTGTTGATCCGATCTGCACATCATTGGATCGACTACATCTTCAGGTTGAACGGGCCTGCATCCAGGGATAAACAGAGCTTCTTTCTCATCAACATACTCTCCTTTCACCACCTCATCTAATCTTGGAAGATATATAGTCAGTGCTAGAAACCATGCATTCGTGGGGATGAAAACAAACTTTGGAATCTTAAAGTCATCAGCAAAGCCTAAAGATCCAGTTCCGAAGAAATCAGCTATAAGAACAGTTGGAGGGTATTTCAAAGCAGAGATTGCAGATGAAAGAGATGGCCTAATTTCACGCATTAGAACTGCTTTTCGTGTAACCACAGCAGCGTCAGCATCAACAAGGTCGGAGATATTGGCTGGTGGGAGCCTGATGACTTCACAGAGCTCCGGGCTCATGGAGGATTGGAGGACCTGTGATTCTGCTGCTGATGTCAGAGAGGAAACAACAAAGATTGTAACCTTGAAATTATTGACAGTCACCAGGCGCTTTCCAAGCTCCAGGACTGGGATAAGGTGGCCTAGGCCAGGGCTTGATAGTAGCACAGCGTGAGCCTTAGCGTTTCCGCCCTCCATATCTGAAACTAAAGCAAAGCAAGAGGATCAAAGAAAAAAGGGAAATTAAAAAGCTAAAAAGAAAGACTGAAATCTTAAAAGTAGCATAAATAAAAGAACTATAACCATGAAGTTGAATCTAAAGCATGCCCATCTCAATCATATCATAATGTCTATTCACTTTTCATCTTCGGACGTGTGTACGGACTGGTTTGATGATCAATCGAAATTTTCTGATGACATTGGCAGTAGCGGTGGAGAATTCTTATGGGATGGTTATCCTTCCTTTCCTGGCTGTCCCTGCCTGATTGGCAGTCCTTTCAGCAACAGTTACCCCTCGCACTAGAGGCCGCCGAAGTCCTTAAAATTGTAGCTACCCCACTGCCCACGGGTACGAAAAGTTCCGTTTGCGGATTTGCACTATCAATGGAATTTTCTTCAATCCTCTTGGAACACAAGATTCTAATTTCACAAAAATTAATGTCAATTCAAGTTAGCCTTTAGACTTGATTAATTAGCCATTGCGCGATGTATATAAGACTGTGAAAGGCATTTTTTCTCTGCAATGAATCAGAAAACTTTTCCACAAAAATTCATGCGCCGTTTTATCCTTTTCTTTCACATTGGTCACTTCCTATTAACAATCTCAAAAGATAACTCCCGTTCCAGCCATAAAGACACCCATACCATCAATAAATCCCTAACCAAGGCAAAATACATCAGATCAAACCACCTCATATTCTTTCTCTGTACATGCACGAGAGTACAAAAACACAAGAGATCACTTAAGACAGTGGCCAAATTCCACCAAAAGAAGTTCCTCCTTGCATAAGCAATCTCCTTCAACAGGACCCCCACAGAAGGGGCGGGTATCTCAAAAAATCTAGGAAAAGAAAAGAACAATTTCGAAATTGCTCCTCAATTCCCAATAAAGAATCTCAGCTAAAAAAACTCATCATAACACCTAGAAAAAGCACATACGAGGCTACCCCAGCACATTGATGCAGCAACATATAAACAACGCATTAAAGGAGAAGAGGAAGTATTCCTGGAATCCCAACAAAGCACTACCATGAACCTTGTGTCCCTTCACCAAAGGTCGTCAAAAACGGTCCTTAAGACCTCACATACCTCCTCTCATTCCTCATTATCATTAACGTTAAGGAGATCAATTTGGCGTTTGACCCCCCCTTGGCTAGGCCGTCGACGAGTTGATTCCTTTCCCTGAAAATGTGTTTGACCTCTCATTTGTTAACCTCCTTCTTAAGCTTTTCAATATGCAAGATCCACCTCCAGAACTTCCAAGGGGCTCCTTCCGGTTATTTACCCATTTCACAGCGTTTTTTGAGTTGCTTTTATCACTAACGAGTGAGATGTGGCCCACTTAGACCCTGAGAAAGTAAGGAACGCGTCTCTTATGGATCTAACTTCAGCAAGGCTAGAGTCTCCAACGCCAGTGGATTTGGAAAACAGAATTCTGATCTGTCCATTTTCTCTCGCAAAACCCCACCAATTCTCGCTTCATCGGGACACCTTTGGGTAACCCCATCGACATTGAACTTCATTTCCCTACTTGCCAGTTTGCACCAGCTTTCCACAATCCTATCCTTTTTGGCCAATCTCATCACAAACCCCCAGATGGATTTTTGTACGTATCAATAACAGTCCCATACTCAATAAACCACCTAGGTTTAGCTTACATAGCAATTCTTAACTTGCTCACTTTATACACTTGGTTGACATCCCAAAGCATCTCTCTAAACACCATGTCATTTCTATGGAGCCACGCCGACCATATGATTACATAAAACCACAATATCCAAACTTTTTTATCTCCTTGTTTTAGTTCACCACTATGAGTTAGAAAGAAATCACATATTGTTTAATCAAATTCGAAAGTAATTATCTCTTGTGTGCGTAATGAATAGTTAAGATTATAAGATAAGTGGTACATTTTGTCTTTACAAAGAAAGATAAATGATACATGTTTAATGAGATTTGATAATTTTAGAAAATTTATTGAGAATATTACTTTTTCGTATGCTTTTTGCGAATCTAATATTTTTGTAGGTTTTTTTGTTAAATTTGATGAGATAGAAATGTTTTATGTTTGGTGGTAAATTGAATGGAAATTTTATGTTTCTTTATAGGGTGCTGAACTATAATTTAAGTTTCGATGTTCAATTACTGTTAGGCTTTTGCTTTAAAAAAAAAAAATTACTGTTAGGTTTTTAGCTGTCTTTGTGTCAGGACTACTACTTTGTATAAGTTTTGATATTAATAAAAAAAATTGATTGAGAAAAAAATGAATATACTAATACTTACAATCAAAAGCATATCTGTACATTAAAGACAAAATTATTTATTTTTTATATAAGATTTTGAACTCGCAATTAAAGGTAAAATTATTGCATAATCATAGAGACTATCGACCATCTCTGTTCACTACTCTCTTCTCAGTTCTTAGTTACATTGTTTCACCATTTCAGCTAGTGCATTATACGAAGAACCACCCTTGCTCCATGCTTGCTCTGCACTAAGTTTTAGCTCTTTGACTCTGCCTCTTATTTTGCCCCCTTCTTCATCCACAAATATTTTCTTAACCATCGTTTCGATATCCTCCCTCCCCACAACACCCTTGGATGGTAACGTTTTCGATCGAACAGCTATGCCAAGCTCCTCCGTCAACATCGTAGCATTCATTCTCTGCTCAGCGTACAGCGGCCAGGCGATCATTGGCAATCCATTGCTCATACATTCCATTGCCGAATTCCACCCACAATGTGTGAAAAATCCCCCACACGACGGATGGCTCAAGATTTCCACCTGCGGAGCCCATTGTGGAACCACCAGACCCCTCCCGTGGGTTCGAGACATGAAACCCTCGGGTAAGTAGCTTGACGTATCGTTAACGTCGAACCCAAACTTGGGAACGGACCCAATTCCAGTGTTTGTTGTGGGTGGACGCACTACCCAAATAAACCTTTGTTGGCTCAACTCTAAACCCCAAGCCAGTTCTGTCATTTGCTCGAGTGATAGCGCTCCCATGCTTCCGAAAGATACATACAGCACAGATTCATTTGGCTGCTTGTCCAGCCACTCAGATAGCTCGCTCTTTGATCCGATAGCTCCCTCTGCGATCACTGGGCCGATGGGGAAAATTGGTGCCTTGGCAACACTTCCCAAGAGCTTATCATCCCTCAAAGCTGCCAGGGTTGTGGGCTGCAGCTCCTCCCATGTATTCACCAAAATTCCATCAGCCTTTGGAATCTCTGTAGCCATACGTATGAGCTCAAGGTAATTATTTTTAGTTTGGACCAGCATGGGATCTGGCAAATCTTCTGGTCGAACCGGGGTGCAACCTGGAAGAACAAACGGTTCCTTCTGATCATCATCTCCAAACTTTCCCCCCGCATTCTTATCTAATATTGGAACATATAAGAATAACGCAAGATACCATGCATGAGAGCTCATGTAAACAAATTTAGGAATCTTAAGCTCATCAGCAATCTCTAAACAATCAACTGCATAAACATGAACAACGAGAGCAGTTGGAGGAGTCTCCAACGCAGATATTGCAGACCGGAAAGCTGGCTCGCTAACACGAACCACCGCTGGAAGCGACGCGAGTCCCGTCTGGCCAGGGCTAATAAGGCCAGAAATGTCTGCTGGAGGCAGTTGGATGACATCAAAGAGCTTTTCATTTTGAGCAGATTGCACCATCCGTGATATTGTTGCTGCAGATCCAAGAAAAGATGTGACAAAGGTTGTTACTTTCACGTTTTGGTAAGTGACGAGGCGTTTTCCCAGCTCAACCATAGGCGTAAGGTGCGCCGGAGAGGATAGTAAGGCAACGTGAGGCTTTGTGTTTGAGAACTCCATAGATAAAATCTATCAATGATTGAGAAGAAACAGAAATTCTTTCTTTTGGATAATAAGTTGAGAGATAAGAAACGAAAATGGAGTATGAACTTTATATATAGAGAGAAAACTAAATGGTAAAATCGAAGAGTGGCTAAGGGAAGAACACAACGTTTCGAACAGTGGCATAGTTGGTGGCCAACTGGCCATGCATGAATCCAAACTAATTTATGGAAATAACTAAACTCAAATCCGGGGATTTTCTTATGTCCTTTTTTAAGTAATGAATCCGAAATACTTGTATATAGAAAGATAAACCTCAAATTTATTTTGTCAAATACATTATTATTTATAGTAACACTGGATCCATACTAATTTTGTACAAAACCTTATCTCATCCTTGATATTGGAGCTAACATATGAATCAAAAATGTAATGACCCCTTCTTGGTTGCTACCGGCGTTCAAGACCTCTGAGACATTCTGTCAAATCTCGGATAAGCCGAATTTAAGATTCTCGTTAAACTCATTAAATATACTTTCACATACATAAACAATTAATAATAACAATAGTTGTGCTACTTATGTTTCATTTCAATTAATAACAATTAAATGTCAACCACAAATTTTTAACAATACATATTTATAAGTTAACAATACTTGCAATGTCTAAAAATTTTAGAGGAAATTGTGAGGAATGTCCATTTTGATAAAGACATTTTAAAAATAACCATCAGAATAAGTTTAACTGTTTTTAGCCATTTTTAACTATGACTTGACAAAAATACCCTTTAAACTATTTTAAATAAATTAAACCATTCATCATAATTTCTCTCCATTTCTGTTTCAGATTTCTCTCTCTCACCATCCCACTCTCTCAAATTTTATCGATTTCTCTCTTCAACATTCGTCTGTTATTCTTCCGATTTCTCTCTTCGGCATTCGTCTACTATACTTTCGATTTCTCTCTCTCGCGTTTTCAGATTTCTTTTTCTTGCGCTTTCAAGACATTAAGCAATCGTTTCGAAGTGTTTGGGTGGGTGGGTATTTGAAAATTTTGATTTTTAGGTATTTTGGAGAAAATTAAAATGGTAGAAATAATCACAGATGTATGAAATAGCTTTTAATTGAATTAATTCGGGATCTAGACACCAATAAATTCAAAATTTTGAAATTTATAAACCTAGATTTTCAAAAGAATTTTTTTTTAATTTTTAGTCAAAGTAGGTGTTTTAGATAAAAAAATTGTATTTTGATTTATGAAAACATGTTGGAAACACTTTAAGTAGTGTTGTGTCACAAATTTTTGTACATGGCGTGTCACAGCCTAACCATGGCGTGTCACAGCCTAACCATGGCGTGTCACAGATTTTTGTATATGGCTTGTCACAGACTAACCATGGCTTGTCACAAGTTTTTGTACATGGCGTGTCACAGCCTAACCATGGCGTGTCACAACTTAACCATGGCGTGTCACAGATTTTTGTATATGGCTTGTCACAGACTAATCATGGCTTGTCACAAGTTTTTGTACATGGCGTGTCACAGCCTAACTATGGCGTGTTACAACTTAACCATGGCGTGTCACAGATTTTTGTACATGGTGTGTCACAGATTTTTATACATTGTGTGTCACAACCTAACCATGGCGTGTCACAGCTTAACCATGGCGTGTCACAGATTTTTGTACATGGTGTGTCACAGATTTTGGTACATGGTGTGTCACAGATTTTTATATATGGTGTGTCACAACCTAACCATAACTTGTCACAGATTTTTGTACATGTGTGTGACAGATTTTTGTACATGGTGTGCCATTTAGAAAATATAAGATAATTATAATAATTTAAAATATAAGATAAAAGTTTAATTAAAAATTTTACATCTCAAAAAACTAAAAGAATAAAATTTTAATAATTTTTTTTAATTTTAATAAAAAAAATCTCATTTGAATATTTCGCTTTAGGCCTTTAAACTTGTTAGGCCACCCCTGGTGTGTCACAGATTTTTGTACATAACGTGTCACAACCTAACCATAACGTGTTACATCATAGCATGTAATTTCATTAAGGGTATTTTTGTCCAACTTGGTTAAAAACAGTTAAAATTATAACGATGGCTACTTTTGAAAACGTCTTATCTTTAAAGGCTATTTTTTAAAACGTCCCAAAATTTTATCTAACTCGACCCTAGATAGCAGAGCAACTTGGAGCAAGGCTAAGAGATGCATCTATCTATCCACAGTAGCTTGAACACGTCGATGATTACGCGCTAAGCCTATCCTTGTCTACAAAAAGAAAAAAAAGAGGGGTGTGAGTCTCACAGACTCAGTAATCATTGACTCAGTGAGTAGGCGGGGAGGAGAAACAAACATAAGGATGGAATAGTTATAAATCTAAGAGTACGCGTAAAAAACATATATTTCATTAAATTGAGAGGCTTTTATACCTTGCAAGTCTTAAGAATGATGAATTCCAAGCAAATAAATATGTAAATTTCACTTATCATTTAATAATAAAATTCGAGTGTTAATGCCATGCAATGTATACTAAGAAAATCGACAAGTGAGTATCATTCTCGAGTAAGTTTAGTATAGCCCTTAGGCTTACTCTCAGACATCATCACCTACTCGTGGGAATTGCCCATGACACTATATATAAATCGAGGCTTCAAGTCCCTTTTTACCTACTCGTGGGAACTACCCACACCACCTAGTACAAATCGGGGCTTCAGGTTCTCTTTTTTATCTACTCGTGGGAATTGTCCATGCCACCTAAACAAATCAGGGCTTCAAGTCCCCTTTTTACAATCAAATATCACTAATCAACAGTCACCACTTTGTGCACAAAAACCACATTTAACTTGATATGGTAACAGGTCTTGTCAGTTAAAAATTCATTATGCAAGTATACGTATCGAATAGACACTATATTAGCAAGTAGAGTATCGTTCTCACGGAGAATTGATCTAAAACTTTACTAATTACTAAAATTAAAATAATTTAATTTTATCCAAATAATCCAAATTAATTAATTAATTAAAACTAATAAACTAGAATTTAAAATAACAAGAAAAATCAAAATAATAACAACTGGAGAAAATATCAGATTAAACAAGCCTAGGATTACAATATTCCTCACACTTCATCTAAATTTTACCTCTCTTCCTTAACTTATTTCAATGGGTTGAATTGCTAACCTAGAGTCCTAAATTATTTATAAGGGTCTCCCGACTCGTCCTATAAAAATATCTATTTTAACCAAAACATTATATCCTTATGTGATTTGAAATTAAAACAGACTCATTAAATTCATGCTCTAATCTGGCTACATATGGCCTATAGGTATATCCCTATCCTATACGCAACTCATTTAACATGATCATATGCTATCCCAATTTTAGTCTACTCTAAACTCCCTCTCCCAAGTTTGTTTAGGTTCCTAAATCAGTTTAATTGGTGGCCAAGCAATCACAAGCATTAAGAACAAATTAGAATAAACAATTCAAAATAAGTAAGAAAGAGATTAAAAACATAAACTACATGTGAGTTCAATTGCAATCCTAGAAAAAGAAAATTAGCTACTCATAATTGCAAAATCAAATAACATTGTATAAAGTTCAACCATTGAAAGTAACAAGAAGAATAAAAGCTAAGGAAGAAAACAAAATAATTACCGCTCTGATCTCCAGGTTTATGCTTCAACTTCTAGCTTCTTGAATCTCCAAAGGTTCTCCTCTTTCTAATGGTCTTAAAATATCCTATTTATACTAACAAACTTAACCTAAACTTCCTTAAGTTGACCTAGGGTTTAATAGGGCTTAAAAACATAATGAGAGGCCCAAAAATCACTTGTCAATCTTTACAAATTTCCATTCCCGGTATAAGACGTTTAGCTACTTTTCGACATAATTTTCTCTATTTTCGAGGCAGAACTGTGCAAAGTGATCTTCATAAAAGTTGTAGCTCTGTCTCTTAGCTTTCCAATGGCCTAAGAATCGGAGCAATTGAATTTCGGTAACTTGAGATATGACTAAAACACTGAAGCATATGCAAGCAGATTTCTGGATCTTTTAGCACCTTACTTTCCAAAATTAGGTCTAATTACTTTAGGTCCTACCAAAAATATAAAAACTAATAAATATTAATCAAATTAAAAGAAATAACATAAAATTAAATAACTTACTTAAAAATAACTAAAAATTAAGTAAATTACAATTAAAAACTAAGGACTTAGCTAAAATTTAATAACAAAATTGAAATAAAATAATTCTATAAAATAGAATTATCATATCTCAATCACGTTAAAAATGAAAACCATTGCAATTTAATGCATTTGCAAAACATGATGGATTAAAAACAATATAATCATAAATCAAATGTTGTGCATAATTCATTTCAAAGCATGGCATATCTATCAATCAACATGCAAAGTGAAATAAATAATTTATCATCAAATCTTATGAATCAATATAATGGTCATTGGCCTAAACATCACACAAGCTTACAAGGTATGATTTTGAAGCGAAAAGCCAGTCAAAAGTTTGTTTCCTCATAATTAAAAACATGTAGATATATACTATGTGTAGTATAAAGAAAAACGGATTTAAAATTTTTGTCACAACCACAAATAGCTTAAGACTTTCTACAAACTCATGCTGTCCGCAATTTCGTCAAATGCAACATATATAATATATTATAGGAATATAATTTTAAAATTTAGCACACACTCACCTCACAATAGCGGGACGCTACATCGCTATTTTAACTTGCCGGTCGCTCGTCACTTGCTCAGACACGTCGCTATAGTACACTATTTTTACTTTGAACTTCCTAGCAACAATCCAAACTCAATATATTTAGTGCATCAATCCCACTTCTATTTTTTCATTCTATCATGAAGCCATATTCCACCAACTCACATCTTAATACATTTTTACTAAAATTACTTATATCCTTTGCTGACATATTTCTTTATATTATAAACTCCAATAACTTATTTATGATATTAATAATTATTGTATATGTATACGGGTTTAAGTAATTGGGTATCTATGAAGAAGATTTTAATAATTTTTAATCTAATTAAGTTTTTAAACGGGTTAGAGTAATTATAGTATAGTAAAAATATAATAGGGTTCGGATAGTAATTTTAAAATTAAACGGGTAATTAATAGGGTTAAAGTAATCGATTTTTTATAAAATTAAAATTCGAATACTTCAAAATTATAAGATATTCAATCCGTTGACATCCTTTTTCTCTTTTTTTTTTTGTTTCTTCTTTTTCTTCCCGCCAGTGTCGTACCTTTCTTCTCTCCCTTTTTTCTTTCTTTTCCTTCTCTTTTCTTCTCTTTTAGGCCGACAACAACTCTCTCATGTCTTCCTCTTCAAACCGGCGGCCATTTTCCTTCCTTGTTTCCTCTCAAACTCAACTCCTTCTCCCTTTCGTTTCTTTCCTTTCTCTTCCTCTCACTCGACTTTTTTTCTCGCCGTTCGGCCCTTTCTCCCTCTTTCTTTTCTTCTCACACGACTGATGCTAAAATGAAAGAGGCAAGGAAAGATTTTTTTTTTCTAATGTTGCTTCAAGGTGAGGCCGACAATTGACACATTTCTTGTCAATGTTCCCCACCCGTTTTTCTTTCTTCTTCTTTCATTTCATTCATCACTTGGCCCGCTCCCTTTTTTTTTTTTCCTTTCTTAAATTGGCCGGCCCCTACACCTTTTCTTCTTCCTTTATTATTTTGTTTGTTTGTTTGTTTTTTATTATTTTATTATTTATTCAGTCATTATTTATTTATTATTTATTATTTTGTTTATTTATTTTTTTTATTTTATTTAACAAATTATGCACATAATTTCTTACTAATTAATCTTTCATTTTACTGAAACAATTATGTTGACTACTATACAAAGATATGGAGTGTTACAAAAAATTTCCCATTCAATACAACAAAGGTTAAGGCAACCTCTCCCCAATTTAATTCCAAAGCAAAAACAATACGAGTGACTAAGAAAACAGACACAAACAGTGTGTTGCAATCAAAGGAGCCAAGCACCGAACCCACATTTCAATGAAACAGTCAAGGCAAACCAGCAACAGAAAATAAAACCAATGAACACCTACTATTGCCCCCCTTCCCCTCCCTAGAGCTTATATACTGTACTATCCACATTGGGGATCCTCTGTTTGTTCCCATTTAACAGCATTACGGGAATCACGTTCCACCTCAATGCCGTGAAGATTAAGAAGTCCTTTCCAATGGCTACCAATTCAGCGGTCTTAAGAATATCACCCCTTCTTCATTTTCTCATTGAATAAAAGGTAAGGTGCTGTTTGATAAATTAAAAACTAAATAAATATTGAAAATTTAAGTATATTAGATTTATTATAGTACTTAAATATGGTTTGACCTATGAATTAAACTAAAGGGAAGGTAGAAATTAACACTGTTTAGAAAGGATGGAAAGAAGTTTCTAGAAATCGAGGGAAGGTAGACTGAAAAAAATGCATATGCGTTTATAGGTAGAATGGAAGAACAACTAGATTTCATAAATTAATCTTGCCTTTCTAATTGATGATAAACACCTTTAACATAAAACAGAGTTATATTAATGGAAACTATTGCATCAACGTGTCAACTGCCGGCTCTTCTGACAATGTTTTACCATTTCATGCAGTGCCTCGTACGATGAACCACCGCGACTCCAAGCTTTGTCTGCACCAAGTTTTAGTTCTTTGACCCTGACTCTTATCTTCCGTCCTTCTTCATCTACGAATATTTTTCTAACCATCGTCGCTACCTCTTCCCTCCCGACGACACCCTTGGATGGTATTGTTTGTGATCGAACAGCTATGCCGAGCTCTTCTGTTAACAACGTAGCATTCATTCTTTGCTCAGCGTACAACGGCCAAGCGATCATTGGCAATCCGTTAATGATACATTCTATGGCTGAATTCCAACCGCAATGGGTGAAAAATCCACCGCACGATGGATGGCTCAAGATTTGCACTTGCGGAGCCCATTGGGGAACCACCACCCCCCTGTCTCGGGTCCGAGAAATGAACCCTTCAGGAACGTAACTTGACATATCGTCAGCGTTGTGCCCAAACTTGGGGGCGGATCCACTCCCTGTTTTAGCCATAGGTGGACGGACTACCCAGATAAATCTTTGCTGGGTCAACTCTAAACCCCAAGCTAACTCAGTCATTTGCTCTACTGATAGCCCTCCCATGCTTCCGAAAGATATATAAAGCACAGATTCACTCGGCTGCTTGTCTAGCCAGTAACATAACTCGCTCTTTAACCCGGCAGTTCCTTCCGTGGCTATTGGGCCAATTGGAAAAATCGGTGCCTTAACAATACTTCCCAACAGCTGATAATCCCTCAAAGTTGCTAGTGTTTTTGGCTGCAGTTCCTCCCATGTGTTCACTAAAATACCATCAACCTTTGGGAAATCCAAACCTATTTTAAGTAATTCAAGATAATCTTTTTTACTTTGGACTATCATTGGATCTGGCAAATCTTCTGGTCGAACCGGAGTGCAACCTGGAAGAAGAAAAGGATCTTTCTTATCAGCATACTCTCCTCCAACCTCCTCATCCAGGACTGGAGTATATAAAATCAGTGCAAGATACCATGAGTGAGAGCTCGTGTAAACATACTTTGGAATCTTAAGTTCATCAGCAATCTCTAAACACTCGATTGTATAAACATAAACAATTAGAGCAGTTGGAGGAGTCTCTAGAGCAGATATGGCAGACAGGAAAGCAGGTTTGGTTACGCGCACCCCGGACACAACCGCAATAAGACCGGTATGGCCGGGTTCAACGAGACCAGAAATGTCAGCTGGCGTAAGTTGGATGACATCAAAGAGTTCAGTTTTGGGGATAGATCCGATGGTTTTTGATACAGCTGCTGCTGCTTTAACAAAGCAAGAGACAAAGACTGTTACTTTTACGGATTGGCAGGTGACAAGGCGTTTGCCAAGCTCAATGGTAGGCGTGGGGTGAGCAGGGGAGGATAGTAACACTAGATGGTGGTTTTTGTTCGACAGAACCATTCCTAAAGGAAAAATCTACCAAGTATTTTAAGAGAAGAACAGGAATTTGATGATTTCAGTCATGAAATTTTAAAAATGAATTCTGTCTCTGCTCTGATATATAGGAACAAGACTTCGCTGACGGATAAGGATCAGATGAATAACGGGCATCAGATGGTCAGGCGCGGGTAGTAATACTAGATGAGGCTTCGTGTTTGATTGGTCCATAGTTTTAGAAATCTGAAACTTGGGGAGAGCTTTCTGCTTAGGAGGTATTTAAGAACGAAAAGAATATGCAACGAACTATCCTTTGGTTTGGTTAAATGATCGGTGTATATTGTTTTTACTCAGAAAGAAAGATAACTTTTTTCTAGAGAGAATTATAGCAACTACCCAGGGATCAAGGAAAGGAGCACCACAAATTATGAAAGTTTGTGGGAATTCCAGGGTAAGTAAGGGTAGCTTTCACCATTCACCAATGGTGATCAAACTGGACACGTAGCAGTTGAAGGACTGACAAAAGATCATTACCAAAACAAAGCTACTGATAAAGGTTGCCCTTTCTTTGTGAGAAAACAGACAAGGCTCTCAGGATTTGCTCGTTCTTTTATTTCCTTCTGAGCAATTATTGCTTACAGCCAAAATCTATTCTGATATTAGTCGATTTGAATTAAAAAGTTTCAGGTTTTCTAGATTATGGTTGGAAAGTTTATTGAATCAATAAATCCAACTCAAAAGTTAGTATCAGATATCAGCAACAATATGAGAAGTAAATTGCAAAATTTGCCCTTCTTATGTCTCAAGTTGCAATTATCATCTTAAATTTTGAAACTTTTATAATTATCTCTAGTCCTCTTCTTATGGATGGTTTGCTTACGTTTACAACATTCGAGGGAATGTTGTAATTCATCTATAGGTTAAGGGGCTAAGAGACAAAGGGATGCGTGAAAAATAAAAAATTGAAACCAATTACTCAAAAAGAACATAATTTTATAACTTTTTCTCCTCAAAAAGTATGGAGACTTATTACTCTAGATGGGGAGGGGTGGACAGTAACACTAGATGGGGCTTTTTCTTTGACAGAACCATAGCTAAAAGAAAAATCTACCAAGTACTTTAGAAGATACTTCTCTTTCTTGCAGGAATTTGATGATTTCAGTCAGGAATTTTAAAAATAAACTCTACTGGACTGACAGATAAGGAGATGAATAATAAACGCATTAACTTAGTTTACTGCCATTTTCATTACTGTTTTCAATACTCAACAGATGGGTAGCTGGTGCAATTAAAGTTAAGGATAATAACAATTAAGGAGACTAGTGTAAAAAGCTTGCGCATTTATGATTTCAAATTTTTTTGGTGACAACAGCAGAGCATTTAAATTGAGGGTTTTTTTTTTTACTTTTGTTTTGTGTCGGCCATGCTCATCTTTTGATTTGAGGTTTAAATCACGACATTAGTAGGTGCAGAACTAGTTGAATGAAATGTTCGCAAACCCCAATCTTCCATTCAACCTTTTGAAGGTCTGGTTGAATCATGGCTACTCTTCCTCTTCTTTTCTTCTGAATGACTGGTGGGCAAGTTGCCCACATTGCCAAAGCCAATTGGGGCTCAAATCAGGCCTGTCATTCCTAGGAATGTCCGTGGCTGTGATGATATATGAACCCATTTGGTGGTTTGAGATATTTCAGCTTGGGCTTGACCCCATCAGGATCTATTGGAGTAAGATCTGTTAATTGTAGAAGATGACAATCTGCTGCTGGTTATGGGTCCGTCGGCTCTAATTAATCAGCAAAAAGAAGAACATGTTTAAATTTTATTGATAATACGCTAAACTAAAAGCATGGAAGCAGGAGGAATTATTTATTACATGAACCGCCATTTCGGCTACAGGCTTTTCTGGCAGTGTTTCACCATTTCAGCTAGTGAATTATACGAGGAACCGCCTGTACTCCAAGCTGTCTCCGCACCAAGTTTCAGCTCCTTGACTCTGGCCCTCATTTGACGCCCTGCATCATCCACAAATATTTTTTTCACCATCTTCTCTATCTCGTCCCTCCCCACAACACCCGTGGATGGTAATGTTTGTGATCGAACAGCTATGCCAAGCTCCTCTGTCAGCAACGTAGCATTCATTCTCTGCTCAGCGTACAGTGGCCAAGCGATCATTGGTAATCCATTGGTGATGCATTCTATGGCTGAATTCCAACCACAATGTGTAAAAAACCCTCCACATGATGGATGGCTCAAGATTTCCACCTGCGGAGCCCATCGTGGAACAACCTGTCCCCGGTTTCGGGTCCTGGAAATGAACCCTTCTGGCAAGTAACTTGACATATCATCACTAGCGTTCCCAACCTTGGGACCCGAGCCGCCTCCTGATTTTTGCGTCGGTGGACGCACTACCCAGATGAATCTTTGCTGGCTCAACTCTAAACCCCAAGCTAATTCCGTCATTTGCTCAAGTGAGAGCCCTCCCATACTTCCAAAAGATATGTAAAGTACAGAGTCAGTCGGTTGCTTGTCCAGCCAGTCAAATAACTCGCTACTTAATGCTGCAGAACCCTCTGAATTTATTGGGCCGATTGGGAATACTGGTACCTTAGCAACGCTACCCAAGAGGTTGCCATCTCTCAAAGAAGCTAGTGTTTTAGGCTGCAGTTCTTCCCATGTGTTCACCAAAATCCCATCAGCCTTTGGAATCTCCATGCCTATTTTCAGGTATTCATAATAATTTGCTTTCGTTCGGAAGAGCATCGGATCAGGCAAATCTTCTGCTCGAATCGGCGAGCAACCTGGAAGAGCAAATGGTTCTTTCTTATCAACATACTCTCCTTCCACTTCCTTGTCCAGGACCGGAGTGTACATGATCAGAGCAAGAAACAACGCATTTGTGGAGATAAAAACATATTTTGGAATCTTAAGCTCATCCGCAATTCGTAAACACTCTATTGCAAAAACGTGAACGATGAGAGCAGTTGGAGGAGTGTCCAAAGCGGATATAGCAGTCTGAAAAGCTGGCCTGACTACACGCACAGCCGCAGAAAGTGATGTAATCCCCTGATCGCCAGGGGTAACAAGGTTGGAAATGTCGGCCGGTGGGAGGTGGATGACATCAAAGAGTTTCGTGGTCAGCGCAGATTGGAGCATCCGCGATTCCGCTGCAGCTGATTGGACAAAAGAAGCAACAAAAATTGTTACTTTAACGTCCTGGCAAGTAACAAGGCGCTTGCCAAGCTCAATAACGGGCATGAGATGAGCTGGGGCGGATAGTAATACTAGATGAGGCTTTGTGTTTGATTGCTCCATAGTTTTAGAGATCTGAAACTTAAGGATAGCTTTCTGCTTGAGATGTATTCAACTACACTTTGGTTTGGGTTAATGATCGGTGTATGCTGTTTCTACTCAGAAAGAAAGATACCTTTTTCTACAAAGAGCTATAGCAACTGGCCAGGGGTCAAGGAAAGGATCACCACCAATTATGAAAGCTTGTGGGGATTCCAGAGTAAGGGCAAGGACATTGGGCCTAGCTTTCACCATACAACAATGGTGACCAAGCGGGATAGCAGGTGAAAGACGGACAAAAGATCATCACCAAAAGAAAGCTTCTGTTAAAGCTTACCTTTTCTTTGTGATAAAGCAGAAAGGATTCTCAGGATTTTCACCGCCTTTTTATGCTTGATAGAACAATTGATTTTTCTTCTGAGCATTTATTGCTTACAGCCAAAACGCATTCTGCACGCCGCACTTCTACTTCAGATATTAGTTTATTTGAATCAATAAATCCAACTCAAAAATTAGTATCAGATATCAGCTACAATATGAGAGGTAAATTGCTAAATTTGCCTTTCTTATGTCTCAAGTTGCAATTATCATCTTAAATTTTGAAACTTTTATAATTATCTCTAGTCCTCTTCCTATGAATGATTTACATACATTTACAACTCGAATGTTGTAATTCCTCTATAGGTTAAGGGGCTAAGTGACAAAAGATACAAAGGAATGGGAGAAAAGAAATGCAACTTTAATAGAAAGCGGGAGAGAAAGGTGTGACACGTATGCCCTTGAGCTACCGAACTCGATGCACTGCAACACTGAAAGATGCAACACATTGCATTGGAATAAGAATTACTGACACAATTTCCTATTTTTTTCCATTCGAAAGGGAAATTTCCTTTCTCCTCTGCCCAAGCACAATCATAGTTCATTAATATATAATATTAGAGTGTAATCTATGTCATAAGTTCAAGATACAATTATTTGATGTGTAAATAAAATTTAAAATTAATTTACATTAATAATAAAAATAATTGTTTAAAAATAAATGATGAATTAATGTATCATTTATAAACATGAAATTACATTGTAATTTGTAAAAATAAATATCCACAAATCAAGAGATATTTTGATGGTTATTTGTCAAGTTAACTTAAAGATTATTACCATATTGAAAACACATAAAAATTCACAAATGATACAATTTCTCTTCTTAAAAACAAAGTAAGTTGAAAAATTAAATATATATATATATATGTATATTAATTTGTTACATGCAAAAAAAGTTTAAAGTGAAAACAAAAGTAACAAATATAGTAAAAAAATTAAAGATTGGGTTCAAAAGATAAATAAGTTGAGAAAAAAAAAAAGAAACAAAAGAAGAAAAACAAAGAAAATGAGGAAGAAAGGAATGAAGAGAAAAACTAAAGCGGAAAAACTAAAGAAGAAAGGGACAAACAATTATAGAAAGAGAAACCCAAAGAAACCTTATAAAGTTACAATAATACTAATCAATTACATTCTTAAAAATTAATCCAAAAACCACATCAATTTAAAAAACAGAAAAATTTATGTATAAAAAAACACCCATAGGTAATTCGTATTTGCTTATATGACATTTATGTGTAAAAAAAGATAAATTGTAAATTTAATCAATAAAAAAAATTAAATATTTATTAAAAGAATAAAAAATTAAAAAAAAAAAGAGAAAAAATAAATAAATTTCAAAACTCACTAAATCTGTAATTTGATAATATTCTATCAATATGGTTTTAATAATATACAATTATAAAGTAAATGGTTGACTAATATTACATTTTGTAAAAATACACTTACCTATAATATTTTTGAATATTCAGAAAGTAATTACAAAAAAAAAAAAATCAAATGAGTTGATAGATAAACATACAGTAAAATAATAATGACAAACATGTAAATTAAGGAATATATTTATAGTAAATAACATATTCTTACTCAAAAGATAATTAAAAATAATTTTATTATAAGATAAAATGAATAACAGGTAAAAAAAATCAATAATTGATACAATTTAAGTAAAAGTGTAAGTAAATTATTATTTATAATAGAAAAATATAACTATCCACCCAATCGTATAAGAAAAAACCCAAAAAAAAAATAAAAAATTAGATGAAAGACTTTTAATTCTTGTGGAGAAGCAATAATATTATAAGAATAAAACCCTCTTTTGTCTACAAGACCTAGAAGACAAGCCTGGCCCGAGACAGGCTTGGACTAGAGCTCTAAGACTAGGCAGACCAGGCTTTGAAATACAATCCCAATGGACAGGTGTGGTTGGACCCAAAAAGTACCCTACTTCAGGCTGAACCATGTTGATCAGAATTGATAGCATCCTAGCCGATTAACATATTTTTATAACTTTTTTACTCAAAAAGTAGCTAATTAACTGCTCTAGTTTGGGTTGGCCACTCTTAGCTAAGATAAATCACAAAAACAAAAAAGGACGAATTAAATTGGAGGGACAACTGGCACAACGCCAGGGCCTTTTTTGGTCTTAGCCAAACTATTTAATAATTGACAATAGAAGTTATTGAATTGAATTGGTACATTACAACATCAGGCGTGACATAGATCACATGCCTACATGAAAATACACCATCACGTGGAAGGGGACCCTCATTGGGGTTTTTCCATTGTAAGATGCTCCTTGAAGTTTGACCTTGGCAACCCCAAAACACTGCACAAATTTCAGTAAACATTTGGTTTTGAGCTAGAAGCCAAATATTTTAGACAACAGAGAATGGGCCCACCCCAATCAATCCCCCACAGATAATCACTTTTGTTTCAGTTCAATTGTCATATCATTGCCTATGCTAATCTTATACTAAATTCAATGGAGAAAAAGAAAGAATCAAAGGATCAACTGCCAAAGAAGATTTATCTAGTAGTAGTGAGTAAACATAGTACTAACTAGCCTTGCAAATTCTGAGTTTGTGTTTTTCTTCAAAGGATAGATAAATCCTTGATTTACAAACTAGAAAATGAACACAATCTCTCTATCTGAGAAATAGAATCCTATCAATCATATGATTAATGAAGAAATTATAAGAAAATTGTGAACATAAACATTGGAGGAGGAACATATTTTTATATAAATCCCTAAACTCGGTTCAGTCTTTCTTTCATACCAATTGAAGATTGAACTATCCCGTAGTGTCCTCCAGTAGAGCAGCCAGGAATCAAATGCAATAGGCTTAAACTTTTTTTAGATGTTGTAAAAGTCTCCCTGAGCTCAAAACTGTACAAATGTGAAAGAGATAGGTCACTGTGAGTAATGGAATGAGGATCTTCTGAGCAATGCAAGAACTCAATGGAGGCTTCAAATATGGCACACGAAACAACTCACTAAGAAACCGAGCAACATTGAGAATGCACAAAGAACCTATGTTCTTGAGGAAAGGTTAATTTCTTAACGGAAGCTTATGCACAGGTCTTGCTAGTCCCTAGTGTAAGTTCCAGATCATCAACCCCAATCTCATGTATTCTCTCACCCTCCCAAGGTTTTACTCTACCATTCTCAAATTCAAACTCGGAGCCTCTCCCAATCTCTGTAACTGTCCCCCAGGTCACCCCTCCATGCCCTGTGACACCATCCTGGAGAGGATTCTGTTGAACCACCCTTTTCACAAGATTAAAAGTAGGTGAAGGAGGAGCTGCTACTGCTGCAGCTGCTGTGGATGCCACTGTCTGGAAACTCACCCAGCGGCCAGAATCCACAGTTGAGGCATCAGACTCATCACATTCTGGAATTGTTGCTGGTGGCTTGTGATGCCGCCTTGTGGGGCTAGAAGGGGCTGAGGTGGCGAAAAGAGGGTGGCGACATGAGTTTAGGGAGCCATTAGAAAGGGACTCCCAGTCAGCTTTGGGCTTAGATCCTCTAGAAGTTGGGGAAGAAAGTGGTGGTGTTACAGGAGCACTATTGGATATTCTAAGAGGAGGGAGATTGTTAGGGATAGCTGCAATGTTGCGGAGGAATGGAAGAAGGTAGGTTGAGGGATTTGCATCGAACCGAGTTGGGCTCGGGCATAAGGAGGAGGAGGGGCTGGCATGGTAGGAAGGTACAGGACTTGGGAAAGATGAGGACTGTGGACTTGGTTGAATGGATGAACATGCACTGATGTTTGTTGAGGCCCCTGCAAGTTCAGACGGAGGTGGCTTGCATCCCTGCACCAATCAAAGCCATTACAAAAAGGAATTACGAAAAATATAATCCAATTATATTGATAAAGCCACAAACACTAGTTAAAAGAATCCAAAGATCAGTAATCATTTTTGTTAGTACTATTACATTACCAAGATCTATTTCTATCAATAATACAAGGAAAATCTTGATCAGGGTCTTAGAACAAAGCAGTATTATAACAAGATTAGAGAAAAAGTAGAATACTTTCATGTAATTTGGTTTAAGTAAAAAAAAAACCCAAAACAGTTGAGAAGCAAATAAAGGTTTCGCAGATCAAGCAAAAGTATAAAAGAACCAGAATTCCAACAAATTCAATCGATAAATACATCAAAAGTATACCGGATCAAAACAAGTTAACACAATAACAGATCAGTAGAAACCCGTTTCAGAACCACAATCAAAATAAAAATTTGACATAAAAACAATGCATGCTTGTAGATCTACAAGTGTGAAATGAAGAAATCCCAGAAATCTAAACGGAATAAAAAAAGAAGCAAACCTTGCGATAAGTGGTACCATCTTCTTCAACGATCCAACCAGCCTCAGCACAAAGGGCTTTCAAGACCTCGTTGTTGTCACAATGTTTAGGAAGTTTGTAGTTGCCTTGAGCCCGTAGCCCGGAGTATATCTTTGCAGCTATAGCTCTTCTTCTCCTCTCTCTCCTCTTGTTATTCTCCCTTTCTTTCCATGTCGGTAATCTCCCTGATGCCCCCGTCATATTTTTTTTCCTTCTTTCTCTTGCAGCGAACCGACCTTTCACCTTTTTTTTTTTATGTTTCAACCCGTATTTTCTTAAAGAAGAAGAAGAAGAGGAAGAAGACGACGAAGAGAGCTTTGCATTAAAGAGAGAAATGGGTAGAGTCCAAAGAGAGACACGCAGGGTACAAGTCCCTCTCTCCCTTTCACGAGGATATTGCTTTCTTTATCGTTGAAAGTTTTATTTGTTCTAGAGGAGAGAAAACGCTTTTGCAGTGCTGCTTCCTTAGATTCTCTCTCCTTCTCTCCGCCTCCGTTTCTTTTCTGTTTTCACACTTATATGAATAAAGTACACTTATATTCATAAAAAGTGGTAATAAAACCAATCTTTTTTAAATCTTAAAAAAAAGAGGTAAATTATTGTGTTTTGTGTTTTGAGCATGCCAATGGGGGCTTGAGCCTAACACTATAGGGCAGCATGTTTCGCGTATTAGTAAATTAATTATTAGCCTAATCAAAGCTGAACTCAGTAGAGAAAAACTTGAAACTGCTTGCCTTGCATGCCACACGGAGGGCCGTTTTTGTGAGGATTTCTCTCTTCAATTTTTGGTTTGGGGAAAAGAGGAAAGGGCCAGAATTTGGTGAATCTATGACCTCACCATCCTGCTTTCAGAAATGATTGTCATCTGTCAGTTATTCCTGGAAAAAGTTTTTCAAAGGACTGACCATTTGGAAGTTGCATTCTCTTTTCTTTTAAACCTTAGCTTGGTAAGAATCACTGTGTTTTTTTATTTGTGATCTTTGTTAATCAAATAATCAAATGGGAAAAGGATTTGTACCAAGAAATGGATGATACTTTTAGAGATGGTTGGAGCTAAAATGATAAAGACCAGTCAAATGCTTGGTTCCTCTCAAACTTTCCATGAATGAATTTTGGTTGTATTAGACTTGGTAATAGGTCAGACACAGCAATGTTTCCCACACTGGGGCCAGAGAAATGGGAAGCCTCCATTATTGACAAGGATAATGTCGTTGCAATTAACCCCCCCGCCCCCGCCCCCTCTTTCATCTTCTACCTTTTTTCTTGATTTTCTCTTTATTTCTATGCATACAAATTAATGTTTATATTCAAAATAAATTAAAAAAAGAGGGTTTATGCTCTAATGATTTGACTTTGATAAAAGCAAGAAGAGATTTTGCCAGATGCAATTGCTTGTATTATAAATTTGCCCAAGAGAGATAATTAGAAAAGGGCACATGCCATCTCTCCGGTAATTGAGGTAGCTGGCTACTGACGTGATGATCAGATTGAACGGTATAGATGTGGACAAACAGCGATCTCACAGGAGTGGGACCCCCTTTGGACAATAACTTTTAGCGGGGTCGGTCGGCTCCACACGTGCGACAAAGAAATCTGTATATTTATTATATTTATTTATTTAATAAATAAAAGTAGTAAAAGACCCTATGCCCCGGGTGGGGACCGACCTCTCTTCGACGTGTCCAACTACTGCTTCGAACGCGTGAAAGTGGTCCCATGTTTGTCGCCCTTTTTTTTTTAATTTATTTGTAGGAATCGGACCCACGGTTTCGCTCCGCCCGTAGCCAACGACTCCGTGACTAATAAAATGAAATCGGTATTTATTTGCCAATGTCTAATGAAGATTAGGTTTTTTTTTGGGGGGAGGGGGGGCAGGGGGGAATAGGGAAATTCGTGGCTTGGGGCACGTGCGGTTCCAGCTAAGCTTAAAAGGAGAGGAACGACAGGAGAGGGCTATAGCTGGCAACACCATGAAATCAACAAGACTTGCCCCACGTGCGGGGGTGGAGAGGCGTGCCTTTGGCGGGTCTTTTTGCTGGGGACCACCTCGGCTTTTTTGTCATGTTGTTCCAAGAGAAAGGGCTGGCTGCTCAAAGAGCTCTCTCACCGGGTCTTCATTGGTAGGAGAGAGCACGTGGGGGTTCATTGCTCCAAAAGCATTTTCCTAGCACTTGATTGGAGGTCCCCCCGCCCCTCCGCCTGTTTTTCTATTAACCCTGCTTAACTTTCCTTTTTAGCCTTCTTTCAAAACTACCAACTAATCGTATTTATCTCATTGCAAAAGAATTAATCAAAATCATTTATTGATGATATAATATCACAACTTCATTAGTGGCCAAACAGCAATGGCAGTTGCTTTAGCTTTACATGTTTCTTCTTCAATGTGACGTAGATGATCATGAAATGTTTGATGAATATAGTAATGTTTAGAGTTTGTAAAAGTAGCAGTGTTAAACAATGGTTTGGTCTTGTGATTAATGATCAATCCATGAAGTCGCCAAGGGAGACATCCCCGCTGCATAAATTCAAAGTGGCCCAACGAAAGACTTTTGGACCTATACGGCTTCAGCTCACGTGGGGAAGATGTAAGCCAATTCCAATTTCTACGAGGCTGACGTTTTAATCACGGTGCTTTACACTATTTTTAATTGATAATCAAGTGATCATGGAGTCGTCTTAAAGGAATATTAGGACTAATCTAATCCAAATTCTCGAACACATTAGCATCATCTCATATAATAATATCCAATATTATTTTAAAATATCTATTTTAATTAAACTATTTCTATTTCTTCGTCAAGCATAATCTTTCTGATCTGTACTCACTATTTTGTTCATCGTACTGCACTGCACGTGTAAATAGAGTTGCTCCGTAAGGATGAAATAACCTCACTCGAAGGCCCAACCAAAACTTGCTTGGGGAAAAAGGGCCATCTATTTGTGGCTAAGGGTCAAGGGGTTTAGGTGACATTTGGACTACAATGAAAGGGCAGAAAGTAGCCCAAATTCTTATGTTTGGAATCAAAAGGGTCAGCCCATTGGGTTTAAAATGTACCATGTAATGCTCTCGACACTGGATTACCACGGGGTCTCATTCTATCCAGTCATATAGAGGATTAATCTCCATTCTCCACCAATCCAAAGCCTATCAAAAGAGAATGACATTATCGAAAAGAAAAGATTGTATAAGTTTTAGTACAACATATCATTGAAAAAATGATTATCATAGACAAAAATATAATTTTCAAATTAAAAAAATTCTCAATTTCGGAGTATTGAAGTAGTGACAATTGAACGGGTCTCAAATATCTCGAGAACAAAGCATTTTTTTAATAATGACAGTATTTTTCTAATTGTCGAAGTTCTTTTTTTTTACCTTAAATTTGTTGGAGTGATTAATAACAAAACTTTACAACTGCTAATATGTCATAAATATGACTAGGAATATTTGGCAGTCTCTCCATTTATTTTAATTGATAAATAACGTCCAAAATTTTTTTAAAAAAAGGAAATTCATGAAGAGCAAATTTTTCGGACACGTTATAAGGAAGGTCAAAAGACAGGAAAAACATAACCTCGGAGACAGGGTGCCCACGTATCCTGGAATTTTAAGCTTCAAAATTCTGACACCAACTCCGCGATCCAAGCCTTGGCTTAGATCACATGAAACTAGCCATTGACATGAAGCCACGATGTTTCGTGGCTTGCAACATTGTCGAAAGCAACCTCTTGCTATTCCGGCTGACTAACCAACTTTAACTTCCTTGGTTGTTCCAATGAAAAGCATTTTAAAGAGATTGGGTTCTTTGACTTATCTGTTAATTTTAGTATATTCAACGTTATGATTATCATTAATTAATTGAAATAAATATCTTGCTTGATTTGAATATTCTTTTTTGGGGTAATTCCTGATGAGTCCCTGGATGGCCTTTTTGTTTCAACAAGGCAAGTGGGTGGTGTTCCAGATCCGCCATAGAAGCTGGAAACACAGTTTTCCAGGATTTTAGCGGGCTGTCTCTATTTTTTTATGGGCTCAAATCGAAGCCATTCAAGATTTTCTGCTGCCCTCCGACCGAAGCCTTTGTTTCATAAACATCTTCAAGCCATGAGGTGAGTTTCCATTCAAATCTTAGTTTTTTGTTTTCCTTTTTCTGATTGCTGAAACGCTTATTATTTGATTGTTTGTTGATTATGGATCTGGGTACTCATTTTTCTGTTATTATTATCCGAAATAAAGTACAGTAAAAGCAAATGAAGTAACAGTCCATGCTTTAGGAGGAGTTCTTTTTCTTTTTTGCCTCTTCTTTTGCATGTGGGATATAGCTCTTGACATCAATTTTTTTGCCTATGGGAAATTGATTTTTACCGGAAATTTGTTACTATTTTTAGTTGCCTTTTTTTAAGTTATGCTCTATCATCATTCAGAATTGATGTCTGTGTATAACAGACTGCGAAAAAGCAATTTCAGCTTTCGCAGAAAACTACTGAGCCAAAGAATAATGTCATTATCTGATTGTGGTTTTGTCATGGGTGCATTGGTTTCCATGGTAATTGCTATCTGGTTCCCAATTTGATGTTTATGTCTAAACTATTTGAGACATCACTTACATTGCTGCTCCTTAAGTACTTTCAAATAGTTGGACTTGGATAATTGTAATTCTCTGCTGGATTCGTGCAACATTAGTCTCGGCCGTTGTCTTACTGATTTTGATTTTGGTCTGAAACTCTTAATGGACCAGAATTTCCTGTCTGTGAACTTAGATGAAGGAATTTATTTGAATAAATGCCTTGCCTCCTATTTTGAGGTAACCTTGTCAAAGGATAATATATTCTTCTTAGGAAGCTGTTTCCTTGTTTAGGAAATCTAGCCAATGAAGGCCATGACTTCCTCTTTTTGAATTTTGTAAGGAGGCTAGCATAATTTTCCTACGTTTACATTAGTTGCCAAAGAATGCATCTTCAAGTGTTGGTATGTGTAGAAGGTGCCCAAATGGGAAGTTTACTGGTGCTACACACATAATTTTTGGTATTTCCATAGCTATTATACTTAAACTTGAGATATGTATTTAATTATTGGAGGGAGCATATCTGAGTTAGCTAAAATGTTAGAGTGCTTTGGAGTGTCACATGGTCATAGTATTACAAACTTTCAATCCTTAGAGATGTTACTTTTATGTTATTTGTGCCTGTTGTGACATACATGTGTGCAAATGTAAAATATTGGCAATGCTTTCTCCTTTTCTATGTGTTTACCTTGTTGGAAATGCTTAATTTTCTATTGATGGTACTATTTCACAGAGCAAGAAGGGTTTTCCGTGTTTCTCTTTCTCTCCTTCTCATTAACTTGGCTGCCATTATGGAGCGTGCTGATGAAAATCTCCTTCCATCTGTATACAAAGAAGTTAGTGAAGCTTTCAATGCTGGGCCATCTGATCTTGGGTATCTCACCTTCATAAGGAACTTTGTGCAGGGATTGGCATCTCCCCTGGCAGGTGTACTTGTAATTAACTATGACCGCCCTACAGTTCTTGCAATTGGTACTTTGTGCTGGGCATTATCAACTGCTGCAGTGGGTGCAAGCCAGCAATTTCTACAGGTTGCACTCTGGAGAGCGGTTAATGGCTTTGGACTGGCAATTGTAATACCAGCACTTCAGTCTTTCATTGCTGATAGTTACATGGATGGTGTGAGAGGGGCTGGATTTGGGTTGCTAAGCTTTGTTGGTACCTTGGGTGGCATCGGGGGTGGTGTTGTTGCAACGATAATGGCAGGTCAGCAGTTCTGGGGTATGCCTGGATGGCGTTGTGCCTTCATTCTGATGGCAACTTTAAGTTCATTGATTGGGTTCCTTGTGTTCCTATTTGTCATTGATCCAAGGAAAACAGTTGGTGTCAATCATGATGCTGGTGATAGTTTTGATAGGTACTGATTGCTTGTTCAAAGTTTTGTGGTTTCATTACTATTTCAGTTTCTTACCACAGTTAAATACATTCATTGTAACCTTTCCGATTCAATGATAGTTTTACTGTTCAAAATATCATGTTGGTGACTCAGTTGCTTTTTGTTGTAGGGATGAATTGATAGAGAAAGGGAATGCCGGTGCATCATCTGTCTGGTTTGAGTCTTGGATGGCCACAAAAGCTGTTATAAAAGTTCCAACATTTCAGATAATTGTCTTGCAGGGAATTGTTGGTTCACTACCGTGGACTGCCATGGTATTCTTTACCATGTGGTTTGAACTAATTGGTAAGTACAGATACAAGTTCCAATATATCTTGTAATGATGGATGGAACTGTGAACGTCTTTATTTTCTTTAAACATAAGAATGGAAATGGTTGACTGCTATATAATTTGCCATGTCAATTGTCATAGCAGAAGAATGATCGCTTCGAGTCTTTGTTTTCCTTGTTTCCCAGGTTTTGATCATAATTCTACGGCAGCACTGCTAAGTCTTTTTGCCATCGGATGCGCAATGGGATCCTTTCTTGGCGGGTTAATAGCAGATAGAATATCACAAATCTACCCTCATTCTGGCCGTATCATGTGTGCGCAATTCAGCGCCTTCATGGGCATCCCATTCTCATGGTTCCTTCTGAAAGTGATCCCACAATCAGTGAGCAGCTATTACACCTTCGCTGTCACCCTCTTTCTGATGGGCTTAACCATCAGTTGGAATGCAACGGCTGCTAATGGTCCAATGTTTGCCGAAGTTGTCCCTGCTAAACATCGGACCATGATCTATGCATTTGATCGTGCATTCGAAGGATCGTTTTCTTCTTTTGCTGCTCCCTTGGTGGGTATCCTGTCGGAGCAAATGTTTGGTTATGATTCGAAATCCATTGATCCGATCAATGGGTCTCCGCGCGAGGCATTTGCGCTGTCTAGAGGGCTTCTAGCGATGATGGCAATTCCTTTTGGTTTATGCTCTTTGTTTTACACACCTTTATACAAAAATTTTAGGCGAGACCGTGACAATGTTAGATTAGCCAATTTGAAAGAGGAAGAGATGATTTAAGTTTGAATCTCATTTACAGCGTGAATACTTTATGAGAAATTGAATTCTGAATTTCATTTTACAATGAAGCAGGTCTGTATGATCTTGCTTCTAGCCCATGGTGCTCAACCAGCTTATCAAGAAAGTCATTGCTTTGCTACTCATTAAGCAAAATTGACAGCAATAATTTCTTGCAAACAGGAAACCAAATCAAATGAAACACATTGCTTGCCAATACTAGGAGGACAACCATTGTGGCTTGATAAGCCATGTTTCTCTATTTGCAGCCCTGGTTGGGTTGATAAGCACGTGGTATCCTGTCACCTAAGAAGGCAAGATTAATTGACCAAACAAGAACTTTATGTTGAACAAGCAAAATGCAACATGAAAATGATACTGCTAATGACAAGTCTAACTCCTTATAGTTCAGGAATCACTTTGATTAATGGATCAATGAATTGCCCATGGTTCACTAGACATCGGATATCCCAGCATAAGTTTAAAAAACAAAGACATCATTTTCTTCCTCAGAGAAAGAGACGCAGTGAAGGAAGAACGTAATATTCTAGGCCAGTGCCTAAAATCTAGTCTATCCTAGTTCCACATTAAGACAGACATATGGCACAGCAACATAAATAGCATCAGAAAAGCTACAGTAAAACATAGTTGCAATTTTAGCAGGTTGGTCTTTTAGGAGTTAATTCCCTGAGCACCACCAAGAAAATCAAAAGGGATGACAAAAGATAATTTGCAGATAAATTATACAGCCCATTGAAACTCAAGTGTTGATAACATATGTGCATTAGCACTTTTGCTACAGAGCAAAAGCTAGATACACCGTGGGAAAAAGGTTTGCCCGACATACCCACCAGCCATAGCCCTCCTCACATTAGATTCAAACATCTTTGGATTATCCCTCAGCACTGCAGCAGCATCATGATTGAGGGGATCCTCATAATTTGGTTCCTGCAAACAAAATCTAGTGATTCAGATATCATATGGCTGTAAATTCATATAATTATTGTTATATATAAACTACGTATTACCGTGAACAGATGATATAATCCATAAATTATGGTGTTGATATTGAGCACAGGTTTCCAGTCTTCCCGTAAGACGTTAAGGCAAACATTTCCCTCCAAGTCAATATTTGGATGGTAGACCTGGAAATGGGAGTACAACATGAAATAGGTCAGGATATAACCGAAAGCATATGAGACCACAATAGAATTCAGTAGAGGAACAGTGGACACAGAGTAAATAAGACAAGCTGGTCTACCTTGGTCTTGCACTTAACTTTTGGTGCCTCATGTGGATAGATGGGAGAAACTTGGAAGGAGAACAAAAATGTTCCACCTCTGTAATTAGTGGTAAAACAGCACCCAGGTAAGTACTAGTTAGCATTATTAATAAGAGAAAAGGCAGGTAAAACAATTGTATGAAAGGATAGCACCTCTTCCCCCACAAAAGAAAATTTTAACCCAAGATAATTTTGCTACAGAGCAAAACATTACTACTTGTTTTAGGATTAGAGGCATGAAAGAAATTCCTTACAAATAATATCCTTCATCAGATCGAATTGACACCTCAAAGTTCATCAGGTCATCCTTTCCGTTAGGAAATGATATGGCACAAGACTTAGGTAGGTTCAGCTCAGAAATATCTGCCAGTAAAAGGCCAAATTAGATGTGAGACTCACATTTATTAAGTACTAATTAATCCTATATCAAACACAGATCATCTTAAACCTGATAAATCCAAAAAGAGAGAAACCTTTAGTGCTCGAGCAACATACAATTAAATAAATCAATCTCACTCAAAATCTTTCTCTCCTTCACCAAGCTATAAAGAAACTTGCAAAGAAAACATATGGAAAACAGAAGGAAATTCAAATAACTCAATTCACTAATAAACAGATGAAAAACAAACCTTTGTGTAAACGCAACTCCCCTGCAGTTTGCTTTTTGATAGGTACTCCACCGTTTGCATTTTCAGCAAGTTCTTTCTGCTTTTCCTTTACTTTAAACAGCCGAATCATAGCTCCTGCAAATATACATATTACATATTATAAAATTAACATAAACCCATTAATTCCCACAGTTACTAACAGAATTTACTTGCAGCACCCAAAGCAATATCAATCCAAAATCTAAACTAAACCATCAAAAGAACTATGTTTTCTTAACAAACCCTAACTGAAAAACCCTGTCTTTTTAATCTAATTTGAGTTCATAATCTAATTTGATTTCATACCCTAGAACAGCATATAAAAAGAAATTCATTTTCTTTAAAGAACCAAAAAGATCACTCCTTTTAAGTGATTCGAAAACAGAATCACCCCAATAGCTATTTCTTTTTATTCGATTAGACTACTTTCAATCTACTTAAAAACGAAATAAAGAAACCGGAAAGATAGAGACTAAATCTTTGCAATTCAAATCTGAAAAAAACCAAAAAAAAAAAAACAGAGATTCAGAATCAAAATTAATACCCAACAGATCATAATTCAAGAGATAAAGCCAGCTAGCAACAAATATAGATCGTCTTAGATAAGGGAAACTTTATCTGATTCAAGTAAACAAATCTAACCCAAAAAATAAAGATAAGAACAGAGTTTCCTCAGATTGTAACGAACCTTCTCAAGAAAAACCCGAAAAGAAAAAGAAAGAAAGCAGGAAATTCGATAAAGAGAAAAGCGAAAAGGAAGGGGCTTTTGGATATGGACGCGGGAAGGAGAGTAAAGGACAGAAATAGAGAGAGATGACACGAAAGTCGGACCCACTTTTTTTTTTTTTTGCTCTTTCCGGTGTTCCGAAAACTAGCATCCACGGTTTTGCGGCCTTGTTGTATAATCAAACACTGCGCATCGAAATTTGGGTTTGTAAAAAAACGAGAGATAGAACAAAATCAAATATATATTTTGCTTTTTTCCTACGCTATCGTGGAACCAAGTAACCTTTTTTTTGTTCTTTTTATATTTATTGGTAAAAAAAAGGAATTAATTAATTCTAAGCTAATTTGTATTAATCAATTTAATCAACTAGTTTGTAATTGATTTCCTGTTAAATTCCTCCTAGTTAAAAAACAAGTGTTTCGTTATTCTTGCTTCTTGCTTTTTTTTTTTTTTGAGTTTTAATATCAATTTTTTTGTATAATGAAAATAAAATAATTTATTACTTCATTCTAAATCAAAACAACTCTTTTTAATTGAATCCGAACAAGGTTTTATTTTTTAATTTGGACCGATATAAGCATTTAACCCTAATAAAACCGTCAAGTCTATAGAAACTGTTAGTCGGCTTGATGACTATTAACTTTTTATTAAAATTAAGAGTTTGTGTTTAATAAAAAAAGAATAAAAATTTGTTGGGATATAAGAAAAGAATACAAAATTTATTTTATTAATAAAAATATTTAAAATCAAAATGTTTTTCGTCATAATCTAACCAAAGAGAAAAAGAACATTTAATGAATATTTTAATTTAGCGTCCCTACTACTCTTAAGTCATGATTGAAATGATATCGTAAAATTTAATACTTGTATCACATACAGGTAGGGACCAAAATTCTAATTTTCACAAATTACACAAAAAAGAAAAAGAAAAGAAATAAAGGATCATCTGGGCCCTAGCTAATGGATAAGTCCAATCCTTTGAAGATAATCTGGGCTCAGAAACAGATATGAATTGGGCTTCAAGCAACTTTCTGGCCCGTATCGAAGTTGACCGAAACGGGTCGTTTTTGCGCCTTCAGGTTTCAACGGCCTCCGCCATTTCTTTCTTTCGCAAACTGAGGAACAGAGGCGGAGAAGAAATCGCTGGTGCAGCAGGGAAAAAAAAAGGGCCTGAAAATGAAGAACCTCTCTTCCCTCTTCATCTTCGGGATTTCTTTCTTTCCTCTCCTCTGTTTCTCTTTCGATCCAGAAACACCAACGGATCGCCGAGTCTTAGTATTACTTGACGATTTCTCACTCAAATCGTCTCACTCCATTTTCTTCAACTCCCTCAAATCCCGCGGCTTCGACCTTGACTTCAAACTCGCCGACGATCCAACTCTCTCTTTCCGACGCTACGGCCAGTACCTCTACGACGCCTTGATCCTCTTCTCTCCTTCCACGGAACGTAAGCTCACACAGCTCGGTACTCTCTCCTTTCTGTTTCTAACGCATTTTAATCGTGATTTTGAATTCTCTTTGGCTAGGGTTTGGTGGATCTTTGGACTTGGCGGCGGTGCTTGACTTCGTTGACTCCGGTCACGACTTGATAGTGGCAGTTGATGCGTCGGCTTCTGATTTGATTAAGAACATTGCGACTGAATGTGGAGTTGATTTCGATGAGGTTAGTCATTTTTGTTATTATTTTTTTTTCTTTTTGGATTTTAAAAATAGAATTTCTTCTAGTTTTAAGTGAATGTGATAAATGGCTTAGGATTCATTGGCAATGGTTATTGATCACAAAAGCTATGCGATTTCGGGAACGGAGGGTGACCATACATTGATTGCCAGTGATGATTTTATCCAATCTGATGCCATTTTAGGAAAAACCAAAATCAAGGTCAGTTTTTACTTGAGTAGAGATGTTTTCGGTTTCTTTTTTCTTTTTAAAAAAAAAATCTGAAATTGATGGCTAAAATGTTCATCTTATTAACTGAAATTTTGCTTGTTGTGAATGTTTTAGGCGCCAGTAATTTTCAAAGGGATTGCACATTCAGTAAATGCGGCTAACAACCTGGTAAAGCTTGAAGATGAATGGTGATTTTCTTTTGCTGAATGTAGGCTAATGTTTTTGAGGTTTATGATACAATGTGTAGGTTTTGAAGGTGCTTTCTGCATCTCCTTCAGCTTATTCTGCTAACCCGACATCCGAATTGTCAAGCCCTCCATTGCTTACTGGATCTGCCATTTCATTGGTGTCGGTTGTGCAGGTATGATGTTTCTTCTTGAATATCTTTCCCCATGAAATGTGCCATTTATTTCCTTGATAGAGTAATAAATCTTTCTTCCTAATTGGCTTTTTGTTATATGACATGTGGATCCATAACATGAAATTGTGCTTTAGCTTCTGTTTCCCTAAGGGAGGCTGGATAATTGGTTGCATTTGCATCTACTTCATGTGCTTTAAAGTGTTGTTGACAATCCTTTGCATAATGCAGGCTAGAAACAATGCTCGGATCATGATCACTGGCTCTCTAGATTTGTTTAGTAACCGGTATATAATTATGCAGTGTTTTTGATATATGCGCTCAAAATATTGTTTCTTCATTTTCATTGATAAATTTTCTTTGTGCAATTCAGGCTGTTAAGAACTGCTGTGCAGAAAGCTGGTAGCCCAGATAAGTAAGTGAGACCAGAATATTTTCTTTTTGTTGATAAATGGCTTGTAAAATAACCTTATCTTGCATTTTCTCATAATCTGCATAATACTAGTAACCAGTCTTTCCACGGAAATGGTCTGTTTACTTGCATGGTCATTATGAAGATAATTGTTTGTGTGTGTTTATACATATAGTTTTCACATGTGTAACTGAGTGAGAATAGGAAAATCGATGGTCAATTAGTTTCAACAGCACTTGAACTTTTCTTCCTTCACAAGGAAAAGAGCCAAAGACTACTTTCCACTAGAATTTAATTTTAATGTGATGCGTACTTACATATGTGTGAAATATAAGTGTAGACAACTTTTTTGTTTATTCCATTCTCTAGAATGCCTGCTGTTGTGCTCATTGCTTTTATTGATCCACGTTAATGCATAAACTTACTAGTTAGTGACTTGCAGCTATACTAACTGTGGTTGGCAAATCATGAATCAACCTTTTGAGCATAATTGTAAAAGCAAAAAGACTCTGTATGCTATTTTATCTGATGCTCTTATTCATCCCAATTAACGCATGGATTTAGAAGTTTCTGTTTGCAGTGTTGCTGCCTATGTAGTTGGCAAATCATGAATAGACTTTTGAAGTTTTTTTTTCACATATTCTTTAAATGTCGGGTGGATCTTGGATTCTTTTAATGATTGTTAGTGCTAAAAAATCTCTCCAATGAATATCTGTGTGAATTTGTATTTCTGCAAGTGTTCTTTGCTTTTTCTTGTTCCACCATGTATTCTGCTTGAGAGAAACAAACAGTTTTTGCTGTTTGTCAGTGATATTTCAAGTAAGTACCTAACATTCTTCTTAATTATGCTATATCAGATATGAGAAATCAGGTAATGAGCAGTTTGTGACAGAAATTAGCAAATGGGTCTTCCATGAAAGGGGTCACTTGAAGGTGAGACGTTCTGAACTATGTTCATTTGTGTGGTCTATATGGTATAAAAATAGCAAATTTTTTTATCCAGTCAGGAAGCCAATGGTCTTTGCTTATCTGACTTGCTCATAGAAATGCTTTTGCGTTGTCTTCTCTTACACTATTAAATCTTATGCTTAATTTCAGGCTGTTAATCTTAAACATCACAAAGTTGGAGAAACTGATGAGCCTGCAATTTATAGGATCAAAGATGACCTGGTACTGTCCCCATCAATTTTGTTCTGTTAAAAGTTTTTGTTAAAAATTTGTTTATTTAAGAGAACTATTCACACTGAATCTCCCATAATATATATGGTTGCAGAAATTTTCTGTCGAGATATATGAGTGGTCTGGAGAGAGCTGGGAGCCCTATGTGGCAGATGATGTTCAGGTCCAGTTTTACATGATGAGCCCTTACGTTCTAAAAACACTATCAACTGATGGAAAGGTATTCTTTGGCCAGGTTCTTGTGTTTTCAACTTTGCAACCCTACTGCAACTGATGTCATGTTTATATGTATGTGTATGTCTAATTTTACAGGGGTTGTATCATACATCATTCAAGGTGCCTGATATTTATGGGGTATTTCAGTTTAAGGTTGATTATCTCAGGCTTGGCTACACTAGCTTATCTCTTTCCAAACAGGTATAGCACTTGATTCTATATGTATGATACTTCTGGGATCTGGCTTGATTCTTATGTATGATATTTCTTGGTAGTTCTTCCTTGAAAAATTTTCATATTTCACAACCATTATAAAATCCATTTGGACTTACTAAGAAAATGGTTTTAGAAACTGAAAATGTTACTCAACTGTTAATGAGTGGATTGGATGAATGTTTAGTAGTTAATTGGATGATATTGTAGCTTAGTACTTGATATTAGAAAAATTGTTAAGTATACCAGATATGATCTGGGGATGGGTGAGTATTCTCTTAAATTCTGGTACATGTGATGTGTTTTTCCAAGACTATAGCGTCTAAAACTTTCCAAAACCAGCACTACAACTGCATGTCCCTTGCATACTTCCTAACTATCGCTAGTTTGGTAGCAAAAGTTTGTTTCAGAGCTATGCTTTAAATATTGATAGAAGTCTCTTGCTTTTCGAGAAAGGCTGCTATTCAAACATGTTTATAATGGTGTAGACAACATGTTTATCATATTGCTTATAAATGAGCTTGGCTTAGGCTTGTTTTGGTTTTTTCATCAAGCTACTTGAACAAGTCTAAAAAAAACATAAAAACTCATTTAATCAACAAGGTGAGCTCAAACATAGCTGAAGTTTGGTTCATGAACAAGCTTTTTTACAACTTGTTTAATGAGGGAGTTAATATGTACTTGGTTTTAAATGCAGTTCTTTAGAGTCTTTTATCACCTTTTTCTCCTCCTGAAGCTTGTTGATGTCTCTTTTCTCTCTGCACTGTCTCATTTCCCTCACCCGCCTCCTCCTTTCCTCTTTTTGCTCCTTTCGTTCCTTCCTCAACATTCTATACTCTCTCTCTCTAATCTAAACCAAGATTTTGCATTGTCGCAAATCTTCTCTAAAGACATCACCTTTTCAAATCTAACTCTCCCACACACACATCATACATGGTCTTAATTAAATCATGTGCATGTGTTCAGACTATACATGTGAAGATTTGGCCTCTGTCACTGTCTGCTGTATGCTGCAGCATATTCCTAAAGCAAATATATTCTTCCGTATCTAATTAATGGACATTATAACTTGCAGATTCCAGTTCGACCCTTCAGGCACAATGAATATGAGAGATTTATAACAACTGCTTTCCCATATTATGGAGCTTCTTTTACCACGGTACACACCCTCTTTGAGTGTGTTTTATGCATACTAACATATCTATCTGCACGGGAGCTCTTTATTTTCTAATAATAAATCTGTGGTAAGCATTTGTTTTCGTTGAATGCAGATGGCTGGATTCTTTGTCTTCAGCATACTCTACCTGTATAACAAGTAAGACCTGTCAATTGAAGAAAATTGGATTTTCACTGTAGTTCTTGGCTGTCTTTTTGAACAAAAAAGGAAAATGAAAAATTAACCGCTCGTCCTTCTTTCAAGATATATCTACTTGGAAGCTAGATTAGGGCTTTAGATTGGTTACACAGAGCTATCGAGGGCTTAGATTGCTGAGGACTACAGTTTGCTGTCAGCTTGATACCCTTTAGTTTAATCATATGATAGATTATTCGAAACTGTTTATTGGAACATCATCCAAATGTGAACATCCAACTATCTAACATTCACATTGTAGTGAAATTATAATGTTATGACCATGACAAGTGATGACTTTTAAACGAAGGAAGTGAAAGCAATATGATTTTGATGGTGAACAAAGCAATTTGCTTTTCTCTTCTGTTGCCTTAGGATTTGGATTTAGCTGCTGCTGAATCAATCAAATGATCGCTGAATTGGTCATTTCCCTGACCATAATTCAGGAAGAAATTTGTCTGTTGCATGAAACATGGTTTCAGGCAGGTCAAGATCGAGGAACACGTCGATGGGACTTTGATGGAATAGCCTGTCGGATACGTCTCTGGACGCAGCCTTCTTACACGAGATATCCATGTTCTTCATTTTCTTCGGGTTTTCTTTTATTTTTTTTTTATTCAATTTTTCTCATTTCTGATCTTGAAGTTTCCCAGATGAGGAGAAATCTATGCAGGACCATTTAGCGATGGTTTTAGTTTCTTTATTAGAAATTAAAGTTTAAGTAGCCGTCCAGGGCGTAGAAAACAATGTGTAGCATTTAAAATTCAGTCAATCAACACTTAATCATTATAATAAAAAAACCCAAAAAAGATATGATTAGGAGTATTTAATCCAGTTACTGTACAACTGTTGTCGGTTTTGAGAGGAATCTTATCTCGCTCGAAAAATTTCCCTTTGAAAATAAGATACTCCTCATCTCCTTCTTTGGCTATTAATTATTCTATTTTACTTTTTTTTTTAAATTACGGAAGCTTTTTTGTGGAAAAATTTTTTTGGGTTAGAGATTAATGTGAACAAAATTTAAATTTTAAGGTGATTTTTTTATATACAAATTTATATGCTCAAATATAATTTTCAAGTCTATTTAAAGATAAAGCAAATATATATATATATGTACTATGTAGATAGATACTGCTGAAATAAGTCGTCATCCACGTCAAACCAAGCCTAAACAGTACTGTACTGACTCAGCTGCTGATGTCAAATAAATATACTGAACAGTAATTAGTATTTAGTGCGAGGCGAAGCACCCATCATATATGGTGGGGGCTGCGTTAGGTGCCAATGCTACATGAAGCCACCCAATTCCCAATATCCTATCTTGCTCCTTCTGTTGGCTGCTCTTTGGCTAACATTTAACTAATGCTCATCCATTTCTGATTCCATTGAATTTGTAGGTTTCCTTTCTTTTCCTTTGCCCAACTCCACTTTCCAGATCTCTGCCATTTTTATATGGCCAACATTTGGACCCCAACTCCCCATCTCCCCATTGCGTGAGTCCTTATCTAGTTTTGGGAAACTGGAAAATTTGCATTAGAATTTGGTAATTTTAGCTGACCCCCATAACTACTTTCCATCTTCATTGTAGCCTTTTGTGTCGAAGTCTCTTCTTCCTTTTGCTTCTACGTAAAAGAAAACCCAATCTTTCAAACACCCAAAGAAAGAAAAAATGACTTCAGTGAATCTGGGTTCTTGGGTTCAATCTTACTCCATTTTCAATCAAGCTTCCAGATCCAAATCCTTTCCTTTACCCAGATCCATCCCCTTCAATCCTCTCAAAAATTTGTCATCTTCGACCCCCAAAAAGCGCAGCTTTGCATCTCTTCCTTCCATTTCCGCAGTCCTCACCAAAGAAGACATTATTAAGGAAGAAGAACAAGACCCTCAAAAACCAAGCTTTGATTTCAAATCCTACATGGTTCAAAAAGCCAGTGCAGTTAACCAAGCTCTGGACTCAGCTGTTTCACTCCGTGACCCTGTTAAAATCCACGAAGCAATGCGTTACTCTCTTTTAGCAGGTGGCAAAAGGGTCCGCCCTGCGCTTTGTTTAGCTGCCTGTGAACTTGTTGGTGGCCAAGAATCGATGGCTATGCCAGCAGCTTGTGCTGTTGAAATGATCCACACCATGTCTTTAATCCACGATGATCTTCCTTGCATGGATAACGATGATCTTCGTAGAGGAAAACCGACTAACCACAAAGTTTTTGGTGAGGATATAGCTGTCTTAGCAGGGGATGCTCTTTTAGCTTTTGCTTTTGAACATATAGCTGTTTCTACAGTTGGTGTTACGCCTGGTAGGGTTGTAAAGGCAGTTGGGGAATTAGCCAAAGCTATTGGAACTGAAGGGTTAGTGGCTGGTCAAGTTGTGGATATAAATAGTGAGGGACTAACAGATGTGGGATTGGATCATCTAGAATTTATTCATGTTCACAAAACCGCTGTTTTGCTTGAAGGGGCAGTGGTTTTGGGGGCAATTCTTGGAGGTGGATGTGATGAAGATGTGGAAAAGTTGAGGAACTTTGCCCGGTATATTGGGCTTCTGTTTCAGGTTGTGGATGATATTCTCGATGTGACAAAGTCATCCAAGGAATTAGGGAAGACTGCAGGGAAAGATTTGGTGGCTGATAAAGTGACTTATCCAAAGCTGATGGGGTTAGAGAAGTCAAGGGAGTTTTCTGAGAAGTTGAAGAGTGATGCGCTAGAGTTGCTCCAAGGATTTGATCCTGAGAAAGCTGCTCCTTTGGTTGCTTTGGCTAATTATATAGCTTACAGGCAAAGCTAACTTTTGTTTTCTTGTTGTATAATTTGTATTATCTTTGGATGGTTTAGGTGAGGTGGAATTGTCTAAAACATTTTTTTAGACAAAAGGCCTTGACTTGCTGCTTCTTGTTGTGTTTGATCCAAAAAGGCATAGAGAAAGAAGCAGGTGAGTGGTATTAATGTTAGATTATTCTTCTACAAGGATGATAAAGATAGAATTTTATTTCTCTCTGTGCTGAAATTTCTCTTGTTAAAATGGTGTAATAAGGTGATAGTGATGATAAAATTCCCAAGTTGGAGTTTAATTGTTAATTTCTTCCTTATTTGTTGATCTTATGAGTTTAATTGTTTGAACCTGGAATTTTTTATTTTGGAAATGGTATAAAAAATCTGTGAGTTCGTTCTGCATCTTGGGTACAATGATTAATCTGGTAAGACTGTGGTATGAATGAATTTACGCTCTTCCTATATGTTGCTAGTTCCAAGCGTGTTTCTGTGATGTTGGTGACTTTTGAGATTGTGATTGTTGTTCTTGGTGCTTGGTTGTGAATTTTTCATTACCTGTCTACAAATCCTGGATGAAACTACAGATTTTTGTTTAGTAAGGGGCAGGTTATGTGTACCTTTCAAGAAATTGCCTGCAATGGTACTGCCTCTGCAAATTCTTTTCCATTTTTGTGTATGAAACTCTCAGGTAACAAACAAGTCTTGATAGGTGCTAGTGAGAGCAGTGTGATGAAAATTTGAAGCAAAGCTTGTTCTGCTCTAATTTTTTATTCAGGTGACTTACAGAAGATTTGAAATATTTGTTTACCTGGTACTGGAATTTTCTGGCTTCTATACTTACGATAATAAAATTCACCACAGGGGAAAATATTAAGCAAGGACATGATCTATGTCGGTTAAAGTGGAATCTTGGAGGTAAGTCAAATAGAAAGAAGTTTGTGAATCTTGTTTGTTTATTTTTGTACATTTAGTTTTTGAAAAGTGAAGAATTCAACTGAAGTCAAGTAGTTGAAAATTGAAGAACCAAGCTCTACTGAAGTTCAAATTGTGTTATTGTCTTCAATGTCAAGATTCTCTAGAATGATGGTCAATAGCTTGCTCAATCACTTCCTATTTTCTTGCTCAGTCGTGAGTGCAATGTTATGATATTTGTGATCAATATGTTATTTTTGTTTGGTTGCTTGATCGATTACTTCTGCTTTTCTTCCCCAGTTTGAGGGCGAAAAACTTGGGTCCTCCATAGATACTTGGCAACTTTGCTGAGTTCTGATTGTAATTTGCAAAGTTTGGTTATTCTATTTTCATTTTCTGCATGTATATTGCTTTCTGGGATCTGTCTGCCACTATTAAATGAATATGTATTTATTGATCCCTTCAAGATTTTTGCTAGTTGGTTTGTGGACCAGTCTTGAACTCCCCTTTCCTTGATTCTGCTTTGCCCACGCAATTGAAGTTTCCTTGTCTGGTTTGCCTTCTATCCTGCCAACCACCAGTTCTAGCTGTCTAGCTTATAATAAATTCCAATGCTGTTAGATGTCAACTTCCCTAGATCAACTTGGTAATGAGCTGCATTGAAGCCGTCAATGGCTGCTCTTTTTGTCCCTTTCTTGGTTTCTCCTTAGCTTGTTCGCAGAAGGTCACTGAGTCACCCTTACGGAAAAATAACAAGGATATGATCCTTGTCAATTGTGTTGTAAGTGGTTTATAACTAGCAATTTCCCCATCCCAAGAAACGAAGCCAGGAAAAAGAAAAGGAAAAACTTGCTAAATTAACGGATCAGCATGAAATTTCGATTCCATGATCCGTGTTGTGGAATCCATCAACAATTAAGGATATGAGTGGGAAGGATTTTGTTGTCCATAACTGGGAATCTGAAACTGATTGTTGATTGATTAATAAGAGTTCACCAAGAGTGCGAAATAGGACCTGCAGCATCTGCCTTAGGCAGCTCTGTCGATCGCTCCTGGCAAACTGTTGCTAATCTAACTGGCAAGATGACTCTGTTCTTCCCTGTTCAGCATCTGCCTAAATATAATGAAATTTCTATGTTGTACATAACATGCTTCATTCAAGAAGTGCGGCAGATGATGAAGAGATTGAGAGCTGAACCCACACAAAGTATAGGCAAAACAAGGTGGGAATTAATCAATCTGTACAGCACTATCGTATTGTTAGCTGAATTTTCACAAGTACAAACTATGAATGACTGAAGATTAATCTTTGATTTCCATTCTGGCACTCAACCACTCACATTTTTGCCTCAATGCACTTGGAAAATCTCTGCTTCCTTGCAGCAATTTCAACAGCTGAGGCTTAGTTCATGCTTGTTCTGTAATGTACGGGTTACAGGGTCTTCATTTCCCGTAATGACTTCCAATGTCTGTGGTTTGGCTACATATCAAATATAGGAGATCAGTGCCATGATTTGGAAGCAAGAATTGAATATCTATCTACTGCCTACCTGGCTGATCAAGATTCTTGATAACCATTTGCAGGCAGCATGGTGAACTCAGCTTTCATAAAGTTCAACCTGGTCAATGGCCATGCAGTTAAATCTCCCAATTTCGGGGGGCCTAATCTACTAATTTGAGTTTTTTATTGTTGGTGTATTTTCAAAATTAAAGAATAGTTCACATGTTAGAGAGCTATCATTAGCTCAATAGTTATGTCACAAAAAGTGACACAATATGTCTATTGGAATATAGACAAGTTTTCGTGTGAATAATTATGTTTATTGAAAATACATGTTGAAAAGACACCAACGAAAAATTACATGTGAAAAGTTACCATTGTAAAGTAATATGTGAAAAGCTACATGTGAAAAGTTACAATTGTAAAGTAACATGTGAAAGGTTATATGTGAATAGATATTGTTTCAAGGTATAAATCAAAGAGTATGATTTATGGAATTAATAATTATCTATTCATTAGATGTTTATTGAAACAATATCTTTTGCTCAAAAGTTGTGTTGGTAAAAAGTATAGAAATACTTTTTGGATGAAAGAGATCTTTATGAAAAAGTTGTGACCTTGGAACATAAAGATACTTATTAGACATAAAAGGTGTCTTTATGAAAAGGAAGTATCCTTGAAGAAGAGACACTTTGAAGTCTATATAAAGGGCTTGTTGTCATACATTTTGACACACCAAAAATTTAGACACAACAAGCAAGTGCAAGAGAGCAAGAAAAAGTGTTTGTGTTAGAATAACAAAACACTAAAGTTTCCACCATCTACAAAAGATTCCGAATTCCTTATTATCATCTTGCTGCAAAAAGTTGGTTTTAAGGCCAAACGACTGTGCAAACCCTCGGGTGTATCTAGCGGTCTAGTTTCGTAAAGTGCAATACGAAAGTTAGACGTTGGCTTCATTGTATCCTTGAGACTAGTCGCATAATTCCCCTTTGCATACCTAGTGGTGGGGGCGAATTAAGTCTTAAAGATAGACGCCTATTTAAAAAACTCGCCTTGAAGTCAATTTTATCTATTCTTGAATATCTACATAAACCCCTCAACACCAACAATTTATCAACTGATATGAAGATGTGGCCAGGCTCCAGGGAAGCACAAACATGTCACGAATGTCAACTTAAGTTTCTAGCATTTCGTTTTTCAGGACTCCAAATTCTAACATCCAATCTACTCCATCACACTCACAATCCTTGCATCAAAAAAGGCATGATTCACCAGCCTGTCTCAGCAGATGAACCACGCATCAAACCCGAGTCACCCACGTAACAGGCGAGAATATTCTCCACTATACTACAATGACTTCATGCTACAGGTTGCCTAATTTTCTATTAAATTTTTTCAATAATCTTTCTACAAATATCTTAACCGAATATCTATATATGTTCTAATAAAACCATGCTACATGCTTAAAGCTAAAGCTAAAGCCAAAAGCAGGTAGATGTTGTAGATGAAACTGATTGACATTGCACCTACTTACATTGTTAAAATTAGCAGTACACTTATTAATTCTTTTAAATATATATAATAGCAATTAATTCTTTGATGACAAATTAGAAACAGAACACGGTTAGAGGGTGTGATTATTAGAGCTTTAAATAAAGACACTACCAATTGACCCAAAAAAATGTGAAAGCACTACCAGAAAAGAGAGCCCAAGCCTTGTCCGAATGACTGATGGACACGTTCTAATCCTATTAATTTCCATTTATCACAATTCAATGGACAAAAGACAAACTAACCGCAGAGATTTTCTCCAAAAAACCATTCTTATTGTAGTAATCACATGACGGAACCCTCTTCGATGGTTCCGCCTTGTCTTTCAACTACTTGGTTGTGGTCTAAAGCTTACCAGTTCAGCTTCCTTGTTTGACTTTCAAACTCTACTCTTACCGCGGTATACTATACGTAGATGAAAAATATAAGAGAATGAAACACTGTTGACTACTTCCCTCGTCTCTTTCCACTTTCCGACAATTGTTCTCTCTTATTTTCCTTCACTTTCCCTTCCAGTTTCCTCACTCCTGTAACCCCATCTCTTGCATTACCTCAATGCCCTTTTTAAATCCTTTTTTTTTCTGAGTTATTGGTAAATCATTCAATTCTATTCAAGATTGCTCCTTCAATTCCGATCAAGATTTTGAGCTTGATTGTCTGTGGTCAGCTTAGATTTTTGAGCTTTATTGTCCGCTAAGGATTTCAAGCGAGACGAAATCAGGGAAACCGTGGAGTCTTTTACTTTTCAGCTGAAATTCAGGTACTTTAAGCCCATCCATTTCTGGGATGTTCGAAAGATTTAATCTTTTTACCTTTTTGGGATAATTAGTTTTCATTCTCATCTGGATCTGGTTGGTTTCCAGACGTGAAACCCATCTCTGGGGTTTTAAGATCTTACCCAAGCTTTGCTGATTTTGGTCGTTTTTTGTACTTGAAGAAAGTATTGGCTGGATTTTGTTGGATTTTTGAAAAATTTTCTTCTGAGAAGGCCATTGAGTGCACTTGATTACTGGGTTTTACTTATTTTAAATCTTTGCAGTCTATGGGTTACTGAAGTCTGAAAGGTCATCACACCTCTGCCATTTTATCTAGAATTGACATACCACAAGCTTTGGTCCTTAAGTCAACTTCTACACTGAAAGCTATATCTATATCATTTTCATCTCATCCTTTTAGTGAAAATCACCTACCTCAAGGTCCAAAAGTGCTTCTGGGTTTTTAGGATCTTCGCCATTACTATTTGAATCTTTATCAGCTATGATGGGATGTCAATCTAGCAAAACGAAAGGGGGTGATCCAGAACCGTCCTCCCAAGTCAAGACCGATTCTAAATTAGAAGCTGACTTGAGCTCTTACGAGGCTGCTTGTAGACATGATCCAGCTTTGCAACATTTTGATGCAACCCTTCATGAACGTACTAACCATGTCATCAGCACACTTGCTGCTGGTTTGGGGGTTTCATCCATATCATTCGATTCACTCAAAGAGGTGACTGGTTGTCTTCTTGAAACGAACCAGGAAGTAGCCAAAATCATTTTAGAAAGTCAGAAAGATATATGGGACAATCCGGAATTGTTTTCTTTGGTAGAGGAATACTTTGATAACACTAAAAAGACTTTAGACTTTTGTACTGCTCTTGAGAATTGCCTCAGACGTGCTCGAAACAACCAATTAATTATTCAGTTGGCGGTTAGGAAGTTTGAGGAAGAGGTTGAGTTACAAGTTGGGACTGATGGGAAGAAGTTTGGGAAGACCTTAGAAGAACTAAGGAAATTTAAAGCAGCTGAGGAACCATTCAGCAAGGAGTTCTTTCTACTGTTTGACTCTGTCCGAAGGCAGCAGGAATCAATGCTAGGGAAATTGCTTGTTCGGAAAAGAAAGATTGACAAGAAATTGAAATCTCTGAAAACATGGAGGAGGGTGTCAAATGTCTTGTTTGTAGCCACTTTTGTCTCTGTGTTGATTTTTTCTGTGGTGGCAGCAGCCATAGCCGCACCACCTATTGTAACAGCTTTGGCAGGTGCCTTGGCAGTTCCTGTTGGTTCAGTAGGAAAATGGTGTAACTGGCTTTGGAAGCGCTACGAGAATGAGCTAAAAGGGCAGAGAGAGTTAATAACTACAATGGAGCTTGGTGCTAGGATTACAATCGGTGACTTGGATAACATAAGAATGCTTGTCAGCCGATTGGAAATAGAGATCGAGTCACTGTTGCATTATTCTGATTTTGCTCTTAGAGAAGAAGATGCAGTGAAGCTTGCATTTGATGAGATCAAGAGGAAGTCGGAAGAATATATGGAGATCATTGAGAAATTGGGTCGACAGACTGATATGTGTAGCCGTGATATTAGGAAGGCAAGGGCAGTGGTTTTGCAGACAATGACGAGACATTCCGGCCCGTCAACGACTGGAGACAGCCCTTGGGAACTCTAGAAATAACATATCTCACTGTGCTTATGTTGTATCTATTTTATGCTCTAGGTAATGAAATTCATCCTCCAGTCGTGAGGTGACTCAATTTGGATTTTACCTATATATAATAATTACATTGTTGGCTTCTCAAAAAAAAATTATAATAATTACATTGCTCAGCTGGTCTAACATTGGTTCATTCTTAGAGCATATTCTTTTATAGAAAAAAACTCCCTTGAGTTTAGTGCATGTCAAGTGTTATTTGGTTCATGGGTTAAACTTTGATTGCTATAATTATAGATGCACTTGTCATCGGAAATATCGAAGTTGGTTATTTGGTTAGTGCTGGTAGCATGATTGGGGCAATCATGAATTTTAAGCATCATGCAAGTTGGTCTGTAGAAGAACATGAGTAGTTCATCCCAGGGAGAATTAGTATCTACAACTTCTCAAGTAATCCTTCTGTCTCAATTAATTCATAGTAAATATGTAGGATTGTGGGAAAGTCAGTGATGAAATAAAAACTGATGGAAACTTGTCTAACATCACTACAATGCTATGCTTGCTTACTTCTGATCAGGAGAAAGGCCTTTAATCATCTGTGTGTTTCTGCAGAAGATAAAAAAAGGTGGGTTAAAGAAAACAAAATCTCGGACTATGAATTAATTGACTTATTTGGATCTTATGAAAGCCATGGATCATTTAGGTGGATTTGTTGCCATGGGGAGCAGGGACCTATAAGGGCAAGGTTGCTGTCATTGCCAGGATTGTGATTTGCTTATGTTCTCAAGCTATTATGTAACAAGTTTCTCTATTTGATGCTTCCGTTTGAATCCAAAACATGTCATTTCTGCAGTGTGCTTTCTAGGCCATTGTCATTATTGCATACTCCTCAGGAAGTATAATGATTTTTGAGATGCGAAGGTTGGATCACTGATCTCCATGCTCATTTGTGAGCAGGTGTAGTCGTACTTCTCCCTGTTCAGTGCTATGCATGGTATCAAGTGATATTTAACATTATAAGACTGGGTCTTTTCCCAAGTCTGGTTTTCTTTGCGCCGACTCCGTCAATGAATTGAAACTCTTTGTTCCCTTGCAAAAGAACACTAACAAAACTCGCATCCAAGTAAAGATAGGAAACACAAGGAAAAAGGTCTAAATGCTATGAAAAATAGGAACTATACAGATGCTCTTAAAGAAAGAAAACGAAGGAAAAGAGAAAAGTCGAAAGTTGAAGAGTTCTTGCCAAAGATAGTCCTTAAAGGAATCTCAACACCTCAAACGGAATGGAAGTTTTTGTTCAAAACATCCAAATGCTTGAAATTATCTTTGCTTGTTTTCTGGATCCCAATGCATTTTGCCTGTGCTGCTGCTACCTGGGCTGGATTCTAGCACCTTTGAGCTTTGGGTGTATGATTTGATTGAGCAGAATCTACTGAACCCGAAAGTCTGGTGATAATATTCAGTCACTCTGGAAATGTTTTTATGTAATGATTCATAACCTTCAATCTTTGCATTCTCTCAAGTCTCAAATATCTTTGCAAACTCTTCATGGTCTATGCTTTGAGCTGAACTTCATCAATGTGAATTTGGAATTTTTAGAATTAAAAGCAAAATAAACTATAATAAAGAAAATGAAAATCTAGTTTTTGGGTTTTAAAGCTTTTTCTTTCTCCTTTTGTTGGCAAAAACCTAAATGGAAAATCCTTCATATTCATTTCCACAACTCCACAATTCTCCTTTTAGTTGTTTCATTGAAAAGAAAGAAAGCATCTTTCCTGCTATTAGAAGAAAGAAAGGAATGTGAAGTCGTAAACTTTGAAGCAAAAAACTTTTGATCCCTGCCCGAAGTTTTCAATATTTGGTATTGGCCCCAACACTTATAAAATATTAAGTAAATCGGTCTCCTGTTCCTCGTCGAATCGTTTTGGGTTTTGGCTCCCCACTCCCTAGTCATCACCATCACTGTTTAAGCCCCCTTCATGGTTTGTTTCATTTACTTAGCCGTTTGAATTGAAAAAAGCAGAAGCTTGTCCATGAGACAGCTCTGATCTCAATATATGTTGAGAATTAATTACCTCCATGGATTCGTCACAATATTCAGACGTTGGAAATACCCCATCAGATGTTTACATTCCTTTCATCAACACAAACCTGAAACACCCACCAAATACAAATTTACTAAAACCTTAAAAAACCCAATGAAACCACTTGAAGTTGAGCCAAAAGTTTACATGCGGGACACAATATCAAACATTTACAAAATCCTCAAGTACTCAACTTGGGACGCAGCTGAAACCCAGCTGAAGCTGTTACCCATCAGATGGGACTCTTTCACAATCAACCAAGTGCTCAAAACCCACCCACCAATGGAAAAAGCATGGCTTTTTTTCAACTGGGTTGGTAAAGTTAAAGGCTTTAAGCATGACCAGTTCACTTACACAACAATGCTAGACATTTTTGGAGAAGCTGGGAGGGTTTCATCGATGAAGTATTTGTTTCAGCAAATGCAAGAAAAGGGCTTAAAAATCGATGCTGTTACTTATACTTCCGTCTTGCACTGGCTTTCAAAGAGTAGAGATGTTGATGGGGCAGTGGAAATGTGGGAGGAAATGAGAGGCAAAGGGTGTTTTCCTACCGTTGTTTCTTATACGGCTTATATGAAAGTTTTGTTTGACAATAAGAGAGTTAAGGAAGGTACTGATGTGTATAAGGAGATGCTTCAGTCTGGGATTTCTCCTAATTGTCATACTTATACAGTGCTGATGGAGTATCTTTTTGAGGCTGGTGAGTAGAAGAACGACTAGTTTGAGTATTGTTGTCTTCCTGTTTGTTGATTTGTCTAGATGGGGTGCATATTTCTTTAGAATTTATATTGTTAGAGTTTATAATTTGATGCGACTTCATTAAAATTAATGTTTATTAATTTTGAAAAAAATTATAATGAGGTGGCAAGTTGTAATTTATTGACTGTGCATAGAGTTACGTGTTGGGGTGTATCAGATATAAACTCAGGTTGGTTCAGGTACATTGGCACACTAATTTCATGGCATTGTATGTTTTAATCCTTGATGAATGAAAGTTCTGTTTTTAAAACTCTCTTTGGCTCATGTGACAAATTTTGAGTTAATCAAAAACACCGATGTCCTCATCTCCTCATGTTGATAGATCCATTTAGGCATGCTGGTTTATGTAGAAACAGAGTTCTTTCATTCCTTAGGGCTGTGGGCTGTTATGACATTAACTTGAATACTGTAATGTCAATTTTTCTTTTGTAGCCACATCAGACCACTTCTGATACTTGGCCAATCCTCGTATGCGAGGATTCTTTTGTCTTTAGCCGTAAGCTTATGTCTCCCTTGTGAGACCTTATAAATAAATTTGCCTTCCATAAAAAAAAAAAAAAAACACCCGTGTCAAAAGAGTGAGAGGAGGACCTAAGAGAACATGGTTGAAAATTGTAAAAAGGACACCACTTTGTGCATAATCCATATAACCATCCTCGGTTCCTCACATATAGTTCAAAAAGGCTTAGTTTGAGGTGACTTTGCTATCGGTTGAAACTCTTATTGTATAAAACTGTTAAAAACTGCAGCATTACGGTAAAAGTACAAACCGAATTGATGAGTTGCATTCATAGGCTCTTAATCTTGTTTACTTTACAGTGTTCTTAATTGGGTACGAAAGTAAGACTAATGTGAAAGCTTGTATCTGAAATTGTTGTCCTTGATCAGAAATAGAAGTGTTCTTTGTTACATTTTCTATGCATGTACAATTTTGGTGGTTTGGCATTCTAACACAGATGAATGCTACTGTAAATTGCTTTGGCTGCATCTGGCTGTCTTTGCTGGAGTATCATGTTTATAAGGAAGATGTTTATTTGTTTTGTGGTGGATCCAGGAAAGTATGAAGAAGCCCTTGAGATTTTCAACAAAATGCAAGATGCTGGAGTTAAGCCCGATAAAGCTGCATGCAATATTTTGGTTGAGAAATGTTGCAAAGCAGGGGAGACAAGGGCAATGACCCAAATCCTTCGGTACATGAAAGAAAATTATCTTGTTCTTCGGTATCCCATATTTCTAGAAGCACTTGAAACCTTTAAAGATGCTGGTGAGAGCAATGTCCTCCTCAGGGAAGTTCATCCTCATATTTCTGTTGAATGCGTAGGCAATGAAACAGAAGCTGAGTATAAAGGAAATGCTTCTGAAGCTCCTTTAAGTTTTGACAGAGGACTAATGTGGGCACTTTTGAAAAAGCAAAATCTTCGTGCCATTGATAGTTTACTTAATGAGTTGATGGATAAGAATATGCAGTTGGACTCTGAAATTATCTCTACCATCATCGATATAAACTGTAACCATTGCAGGCTGGATGGTTCTTTATTGGCCTTCAAATACAGTGTGAAAGCAGGTATAAATCTTGAGAGAGCTGCATATCTTGCTTTGATAGGCAGTTTAATAAGATCACACACATTTACTGATGTAGTGGAGATTGTTGTCGAAATGACTAGAGCTGGACATTCTCTTGGAGTTTATCTTGGTTCACTCCTAATCTATAGGCTTGGATGTGCTAGAAGACCCACTTGTGCTGCAAAGATTTTTAATTTACTGCCTGATGATCAGAAATGCGTTGCTACCTACACTGCTTTGGTTGGTGTCTACTTCGCTGCTGGGACTGCTGATAAAGGACTTAAAATATACAAAACCATGCGCAGCAAAGGGATTTCTCCTTCTTTAGGCACATACTGTGTCCTATTAGCTGGTCTTGAGAAACTTGGTAGAGTCTCCACAGCAGAAACCTACAGGAAGGAAAACAAAAGTCTGCAGAAGGATGCTTATTTCCGTGGATCCATTCCCATCGAGGAAAAGATATGTGACCTCCTATTTGCTAGGGATGTGGTATCTTGACAAACTTGTTAGGTTAATTAGCAGACCCACTTTGATGGAAAGCTGCCAAGTATGATGTAATTATGATTTGGTTGAGGAGCAATTGACCAGTAATGTTTGTGAATTGCTTCCAACAGAGGATTATTGACTACCTACATGGCAAGATTGGCTAGAAGTATTTAATTGGTCCAGAGATTCAAGCTGGTGTTGCTCATACAGATAGGACTCTCATCCTGATATGTTGAACAAATGTTTCGTTGTGAAGGTGAGAAAATGGAAGTGATTGAAACAGAGTCCTATGGTGTTTGTTGAAGGTCGATTTTTAGGGCTCACTCTTGGGGAAATGACATTGACTAATCTTCTTGTAAATGCATTTGACTGTAATAGCTGAGTTTTTACAATTACATGAACAAAGTTCTGTTAACTTCAGCACAATTTCCCTGTCTAAATAGGTAAAAATAAAGATGCTCACAATAGGGCACCTTGGCTCAAAGGCTAAAGCCTTCTCTTGGTGTATATTAGCTTAGCCCTTAGGCCCCAGTACAAGCATTTTGAACTGCAGGAACTTGGAATATGCTTTTCTGCCTTTTCCAATCTCTGAAATATCCTATATGGTTGGTCTATCAATATGACTAATGTATGTATGGCACGGAATACCAAACAAGTTTTATGATGCAGTACATCACATGTGATCTATGAACATGATTGAATATAGAAAGGAGAAATTCCAGTGGCCTATATTGGCAGTGACATTGAACAACAGCAAATGTCTTCAATCATGGATGCATTAGGTATCTATTCCCTGGAAAAATCTCTATTGTTTAAGCATTTTAAGGTTCCTCTCTAGGTATTTATACACAATCTCACTCTTTGTTCAAGTGACACAGAGAGATGGTCAAAAGGACAAGGAAAGAAAATTACTGGTATGATCAGGGATTATTCCTGGAAATATCTCATGGTCTGCAATTTTTTTTTTCTTTTCTAGATCTTGACTTAAATCAAGAATTATTGTTAATATTCGAACATATCCAAAATGGGGTTACCTCGTATTAATTTTAGTTCTTCTGTTGCATATGGCAGCAAAATGCCTCTTCTCCTCCATTCTCCTCCCGTCTGCTGGGTGAAGATAAATGAAGTCAAAAACGATCAATGTCCTCATTCAATAGGGAAGCAGTAATAAATTGCGTATCCGAAGTTGTTGGATGAGATTCTTGTACTCATTCAAACTACCTTTTTGATGAATTTTGATGATTATTTTAGTTCATTTCATGATCTTTGACAGACTATCTTATATCTGCAACCAAATTTTTTATACCCTAAAACAAGAATTTTGTTTATTAAAACCCAAAGATTAATCAAGCGTCCAGCTTTGAACAACCAAAGAACACATATACAACGGATGTACGCCAGCTCGAAGAAAGGGGTATGCTGAGTCAGTTTGGTGACGGAGGTAATCATCCTTCAAGCCTCTCTTAACGTCTAGGAGATAACAATTCCAGATCAGTCTGTGCTTAATCTTTGAATCATTGTATCCACGTCTTAGGCCACTCGTTTGACAATGGCACAATGGGTTGATCCTGTTTTTGCTGAAAGATTTGTCATCTATAAGCAGAGAACATATGCAATTTCTCATTATAACAAATAAAAAAATCTATATCGGTTTACAATCTTAGACCACATATATTAATTTTGAGTTCACCCATTTAAACCAAACTTTCCCTCTTGAAGCAAACAGGGCTGCCCAAAATCTGTTCTCCAACCCTTCTGTCGAGGATTTGCTGGATTTTTTTCAGGATATTTTGGAAGTTTATGATCTGCACTGGTTAGAATGTAGTGCAAATTAATCCTATGATGTAATGCAGGCAAGCTAGCAAACTTAGGAATAAAGCTAATGGGATTTTAGGCGAATGATCTGATTGCATGTTAACCATAGAATTCCTGTGCCACCATTGTGTGCTGGCTAACCTGGCAAGCTATCCTTTTTCTTGATCCATAGCCAAGCTCCAGAACCAGAAACGACAACTTCATAAAATTTGACCTAACTTTAGTTTAATGGTTAATTAAATAATCAATTATAGCACAATTTGGATTTTTTTTTTTTTTTTTGCTTTTTTCTTCTCCTTTTTGCGTGTTTACTCGAAAGTCAGCTGCAGTTCCTCAATGTTAAGCAAACCTAACAGATTACGAAGATGCAAAGCAAGAGGTCTTTATGGTAATCCAACTCATGCATGTGTTTCGTCCAGTGTTCCACATACCATAAACTTCAATAAACAAGAATATCTCCATCAGTCTTTTCTGATGAATGTGATTAGGTGCGTACATCGATATGAAACCTCTCCACCCAATTCTTTTTCTGCTAGCATCACCTCTTTGTTTTCGTAATTTCATCAGCTGCAAAATTAATACTATATAATAATATGGGGGTTGGAGCCCTTTGTCTTCAACCTTCGAGTTTCAACTTTCAACGACAAGGATTAATGCTTTTTGGCAACACATGAAAGAACTCAAGCCCGCAATCGACATCATCATCATGCATGAAGATGCAGGCCAAGGCAATGGTTTTCCCCAAGAATATATGCTATTTCATCAAACTAGATAGATAAAAAGGTCCTTCAATATATTGAAAAACATAGAGAATTGCAGCGCATGGTTGAGGTTCCTCCAACAAAATATCATTGTCATTTTCATAGTTAAAGCTTATACGGATCGCAATCTAGTATTTTATACTTTAGATTAAAAGTTTTGAAGTGTGAGATTACGATATTACTTTTCTTTTTATAAGTTAATTAAATCAACAAATGAGTATTAAAAAAAATTATTATCGTTAAAAACTAAGTTTAAAATAAGTTACTAATCTGAAGCTTTTCCATGTGAATGGATCGAATTGATCATGCCAAGAAAACAAATAGTACTGGCTCTAATTTTGTATTCAAAGTTAATCAGGCTATGTGCCTTCCAAGTGTTATAATTCAGTGCGAGCTTGCCTTAGAGCCATGGCTTTTTCAGATCAAACCAAGTACCTACATGCCAAGGACAAGGAATGACAGCATATAAGGAATAGGAACATTCTAGTCTCCTCAGCCTGAGTGACAATTAATGGTCCATTTTTGCAGCAATTAGAGCTCGATTTTCCTATCTCTCTAAACTATTTAGAGTGGAGACATGGCCAACAAAAGGAAAACATAAAAGGGAAAAGCCATATCGTGAGGGGCACCAAAGTTACCTGTGGAAAGAATTTTCACCACCATCCTTAATAATGGTATTGGTGGAATCCATGTTTGCATTTCATTGTTGCGAAAATTCAGCAGTGCAGCACTTTGCCTTTTGGGGCTGAAAATTGACCAATTGCTAAACAAAGAAAATTATTGTACCAAGTGGGGTGAAAAAGGGGGGAGGGGGAATAGAAAATCCTTTAAGCATTTGCCAAGAAACATGAAATAGATAAAACTGCTTTCGAGCATCTAGTCTTGTATAATTATTAGATGTGGAATCCATGGACATGAACCTTTCTGCTCAAGATATATATATATATTTAAATAACAAAGAATAATAATTTTTTAAAATAAAATATTTTAAATTTTAACCGATAAAATATCTCTTTAAAAACTTATCAATCAAGTGTCACGAATACTTCCATCCAAATATAAAATACATTCCTTTTCATCGTTAACTTTACACATTAACACCATGACTTAAAAAATAAAAAGTGTTTTTTAAAAGAAATATTATTATTTTTGGATGAAAATAATCATGGTAGCAAATAAGTTAGTAAATGATCTTGGCTGGTGCTCGGTTTCTAGAAATCTGAGACCCAGTGAAAACAATATGTTAAAATTATTTAAATAAATTACTATTTTATTGTTATTAATTAATTTTTTATTTTTTTATTTTTAAATTATATAAATTTTTATGATTAATTATAATTAATTATTTACATTCATTTAATATTAATGTGATATATTAATGTATCATAATTGAATATAACGTGACATATTTATGTGGTCATATTATAGTCTCACTCTTTTTTATATCATGTTAATATGAAAAATTATAAATGTTATTTTAATTAACAATAATTAATCAAACGTCATAAAAATATATTTAACTTAAAATATAAATATAAAAATTTGATTAAACTCAATAAAAGAATAAAAAATTATTCATACTTTTAAAAATAATTTAATAATTTTTCAGGTAATAGTGCCTTGGTTATATCTAACATGTTATTAATTGAAAACATTGCTCTAGCAATGTAGGGTTGGAATACCGAGTGCCATAGTTAACTCTGATATATAAATTTAATTTAATGTACGTTACCATGAAAAATGAGCCTATTGCTTATAGATCATAGGATTGTATTGGATGGTCAAGGGTAGGCTTTTAGTTTTATTTATTGTTACGCTATTGCTTACAGTTTTCTTTTTTTATTTTGAAAATAATATTGTTTATTTTCTGAATTAATGAAAATTTTTCAATGTCATAATTAAATAATGTTTGGTAGAAACTAAGCAATAAAATTTAACGAGCTAGCCCTATAATTAGGCCTAGTAATTATTGAACTCTTCAACAATGACTAAACAAAAAAGTTGGCAGTGGGGACGTCTTTCATTTCATCTTTATGTACGATTATGTGATTGCTTACGCAATGACTTTAAAATTTCAAACCAGCCTTTAACTTTTGAACATGTTTCTGATTTTATCTATGATTATGGTATTGCTTATGTAATGGTTTTATTATCGTGTTTATAAATAAATTTCGATACAAATTAAAACATCGAATAATAAACCCAAATTATAATTAGATTGATTAATTCTCAAAATCTTATATAAATAATAGTATATGTTAAGCAGTAGAAGAAATTTTCGATTCTTGTATATGTTATTGCTTACGCGATGCTTTTACTCATCACTATCATATATGGTAAAGATTTTAATCATTGATTATATGACGTTCATGCTATGATTTAGTGTTTAGATGGACAATCACATGCATTGATTGTGTGATAGAGACGTAGAAATTTTGTTAGAATTTTTTTTTTAAGTTCACATAATAGACAAGAAATTCAATTAAATTATTATTGAGAAAGATATTCTAGTTTTATTTTTAACACAATTAATTACTAATTTTTTTGTGACGCATGTTAAAATGATGAGCCCAAATCCATTATCTAAATCTTGTATCAAGCACCTCGTGGATTTTGTAATTGACTTCAATTACAAAAAAAAACATGACCATTAGTATATATATAACAAATTCAAGTGAAACATTTAACTTTGGATTTATATAAGATTACGAGTGATAATATATAATTAATTTTATAAAATTAAAGAAATTTTTATTTTTAATAATATTTTTTTATATATTTAAAAAAATTTGAATTTTTCTCTTTTTGATAGAGAAATCGTACACCAAATAAAATGTTCAGATCTTATTTTTTTATAATATTTGATCGATAATGAAAAAAATATTTTAAATTCAAATTCCCTTTCATTCAAATTATTAATTGAATCACGTTACAAATTTTTTTTTTTATTTGTTCAACTTGCTTGACATTGCAGAATAATTTGGACTTGTTGGCATGAGGTCATGGGGTAAAAATATTGACTGTGTTGCGTACAACCCAAAACAGAAGAATATCGTTCTTGCTTCTTGGCAGTCTCCAAGTTGAGGAGCCTGACTTAAAATTATTCAGCAATATATATTACTATTAAAAAGGGGGAATAAGCATGTGAATCTCCTTTTTATTTATTTATTTTCTTTAAATTTGAGATGATGTCCATTAGAATCTACTATATGCAAATAGCATATATTCATGATGCTTATCTTAAAACATGATGGGGTACTCAATAATTGCTTACATTTTACCCAAACTTATTGATAATTAATCATTATTAAATTAATTAAGGTTGTTTCTATGAAAAGTAACGCTATAGGAATTCACATCCTCATTGGTCATGAAGTTTTTTTTTTTTGGAGAAATTCACACACACAAAAAAAGAATAAATTATGTTTCAAAGGTGAATAACTATTTTGATGCTTCAAGGAGAAATGCCATATAAAAGATTTAATTTCTTCATATAAAAATTGGTTTAGAGGAAGATGAAGGAGAAAATCATCTTTGATCTAGTAAATTTGCTCATTTTTTTAAAGAATTTGTTTAAATGTTTAGTTGTTTACCAAATTAAGGGTTAAAAGTGGATAATATTACAATTTTAACCATGAAACCGTTACTCAGGTTGGCATTAACTGACTTGTCAAGTGGTTTGAATGTGTAATTTTAACATCTGCCAGGTGCAAGTGCTTAAATTAACTCTTTGAAGCGAATACTCTCACCCAAGAAAAAAAAATAGAAAAACTTGTGGAGGAATTTTCGTGAATGCCAAACAACTCTTAAGAGATATCTCAATATTTATTGCGATGAACAAAACATATGTGGCGACACGTTAGTGTGAACGTAACAGTCATCAATCCTGTTCTGTTCAAGGCAGAGCAAGTGTCCCATGTAACGGAGCCTATTCTAATCCTTTGACCTTGAAGAAAACTCCTGTAAGAAAATCACAAGTGTTTGCATTAGTTAATCAGCCAATTTACTTGCAATTCTATTTGGACGGAAATACACTTGCCAGTTACCAGCTTAAACAAGTCAACATCAGGGGAGAGCTGGGCATGAGAAAGTTTCGTACATACGATTAGAGCGGGGCGAGCTTAGCCATCCACGTGTAGGGTGATCGAGTCATCCTCTTTGATATTTCCTCTCGTGAATTATGTCTCCAATTTCTCGTCCTTCCTAACCTACGCCGATAAATTCAAATTTTATTTTCAAATTTATTTTGAAAGAATATTCCAAAACGTAGGGCAGGCAGCAATAACAAAAAAAAAAAGGGGGAGCCCCCTTAATTCTCTCCAGTCTCCCGTATCGTTTCCAAATTTCTCAAATTCTCGCGTTATTTTAATTTCTTTTTTTATATTTCTTTTTTTTTTCGCTGTTCATCTTCCTCTTTTGTTGGACACCTATATAAAGGGCCAATCCTCCATTGATCGTGCCAACGCCAACGACAAGCAAAGCTTTCAAATCGTCACGGCTCTCTCCGAAAAAAAGGAAAAAGAAAAAAAAGAAGTTTATTTTTGTTATTTTTGTTTTTAATTTCTTCAATTTCTTGCGATGGCGTTGAAAAAAACACTGGCCGAGAAGCTTTTCAACATTTCGAAAATTTCTTCGCAAGCTCTCACCAACTGCCGGATTTCCTCGTCGACGGTTCGAAACCGAGTCTCGCAGAAAGCGGGGAAAGCTACGACCGCCGTGGCGCCGGATCCAGGAGACGGTAACGGTAAAGTTAGCGGCAATGGCGTTTTCAGACGGTTCCTTCATAAAGGAGCTATGTTTTCTCCCGCAATGAGGAAGTTACCTTTGGGGGAAAATTTGATGGAGAGGTTAAACGAAATGGATATTTCCAAGGATCGCATTCGGTTGGACGGGTTGAGTCCATATTTGGCGGCGAAATCGGCGGTGCCGGAGGTGGGGGGTCTGTCGGTTGATGAGGTGAAGAAGTTGCTGAGGGTGGCGCAGTTGGAAGTGGTGAAGAAGAGGCTGAAGGAGACCGGGAAAAACTGGATTTCCTATTTGGACTTTATTCGGATCTGTGGAGAAGGTTATTCGGATCCGGAACAAGGATTGCAGTTCGCGAAACAGCTAGACGAATCTGGTTCCGTCATCATTTTGGGCAACGTCGTCGTTTTGCGACCTGAACAGGTTAATAAAATTTTCTCTACCAATCATCTTTTTATGAGACGTAATTTTCTGCGGATAAGATTCTATTTTGTGTCCTGGCTCACAGATTATAGCTTACATAAATCATTCATATGCATGGTGGTGGAAAAAAAAGATAGGTTTCAAATTCACGATTTTTGCTTTTTAGATTCTTAATTCAGAAGCTACCGAAAACTGATATGGTTTTTTTTTGTGGGTATTTTGTGTTTTGTGTTTTCTCTTTCGACAGGATTTTTTACGACAGATCTAAAAACGTGTAAAGGGTTCCCACGTTTGAGATGGTTTGTGAGAAGGACCAAAAAAAATGCCCTTCGATGTTTCTACAGTTGTGCACAAGATCACAATTTTTTTTTTTTATCTGTTTTCAACAATTCATTCTCGTGGGGTTTCAGGAGTAAGGTCACGGGAATGGGATCTTTCTCACCCATTGGCCTTTACTCCACCCATTTCAAAAAAGTACAAAACTTGACACTAATTCATTTGAAGGGGTAAATTTTTAATTAGAGAAAAGTTCAACATTAAGCAAAAATTTCGGAAAAAAAAATGTGTAGGAGAGGAGAGGGATAGCTGGTTGGCTACGGCTTTTTCTTTATTACTTTTTCTTAGCTTTTTGGGTTTTGGGTATTTGGGTAGTAATTAGGATTTGTTTGGGTGTGCTTGGATTTGAAAATATCTACAAAATTATTGAGACGGTGCCTGTGAATGATTCTGCCCGAGAGGTGGTGTTGAATTCAACTTTTAAATTTAGACGAATGAGGAAGGAGATTGGTGGGGGAATAGGGGCTTTGATTGGAGTAAAGTTTACAGGGTTCTTGGCAATCCCTGTGATGATGATCCCAACTTGTTGACATACACGTATTTTTCATTTACTTTTATGATTACAGAAAGTGGACCTGGAATTGTCTTGATAAGGATAGGCTTCAACTTGACATAAGCGTTTTCAGCCTTTATATTTCTTATTACTACTTGCTTGTATCATTCTGTCAAGCTTTTACAGTAATTTATTGGTTAGACAACTTTTGATTTTTTTTTAAAAAAAAAAACCTTAATTTCTTTCCTTTTTCGAGTCATTTTTTCGTTTCATTTAAAGGTTTGGTCATTTTGACATTGAAAAGATCCCAACATTGAGAAGAAAAGAAATGCATGTTGAGGTTGAGCCATGTTTTACCCAAAAGCGTTTTGGTTTTCTGATTACAGGTCGCAAAAGCAATTGGAGGTCTAATTCCTTTACCGGGACCCAATCCGAATGACCCAAGAAGAAAAGAACTGGTGGAGTTGGAGAAGCAGAAAGCCTTGATTGATGAAAAAGCTGATTCCTTGGTCCGTCGAGAACTGTGGCTTGGCCTAGCATACTTGGTGGTTCAAACAGCCGGGTTCATGAGGCTAACGTTTTGGGAACTCTCGTGGGATGTCATGGAACCCATTTGTTTCTACGTCACTTCCGTGTACTTCATGGCTGGCTATACATTCTTTCTCAGGACAGCCAAAGAACCTTCTTTCGAAGGTTTCTACCAGAGCAGGTTCGGCACAAAGCAAAAGCAGCTGATGAAGGCTCACAGTTTTGATACCGAGAGGTATAATGAGTTGAGGAGAATGTTCCATCCGCACTCTCCATCAGAACAACCCTCATCCTCGGCCTTGTTTGATCATCATTCGGAAAAGATGCGGATTGGTGCTTTAGATCATTGATAGAAAAATAGTATACCAAAGCAAGAAAGATTAATAGAAAAATAAATACAATTTTGTTTTAGGAGTAGGAGCGGCTTTCTGTAGCAATCATGTCAAGAGTTATCTTCCCAAACCCGGCACCCCCTTCCCTCTCCCTCGGTCCTCTGTCCAAACATATAAAATATTTGGAGCTAATATGTATTCAGGAGTGAAGGTCGACCCAACATAGGCTTAGGAAAATATAAAATCTGTATAGCATAGTCAAGAATTAAATCCAAAAATCAGACTGTTCAATGCAAGTAATTGTGAAAGCCAGTCAAATTTGGAGTCCCCATTCCCCACTCGCACCTTAAAAAATTGAACGGGTTACAGCGTAAGACTTTGAATTATAATTACTGCGTTGGACAGAGTCACTTTGAATACGTTTTAACCACTAATCTGCAAGGTGGAGTCTTTTCTTCTTCTAGCCAAATGAATAAACCTAAGCTAATTGCTCAAATCTTTCTTCTGTTTGACAAATTCCAAGAAGCATGAAAGAGACAAACAGACAATGGAGTGAACGTTAAAGCAATGCCATACGCATTCATTACATCAACTTATCTGTAACCCAGTTAATTTAGTTGTCTGAATGAGTGAGGCCCGCCATTGTCTTCCAGCCAGCGAGGACATAACAGCAGGTTGTTCATTTCTGTCACTTTATTCCTGGCAAACCGGCTAGGTCAAGCAAATTCTTTTTCCTTAAAAACCCTGTCACTGTCCATTAAGTCTTCCTCCTATATCAATCTACTCCATACTCCTGGTCAATAACATTGCCACGTGATAGAAACCTAACTTGTCCAAAAGTTACAAAACACCCATCTGATAAAGATTTCCAGGCTCGTGCGCTGTTACTTGTTCGTGCAGAACTAGGGAAGGTTTTCTCGGGCAGGCCCAATCTTTTTATTTCTATTAGGTCGAGGCACCGGGACCCTGGTCCTGAAATTCGTATGACAAATGTCGGGTCCAAGTTGGATTGTCCCATGATCCCTCAGCCTCGTAACAAGCTACCTGCCAGGAAACTGGCTCTTCCACATTTTCCAACCTTCAACAATTAATTACACCCCCCACAAGTTTTAGCTTGTGCTTGTCTAGTTCTGCCGACCAGTCCAATCCATTCTAATTTCGACACACAACCCTTCAAAAGAACGTGAAACAATCAGGAGTTGACTCAGGATCAGCATCGACATTATAAATAAAAATGTGTGATATAATTTGCGAGAAATACATTCAACTTTTCAATCCACTCAGAAAGGATTCCCAATCCGATATGTAGAGTTCTACGTTGCAAGAACGCGGATCTCTTGTTTAAAACATTATCCTTTCTACGAGTTCAAACAATTAGAAATATAATATTACGATATAGCATTTGTTTTTCAACCTAGATTAAGGAACACTCTCATCATATATAAAATTCAATCCTCTAATATTCTTGGTTAAGCAATGCGTTCCACAAAAAAGGAGGATGGGGGGCTAACCCCATCATTGCTTCAGCTTTGAGATGATCACGGCGCAAGGGCTGGGAACTTGAGTGAAAAATCAAAATTACTTTAAAAAAAATAAAAACAATTGTGAAGTTAATTTTCGTACGGATTAAATGACTTCTCATTTGGAGTATTTTTCATTAAATTTGCAATAATTTTCCAGATTCATCTAGTGACATTTAGAATCTATAAGCAACGTAAACCATAGCCCAAATCTTTTAGAGATGGGGTGACTGAAGATTTATTATTCAGATGATTCTGGACGCTGATTCATCTCGCAGGGAAGGCAGGCCCAACTTCATTAATGATAGTGTTTTCCATATGGTTGTTTCTCTTTTTCCCATGCTTTTTTCATGAATGTTCTTTTCATGTCGGCCAGGACGTAACTAGGGGAGGGCGAGGCGGCGGGCCGGGCCTTCGCGCTCCAAACCCCAAAGTTCCTAAAATTGTTCATATACCCTTATAAGATATGTAATTTTGCCCTTGCGAAAATAAAAATTATAATTTGGCCCCTTCAAAAGCTAAATGCGAGGTAAATTTGGCCCCTGTAATTTTTTATTTTTCATTTTTGACTCAACGAGATGAGAAACTAACATATATGATTTCGGAAAATAACAATTTCAATTGTAAAATAAAAAATTATCTAGAATATTTTTAACCGATCTAGTAATTTCAATCTCGCTTTAATATTCGTTGAAGTTTATTTTTAATCTAGTTTTTATAAATATTTTTCTTAACAATTTAAACTAGTTAATATATCGATGTTGATTGTATCAATTTTGTATATTATGCTATCCTAATGTTAGGATTCTGAACTTAAATTTTTATAAAATTAATTGTGAGATTAAAATATTTTTAACATGTTACAACATCACAAATATGAAATTGCACTTTATAAATGATTTTTATGACGTGAAAAATCCTCATGAAAATCATTGTCCTCGGTTTAAATAATGAATTTTTTTGTCATGGATTTTTCTTAATTTGTGCGTAAATTAGATTACTTTATATGTTGTAAATTGGTTCATTATAGCAAAAAAAAAAAAAGGAAAATAGGTTCCTTAAATTAGTTAAATTCTTATAAGTTCAAACATCAATTTCACCTTTTTTTTTTTGGTTCTTTTTTCCTTTATGTGAGTGGTTCTTGTCTTTTAATTCCCCCTTTAATCTATTTTCCCTAAATATATGTATAACGCATTGGCACTTCCCTGTTCTCTTTCTCGGCTCATTTGGGCCTCTTTCTTCTTTGTTATATGAACTATGTGCCGAAAAAAACCTTGGGTTATACTCCTATAATTTTAAAAGAATAGTAGCCTAACATATAACACTTAGCCTTTTTTCTATCTTTCTCCATGATTGAAGTCCTATAGCTGTAGTGAATTTGTAAGTGATGAACAGATCAACTGTCATATAGCTGACCTATCTTCGTTTTTTTTTTCTGTCCTGATAATGTAAAAGACTTAGGATTAAGTTATCGTTTTAGCAAAGAATGAGAGCATTCAGGGGAAGAAGGAAGATTTTATTTCATTGTCCAGGTGAGTAGCAGCTGAGGGCTCAGCCAATCCATCTTTTTTGGACCTAGCATCCAGCAAGAGTGTGGGAAAAGAAGGAAAGACTCAGAATTGTATTCTAACAGTCCAGCCCACTTGAATTGTGATTGATCCGGACCAGAGCCCTGTGATTCTGTCAGGATTTTTGTTTGGGTTTTAGGTCACCAGGTTTAGCCCAAAGTTTTCTAAACCTGGTAGCAACTTGGGGGCGAAATGTAAATAATTTTTGTTTTGTAATTTGCTCATTGAATTTCTTGAACAGAACTAGAATAGCAATCCTTTCATACCACCATTGAACTGTTAGTATAACTATGAAATTGAAACATGCTTTTTGCTTTGTTCTTGTTACAATCTAAGGTGTTACAATCCTTTTTTAAATGGTGCTCCAACTTCACATGCAACCTGAAGATCTCAAGCAGGAATCCCTTCTCCTTGTTCCCCAACTATTCCCTCAAAAAGAAAAAAAACCTTTATCTTACCCAAGACCACTCATGGTAGATAGAATTCAATACCGTATCGGCTTGAGGGTTGAGGCCTAAACTCCTTGATTGAAACAACAGAGAGCCTGGCTTTTCATCAAGCAGTGATGAGATTGAAGAGTTTTTGTCGACTGTCATATTCCTGACAACATAGATAAACGAATTTTAATGCTTCCTTATCTCATAATCTACAAATACAATTACGATGAAGATCGTTTTGTCTTTCTCTTTTGTTTTTGGTATCCTCTCTTGGCCAGAAGTCTCACCCTGAACAGTGACCCTTTTCTTTTAAAATACAAATATATAAACCAAATTGTCGAATGAATACAAAATAGGGTCGAGTACCATAGTTTCTTGAACTGCTCAAACTTGAATTAAGGTTTTTAGGAAACTCCAATTTCACACTTTTGATCTTTCAAAAAAAATCCTTACCTTCCACGCTGCAAATTGGAGCTTGTTATGGCAGCATTTCAATTACCAAGATCTTTCATCTCAAGTCTGAAAACTGCACAAAAAATCAGTGGTGAGTCTGCTACATTTAAAGAGAGGTCCCTCCCCTCGACATGCCGGTTGCTGACCCTTTATATCATCAAGGTGAAACCCTACAAGATTCTCATTTTTTTATACCAAAACAATCAATTTTTAGCAGCATCAGCCTTGGTGCAGCAGCCAGCAAACGATGATCCTTTCTCGTTCCACTGGGTAAAAGAATCATGAGAGCAACACGCAGCCAGTGTAATATTTTACCTATATAGTAATCGTTTTCTTGGGAATTGAAGACGGTATTCAACTGAAAACAATCCATTATATGAATTTAAATTTGATGTTCTTTCTTAGGGTATAAGAGACTTATAGCATCAATGCATCACAATTCTAATTATTCTAGTGTTGGAATCTAAGCAAAAAGCAATTGACAAAAGAAAAGAGAGAGAAGGAGAAGAATAATCATCTAGTTAGTGTAACAAAATAGATTTTCTGTAAGCACAGACTAACATAATAATATTTTTATAGGCCTTATTTTCTTCTTCTTTGTTTTTTTGTACAAATTAAAAAGAGAAATTTCATTATACAACTTGTTCATTCTTTTTGAAGACGAAGAAAAAAAACCACAAACAACCTACACAACTCACAAATCTTTGTCCTTGACAATTTCCTTCAGCTTAGCTTGTTTCCCATCTTTTCTTCTGCTCTGAACATAAAACTTCAAAAACAGTAACAAAATAACCCCATTCAGAACCGAGTTCAAAACCCAGGCTCCAATTCCATTGCAACCACCTTTCATCAAATGCAAGGTCAAGACCCCAACGTGGCAGACCAGGTTGCAGCCTAACAACAGGATTTGGCAATTCAAAACGAATGGAAAGCAAGCGCTTGGTAACCCTATTCCCGTCCAGAATCTATAGCCATAAACCGCTGCGTAAACCAGGGTCGTGAACAGGATCGCCAAAACCTGAAACGACTGTGAAAACTCTAGCCATAGGAACGACATGATCGTCATTATGGAGTTGTTGAAGAGGTAGAAAAAGGTTAATTTTCGGGTTCGGAAGATTATGAAGATCGTCCGGAACATGTGGAGGAAACGAGAGAGGTAAAAGATGTAGGACCAGAAGAAGACACGGCCAGAGGGACGGGTTCCGAGCGGAAAACAGAGGAGCCATTGGAATGGGGTTTTGGAACGGCGCCAGAACCATCGGGTTTCCTTGATTTCAGCGGCGGCGGAGAGGAGGATTCCGGCGAATATAACCGCGGAGATGAGGGACATGATCAGGCTGTGGAAGGCCGGGATTGGACCGAGCGGAACAGGCCTGCCACGTTTGACGAGGAGGGATAAAAAGAAGTGGAGGAGGGAAGAGAGGGCGAGATAAAGGGCGATGGATGTGACTAGAAATGACCAGGTGGAGCCCCATGATTGGGTGTGGCTCCAACGGAAGGTGATTATGGAAGGGTGTTGGGAGAGGTAGTAGGCGACGGCGGCCATAGCGGCGGATGATCGGAGGAGGGTCGATGATGAGCCTGGATGGCTATTTTACATGGTCTCAGAGTTCTTTTTTAGGAAGAATAAAGAAGTTTGTGTTCGAAGCTGAAAATTAAGGGGCTTTAGAGAAGGAGAGATGGGGTACGATTCAATTGGGTAGAGGGACGTGAACGTTTGGTTGCCATGAACTCTTCTACTCGGAGAGTGAGTTTATTGTCGTATGAGGTGGTCTGAATTGATTTGTTGCACGTGTGACTACTAACCTACTTTTTTTTTTAGTCAGGAGTAACCAATTTAATTATTTTTAGAATATTAACTAATTACATTTTTCGAATCTTAAAATGAAAATAACAATATTTATAAATTCGGATATGCATAAAAGTAATAAGAATACGTACATAATTGTTATTTTGAAGAAAATATGGGCAATATAATGAAAAGAATTTGAATTCAAATTAAAATATTTGTAATACCAATATCATTGTTGGTTGAATTTGCAAAGGAATAAGAAACAATATAGATGTTTGTGTGATTTTAATTAGACAATGTGCTACTACCTTAAGGTATTTTTTAAAATGGTATGTAATTTTATAAAGAAATATATGTCAAATTCAATAGTTTGCATTTCATGTTTTAATTATGACTTAAAGGTTTACAAAAGTGAAGTACGCGCGTAATAATTAAGTAATATCTTTTAACTTATTCGGTCAAAAAGGCCGGAGTTAAAGGAGAACAGTAAAGAAATTTTACTGCACTAATGCTGCCTCCGGTAAAGATTTGAAAGTTTACCCTTTTCCAAATACGGACGAAACAATATCAATAAGTACATTTACATTATGCTTCTCATTCCCTTAAAGATTGAAGATTTTCAGAATATTAGAATAAAGAAAAAGCCTTTCGCATTAAACTTTAACGAGTGATATGACAAAGAGGGTTCACCAGCTTGGCCACCCTTTTCCTGGTCGCAAAGAGGCAAGAAATGCTCCATGGTCCTGACTCCCAACCATCCCAAGCCTTTCATTTGCAGTAAGATATCCTGATTTCTTATGAATATTATAATGAAATCCGTTAATTTTTAAACTAGATGTTTTATCTTAAAAGCACAAACATCATTAATAAAAACTATAAAAAAATTAAAATATTTTTTCTTTATTAATTTAAAAAATTATTTTTTAAAAAAATAAAAATAAAAAAGCACCGATTTGTACTCCTTGATGGGAAGTTCTTTTTTTTTCTTTTTTACCTAATAAAAAAATAAAAAATAATAAAATTATGTAATAATAATTATAAAAAGTAATCAAAAATAAAATTATTTTTTACTTGTATCATGTTAACAAGTTAATAGAAATATTAATTATTGATTAACGATTGAACCTACGTATCTAACAATAAATATCTTTTTTAACAAAATATTCATTTCAAAAATTAATAAATTTTCGTGTAATTTTCATTAACATTTAAAAAGATCAAAGCATTTTACCTTTTCACTTATTAAAAATGATAAATAAACAAAAAGGTGCCCCATGTTGACCTTTTGCTCTAATAAATGTTGTTAAGTTTCAGGTACTGAAGGAGGGTTTGCAGTTGGCTCGTCCTTCGCATGTTACTCACTTGGAAATTGGAACTGATTTTCCTATGGTTGTTATCTTTTTAATGCAGGAGAATGGTCCATTATCCTCTGTTGCAAAACCCTCCTCAGTAACTGCTTTCACTATCTTAATTTTTTTCGTGCAGGTTAAGCTGCTACTATGCTATATCTGAATATTTAATTTATTAATTCATGTATAACCTCTTTACTTAAAAAATAAGATTGAATTTTTCTTTCTTTAATTAAAAAAAAAAAAGAAAAAAACTACTGCTATGCTATATCCAGAAGTTGATAGAGTTGCTGATCTTTTGGTCAGGAGAGGCTGTTAACATCTCCAGAGTTCATTATGTCTAAATCTGATCATCGACTTGTCACTCGCTTGGAAAGAAGGGTTCCCTGATTTGTTTACAAAAGAAGTCGGCTAGAAAGTAGAAGAAATTCTTAAATAATCCTTTCAGGTAATGCTTGCGCGTGGCCTATATTTTTTATGAATATGATTTTCGTGTGTCTGGCCGTGCGTTAGTTATTTAAACAGCCAACCCTCAGGAGAAAAAGGCTTATAGTCGGTTCATGCGTCACATCACTGTAAGATTAAACATATGCTATACGATTAGATTACATTTTCCTTGTAATCTGATCTCTTGATAATTACTATATATAGATATATATATATATATATAAATTAATCATATGACCCATTATGTCAGCTATTTACTTGGATCTTCTTTCAATTTGATCAAGTCGAGAACTAGCTAGCTAGCTACCTAGTGATCTTCCTTTGATAGGTTAAAACGTTCATGTGATGTTTATAGAATTTGAATAGGAAGTAGTTAAATTATTTTTTTATTCAAAAAATAAGAGATACCAATCAATTTTTTGAAATAAAAAGATAAATGCATTTATTATACGGAAAATCATATGTTCAAGTACACTTAAATTATTGATAACTAAGAAATTTCATAATAACTTATTTTTCTAGAAAGAAAGATCTCAATACTTGTCTTTATATCATAAAAATCAATAATTGTAGAATAAAATATCTATATTAAAACAAATAATAATAAAAAAAAAGACAGAGGAAGGAACCTCATGACAATTATAGGAAGTCAAGAAACTCGTGCTGTCCCTGTCAATATAATTTCTTGACTGCTATTGATCAATTTCGATCCTCTAAACTGTTTCTTTTCATTTTTTTGGGTAGTTTTTTTTATGAATCGAAAATTTGTTGGGCATGTGGCATTATTGGAATCTTAGGATTTCTTTGATGAAATTCATCAACCTAATTAATTAGTATAGCAAATTAAAGGGCATGTAATCATCCCAACTTTCCCACCAAATTAGCAAAAGATCACTGCTTTTATGATTTTGTGCTTGGATTTTGTCCAAGAGTACTGCTTTGTTTTGACATATGCTTGTCGCTTTTTTCCTCTTTTCAAGTTTGCAATCAATTTCCTCTGGACAATATTTGAAGCTTATAAACGAAATGGGGTCTTCTTCTTGGTCGTTGTCTCGTAGCTAAGTCATTTTGTTATTTATCCATGAGTTTGCAAGGGAGAGAATTGGAGAGGCAAGGACAAAGCTAGAATGAGAAAATCTCTTCAAACAAGTTACTTAAAATTCCTTTTTCTTTCTTGAGATTAAGATGTTGGCATCGATTAACAGTAAACATACGAGTTATATCCAGTTATAGACATATTAACGATATAATGATTAACAAGTTATGAATTGAATGACATTATAAATTTATAAATTAACAGGTAAATGATATGAATAATAACTTTCGTTGAATCAAAAAGAAGTAAAAAATCATCTCAAATGTAGAAAAACGACATACATTAAATGTGATCGTCGTGATATAACAACTTTCAAATTTCAATAATTGTTATTGATCAGATAACATATGTCACCATTTAAGATTGCAAAAGTTTCACTACAAAGGACCAAACGAACTGAATTGAATGATATTGACAGAAATAGAGCAGTTGCTTGTAGACTAATAAAGAGAACCTTCGTAAAAGCAAAATTGCTTTATAATTACAATTGCGTTTACATTACGGGGTCCCCCTGTTTTGATGAGAAAGGCACATTTGGTTGAAGACTTTGAAAAGTATGGACAAGTCACGAGTATAGCAACCTCTCAAGTTTGCAATGACTGGAATCATGGTGGAGGAGTTAATGCCGTGATGCGTATTTTAGCATTTTGTCTCATTCTGCCGAAAATTCACAAAAAACGTGAATAAAATTCTCCAGCAAGGTCTTAACAAATTAAGTTTTTGGTGAACCTGATCAAGCTCTGAACATCAGATAACAAAATTTTAAAGCAAAAACCAAACGGATTATGATAAATTATGTGATGATGAATGAGACTAAAACATATGAAGACAGATGATCCGTAAACAAAGTCAGTACAAGACTTTGATCGTAACTAATAATATTCAATTACGTGAAGTCAATCATAGTTTCTCTTCAATGTTTTGTGCCTCACCTACCCAGAATGAGACAATAAGAATTTAAAACAAGAGGAAAGATATAAAGAAAATAGCTTGTAGAACGCCATAGACTATGGAATGTCAGCTTTGCCAATGCTATATCAAATATTGGCTTAGAAAAATGGCAAAGAACAGTTAAAGGGTTAGACTAAGTTATTAATATAGAGGCAGGTGGAACTGAATTTCCAGCCTGAGGTGGTAGTTTACCTGTGCAAGAAAGTCTATTATTTTGTGCCAACTGACCTAACGCTCAGCTCTCTAATCAAACAATTAAAAAGAAACAGTTGCTTCAGCAATTCAGGGTCATGCAAAAGGAGCATGCCGTTTCATTTCAAGCAGCATAAATTTGCCATCTACCTTTCTTTTTGCTGTACTTTTCTTCTCTCTCACACTGCTAGGATGAGTTGCTTTCTTTTGAAAGAGACTGCATCACGGGATTGCTCATCAATGGAACATACTTACTCTCTGTTGCAAAACCCCAGCAATATTTATTCAAGAAATAAATGGTATACAAAAATTGTTGTTGAAGGAGGTTTAATGGTTTATTTTCAATGGCTGGTTGAGGCTCTGGGCTAAGCTATGGGCCAACTTTTGGTCACATAAAATAAAATGAAAGCAGGGATTGAAAGGAAAAAGGCATTTTCTTCCTAATTATTCATTTTAATTTGAGTGGGTTGGGTGTTTTTCCAGTCAATTTCCCTATCATTCAATCAACTTTTCAAGCAAAGTATAATTTTATTGGCAAAAGGCATTGTCAAATCAAATTCAGTCCTTTTCTAAAAGATTTAAATAATAAAAAACCTCTTGAGTTATGTCCATTGTGAAGCTAAACTTTTATTTTTTACCATATCAGAAAAGATTTTAATCTTTTGATCAGCATTCATTTAAATCTTTTGATCTTAAATTAATAACCGATCGGACGGAAAATCAATTAACGTTTTCTGTTCCGATTTACTTTAATTAGAACGTCATATGTCATGGGGTCATATAAATTATTACATCATATATCATGTAAATAAAAAATTGATTAATACTGAATTTAATGATTATTAATTTTTTTGTTAAAATTAAATATTTGTGCGAATATAAATCAAAAAATAATTTTTTTTTTTAGATTCAGTGAAAGAATAGGACTTAGTTACATATATAAACGTAATTTGGGAAATATTTTTATTATCTAAAGTTACAAGAAAAAGAATTCTTATATTATAGAAAATTACATATTTTACAAAAAAATTATTACTTATGATTACAAATAAAATTAATCCTATTCATAATTTAATTCTAATCAATTAATGATATTGTAATGTAATTTTAATTGAATAATAATATTATATAATAATTTTAATTAACTAATTTGTAAATTATCTTAACACTTAAAACTTTCTAAAAATTCAATCTATTTGTCAAATAATATACTAACACACTTATAATTTTTTTCTTATGATTTTTTATTTTCATCTAATTGAAATTATTTTTTAATTATTGGAGGACTAAATCAAATTTTAAGTTGTGTAAAGATTGAAGTCAAATCCTTTTTTTTTTCTCCTCAGTCAATGCAATTTACCAAAATATTCCAAGCGAAATGTCGGTGAAATACCACGTGGCCCAATCACTGATTTTCTTTTGCATTTTTTCAGATATAAAATTAAAAAAAAATTCTCCAATTTACCACTTCCTACGCAAAATTGGGCTTAGACGAAACAACAAGGAAGGATTTGAGAACCCTCGAATCTTCCTCATATTGCCTAACTTCCCATTGATACCCGTCTCTCCCTTGACTCCACCCCTTCCCAAAAATTTAACAAGATAAAGAAAGTTAAACCTTGATCCATTCAGTTCCTTCAATTCTCAGGTTAGTATTTTTTTCTTAGGCCCAATTCTTTGATCTTAAATTTGTTAGTGTTGATTTATAATGTATGCGATCTTATTGTTTCTGGGTTTTGAATTGATAGTGATTTCGAATAGAAAAAAATTATTTTGATTTGATTTATATTTCTGAATTTAGATTAGAGATTTCCTTTTTTAGACTAATAAAATTTTTCGGATTAAGGTCGTTTATGGGATAATTTGATGAACTATTTAAAAAAGATTCGATTTTTAGGAGATTTATGGTATGTGATTAGTTGCATCTAAAATTTTCTAGGGTTTTTTTTCAAGATATTGGGAATGGCTTTTGAGCTGAGCTTATTTGGTTGATTGAAAGTTGTGATTTGGATTCCATAACTTGAATTTTGGATTTAAGCCTCTATTAATTGTGTATTTTTCCGCATTGTTTTGATTAATTTATGATCTCGTTGATTTATTGTGTTAGGTGTGCAAGAGATGGCCAATGGGTTTGGGGAATCAACAAGCATACCGCCCCCAAGTCCATCTTGCTCGGGTAGTAATAATGCTAATGATGCTGGTGATTTTGAATGCAATATCTGCTTCGAATTAGCTCAAGATCCTATTGTTACTCTTTGTGGCCATCTCTTCTGTTGGCCATGCCTATACAGATGGCTGCATCATCACTCGCATTGTCAAGAATGTCCGGTCTGCAAGGCCCTCATACAAGAGGAAAAACTCGTTCCTCTTTACGGCAGGGGCAAAAACCAGACTGATCCGCGTTCAAAATCATATCCAGGCATGGAAATCCCAAACCGCCCTGCTGGGCAAAGACCAGCAACTGCTCCTCCTCCCTCAGAAACAAATCAGTTTGCCAATTATGGTTTTGGACTAATGGGGGGTTTTGTTCCCATGGCAACTGCAAGGATTGGTAACTTCACGATGGGTTTTGGAGGCCTATTGCCATCCTTGTTTAACATTCAGTTTCATGGATTTCCAGATGCTACTGTGTATGGAACAACTTCAGGGTTTCCTTATGGCTTCAATTCATTTCATGGTGGTCATGCTCAAGGATTTCCCCAGCCAACGCCTCGAGGACAGCAAGCAGATAATGTTTTGAAGAATCTTCTTTTGTTGATCGGGGTCTTTGTGGTCCTTGCTCTGCTTTATTGGTGAATTAGTTTCCATTTAAGCTTAGTCAATGCTCGTTATTTAGTGTCTGTGTCTGTAAATATGCAAGCTTCATTGGTGATTATGTTCTGTGCTTGACAAAAACTTGTCCATATGATACTGTCACTTTTGTTTCATTTAGCATCGGCAACAACTTATACCTGTCTTAATTTCTCTTTTCAAAATAAACTGGTCAAAGTTTTCTTTGTTCATGTAGACATTGTGTTGTTTGCCTGTTCCAAAGCCGGTTACTATAATATGATCACTTGCAGTTGAAGAAGTGATTGAGCATAGCTTTTGAAACTGTGGCATGGAGAAGTAATTATTCTTGTTCGTGTATAAGTGAAAATGATATGTTCTTGGTGGGATGCTAATTGCAGCCAACATCTTGTCCAATAACAGAGTTGCAAACAGGTGACATGTCCTGAGAAATATTGTTGTCAATGGAGAGAGAGTCATTTTTTGATGTTAATGCTTATCAGGTTGGCAAACTGTTTCTCCTTTGGCTATTGTCCCCAGATATATTGTTGCACTGACCATTTTTTTTCCCTCTTTTTGTATTCACCTTCTCTGGAACACCCTTTGATAATGAAAACTTCCTCCACATCAGTAGGTTTATTGACTGGCGGCTGGTTTAAGTTTTTGGAAATACTTTTGCTGGAGTCTGAGATCATTAATTCATTATTAAGTCAAAGATGATAATTTAATTTATCATATCAAACTCAAATCCTTAAGTTAAGGCATTATTACTCTGTGATTAAGTCAAACTGGAACAATTGTCTTCCTATTTGTGTCATCCAATTATTGTACACTATCGCTGTTGGACATGGATATAGGTCTCCGATTAGGCAATTATTGGACATTCTGGATTGATCAGATTTTTTTATATTGCAAACGGGCTTGCTTGTGTCCGGCACTCAAACGTAGTTCTTACTTCTAAAGAAACAATGGACGTCGTTTTGGTAGAACACAAATTCATCTAACCTACATCGAGCAACAGGTTCGAATTGGGCTGTCCGTAACAACAATATGTGGTTGCATAAACATTGTATCCAATGGGCCATGATAGTGAACGTAATTGCTGCTAGTGGGGAAATGCCAGCCCTAAATGCTTGTTAGTTTGTAGTGTGCGCCGTACACAAATGCTTGTGTCTGTCTGCAAGAGTGCAACAGTTCCGTGTTCATCAAAGTTAGGTGTCTCCGCTTGCCTTTTACTCACGTTTAACACAAGGAAAATTTTTAGTATTAGCACTCATGTTCAAACTTGAAACTAAGTTTCGAATATCTAGTGTTTTTCTTAAGCCACAACTTTATTGAATGATGGACTGTTCTGATGTTAGCACTTTGTAGGAGACTGGTATGTGTATCCACATGGTAGGGCAGGGAACACATGATAGCTCAAGCGATTCATTCATCGAACCATGGCCTTGGTGGTAGGAATTCCTGAAACGCATTTATTGCTATCTCAAGTGCGCAGAAAATGAAATCTCAATAAAGTTGGTCCTTTGAAACACTGATTCTGCACGTAGTTCCAACGTCAAAAGATCACTGTCTTGCACTAAGGATATTTATGGCTCAGATTCACCGTCTAGATTTTGCATTGTCGTGGTTGAGAAAAGACATTCGTAACAGTTTCAGTCTAATGCTTGAAATCGAGCAATTTAACTACAGCAAAGCACTTCCTCTCCTACCACATGGAAACGAATAAATTCTGTACACCCAGCAGTTAAAGGGGTCTGTTGCCCTTGTCAAAGGTTATGTTATGCTCATGGACCGCAAGCTTTCATCTTCGGCTTCACTTGATAATTTGTGTCACTTTGACATGACAGAGAATATTGAAATGACGATAAAAGATATTTTATATCACATCAATTAAAATAAGAGTCTCTTCATCTATTATTAACTAATTTTAAGTTGAACTCGATTTTAAGAAAAATCAACCCAAGGCCTTTGCTTGGTTTTTCTGGAAAAGCCGGGACCATTGGAAAGGATGGGTCTAAGAAAGTAGCAGTATCCTGGAAATTTCTGGTGCGGAATCCTATTATTAGCCCAGCACAAGTTTAATGAATAACGATAAAGCACTCATGTAAAGCAGCCTTGTGCTTAAATTCAAGCTTAATTAATTGGCCGCCACATTGTTAGAAATATTCACAAAAATGAAAGAACAGGATAGCCCTGAGTCAGAAAATGGCGTCATGAACTTCCTCACTAGATGTGTTTAATTAAGTCCTTTGTTAGGTTTAATTCTCTAGCTCTGCAGGTTCCCCCATCATGTCACTTTTTGTTTTTTCAGTTTACTTGCAATATATATTTGTCAAAAGGGTAAGCTGGTTCACATTGGATCGATATTTCAAGAGTAATTTTCCACTCCATGCCATGTACCAAACCGTGTCAAAATCAATGGAAAGGACTGGGCAATTTCGAGTAAACGCTTGGGAGCTGGCTGCTGTCCATCTCTTTTACCACCGTAACACCGTGTGGTTCAATTCCAGTCTTTTCTTTGACTCATAAATTTCTATATCTGTATCTTTAGATTGCAGAGGTTCTTTGATATGTATTCTTCAATGGGCCCCTTTACCAAATTTACTGTGCTGATGCATTCAAGCTTCTCTGCAACTAGTTTTTGAATGGAAGTCACTGACATGGGCCACTTTGCCAGCTTGTCGTGTCAAAGATATAAGCCTCTTCAACATTGCTGGCTGTCAATTGAACTTTAATTCCTTTACCCTTCCAAACCCTTTTTCTTTTTTGTCCTTTTCACTCAAGAATATTATATATCTAATAAATCAAACTATATATTAAAATGGAGATAAACAAATCCAAAGTCTATTAAAATTTAAAGAAGTTGGGATATAAATATAGTAAGAGTCGTTCTACTTATTATCAACTGGTTAAGTTAGATGTTCATTTAAAAAATGATATGATATTGAAATCGACACAATCTTTTTATTATTATTTTTTTATAATAAAATATAACGTGATATGTGATATGTTTGTTATCCTTTTATACGTGGTGATAAAAAAAAATTATATTTTTTCAATTGTCGTCAATTGATTTTAAATTTAATATTTATGCCAAAGATTTAACATGAACTATATATATATATACTTTAATTGATTCATAATATCTTGAAGTCTTTAGTTTAGAAAAAACACACTCAAAATATCATCCAATATTACTTGTTTTGTGAGTGAGCGAATCAATTTGTATAAACCTTGTTAAATCTGTCTCATTTTCTCCTTTCCCATCCGACCTTTGGAATCTACTTTTCTTTAACGAGCGAGAATACTTTTACAAATTTCCAGTTCAAAATTGCTAACATATCATCTGGTATTCACTAGCAAAGTCAAAATAAAGTTGAGAAAAAATATATTAAAAAATGTTACAACTTTGAACTTCATTTATTAATGGAAGGCACGGTTGGCAACTCGTAATGTTCTTGTTATAATACCATACAATGGAAAGGGGTTGGGGGGGGGGGGAGATGTTGGCAAAAGAAAGTAATATACATATTAGTAATACAAACTGCAAAAAAATCTAAACCACTACGAAACATACTACTTTTGGAATAACGGGTACCATTAAAAAATGTACTGTCAAAACTAGCAAACAGACAAAGCTTGACAGTTGAGAGGATTATAATATTGGGACTGCTGCTTCAAGCTGACTTTTTTTTCCTTCTTCATCCATCATCTGCTGTCGGTAATAAGCGGTGTGGGCGCAGCTGTGATCAACAGAAATATATATATATATATATATATATATTGTGTAAATCCACAGTAAAGAAAGTTGAAAGAAAGAAAAAAGTTAGAATTGAAAAGTTACAGACATGGACGTTCGACTCTTTAAATATATATAAAATTTTAGGAAAATTGAAGATATTGAAATCGGATACATATATATTCTCCATATATATATATATATATATATAAATATAGAGAGAGAGATAGAGAGAGCATAGTTTTCAAAATAATAAAGAAGTAGCAGGGCCGACAGAAGAAGAGTAATGTCAATCAGTGGAAAAGGATTGCATGGGGTTCGATCTTTTTGGTAGCAAGAGGAAAGAAAATGAGAGGGAAAGAAGGCTAGGGTCACCCTTATAATTAGAAGGCGTGTATGGACTTAAGGGGAGTTCGTCATGTGTATAGCACATGCTTCCTTTGGTTTTAAATATTTTGCTTCAATGAAACTCTAATAATGAAAGGAGGAAGCATTTCCCATCATTTCTGTTAATAAAGGGCAAAATAACTTATTTGAGGAGCATGTGAGGTGCACATGCTATTCAATGATATACAGTTGAGGATGTTTCCTCCTTTCTTTTCTTTTTCTTTTTCTTTTTTCCATTTTCCCCTCTTTAATATAATTTCTCTTAATCTTCACATAAACCTCCATGGTTCCTCTTTTTAATTTTGGTTTGCTAAGAGGAAAAGGCTTTCATTAAAGAACACTATCATTTCCGGTACAAGAGTAGCTTGTTAAAGGAAAGCATTCTTGCCTATATGGTTTTGGTTTTAATAATACTAGAAACCTCATTTATACAAGTAAATGGTAAAATGCCTTTAACTATTCTTAACCCAAGTTTTATATTAAAATCAATGATATAAAATATACTCAATTTTTTAATACGTGCTTTTTTTTTTTAAATGTAAAGTGATTTACATACAATTTGATTATCCCTATTGAATAATTTTTTTCAAGCAATGTTGATGAATTCATTTTTTTCAAGAGTAATTTAATTTATATGTTTGAATATATTAAATATAATCATGCATAGTTGCATTCAAACTTATATGACTATATATTTGTGAACAAGCTTATCATTGTCACATATATTTTGGACAGGGAGAAGAAGCAAATAGGGGTAGAGAATGGTTTGTGGGCTATTGTAGGGTCTGAAAGGAAGATGAAATTAATCGTAACTTAGGAAGAAGATCTCTTGGATCATTGCCCATATCGCAAGCTATGATCTTTCCACTTATATCATATAAGAAAAAAAAAGAAATTATTATTATTATTATTATTATTATTATTGTGTTAAGTGGGGTTTATGAGATTTATGAAGTATTCAAGAATAGGCAAAATTAGCTTCAAGACGAGACTTTTAAGTAGGCGTCTATCTTTAAGACTTAATTCGCCTCTACCACTAGGTATGCAAAGGGGAATGATACAACTAGTCTCAAAGATACAATGAAGCCAACGTCTAACTTTCGTATTGTACTTTACGAAACTAGATCGCTAAATACATCCGAGGTTTTACAAAGTCGTTTGGCCTTAAAATCAACTTTCTGCAGTAAGTAGATAATAAGAAATTCAGAATCTTTTGTAGATGGTGAAAACTTTAGTGTTTTGTTCTTCTAATACAAACACTTTCTCTTACTCTCTACACTCGTTGTGTCTAAATTTTGGTATGTCCAAATGGATGACAACAAGCCCTTTATATAGGCTTCAAAGTGTCTATTCTTCAAGGACACTTTCATTTCATAAAGACATCTTTTTGTCTAATAAGTAGTTTTATGTTTCAAGGTCACAACCTTTTTATAAAGATCTCTTTCATCCAAAAAATATCTCTACATTTTTTACCAACACAACTTTTGAGCAAAAAATATTGTTTTAATAAGCATTTAATGAATATATAACTATTCATTTCATAAATTACACTATTTTATTTATATCTTGAAACAATATCTATTCACATGTAACATTTTACATATTACTTTATAATTATAACTTTTCACATGTTACTTTACAATGGTAACTTTTCGTTGGTGTTTTTTAACATGTATTTTCAAAAAACATAATTATTCACATAAAAACTTCTCTATATTACAATAGATATATTATGTCATTTTTTATGACATAACTATTGAGTTAATGATAGCTCTCCATCATGTGACTTAATCTTTAATTTTAAAAATACACCAACATATTATACATATGGAAGATGGTGGATCAAAATCTATGGCCAAAACTAGAAGCCATTTTCTTTGATATCTAAGCAACAAGGGGAGCCCCTGTCAGGACCTCATATTGTCACACAGTCACAAGTTAGATAAGGAGAGAAGGAAGGGCAAAATGTGTCGTTAGGGAAGCACTTTCCACCAATTTCTAGTTTCCATGTCCCTATCCATTATTTAACACGATAATCTTTCCAACAATGGGACCCATCTTTTCTCCCTCTATGTCTTGCTTTGGTGGCACTGTATGGATCCACCTCATTTTAGCTACGTGGCATCTATCATTTTTGTTCTCTCTCACCCGCCGATTAAGTGTTGAAGCAGATAAGGCCGTACAATAAGGTGATGTGTCCTTATTTTATTTTTATATATTTTTTACATTAATTTTAGTTAATTGAATTGCTCCAGTCCTTTAACCATTGGACACGAATAGGCGCTAGGTATGCCTCTGCATTAAATGCTCCACGGAATATCAGGATCAAATCAGAGAAAAAAAAATCGATACTCCAATAGGAGAAATGAAGCCATCAAAATCAGGAGTTTGGGTTTTGATTTTCTCATCAAAATTAAGCCAAATGTTATGGAAGAAGGTAAATGAGGGCAATAAATGGTTGAGGATATGCAACAAAAAGGCTGATAAACATGGATCATGCTTCCACTGAACATGCAAATCCTTAGATTCAAAGGCAAAGTGCTGTGGTGGAGCTTTCCTAGACGTGGATGGCTCAACCAAATCGTTGGTATGTCATTGTAAGATCTTGGAAGGAAAGCCCAAGTTAAATAATCTGTCCTTTGTTGGTTTTTACAGTAAAAAAACTAAGTCATAAGTTAGCAGATCTTGGCAATTTCTTCAAAGTTTTACCACATTTAAATTATCAGATCTTGATTTCAAGAGTGGAAGCATACCAAATTTTGAACATAAGATATAAAAGTATTCGTATATTCTCTATAAAGATATGATATGGTATACCCTGTTTGAGACCCCATTAAAATAAAATGCTAAACAGTTTGTGTCAAAGAAAGAGGAGAACGAGAGTAGCAAGTTTAAAAATGGAAGAAAAGAAATGTGAAGGCAAAGACTGAAGGCAAAGACTAAATTAATGGTTCAAAAACCTTTTGCCTTGGCTTCCTAGCAGCACCCTTTTTTCAGCCAACGTGGGTTCAAAGGACAGGGCGTTTGGTTCAAAGGACAGGGAGTGGAAAACATTGATGTGTCCCCCTCCCCAATCTGATAAAAGGTTAAAAACCCACAATCTAACTCTTACAAGTCTTTCTAATTTGTAGTATCCTCTTCCCTTCCCACTACGAAAATGTCCAAACTTGCACTATTCCCACCACATCACCTCCACCGACACCATCACCTCCTCCTCCTCCTCCTCCTACTCTTCCTCTTCGTCTCGGCCACCAATGCCGCCGCTACAACCACTTACCATAGATTCAAAGAAGCCCCACAATTTTATAACTCTCCCAGCTGCCCCTCCCTTGACAGTAGTGGCCCCAACGATATGTGCTCCGATGAAGCTGTTCACGTGGCAATGACCCTAGACGCGGCCTACTTACGTGGTTCAATGGCTGCCATTCACTCCGTCCTTCAGCACTCGTCCTGCCCTCAAAACATCCTCTTCCACTTCATTGCCTCCTTCACCGCCAACCACCACCACCTCCGTCACACAATCTCCCACTCCTTCCCTTCCCTTAAGTTCCAAATCTACCCTTACGCCTCCTCTGCCGTCTCAGGCCTCATTTCCACCTCCATCCGCTCGGCACTCGACTGCCCTCTCAACTACGCCCGCAACTACCTCGCCAACATCCTCCCTCCATGTCTCCGCCGCGTCGTTTACTTAGACTCCGACCTCGTCCTCATCGATGACATTGCTAAACTCGCAGCAACTCCACTTGGAGACAACTCGGTTTTAGCTGCACCCGAGTACTGCAACGCCAACTTCACTTCCTACTTCACCCCAACCTTCTGGTCCAACCCTACGTTGTCTTTAACATTTGCTGGACGCAAAGCTTGTTATTTTAACACGGGGGTTATGGTGATAGACTTGCAAAGATGGCGTGAAGGAGATTACACTACAAAGATAATTGAATGGATGGAGCTTCAAAAGAGAATGAGGATCTATGAGTTGGGGTCTTTGCCACCGTTTTTGCTTGTCTTTGCAGGGAACATAGCGCCTGTTGATCACAGATGGAACCAACATGGGCTCGGAGGCGATAATTATAGAGGATTATGTAGGGATTTGCATCCTGGTCCTGTTAGTTTGTTGCATTGGAGTGGGAAAGGGAAGCCTTGGGTGAGACTAGATGCCAACCGGCCTTGCCCTTTGGATGCGTTATGGGCTCCTTATGATTTGCTGCAAACACCCTTTGCTTTGGAGTCTTAGAATTTTGGTTTATGTTCTACAATAAATCTTTTTGTTTTTTTTTTTTATTTTGGCTGGGTCCTTTTCCCTTTCTGGGCTGAGATATTTAGCTTCAATGATGCCATAGAACTTAGGACAACAGAGATCTGAGTGTTAAAATTAAGATCTCTCTGGCAGATGATCAAGAGAAGGGTGGGGGGAGGTGTTCATAGACTATACAGCAGAGACCATTAACAATCTTACAATCTTTTTTTTTCCTTTTTTTGATCTATGTATCTGAGAACAGTATATATATATATATATATATATATATATAAATATCACAGTTACGGCTACAAAACAAGAGAAACAAGATCAAAAAATTTCCATGTTCATCGTTTTCTTTTCCTTTCTCTTTCCCTCTTAGTTGCTTGATATTATTGCATCTATCATCTTTCTCCGATAATAACTTGCAAAAATCCCGGGCATTGATTGTGAAATTTTGAAACTATATGATGTTGGTGCCATGTCTGGTCGAATGGACTGCACCTTGTTTTACTGCACAATTTAAGACACTTATGAATTTCATACACGTGCAGTAAATGATTTTCCATTTGTTTACCTACATGCCCATGATCACTGTAGTTTGTTTTCGTTCTATATTTGAAGAGGAAAGCTTTATAATGGGATACTTTTACAATAGTCATAACTAGCTTCAGTTCACTTATTATATCACTTTAGCTTTTTTTTCTCTTCTTTTAATTTTTCTTGTGTGTGTGTGCGCGCGCGCTTTTTTTCTCTCCTTTTCTTTTGGTGTCCATTGTCGTTCCAAAGCCAAACATTTACCTTTCATTCTTTGACCAAAATGATGATGATTGATGGGCTATAGCTTAAGTTCAAAGACTGCCTAAAAAACAAAATACTTGGTAGCATTTTCCCATGGTCATTAGCCGACGCAAAGGGCTTCATTACATATTACAAGGAATATTCCTTGCCGAGGTCATGTACCCAAATCTCTATTTACACCGCAAATTAAGCTGATATTTTAGAGGAAAAAAATTATGGGGTCCCAACAGACATATGATCAAAGCCTTTAGTTGTTTGTGTTTTTTTTTTCTTTATATTACCATTTTGCCTTTCATCACATGGCCTAGGGTTTATTCTCCAAAAAAAGGCACTAAATTATGTTGATACAAAAATTTGAGATTGAAGGTGAAATGGAAGATTTGGTGACCACATTACTTAGCAAGAATGAGTTTGGAAATTGGAGCTGCTCTTAAAGACTTTTCGATGACATGAAATCGGTACGATCCTTTGACAGCTAATTGTTATACTTAATCATTAGGTACACTCCAGCCTTTCCTAAAAAAAAATCATTAGGTACAGTCCATTAATTTTGTTTATCTTTTCTTAAGCAAAACTCGCTATAAAAGAAAGGGTTTATTTTGAGATTTTCAATAGATTTTCGACAAAATTTCCTTGAAAAAAATATTCTCCTTTTTATTTTAGTGATTTGGGAAAATCTTTTATGGCATAATATTAATATAATTCTGTCTCAATTAGAGAATGGGAAATAAACAAGTGAGGCGAATCTTTCACTAACCACCATATATGCACAAATAGCAGTACTTTGACTAAATAATATTCTCTCTCATTCCGAAACTCGTTTTGAGGTCCTCCAGAAGCTGTAGACCACACCAAAATAAGTCAAAAAATGTACAGAAAATTCTGTTTTACATAAGTACTCCATTTGATCGTACGAAAGAAGTATAATCCAATTGACTTCTTTAAAAGGAAAAGCGCTGAGCTTTTGAGTTTTTTGACCTAACCTTACAGGTTAGATGCCATTAATTAGGTAGAGTAATCTTTTTTTCCGAATAAAAAAATCAAGTGGCTGTGGAATTTCTCTCCCATTTTATCTGGTTTTTTGCCGTACTTGTGGATTTTTGGCTGGCAAATGATTTGTTCTTTTCTCTTTTTTTCCCTCTCAAAGTTTAAAAATCTATGTACTGAATTCAATCTCTGACCAGTCCCAGAACCCACCCTGCCATGCCTGGGTTGAAAGATTTCTATTGACGTGACAAAAAATTAAATTGATAGGTTTGATTTGGCCATTTTTAAGAAATTATTCATGGTAATAAAAGAAATTTTACGTTAATTAATGTTATAAATAAAATCTTAAAAAAATCAGAACAGTAAACGCGTTATCTTCTTTACATGTTGATATTATTTTGACTTTAATATGAATAAAAAAAGAAGTTTTTTTTTTTAATGATTTTCTTGTTTTTAGGCGGCTGGAGGCTTTGCTTCTGTCTGACTCGGTGACTCCCATTGCCGTCTTTCTCTTTCTTTCTATGATCCTTTTCGGAAAGAGAGTTTCCTATCTTCCAAACCAGGAATCAGTCTTTGGAGCTTCAAGCCATGGAAGTTACAGACTTGTAGCCCTGGAAACATGGTTAGCTGCCTTGTGTTACCGACAAAATAAAAAACAAACTATCAAGCTAAGGGAAGAATCAAGTTTCTGACAGTCTAATTACTATGGCCTGCCTATCGATCTCTCTGCATATGGGTTTAAGAGGTCAACTCTTCGGGATTTATAAACTTGATCAGTTACAGACTCAACAGTCAACTTATCAAGCCGTTAGCTGTACATGTAACAAGATCTAACATAGGAAATATGAACAAGGTGAAGGAAGGGATTATACAGTTATATCCGAAATGTGAATTTATTTTAATCTAATCATTGCTATCCTGACTTGGTTTTGGTCTTTAGTGGTAACATGGAACAGACTGACATGAACTAATTAACCAACCAAAAACTTTGAAAGAGGGAAAGCTAAGGCAAAGACCATCGGCTAACATGCCAAAATTAGCCATTATGAAATGAAGGAAACAAATCTTCAAACCCGTTACAATTGTAATTCCATTTTCTCAGTGAAATTCTTATGTACATTATTTGAATATTTATGACATTGCAATCCTGTTTGATTGACAGGTTCGTGCTTCCATGTGAGAAGGAATGAAGGAATCAGAAAGGTGGGGCGGGGCTAAAGCAGAACCATGACAACTCATTAAAGTATAATGAACTAAATCACCAATGATCTGAGGGCTTAAGTTTAACCAATTGGTCACTTCATGTTGAAGATTACAACACATGTGATATGTTGGTGTGGCTTCCCGTGATGGATTTCTTACTCAGTCTTTGCAAGTTTATATCAGTTTCAATATCGAAGGCAATCTAATTTGTACTAGACTATAAATTTTAAAACTCGTTTAAGAATTGTTTGATGTTGATGTTTCAGCCCCTCATTGGGTATATTTGTGAATAAAACATGCTTAAATAGAATTGGTTTTTCATTTTTAATATAACAAGACAGGATTTGATTTTGATTTTTTTCTTGTTTTTAATGTTGTTGCTTTAGTCTTTTATATATATATATATATATATATTATTTAAGAATTAGGAACAACAGAAATTACTACTTTTCTTTCTTTGTTCATCTTTTCTTTTCTAAGTGTTCCAAAATTATGGCTTCTTTCTATTTTTGAATACTTATTTTTCTAACTTTTTTATATTTTAAAATTATTTTTATGACTTTTTTTTTTTTACTTTTCAGCATTAAAAATTATGGTATATCAAATTTAAAAAATATTAAATTTTTTATATAAAATAAACTTAAACATGAATTTCCATGAAAATTAATTAAGAACAAGCAAAATGAGAGGGAAGAGTAATATATATTTAATATTTTTTAATATCTTGCGAAAAATAGAATAATTTCTATGGCTTAAATCCTTTCCATGTGGCCCAAGTAAATATATGAGGAAGCTGACAGACATCCAAATAAGGCCCATTTGATGGCCCAAATCTTCGTTTCCATGTTCATTTTCGAGGTAGCCAAGAGAAAGAAATATGACCCAAAAAAAAAAAAGCAAAAAAGAAAAAGAGATTTGTATGAATATTTCATCATGTGCAAATGTGCCTTAACATATATTCAAACATCATAAAGCAAGAGCACCTTTGGAAACCTTAAAATTTGTTGATGAATCAAAAACCAGATCTCCATGAAGAATTAGCTTTAACTATATGTCTAATGGACTATATAGAAGACAAAAAAGGAGTCTTGCATGGCCAGTTCTTGAATTATAGCAGATTAGCTGATAAAAGATGACTACATTAAGGTTGTTAATTGACTAATCAAAAGCACCACAAAAAAAAAAAATTTCAGTTTTATGATTGAAACATGTCCTCCTACAGAAGCATGAGCTTATACTACTACTATATTCTAGCAAGGTGCGTAGGGGAAGTTCTACTCCAAAGATTTGGGTCATTCAGATGATTATTGCAATGTACAATCATGGCACAACTTCTTTACTTGCTTCCATGTAGTCTCCATAGCCGTTATCTGTCTTTCTGAAATATTTGTAATAAACGTACTGCAATATGATCTGTTTAAGCAGTATGTTAAGGTTCAATGGCAGGGAAAAATGTTATGTTTATGTGAGAAAAATAAGCAAAGGATACAAATAAGTCAAGTGCCACACAAACTGCAGCATCCAGCAACCATGGCATATTGGCCTGAATGCTTTCCCAGTCAGTGGTTCTCACTAGAATGCTGTGCAGACATTCAAAAGAAAGCCTGAGACAAGCGAGTTGTTGCAGAAGGAAGTAAAATATAAATAGACAAGTTTAAAGCAGAGCTAACCTTGCCACATAAGTAGCGTTAGCTATCAGCGCAAAGATGAACATGAGAGGATTCAAGCCCTATGAAATTTCCAGATATCTAGTGAATCAACCAAGATGTTTTTAAAAGCAATAAAAATATATAGTTAAGAGTATTACCTCCACAGTCCCTCTTTTGATCTGATAAAAAAAAAATGCAATGATTTGATAAGGAACCGGAAGAATTGATAAGAGAGAAATGTATGCAGATTTTGTAATAGCTACTACTTAATTTAGCTCAATTGCTTACATTTAACCATATCTGAGGGATTCGGCCTCCCATGTATATGGCAGCCATTAGCCATCCCAGCCATTGACCAAAGGCGCTGTGCTCCATACTGTGTTCCTGCGACAGAGACAAATGATTAGAGGTAATTTACAGGGGCCAATTTCTGTTGAATATGAGTTAGAATTAACCAGGAAGGATACCTGTAATAGTCTTCTATTAGAAAAACCTGTGCGTGCTTCCATCCACGCCTTACTTCCTAGGGGTAAGTTGACAGAGGCAGATAGAAATGTACCATAACTTGCAGCCTGAAAGATGAATGCTGCCATCACTCATATGAGAAAGCCGAAACTAAAATAAATCACAGAAAAAATGAAATTTAAACTATTAAACATATCAATGCTATTCAACCAGTCTTTCAACAGAAAAAGTGGAGAAGTTGCAGCATTTTAATGTTTTTGAATCATCAAATATGTGGGCACAAATCGAAGGATAAGATAGTTCTCTTGTTTCAGCTAGCTACAAAGTCATTTAGCAGGTTGAAGACTCACGGCTCTTGGGATTGGCCTAGGTTGGGTACCAGACTTTTTGAATGAAACTGGGGCTGCTTCATCTTCTGATGACGAATCGCTGTCAAGTTCCATGGCTGAAGGACCACTCTTAGCTACCCTCATATATGTTCGAAAAGGTGAAGTGCCACTGCCAGCCAGAGATCTAGCTGACCTGAAACAATGGAATGTCTCAGAGGAATTAGCTTTTCTCAATACAAGAATTATGAAATAAATCTTCAACAAAAGAATATATATATATATATATATATATATATATATATATATATATATATATATATAAGAAGAAAGTGTAGTACGTGTAGTAACACTCCCTGGGAGGATTGGCTTTTGGTGAGGGCTTAGGTATGGGAATGCCTGAATCAGCTTTGGCAGGCTTCAAAGGTTTTTTTTCATCTTCAACCTAACATTACACAACCATATTCGTGAAACCATGTTTCTCAGAAACAAAATTTGTGTTCTGCAATAAAATCATGTAAAGACCAGAATTTGTTAGGAGAGCAAGATGTATACCATGTTGTCAGTTTTGATCCGTCTACATTTCCACCACCTGTCGACATAATCATAATATATAGTCTGCCATACTAGAACCAAAGTACTTGTTGTATAGAGCTGACAATGAAAACCAGGCAATTAGCTAATAATCATTGTTGTAGTTTAACATGAAATCAAAAAACATGTGAGACAATTTTACAAAATTAGCCAAGTTTGTAAGTGGATATACTTCTCATCTTGTTGGCTTCTTTCTAAATCTCTGAACTTATCTTTATAAATCGATTGAAGGGTCAATAGGTATTGGCTATTAGCTAGCAATTGGCAAACATGCTTGGGTCTTTCATTTTTATGTGGAATTGGGCTAAGTTTAGATGAAAGTCCTAATCCAATGCAACCCAAGCTATGGTTACGCACTGAGTGGGGCTCAGGAGTGGAGGTCTCAATATGGGTTGGCCTGGACCAACCCAGCCCAAATATTTGTGAATTGAGAAAATATGGGTTGAGCTTGACCAACTCATTTTTTACATGAATCATCAAAATCTCAATCTAACTTATCCCTTATTAATCCATGAGTTAAGTTGGATCAATTCTTTTTTTTCTTTTTTAAAAAAATCATTTTTATAATTCTATGAAACAAAATTTTTATCAATAAAATTGTTTTATAATTTAATCTATAAATTGAATAATAAAAACATATTACAAACAAATAAATTACATAAATAAAATTTAAATATTTAACACAAACTACCATTCCATAAACTTAAGTGTATAACCAAATAACAAAAACTTCAAAGCTCATTTATATCATCCTCAATCCTCATCCTTAAGCAAAACATTTAAATATAATTTAGACAGCAATGATATCTCAAGGTTTGAATCATTATTAATTTATTATCTAATATTCATTGTTATAAAAAAAAGATAATAAGTTTTAATCTAAATTAAAATTATTAATTTGACAAGTAAAAATTAAAGACATTGAAATATATAAAATAAGCAATACTATTGATCAATAAATTATTAATTTTATATAATTAATTATATAAAATTATTAAATTAATTAAATTTATTAATTTATTTTTTTGGCCAACAAGACTAGCTTGCTCTAACCCACCCCAATCCATTGATTTGATGAGCTAATCCATTTAGATTCGGTTCTAATATAAGCTTATATTTTCAAACTCAACTTACCCCATATTCAATAAAAAATAAACCGATTTAATAAGTGAGGTCCATTTTGGCAAGTATGCTCAGGAGAACTTGACCAATAAACCTATGCGGTTGAGTTGGGCCAAATGACTTTGACCCAAATAGAGGAAAGGCTCATTTATGAAATGAAACATGTAAACCTACAGAGAAGGCGTCAGTAGTGTACCAGAGCCGTGTAGAACTGAGTCGGCAACTGCATCCACAAAATTTAAAAATGAAAAATTACCAATTGGGACTGATGAATATAAATTTTTCTGAAACTATGGCAGTGGACAAGTTGAAAGAGAGCATCTTTGTTGTAAAAAAACAAAGGGTGGTTTTAACCAGAGCCAACCGAAATTTTCCGCTTGGCTTCAGGTTTTTGGACCACCAAAGGCACACTAATGCTTTCTGTGGCTCTCCCAATCCAATTTGCCAAAGCCTGAAAAAGAAAAAGCTCACCGTTGCAGGTTCCAGAAGACATCCAACAAGATTGAACACATCACTGCAACAAATAAAAAGAAGAAGAAGAATCATAAACGTAAATAAAAAAACAGGAATCGAACATTCTTTGGGTCATTAAGAAATGAGGGTGCTGGTTTTGTGGTTTTGGAGGGGAGAAGAAATCGAACCCAGCAACCCAAGTAAGGAGAAAAAGAAGGGAGACTCCATGGCTGGACTTGGTTTTGAAGTTGGTGATGATTTGAGGGATCTCTGCAACTCCCCAGCAGACTAAGCTAACTAGCCCAAAAGCGAAAGAGAAATCATCCTTTAGATTGCAAAGACAGTCTTTGAAGTATCTCTCAACCCATCGAATGCAGGGCTTGTTTTCCTTCACACAATAAGCGTGAGACATTGCCAACTCTCTCTTTTTTCTTCCTCTCACAACAAGCGTGCTACACTGTATTAAGTTGGTCTGTTTTGTGGAAAAAGAAAAGCTAGCCTTCATATATATATAGAAATATAAAATAAAAGGTCAAAAGTAGGTTTTACTATTAAACAAAAGGCCTAATTATCTCCTATAAGACCAGGTATCTTACATTGTTGTCGTTTTTGGTGTCAATATTGATAACACTTTCACAGTTTAGATGGCCTCTCGTCCGCATATTCTTACACAGGATGCTTCACATTCGTTTCAACTCACAAGTGAAAAACCACAGCATCATTTCTTTGCATGAATTTTATGAACGCATATTCCTCTGACGACCATATGTAAGTAAAACCTTAGCAGACGGTCCAAATTCATCACAAAATTACAACAGGAGAGAAAGAGAATGAGAACGATTGGTGTCAGAATGTGATGACATTTTTATGTCATTGGAAGTTATGTAATTTCCCTACATGACCCTTCATGCCTCTGATTTTCACAATAAATATGTGGTAAGATCCAGAGAGCTTTGACTGATATGGTTTTGACCCTTAGTCAGCAATCTGTATTAATGAAGATCGTATTGTGAGGCTTTGATCACTCAATGAAATTAAAACAATGTTTGCTTCTAAAATAAGATATGGTCTGATATAATTACAATTCTAGTGAGAGAAAATCCATGGCCGTTTGACACTTCTTTTATCAAATTCTTTAACTTTGCCCTCAATTTCCATCCACATTGCACCAATTCATACTTAGTAATATATATAGAGCTGACAACATTCAAGTTTGTGGGTTGGTTCACCTTTTGCAAATTTGTGCTCCACTGTGCTTTATATGGTCAATAATTTTCTATCATTTAAATACTAAGTCACACTATCCAAGTTTAGATGCAAAAGGTAATCCCATTTGTATTTTAAAAACCAAAAAAAAAAAAAGAAAGAGATTTAAGTTAATTGTGAAAAGTAATTTTTTTTCTTATTATTAATATGAGGAATAAAAAATAATTAGTTTAATTTTTTTCAAAATGATCATTCCGTGATCTAATCAAAGAGAATAAGGGGAATGGCTTCAAAAATTGGAATTTAAAAATGTAAACCATTACCAGTCATTCTTATCAATGATGTGAACATTAATTCTTTAATATTGTAATTAAGTACTAGTACTATATAAATCCGGTCTGGTAAATAATAAACCTAGCTGTCTATAAAAGGAAATAAAAGCTAGATGCTGAAAGATTTGTATATTTTAAGAACTCATAGCGAGCAAAACACTGAATCGTTATTACCAACGAGTCGACAGAAGATCAATCCGCCTATTGCAGGGGTACTTCGTACAGTCTCATCTCTCTACACTGCATGCATAGCCTCATGAACCGAACCCATTATTCCGGCCACGTTCAATGCTGTAAAGCTGACAAGACAACTTTTTATTTACTTCATTCACTTACTTGAACATGGTCCTGAAAATCATCCAGGTTCTTTCTCAGGAAAAACAAACCCAAGGAAACAAAGCAAATGTTTACAGTCCAGCTGAGAAATGAGGTTCTGTTAATCATGGCACTGGGGCAGAACTGCTAATAGGCAAAGTCGAGTTTGCCCCTTCAAAATTTTCACAGGAACCGGAGATGACGTGTCCGCTAGAAGTGGGATCTTCGTTCTAATCTCTAATAAAGCAAAAAACAACAAACATCTTAATCCTTAAGACAGAAGGAAAACGACAGCAACGGCGACGGTCCGCTGCAAGTTGTGAAAAGGACTTACACCTAGCCTAATGTTTTTCGCGTTCGCCAGTGTCAGCATGTCTATCCTGGTCGTGGGTTCGATAAGGTTTTCAATTCTATCTGCAACACCCTTTTGGCCCCAGGGCCGGCTTTGCTGTCCCGTTGGGGCTTTTCTTCTCAGCTTTCTACTAGAAAAGGTCTGGCAGGGTCTTTGTCAATTTCCACTACAAAAATTCAACAAGAATTTTGTTAAAGTTTGATAATATCTTTCATGTGAACTATTCTTTAATTTTAAAAATACACCAACAAATTATAAATTAAACTACTGTAGCTTAATGGGTAATTAGAAAATAGTATAAACTTTGATAATATCAAAGTTTCCCACTTTGCAAATTATATGAATCCAAAAATTTCTGTAAAAAAAAATTATATATTTTTTTGTAAAGGTTTATTCCGTAAGTAAGTGATGTCTTTTCATTATTTTTTTTATATATTAAAAATGAAAATTAAACAACTTACTTCATTTTAGATGAAACTATTTTTAGACATTATGCAAATAAACATGTAATAATATTATTTAAAAAAAAAATAAAAAACATGTAAACTTAATATTATCATAATGTGTAGTCATCCAATTGATACATTAATTTACTTTACGATAAATGTTAAAAAATAAATAACCTCACAAAACATCATTCCAATGATTGCTAGAAGATGAATATTTGCATCTAATACAATTATATTATCAATTTTAACAAATAATCTAACTTAACAAAAAAATATATTTTAAACTGCATTTCTTATCACAAAATGAGTTTTTTTTTTTTAGAAAAGCTTAGTACAAAACGAGTTAATATCGCAGCACCGTTCCTCAATCAATTCCTTCCTATTCACACCCCTTTCACCAAAGAAAATCATTACCATACGATGTTTGATGTTATCTTTTTTAATTCAATGAATTTCCTCCTCCCCGGCTGTTGCTAGAAAGTTCTATTTCCATTGTACATATTATAAGTACTCTGGTTGTCCAATTTTGACCTCATGGTTATGCGCCCTAATTGATATTTGCTATGAATATGTATGTAGACACTCCCTTTTTCCTTGGACCACCAAAAAATTCTGTCTTTGGTTACTTTTTTTTTTCCTCCCTTTAGATTAAAGATTAGCTACATTAATTTCATTCGCATTCACATTGTATTTTGGCTTTGAAAAAACAAAAGAACATCAGGATGGGAGGATGGTAGGCAGGCAATCTCCTTGGCAAGTGGCACTGCATGAGACTATGTATAAAATAATGACTTTTCATTTGAATCAATGTCTGCTTTTTATCTACTCCATCAATATTCCTGTCTGCCTCTCTTCCATCTCATGATTATATTAGTCAGTACGATGGCGGCTTCTTCTTCTTTTTTGGGTTCTTTTTCGTTTTTAATAAGCGTTGTTGGCAGCATTGAGCATTCCATGCACATTCAGCCAGAAGTTTTTCACATTCATTCGAAGAAACAGCAGGCTTCAATTCTGATTTATTCTGTCTTCAACTTTCAGCTTCATGTCCTTTCTGGCAGGGGTTGATGGCCTGTTAGCTGTCAAATTGTTAAGCCCAATAGCTCACATAAAAACGAAAGGGTGCTCTGCTTCACAGATCAGTGGGCAGCCCACTGGACGTTTTCTCTTCCTTCTCGATCTTTGGACGAGCTGAGAAGAACGATTCCAAATTTATTTCCTCGAGTTGGTCAGGTAGGTTTGCGACTTCAAGATGTTGAACAACTCTTTCACAGGCAAAGTTATCTTGTTCTTGAGCTAAGATTTCGAATGAAGGTATTATTTGTTTCAATCATATCAGATAAGTAAACAAAATTTTATAAAATTTATAAATATAATCGTTGTATGTTTCAATAAGTTAAAATTTTTAAAATAATAATTTCGTGATAAAATAATATTAAAATAGATTTAATTTAAAATCAACTTACGCGAAAAACTTTCATAAAGAAGGTAGGCAAAATGATTAATGGAGATAAAATATCATCCGGATTGAAAAGGGGGAGAAGTCATACTAGATATTTTAAAAGAAAAAAATATAAGATATTTCAATATGGTATTGGACAGGTAGGAAACCTTTCAGAATTTATAAAAATGAGTCCCGTACATCTAATCGATTAACTTTTTTTTAAAAAAATATAATGACCTTTTTACATATATATTTAAACATTTTTTTCCAAGTATAATAAAAAAAAGAGAAATATATATTTGGACTCGATATTAATTAAATAAGTACATTTATTTTTAAGTTCAATATTCATAAATTTTATATATAATGCATTAATATAATACATAAATAATAACAAAGTCAATTTCTTGTTAGACCTTTAAAGGTGCCAACTGGCCCATGAATACCTGTTGCTGATATTAATGCCGCAGAATTAAATATCCAAAGTTTCCAACTATACCAATGGTCACCCAATTAAGGCTCCTTGAGCTTTATTTTATGTTAATGCATTAAAAAAGAAAGAAAAAAAAAGAAAAAAGAAGTCTAATAACAAAAAAGTGTGGCATAAAAATGTACACTTAATTAAACAAAATAATATATATTTTGATTAAAACACATATGAATTATTAAATAAAAAGAATATGTATTAACTATTAGTTTCATGTTAATAAAAATAAATATATATAATTAATGCTATTTAATTATAATATAAATGTTAAAATTTATTTTTTTTATTTCTAGACAATGTAATATATTTATATGTTTTATTTAAATAGATTAATAGATTATTCATTCCATACTACTATTTTTATATTGTCAAGAAAGACAGACATGAAAATGGGGAATGTGTAACAGAAAAATAATATATATAAATCTTACGAGAAGTGATATGATATATTGAAATCATATTCATACTTATCTTTTTTAGATGGAAGATTAGAAACTAACTCTTTGTTAGGGAAACACATACACTTATCATTAAACAAAATAATTAAGAATTAATTTCATTTTATAAGCTATATCTAAAAATAAATTATTGAAAAGCTTAATTGGTTATATCAACAATATTATGATTAATATAAACAAAAAAATGATTAATATTAATTACTAATTAAATAATATTATGAATCATTTTATGATATATTGATGTTAACATATGTACTACTAAGATATGTAAAAGAATATAAATATTTTAAAAAATTACAAATTATTCAAGTAAAAAAAAAATTTCTAGAGGAAAAAAAAGGTTAACGTTACGTCAATTAGAAATTTAAATGTTTAATGTATTCAAAGAAAACATATATGTATTTATTATTGAATGAAATATTAAAATATAACATTTTAAAATTTAAGAGTGCGTGTATATTTCGTGTTAGGCAATGGTTGATTTTCCTTTTCCGATATCTAACAGAACAAATTGGGTCTAGGTAAGAATGCACCAACTTACCTAAATTTGTTAGGCAAACTTGTATTGGTCAATTAAATGAAATCATATCATTTAACTTCCAATTTATTCTACCTAAACTCTATCCTTTCAGGAAGGAAACTCTTCAACTCACTCTTAGAATAAAGTGCGGTTCAAGTTTTAGGAATGATTGTATTATAACTTGGTTATGGATATCCCTCTCTTGTTCTAAAAGAAAATATATCATATAATTTTGATAACTAACGAAAATGACCAATGAAACCAAATAATTAAGTGAATTGGGCATTTTTTTTTTCATTTCAAAATATTAAAGGAAGGAAAATAATTAAATAGATAAGGGTTGATTATTTGACAGTGCAAGGAGTTTCACTAATGAATTTATGGAAGAACTTTGTTTGCACAATATTTAAAGAGAGTCGGCTTTTTACTAGCAAGGACAGTGGTCAATCAATTTTGGGGTCCGTTAGGAAGCTGCCATGCACTTTCCTAAAGACAAAAAAAAAAAAAAAAGAATGATGCGTTTATATCAATATTTTTCATCTTCCAGGCTTCTCCGCAATTTCTCTAAAGCTAGCATTCCCAGTTATCATCTTGGAAAAAATATTTTTTAGAGATTTTTCCTCCTTATTTAAACTGTTGAACTCTTGCTAATTCCCTGAAACTAGGCTTGATTCCTATCTTCGACATGGCGACTGCTAAAGTTTCCAAGGCTTCCAAGTGGTTCTCTAACAAGTCCCTTAGCTTAAGCCTTCACCGCCGCCGGTCCAAGTCTAGCTCAACCTCGAGCTCCCTTGGATCATCCCCAACGTCACATGAGGGAGACGAGATGAAGGAAGTGTTTCGCTATTTTGATAGTGATGGGGATGGTAAAATCTCTGCCCTGGAACTTAGGACTTACTTTGGATCCATTGGAGAGTACATGTCACACGAGGATGCTCAAGGGGTGATCAATGATCTAGACTCGGACGGCGACAGCATGCTAGACTATCAAGATTTCTTGAAGCTGGTGAAAAGAGAAGCCCGCGATGGCGATGATGATCTGAAGAAGGCCTTCGAGATGTTTGAACTGGAGAAAGGATCGGGGTGCATCACTCCCAAAGGGTTGCAAAGGATGTTGAATCGCCTTGGGGATGCAAGATCTTACGATGAGTGTGTTGCCATGATTCAGGCATATGATATTGATGGTAATGGGGTGCTTGATTTTCACGAGTTTCACCAAATGATGGCTTAAGCTTAATTTGATACTCTATAATTTCTGTACAATATTAATAATACTAGTAAACTCTATAATTTCTGTACAATATTAATAATACTAGTAATTGTACTAAGAGATGTATTATTTCTTTTTCCGTAAAATGATATGACACTCAAATAATATGATTTTAATAAATCACAAATATTAATTAATATTCATTTATAAAATTTGACATATCGTATCATTTTGTAAAAGAAAAATGATACTGTCTCTTTGCATATGTACCACTATTATTAGTTTTCCAAGGACAAGATGTACATGAATGCACAGATTTTGCGCCTTTTTGTGTTTTTTCCCTCCCTTTGAGCAAAAGCAAATTTGTTGTTAATTACCAGCAAAGCAAGAGTTTAGGCCTAAACATGTAGCAATTGTAATAATTAATGGTTAATTACCTTCTTTACGTTTTGTGGAAATAAAGCATATATAGTTTGGGTTTGTAGAATATTCTTGAAAATTATTCACCACTCTTTGTTCTTAGACAAGGTGAGGTTGCCAACCGAGTTGCACTTGTATGACCATGACAAACAGCACATATATATTCTGGTCTTTGAACTCTGAAAGAGCCTCACCATGCCTTCTCTAAAAACCCTTGACGCTGAAGCAAACTAGTTTGGCATATAGTTTTGGAGAAAGCAAGGCAAAGGCAGACCAGTATTAGGTCTAAAACTAATTTGTTACAAGTGGAGTGATCTTTATTATATTTATGTACTTAATGTATCTTTAACTTAATAGATATAAAAATTTATTATTATTTTTTAATATATTTTTTAAAGATAATAAACTTAATAGATGATAATTTATTATAGAGGGTATTTATCACGGAAGAAATAATAATAGAGACATGCATATATATTTTGATACCAAGTTAAATTTTTTAAAGGCAGATAGCTAATATAAAATCGATTGACTATAGATGAGGTGAACATTGTTTTTTTTTTTTTTGTTTCTCATGGACTATCCGTGAAGCATCAAACTGATTTCAAAAACCGTAAAATTTAGGCAATTCCCACAGTATATTTTTGAAAAATTAAACCAAACATTGTGGGCTGCTCCCAAGCTGAACTGTGAATCTGCGACTGCAATAAAATTTTATCCGAATTAAACATGCTGAAGGTGCTGATAATTGACTTTCTTCCGGTATTTGTGTCTTGTTTTGTTTAACACTATACTAGACAATAATTAACATGGAGTAATTATGAATATACGAAGAAAGGAAGCAAAAAGTGTGTCGACGTACACATTTTCTGTTCCTTAATTATTTCCTTTCATCATTAATTATAAAGGTCGTGTGTAAAGTGTGAGACCGGGAAGAAAGTGATGGCAATTGTCCTTTGACGTCCAACTGCAACTTTCAAGAGTGCCCATGGGTTTTGCATGTCCGTCTTGGTGGCCGCTGGAATTAATTTCTTTGCTTCAAAGTTGGGTAGAGCTTGACCTGCTAATGTCTTTGTCAACATAATTTTAAAAGATTATGCAATTGACAAAAATAAAAAAAACCCCAAGTGCACTCTCTGTTTCATAGATTTAATAAGGTAAGTACTGATACACCTACATATAAGAGACAATAGGTAATGTAAATTAACGAGGTGAAAGCTCATATGAACTTATCAAAAGAAAAAAGAATTCGTACTTAGATTTATCATGTTATTGATATTTTAGAGTGAGCTCCGTTTTATGTTATAAAACATTGATTTATCACTTTGTCAAATTTTAAAACAAATACATTGGTAGCATATCAAATATATATTTATTAAAATAAAAAATTTATGTTAAAAGTTTTATTAGTTCGATGAGACGATGAGTACTTGCAATTCACGACTCAACCCTGATTTTTTCTTGTTATAACAAATTCAACCCATTTCGACTTATTTAAATTGTTATCTCTGAATTTCTAAAAAATATAATTATTTAATATGGAATCGATGGAGTTTATAATTCAACATCCAAGCAAACTCCACACAAAAAATTGATGGATCCATACATTTAAGATCATAGTTAACTAATTATAGAAAAATATAAGTAATTATAGTGGATATAATCTTGTTAAGAATGGCTTTTTTCTATCATCCTTGCTTTTAACTCAATGGATTTTAACTTGAAAAAAAGGCCAAAAAAAAGTTTTGCTTGACAGTAAATGGGCTTAGGGCCCGGATTAGTAAAAAGAGCCGAAACGCCATTGGCAAGAAACTGGGCAGTCATGGGCCCAACTTGAATAAATCTTTCATTAATTTCCCTGCTTCTTTTCCCGTGTTTGATGCTTGTGTTCCACCCCATGGGTTGGAGCCTCCTTTGTTGAATGGAATATCCAAGTATGGAAATTCCAATGTACGAGGAACTGTATCAAGAACCAGAGATCAGAAATCCAAGGGATAAGTGTCTGCCACGTGGCACATTTCCAAACAACTGCCGCGGGTAGACAATTCGGAGTTTGGATATCTCGACCCATGAACCACGATGCCAAAAGCAACAGCCAAGAGGAGACAAAGCCAGCAACGTATTGCCAAAGCTCAGTGGAATGAAAAGACGAGTTTTGGTCAAGCATTCTTTTGATATTAAGATAAACATTAAAGCAAAAAGAAAAATTGGGAACTTTAGGATTGGCAATCATGGAGATGGAAGTGGTCTCTATTTTCGCAAATTCGGATTTTGGATCCACTCGGGCTCGATCTGCTTTTCAATGGGGTGGCACCGTTTTTGCTTTGTGAGTCAACCCAGTTCTTACTTTCTTAATTTTGGTTTTTTTCCCATATTATTGCATTGATTGTCTTTATTTTTTCAATCGTTCATTAATGGGGCTGGTAAAGTTAGCTTTTCTTTGGTTCCAAGAATGGTTCAAAGATGTTGAATTTGGTAGTATGATTGAGTAAGATGAGATATTTCTCTTTAATTGTAGATGAAAAGTCGTTTTGGGTTGCTTTTTATGTTAGAGATGAATGGTTCTGTAGGTGAATTGAGGCGGTTGCTGTGTTTTTGGCTGTGGAGCCAATGGTGCTTATTCTCTTGAAACTTTGAATAGATCAAAGACATGTAAATTTTATTGATATTCTCCTTGTATAGAAATACTGGCAATCTGATGATGTCTGATGGGTTGCTGGGCTGGCTCAGTATTTGTACAATTCAGCTACATTTTTCTGTGTTTCAGGTTTAAGACTGTATGTTTGAGGGATGGTTTGCGGTTTAAAATTCTAGCGAGGATAAGATAAAAGGTTAGGTTTTGAGGGCTTTGAGGATGCTGAAATAGTGGGAAAAAGTTAGTATCAGAATCTAATGTGCTGGCAAATAGAATAAGCAGGAAATAGATAGAAGGAGATAACAGAGGCAGATCGCCAGAAAGATAGAAGAGACGCAGGCTATCAAACCTTATTTGGAAGCAAATTTTGTTGAGAAAGTTTTATTATTCTCTGTTCTAAATCAGTACAATGTTCTCCTGACGCGTATAAGAGTTGGGACTCCAAATAAGTAAAACAACATAAGAGGTCTCATAATCTATTTCTATTATGACTGGGAATCATTGACCGACACAAGCATAAAACTGCTGCAAGTCTGACATTTATTTTAAGTCCATTTGACTCTAGATCCTTGATAAATGCTTAAACAAACTAAACCTGGAGAATTATAACGTAAACAAACATGAAGATAGACTCAGTTTTAACTGGAGAAGTACTAACATTTCCGAAATAATCCCAGGAATAGTTGTTAGATCTTGTCTTCCTTCTTGTTGCCCCCATCATTCACTTATGCTCATGCCTGCCCTGGACATTCTTGAATAAGATGCCAAGAAGTAAACCCGCATATTTGAGTAACATCTCATTCAAAATATTCTTTGTCCATGATTTCTGTTTTAGATAAGAAGGCTTCACTTCCATCAGTGAGCCATTTCTAGGATTCTGTGTGAACATAACACTCAATCTGCTGTTTACACTGTTTTCTTATTCAAACATTTGTACATTAATGTTTTCCCTACAGATTTTTATTACTCATGAACCGAACAGGACGGAGATCACACATGCAGACTAACCTCCTAGTATTATATCTCTTCACTAGTTTTCCAACTGTACTCTTCAAAATCTTAAGGTGCTTTTGGATGCTCAACGTTTATTTCGGTTGATTAGCTTCTGTTTTATAGTGTTATATTTTACTAAAATTTCTCCACTAATGATGCAGAGGGCAATTTGGTTGCTGGGTAGCATTTCTTTCTGTTGCTGCAAACCTGTTTTTTCCTCAAACCTTTCCAGGTTAGAAACAAGATTTTTACAAATCAGTTGGTTGTTAATATCTTTGGGGTAATAATATGAACACATTTTCCCTCTGATAAAGATTTCTGTTTGTTGTATGTAACAGTTGCCCGTTTCATTCTATTTGTCATTACACCTGATTGGCTGGCGGATAGATTGCGAGATGACATTGTACCTGGCATCTTGTGTCTCATAATTTTAATTTTACTTATCCTGACAGAAATTTGTGGAATTGGAGGATTGGAGAATTGCCAATGTAATTGTCATTGCTTTGGTTATTGGTTTGGTGTAGCTTTCTTGTTCTTCTTTGCAATATTGTATCTTGCTAGTTAAAGGTGTTGAAAAGAACCATTGGGAGAACCATTTTTTCTTTGTGACTTCATCTTAAAGCTTGCTTATAGCTCCAAATGAGGAAGAATGTTTTCAATCAATTGTTTTGGGAGTTTCAGCTACTTAATTCTTCTATAAATAGCCTTGCTAAAAGGGAAAAAACATGTTTCCTAAAGAAGAAAAGGGGGGATTCTTGAAGCAGGGCAACAAGTTTTACTCATGTATCACCAAAAACAAGCTGTTATTCCCCTAACACTTGCAAGAACTTCATTGTTAGCATTATCAAAATGTCTGCTTGGTTGAGATTTCCCTCATTAGATTTATTTAGCCACATCAGAGGCAGGAGAAACTTGGGTTATTGGCTGAGTCAAAAGCTCAATTATTTACTTACTGTTACCGAGTGCTTATTTAACCTAGTTTATTTTTAGTTTATTTATTGTTTAAAATCAAAAGTTGAGTCAAACAGGGTTTCATAAAAAATTAAAAAAAAAAAAGATAATTTTTTTAAAAAAATAAAATTTGAAAAAAAGAGTTTAAAAAAATTTCAATTAAGAGTATTTTTTTTTTTTAAAAAACATGTCAACTTATTAAGAGAGTTATTTTTTCTAAAAAGATGTTTCCTCTCAAAAAATACTCTATCTCTCTCCCTATCCATCTTTCTCTTCTGTCTCCCTTTTTGTAAATCATTATTATTCTAAGGATTTTTTTTATTCTTACAAAAATTAAAAAAAAAGAATATTAAAAATTTAAAATTGCATTCAGATATTATTATTTTTTATTTTGTTTTTTATTTCATTTTTTTTTGTATTTTGAAAACTCTCTTTATTAATGGATATTTTTCAATTTATTGTTTGATATGATAATTATGTGATGTTTATTTATTTTTAATTTTTTTATGGTGTACATAATATTTGATGATTATGTTTAAAATAATTAATTAAATAAGTCAATGATTGTTTAGATAAATTAGATAAAAATTGAGATAATATTTATTGATTATGGTTGTTAAGATAATATTGTTCATGATGGTGAATTTTGTTAGTGCAGACATCAATAATAAAACGTGATTTTCTTGAATTATTATTACCACTTTAAACTTTTTTTCTTCTTTTTTGGATTCTCTTCTATTGTTAGGGATAAGATTTTCAGTAGTCAACTTACTATTTTCTTTCATCTCTAATTTTTTTTATTTGATTCAATTTTTTTTCTTGATTTTATTTATTTATTATTATTTAATAAAAACTTATTTATGAATTATATGTTCTTATAAATTATTTGTGAATTTTTTTATGATTTATTATTAATTATAAACTTTATGTTATATAAAAATATTTTTAATATTTTCAAAAATTTATTTTAGATAGATAAAAAATAAAATTAATTTTTTTGTTTTAAATAAAAAAATTCATGATTAAACTTTTATGATAATTTTAATTAAAATTAGAGTTTATATTAATTATTTTACTAAATAATTTATCTATAAAAAAGAATTTATAAAAAAAATTTATTAAATAGCTTTAATTTAATTTAAAAAATTATTATTTTTGATAAAAATTTTATAATAACTTTTAAGTTAAAAAAAAATCAGACTAAGGGGCTGTTTGGCCTAGCTTTTTCCTAGCTTAAAAGCTATTATGAAGCTCTTATGAAAAATAATAGCTTTTAAAATTAAGCTAAAGTTGTTTGGTAAATTTTTTTTATATGTTTTTATTTATATAAGTTATAATTTTGGTTAAAATTATTATAAAGAGTATTTCTTTTTTAAAAAAGGTAATATTGTAATTATCTTTAATAGATAAGGATATTTTTGAAACAAAAATAAAAAATTTTCTTGTATTTTGAAAAGAAGAGAAGAAAAAGCTTCTCATAGGAACTTCTTTTTAAACTTTTTTTTTAAAAAATTTTACTCTTTAAAAAAAAGTTACTTTTTTTTTAAGAGCTTTTCAAAATTTATGTTTGACCTGATTTTTACTTTTAAGAGATAGATAAGTTAAAAAAAAATTAGATCAAACAAGCACTAAATATGTTCTAAAGTGATGAGCCGAAAGAACCTTTTGATGATTTTGGAACCCTGATATCGGCTAACCTCCTTGCTCCATTTTGCCTTTCAATAGACTTAGAGCCTGACTTTGAACTCCAAAAAGAAAGAACATGGGCATATTGGCATCCGCTGCGTCATGGTTTGAGTGGTTGAACTCTATGGCTGCTTTGACAATCTCATTTGACCAACCATTAGCCGCCCCCAACAGACATAAGAAAATCTCTTCTTTTGTTTTTTTGCAACCGAGGGACGGGAAGAAAAAGGTTGGGGTTTGGTCAACGCAGAAATGCATTACTTGTCACCATCATTTAATATCTGAAATGCAAATTGCGTATCAAATGAAAAGTCAACTTTGTGATTCCATATCATACTTTTCCCAGACGTTACGTGTCTGAAGACTGGGTTCATTTCAAGCTTGGAAAAGGTGTATAACCTAAAGAATATGCGTGCTATTTCCTGGATGTTTCAGTCAACCAACCAATCTTCCTCTTCCACCCTGTTTAACACCCTTTTACAAATTCAACCTGCAGGCTTCTTAGACAATTATTCATTTCCACAGGTTTTGCCAAAACAAATATATTCACCCATCAGGGAACATTTTAGCACATCCTACATTGGCATTGGCAATGGGTTTTTTCTCTCTCATTTCTCTCTTTACCCTCTCCTTATTTTGTTCTAGCTGCTTGATACACGCTCAGCAGCCTTATGTTGGACTAAAAACAACAGATTGCACAAATCCAGATACTTCAGATTCTGTTCTTGGATACACCTGTAATGGCTTAAACAGGAGTTGCCAAAGCTACCTGATTTTCAGATCCCAACCCTCATTCAATACCGTTGCGTCAATATCCAATCTCTTGTCTTCTGACCCATCTCAAATTGCTGAGATAAATGAGGTTTCTGAGACCGCGTCATTTGAAACAAACCAGATGGTGATAGTTCCTGTCAACTGCTCATGTTCTGGTGACTACTATCAGGTAAACACAACTTATGCTGTTCAGAGTGGGGACAACTACCTTTCTATCGCAAATAACACCTTCCAAGCCCTTTCAACATGTCAAGCTATACAGAACCAGCAGCCTGATATTCCTTCTCAAAATTTGACCATTGGATTGAGAATAACGGTTCCTCTTAGATGTGCTTGTCCCACAAAGAATCAAACTGATGCAGGAATTAACTATCTGTTGAGCTACCTAATTGCTGAAGGTGATAGTGTTCCAGGTATTAGTCAGTTGTTTGGGGCAGATACCGCAAAAACTCTTGAAGCTAATGAGCTTTCCGATCCCACCATTAATTTCTTCACCACACTTTTGGTTCCCCTTCAGGTCCCACCGTCTAAAATCACAGTGCCCTCTCCACCCACACCCCCACCTTCATCTCCACCTCCACCTCCACCTCCTCCCAGTGGAAGCTCAAACAAAACATGGATTTATATTCTTGTTGGTGTTCTTGGGGGAGGTGCTCTTATATTGGTTGTTGGCGCAGTGATTTTTTGTGTGTTCTTCCGTAAAAGCAAGAAGAAACCTGGTTTGATCATCACCTCAGAAAGTTTTGAAGCTCATGGAAAACCATTGAAGAAAAAGTTGGATGATGAGTCCCAGGACTTCTTGGATAGTATGTCAAATATAGCTCAATCTCTCAATCTCAAGCTGTACAAATTTGAAGAATTGCAGGTTGCAACAGATAACTTCAGCCCCAGCTGTCAGATTAAAGGATCAGTTTACCGCGGTGTAATTAAAGGTGATTTTGCTGCTATTAAGAAAGTACATGGAGATGTGTCAAAGGAGATAGAATTATTGAACAAGGTCAACCACTCAAATCTTATTCGCCTTTCTGGAGTTTGTTTCCAAGATGGGCATTGGTATCTGGTTTATGAGTATGCTGTCAATGGAGCATTGAGCGATTGGATCTTTCACAACAACAACAGCGGAAAATACTTAAGCTGGAAGCAGAGAATTCAGATTGCATTGGATGTAGCAACAGGACTAAACTACCTCCATAGCTTCACCAATCCTCCTCATGTCCACAAGGACTTAAAAAGTAGTAATGTTCTTCTTGATGGTGATTTCAGGGCTAAGATTGCCAACTTTGCTCTTGCAAGGGCAACGGAAGGGCGTGAGGGCCAATTTGCCTTGACAAGGCACATTGTTGGGACAAAGGGTTACATGGCTCCTGAGTATTTGGAAAATGGCCTAGTCTCCACAAAGCTTGATGTTTACGCATTCGGGGTTCTTTTGCTGGAAATAATAACCGGGAAGGGGGCTGCTGCATTCTATGGTGAGGAATACATGAACTTGTCAGACATCTTAAGCAATGTGCTCCATGAGAAAGATGGACAGGAGAGTTTGAAGCATTTCATTGACCCCTTCATGCTAGAGAATTATCCTTCAGAGCTTGCCATACTTGTTGTCAAATTGATAAATACTTGCTTAAAGAAAGATCCAACTGCTCGCCCAGCTATGCACGAAATTGTGCAGTCTCTGTCAAGAATTCTGTCCACCTCATCGAAGGATTCATCAAGCAACATGTCGTGGTCTCAAGCATCTAGTGGGAGCTACTGATGGCACCGTGGCTGAAATGGAATCTTGAGTTAGTTTTAGTTAGCTTTTAGCTTCTGTTTTATTTATTTATCAAGTTTTTGCAAGTTTTATGGCCTTCTCTGCCTAACCCTGTCTCCCTCATTTTCTAGCTGGCTGCAGCATGAGTTGAGTAAATTCACATCTGCAATGGCTGCACTTGCAGTTTTTCTTTTTTGCTATTCATTTTCCAGATATATTTGAACATTTTGCCATGATAATTAGTTGTTCCCTACGTTGCTTTTAAAAGATACTAAGCAATTTAAAAGTGTACAAATGAAGCATCTGATTGGATATATAACCATGGCGGTCACCATGTGCAATATCTAAAAAACCAATTTAAGTGAGAATTTCTCAGGATCCCAGTATTTGGATTTTGCCTAGAACTCCAATGAACAACCTGACAAATGGATCAACAGACAATTTGTCTTTATTAAATATTGAAAAAAGATGATTAGCAGGCTGGAACGTACTCACCTAATGCATAGGTATGGTTCACAATAAGAACAAGAAAAATGATGTTTTGCTAAGCGTCTCTTAGCTTGATGAGAACCAGTCATTTGTGGAAGGCATGGAATTCTTGTTCAAACCAACCAATCCCCATTTATGCTCATAAAATCTATATCAGTAAAATAGCTATGCTGATCCAATAGGTTGAATACTGAATCATATGAACTCGGGTTTTCCATCCCATGTGAAACTGTAATTAAATTCTCATAATATGGAAACTAGATACTATTATCCTCCATTTGTTTAATCTTATTTTATATTTCTATCATTTTCATGACTCCTGTATAAATCATACAAGGTTGCTTCAGTTTATTAACCCAACTGCTTGCTTTCACAAAAGGAAAACTTCAACGCTGTTTAATGATTCCTCTTCTTAATTTTTGAGTCATTTTCAATTATTCAGAGTTGGTCTAATCTTTATACTTGATGTTGCCTATATTCCAACCGGAAAATCTTAAATAATTGAAGTGCCTGAGGAGTTTATCTTCCAGGTAAAGTCCAGTATGTAGCATATTTAAGTCAACAGAATTTTTCTTTGTTGTTTTTTCCATCTTTGCAAGCATATGAATGTTTCTCAAGACATATCTATACACCTTCTCACCTTCCTGTCATGGATCAGTTTCTGCTCAGTTTCTTCATATTCTTCGGTATTTTCATGCCAAAGCTCCATTCTCAACAAAGTTATTCAGGAAACTCAGTGATGGACTGTGACACTAGCGATGAAACAGGGCCATCTTCAGCTTTTCTTTACACTTGCAATGGTCAAAAGCTATCCTGCCAGGCCTTTCTCATCTTCAAATCTCAACCTCCTTATAATTCAGTCTCGACCATCTCAAATCTTACGTCTGCAGATCCTTTGGAGCTCGCTCATATCAACAATATTTCACTTTCTACAATCTTGCCTCCAAACAAAGAGGTGATTGTTCCAGTGAATTGTTCATGTTCAGGTCAGTACTATCAGGCCAACACCTCTTACATCATTCCAAGTATGCAAGACACTTATTTTTCAATTGCCAACGAAACCTATCGGGGGTTGTCCACCTGCAATTCTCTTTCGCAGGAGAATGTCTATGGTGGTTCAAGCTTGCAAGCTGGTTTAGTTTTGAAAGTACCACTTAGATGTGCTTGTCCTACAGGCAATCAAACTTCAAATGGTACTAAATTTCTATTGACTTATGTGGTTGATTGGGGGGATACTGTTTATGATATTAGTAAGAGATTCAATTCTAGTACAATAAGTGTAGCTGATGCAAATGGAATTGATTTAGAGGATGCAGTTATTTTTCCCTTTACAACAGTTCTTGTTCCACTGTCAACCAAACCCTCAAGCTCACAAACTATAATTCACTTTCCGCAACCACCTTATTCTTCTCCCTTCACTCCAATAAATTTGAAGAAAACTTCAAGGAAAGGACCTATTGCTTGGATTGGAATTGGAATTTCCTTGCTAGTCCTCTGCCTTCTGTTGGTGGTCTTACTACATCATAGGAAGAAAACAAGGGAGGCAGCCAGAAAACTTCAATTGGGGAGAAAGAAATGGGAGTTACCCAAGGATTTCCTAGTTAGCATAGATCAAAGTTTGAAAGTTTATGACTTTGAAGAACTAGAAGTGGCCACTGAAGATTTCAGCCACAAATACAAGATGGGTGGTTCTGTTTATAGAGGTGTTCTCAATGGAGAATCACTGGCTATAAAAAAAATGAGCAAAGATGTAGATAAGGAGGTAAGTTTGCTGAAACGGATTAATCATTTCAATCTAATAAGCCTTCGTGGGGCTTGTGAGCACTCTGGTGTTTTCTACCTTGTTTATGAGTTCATGGAGAATGGTTCTTTAAAGGAGTGGCTTCAAAAGAAGAGTTGTCAAAGATTTCATATTTGGAATTACAGAATTCAGATTGCTTTAGATGTTGCTAACGGGCTTCACTATCTTCACAACTTCACTTCTCCAGCCTATGTGCATAAGGATATTTGCAGTGCCAATGTGCTACTCAATGGAAATTTGAGGGCTAAGATTGCGAACTTCAATCTTGCACGATCAGTAGAAAGAGAAGAAAGCAGAAAATCATCAATGTGGAGTTCTCTGGGAACAAAGGGCTACATGGCACCTGAATATATGGAGTATGGCTTCGTGACACCTGAAATGGATATATATGCCTTTGGGGTTCTCCTGCTGGAACTGATTACAGGGAAGGAAGCTGTTTTTAAGCAGGATGGAAAGGAGGTACTATTATCGGAAGCAATATTAACAATTATGAAAGGAGAAAATGCAGATGCTGAACTTGATGGTTTATTAGATCCTAGCCTGAAAGGACACCTCTGGAAGGAACTTGCGCATCGAATGGTGAAATTGAGCATCGACTGCTTGGCAGAAGAACCAGAAAGCAGACTGAGCATGGCTGAAGTTGTTTCATATCTGTTGAGGATTCAACTGGATGCACAGCGATGAGAATCCTTTTCTTCAGAGTGGCGTTAAAAGCAGAAACTATATATATAAGTAGTATTCTTCATTCCAGTTTCAAAAATACACTAGCTTATTTCTTCTGTAAATTGTGTACATAGATTACATGGACCTATTTGAGGTTTAACAATTGTACTATTGCTCTTGTTCTTCACATAAAACACAAGCCAAACATCTTCAAAACTGAAAACCAAGCAAAACCTGTACATTAGATCATTCCATATTGGATATTACATGAAATGAACCTAGGGATTTACTGCAACTGTCAACGAGCTATGACTGGATTGATGTTTTGAGTAAGTTCTGTTTCTATCCCTGAAGCCCAAGAGCCTTCCGATGTCTCAAAAGATGACTGAATGAGAACAGAAAGGCTAAAGACGATTTCCGCCATGCTTGGCCTAGCCAGAGGATTCTCTTGTGTGCAGGCCATGGCCAATGTTGCCAAGCTTAGAGCACCATCAATGGGATAAAAGCTCTCCAAGTTTGGATCCATCCATGTTCTTAGCCTCTTCTCCTTCTTCTCGTCAATTTCTAAGACTTCCCTTAGATTCTTCCACAACATGAAAATCTCACCATTTTCTTTTGTTGCCATGGCTTTCTTTCCTGAGAGCAACTCTAACAATACAACCCCAAACGCAAAAACATCCACTTTTGGCATTACAGTATTTGTAGTGGTTCTAGCCACGGAGAAATTAGCAATCTTGGCCCTAAACGTGGAGTCAAGAAGTATATTACTTGTTCTGATATCCCTGTGGACGATGTTTGGTTGAGTGTGTTCATGCATGTATTGCAGGCCATTGGCCAGATCAAGCGCTACATGCAACCTCTGGCTCCAGGTGAGAAAGGCTACATGGCTTGAGGAAGATGAAGATTTTGGATGCAACCACTTATCCAGTGATCCATTTTCAGCATATTCATAAACCAAGAAGCAATTGCCATCTGAATCAGCTGAGACACCCATTAACTTCACCAGATTTGCATGATTTACTTTCTGTAAAATCTTTAGTTCCTCTGTAACATCATCCTTTGTTTTCTTTATGGCTAACAGTTTTCCATCAATAATGGCCCTGTACACGGATCCTCCAATCCTGCAGTGTTCATTGAGGTTCATGGTTGCTACCATAATCACGTCAGCCTCATACATGATGGGCTTGCCTAAGTAGCCAGAAACTCCAGGCAGCAGCTTGTTTTGTATGATCTGTGGCTGGAAACTTTCACTTTTTGTAAGTGCCTTCCCTGTAATCAAACCAACCGTCTCCAAAGAGGAACCATTGCGCTTAAAAATCTTCTTTCTCTCATAAGTTAACCAAGCTGCTAAAAGGACAATAAACAAAGAGCCTACTGTGCTTATAACAACAATCAGGATCCTCTGAAGTTTGGATTTGTTTCCTCTCAAAGGAGAGAGGTGAGTTTGAGAGAGAACCGGCAATTTCAACACTGGGATCATCAATGGAGGAATTACTGCCAAGCTAATATTCTGGTAACTATTTAACTTATTTTCATCAACGATATCTAGTGGTGATGCATTAAACTTAGCACTTACACTCCAAACACTATCATTGGGTTGCCATACATAGCTAATAAAAAATTCAGTACTTCCATTCTCCTGGTCTTTGGAAGGGCACTTGCAGAACAAAGGAAATACCACTTTGTCACCAACCTGCAATTTTCTTGGATCTCGATCGGGGTTCATGTCTTCCGCTGCAGTATAATTGGTGAGATTCTCAAAAGTAGTGGTTGAAACTACGTAGAAGGTGTCACCAGGCTTGATGTTGTAAGTGATATTGGCAAAGTAATGCTTCCGGGTGCAACCACAGGTTATAGGTACCAACAATAGTTGGCCTGGGAACAACTGGGTATCCTCAGAAGCCAAGTTACTAGCTCTTGCCATCTCTTGGGGGCTGGCTCCAAACAGATCAGATATGTTTTGCAGGTCCAAAAATTCTGGTTCCTGGGCAAAATACGCAGCATATGTTGAGCAAGAGGTGGATGACTTCGAGCAGGAAAAGTCTGCGCCATTGGCAGGTGGTGACTGAGCACTGATATAGGAGGCAAAAAAGTAGTTAAGTATAAAAAATAGAACTTGCATGGATTTGAGAGACAGCACAGAAATTGCCATTGGTAACAAGCTGTGAGTCAAGCTTATTAGTGTATTAGGCCCTGAAGCAGTATATTTCATAAGTGCTAAGATGAAAAAAGTCTTAAGTTGTCTCACTTAAGGTAGATGGAAAAGCTAAAAAAATTTTGTTAACATGGAGCTTTCCATATGAATAAAATAAGTTTTTCGACTAAAAATCCAAGTGGCCCTTGTCTCTAGCTTTGATCTTAAATGATAACTTCGTTTTCTTTTCCAACCTAACACAGAAGAAAATCAAAGATGACAAAACTTTTATTACTTCCACCATTTTCTGGATTATACTTCAATTTCTGGTAGGAATCTTTTGATTAGTATCAGATTAGTCTAATGCAATTACCCAAGTCAGGACGGCCAGCGGTTGCAATCCCATAAAAAAAAGTAAGCCGACCTATATGAGCTAACTAAAATGACCCAACTCCCGCATCAGTATACATTTAAAATTGATCAAGAGAATATTCTAATTGGTCTTGCAGTGTACACTAATGGCATGTCAATTATGAAAACTGACATAATCTACTAGCATTAAATCCTACACGAGGGACTTAAGTTGCCCACAAGAAATGCTTACAGTTTGGCTCGCTGGAAACGTCCAGTAACGGGAACTTAGCCTTCTGGCTTTCTGGATCAATAGATATAACCAGCGCAGACAAAGAACAGACATAAACAAACAAAATGAGCCAGTTTTATTATTAGAAAAGAAGAAAAGAAATAGTTCTGCAGGTTTTTATTACTTTTGGCGCCCTTAGCTCACTTCAGTAAACGGTATAAGTTCCTTTTTCCTTTTATCATCCTTTTCAACATAATTTTCTTCCTCCTTTCCCCTAACGATTTCCCCCTAGTCGTGATCTCGTCCCTTATTGTTTCTTACATCCAGACAGTTGGGCAGTAGAAGATGTCAAAAGGTTGCTTTCCAACTTAAGAGATAGTAGTATAACCCTGAATTTATTTTCACTCCTGTTGCTCAAATCATTTAAAAAAAAAAAGGAAAAGAATAACACTCCTAACAATATACAATCCAATCATGTGAACTGAATAATGCCAAATATGACAAAAAAAAAAAAAAGGGAGGGGGGGTGTTGGACGGGGCCCTAAAAGATCTTGCTTTCCCGGAATATTAGCTAGTTCAAAGCCAGAGATGAATAAAATTATTAACAGACAAATTCTACCTGCATCTTCAGTGCAACAGAAATATGAAGCTACTTTGAACACTGTAATGCAGTAAAATTCAGATTTTGCCCATGGTCCTGAAAGTCTGCAATTCCAGAAAAATAATATGGTGCCACTGATTTCACAATGATTACACTACGAGTTTTGAGAAAGATTTTGCCTTCATTTGCTGAGCTAGTTTTATCTGTCAAATTTCATTTGATAATCTGTTCCAACAGGTTTGCAACCCAGATACACCAAAAGATAAAAATGCACTAATGCAGTTTCCTGCCGGCAGGAAGTAAAAAAAAAAAAATGGTGGGGTAGGGGTTGGCAACCCAATAAGACCATGCTGCGAAATGCTTTGCTTTGTAGAAGGTAATTATTCAACTCTATGTAATGGCTGCAACACTGTTAGAATAAATACTATAAACTCTAGTGAGATCTTCAGAGCTAACTGTCCATACATGACCACGTAATGCCAGTGGAAGGACTCCATCAGTATCCTCATACCTCTCTTCTACAGTAACAGCCTCTTTTCGCCTGCCTTCTTGCCAAAGACTCTTCACAAGCAAGTCTTTTGCGGCAGCATCAGGCATTAAATTTGAATTCCTCATGTCTTCAAAAACTCTCCATGCAAGTGCAGCTCTCTGACACTTGCAATAAGCTTGGATTAGCAACTTATACATATAGGCATCTGGTTCCATACCACTCTGCCTAACCATCGAAAATATTTGCTGAACAGTTTTGATATCGCCCTGTAGTGCAAAGTGATATAGCAACCCAGAAAAAGTCTGAATATCTGGGAAAATACCATTTAAAATCATCTCATCAAGTACATCCAGGGCATCAGAATTTCTCTGACACTTTGTTAATGCCCTCAAGAGAGAAGAATACAAGAGCATTAGATTGAACTTTGATATGGGACCACAGAGTGTTCTATCATCACGGAAGACCTTCAAGGCAGCATCAGCATTCTTTGAAATGCCATAGAATTCAATAAGCAACCTGATGGTGCTGAAAGGCAGTCTCATTCCCTCCCTCCGTACTTTGTTTATAAGTTTATTGACCAATTCAACATTTCCATGACGTGCCAGTAGGGTCATCATTCTTTGCACTGTGTAGATATCATGAGTGAATCCTGGCTGAGAAGCAACCCAACAGAAGAAATTCCAAGCTGTCTCAGCTGAACTGAAATTCCTAAGAACTTTGCAGACCAACCTACTAGTCCACACAAATTTAGCATCCTCTAGTACAGCTACTACTTCAGGCACCCATTCTTTTAAGGCATTTGCTAAAGCTTTTGGATCTAACCATGGTTTCAACTCAACCATATGAACATCAACTCCTTCGTTCATATCATCATCCTCATCCTCATCCTCATCACTACTGTCCTCACAAGAACCTATGCTCTTGATCCTTCCGTCAGGCAACATTTCTACAAGAAACTCATCAGTCTCATCAACACATCCCGCCTCTTTCATTCGTTCTAAATACACACGCATTGCTCGTCCAGGGAACTTCCCATCCTCTTTCATTTCCTTAAGCAAACGTTTCACCACATCAAACTGTTCTCCACCAACAAACCCTTCAATTAAAACTGAATACTGTTTTAAAGTCCTCTTGATTCTAATTAAAGGCAACACACTAAACACTTCCATAGCTGCATCCAACTTCTCTAACCTCACAAGATGCTCTATTAAAATTGTGTAAGTCCTTGAGTTTGGAATCACACCTTCATCAATCATACCCCGAAAAGCCTCCACAGCCTCCAAATTCATACCCTTCTGAGCATAAAGCCCCATGACAATGTTATGAGCCTCTGTCGATAGTCGATTTTCCTCACTCCTATACTCTGCCCATGTACTTAAAGCTTCTTCAAGGTCCCCAGCAGTCGCATACCAAAACAAAAGGTTCATAAAACTGACTTTAACATGGTTAAATTTTCCATCTTCAATGTCAATAATCAACGCTTTAAGTTCATCCTTTCGCTTGAACTTCGCAAGAACAGTTGCAAAAGCAAAAATGGTATTCTGGGAATGCTCAAAGTTTGGAACTTGCTTAAGGTTTTCAATAAGAGACACAGCAGAGTCTGCTGAAGGAGCAGAACGAAGAGCGCTAGTGACAACGAAGGAGTCAAGAAGGCGAGTTTGGAGAAGAGGATTGAGCGAGTTAGGAGAGTCGGAACGAAGAGCGAGTCGGATAGAGTCAATGAGTTTGGCTCGACGAAGGTAATGGATGAGTTTGTTGGGGAATGGATCACGTGCAAAGGAGCGAACTTGTTGGTTCAAGAGGCTAAACAGGTTTTTACCAGGCGAGGAACGTTTAAAATACATTGCCATTGTATCAAATGAGAGATTGGGGAATGATTAAAAGAGCTAGCTTTTGGTCTTGGCTTATGGCTGTAACATTAATGCAAACACTTGGTGTGCATCAAATTTTTTATCAATTCACACTGACCAAGTTTCAAGAGTTGTCATACTTCCCGCCAACATGGGAAAAAAAAATGCTGGGTTCTGTTAAAACTGCGGGTTCAATGGTTCGGATCGGGCTTGAATAAAAAATGGGTTCCTTTGAATTATGGGTTTACGATAGCCTCTACCCTTGCGTCATTACCCTCTCAAAAGGTTAACTTGATGGAGTGTCTAGCTTCACCGTTTATAAATGTACTTTGCTTACTTCTTTTCGGGCGTGACATCTTCACCCACCCGATTCGGCAAAACCAACCTCCCCCAAAGGTGCTTAGAGTAAAATCAAATCAAGATCGAACCTGTTTTGATATCACTTATCATAAATATTACCCTCTTTTCAAAAGATTAACTTAATTAAATATACAACGTCGCTGTTTATAAATTTTTAAAATTTCCCTACATGTCTGATATGAAATTTTTAAACACATCCTACACCATGAAAGTCCTTGATATCATTATATATCAATATTTTGTGTAATATTTTAATAAAAAAAGGGTTCAATATTTCTTCACGTTTGCAAGGCAGCTAAGAAATGGCAGGAAAATCCCAGAGATGCTGGTCAGGAAAAGAAAAATAAAAGGTGCAGAATGTTAAATACTATATATGTATTTCTGGTATTCTATTGCTTATGGTCACCAGTTCTGAAGTACAGTGCAGTAACTAGTAACATACTACGTGAGGAAGAAAAATTACAGCAGTCGCAAGTGGACATTTTCATTTTGCTTATTCGGTTCTATCATGTATTAATCTGTAAGGCTTTGGATGGTATAAGATTTAATAAGATCGGAACCTGGTTCTTGAATGATGTAAGGGAAAGACCGGTTTTTTGTTCACTTTGTAAATCAGTAAGGAAAGCTTCCTGTCATCCGAATATGATCAAGGGTGCTTTTAAGGCCGTACTTGGTCACTGCTCGATCACCTTGCCTAAATCCCACTCCGTAAGCTGTGGATGGATCTGATTCTATCTGGTGCTTAAAAAAACCACCAAGTTTCTTCTCGAAATCAGAGCGCTTGCCTTTCTTTGATGATGTTGACGAGGACGATGATGATGGTGAAGATGATGAAGAAGAAGATGATGATGAGGATGAAGCAACATCACTTCCGGATGCAGCATAGATCTCGGAGTCCAACCACATGTGAGCCAGAACCTGACATATACCTTCCTCAACTTCTGGACTCAGACTGGGATAACCTGTCAAAGACTCCACTGTGTTAATAATCCCTACCTTACCATCATAAAAATGCAAACATTTATCATGGACTCGTGGAACAAATAAACACCTTTAAGCCTAAGCCAGGCGTGCATCATCTCATGAGCTAGGATCGATCCTGTCAGCAACCTGTATTATATCAAAGGTACAAATAAGTCTGAAACTTTGGATAGAAATACGGCACAGAAAGGAAACAAAAGATAATACCTTGGAAGGCCATACAAAATGAGAATAGCTGTAACTTCACATCGACGAGTTAGCCTGTAAGGCTCAGTTATCATGTCTATGAACCGATAGCCTGCCCCAATCCTTGGCCTCCTTAAGACCTGGAAATTTGAATCAAATAATTGTGGAAATCACCAATTAACAAGAAGGCATCTTGATAAAACTAAACTACTGGAGTTAAGATGTAAGAATCTGAAGGGAAAATCATACTGTGGTAACAGTCTGTTCTTCTGACAAGCAGAGTCCTCTAGTTTCTGGTAAGTGATGATGCCCCTGCCAAAAGTTATGACATTATGGTAAACGAGATGATAAAGAAAGAAGGCAAAGGTCATTACCTCTGATAAATAAAACTTTCAATTTTTAAGCCTTACATTCTTTTCTCCCTCCATGGCCTCATTTAGAGCTTGCCTCTCAACCAAAAGTAGAGGAACCTGTTGTTCCACTTTCATATTTAATCCTTCATAAAATTCTTGGATTTCAAGGTAAAGAGGCTGGCATTCATGAGTATCCATTATTGCAGAATCTAGGCACTCTAGACACAGCTTCCGACCATCATCAAGTGATATATATTTCGCATCCGTTGGCTGCAAGCATTGCAAGGCCTTAAGAAACTAACGATGTAATTTTTATTAAAAATCTACAAAAGGATGCAGCTCCCTTCTCTTTGTTCCCTTTCTTAAAGAAAAAGGGTGCATTCTTTCAACTCACCTCCATTCTTTCACAGCTACAACAGCGAGGAGTGCCATCACGCTCATGCGAGGGGCAGTATTTTTGCATCCAGTAGGGATGTGCCCTGTACTCAATAAGGCCAGCTGAATTTGTCGGAATCTGTAAAAAAGGAAAAAGGATAAAGAAACAAGGTCAGCTACCCTGACGGGCAGAGTAAAAATAACTGGATGCTCAACAAATTAATGCCTCAAACTAAGTTAGAGATAGCCTTAACCTTGAAACACCAGGGCCTTGGAAATATCATATATCATTAAAAATCTAAAAATAACACATGAACAGTGGCTTAGACATTGAGCAGCTGGCTGATACAGCAGACAACAAGCTGTCTAAGGACACTCGATCAGGAGTTCTCAGATCCAGTAGCTTTTGATGGGCTAATAGGAATATTTAATGATATATTGGATAAGGAGATCAGATAAGAAAACCTGCTTATGCAAAATAAAAAAGGTTGATAAGACCCTGAGATGGGTTTAGCACTTACAAATTTCTTGCAAACATCACATTTTGGATGATGCTGCTCCTTATAGCAGGATTTATGAAAAGGGCGATTCCCAGACACTGAAAACTATCACCAGGGAAGAAACTTAAAATTAGGCCATGCCCATAAACTCAATACAATTAAAATGTACGAGAATGACTGAAGCACTATGTTTAATAGGTTAGAATTAAAATATCGATAAACTAGATGAGATTTTGACCTCATAATCATTAATTGGCCGGCCGCAAGCATGGCAGCGAAAACATTCTGGATGCCAAACAGCACCCATGCAACTCAGGTATCGTCCATGACCAATCTCAGCGTTGCAACCAGCACAGATTCTGCAAGCAGCATGATTATGTAAACGAGGTCAGGTTTCATACGATACATGTGAATAAACTCAAAAAACTTCAAGAGACAATGTGTTATGATTATATATTGGCAAGTCTTGCATGCAAGTAGTAATGTTGCATAAGAAGTACTACACTAACGATTTTGGAATCTTCTTGTTGAACACAGTAAAGACAGACCATACTTTACCCATTTTATTCCAAAAGAAAACCAGATTTTGTGACTAAAGGAAGTTCTCTAACAACTGAAATATGGGTATCAACTGCTAAGTGCTAACAGGCAGAAAAAATAGTTGTGTTTGTCTGTGTTAATAGGTCTGATATCTATGCCTGCAACCAAGCCTTTTGCAGGTTTGATGACTTCGTCAACAGTGTATGTAAGTATATATTAGCTTCCTTCTACTACACTAGTCAATTTGGAAACCAATATGAATTTAATGAAAAAAGGATTAGTATGACTACATTACCTGTAACTAGGTGAGAAGAAGAATGGATAAGGTGAAAATAAACCACCATGATTGTAATGAGGTGGAGACTCCACACTCAAACTTTCTTGAATAGCCTTAGCAAGCTGTTCGTCTTCTTCCAATTGAACTTTAGCACGTTCTTCATCTTCTTCCTGTTGCACTTTGGCATAGTGGTCATCATCATCCTCGACATGAGCTTTAGCATATATGTCTTCTTCCTCCTTCCCATAAGCTTCAGCATATTGGTCATCCTCCTTCTCTACATAAGCTTTAGCATCTCGATCATCCTTGTCAGATTCCTCCTCCCGTTCAGATTCATCTTCTATCAAGTGAATGGGAAACATGAGAGTTAATATAAAAATAAATTTCTGACATATTAAAACCCAGGAACCAATTTGAATCTACCCCCTAATCCTGACAGAGAAACTGGTAAGAGAACAATGAACCCTTTGATTTTCATTTTTTTTCTTTTTGTCCAGCCCTAGAGAAGATGAAAAGTTCTATTTGTTTACTTCTCAAAAAAAAAAAATGTTCCATTAATTCATTATGGATATGGATATGGGGTCATCTCACACATTCAAAACCTTTTCAGCAGGATATAATGGAGCCAATTCTAATATTTGTCTACTTGGCAATTTTCTTACAGAAATAGAATCAGTTCACTACTTAAAGATTTTGTTTCAAATCAATTCACATTTGTACTATAAAATATTTTAGCACTAGTTTAGAAACAAATTAAACAGGTTGTAAATTTTCCCAAATGACCCCTATGACACTCAAGAAGGAAATGACATTATCATCCCAGTTCCCCAGTTCTAAATCTTTGAATGTATGGTTTCAACCAGAAATAACTACGCAGTATACAAGTTTCCAATCATCTGAAGCAATTTGGATACTGCCAAAAGACTATATTTCAGAAAACAATGATTAAATATTAGAGGGTTGAAGGGGACTGCTATAGCACAATCATTTTTTCCTTTGTCAAAACCATCTGAGTCACCTTTTAACTAGTAAAGCACACTGTTAATAGGCATGACCAGTGCTTCACTCATGCAACCATACCTATCACTTTCTTGCCTTTTGCATCTACTTCTGAAAGGGAAATTGCAATAGCACAATCAATTTCATCTTTGTCAAAACCATCTGATTCTTCCTGCATCCAAGTTTTCCAACAAAGACTCACAGAGTTAACACTAGAAAAACCTCATAGGAATGATGAACCAGGATCTTGCAGACAGAGGTTTGTAAAGCATGACATTACATGCATAAACAAAGTTGTAACATCTAAATGTTATCATACCATCCAACTGCATTTAAGAAAATACCAGCAGAATCAATGAGAGATAAACACAAGCAACAGGCGAAAATTTATGAAGAGCAGAACATTACTGCTGAACGGCGAGGCTCATCCCAAGTTCCATCATCTCCATGTCTCCCATAATATCGCCCTTTATTACTTGAACCTTTAAGAATCTTGGTCAGCCAACCCATTATGTGAAATGCTATTTGCTAACCAACCGGCAGCCTTTTGCCTGCACCCAAGTCATCCATTAAGGAAAGCAGAAACAGTTACAGAAGGAAAAAAGGAAGCGTAGTTATAACTAAAGATGGAAAGAAAACCATAATTAGTAAACAAATGCTGTTTACTTTGTTTTAGATATCATTCTTGTGGAACATGGAAAGCCATTTCCACTTTGGGAGGCATTATCTCAACTTACTGTCAAGGCCATTAATTCTATCCCTTCACAAATCTATTTTTGACGAAAATAATTTAAATAAAGAAAGAAAAACAAAAGAGAAACCATTGAGATAGCAACACCAGCTTTGGCCAAAAGCATCAAACTGAAAGAGAAACCATAATTAAAGTTTCCGAGTAATTAAACGAACCCAAAAGCATTGAAAAAGTTTTCTGAATTACAACCTGGATTTCCCAATCAAATAACTTTTCCCCATGTATCAGAATTCAATTCCCCAGAATTCACACATGTGTGGCTCTCAGTGGCCTTAATATACCACATCTCATATTCCTATCAATATCAGGACACTGGAAACATCCGCAACCAATATTACTGAGGGAAAACAAATCCAGCTACTCAATTACTGAATTAAAATTATATGAAACAGTTGCCACTGAAGTGAACATAAGAAAAAAAGTATAAAAGACTAACCAGAAAAAGGAATGAAGAATATGCACAAACAATAGAATCTGATGAATCCCCAGATCAGAAACAGCACCAAGTTTAATGCACAGTGACCAAATTACAGGAGACAAGGATATTCCAAGTTAGACCCTTAATTGCCATCAGCTAGCAAGAAAATACAGAGCCTTTTTCTTTTATTGTGACAAAGGAAAAGGTTAGATAACCAATTCTTAGTGAAAGATAAGATAGAGAAAAGGGAAAGCAAAGAGATGAATAAAAAAGAGAACTTGAATCCTAAGCAACAACCAGTTCTTTAAAAGAAAAAAAAAAGAAGACGGAAAACAGTGAAAGTTGGCTTGGAAAATTGGAAATAATATCATGTGCTGAATGGTGTTTACCTTCCTTAAAAACCACCAAAAAGATTGGTTTTTTTGAAGATTAGAGGTATCAAAACCCAGATGGGTTTGTTGAATTGTTACATTTTCTTGCCTTAGCATGTGGGTCCTTTATGTTATGCCCATTTTCCACCACACTCCACTACACGTCAAAGACACTTCAGCTTTTCTTGTTGAAAGGATGACAAGGAGAGAGAGAGAGAGAGAGAGGGTAGGATTTCATGTCTTGATTTCTTGATCTTCCCTTGCGGTTGTAAGTAGCGGGACTTGCAGTTACTCTGTACTTACTCTGGTTTATTGCTGTCTCCAGTTTGCCCCCCCCACCCAGTCAGTCAGTTACCCCACTTTTGGTCATTGCCCCATAAAATGACACTATGCCAAGTGGCAAACAAAATCAGAGTGTCACCCCTATTTTTAATTTAAAAAACCCAAAATCCTTTTTGCTAAATGCAATCTTTTAAGGAATAGGTGAAGATATGTCTATTACAACCCCATGTCAAAAAATTCTGATTACTTTCACAAGTGTGAGGAGGACACCCTTCACTTCTTATATCCCACCGCTTTTTTCTTTCTAAAGAAAGCTTAGAAGACTAAATGGTATATTATATAAAGTAATATACTTTGAAATGATTCGTTATCCATAAAAAAGTTCTTATGATAATCAAATTATCTGTATACATAGATCTTTTTTTTTAAAAAAAAAAAAACGTTTTCAATGATTATGCTTGTGCATGCTACTTTTGTTTACTCTGTTAATTCATGTATCCACAGACCACAACTCTCTTTTGCATGCGTCATGAAACTAGAGACAGCTAAAATTTCATCAGTCAGGTGCTTATTAAATTTTTGTCATTTCGTGCAAAACTTGGTGTATTACTAATTGTTAATTGGTTTGTTATAAGATTAGGTAATAGTTTTCTTGCTTGGGTAGTTGGACATAGCTGTGTAGCTTTCATTTAGCTTTTATTTTATTGAGTGCAGTTAATTAGGTGCTAATTGGTGAAGTGTGAAAGCAGACAACTTCAATAATAAAACCTTGTTCAATTCCCAAATGGTATCTTTCAATCAAATTATTATGCATTTAGGGGAAGGTACCACCCAAAAAAAAAAAAAAAGAAACAAAGGGGAAGAAGGAAAAGAGACTGTTCCTTCAGGAATCAATGACTCAGAATGCTTATTATACTCATGGAAGAGATTCTGGATAAGGTTGTGCTAACCTTACTGCTGGTTGGGGAGTATATGTTTGCTGTTGGGTCAGGATTTGGGACATCTAGAGGTTTCTGGGATCTGCAGACTGTTTTTGATGTTCTCTGCAGAATGATTTTTTGGGGTAGGAGGCTGCTCTTACCCGGATTATGTTGATATTTCCTTTTAATGAAATTATCTAGCTTTTCAAAAAAAAAAAATACTCATGGACGAGAAGCCATGTTCAAAATTCAAAGTCTTGTTGCAAAAAAATAATATGTCAACTTCTAAAAATTGACATGCATTATCCTTTTCAACCTTCTTGTATTCATTTTTCTGTTGACAGATACAAGATTTTGTTCAAAAATATCTTTCTCTCATCCTTTCACTACCTCAAGGAGGTGTCAATTAGGCGCCTCTTGACTGAACAATAGGGTACTTTTGACTTAATAATTGGGTATATACTTGGTTGGGATTACATTAAATATCTCATTTTCTTCTCGCATTTGTAACAAAGGGCAACATGCTTTTTTGGAGAAACTATGAATCTTATGTTCAAAGAGTTGTTCTTATCATATTTAAAATTGTTTTACTTTTGGATTAAATTATTTATAAAAAAAAAAAAAAAAGGAGGGGTGGGGGCGCAAATTGGATTCAGTATTTGGAGCTGTGCTTCCACCAGAAGAGAAGGATCTGGAGGACATTGGTGGGCTAATCAATCATGGGATTGTCCACCACTTTCAACCCCAAAGCCAAAAATAACAACACAACAACAAGTAGCAAGTCCTTAGGGCATGAGGCATCAACTCATCCCATCATCACCAAGCTTTGGGTATTTATGCCCATATCTTACCTTGGAATCTTGACCATTTTGTTTGGAAATGAACCAAGCACATTCTGAAGCATCCTTTTTTCCCTTTTTCAGCTTTTGTTTTTCACCCTTTTCCTCATTTACTTGTCCTACTTTCATTAGTTAGGATCCCTGGGAATCCACAAAAAAGGAATGATAAAAAAAAAAAAAATCAATTCACCCACCCCGAAAAAGCAAAGCACCCTCAGCCGACCATTCTACTATCCTTTGTGGCTTTTCCATGTAAAATGCCATGGCCCCCTGGCCCTACCCCTCGTGTCTATTAGCTGATTGAATAGCACTAATCTCTTTTCCATTAGTCAAGTTGTTATATTATGGCCAAATGAAAAGCTAAACAGTCATTTCCTGTAAAATTGATAAGCCCCACTGCTGCAAAGTGGGAAGGCTTTGATGACCCTTAGCTTAAGTAATATATGCGTAAGGAAATGAATGCATACCCTTTTTCTATTTCTAAACCAACTATTATATTAATATATATCTTATCCATTGAAATGTTGAATAGCTTTTTCAAGATTGTACAACAGAAAATAAAGGTGCAATGTAGAATCTAGGTAGTCGTCGGTAAGTTGGAGCTTTCAAAGGGGCTATGTGATTGGTTTCTGGATTGAAATCATGGCAGCTGCCCCACGCAGCTGTGGCGGGGGGAGGGGGGCCTTCAGTCTAACGTTTCATAAGTTGTTGTTATGCAGAAAATGAAATCGAATTTGGCGACTGCTTTCATCGCACAAATAATGGAACACCCTTTGGCCTTTTTCGGTGCAGCCGACTAAAATATTTCTGTTTGACATAGGCATGTGAAGAATCTGGAAATTCATAGAATCGAAGAACACAATTTGAAAATTATTTCTTCTACTTAGAAATGAAAAGAACTAGTTATTTATAGTGCTTGTTAGTTTGTAATACAGAAAACATATAAAGACTAAAAATGTAAAGAACTAAAGTGACTTATTTACAATAATAACATTAAGACTCAGGAAACAATTAATCAACTATATTAATCTCATAAAATAAGTTTATGTATTTCACTCCCCCTCAAGATGAGTATTATGAATATTAAAAATACTCATTTTATGTAAAAGTCAATGGAATGGACCAGGTTGTACCACTTTGGTAAGGAGATCTACAAGTTAGGACTTTGTTGGAATATACGATGGATCAATTAGACCAGCTACCTTTTCTTGTATGAAATGACAGTCCATCACGATATGTTTGGTGCGTTCATGAAATATGGGATTCCAAAAAATATGAAGTGCCGATTGATTATCACTAGACCTGACAATTTTGAACACGACACGTTTGCACGACACGAGAAGACACGGGTTAAACAGGTTATGGGTTTACCCTTAACGTGTTTCGTGTCTAATCGTGTCTAACACGTTAAGACACGAAAATTTTCGTATCTTAACGTGTCAGACACGTTTAAACACGTTTACTTAAACGTGTTATCGTGTTTTAACGTGTTATCGTGTTTAAACGTGTTATTGTGTTTAAACGTGTTATCGTGTTTAAACGTGTTATCGTGACACGTTTATTAACCCATTAAATATTGATAGTTAAAGATTATTTTAGCCTTTTATAAATAATTTTAAATAATTATTTTAAATAGTTTGTTTAATTTTATAAAAAGTATTAATGTAATTATACATTAATACCCTAATTTTTAACCTTTAGATTTTATTTGAAGATTTTTAATATTATTAGTATTTGAAGATTTGATATTAATTATGTATTTTATCATATTATATGATAATAAATTTTATATATATTGTTTATATTAATTTTTATTATATTTGATGTTATTATTATTTTTGTTTTGTTATAATTATTTTTTTAATTATAGATTTTGAATTTAAATAATAAAATTATATTTAATTATAAATATCTTTATTTAAACGTGTTAATCGTGTTAAACGTGTTATTAATCGTGTCGTGCCGTATATTAACGCATTTAATAAACGTGTTAATCGTGTCGTGTCGTGTTACACGTTTATTAAACGTGTTCGTGTACGTGTTTTACACTTAAGACACGTTTATTAAACGTGTCGTGTTCATATTTACCCTTAACATGTGTCGTGTCTAATCGTGTTTGACACGTTTACGACACGAAAACACGAATTGTCAGGTCTAATTATCACAAAACAGTTTTACTGCACACGAATGTTCAACATTGAAATCCTTAAGTAAATACAATAACCAAATCACTTCACAACAAGTCGCTACCATTGCTCGATATTCAGCATCAATGGAACTCCTTGCTACTACATTTTTCCTTTTAGCTTTCCAACTTATCAATGAATTCCCAAGCAGAACACCATAACTCGTCACTGATCTTCTTGTGTCTGGGCAACCAGCCCAATCACTATCGCTATATGCTTGTAAACATATATCAAAATCAATGGAAAATAGAATACCTTGACCAGGAGCTGTTTTGAGATATCGTAACACTCTCAAAGCTACTTGTAAATGAGTTTCACTTGGCTTGTCTATATATTGAAAGAGTATATGAACAACATATGAAATATTTGGTCTTGTATATATAAAGTATAAGAGTTTTCCAACCAATTGTCTATACATAGTACTGTCCTTTAATTGTTCTTCATTTGCAGCCTTGGTCATCTTATGATGATATTCAATCAGTGTAGTCACTAGTTTAGACCCCAATAAAGCATATTCAACTAAAAGGTCAAAGGTATATTTTCTTTGACAAAGAAAAATTCCCTTGCTTGATCTTGCTACCTCTAATCTAAGAAAATACTTAAGTTTCCCTAAGTCTTTTAGCTTGAAGTTAGAACTCAAGTAATCTTTAACTTCATTAGTGAGAGCCATTGAGGTGCTACCAATCACAATATCATCTACATAAACCAACAAAGCAATGAATGCCCCATCTTGAGTGTTCCTAGTAAATAAAGAATAGTCAGCTTTAGACTGTTGGAAGCCATATGTTAGTAAACAAGTGATAAATTTTGAATTCCATTGCCATTACGCTTGGTTAAGTCCATACAATGACTTATTCAACTTACATACTATCTTACCACTTATAGAACACTCCCCCTGAAAATGATACCTTTGTGGCAACCTCATAAAAACAGTCTCATTTAAATCTCCATTCAAGAAAACATTTTTAATATCAAGCTGAGTAAAAAACCAACCTTTAATGGCTAAAATGCTAAAAACAATCGTACAGTGGTATGTTTCATCACGAGGACTAAATGTTTCTTGATAATCAAATCCTGTCTTTTGATTATAACCCTTGGCTACCAATCGTGCTTTATATCTTTCAACAGTATCATCAGTATGTAACTTAACTTTATAAACCCATTTACACCTAATGGTATGACAGTTAAGATGGTACTTAACTTTGTAATTGCCCATGTCCCATGGGCATCATTGCCCATGTCCCATTCGCCTCTAAAGCATCCAACTCACATTTCATAGCCTCCCTCCATTAAAGATGTTTTACAACTTGATGATAATAAGTGGGTTTAGGTATATGAGATAAGGCTACAGTAAAAACTTTATAAGCTGGTGAAAGTTGATTACTAGACAAGAATTTAGTGATGGGATGTTTGGTAACAAGATTAGCTTGTGCAGGAAAGGTACAATGATAAGCTTTAAGGTATTTTGGTAGGTGTCTCTATCTAGTACTTTTTCTAAAGGTGGAAAGAGAATTAGAAGATTGTGGTTTATCAGTAGGGAAAACTGTAGGTGCACTCAAATTAGGCAGGCTAGTACTAGAAATAGGATAATCTTCTATAGAATCAGAATTATCAACAATAAAACCAAGAGAATTATCAACAACAGGACTAGTAGGATTATCAATAGAAACTTGTGAGATAGTATGATCAACAGAAAATGTATCTTGAACAACTAAAGGGTGAATAAGTGAATGACCAACATGGGAAAAAGAAAATTCAAAATCAGAATGTGAGACTGATTGATGTTGCTGAAAAAAAAAGATTGATTCATGAAAAATAACATTCTTAGAAATAAAGACACTATGTGTTGCTAAATCATAAAGCTTGTAACTTTTAATACCCACTAGATATCCTAGAAAAATGCATTTTCTAGTCGTAGGTTTAAATTTCTTTCTATTGTGTGATAAGGTTGAAGCAAAACATAAAGAACCAAAAACTTTAAGATGTGAATATGAAAGGGTTTATAGAAAAGCCTTTTAAATGGTGTTTGATTATGCAAAACTAGTGTGGGTACCCTATTTATGATATGGGCATCAACTAAAACAGCATCACCCAAAACTTTTAAAGGAAGACTAGCTTGAAACAAAAGTGATATAGCTACAACTAACAGATGCTGATGTTTTCTTTCAACAATGTCGTTTTGTTAGGTGGTCTTAACACAAGAAAGTTGGTGCACAATTCTCTTAGAATAAAAAATTAGTAAGATTAAACTCTGAACCATTATCTAACCATATCTATTTAATGGAGGCATTGAATCGATTTAAAATCAGATTATAAAATGCAGGTAAAATTATGGAAGCTTCTTATTTATGTTTCATTAAAAAAATCCATGTAAACCTAGTATATTCATCAATAATAGTAAGAAAGAATCTATGTCTTGAAATTGTAGACAATTCATATAACCCCCAAATATCAACATTTATTAGCTCAAAAGTTAATGTAACAATAGGTACATGAATTGGAAAAAGAAGCATTTTCTGTTTTGCAAGTGGACTTATGTCACAAAAAAAAATTTTTGTACATGAAACATCAGGAAAATCTTAATGAATCTGTTTTATCTTCTTGGGTGGAATGTGCACTAATCTAAAGTGCCACAAATCAAAAATAGTTGACAAACTATTACAAGTATTTACAGAATGAAAAACAACATTTCTGTCCTTTTGAAATTGTGCAATTAGTTGTGCATCCAACTCCTTTTGTAAGAGATATAAGCCATCCCTCACTCTAGCACCCTTAGTCACTTTTCAGGAAGTTAGATCCCACATGATGCAGTATGAATCAGTAAAAAATAGATGTTATTTTTAGCATTTTGCCAGTTTGTTAACCTAAATTAGATTGAACCTAAAACTTAGTACACACAAAACATTTTCTAAAAACAAATTTCCTAACTTTGTAATGCTTATATGAGATATCAAAACATTGGTCTTATTTGGTAATTGGACAAAATCATTATGAACTTTCCTATAAATAGTAAAATATTTCAGATTACAAGCTATATGATCAATAGCACCAGTATCAAGTGTCCAAGTATCATTGTTCAAAAAGGAACACATTGAACAACAACATTATTCACAAAGGGATATGAACAGGAATTACTAAAAAAATAATGAGAATGATTAAAAGACTTACCTGCCATATTTGAATTCACCAAAGTAGTTTTACTCTGTTGATTTGATGTTGTAAGAGTATCATGGTTAGTGGTTAATGGCTGTTAATTGATGAGAGACATGAGTTTATGAATTTGATCCTTAGAGAGACTAATTTGAGACATTAGAGCATTGATACACTTATCCCCAACTTCATCAATTTGAACCAAAGAAATCACATTATTTGCAGAATAAGATTGACCTCTTCTTGTATTAACACTAGATTTGTTCTTAGTGAACTTATAGTCTACAGGAAAACTAATCAATCAATAACATTTTCCCTTTAATTGCCCCTTCTTTCCACAGTGTGAGCATATAAAGCCAGACTTTCCCTTAGGTTTTTCACCAATGACAATTGACATAACAGCAATCTCACTCAATGGCTGAGCCATAACATAAAAATTCCTTTTATTTTCCTCTCTGAGAATAAGATTATAGGCCTCATCTAAAGATGGAAAAGGTTTCATCATAATGATCTGTAATCTTAAGGTAGAGAAACTATAATTCAATCCATTTAAAAATCGAAACACATTATCTTTGGCAATCTGATCAACAAAAATTTGGAATCTTCCACAAGTGCATTTGGGTAAAAGACAAAAATTACAAAGCTCTTCCTAAACAAAATTCAATTCAATAAAATATAGGTTAACTAACCTATTTCCTTAAGCAATGCCATTAAGCGTGTGTTGCAGATTACAAATCTTAACATTATCTGGTAACGAAAATCTTCGCTTTAGGGTTTCCAAATTTGAGCTACATTGTTCATATAAAAGACAATGGAAGCAATTGATGGAGTTAAAGATTCAAGTATCCAGACAATAATGAGGTTATTGTATCGCATCCACAGCATGTACAGTTTATCAATAATTAGAGATTGAGGAATCGTACCATCAATAACCCTAGTTTATTGCGAATGGACAAGGCAAGGTAAAATGACTTGCTCCATACTAAATAATTGTTCAAAGTGAGCTTTAGAGTGATAGAAACTAAGGTGTGATGACCTACATGATGCACAAAATAAGCAGAATGTGGATCATCCAAAGGTGAAATCGCATGTGCTAAATCTATTGAGTTGGCCATGGTAGAACACGCCAAAAGAAATTTTGAAATATAAATCTTCTTACGAAATCAACAAATTTACAGATCTATAAAGAGAACCAAGAGGCACAGATCTAAACAAGGAAAACCTAACAAGATGATTAAAACTACAATAAGGAAGAAGACTTAAGAAAAGTCACGAAAAGAATGATAAATCGATCGATTGAAAAATGAATATACAAGAAATAAAAAAAAAATCAATCAAGAACCCCAGATCGGAGCTCTGATACCATGTGAAGAATCTAAAAATTTATAAAATCAAAGAACACAATTTGGGAATTATTTCTTCTACTTAGAAATGAAAAGAACTAGCTATTTATAGTGTTGGTTAGTTTGTAATACAGAAAACATATAAAAGCTAAAAATGTAAAAGAACTAAAGTGACTTATTTACAATAATAACATTAAGACTCAGCAACAATCAACTATATTAATCTCATAAAATAAATTTATATTCTTCAAGGCAAGCAACACACAAGCAAACTTAAAGCTATGTTAGCAACCATGGTCACCTTTGACAAGAAGCATATATTCTTTAGCATTGTAGTAATGAGAAAAAGGGGATGAGCATTGAACCTTCAAGAGGTTCTAGCCAGTTGATCTATATCATCTTATACATGCAGCTACCATATCCTTGTTTTTTTCTTCTTTGTTGCTAATCCAAGTCAGTTTTATTAATGTAACAAAAGGATACAAAAGGGCACACCTACTACAAACATATTGCAGCAACTGAGATACATCAACAGGAAAAAGAAACGAAGGGAAAAGTACCCAATTTGTACCCAATCATTACATTCAAACTGTACCCCCAATACAGTAGAAACAACAGAACAAGGTCAACACCCCTTCACGAAACAAAGCATAATAGCCATAATCCAATGCCATTAGGAACTTTCACCTCAATTCCAAGCCACAAACATATCAATTCTATCCATCCCCAATTTCGCAAGAGGGGCTACACAATAATTAGCTTTCTTAACAATATTTTAAAAGAAAACACACTCAATGCAATCACGAATCATGTCAATTTGATGAAAAAGTTTTCAATACTTTTATGGCATTTTGCAAGTATATATCAAGAATCCAAATAATAGCATTCTTTTGAATCTGATTCAATAATTAAAGACTTTTGTCTAACAAAAGTGATTTGAAAGTAATTTCAAGAGCTATGGCTCGAGGGGCTTGGCTTTCCTCTAATGGAACCATCTACCTTGATCTTTAGAAAATCAGAATTGGGGAGATTCCATCGGGCATCTTTATTGCAACCAAGGAATCTTGAAACGCGTGGAGATGAGATTTGTCTTGGCCCTACCCACCAATTCACTGTCCTTATCCTAAGCAACCAAATCATTTATTTCTCATTCCTCCTTTCGAACACAATTCCATCTCTAGCTACCCAGAAAATCCATAAAGCCACATCATAGAAGCACATTGTTGGATGACAAGCTGGGCCGAATTAGGTAGACAGCCTAATAATAACACCCCCACCGGTCTAGAATTCTTTCCCCACGGAGTCCCAACTCTAGTATGAGGTAAAATCTAAGTGGGCTACCATCCTCGACATCAGCATGGCACCAATTGGGCATTAGCAAAGCTCCTCCAACCACGAAATTTCCTTCGAAATCATAAACCTTTTTCACTGGTAAACAAGTTCATATAAGATAACCACAAGAAAGCATTGAAGTTTGGAAGGATTTTAAACTTTCCATACATCCCTTCCTTAAAGCAATGAGATTGTTGTTGCTTAAAATTTTCCATAAATAGAAGGTTTGAAAGGTAAAAACTAGTTTAGCTATAATTAGATTTCCTTGTGCTCTCGATGTCTATTTCTCTCAATGTTGCTTTTGGCCCATATTAAATTAACATATCAAGTTTATGAAATTTTTTGAATTGTTAATAAAATAATTCTGAATAATTTATTTTTTTCATCATTATGTGTCTTTTATTTTTTAAGTTGATAAATGTTTAATAAAACGTAGTTTCATAATTATTTAATTAAATTAGATTAAGATATTTTTGTATTTTTTATTTTTCAATTATTTGAGGTTAATTATGATTTTGAGGAAGTTTTTATATTTTATCCTGTTAAACTATGAAAGAAGTATTAGTAAGTTTCACTATGTATGTGGATGCCTTCTTTTTTTTTTTTTAATGATACACTTTATAGTGGAAAAAGAAATAAACCAAAGTAAAAATTATGCAAGAATCGACGGTAAATTTGGGTGCAAATCAAGGTAAAAATTAACCGCATTAAAGCATAATTGCTGGTTGTCCATGATCGGGGAACATTTTTTGCAAAGGTTTAATGTTTAAATTAACTTCCAACAATGGAGAAAAAGGCAAAAATCTAATTCCCCAATTCTTAAAATTTTGCAATTTAAATATAATATTTCGTTATTTGACCACAAGTCATAGAGTTGGAAACTTCCTCTCTACTTCTTCTTTTTCCTCTATCAGGAGTCGACCTGGGTAACAGCTTACCTGCAGGTGAAGGACTCGTAGTACTTTCAGGAAAAGGATTATTCTCTTATATATACGCGGAATGCAAAGCCTTGTTCGGTTAAATTACTAAAGGAGGGATTATAGTGAAATCCTGGTGAAGCAAGTTGTTCAGAAGGAGAAGACAAAAACGGAAGATGGCGACTTCGAGATGGTCAGCAAGCTGCACAGACGTACGAGAACCTATCAAACTAAGCTCCGGATGCAGCTGGGAGAGATATCTGATGAGGCAAAGGTACCTGAGAAGCTATCCCTTTACCATCAAGAAAGAGAATGCCGTGCAGAGAACGAAGAAGTGGTTGAAGGAGAAGCGCAGGACGTATAAGCAGGCAAGGGTGGATAACAAATCTAAAGGCAGTAATAATCCTGGTGGCGGTTGTACTTCTTCCTCCTACCTTGAAGTCTGTTTGAAGTTGTTGCTTGTTTGCATGGCAAAAGTTGATGTTAGAATGGAATAGAAAAGTAGCCCAAATTGCCAACCCCTTTCTATCAGATTTCTATCCAGTGAAAAAGCAGGATATCAAGTTTCTGGTGACAGTTGTCTCATTGCCATTTAGGCAAGTTACTGCTGCAACTGCTAGGGCAGGCTGTTTTTCCCTTCAATTTTCTCTTGCAATATCCATATTAATGGGGTACTTAGGCATAGCAATTTGCCCAGACTAAACTGTTTACATGTCAACTTAGCATATTAGATATTGACCAAGCAACTTTATATAGTGGGGGAAAGAATTCGAAACATGTGATACTCATGAAAACGAATAAAACAAAAGGAATATTGTAAAGTCTCATTACCATATATCGTGCACCCAATTTGGAACAGAATTAGCGTGCTTGTGTTTCTCCAAATTTGACTTCTGACTTCAACCATTCAGAAATTCAATCTAATTGATTCCCTCTTTAAAATTTTGAGAAAAATCGATCAGTTTATAATCAGCAATCTGCATGCAATTTTCTAGAATAAAGCTCTTATTCCACTACAAAAATGGGAATAAACATAAGTAGTTTTTTGTACTGCCAGTAGCCTAATCAATCTCTCAACATGTTAGCATAATTGAAGTGTTGTCAATTCTCCAATCAAATCTTTTCCTAGCATTAGATTCTAATTTATAGTTTAGAGTTGGAAGACAATCGGAATGGACTAATTTAGCTTAATTATTCCATTGATCTCATATCATAACTAATCGTCTACAAGATATGTATCAAACTATCAATGGGTCGTTCCACACAGCCATAAACCTTTGGCGATTTGAAAAATTTTGCAAACCTATCCTTTTGTGCTTTACAATACAAAGCAGTCTTAAGTAATACTATGAGAATAACAAAAAGAAAAGGGCAGATAAAAAAAAAAAGACCCTTCGTAGTTTGGAATGAAAGCAGTGTTTTGCTTCATCTTTTGTATTAATTTTAATTTGTCTTTTTAGTTTTTGATCTTTATTTTCACCTTGGGACGGTTATTCTCGGTTTGCTTTTGGTACTTGTATAGAACATTGTTTTCTTCTTTGCTTTCTGTTGATTAGTTTTGTAACCTTTTGATTGCTTAATAAATATCTTCAGCTTAGCCAAAAAGAAAGGCAAAAAATTTGTTTCATCTGATGAAAAATATACAGTTGCTATGTAGGAAAAGGGCACTCTAGTCCTTTCAGGAAAATCAATATCTAAGTCTAGGGCAAATGTATATATATAGTAATAATCTAGGGCTATATATATATATATATATATATTAATTCATTTAAAAAAACAAAAGTAGTACTCCTCGCTAGTGAAGAAAATCCCAGAGGAGAATATCAGAAGCAGATGCAGAAACTTTACAGGCAGGGGGAGGAGCAAAGGGACAAGGAAAGGATGATGGTGAACTGGAACAGCGCAGACGTCCCAACCGCTGTTAAACCAAGCAGTACTGATCAATGGAGCAACGAAAGATATCTGATGAGGCAGAGATACCTGAGAAGCTACCGCTTCACCAAGAAGAAAGAAACTGTGATACAAAGAACAAAGAAGTGGCTTGTGGAGAAGCAGAAGGAGCAGTACTTGTCGTCCGATGACAAACATGCGGCAGCAGGGAATAGAAAACCTAAACACCAAAAATTATCTGCTTACGTTCCAGCTTGTCTGATCAAGTTATTGTTGCGGCTTTGCGTGGCTAATGTTGACACTAATGCGGAGGAATCGAAACTTTTGCCCTGAATATCTGTCATAATTCCAGTAAAATTTTTCTTTTCTTTTTTTTTTTTCCTGTTTTGCTTTTGCAAACTGATAGAGATCATTATGGTTTTGCTATTTTTTTTTTCCTTCTGTTTTCATTATAAGTATTTGTTTAGATATCTCATACTTGTCTTTCATTTGATCTTGTTTCTATAATTTTACATCACCTGTTAAGTTTTATATTGTTAAAACTCTAACCCTTAAATCTCTAAGCATAACTTTAACAGCAATTGCAAAATAATATTAAAATAAAAAATTTATTAAACACGTGACGTAAATTTATAAACGAACACCGAGAGATAGAGAATTTTTTTTCGTATCTCATGTTAGTGATTAATTCATCACGGAACCTCATATATAATTTAAAATTGATAATAATACACCTACTATTGTCAATCTTTTAAAATAAAACTTTTTCTTAAAGACATCATACTTATCACTTAATTGAACTTGCAAAAGTAATAATTATTTTTATGTAAGATTTTGACATCTGATTTATAAATTAAATTGAACATTTTAATTTTAAGATTATGGTGAGGGTGATTTTTTAAATTATATCCCTAACAATTAAAAATAACAAAAATGCTTTCCATGAAAAGCCCATACTTCTTCCACATGAAAATGAAAAACAAAAGCCCATTTCATTAATTTGTAGTTGGACTTTTCCCATCCACAAAAGCTAAGCCCAGAAAGAGAAAGATCCCCAAAACTAATTCAGGCTTGGTCTAGCCCAAATGTTAACTGGCATAGGCCTCTTGTTGAAATAAGAAGGAAAAAATTGGCAAGAAAACATTTGGGAAAACTTTCATGAAAATACATTTTTATTCTTTTGGTATGAATATAGTTAATGTATTTTTTTTGGTGCATAGAAATTTGGACATATTTTAATGGCTAATAATGATTCACATTACAAAGTTCAATGATTCTATCAAAAGGGCAGAGCATTTACTATTCCCAACTACATATATATTATTTGAATTACAATTTCATTCAATTTCACAGTCACTAGATTCTTATACTTATTGTGTGCTTGACCCACAGGCTATATTGGGACAAAAAGTATATATTACATCAAGATGCTTAAGGCCCACTTTCAAGATTGAAATCATGGAAGTAGCATTCAATTTGGCCCCATGCTTAAGTCCTTAAATCACCAAAAAAAAAATTAAAACAAAGAGAGAAGAAGGAGGAGGCTACTGTAGAATTATATATATATATATATATATTTTAAAAGGGAGGTATTTACTGTAGAATTATATATTAGTTAAATGAAATCATGCAACCCAAAGCCCTTGCTCCCAAAAATTCTCTTGTTTGACAATCAGAAAAGTTGGATTTTACTCTTACCATATTCATAATTAAAACCCATGATTCCTTTTTCTTTCAGAAGAATGATCAATGTCTCTACCAATGATTAGGAGTTATTAGTTTGACTCATATGATAAAGAATAAATTTGTATGTTCATCACAATCAAGGAACTCTCTCACTGCAACTGGTTCAGGGGCTAGAAATTCAGTATGCAATTATGTCAAATGTAAAGTAATTACCCTAAACATGTAATAATGAGCTTTTATACTTTTCTTTCTTTTGTTTCCTTACATGAATCCATTCCTCTTTAGGAAGCTCTACCTACCTTTTTCAGTGAGTGGTTAATTGTAATTTGAGAGAATAAAGAATCATTAATTTCCAAGTGTTAGCTAGGCATAATGAAATGAGAAGCACACATCAAATCTAAGTTCTCCTCAATTTCTACATCAGAACCTTAGCAATTCGCCAAAAACATGAGAAGTGTATGGAAAAATTGACTATTAGGAAAGGAGCTGGTAATGGAGCTTATGCAAGTTGTACAACAAGTGCAACCCACATAGGTCCATCCCAAAAGCTCAAAAAGAGCTTTTCTAGTCTTTAGTCTTTAGCCTTGGACTGATGAAAAAAAAATTCAAGTTCCCACCTTGCAAGGCTGCAAATCACTCCACAAACACGCCCCCTTACCCACCACTATCGACCCCCATTTCCTCATCTCATAATCAAAGAGAGAAGAAAAAAAATATCACTCTCTATGAACAGCCTGTCACCTATCTTTTATCGACATATGTTGCGTTCCAAACATCTTGATATCTGCATGGACCACGGCTCCCACGTGGCCGCGGCCACGCTTTGCCGGCAGTGCCACGTGGGAGGCCTAATGAGAATTTTAGGACCACCGTTGGAGATATATGCTCTTCCATATATTATCAGAGAGCTCCCATATTTGTATCAGAAGTGCTATGCTTTTCAATTACTTCAGGTCGTTTTCCAACATGGGGCCATGTCCAAAAGGCATCCAAAACCGAAAGACTCACCACCAATTGCTTTTTTTCCTTTTTTTCTCCCCTCCCCTTCTCCATTTCAATTTTATCTACCAATTAACCTGGATCAATGATCATGGTCAATTAAAAAGGGAAAGGTGTACATTGAAAAAGAAAAGTAATGGTATGCTGCCATAACAAAAGAAAAAGGAAGTAAAATTATCTCGAAAAGGGTGGGAGCCTTACCATGAGAATGTTGGTCCCTTAGTTTAATGTAATCATCTGCGACGAAAGTGACCCACTGGAGAAAAACATGGACCGGTTTTGGCTCTCAAGTCCCAAGAAAAAACCATGTCACCCTTATGATGATCCGTCCATATGGAACCCTAATTGTCTTATTTTCTGATATTTTCTAGACATACAAACAGATCCCCCAGACACAGAGTCTCTAGATTATAAGCGGAATTTAGGTCCTCACATTAACTGCATTTGTTCATAGCTAATCTTAGTCCATTTCAAAGATTCAAGTTCCATATATTACGAGTGTTAGGAAATGCCAGATCGAATGAACATGTACGTATTGTCTTCTTACTCTTTGTACTTTTGTTTTTATTTATCATGGCATTATATTTGTGATCACTATGGTTCTGTGTCTATTTCTCCGAGTTTCAAAATATGAAAAAATTTCATTTTGCGTTAATAGATTAAGGTGCAAGTGAATATATATAAATACAGAGTATCGGACAACAAAAAATATATGAATGAAACCATTTTAACATATAGCTTAATTTATGTAACATGAGAGAGAAAGAGCTATGGTATGCGACGTCCTTCAAGTCTATTTCCTTAAATATGATTAAGACATAGAAGAAGTGGTCCCTATATCTATAATTTCTAGCAAACGTACAAATTACTCAGTCCTAAATCAAAGCTTCATACGTACGAGATAATGTTCAATAGTGATTATAATAATTAAATAGTACACTGTATAAAATGTAATCTGACATGATATCATATTTGATCTGACCAAATTGTACCACGAATTCCTGACGTTTTCGTTTGTTTCCCTCTCTCTCTCTCTCTCTCTCTGCCTGTCCCTTTGTTTCCTTCTCACACATAAGCAAACAATCTAGTATGACAAGAATAGCACCTTTGAATTCGACAACATTTTGATAATTTTCTAATCAGTTTCTCGTAGTACACGCATTAACTAGCAAAAGGGGTTGGCTTGGGTTGGGTGCTATTAAAGAAAACAAAAACGACAAAGGGTTGGGGTTTCAGCTTCCTCGGCCAATGGAATTGGAGACTGAATCATTAACAAAAAAAAAAAAAAAGGCTTTAGAGGTTTGGTTTGGTGGTGTAAGAGTCGTGACAAAGAGAGAGAGAGAGGGGCTTAATTTTTAAGACAACAAGAAAAGCATCATATTATTATGTTAATAGTATCTAAAGATACTTGATTTGGAGAAAACGGTTGGTTGAGGCATAACATCATTAGGTGAGAGGGAGGGGGGTTTCCCCCTTTTTCAAATAATTGTTGTCGTTGATTTGTTGTACAAACAAGCAATTGGGATATTATTGCATTATAATTATACATATATTTAATTTAAGCAAAGCTTTTGCATAACCATTAGTACTACTATAACACACGTCATTTTATTGTTTGTAATGTTACTAGATATGACATAAGATAAGATAAAATATTATGACACCAGAAAGCACAGGCTTCACAAGTTGAATCTTAATATTAAATCCTTATGTTCATATTGTGAATCTGTCGAAAAATTATATGAGATTTTTTTAAAATTAAATTTTAAATTCTTACAGTTATAAATTCATGCAAAAAAATTAATAAAATAAAAAAAATACCTGTACTAGATGAGATCTGATAGTCGTAAAATGGTATTATAAATGGTTTAGGTAATTTTATTCAATTATCCATAAGAGGAAACACGTGAAAAGGTAAATGTTGGAGGAGTGACATCTGACATGAATAACACTAGGTCCCTCTCGGTTTGGAGAATCGTAAGCAAGACTGGACATTAAAATCCATGGAAGATATGAAAACCAGGTGCCTCCAAACCTGGAAAAAAGACTTGACCTATGTCGATGCATCCTAGTCATATGGGGACATGCCTCAACCTTGCCTTATATTTGTCTAGTTTTTTCAGTTGCTTATTTCCCCGGTCTCGTCTCCAAAAAAAAAAAAAACACATACACTAATTTTAATGTCTATGTTTATAAACCATCCACGAATTTTTTACTTGTTCAATGTGGCACTGTAAAAAAAGAAAAATTGAATTTTAATCACACTTTTTTTGGTAATATATTTTTCATATAGTAAAATTTTAAAAAGTACAGTTATTTAAATTTTAAATTTCACTTTTTTCACATTTAGTAGTAATATAAAAAAATATAACCTTTGTTAGTGTATACAATTTCTATCATTACATTTTATTCATAATACATTTAAAAATTTATATTTAAAGTTATATCTATAAAAATGTTCTAAAAAACATAAAAAATAGTATTAAAATTATTTTTAGTAACATATTTTAAAAATGTGTTGTTTAATTCAAATTTGTTATAGTGTGAGATTAAAACACCCAGTATACTTCTTTTGAAAACAAATATCGCACAGTATTGAAATTCATTTTAACAAGATACACCACAATTATCTAATTTCATTGATTGTTAATTTTATTCAATATAATCAAATTTTAATATTTATTTCCTTTAGCAATGATAAAGATAGAGCGGAGATAGATTATAAGAATAATACAAATGAGAGTTACTTTATTAAGAATACATTTGTTTAATTAATTCCTTAATTATTGTACTTTAACTTGAATATTTTTTAAGGGGAAAAACCCTCGGCTGCCCTCAATCCCAGCCCCTGGACAGGACAAAAAATTAATTTTAGGCCACCATTTAATTTTTTTTTCATGCTATTACGTGTGCAATATTAGTATTAAAAAAATATTTTATTTTATTGGAGGCTTTAAAGTTAAAGAGTTTTTAATTGCAGAAGTCGTCGGTAATATGAATATACCACCACTAATAATTAATTCCTTTTATTCTAATCTTAGGCAAATTTGGCCATATGTAATTGACCTCACATGAAATTAACCTTGAATTATTTGGATTAGTAGCAGCCTGAACCAAACCATGCATGCACCCTTTTTCCACATTAAGTGGTTTACGATTTAGGGTTAATTAAAGTACTTAATTAAATTTATGATATTATGTTAGACTTTTCGATGATATCCAAATGACGTGGATATAAAAATAATAATAATTTTATTAATATTTATTTCTTATTGGATTATCAAATATTTATAATAGATTTTTATATCTTCCATTAAAAAACCATCGAGTTCAAATTTTTTTAAAAAATAAATAAATAAGGGGGCAAATCCAACTTGTAATATTTATCCTTGAGGATTTGGTAGGTAGGTGATTTTAATTTCAATGGTTGCTTTCACAAAATTCAATGGGCTTTAAAATATTAAAGGAAAAGGATCAAACTGAAGAGGAAAAAGAGAATGTCCAAAGGGGGAACTAATCCCAAATTCCCAATTCCCCAAAGCACAAAAGTGAAAGTTGTGGTCACCCCCCCTCCCCTCCCCTCCCCTCCCCTCCCCTCCCCTTTGTAATTAATTGGTATGCAAATGTGCTCAAAAGTTAGAGAATTGAAGAAAAAAAGAAAAGAAAAAGAGAGAGAGAGAGAATGAAGCATCAAGAGAAAAGGAAGGGAATAATTTTGATTGACATAAACCCAAAAAAAAAAAAAAGGACAATGCGAAGACCAAATTTCAATTAGATTTATGAATATTATTTTTTTTAATTTTTAATTTTTTTGCTTTTGGAATTGTGGAGGAGAGAAAGTCTTTTGCTCTGCATCACTTCCTTTTCCACCACTCTCTTTGCAGGCAAAAAGAGACAGTTACAAATTTGGCGTTGACGCTTCCTCGTACAACCACTTCCCTCTCTTCGTACATTCTTAATATAAATCTTTACCTCCTTTCTTCCTTTTTAATTTCAATTTAAATTAAATTCTTTTTCCTCCTTTTCCTTTTCCCTTTCCCTTTTTTACTTAATAAAAAAAATTACAATTTTTTTATTTAATATTACTCTATCTTTCCCTTGGGAATCCTCTTTCGTTTTCTTCTCCTTGGCAACGAGCCTGATTCCCAAATCCTTGAAAAGCTGCTTGTTGTCAAAGGCTATCGTTTTGCACCGTTTTGTTGTCGTCATCAACAGTGTTGCAAGTTTTGTTAAATCTAAATATCTCTTGATATTCTATCCTCTGCTATTGGACAGGCCACTATCAACTTATCCTACCATTTTCTTTTTCATGGCAGATAAATCTTTTTGTTTTGTTTTTTTCTTTTATCTCTCTTATATATTATACATATAAGGGAATTGATCGATGTTTCACGACGTAACAGTTCTATTTTATATATATATATATATATATATAAATATCAATCAACGAATCGACATATAATTTTTCAAAAGAATGCTACGGGACTTGCGTCTGAAAACCTGAAAATTTTAACCTTTATTTAAAAGACAAATTGTATAGTGAATATGAAAAAGGAAAGAAGATGCTATACATGCATCAACTAGGCTTTGTTGTTTGGATCATGTAGGCTAGCTAGCTGTAGCACATACCTTTTGCCACCCATGTGAAAAAAGAGCAAAACTGATGACCTGATCTTACAAATTAGCTCTTAATCTCTTGTACAACAAAGGTAGGTAGCTCAAGACCTTGTAAACAATGGGGTTTGTTTGATAGCTTTGTATATATGTAAATTACTTTTTTTGTTTTTAATTAAAGCAAAGTGATGCAACACGAGAATTTTTTAAGAGATTATTTCTTTTAGGTCTAGTCTCATCAAAACATGTTTAATTGTGGAGTTTTGATGAGATTTGATGTACTAGTATTAGTATGAATTCAAACTCATAATCTCTTTTTTTTTTTTTTTGTAAAATAAATTTATAAAACAAGTTAATTTAATTTTAACGTTTCATAATTTTAAATTTCAAGTTATTATGTAACTTTGCTTATAATTTAATTATAATCAAATCTCTTCTCATATATATCTTAATCAATTGAACCTCGTTACTTTAAATACCAAAACAAGGATAATCTCACTATTCCTACCGTGACTATATTTGTATCAATTTTTTGAATGGAAGTATCATTGAATGCCCGACAAGGATAATACTATATTTGTAGCACAAAAATGCCTTAACATAGGATCCTATCATATAATTCACAAGTAAAAAAAAAAAAAATCAGATCCATGTCAATTAACATTGGTTAATTATAGTATTATTTATTCGGAGAAGGGAGAATTTAATTTTAAATATCGGTTTTAATGAAAAAAAATTGATACATATATTTAACTTTGAGTTTAAATATTTAAAACATACGATTTTACTTGAATTTTAGTTCCAGAATTGAAACATACTTTTGACGATGAGTCCCCACGTGTCTAGAACCAGAGAGAAGCCAAAAAGCAATAATTGCAAATAAACACATACGCATCATTTCCGACCGGTAAATACAAGCACAGGGGAGCAGAATTTTCGTGCATGTGGGCTTCCTGCAGGTTTCTTGGATTCTGATCAGGAGGATAAGGTGGCGTTTACGAACACATTGCTTATGATGGTGTTCATTGACAAGAAAACTTTGAGAGACGACAACCCATAAAATCATTATGTTTTGACAAACATTGGGAAATTTAATCAAGTTTCTTGACAAGAAAATAATGCATGCAATGCATGGACACACTGCAATTAATTACGGTAAGGGTCAGGTTTTGCGGCTAATATATATTACAGCTGCAAATGGGCTGTGAAAAACATTGATTAAGCTTTGCCAACTGCATCTGAATTTGTCTAGATTTGCATAAATCATTGAAGCATTTAAACTCCATTGCAGGTGCTTCAAGAGTACACAACAACAAAACAATTTTTGATGATAGATATTTATATATAAAAAACTATATTAATTATTTCAATGGAGAAAAGCCATCTGGAGACAACTCGAGGACAACAACGTCACCATCCAAAATATGCAAATTGCAGTGATAAAAGGAATACGACTGGCAAGCAATGGACAATATCTCTTTCCAATTAATAGAGACGTTTCCAGTTGTTGTAAATGAGGAAATGAGAGGAAATCGTTTTGAGAATTTAATTAGCAGCCACTGTTGTGTCTGCCTCTGATACCGATCAGGCTCGAAATTGAGGCATTAAAAATTTTTTTCTGGATCATGGGGTATATGTCCAGTCAGTGTATAGTGATTGAGATTGGTTTACCATTGGATTAAAACCAGTAAAGTAGAAGAATTTTTAGCCAACTGGAAAAGGAACCCCAAAGAGAAACAAAAAGAATTTAACCCATTGAAGAAATTAAAGAGCATGTTTTAAACTTTAAAGCATTGCCATGGTTTCAGTATAGGTTCGTTTTAAGGCAGTTTGCAGATCATATAGGGCGTAGAAAACAAACTAGAGGTCAGCGTCCTGCCTTGTGACCGAAGCAGAAACAGACTGAAATTTTGATTATTAACTGAAAAAGAACATGTAATCTCTGCCCCAATCATTGTACTGTATATTCCGCCATCAACATCTCTGAGTTTCACATCTACCGCCATCTATCTCCGACCATACCTCGGCCTGCTTCTATTGGATACAGGGCAGCAACCATTTTATTGATACACCGTTGCACCAACATTGAACAGGAATGAGTGCATGCAAACAGCAGAAAATTTCTATCAGAAATCATCAAGAAAAAATGTGACTGCCTGCAATCATGCCCTTTTCTCCTACTGTTAAGCATGTTGCAGTAGTCTGTTTTCTGGGGCATGTTGATGAAAATGATTTGTCTCGTCACGTTTTAGGGATTTCAACATCAAATGATGAATCAATAACAACGAGTGATCATGAATCACCGAGTTTTAACTAGGAAAACGGTCTGAAACAGTGAGCTTCATAAGAATCTTTCCGTATCCTATCAAGTATGATGGTTAATTACAGTACTTGCTCGGATCAGAACTTGAATGACTGCAAATGAACGGCTTTGTTGTATTGATAATTATAATGTACTACTGTACGTGCAATGAAATAAATGAATAATGCTAAAGCAAATAACTGAAAGAGGTTAAATCCAGTTCCTTTCAGCATGGAAAATGCAGGATGGAAATGGTTGATATATCTTTCCCTTTTTTTGGCTGATCAAGAAACATGTTTTCTAGTCCATTTTTCCTGTACTTGTATGAAAAGTAATACAAATGCGTGCAAGTTTCTGTCGGTACAAAACCTGCAAAACGACATGTTTAGCATGCAACCCCCTCTTTCCAGGTTCGGGAAATGTCCGTTTAAGATTTATTATTCCTTAAAAACGAGCCAGCAAATTGGCTCAAGAGGCTTCAATTCCTGGTTGCAGGGTAGAGTCATACTTCGGTTCATAACCATAGCTGAAAGACGACGGTTCAAGTTTTCTGATATTTTTGCATGCCTATAGCTAGCACTGAACTCCCATGCATGGCGTGAGCCGTGAGGGGAGACGATGATAACTGACAAATCATACACGGAGGATTCCTTAAGTCGTGGTACAGAAAAAGCTTAGCAGGGCTACACTGCACCTAACTGTAGTTAATGAATTCAACAACGCCAAAGTACTGGTGCAGGTCTGATCACATGTCTTCTAATTAATTAAGACCCTAAGTTAATTTATGTGGGACTCACTTTCTAAAACTACATAACTTTGGAATATATGGAAAATTAATCTAAGATCATCTAGCTTACTTATCAATACATATTTCAGAAACTTACGTAAAACCCTTTTGCTTAACCGATGGTAGTTCATGGTGGTGCTTTTGAAACAAAATTGTAAATAGCAGAACACCATGACCGATGAATGATCTCTCCATTTCATCAACCACTAACAGCTACCTAAACCTTTGCTATGAACAAGTATGACACTGAAAACGTACTGTACTAGTTGCAAAACAAGTGCCGCGAAAACAACAGCCGCGTTAAATGAAAATCACATCAGTGATAACCACATATATGCATGCATTATTGAACCATATGCAGTACCATACCGGCAAGTTTTCTTCTGATCTGATGCTCGGTATCTGACTCAACAGAAAAGCAAAAAATGTGAAGAGAATGTCGAATTTCTGTTGCAATCATTTATCAGTGGAAAATAATAAAACATTGCAGCGGCGATAGATCACGGATCGAATCATGGGGTACGTACGTCCCTCCAATCACTCTGTGTTTTATTACGACATAATGAGTTTGATGTTGGCTTCATTCATCAAATTGGAGGGGAAAACGTTGGCACGATTAACTTGTGGGATGATTCCCCATCTCTCCTTCATCATTAATCCCTGTGAAAATATTAGAATGGAAACAATAAATTTGATGCTAGCCAACCACAGAGAGCTAGCCTCATTGAACTGGGTGCAAACAATTTAGACCGTACTGTTCCCACGACATGGAGCTTAAATGGAGAGTTCACGTCAATCTCATTCGGTCCCGTATAAGTAGATAAAGATTTTAATATCAGATCACATGGTTTTCTGTCTGCTATAGATTATGAGATTCTCAATTGACGTTGCCATCTTTAGGTCCATAAATTTCAAAAAAATAAAAAACGTGTACACATATATCTTTTTGAAGTTTTGATGCCTCTTTCCCACTGTTCGACCAAGTTCAAAATCATCAATCCATTTCCATTCCATGCTTGTCTGAGATATAGTTTACACGCCTAAAGGTGCCGGGTACTCGATCAGAATTAAATTTTTCCTGAGACAGCATGATGAAACCTTGCTCTGCATGCCACATATTCGGGGGCAAAATGTACAATAATGAAACACAAATTGATGCAAAATAGCTATCTGTAATTGTTTGATGGGTGCTTTGCTTGATATTTTCATTTCAGGATTTTGAGCCCCTCAATCGATGCAAGCTGAGCTAGCTTGCCGCTATCTTTCTGTAGCTTTCCTTTTGCCAGGCGAGGGGCACGTACACATGAGAATAAAAAACAAAAGGAAGGACAGCAAAAGTTTAGGGACGGAAAATTTTTCCCTTTTGGAGCTGCATGGTAACATTAAATTTGCAAAGAGAGGGACACGTGCGTGGAGCCGACTTTCACACGTGAGTTGGGGCAGATGAGATTGATCTGATTTTTCATCAATCATGAAAAAGTGGAGGGCTGTCAATCGTGTGATTGGAGTGGTGGGATTCACGTGACCCATCCCCCCAAAAAACGACAGATTTTATAGAGGGAAAATATATATATATATAAGGGAAAAAAGAAAAGAAAGTTGGCCTGTCAACATTCAATCTGGTTTGCGGTTGAATAAACAAAGCCAAACCCAAAATGAAAATGGGTTTTGTTTTTTAATTTTTTTAAATTTTTTAATTTTCGATTGAGTGTTAAGTCATGATTGGCAAATGAACTAGAAGAGAAAGAGAACATTTTCTCACTTTTTATGGTTTTTTTTATCTCTCCAATTTTTTTAATTTAAAGTCATGCTTGCTTTGAAAGAAAACAATGTATTGTATTTTGTTGGTGAAACCATAGACTAATAATTATTATTTATGTGAAAATTTCCTTGAAATTATTGAGAAGAAACCTTGTTCCGATAATGCAATTAAATGTAAAAGGGATGGTGACAAGAAGACTGGTTAGCCATACAAAGAAGAAACTGCCTAGACTTGTTACTATATTTTTCTTTTATTTTGAAAGTCAAATATCATTTTACCCTTGTAGCGTCCTTGACTTCAATACCAGCACGTCATAGATTTTTCATTATAAATTATAATTTATTCATGTTTGAATTGATGGAAATGGTCCTCCATGCTTCACAATTGCTTTCTTTGTCTTGGTTTTTTTTTTTTTTCTTTTTTTTCAAATGGAATTTAGGTAAAGGTTGTTTCATCTGTATACTTCCAATGATATATTGTTTAATAGAAATAAGTCTGATATTTAAATTATTAACTTTGTATCAATCTGTTTACTTTCATTGAAAATCTTGACAAAAAATAATATAAAAAATTCAATTTCAAATTTTTTTTAAACTATGATTGCAAGTATTTGATTCCGAGAAGTAACATTTTCTCTCTTTCGTCTATTAAAAAAACAATAACTTATCATGTTATCTATTGTTATTTATTTCTCATTAAATAGATTCTACTATCTCACGACATCAAAGCTTATATTTATACACTAGTGTCTAAACTTACAACTATTTATTTGAGCACGACGTTATTTAGCCGCTAAGCTAGATATCTTTCGCGATCAATAAACGGATTCAGTTTACTTTATTTTACAACACAATAATTACTAGTTTTATGCAAATTTTATAATAATATTGCTTTTCCTATAATTGTTAAAATTATGATGACGCTTAGATCTGTCTTTTAATATAATTCAACATCTCCACTTATTTGAATGTGATGTGAATTATTAATTACTTATAATGTATGCCAATAAGTTAAAGATCTTTCATATCTAAATTAATTCCTTCTTTTTTTGGGTGATATAATCAATAATGTATTAATGTATTATGAACCAAGCTCAAGTAATAAGAGAGGAATAGGAGTTTGGATAGAGATTGAAATTTGACCCATAGTATATATCTTCTTGTTTCTCAAACATATAAACAATTAATATGTCATAAACCTTCATGACAACATTTTTCTTCTTTTTTTTTTTTAAATTTTTTTTTGCTCCTGTAACTTATGGAATAAATTCGATTTGGCATCATATGGAATTGTGAAGCATCCGTTTTTGTCACTCTAATAATTATGGAATAAATGGTTCTATTTTTAGGTATAAAAATTTTATGTTTCAGATTGACTAAGACCCAAAACTTCCATATGCACTTGGGTATATGATGGTAGTCGAAATATCCTGACAAAAAAGGCTTGTTGGTTTTAATAGACAGCTTAGGCCATAGTTGATTACAGGATGGACAAGCATAGTGCTGCTTTGCATTGGAATCTCTCAACCAGAAACTGGATATGTCTGCTCTCTCTCAAGGCAAATCACCAAACCTAGCTAATATATATATAAAGAATAGAAGAAGAAACCTAAAATGCTGCATGAGATCATATACCACTTCAAAGTTTAAAACTAATGCGCGAAATCTGACACTGTATAGAAACGGTAGATGCCAAACATTTGGGGAAAAATTATTTTAAAGAAACAAAAAGAGAGACCCAAGTTGGGATCGACTGAAAGGTTGGGGAGCGTGGCCATTGCATTTATTAATACATCCAAGTCACCTATATCCTGGCCTACGTGAATTAAATTTTTATACTTACATGTACTGTTATTCTAGAATATATAGATTGCTGTTAAATAGAAAAGGGGGTTTCCTTAATTAATTATTATATATATCCTTAAATTATAAATATATAATAGGCTGGAAAACCAACATGGGAGGTTATTCATTGTTCATCAATTATTATCTCCACCTCTTCTCTCTCTTTCCCCATATCCCTCCAAAATAATATGAATGCCCAAACATGTGAAACAAAAAAAATGGCAAATTAAAGTTACTTGGTTATCATTAATTATTAGCTAAGAGGCATATATAGTAATAGATTTTTTTTTTTAAATTGACAAAAAGAGATTCGAATTTTACTTTGTAAACAAAGAAATCATGCATCAATTAATGAATCAAATACTTAGATGATATATGATAATAATTTTGTTTAGAAATAAAACTAATATTAGACATATAGCATTTCTCACATGATGGAAAATCTCGACGATAAGTTTTTGCCAATCTTTTCTTTTTTCTTTTTATTTTTCCTTGTTAGAAGGTAAATATCCCTTTAGTATATATAAAAAGATGAATTTGAAGGGATAATAGAAAAAAAAATGTAATTATAAAGACAAGAAACATATTCATAGCTTTTGTTGTAAGAAGTGATAAATACAAAGTACTAATAACTTCATTTTTTGTAATATAATCAAGGGTATTTTCATGATCTGTTTAGTTTAATCTTTTTTTAAGATGATCTTAAAAGACGAACTCTTCTACGGTGTATTAAAAATTTTACTTTGGAAAATTTTTAGATAAAAAATAATAATAACTTGGTGTTAACGGGAAAAAGGAATGTCTTTTTCTTGAGAATCAATTAATAGCATCATTATTATGTCATAAATAAGTGCACGATAATCATCTTCCGTGATAGGAGTACCATATTGTTTATAGCCCTACCATACGTTAGAATCAACCATTTATTCCATGACATTGAAATGAAAAATTAGTAATAAATAATACGAAAAGAAATAAAAACGTTTTGTAGTTACAACCATGCAAGAGAGGAGTAAATCGATGTAATTAAATGATCAAAATGGTCTCAAATTCGAATACTATCATAATAAAATGTAAATCATATTGACGAACGAGGACAAAAATAAAATAAAATGTTTGTCTATCATAAATTAGGGTACTCTACTCATATATATATATATATATATATATATGAGAAAGGAAAGTGAAGAGATAATTAAAACTCACGGGACTGAAAGAGAAAAAGAAAACAGAAAAACATTAGTAGAAATCAAAAAACATGAGAAAAAGGTTACTCAAAACATGCCCATCGCCAAACCAGAAAGCAGTTACGTGTGCTTTTCAGACCTTACGAACCCCCACACATAAACCTAACTTGTCTTCAGCCCCAGCCCTTGGGCACGTGCCACCCCATCCTCGGCGTGTAACCTTTTTTATGTTTTTTAAATAAATATTTTTAAAAATTATAAATATTTATTTTTAAAAATACTGAATTTTTAAATTTGATTTGCTGATAATACGTAAAATCTATATACTCACGGTCTATTAAATAAAAACTCTTAAAAAAATCTCGACTCCTTTTTCCCTATATTTTTTTATTGCTTTGTCATCTCTCTCTCTCTCTCTCTCTCTGTCTCTCTCTCTTAGCTTTGTTTCTGATATTAATGCAAAAAATAAAAAAGCATCAGAAGATGACCTATTTGCCCTTACCAACTATTGATATCAATGAATATATATAATGATTAGTTAGGGTATTTTGGTCAATTGAGCATGTAAAAAGGATGGTGGTAGTTTGGATCATTGAGATGACTTTGTACTGACCCTTATCTTTATTTTATTCCGTAGTTTGCGTTGGTTTCCAAAGGACGTCTATTAAAATTACAATAATAGCCGACTGTTTCCAACATAAAATTTTTATTTTTTTTATTTGAAGGTTATTTTACATCTAATTTAAAAAAAATTCAAAATATTGGATAATTTTAAACCCAACTATACCCCAATTTAAATTTTCTAAAAAAAACCACCATTTATTACATAATTTCTTATCTAAAAAGCAAAATCCAAATTCACTTTCTTCCAATTATAAAAAAAAAAATTAAAACTCAAGCCTTTGTTTTTCTTTTTTTTCCTCAAGTTAATATTTTATTATTACCAAGTGTCACATTTTTATTTAACCCCAATTTTTTAACTTCCTTGTTGTCCATTTGAAGAACAAAATACTAATAATAATAATAAAATATTGGAGAGTAAAAAGTGGTGAAGAAGAAAGAATAGCGACCTCTTCTCCTTTTCTGTTTTTTGCTCTCCTCTCTCTTTGGGGGGAGAGATATCAGTTGTTGTCTCAGCCTCCATTTTCCTTCCCCACTTCCATTATAAATCTTTTTTAGTTTTCTTTTTTGGTTAATTATTGTTATTCCTTCATTATATTTCACCTTTCCTTGCAACAAGAGTGATTACAACCAAAAAAAAAAAAAAGAAAAGAAGAAAAAACAGTCACTGCTGCAAAGAGCAACAAAGAGAAAGAAAAGGAGAGAAAGAGAAAGAAAGAGACGACAGACAGAGGACAACACACATATACAGAGAGAAAGAGAGAGAGAGAAAAGAGAAGAAAGGAGAGGGGGAGGGAATTGAAGAAGCTTTCAATACCACAGAAGAGAAAACGATGTCTAAGAGCTTTACATCCTTTCATACTCTGCAACTCTAACAAGGTCTGCCTATATATACACTCTCACATACACTCTTTCACACACATACATGGGGGGGAGGAAGAAAAAAGAAAAACTTTGAAATATGATTATCCAAAGCTGAAAATGATAAAAGGGTTACAACCAAATCAGAAAGATAATCAACAAAGACCCGTTTCATACCTTTCTTTTTTTGTTTGTTGTTCCTTCTTCTTTCTTTACCCTCTTTTCTTTTCTCTTTCTTTTGCTTCACTTAACTGAGAGAATTTGATCCTTTCTTTCCTTTTTTTTTTTTTGTGTTTCTGATGTTCTTTATGATGAATAACACTAATTCCAAGATGGGTGTTATTTGTTTTTGTTTGGGGTTAGCGATCCATAATTGAACAGCAAAAAGGCGAAGAGAAAGCACAAGTAGGGGCTGCTATACTTGCTAGAGAAGAAGAGAGCAAAAAACCGAAGGATATGATCATGAAGAAGAAGATATTGATATGGGAATAGCAACACCGCCACTCGTCCCATCGATTCTTTCTCATCACTCCAAGACTCTCCATCAAATTCCAATTCAAGACAAGAGCCATAATTCTACAAATTCTATGTCCCAAGATTACCACCAAGCAGCAGCTGGCATCTTCAGCTTCTCGAATGGCTTCGAGAGACCAGCCGTAAGCCACCAAGAACACCAACAGCAGCAACAACAACATCACTTTGCTCAGCAGATCCGGAGAGATAAACTAAGAGTTCAAGGCTTTGAGCCACCACCTCCACCATTAATAGGGATCGACGAGGAAGAATCAAATGCTCTTCCTGTTTATGAAACAGCAGGTATGTTATCAGAAATGTTCAATTTTCCTTCAGGTGTGGCTGCTGCCGCCACCGCCTCTACCGAGTTATTAGACCAGCCTGTACAGCCTAATTATCGAGCACACAGGCCACCGGGTAATACCAACGAGTGGTATAACAACAGGCAAGGTGTTGTTGGGGGTTTGGGACAGTTAGGTGAATCAAAGAGTCACAATAACCGTGACAGTTTAGCTCAACAGCATCATCAGCAGCTACCAAGCATTAATGCCGACTCAGCAGCTGCCATGCATCTTTTCTTGATGAACCCGCAGCCAAGATCACCATCTCCTCCTCCAGCAACTACTTCTAATACTCTTCATATGTTGCTTCCAAACCCATCTTCTTCTCTTCAAGGGTTTAATGTATCGGGTCCTGGAGGGGCTTTCGGTACTAGTGCTGTATTATCTCCACCTCAATTCACTTGGGTTCCTGACAGTGCTCATGAAGGAGGTAACACCGGTTCCCAACTCAACAACCCAAGTGAAATTGGAGGTGTTGTAGAAGGTCAAGGGCTTTCACTATCTTTATCATCTTCTTTGCAACACTTAGAGGCTGCCAAAGCTGAAGAATTGAGGATGGGAGATGGTGGGTTACTGTACTATAATCAAGGAGGGGGTTCTTCTTCTGCTGCTCAGTTTCAGTACAAGGGTTTGGGTAATCATCATCAGCCACTGCATTTGCAAGGTGGAGTAGGACAAAACCATCAGGTTCATGTTGGGTTCGGGTCCTCATTAGGAATGGTCAATGTACTGAGAAATTCAAAGTATGTGAAAGCTGCTCAGGAATTGTTAGAAGAATTCTGTAGTGTTGGAAGAGGTCAGTTCAAGAAGAACAAGTTTGGTAGAAACAACACAAACCCTAGTTCTAATCCTGGCAGTAGTGGTGGTGGAGGTGGTGGTTCTTCTTCATCAACAAAGGATCTCCCCCCCTTATCAGCAGCTGATAGAATTGAACATCAAAGGAGGAAGGTCAAACTTTTATCCATGCTTGATGAGGCATGTAATCTCTTTCTCTATTCCTCTCTTTCCTCTTTCTCTTTCATTCACACCTTCTCTCTCCCTCAAGAGTCAAAGACCCAATCCATTTTTTTTTTCTTTCATTAGTTTAGTCACCCTTTATTTTTCTAATCAAATACTTTCACAAGGACAAATAGAAAATTTCCGGCCACTTATTGTGAATATTTTACTAAATAAAACAAAACCCAGATAGAGAAAAGCCGGCTGGTGCAATAGGGTTCTATAGGATCTAGTTGGTAGAGTTTGATTACGCTTCACTTTGATTTTTCTAGATTTTTCTATGTCACAAACTTCGTGTCGCACTGATTGGATTGGTGGGTGTTAAGGTACCCTGGGGCAGTGGTTTGGTGGAAACATGAGAGGCTACTATTTGGGGTACGCGTCCAGCGAGAAGCGACGTTCCTTCTGATTTGGAAGATGACTATTAGCCCACCATATTACGTATCAATATTGTTGTGAAGCTACTGCTACCAGAGAGATCCATACCCATCATAGTAATATTGCAGGGAAAGCCATTGATATTATAACTAGGTTGACCCTGGGGAAAGGGCTTGTTATTTCCTTTTCCTTTCTTTTTCAATTTTCTTTTCTCTTCTATATCCCCGGCCCTTTGTTTTTTGTTTACACACACAAGCCCGTCAATTGGCTGTACTGCGGGCAGGAAAAAAAAAAAAACAAGGATATGGATATACTTTGTTCCGACTTCCCATTAACAATCATTTCACTGTACCCAAGCTTTGATTCACACATTTATTCTTTTGGCTTTCCTTAAACAGCAACTAAGTCTTGTCAAATGATTTTTGGGGGTTTTCAAAATTCTGAAATAGGAACTTCCCATTCTCCTCTCATCGTCTGCTATCCCCTTCCAATGTCAAATCATGTCATTGATCAGCATTATTATTATTATTTTTATATTCTCCTCTTAGCATCAGAAAATTTGCCTCCAGGATTGGGTTAAGTACTCGAAAGGCGATCATCAACATTTACCTTCATTTATAATTGTGATTAACAACAACACTTGAAGTCGTGTAATTCTATGGTTGCAGGTGGACCGGAGATACAACCATTACTGTGAACAAATGCAAATGGTCGTGAACTCATTTGATCTAGTGATGGGCTTTGGGGCAGCAGTGCCTTACACTGCCCTTGCTCAGAAGGCAATGTCAAGGCATTTTAGGTGTTTGAAGGATGCGATATCAGCACAATTGAAGCACAGCTGCGACCTGCTGGGTGAGAAAGATGGAGCTGGAACCTCGGGCATAACCAAAGGGGAGACCCCGAGGCTAAAGATGCTAGAGCAAAGCTTGAGACAGCAAAGGGCGTTCCATCAAATGGGCATGATGGAACAGGAAGCTTGGAGACCCCAGAGGGGCCTGCCTGAACGTTCTGTCAACATTTTGAGGGCCTGGCTTTTCGAACATTTTCTCCACCCGTACGTTGCCTTTACCTATCTCATCAAACTACTATCTCTAGAATCTGCATCTTCTTAATGAAAGTGGATAAGAGGGGGAAAAATTAAGCTAAAAAGTGGAAAGACAGCCATCATAAATAAGCAAATGACATAATGACACTTTGTTAGCTCACAAAATCCAAGTTTTTTTTCTACTTTGTCATACTTTCTGATTAGTGTTTAGAGGAAACAGTAATGCAGTGTCCTTGGGTGTTGTCTCGTCAGCAAAAAGCTGTTAAAAGACCTTCATTTTCTTTCTGCTTTCCTTCTGATACATATATAGCTTTATTTTGTCACTCATAGACCCTGAAATTAGTTATTAAAAAAACAACTTTATTAAAGATGATTTCACAGCCTTTTCTTTCTCTCTCTCTCACTGTCTCATATGATATTTGATATACACACCCATGCTAAATAAAAAAAAAACTTTTTTCTTTTGTTTTCATTACTTGTAATAAAGAAGTGATGCATATGCATGTAAATAATAAGAGATGTTGAAAGTTGTTGTCCTCTTTACTTCTGCAAACTGCTGCTGCTGCTGTTGATGATCTTTCTCCTCTTAGATTCTCACGCCCATGCAGGGAAAGAAAAGAAAGGTTCAATCCTATCTAGGGGTACATAAAGATCGGTGTCTCTTTATACGGTTTTGGGCAAGGACTCTGATGTCATTTTCTCGTCTTGTTCTCAGGTACCCAAGCGATGCAGATAAGCATCTGTTGGCTCGACAGACTGGTTTATCGAGAAATCAGGTTGGTCCTCTCTCTCTCTCTACCCCCCCCCCCCCCCCCCCCCCCTTTCTCTCTTTCACTACAAAACAGTAAATTCAGTAAAAGAAAATATATACATATACATATATATATATATATATTAGCTGGTAGTAATAAGTTCTTTTTTTCTCTTTTTTTTTGTTAATTTCATCCTTTGGGGTCTGAACCTCTGGGTTTTAAAAAGCATCACTTAACTGGTAAGAAGAAGAGAAAAGGATACCCTTAGGAAGGAACCATCAGTAAGTTCAGAGGAACTTGCATGGATTTGGGTTTTGTTTCCCTGATTTTTTTTTTTTTTGGGGTTTCCTTCAATGTTTTGAGAAAAGGACCATTTCTTTTTGTTTTCTTTCTTTTTACGTTTTTATTTTGTGTGTGTTGTGTTCCATTTAGAAAAGAATTATTATAATCTTTTCCTTCTGATACTTTACCCCAGGACATAGATTCTGATTTCTGAATTGAGAGACATAAATACTGAATGGTGAAGGAACTTAGCAGATTATATTTAAGAGCAGAGACAAAGTACACTAGAGATGAGACATGAAAGTTTGCAGCTTTGATTTTCTGTCTTTCTCTCTCTTCTCTCTATCTGTTTCTCTCTCGTTGAATTTGTCTCTCTCCTTTTCTCTCTCATAACAAATAGCCGTATGACACCCTCCAACCACACGATAAAGCCCCATAAATACACCAAGATAAATTTTTTTTTTCCTGTCTTCGAGTAATGGTAGTAGTAGTAAACTTTTGAAGTACATTTTTTTACTCCACTATACTTTTATTCATTTAGCTAGCTTTTATACTACTTTGCAGTATTCCATTGTCATGTTCATGCAAAGTTATATCAGTAATTAATATTAGAATCTGACTTAAGAATGTTGGTTTAGTTTAATTAATGGGGGGGGGGGGGGGGGGGGGGGAGAGGGGAATTCTTTAGTAGGGGCTAGTTGTTTTTGCACTGTTTAAGTCTGCATGAAAGCCAAAATGGAAAACGTGTGGGCTGCAACGTGATAGGAAAGACAAACACGTAATCCTAGTCCTATGTCTTTTATAATTTATAACTCGGTAATAAAAAGACAGTGATTGGAGGTCATAAATGGAGTGCCCCCCCTAATAATCATGACTGCTTTTAGATAGTGTCAAGTTTTTTGGAGCTTTCTATAGCAAACAGACATCATTGAGCAAAATGTTAGGAAAGATGGCTACCTGATGAATTATTCCTGATAAATTATTTATTACTTATTGCTTCTCTGGACTGCTACTTGTTCTTCTTTTTTTCTTTTTTGGACTGGACCATAAAGTAGAACAGTAATCTCATAATGTTGGAAGAAATTAAGATTGCTGATGGAGGTGAAGATTTTGTTCTTAAAAATTAATTAATCATGTAAACAGCTTTTAGGGACAGATTAATGTTGTACAAGATTAGTCTTTGTCTGATGGAAACAAACAAAGAAAAAAGAGAATAATTACTGATGCACGGTTTGCATATAATCAGTAGCGACTTTTGTCTTGTTATGTTAAGCTTGTCAGTGATTTTGTTCTTTGCCTGGGATTTAAATGCATGTGGTGCAATGTATTAAACTGATCATATGTGTTTGCAGGTTTCAAATTGGTTCATAAATGCCAGGGTTCGGTTGTGGAAACCCATGGTGGAAGAGATGTACCAACAAGAGACTAAAGAAGGGGAAACAGATAAAGAGAGAGAAAGGAACCCAAACAATAGTAACAACAACAGCAACAATGCACAAACATCAACGCCTTCAACAACAGCAGCAGCAGCAGCTGCCACAGCAGCATCAACACCAACAACAACAACAACAGCTACAACAACAACCGCACCAGCAGGCAAAAGATCCGAAATCAATGCCATGGAAAATGACCCTTCACTCATTGCAATCAATAGACAATGCTTCTCGGAAAACCAAGCAAAACAGTGCACCCCCAATACCACCACCACCACCATTATCAGTAGCCCTCCCACCACCGCCACCACCTCCCCCACCAACAACAATGCCACCGAGGTGGCGCCACCCATTTCCCAACCTTTCACCACCAACCATGACTCGGATATGCACCACAGGATAGCTGGCGTCGAAGATACGTGTCGTCGTGGCAGCATAGTGACAGCGGATTACGGGACCACCACTGGTAACACTGACATTGGTTCTACCCTCATAAGGTTCGGGACCACGGCTGGTGATGTGTCACTCACTCTAGGGCTACGCCATGCTGGAAACATGCCCGAGAAGAGTTCTTCTTTCTCGGTTAGAGACTTTGGGGGCTGTTAATTTCATAATACATATTCCATAGTATTCTCTTAAAATAGAAAACAAGAAAATCCCATTCTCATTTCTTTTTCTTTAATTTTCCTTTTGTTTTCACCCTCTTTTCTTCAATTCTATTAAGAAACAAAAATTGCATAACGATAAACGTAGCATTAAGTTAGCTAGCTGTATTTGTCCTTATTATAATTGTATAGTAGATTGTTTTACTTCTATATGTACTTAAGGTTTTGTATCTTTTATATTTTCTAGAATAACATGACCTATTCATGTTTTTGAGGGATAGAAAGAGAGAGGTGATGAGAATTGCTCCTGTTTTCGGTAATGGAGGATGATAGGTTAACATACATGTTCTTCCATTTTTGTTATTTTTACCATAATGACAAAAGCCCTAGTTGTGGCCTATTTATCTGCTAGCTATAACTGTATAACTACAGTCCGTATATATAGATACGTCCACCCACAAACATACGCAAAACTTTTGAGACTATATATTATTGAGCAGTGATAGCTACCAATCTATGATTGAAATAATTGTGTTATACGATCACATGGAGGAAACTGTAGATGCAGATGGTGAACATGAATTTAAGGCACGTCAATTTTGGTCACCTCAGTTAGGTATGAACATTGGGTGCATTAATGGTTTCATATTTGAGCTTGTAAGTTTCTCTTTCCAAATGACAGCCCGAATTTACTAACTGAAACTGTAAAGTTTTTATGGAGGATGCTGCTGAAGGGATTTTACCTTAGAATGTAAAAAGACCAAAAGGAGTATATATCCCAAGAGCTAGGACGAAGAAAAAGAAAAGAAAATTTTCTTTCATGCATGCTAGCTACAAATTTTACAGCTGACAGTTTTTTGTGGTCTGGACCTACAATTATTTCTGTCTTGCCTTCCTCTAGAGTCTAGTCCTAGGTATGACTCTTTAATCCAATTACTTCAAGCACTGTTTCACATTTGTCTTTCTTTGATTGTTATCTCCTTGGAGGTTAAGTTGGCAAACAAGATATAGAATTCTTTTATGAATGTGTAAGAAGAATTTAAGAAGAAGTAGGCAATAATTAAAATTTTAAGGGCTATGCAGATCTTCTCCTTCCCTTCCACCCTTCTGTTGATACAAGAATCCAACTCAAAGTGCTTCCATGCCCTTTGCACAAGCCCTGAGCAGCTTTAATTTCTATATGTTTATTCTTTTGGATTTATTAGATATCCAAGTCGCTTTTAAAAAAAATAAAGATATCCAAGTCTTTAAACAGGAAAATATATATCAATTATTAAATCAAATATTCGAATAATTAATTTTATTTAATCGTCAGTCAATGCTTACAAGTTCCAAGATTAAATTTGTTTTCTTACGCAAATATAAACTGGTAACATCATTCCTTAGCTTCCGTAGGGGAACCTTGGTGGGGAGAAAAGATTATCTTTTGAAATGCTTTCACAAAGCCTGGAAAAAGGGTGCAAACAGCTGCACCCAAAATAATCATTTGCTACCTTCAAAAGTCACTAGTAAAATGATGATTGTAGGTGCTCGAATGAAGTCCATATACCCAAAACTACAACTACTATATAAATGAATGTAAAAAGTATTTGTGGCTCAGCACATATAATTAAATCACAGGAACAGTGTGCGTTTCCAAATTGCAAAATTGTGTCAGACAATATTGTCATTGCATAATGATTCCTTGTTTGGTCTGTTGACTGGAGAAATGCCCAAGACTAAGAGAGGAAAAGGGAGTACAAAACGTGAAAGTAGCCAATGTTACCTAAAAAGAAATTGCCTGGCAGGATGTGGCTGGTACAAGTCATTGTTATGCTCAGCCCCCCCGGCCCGAACCAATCGCTTGTCAATGTTTCTGTCTGCTTTTGCTCGCAGAGCTATAACCAAGCAGATTGTGGTACCTGATAAACAACGCTAATGTGAAAGGTTCCTTCAAATCCAAAACAAATAACTTGCAAAGCAACAAGTACTCTTTACCTAATATGTTGCTTTTCCTTTGAGAAAACAATATAACCAACATCTCTACATTTAGATTTACTAAGTTGTTCTGCTGCAACGATCGATTCCTTTTTAATCCAAGATATGTATAATTTCATGGGTGAAAATATTGTGGCCAAAAAACAAGAAAAGGAAGGGAATTGTTTAAACTTTTGTGGGGGGAGGGGGAGGGAAGGGCTTTTGATATGGTATTCCAGCGGTTAAAATCATTATCTAAAGCCGCAAAAATACAAAAGCCTATCAGGCTCAAACGTTTCTCTATCGCACGGATAAGTAGCAAGCAGTGTCACTTTCAGCTGGGTCTCCATTTTCTTGATTCGAGAGACAGGGAGGGAGAGAGAGAGAGAGAGAGATGCTAAGTCTCAAGAGTTCTTTTTGTAAAAACAAATGAAATGAAAGGAATGACTGCACCCCTCATTTGCATGACCAAGCAAAGGAGTTTGATTTATTTAATGTTTTTGAAGCAACCTGTGAGAATTAAACCATGCTGAAACAAATGCAAAAGTAAGCATTGACTACGTACAGCGGCAGCAACAGCTTTGGTTCTCCTTGATGTAAGAGCATTCAGCTGAGCAATGTAAGGAGGGTTTTGGTTTAAAGAAACTAGCTAGAATTGAATATTAGTTCATGACACGAAAAGGGCTTAAAAAATCGACCCTCCAAAGGGAACTGAAGTCTGATAGAGAAATACCATTAGAATCTATGATGAGCCTTAAATGAGGGCTTCTGTTTTTTGTTTCTTCTTTTTTACCTTACAATCTTACATTCAATGTCTGATAAACGTTACTTTCTTAACCGATGGAGAGGGTGGTCCTGATCCTGACCCAATTCTTTTGTTTTTCCTTTTCTTCTGATCGCTGTTTCATAACACCTGGGTTTTTGATAGGCTCGAACCTCTACTAGACTATTCAAAAATGGGTCGCCCATGTACGTCCAGAATGGTTTCTTTGTCTTGTTCGGGGTATGTAAATTACGAATTCAATGCGAAAGAAACAGACGAAAAGTTCATATGAGTGCCTTTAATTTCCTCCATTTAAAACAGAGGACCCCTCCACAAAAGGGTGCTTAAGTATTTTGCACAACAAATTGCGTGAGTCCCCACCTAGAAAATGGCTACGCAGAAAGCTACCCAAGGACTGTCCACCAACCAGATGACTCTCCTCCCATGGACCCCACTTGGAAAATTTTCGGTTTTTGGGCTTGGGCCCATCTTGGGAAGCATTTACGGAACTGATTTAATATTTCAACCAGCCAGGGTGAGGGATGGCGGTCACAATTGTGGATAGCCTCTGCTACAGTCCCTCTTTCCAGGCTCCAGCCCATGTGGGGTTCTAGCCTGGTCGCCGGTAGATGGAGATGGAGCACTACCGCCACAATTTTAGTACTAATTCATCACAAACTTTACATGCAATGAGGACAAAGGTTCACAAACAGGATGAAAGTGGAAACAAAAGTAAAGAGTTTGATCTTTTACATGTAGTTTGGGATTGTTGTTAAGATTCGCATTTCACATCATTAGATACTAATGCTTTTTTGCCTTAAAAACTGAGACCAGCTTTAGTATTAAACTGTCAAGGAAATTTTGTAGTGTTGTATGTTTCTGATTTCTATTTTTTGCATGGTGATTGCTTGCAGCTGATTATTAGGAATATCAATGACAAGGATGGGCTAAAAACTAAAAGGTCCCACCTCACTGGAACATGGGCCGCCAGCAAGAAAACCCATATATGAATTCATTAGGAGAAAAGTTCATTGTCTACATCCAGCCGGCCATTTGCAGGGGCCACCACCATTCAAGTCTTGTCTGCAAAAGATCCTATGGTTGTATAATGACACTCGCCCGATCTTCTGGTCAGGTCTAGCTAGGGGACCTTATTTAAAGACTTAAACTAAGGGTGTGTAGTAGATTATAGAAAATGGAAAGAGTCCAAGACTTAAGATTGGTGAAAGGGTACTCAAAGCATGACGATATTGTTAACTTCCTTGATGTCCATCTCAGTTTTATGAACTCTACATGTTACACGAGTTTAACTGAATTAGTCTCTAGTCCCTTAGGGACCAGGGTCATTCCAAGTTGGTACGAAGTTGTACATCTCCAAGTTATTGGTTTTGTTGATATTAATAGAAAGGAAAAAATACAAAATCACAAGGACTTGAAGTCTTGAGGAGGCTGGAAGCTTAGAAACAAAATTATCTTGGAACAAAGTTCATTAGTGGGCTTGAATGCCCCATGTCTCTCTCACGTACTGGAAGCTTTCTCAATTCCTGGCCCCCCTGATATTTTCTTCATTGTAGAGGTGTACTAATTATAGGACATGCAATGAAGTCTCTAAATTGACTTAAGCTATATGTATCCAATCAGAAAATGAGAACGGACTTGAGATCATAAATGACAGGATAGAATAGTTGGATATTGATGCAAATTTGCTTCCTGATTGAAAAATTATTGTGTTGACATCACTGTTCATCTGACATGTCAATTCTCTGGTATTAAAACCTGTGGACTGATCAAGAAGTAGAAATTATTTGTTTCTTTCTTTTCAAATTTTGGATAAGAATACAAAGGTCTGACCTTTTAAATATATAAAGAAATTGATCATAACAGTCACTTCGAGTTCGAATATCATAGGTTTCTAGTTTCTGTATACTTGCAAATCGCAATAGATTGAGGGGAACCGTCCATCCCAAAGCTTTTCAGTAAAGAGACTGGTAACATAGAAAATGACAAGGGCCAAAGGCCATATATATTTCACTTGCAGAAGTGTAAACACATCAACTCTCTGGTAGGGGCAGTCATGACACATCTTCTCAAACTCGTACAGCTATTTCCATCTAGGGGTAGGCATTAAGGGTTTTGAGATCGATATCTGATTATAATCTTAGACTTCCATGTTTGGTTTGAGTCGGATCCCATTTTTCTCAAATCACAATCAATCTTAAAGGCAATCACGCCAATGCATTTCACTGCTTCGGATAGTATAATTACTTTGCAGCTAAAACTCAGGACGGGGCATGCCTAATCCAACGCTACTGCTGCCTAGTATATTTACTTTGCTAGCTACGGAAAAGCATGGCATCATGTGCTGCGGGACACGAAAGGAGGTATGATTCAGGGCGAGAAAGCACGAGAAGGGACACATTCAAAGCATATGTACATGGACAAACTGCACCGACAACTTTAGGATGAAAATTATGAACGCTGTCATGCCTTTCAAATTCATCGTACCAGCATTTTAATCCAAAAGAATACAAAACGTCTCATCCATTGCATTTATATTCTCAACAATGAGAATGGGAATTGTTTTAATAGCTACATGGCAACAGACAAAAAGAGCCTAACGATGCCAAGTGATGCACGGCGGTATCACCCTGCATCCGTTGGTTTGTGAAAACTGGAACCGGAAAGATTAGAGATCAACCTTTCAGGGTTGGCCCAGGAACTTGGCCTAGACTTGATGGAAGGTTTAGTCCAAATGAATACAGAGCCAGAGATTTGCCCCACAACATGTTTTGGTCTTCCCTTGCTAAACTCTTGTTTTATATTTATGGACGCCCGTGGGACCAAAAAGGCGATTGTGTCAAGATTGGGAAGAAAAGAGCAAGGGCCAAATTTTATGGAGAAGTGCAATAAACACTTTGTTCAGAGAGATCCAATCCTTTGAAAAATGGGTTTGGAAAAAAAGAAAGAAAATTGTTGATAAGTATTCTCATGGAGCAAAATGTAGCGAAGCGCCGCAAAATAGTAAGAAAAAGAATTGCAGGAAAGAAAGTGGTTAAACTCTGCAGTTATATGAAGTGTGTCAGTTAAGGTGTGTTTGGGTTCTCAGGCCATACCGAACTTTCAGAAAGCAACTTTGCTTTTCACCACCCAATTTTCCATTATCACACATGTTCAATCACAGTATTGCTAACCTTCAGCAGAACTTGGATTCAGCAGAGGTATGGATAAACTGAATAAGACATTAATTGCACCAGGAAAAATGCACAACCATATATTAAGCCAGATGAAAAATTCACAGGAAAGAGCCTTGAATTAAATTTTCTTTCTGCAAATTGCCAGATCAAAACAATCAACCAGCACTCATCAATCCAAAGGAAGTTTCATACATTTCATATTGTATACTAGTACGAAACATCAGCATGAAGTTGTTAACTGAAATCACGCTACCTCCAAGGAGACTTGCCATTGGTAATGGAGAAATACTCCAACAAGTACTTATAAGTACTTTTGCTTCAGTATACCGTTATTTTAAGCTGAAGTGAGTTCTCCGCAAACTGTGAAAGGTAATTCCAATTAATTTACATATGGTCTCACTTGTATTGTTATTTCTTTAGTCTACTGCTTTGATATCACTGAGCTATCTGACTGGAGTGCATTGCCTTGGGCATCTGTGTAAGGTCTAATGAAAGTTCTACGCCACCAGACCTCAAAGGCCCTCTGAAGATTTGGGCAGTTGTCACCAGCCTTCAGAAAACTGCCCAACCAAGCCAGCAAAATACTCTGCTGATCCTCTAGAGGCAATGTGAGGATTGTCCTGCCGATGCCTTCCTCCACAACTTTCCGATCAAATGATCTGCAGCTATGTTGCAACCAGCTGTAGTCATTGATCAATGGCTGCAACCAGGTTTGTAACAACAGCTGACGAGTGTCCTTCACTGGCAGCAACTCCCCTTTTCCAATTCCAACAAACAACCGAGCTGTAATGCAGCTAACATGGTGACGAGACACAATAGGCAGCTTTGAATGTAACGTTGCTAACTCTTGCTGGCTAGCCCACATTAGTGCAAATTCATCTGCAGTTTGCCTGTCGGACAAAATCTCAAGCAGCCATGAGAGATTATCTGCCTGCAAAGCTATTTGTTTCACCACAGGTTCTTTGCTTTCCATGGGTTTATCAGTGAATTCTGGATCAGCTGCTTGCTTGAACAGAGACAAAAGTGAATCCAAGCAGCTTCTGCATGATGTATAAACAGTTTCATTGCAGATGTCAGCTGAACCAGCATAGCTTGGAAGACTATTATTCTCCCTAAGAAGCTTCAATACTATGGATTTCATTTCACGCCGGCCTCTCTCCTCATTGCTTTTAAGTACAAGTTCCATTATGTGTGAAATAGTGTCCCTGGGGGGATTAGAGATATCAGAAGAGATGCGCTTTAATACTGGGGTGACTCCAATACCTTCACCCTGGAGTCGCAAAACTAAAGAGACCACCTTTTCTTCTTCCTCTTCACCAACCCAAGGAACTGCTTCCAAGTATTCCAAGCATGATTGAATGCATGAGTTAAAGCCAAGTAGTTCAGCGACCTGCAAAGATATTGATGACATGCATAAGGAAATTTCAAAAAAGAAAAGAACTCTAAAATCCAGTAGCTGGCTTCACATACAGCAAAAAAAAAAGAAAAAGATATTCTAACAAAACATGCTTACATGTATTAAGTTTATGACTGAACAAATTGTTAGATATCCATCAACATCATGTTAAACTTTTAATATGCAAATGTTAAGCATAACTAGTGAACAATGAATCCATTGATGGACATATGATACAACATGCCCTTCAAAAGTTTCAGAATACACATCACTAAGAATGCAAGTTTGTAACAAAATGACGGGTTATGCCATTCTCACCTTTAGCAAGAATAAACTAATTGGCATCAAGCAGAGAAACAGAAAGACATAGGTAGTTGCTAATAGGATCCAATCTTAATCATTAATTTCTACTAATTCACCAAGTCAGAACCATCCTTTCACAAGGCAACATCTTCATTCTGTCTCTGAGGCTGGAATTCCATCTCAGACAATAGAGATAGGACATTAGCAAGAATACAAGTAAATCCAAACTACACTTATAGCAAACATCCTCAACGGTAATGCTTTAGTATTTTACTCGGCTTTCCAAGCATGAGAAAGAAAATTTTGATCTGCCAGTTATGCAGCATTTCACAGTGTGAATGTAAATATCAGTTGCTGTGAGACATCTAATTGCCTTTTGAATTCATGTACATCAAAAAATGGTATATTCAAATAAAGCAGAAATAATAGCAAGTATTGAAGATGCAAGAAACAATTATACAAAAGTTGAATAAATTAATCAAACCACATCACTAGATCCAACAAGAGAACAGAATGATATGTTGATATGTAACCTGGCAAGCATTAAGTCCAAGTGCGCAACATGTGTACCAAAATTTAGGCACTTGATAAGAGGAGAAAAGGCTATAGAAAGATGATGGTGGTAACTAGTCACATAGTAAACTCAGGTAAGATAAGGTCTCAAAATAACAAATGGGCCTCAGCATCAGATATTCTTTCAATCTGAGCTGGGAAGAAGACTTCTCTTTACTAATATAATTATTTGTTAAGGTTGGAAATAAACTACAAATGGTGTCCCTAGCATGTGTGTGTATACAGAACATAAAAAGATTCAGCTCCTAACAATAGAAAGGCCATAGCATGAACGTGCAAATTACCTTGAGAATGCGGAGCACACGTGAAACACTTTGTTTGATCAATCGCTGCTTCATTTCCTTGCAGTACATCAGTCCCACAGTTTCAACGTAAATTTCAACATCCTCACAGTCATCAAGTTCAAGGCAAGACAAACCAGACTCTTGTTCAGAAAGTTTATCAGTGAAAAAACTACTATGCTCCAGTAGAACTTTCTTGTGCACACTCAATTTCACACAAAACCCTTGCTTTCCAAGTAGAATCACCTTCATATCACTGGTTCCTGGTTCACCAAACTCAATTGCCACCTTCCTAGGCACATGTTCTACCTTAGGCCTTGGCGCCCTCTCAAGAACAACTGGTGCACTAATACCAGGATTATCTGGGGTAAAAGTTCTTTGATCATCAGAGGTAACTGCTGACCTTATTGGAGTGGTCATTGGCTTCTTCTCAGTTAGTGGGATCTGTTTCTTCTGAACGGTAGTCTTGGGTGGTGATGAGGAGGATTTGGGTTTGTTTAGAGGATTTTGTGATTTGAGAGTCTTTTGGAACACAACAGGAGAGGGACAACACCAGAAACCTTCCGGGGTCACAGCAATTGGGACATTCCTAATCTTGGTTTGGCCTTGCTCTACCCTAGTAAGTCTAATTTCAGCCATTTTCAGCAAGAACTCAAAGCATTATTTTATGAAAATAGGGCACAGACGCACTAACGTTAAAGATTTCAATACAGTAACAAATTAGCTCTCTCCTCGCCAAAAAAGACTGTACAAACTTGCATCAAACAATTAAGTGAAATCTTATTTGAAATAAACTACCAAAAATTAAAGTACTCCAACTTACAGCTTTCCTAAGATAAAACAAACTTGAACAGTAATCTAAAGTTAGCAAAATAAAGATTCTGAAAGGTAAGAACCCGAAATTTCTTCAAGACACTTGATTAGCAATAAAAACAACAACAACAAATCCCAGAAAGACAGGGAAAGCGGGAAAAAAAAAGAAAAGCACAATATTTAGAGATTCTCCTACCTCCAGACTATAGATCAAAATCCTAGAAAAAAATAGGGGAAAACAAAAAAAAATACCATTGAAAAAATAAGAAAACAAGCATGAAAAAAGAGTACCTTTTTATACCCAACAAATAGAATCTTGAAAACCTCCAAACACTAAAACCTCAGCTAAAGAAAGACTGATGTTAATGTGTATGGTGGGTATCTCCTCTGAAAACCCATTTCTTATCTCTTATTTCTAAGCCCACGGGTGCCTAAAATGATTGAGTGAAAGCTCTGGTGTCAAGCATCAAGGGAACCATTCAACTCAGACTATGCCCGGGGCAGAATAATGAACAAAGTGTCACTCTTTTTAATTTTTTGTACAGAGAAGAAAAGAAGAAATATTAACCCACAACAGCTAAAGTAAAAATAAACCAAGAATAAAAAAGAAAGAAAGAAAGGAGCTTGATGCGGCTTGGTTTGCTTTTACTTTAACACTGTTTCTGTCTCTCCCTCTGCTTTTGATGATTGTTTTACTTTGCATGTCTTTGCCACTCTGAATATTCTTTCTTTTGTCTTAAAAACGCTTCCTTTGTGATCAAACAAGCTTCTTTCTTTTCAATTGTCTCTCATCATCTTTCTTTTAAATTTTCCACCTTTATTAACTTCTTTTTTATATTTTTGCCAAACCCCATAAATTTTTGGGTTCTTTCTGTCTTGAGTCGTTGCTTTTGTGGGCCGCTGCTGGATTTTCTATGCAAAAGTGAGCATCGTTTTCACTGGTGGCCTGGTGGGTTAATGAAATGACTTGAGATGCCCTCAAGGGGCTGTTAAATTTGGCTGACAGAGTTAGGGATGGGTGAAGGGCATTGTGGGGAGATCCAACAGTCTTTGATAGTGCTGGGGATAGTGAAAATGATGGATGTTCCAAGAAAAGTCTCTCAACTCTCAACTCACCTTTGTGTATTTTTGTGGGTGATGAAGACCACAAGCTGATCTTTCTTCGTCACTATTTTTCTCTGTTAGATGAAGAGAAACTTCAACTCTGGTTTGTCCAAGTTAAATCACTCTCTTTATTTGGAGGTTTTCTTTTGGAAATATTGGAAAGGCCAGAGCAATTAAAAGAAAGCATACATTTGGATTTCTTCTTTATTTGAACAAGGTCATCATGCCCAACAGAAACTACATAGTAACTTCTTCCATGTTGAATCTTAATGGAAAACCAGAACTTTGTGAGGAGATGAAGAAAGGGTTATTTAAAAGGCATTGGTTTCATTAAATCCCAAACCTAACATCTAAAATGGAAACTCAGAGCATGCATAATACTTTGATTAGTTTGAACAGTAATTGAAACAGTTGTGTCAATGCCTTAACCATGTTCCTTCTTGGTTCGATAGTGTAGTTTGTGCTTAGGTTAACAAATTTATGATGACATTTAAAACACAAGGAGAGCCAACAACATTATTAGTAAAAGTTGCATGTTTATAAAAACTTTTTATGAAAGATTATTATGACCTTGGTGGGTTCAAATTTAAACTAGAACAGCTTTAATATCCCATCATACTAGCAAGTTATGAAGAGCCTAATCAGAACTACTCATGCTATTATTGGGAGCATTCTCTTAATTCAACCTCTCATATATATTAGATAATTCATCATTTCCTTCATCCTTACTCCTTTTATTTTGTTAGCAAAGGGGGAAAAAAAGCTTGTTATAGGCTATAACTACATGTCTTCTTTGCACTCTGATTTGCCATCAATTAAGATCTTAACAAAAGCTTCTGAATGGACCCATCTGTCAAGAGGGAAAAAAGAAAGAAAATAAAGGCAGAGAGCATCATTCAAATTGATTCATAGGAACATGAAAATATACTTGCTTTGTTTAAAATTGGCAATTGCCCCTACTTGCTTTATAAAAAGGAAGGAAATGATCACAATCAAATAGAAGAAAAAAAAAAAAAAAAGAAGTTGGCATGTGGCACAATTCCACACAAGATGATGGCATTAGTTAGGAGACCAAATATCAAAGCAAGGCTCTTCAAAAATCTTTTTGACTTTGGGCGCATCCCCCCCTCCCCTTCCTCCTCATTTCAGTAACCTCCCTCTTTCTATGCTGTAATGCAATAATGGAGTTCTAAGAAATGATGGGGGAAAAAGAGAGCAAGGGTTCATCATCAGTGGTTCCAAAAGGAAAACCATTTGCAAGATGGCCTAGCTGGAAATTTGGCCCACCTTGCCACTTATTTGAATCATTCTTCATGTGGTGGGTCGTCCCTGGTGGACTCGTGTGCCATGTTTGTGCTATCAATTACTCACTAATCTCTGTCATTTGCTGGTTTTAATCTTTATATATAATTTCTTACATTGTAACTTATATTCCAAGCATGATGATTAATCATATCTTATTTTAAAAACCCAAGAATAGACCTCATTATGATATGGGTCAAGACTGGGAGCTGAGGAATAATCTCTATAGAAACATCTCAAAATTTTTCCCTTTTTTCTGATTTTTTTTCTTATTAAAATCTTCTTAGGCAAATTTGTACATTTGTCAAATATATCTATTTGATTATTATAAGCTAGTTTCTCGTGATACATGTTTGTATAAAAAGAATAAAAAGATGTGCAATGTTAACATAATTTGAGGAAACCCTTTTTAGTTTTCTCTCTTTTCTTTCCTTTTCACAAGATTCATTCATTCTTTGTCTTCAATTTTATCTACCCAAAAACTGTGTTTGACAGAATTGCTCAACATCTAGAAATAATGAGTTCTCGGAACCTTATCTGTAACATGTTTTGGCTCAATTGAGGCACTTTTGCTTTGCATGCATGTGGGATAATGTCCACAGCAGATCAGCTAAGTTGCCTGCTATGTCTGCGCTTGATTTTGAACTGTGTCACCCCAAACCCCGTACCCATGTGGACATGGTCCCTGCCTGGTTCCTTTACCCAAGCTTCTCTTTTCCACTCCCAAACAAAACTCGATTTTAGCAATAAAAAAAAAAAAAAAAGAGACCTTAAACATGGTCTTTCTTTCACCAAAATCGATCAATTTAACATCATTGTTTAACATGTAAGAACTTGGAGATGCATGCCCTCTCATTCCTTCCAAAGCTTTACTCATTTGTTAAAGAATATTCTATTGCATATAATACAGGTTTGGTATGCAAAGATGCTTGATATGCCCAAAAAGTCATAAGCCTAACATAAAGAAAGGTGATCTGCTGATAAAATAAAGCAATTTTAATTCTACAAACTACTCCAGAATACTGCTAGGACATTGCTGATTGACAATTAAGAATACTGAACTTCCAGAAAGTTAAGCAGTTGACTATAGGAATTGGGCGTCTATTATAATTGTTATACACAAAACATATTAAACTTTCTTTGCATCTTTGAAACAGAAGACAATGGCAAAACCCACAAAGCTATTCAGCTGGTGTTCTCTGCTAATGGCATTCATGTTTGGTTTTTCTTCATCTGTCCAGTTGAATGATCCTGGTATAATGATTATAGTTTTTCATTTTGATATTTTGTATTTGGTTTTGTTTTATTAGCTAATAATTCTTTTTTTTTTCTTTTCCTAATATTGATTGGCATAGATTGGTACTTCTGGTTTCCCCTCTATGCTTGTGCTTGGGTTGTTAATCTGGTAAATTGGAGAAACTCCAGTAAAAGAGCGATCAGGCATATTGCAAAAGTAGCACTGTTTCTTGGAGTGTTCTTGTTTGTTAAGGTTGTGATTGAAGATTCTTTGAGTAAGATAGCAGGATTCTGGTCATTAGATTTGACTGAGAGAGTTGTTAGGGAGAAAACTGGAAGTGCCTTGGTTATCATCTCTATGATTTTGCATCTCAAAGCTATCTCAGAACCAACAGATCTCAAGCAAAGAGAGAAGAAGAACAAAATTGGAAGACTTGTTGAATATGGTGAGAAACTTAGAACCAGTTTATTCCATTTGTATTGTTCATGAACATCTGAATCTGAGATTGAAAGAGTTTTTAATTGTTATGTTAACTGGTTAAATTTGTCAAAACAGGAATGGCATTCTTGGTGGCTTTCAGCTACGGGCTTCCCTTCGTCTTCTTTGTGGTTCAGAAAGGGGAAATGAGGTTTTGAGCAACAGCTGTGGATGGACCAGAATTCCTTGTCCTGCCTGGAATCTAGGAGATAACTTACACCAACACACCATAGTTGATCATAGTAACTTCTAGCATTTTGCTAATGCAAATCCTGTAACATTTTTGTGACAGATATCAGATATGTCGGAAAAAAGAAGAATGAGGAGCAGTTGTCCCTCTTTCTGTTTGTTTGCGGAGAAAATTTGTACATGACCCACTTTGGAAAATTGAAGTTTCGACATGTCTGCAATGACAGATCTTGTCTTCGTCATGTCATTTTTAATCAGTCAGTTTCTGACATTACACAAACATGTGACAATTTCTTTCACTCTACAAGCTGTTCAGATGTCCTTATTTTAAGTATTGGAATAACTTGAATGAAGCAAGGCATAATAGGAACTGCCCAAACTTTTGGTGCAATGCAATGGAGAACAAATTTTATACATGGGAGAACAAACTAGAGAGAATGTCACAAATAATGCACTAATACCAAAAAGAGGCAATTCATGCATAAAAAAAACTACAGTACTTACTTTCTAGCATTTCTAGGCTAAGCTATCAACCTAAGAACTCCGAACAATGGGGAAAAACAGAAAAATCTACAGTATGCCCTACCCAAAAGTGACTTCAGTACTCAAAAAAGGGAAAAAAAAATAAATTGGGGGAGAGGAGGGGAGAAATCTAAGACGACATCTACCAAAACACACTTCAAGATTTCTATCCCATTCCTTGAAGCCCGTTTAGAAAGAAAAATGTAGGTAGAATCAGGCTTGGTAGAAAATCTATAATGAGTTGCACCTTCTGTCTGGAGCCTGCTGAATTCCATTGCCGGTTATACAGACTTGGCCAGTTTTCCGTTGCCTTAATGCAAGAACGTCCCCATAAAAAGGTAGAACTGTTGGCAATGAGACTCCCAGATTTAGTCCTGTGACTGGCTTGATGGAGGTAAAGCCCCCATGGTAGAGCCTTGTCACCTCATTTGTGAACTCTTACTGCAAACCTTAGATATCATAGAGACCCCATAGCGTTCACTGAGGGTTTAGTAAAGGCGGCCCTGGCATGTGGAAGCTCCACAATGACATGGATACCCTTGTCCAGGCAATAGTTCATATTGATAGTCATATGTCAGCTCTTCACCCATAGCTATCTGCAAAATTGTACAACAATAGAATGGCAGGATTCAATACATGCATAATACTATAAGAATGAAACTCTTTGATTATTTTTTTTTTCTTTCAAAAAGTAAATGAGTGTTTTTTATTCAGTAACAAGATCTTAAATAATTACTGCTTATCTGTAAAAGAAAAAAAAAACTAATTACTAATTAGATGGGGGGGTAAACCGATCCAATGAGGTAAAAATCATGACCAGCATTGAAGAGATCACCTACTATATCTTGGTAGAAGAAAAAAGTCAAGAGATGCCTATTAGAAATATTCTTTCTTTCACCCAACTAAACCCCTTTACTTTCTTCCTTCCTTTTTCCGATAAGTCACCCAATTAAACTAAGTCATCTAAACCACAAGGTCCTCCACAAAACATTTTGAACCTTAGTTCATTGAGATTTCACAGACGTGACAGATTTATACTCTACATCGTTGAGAAGTGCTTACATCTTGACTGGCATAGAGACCAATGTGAGCACGCTGACAATCCATGCTGTCCACAAGAACTTGATGATTCACAAGATTTGGTGAGCAACTGGGAGAATTAAAAGAAGAAGCATAAGTTATCAAGAGTGAATCAACAGAAATTCAAGATCCCGAAAGTAGAGATATGGGATTCATAAAAGTTGAACTGCACAACTTAGGCAGAGTAGATCCTCAGAAAAGTCATAAATGCTAAAGGGCATCTTACTCACAGCTGAAAAAAGGGTCAATATATTTAAAAACTCTGAATCCTCAGTCACACAATTATTATGGCCAAGTTACAATTCAGAAAAACCAGAATCAAGAATATGGGCAAGCATTTCAGCATTTGATGCATGGAAAGTGTATCCTCACCTATGATTGATAAACCGAGAAACATTTCCATACTTGGTGGCATCAATGACGTATCGAACCTGTCCTTCAATCAATCTGCTCACATCATTGATATGAGAATCAATGTTATACATGTAGTTGCAACCATCTCTACCATACCTGAAATCAGATCATATAGCCTATTCAACATTAAGCATAAAAACAAGCATAAGGTGAAAACAGATCTTCATAAATCAAGAAGTGGAACCTGGTAAGCCTATTGTTTGCCTCCTGCTCATCTAAGATCTCACCAATGTACTCGCACACAAATGTGCCACTCAAAATTGGTTCACCAGCCCTGACTCCCCAGCCCTGAAGATCAACATGCAGCAACATCAAAGAACAAACCTATAGGCATTCAACCAAAAATTGAAAGCATTACCTTATTCCTTGTTTTGAATACTTCCAATTTCAGTCCTACTCCATTTTGCAAAACCCTATTTGGACATGACCTACTGCAGCTACACATGTGATTGCATTCATAGACAAGGTAGCCCTCCTGCACAGTTTTACAAAGGTTTCATCACAAGATATAAACCAGAATCAAAGACAGCATCAAGGATGCCAACCAGATGAAGTAGCCATATCTACTTATCAATAAGGGCTTGCCATGTTATAATGTTTTGAATGGTGAAGCTATGCAATTCTAAGAGGAGGAAAAAACATCATATTAGATGCTTATGAGTATCAAATCAAGTCAATAATTCACTCCTTGACAAGACTATTATAAACAATCCAGTACATGCCAAGCAACAATAAAGGCAAGAAAAAAAACCATCTGATTGACTGTATAAAAAGATTCTTCAAGCAAATAACAGCACACACTCTTTTATATGTGACCTGAAAAACACTATAAGTAAGCAACACCAAGATATGATGCTTTAGTGTGAAAATAGTAAAGGTTGATAGAACAGGAATTAAAGTACCTCCAAGATAATTCGCCCTTTGTCATCATATGGAAATCTGCCACGCATGGGTTTCCCATATATGTCTCTTGCATCTTCATAATCATTGTCAAAGAGATATACATGATCACATGTCTCAGGACAGCATGTTGAATTGGAACAGGTGCACCTGAGTTGCAAACTCTGAAAAAATTTGTATACATAAATAGAAGGAAAAATGACAAAATTTTTACAAAACAAAACATAAGAGTTAAACCGATCCAAACAATTTACAAATGCACATCATGTGAGGGGTGAGATGCAAGCCATCTGACACAAAGATGATGCCTGTCCTTGTCTTAAGAAATTGCATTTGATGGTATTATCAAACAAAACCCAGAAATCTCCAGGTAAGAGAATAATCAAGTATCTTAAAAATAACTTCTGGTGGTAAGGTCATTGTGACATGCAATCAAAGTAAACTACATTGAGGCATAACTGCAAGGAATCTATATGTAGCAATAGACAAAAGGATATAATAATCTGACCACAAAGGTACCTCAGCATCAAGATCAAGGGAATGATGAAGCATAGACTTTGTAACATAAGTAAAGTTCTTCCAAGGCATGGAGGATCTAGCATTTTGGTCATCGGAACTATCACCAGAGATACAAAGAAAATCAGAAAGACCATCATCGACTACACAAGCTACTCGAACAGATTCCTTCCCAAAGCTTATATCATCACACAAGACACTGGCCTTCTGCATGGGCCATTGTTTAAAATGTTGTGAATCGATGATATAGTGACACTCATCCAGTTCCCACTCCTCATCGGCATGATCCAAGGAATCTCCTGATTGGTGGCCCCCAAAACCATCAGGAAGAGGCATCAATGGGGACAGAAAATCTGGGTCCTTGACAGGCTTACATCCATTTACACATACAAATTCCTCTTGGTGCCACTCGACTTGAATGTTATGCTCACTGCAAAGTTTGGCTGCCTTAAGGTACATACGTTCTGGTAAAACTCCATACTTCTCCTCCAATGAGGCTCTGAGGCTCACTTTGCAACAAGACGAGCGAGCAATAGACAAAATGTCTAAGTTATTAGGTCGCGGTTTTGTTTTATGAATTTTGGAAAATAATATTTTTGCAACGGCTGAGCAGTGGAATTCTGCTAATCTACCAAGATTTGCTGTCTCTGTTGCATGAGGGTGTACACTAATGATGTCAGTGTCAATCGATTTTGATGCCTGGAGGCGTTTTTTCATAGTTGCAGTTGCCCTGTTCCTTATCCTATATGAGACTGCCCCAAGACCTTTCTTGAATCTAGGGCGGCTAAGTCTCCCAGATTTTAATTTATAAGCATAATAACGAACCCCTCTCTTTGGGGGGCGAGAGCTAGCTAAACTAGGTCCCATGTGTGCAGCCTGGTGGTGGCGACCAAGATCAGGCAGCAAATCAAACTTCAAGCCGCAAAACCTGCAAATAAACTTTCGAAAACTGCCTACATTCTCTGAATTATTCTCCAAAGAAGCTGAATTTCCGAGCTCAAGTTTCAGTGGAGATTCATCACCTGCAGATAAATTATGCTGTTGAGCAATCCTTGACAGTCTAAAATCAACAGGATGAGCTGACAGCACATGCAACCATAATTCCTCAGTATTGCCAAAATGGCTGCCACAGGGAATGCATCGAAGAAGCATGCACTGTTCAACAAATTGCACATGGTGTCTCTCCTGAACATGGGACTCCAAAACTTTCTTGTTAGTAAATGAATCCAGGCAAATTGCACAAGCATAACCTCTAAACAACCATTGTGCTTCTTTTTTATGATTCTCCATCCAGTGCGTGCCAAGTTGCTGGTCATCAAGAAATTCCACTGAGCATATTTTGCACTTAATAGTCTTATCATCATCAAAGCTATCATTTATGGCCAATGGCAATGGAACTGGTTCTTCCACAAAAGAGGACAGAGGTGCACATTCATTGCCAGTGAAGCCCCATAACTTTTGGAGTCTCTCCTTTTCACTGTAAACTAACTTCATCAAAATTTCCCCAACTCTAAAATCTTTTGATGCTTCAGAAAGGGCCCACTGAAGTTGGACTTCCACAGGAACTGGGTTTCTTAGAGATAAAATACTTTTAAAGAGCTTGTAGAAAAGTTCACATGCTTGGTGTAAATGCAATTTTTGCTCAAGTGAATAGCAGTCCTTCAAAAGATCTATAAACACTTCTTTTGAAACTATCCTACTCTTGCCATTCCTTGCACGCTTGAGCCAGCTCGGAAGGTGTTTATCACAGTATAATGAATGCCGTTTAGGACTTTCATGACAAGGATCAAAACCGCTATGGGAGTATAAGCCTATACAATGATGATCATGATCTTTACTGAAATGTTCAGGCTTCTCAATTAAGCTGTTTCTTTCATGGAAGGCATCACCATCAATTACTGACACTGGCTCCACTTGCAGGGGACTTTCACTGTCTCCCACCAAAACTATATCTCTGCAATACGAGGTTTCTGAACTGGGAATAATCTCCACATGCTTCCTTTTATGCTTGTGCTCTGGAGAATGTGAGATATTATTTGCATCATTTTTGGGTCTGTGTTTCTTGCAGAATGAGGAGCCATATAGAGAACGATGCTTGCATCTAGTGCCAAGCACAGTGGTACCTTCACACATTGGTGTATCAACAGGGGGAGTCACTTCTGCTTTGCCAGAGCTACCAATAAAACGAGAGGCCAAGTGCACGCAACAATAAACATCCCCATCATTTGCCCACCTCACACACTGCCTTCCCTTAGACTCTATAAATGCTATGCATTGCCGGCTTTTACTCCCAGTATCTATGGATTTCTTAACAACTGCTTCATTCACAGGTGTCAACTCCACTTCCTTTGGCTGAATGTTCAGAGTTGAGGTGCTCTTGACCTCTTCACTAGCTGGTTTTATTTCAACATCTTTAGCGTGGATGAGCTCAGAATGCCTTGCTTCAACCACAATATTCTCCCATCTGTCAGTCAAATTATTTGATGTGTCCATCGTCGTGGTTTCCTCCCTCCCATCCTCCTTTTTACAAAGTTCTGGCGTTAGCATATTGACATCTACAGCATCTCGGCTACTAAAAAAATCAGAGTCAATTTCAACAGTCATAGTTTGATCTGAACCATTGCTTTGCACCTGGGAGGCATGTGTCTCTGCACGACGTACTTCAAGTTTGGGCCTCTTCCTGCAAACTTGAAGACTTGTGTTTAAGGGACCATCACTGTTCTGATGCTCGATATCTCCAGCAGTAGATACAGGATGAGACGTTGAGAACAACTTCATAACTTCATGCTTCCAGGTTTTCCACTCAGAACCAAGTGTGGGCTGCACAGGTGCATCCCCAAGAGACCTAACCTCATTCCACAGTATAGAATCAAACAATTCCTAAATCAAAGACAAAGGAAAAGTATTACTTTTATATCAAATTGACTATGAAACGGGCAGAACAACAGGCCCCACCCCACTGCCCCAGGAGAAACAAAAGTTATGCAACTGATGCACGCCCCCCTGTTTGCCTTAATGGAATGTTAGAGGAAGTTCTAAAAACTTCACTTCCAAGCCCAAAGGTCAAGCAAAGCAGGAGAGGGAGGGGTGACAGTGACTGTTAGGTGACAAAAATTCTACACACTTGGGAAAGCCATTTGAGATTCATAATTTCAAACCACGTTCTATTGCAATATGCACCGATATTAACAGAAATGGCAACCATAGAGTAAAACATACCTCCTTTAGCAATTCAATTAATTCAGCACTATGTGCATTCTGACATTGCTGTACCCATGAGTGAAACGATTCTTGAAGCCAGTCAGCATTTATGTAGCGCTGCAATATCATCTGCAGAGAAGAGAAATGTTATTACCTCATTCTTAATCCACGAAAAGAGCGGAATGGCAGAGGAGATTGACATAAATTAGATAAAAGGTAAATGGTGAAGATGGCTGTGTGGTTATGATATTGACAGCAGTCAATGCCCAACTCACTTCAACAAAGATGAACTCAAACAACTAAGAATATGCGTCCATTAAGCTCCCCCCAGGATATATTCTCATATAGTAACAACTAAAAATCTCAACAAAAAGGTATAAGGTTAACAAAAAGCTATTTATCACGCGTTTCCAATAAAAGGTGTAAGTTAATGCATTAAGTTAAATCAATTTCAGGTTCAGAATACAGATATAGTAGGGAAGACCTTTCACTTATCTATGTTTGTTCATTTTCCAAACACCTCCCACCTTATTTTCATTTATCCACAAGGTTTTACATATGTCAAATCATCCACATCACATGCTATTATTTGGTGTCCATCATCTAATGCAGGTAACTTTTCAAACATCTTTTGAAGTATTTCAAGTTAAGGATTTACACTTTGAAGCGTCAAAAGCATCTTTCCAAGATCAGAATAACCACTACAGTGTGAAGCCTCCATAGCAAATTCCTTCCAGACAATCACATTTCGTGCTGTCTCTATCAAAGCCTACACAATTAGGAATAGAACTCTGGTAAGAAGAGGGCTAAGGAACTGAGGAAGCATACCAAATATACAAGGATTAAAAAAAAAGGAAGAAGAAGAAAAACAATACCTCACAATGAAACTGATCAATTATATTCAGCATCCCAACAGCTAGCTTTTGCATTATGTAGCGCCTTGCAACGGTCAAATCTCTAACCATTTTTAGTCCAACTTTATGACTCCTATATGCAATAGGCTGGGGGAACTCATTAATGGACCGGACAAGTAACATGTCTGCCCAAGAATAATTCCTGGTATGAGGAAAAAATATCACAAAATACTGCTTCCGATCATGAGTCGGTTTTGCTTTTAAAGTCGATAATGGCCAGTCAGCCCTTGCACATCTGATTCCAGCCTGCCATTTTCCTCTCCACTATACTTGGAAAAACAAAAGAGTATCAACATGAAAATAAATTCACATGTATTTCATCTTCTAGCAAAAAAAAGAACTAATAAACTGATAATCATAAAAAATTAAACAAAAAACTAGAAACAGGATTTTAATAGAGAAAATATTCAGATGATATAATCAAGGGAATTTAAGAGAATAAACGGGATAATGTGTTAAGCAAACAAATATGCCAACTCCTAAAAAATACAGAAGGCATATTGTGAGAGCACATCCTAGAAACAGTTGCTGAAATGCAAATCAAAACCTTAATCTTTGGATAAGAGATATGGTATTTGATGGATATTAAAGCTAAAACAAGAAGTGCTACCTTGACCCACAATGCCACAGATTCATCACGCTCTAACCACTTAGGCTCTGAAAGAGACAGCTCTCCCTCCCTGTTGTTGCTCAGCAATTCACTTTCTATGGTATCCACAATTAAATTAGAGTTTTCAGATGTCAAATAAGGTCCAGTGCAACAATTCTGTGCATTTGAATCATCATCTTCATAATCAGGTGATCCACAAGATAATCTTTGGCCCTCTGCCTGAGCATCATAACATGAAGATCCACTGTGGTGTTCTTCCGAAATAGGCAATTCATCCCTTGTGCCTTGACCTTCATCCTGTCTTTCCATTGGATTCGCTTCCACACCTAGCAATAACTCATCCATCCTACCATCTGCCACTTGAACTTCTTTTCTATGTTCCAAGCGTTTAGATTCTCCGTCAAAGAGTAAAGTAGTTCCTGAACTCTGTTGAGCACAGTCAGAATCCGCAACATACTGAACACCAGAACAGGGAAGCACTTCCATGATTCAAACTGAAGTCTCTACAACAGTATCTTGTGCATATGAACATTGATTATCAGCCAAAGTCACTTCCCTGTCCAAAAAAAACTCAACCATGGAAGAGTAAGATGATGCAAAAGAAATATGGCCAAAGATATATATTGAAAACTGCAAAAAAAAAAAAAAAAGATAAAAATACGGAACCAGATACGTAATATAGTATAGACAGGACTTAATAGAAAGACAGAACAGAGATACAAGTTACACATGAGCACAAACATGTAAAATACACAGATATGAATGCTCGGAATGTACTTCATGCAATTTAAATGAAGCACTAAGATCCTGCAAGAGGGTTATGGCTTAATGCATGGTGCCATTCAGCCATGGAAAAGTCCTACAGAGGCAAACATCCAGATAGTGGTTACATGACAAGTTTAACATGCTCTCAGTCACTGTATTGTTACTTATTTAACTTCATTTACAATTTTAAAGAACATGACATCTTCCAGGAAAGGAAATGCTAAAGCTAAAGGTATTTTGTCAGCATTTATTTCATCAAACTTCACCTTTTACAACAGTTTATACATTTCTAAAACATCCTGAATTAGGTACAGAATTGGTAGCTAAAATTCTTGAATCCATGCAGAATTTTAATAATTCCGGTTCATCCCATTTCTACAACAAACGTGCACTATCTATTAATACCAATGATTTCATTTTGATGCCATAAATTTAGCATAGTGATAATCATCTTTTCGATAGAAATGAAAAGGCTGTCCTCATGTATTAGGTAAAACATGTAAAATAAAACCAAAAGCTTCAAATTATTATCAAAAAAGAAAAAAAAATTTCCAGAAACTTAAGAGATACCTTTATTTTATAATGAATTAAATTAGCAGAATAAAAAACCCATTTAGCATTTATTTTAAAGTGTAGGGTTCCTGGCCAAAGCTAAGCTATTTCTACAAAGAAAATCTGCAGCATGGCTAGACCCAGATCTTAAAATCCATCTCAAAAACCAAACTTTCCAGAGATCATTACCTAAAACCCTAAATCAACAAGACCAAGAAACAGAATTGCCACAAAACCCTAACATAATCAACAAATCTCATCATTAATTGTCAGAATATTAAACCCCGAAAACCCCTTTCTATTAGATTCACATTATGTAAAAACCCCATAAACAGATCATTAAAAATGGTGACTACATGGTAGGTGGGTCCAAATTCCAGATCATATAAGTAAGAAAGATATATAATCTCCAAATCAGATAACATGTAGCTAAGTACATAAAAACAATTAATATCCAAAAATTTGGATAAACTTACAAGGGAAGGGAAAGGGTTCATTACATTTAAGATAATGGGTTTTTTTGGGAGGGGTAAGTCATGTAATAATACTAATATTTAGGGCATAGCAGCAGGAAAGAGCACAGCAACGAGCAGCTAGGTCACAGAAGAGAACCATAGAATTAGAAATTGACTGCAAAATGTGACATACATAATACGCATAACATGTGAAATGGTATATAAGCCAAACTTAATTAACAGAGGAGATAAAAGAAAAGGGGGCGGCTAATGTATTTTACCTTCTATATAGAGTTTAAGGAAGATCACCCAATTTTTTTCCATGGATGTTAGGTTTTTCCGCTAGGCAAATGGAATTGGAGAAAAAGGGAATTTTTTTTTTTTTGGTTCTTTCGAGTTTGGGTGTTGTGGGGGTTAAGGTCTAGGGAATAGATGGTTAGATAGATAGTCGTGACAACCAGGTTTTCATGGGGAGTTGGGCATGTTCCCGTGGCCAAAAGTGAAAGGAAGAAAGGGAATTCGATATAAAGGAAACCAAAATATAAATTGGTGTGCGTAGGGGGGGATGTGTCTCTAACTCGAAAGACTTCTAAACAAATAAGAAGACCAAACTCAAACTGGGTTTGGTAATGTTTTGGGTCTCGTCTTCTGTTCTGTTTCTGTACTTTGGTTACGTGTCGTAGGTCTAATCTAAAAAAGAAGGCTTTGGGTGTGTTTGTTTTTTTTTCCTAATAAATTGAAAGGTGAAGGAACCACGAAATGGGTATTTCCAGGGCGGATCTGAAATTATCGGGGTGGCTTTGGGGTTGTTGGGGTGAGGGGGAAATTGTGATAAAATTGGTAAAGATGAAAACTTTGTAAGACGGGGATTTGGTTTCCAAGGTTTCTTAGTAGGAATAGTGGACATCGAGATGCGAAATTGAGGTCCGTCTCATGTTTTGGTTACCGTGTAAAGTCTACGCAAAACGGGGTGCTACTGGCTATTGCTATGCTAATCCCCTTTCCTTTGGCCCTTTCAGATCAGGTCATGACCCACCCACCCCTTCATGCCTTACATTGGTCATGCTGTTATTTGCTCATTCCACCGTTTTCAATTTTACAAACTTGCGACTCCTTCTCCTATAGATTAAGATACAATTTTGACTTAAAAATCTCTCAATCAAATCTCCCCGTTAAAAGGCTCATTTTTTTTTGTATAAATGCAATATTCCCTTCAGCTTCCATTTGTAGATAGAATACAATTAATAGAGCAGGTATGGCGAACTTCTCTTTTCCAATTAAGGATAATGCTTCCTTCTCATCTGTTGAACGCCATACAACCCTTTTATCATTATCAGAATATTTGACTCAAAATCAACCATTTAAGAGGGGACAAAAGTTTCAGTACTCGTCTCTCTCAATAAATTTTCAATGTTCGATGCACCATCTCTGCTTAAAATGTATGATTTAGGAAATTATCGTCAAAATTGAATCAAATTTCGATCCATTACAACTTTTCTTTTTGGATAAGAGATACCAAAATTGATCAATCAGTAATTGTCTAGGAATCAAAGGTATGGACATTGACTAATCACCAACAATATTCATATGATCAGTGAAAGGAAATCAAACTGAAGCACGCTTGAAGACTTGAAGGGGTTAAAAAAGTCGTAACCCATTCGAGCTGTCTTCTTCATCTTCCACCTTTCAATTTTTGCCCTTGAAAATATCTTGAAATCCAAGCCAATAAAAACATTTTAGGTCTGGGAAGCAAGTTCATTCATTCCTCGTTTCTTCATGATTATCTTTCAAGTTAAGAAAGCTTTCACAAGCTTATTTTTCTACTTGTCAACATGCACAGAAGCTATTTAAAAGAAAAAATTGCTACAAATAGATACTAACAGCAATAGCCATTTAAGTTGGAAAGTGAGAAAAAAAAAAAGGAGAATTCAAACAAACTTAAATAGTTCATTCTAGCAGGAAACTGAAGACCTGTTGCAACAGCAATGGCCAGGTTTGAAAGTAACTTGCCCACAACCTGCTTTTATCCCGCAATAAATTAAAAATCAAGGGACAAAATACTAGTAAAATAAGTAAAATGAGGGGAAAAATAGAGGCTTTTGGGGGAAGGAGATGCCTGGGGAATGCGGATGATTTTGAACCTTTTGCCAATTCTTGGGTGAGAAAGCAGGCTACAATATTCTGACCAGCAACCGATATTGAACTCCAATGAAATCCTGAAAATAGAACACACACCCACAGCAAAACTAATTGCAAGATCAAAACAACCCCAACTCTCACCTCACTAAAGGAAAAGAAAAAAAAAAAAAAAACCCTGGATTTGAAGATGCCATTTCTAGCTTGATACAGTCTTCAAAATCATGGCAAATATATAAATATATAACAATTTTAAATCTTACTTGAATATATTCTCACCTGCTTATTTAAATGTCAAAAAAGCAGTATCTGTACCTTAAGCTTGGACGTTTTTTCTTGTTAACCTTTCTAATCAAGTAGCTTACTCAAATTAAGAAATGGTAACTAGCGGGAATTGCCAGGAGAACCTGATTATGGTTTTTCTGGAAAAATCTTTCATCAAGGTGCTTCAGAACAGAACTCAATCCAAACCCAGATAAGGAAAAATCTATGGGAAGCTATCAAATGTAACTACCCATACTAGTTAGAAGAATTGTTATAGATCAACAAAATGAAGGAAATCAAAGCAAGACCAATAAGTGAGCTCTCATAGACTAGGTGTTACAAATCTACACAAAAAAAAAAAAAAAAAACTGCAGATAAATCAATGGTGCAATCAACTTTTATGCAGGGGTCACAGCAATATTCTGTTCATCATTCCAGCTTTTTCTCAAAGGACATGCAATCCTAAGTAATTATAACTAGGGCGATATTCAGATACAGTTTACCAATCAAAGAGTAAAAACATCTGATGGGTCTCTATGGCAGTATAAGACATGTACTTTCCAGCTTGAGTTTTGAAATTGAAAATGTTCTGGCTACCATATAATTTAGATAGCAAAGAATTAAAGTATTTGTCATAATCATAAAGGTGCCATGCAAATGCATCAAACCCAGACCATTTCTTTTTGACACAATTATTGCATGCATTCACCATTGGGCATCAAATTCTTTGCAGGTGTACCACAAAAGGGGAAAGAGTGATAAAAAAAAACAAAAATATAAGCAAAATTGTGTAAAATTCTAGTATGTCTGTATCAATTAAAATGGTAAAAAGATGTATTGGTTGATTTTCAGTCCTGCAAATTATGTTAAATCTTACCAAATTGTAACAGAACTCAGCAACCCAAAAGAAACTGCAACATATGGAGCATTAACTGGTTAGCAAATCCATAAACAAAGAAAGAAAAAGCAGAAAAGGGAAGCCATTGAAGCAGATGTTCACTCCTTTTGTCAATGGAAGATGAAAATCAGCAGGAAAAAATTTGGTAAAAAAATCAGGAAAAAAAAAAAAAAGTGAACCATCTCTCGATTTGTGCGCGTCATCCGTTCGCGGCAGCCGTTGGATTTTTCTACTTTAAGAGCCAAACATAAGCGAAGCTAAGCAATGTGCGAGTTTTCCGCTTTCGACACATGCCGTTTACCATTTGGCATCACCTTGTTGACTGGTGAATCGGTAGAGACTCAAAACTAGATTCAAGTCCAAGGATAAATTCAAAATCAACACTAAAATAAAATTTGAAATTATGTGAACAATTATTATGTTATATAAATAATAATAAAAAGATTAAAATTTCACAAGTTATAAAAGCTTGTTAACCACTTAAAATTGAGTATTACAAAATTTTAAACTTTATTTGACACGTTACTTATTCTAATCCTTCAAGCTCGAGTTGGGCTCAATAATAACTGAGTCGGATTTGAGTTTTGAATAACTTATGAATTGCTTGATTTGTGTCTCTCTTTAGTTCAATTAAAGTAAATTTGACAATGATTGAATCGAATTTAAATATTCACCAAAATAAGTTTAAATAACTCATGAATGATTGAATTCAATTCAAGTCAGTTTTGACAATAGTTGAACTTAAATATTAATCAAATCAAGTTAAAGTAACTTTGGAATAACTTCATTTGCTTATACCTTTACTTTAATTAGAGTTAGTTCAACAATGAATGAATGAGTTGAATTCGAAAGACGTGATATATCTTATTTTAAGTCAAATAAATTTTTAAATTTTTTATTTTGAATGAAATAAATATTTATAATTAATTATTAATTTAAATAAAATATTATTTATCATTTTATATTATATAATATTGATGTGATATATTAACATATTAAAAAAGATGATGATATGATATGTTAATTTAATATAATAATATAATTATGTAATATTTTTCATCATTCATATCAATACCACATTAATGTCATGTAAATATTAAATGATAAGTGATACTTTAATTAATGATAATTAGTTAATTATTAATTAAAAAAATTTATTTGATTCAAAATAAAAATATAAAATTAATTAAATATCATAAAAAATAAAAATTTTATTTTAATTTTTTAAATAATTTATAAATTTATTTAAGTATCATACCCATTTGAATTGACTTGTTTACACTTTACACCCTTTTTCTATGTAGAGATGGGCCCGTTAGAGATACCCTTTTGGGTCTTGAAAGTCAGCCCAATCAACAAACCAATGGGCCAAAAATGAAAGTCCAAAAACAAAATATTTAAGACCCAAAAAGGAGTCAAATCATAAAGTTATATATATATATTCAGAGGTCAACGAAGAATTAGTTCAGACAGCTCAAGTCAACTAAATCGCTGAAAAATAATCATAAAAAATATTAACAAATTACTAAGTTATTTCGTGTGAACTCAGTTAGGTGAGTGGTTTTTCACTTGAATTTTTTATTCTTTTTGCCTGGCAACCTTTCCATGTGGCCTCTAGCTGCTAGAAGCAGATTATCTAATAATTAAATGTTTAAAAGGATTGGGGTTTGTGGTTTGATTTTCAACTAATTAACAGTAGCCAACTTGTTTGTTGGATGTGGTTTATTGCTTTATGTTAAGTTATTATATTTATCTGATAAGTCTTTAAGGAAATAGTTGAATGGATCAGTGGTTCTAACCTCTAAGATTTGCTACAAATTTGGTACAACCAAAGCATATTCGTTGAGACATAATGAAACCAGGAAGCAATCTGTGATTATCTTCTCAAAATTTAGTTGCTCTCAAGCTAATTTACACAATGGAATGAGATGTCAAAATGTGGGTATCCACCTTTTGTGTTTACCTGCTCTCTGGCTTTTTTCATGGCTTTTTTTTTTTTTTTTTGGTTTTGCTCCATACTAAAATTTTCTATTGCTTTTTGGAACCCCCCCCCCCCCCCCCCCCCCCTCTTTATTCTATTATCTTCCTTTTGAGAAAGAAAATCTGCTTAAAAAGAGTTGAAAGTCACATTGGATTTTATGCTCCATTGATCAAAATTAGTGAAGCAAGCTATGCTTTAAAATAGATCTGATATGGGTTTTTACCAGGTTTCTTTTCTTTGTAAAAACTTTCGATAACAGAGTTGAACCAGTTCGTTCTCAAGTCTGGTTAAGGCATAAAGGGTACTAGTATGAAAGCGAAAAGGGAAAAGATTGTGGGTACTTTAGCAAGATGGGGAGTTTTTAGTAAAGCAAAGTGTAGCAGGTTGTCAATCTTCATTCCCTTCACGAGAAATAAAGAAAGTCACATCAGCTTTTTCTCAGAATTCGTCAATTCATGATAGGACATATCTGCTGCCTGCTGGCCGCTAACTTTCAAATGTTCTTTTCTAACATAACCCCACTTCCTTGTAACATAATTACGTGATTAATTTTGTGATTAGCACAATCAATGGACCCCTCTAAGTTGGAAATTTGGTTCAACCATGCAGTCTGAATGTGATATAGTCATCATCATCGGATTATTATTCTCTTCTCAAAAAATTAATCTGATGTAATGTGCAGTGGTCACGTTTCAGCAAAGAATTGATCATAGATTGATCCTTTGCCTTGGTGAAGACATGATTTAGTATTTTCTTGGACCATGAGACAATACTTCAGCAAATGACAAGTACTACATAGGCTTAAAAAGGAGCTTTTGTTGTGGACATTGTAGTACTGTTTCTTTATATTTGTTCAAACTCTGAAGAACATTGATTGGATATACTGAGAAAATTAAAGAAAGGAAACCAACAAAAATGTTGGATTTAAATTAAATTTCATTGCCTTAATGTTCTTGGTTTACACTGCATTTGTGTACCATTGTGGGGATTAGGATCATGACAACACAGATAAATTATATAGGTCCTTGAGAATGACTTCATTGATATAATATCTGAAGGAGAAAAAACAGAACAATGAGAACGCAGTTGATGGATATTAATCAAGCCTTGACCCCCATAAGGGATGCATCAAGCTCTCTTTTGGACTTTGAACCAACCCATATGGGAGAGATAGAGAGAGAAGGAGGGGAGTGGGGACAGAAATGGGGAAAGGGAGAGATACCTTTTGCCGGTTATGATTGGCATTGACTCCCTTGTCCAAATGTCCTTAGGAAGTTCGCTTTTTCTGTCGCAATTGTGGGATTCTACGCCTTCCCCATTCCCTAATCCAAACTGCTACAACCAAACCTTGTAAAACACCCCCCATACGGGCATGAGGGCCATAGGCCTTCCCATTTTCCCACCACTTTAACATACAGTAATGCCAAATTGCTTACCCCCTCTCCATCTCTCTCTCTCTCCTCTTTGGCCAATATTAGTAGGCATTTTCTGTGGATTTTGTATTTGTTCGACCAACTCAAGGCACTGTTTAGTCCCCCACTCTTTGAGGCTTGACAGACGCGTGGGCAGTCTCAATGGAGAAGCCCTGCTTTTGAATTCTGAATCACGTTTTTGAATAAAGTTGAGTGACTTGGGCACTTCATTATTGTTTATATGAATTGTCCTTTTCTTCTTATGTCAAAGCTGATGGCAAAGCTGGTTTTGAGTGCAGAATGATGATAACTACAAAAAAATTTGATATTTTCTGCCTCCAGGCACGCCTCAAGAATCCACAAATTATCATTATCAAATAAAAATTTATACCAGCAAATTTCTGGTGTGGCTAGTAAAGAAGTATCAACCATTTTGTAGGAATGCAGCAGATGCTTAGAGATGTCTGAGAAGCTATGAACAACAATTTATATAGACAGATTGAGTTATAATTTTGTTTCCACAAGAAACAACCAACTATGGCAGCAGAAACAAAGACAAGCACCTCCGTAGCAGGGTCCTACGAACCTGTTTCTCTGAATTTTCCAGGCTTCCTTTGAAATTCATACATCTTTTGTTTTCGTTTCTAATTTGTCTTCACTTCAGTTGAATATTGTAATAAGAAATTCCTTGAGTAGTGCAAAATTTGCTGCAAGTACAGGATGTGAATTCACCAACTTCTGATTGATTTTCAAGTTTCAACTTGTCTTCTTCAATACAATAGGGTCCTAGGGGATCTTGGCATTGTTTAACCATTGAGAAAATTTTTTTGTTGGAAATAAAACTTGACAATTGAGGGAATATAACCTGATTCAAGAACCCTGGAGACACATGGGTATCTAACCTAACCTTGTGCTTACAAACTGACAACTTTTCGAGAAAAATCTCAGTTGGCATCATGCATGGCACTTCGGGCCTGTTAGATTAGGGGGATATTATTAATACACCTCGATGGTTTCATTGATCTATGAAGCATGTCTGTCAGTTTCATTTGAAAATTTGATTCTCTTCACTTACTCTCTATAAGCAAATAAAAATTTACATGGTTTTCTCGGAATTCTTATATTTTTTGTCATTGAGAAGCAACCCATCCGACTTGTATAAAAATCTAGACAATAAGATAAAAGAGAAGTTTCATTTGTTTATTATTGGGACTGCAAAATTTCAGCCCTTTTCTGATAGAGCTTAAAATATCAGAATAGCTCCAAAAAAACTCCATCTTGGCTCTCTCTCTCTCTCTCTCACTGACCCCAATGGAAGAATCACTTGGCAAAGTAGATATAGGAAGACGTAAATGATGATGTTAAGTACCCAGGTTACATTAATCAGTTTCATAATTTCGTATATAGTAATGCTTCTGAAAGGTAATATATCACAATCTGTCGATGTGGAAATATTAGCAGCAACGGGAATTGATTTAACAGAAATGGCCAAAATTTTCAGCTCATCTAAGCCATCCTTCATCCTGAAGTTTAATCAAATTAAAACATCATTTTTTTTCCTCTAAGCTACCTTGCAGATTGGACTGATTTGTTCATAGACTAGGCTTTTGGATTTTTCTGCAATCTCAATATAAAAGGTGTCAATTAAACAATTATTAATAAGAAAGTTTTTCAATGAGCAAACTCTCTCTTTCTCTCTCTCTTTCCTGCCTCTTTCTTCCCTGTTGCAGTGATAAGAGAAACTTTTTCTCAGCAGTTGGGTATGACGACGACAAAAAGAGAGACCTGGCTACCTTACAGCGCACACAATCGTGCTTTTTTCTTTTGTATTGATCTTGGAAAAGGTCAAGCCCCAATAACCATTTTTTTTATTTTTTTGTTTTGTGGATTCTACGACAAACGTTAGTCTCTTTGATACTGAAGGACAATCTGGGTATCTGGCCGTGCCCCTATTTTCTCTAAAAAGGACATTTAGACAAAGAGAAACCCCACAAAACCTCATTTCCTATTAAGCATCCAATGTATCCTTTTAAAACTTCACCTTTCATCCCTTTTGAGGTGAGGTGAGGTGAGAGCCTGCTATTGGTATTTTAACCTTACTATTGTTAGCAACTTACATTTGGACATAAACAAGTTCTTGGTTAGTGTTCATAATCCTTTATATTTGGAAGGACTCGCCTGAGACTTTCTCCTAGCCGTTGTAAAATATAATTTTTGCTGAATTGACTAGCTAATCAAGCCAATGGAATCGTGATTGTTTTTTACATAAAAGGAACAAAACAACAGGCTGAGTTGAGGATAATTGGATGTTAAATGGCGTGCATGAATGATGATATAATCCAAAATGGCAGTTTGCCCGATAACATAAATTATTTGCTTAGAGCATTGTTGCAAGATTAGTTGGAAAACCAACTCAAATACCGGCCTTTCCAAGTAGATTAGGCCAATTTGTGATCTTTTAGTTGAAACATTTTAACAATTAATCAAACTAACCACCATTTTCCACCCATGTCAAGCAACCATTTTAATACAGTAATGATGGTTTTGTTCATTGAATTGATTTGAGTTGCTTGATTTGCCAATTGTGAGAACAGAAACTTTTGTCATGTATAAACATGTGATAGGCTGATTTTTCTCACGTCTGAGTCAACAAGTTGGTGAATGGGTGATGCACCAAATTCAATCAAAGTGCGGAGCTAACTTCATGGCTAAAGCTGGAGGGGGAAAAAGAGAACTTGAGCTTTTGTTCTTTTCAGATTTTGTTGAGAAAAGTTATGTTAGCTAAGACAAGTAATTCTGGTGGCCAAACTTCTGTAGCTCTGCAGTTTTGGCTTATTACTATATTAAGCCTAAAAATGAAATGAATAGCAAATTATTATTTTTTCCCCAAAGATTATACCAAACTATTGGGGCAAAAGAAAATTCAGATACCACTTTGATAATTTTGACATTTCAGAGCTTTACTGGGATATGTTAGAGATTTGCTCATAAAAAATTTACCAAAACAAAATAATTTTCAGGTAATTAAACAAAATTCTGACAAGTACCCATAATCTCAATGCTGTTTTTACGTATATATATCAAGTTGAAGATAGTAGTATCAATATAGAGTAGCAGTATCAGTATGAGTCAGGCCAGCAGGGACGGTCATCAACTCCCCCTTGCTTTCCAACAAGAGAAAAGAACGTAGAAATTGAGGTATCAATAAATAAATGCTTTTGTAGACTAAAATTTCCTTCTCTCTATGCCTGAAACCGTCCTCTCATTTATCGATACTTTATACCTCTTGTTGAGTGAAGAAAATTGTCCACTTTTGGAACTCTGACAATTGACATTAAGAGGGGTATAGTGTCAAAAACGAAAGGTTGTGTGCCTGTGTTCACTTTCTTCTTCAGCCCACGAACTGGTTTACATCTTTTAACGAAGAAAAAAAGAGACCCTCCTCATTGCAAAAGCTAACTGATTTATGGAGTGAGGGAAGTGAGTGCCTTAGAAAAGAGAAAGAAAACACTGGTCAAAAGCCAAAAAGTCTTATCTTTTCTTAGCCGTATTTGTGGGTTTATATGCAAAAGCATTTGCAGTCCTCTGCTAAGTTTCAGGCTGTTTTTAGCAGCAAAATGATAAACTTTCTGCGTTGTGGTTGGTTCCCGGAAGTCCTAGTACTCTCAAAAATGCAAGAAGACAAGTTAAGTTTTGGAGTGTAATCACGGGTCTCTGTGAGTCTGCTTGGTCTCTGTCTCTCTCTCTGTTCACAATACTGTACCCGGTTCATCTTCCTCAGAGCCCTTCTAGAGTTCCCTTGTTTTTTCTTTTAGCGTCTAATTGGTAAAGCCCTCTACTTTGTTCCATTTTCTGTTGTCCTTCTATCAAGAAATGTTTTTCTTTCTTCTTTTTTGGTTGTTATGTTCAGTTATAAGGTCTGTGATCATATTTTCTCAGTGAGGGGATCTCAAGGCAGTGGAGACTAAAATGTTGGGACTGAGAGTGACATCATCAAGACACCAGCGTTCCAAGAGGTGACTGTTCAAAAATCTTTTGTTGGTTTGCGATCACTATTGTTGTACTATGATGTTAAGATTTTCTCTAACTGGAAGGAGTTCTGGGATGGAATTACTTAAGAAAACTTGGAACTTTGAGCATTTACAGAAGCAGAAAGCCTGAAGAGGCATATGCATGCCTATTCTCCTTTATTAATTTGGCTTCATGTCCCTAGTTTTGGTCGGTCATTAAATGCTTTTGTGGTCCAGATGGAGTAACAAAGGGGAGTTTTTTCAAATCATGGAGCTGCTTGATTTTGGGCTTCTGGCATCAAATGTTTCTTTTCTTTGCTTAAGATTTGTTGATTATTCTTTTTTTTTTTCTTCCTCTTTTCAATCTCTCAGTTTTCTTATTTTTGATTACCTTTGTAATTAATAAGTCATAGGTGAACTATTTGAAGTAATTGAAAACCGTTTTCAGAAAATGATAGCTAAGCGAACTGCTGGTACAGGGTGAGGAAGACACCATTGGTCTTCCTGCTTGTAGAAATATGTGAGACAAGTTAACCTCATTGCTTGAGTTTTCCAAAATACTCATGAGAGGCTACGAATTGCAATGACAGTCTTCAGATCCTGGGTTTTGCAAATCTTATCTATTGATTTTTGGCGCTTGATTTTGTCACATAGCAGCTTTCCTAATAAGAAAAGAGATGAAGAAGATAGCTTGGGTAGTTCTCTTGAAGCATCAAATCGAATAAAGCTGGTAATTCATTCCCTTTAGCCTTTTAACTCTAAAAATAATTTGCAAGCTACTATTTTTCTATAGTTGGTTAAAGAGCTTAAGGCATAATGATTTGATTATCTTATTGTTTCTTTGACTAATGACTGTTTTTCTTCTGCATCCAATGTAAAAGCCTAGTACAATGCCAGCTACATATAACTTATTTCAAGGATCTCTTTTTTCCTTCCCTTTTCCACGCTCCTTTCTCTTTCTTTTTTCATTACCTCCTCGTTGCTACAAGTGGGGATAATGTAATCGAATTATTGATACAAACCAGTCCTTTAGCCGAAAGTCTAGATGGAGATGTATAAAAAAAATTATTTTATTTCATTGATGCTTGAAAAACTGGGATATAAGGCTTTGTCTAAAGGGGTTAATATCTCTTGCTAGACTAATCATTTGAGATCAATAAAAGAATACTCATCCTAAATTCATCTGCTCATAGAGAATATTTTTCCATAGGGCAAGGGTCTGATTTATATATCTGGTACCAGGATATGGGGCACTTAAAGGACTCTGCCAAAACCCAGAAGAAGCAATCTCCTACTCCCAGCACTGAGGTCCAAATCTCTTTGAAGCAAGAGGTGTGGAACTGAACCTGTTTTAGCATTGTGCTCATCTTTGGATATCACAGGGCTTGAATTCATATTGGGAGTGGCCCAGTCAGGTCTTACATAACCCAAGACTAGGCCACAGCTCACAAGTTATTCTATTGCTCTTATGATGTTTTTTTTCTTTCCAAAAATCTTTTGTGCAGATTTTACAGCTTGAGAAAAGATTAGAAGATCAATTTGAGGTTCGTCGTGCACTGGAAACAGCATTGGGTTATAGAAGTTCCTCCCATGATGATACAAATGAAATGTCAGTGTCAATATCTAAGGTAGCTCCTTTAAATTCTTATTTCTCTGGAAAATAGGTGTTCATTGTATTTGTTCTTCTTCTTCTTCTTGATTTTTTTTTAATGATATCGCTCCCAGTAAATTGCAATTGTGTCTTGGCACTGCTACTTCTAGTCTCAGTAGACAATTGAATTCGCATATATGCCCATGTTTACCTTAGAATTAAGTTTCTTCATCTACATTTAGGCCTTTCATCATATGTTCTTGATGGTATGCCTCTTGACACTGCTTTTCTGCAGCCAGCTACAGAATTAATCAAGGAAATTGCGGTGTTGGAGTTGGAAGTTGTATATTTGGAACAGTACCTTCTCTCGTTGTATCGGAAAGCCTTTGATCAACAAATTGCTTCTAAATCACCATCTAAAAGGGATGAAAGGTTAAAATCACGACTAGATACCCCAAGAGGAAGATTTCCAGAAGTTTCCAGACCTGATGATCCACCAAAAGTTGAAAATTCAGCTGTAAAGTCTGCTTATGGTGACAAATTATGGAAGGAGCCTAGTGGCATTGGAGCGGAAAAACTATTAGATTCTGGTGTTCATCGCTGTCATTCCTCACTATCGCAGCGTTCAGCATGTTCAAATAGGACTTCTCCTCCAGATGAGACTTTGGATAAAGCTGTACGAGCCTGCCAGTCACAACCTTTGTCCATGATGGAGGTAACTTATTTTTAGCATGAAATCTTCTGAGTTTCTTTGTGTTTTACATTTTTTATTAGTTGCTGGTCATAACATCATAGTAAAGCATTACGTTGTTTATTATTTCTGGGAAGGGGATCAATGATCAGAAATAACTCCATACTTGAGATAATTTAGTTCAAATCAATCATCATCAATTTGATTGCATCCACAACAACAGAACAAATTAAATTTATGAGAGAATTATCGCTTCAGATGATAGTTATGGCAATTTGAGGATCTTTTGTGGAATATAACTTTTGCTTGGTTCTTTACAGTATGCTCAGAATGCATCCAATATAATCAGTCTGGCTGAGCATCTTGGCACTCGCATTTCTGATCATGTTCCAGAGACACCAAACAAGCTTTCTGAAGATATGATCAAGTGCATGTCTGCTATATATTGCAAGCTTGCAGACCCACCTTTGATCCAAAACGGCATTTCATCTCCCAATTCATCCATGTCACCACCGAGTGCTTTTTCCCCACAGGATCAGCACGACATGTGGAGTCCAGGATTCAGAAATAATTCATCTTTTGATGTACGGTTAGATAACCCTTTCCATGTGGAAGGATTTAAAGAGTTTAGTGGACCATATAGCACAATGGTTGAAGTCCCATGGATTTTCAGGGATAGTCAGAAATTGGGTGATGTGGAACACTTGCTACAAAATTTCAGGTGAGTCTTCCTGACATGTAATTATCACAAGAAAAGCCCATTTCTGATGATGCCGGGATCATCTAGCAACATTAGATAATGTGCTCATCTTGCAGCTTTTCTATGTGTTTATCAAATAATTCTGTTATAGGTCACTCATCTATCGACTGGAAGAAGTTGATCCTAGGAAGTTGAAACATGAAGAGAAGCTGGCATTCTGGATAAATATACACAATGCACTAGTGATGCATGTAAGTTTTCGCATTGATGAAAAGAATCTGCTTTGTAGTGTCAGCTCCATTTTTTAATGTGATAGATTATAATCAGTCTTTCTTTCATAATAGGCATTTTTGGCTTATGGTGTTCCACAAAATAATATGAAGAGATTCTTTCTACTGTTGAGGGTAAGAATAACCTGTCTCATTGTAGCATTTCTTCAATGATGAAACAAGATTAGTATGTGTTATCTCATTCTCTTGTACTATCCAGGCAGCATATAACATTGGCGGTCACACCATCAGTGCAGACACAATACAGGGTTCCATCCTTGGATGTCGAATGTCTCGTCCTGGACAGGTTGATCTCAGGCCTTATCTTTCCTGTCCTTGATTTTGATTCCTCACCTACTTAAAATTTTGTTAAGATCTTGTAGAGACCGGACTCCAGTCCAAAATCACTCTTCTTCATGAGAAGCTTGTCTATGATATACATGAACAATATTTCCGCTTTTCCTTTTCTTCATAAAAAAAAAACATAAGATAGGACAGAAAAAGCAGAGGAACCTGTCAATTATTTCACCTGAGACGCAATAAAGCATTTAGTTTTAGTTTTAATTTCCCCAGTGAGGTTGATTTAATTCATGTTTTAAGGTGGTGCTAATAAAGCTTTCTCCTGCTTGTAGTGGCTTCGGTTATTACTTTCTTCAAGGGCAAAATTTAAAACTGGAGATGAAAGGCAGGCATATGCAATTGAACATCCAGAACCTCTTTTACATTTTGCACTCTGTTCAGGAAACCATTCCGATCCTGCGGTACTTTATCATCTTTTATCTGTGTTTTTTCTCTTTCTATTAACACCAATGATAGAATGTTCTATTGTCACTCCAATTAATTAACGATTACTGGTGAAGGATTGTTAAAAAATTATAACTTAATCTCAATTTATAATAAAAATCAGTTGAAAGATACTATTCTCAAAGTGTTTTTTTACATGGGAATTATCAACCTTCTCATTAATTTTATTCTTTTCTTTAGGTCCGTGCCTACACACCAAAGAGAGTATTTCAAGAGCTGGAAACTGCAAAAGAAGAGTACATTCGGGCTACCTTTGGTATCCGCAAAGACCAGAAAATTCTGTTACCAAAGATTGTAGAGACATTTGCAAAGGATTCAAGTTTGTGTCCGGGTGGTGTCGTCGAAATGGTCCAACAATCTTTGCCTGAATCACTTCGTAGGAGTATTAGAAAATGCCAGCTAGGAAAATCCCGCAAGAGCATTGAATGGATTCCTCACAATTTTACCTTTAGGTTTCTAATATCTAAAGAGTTAGTAAGATGATTGCATGTATGCATCCATGCATAGTTCTTCGGCATGATGCATTTGCAAGTATTTTTATTTTGGAAGATTTCACATTTTTCATTGTACAAAGTAGAAATGAAAAGGGAAATGGTAGGATATAACAATGTGGCATCTTTTGTAATGTAATTGCCATTATGCTGTGTCATGCAATAGGAAGAATCAATGATTTCTGTAATGTGCATTGGAGTTCGTATATAGTTTTGGGGTGAGCTCTTCCTTGATTTAGCCTGAATGCTTGCTAATCTCCATTCTTATTTGCTGGTATCAAACCAAAATGTAGTATATTCAATCACAAAAAGTATAGACTCTGACATGGATTCCTGCTAAATTGATAACTAGGAATGTTTCATAAAAGTTGTCTATTTGACAAACCAATACTGGTGCTTGCATGTTATACTTTGAACAATCAAATAATGCTGCTAAAAGAAACAGAAGAATGAATTGCTAATTACCAAGAAAGAATATACTGAACTCTTGTCCAAAACAATTCGAAGGATCTATCAAATGGTACGACTCTGTATCATCAGATCCAACTACTCGCTCAAACTGGCCTCTCAAATATTTGTATCCACCTGTCTCTGTACCTCTGTGCAGCATTATCCCAGCTCCAGCCGAAACCATCTGCATCATATCAAGCACCCATTTCTCCTCTCCCATTTCCAACCTTCTGGCGAACCCTACCTTCTGTCCATTGCAATACGTCACCCAGCCCTGTGAACTGCCTGGACCATGGACAGGCTCCAGGACTACGCGAAGAACACCGTACTGGATCGAACTGGTGAATCCTCGTGTGCTAAGGGGAAGTTCGACGAGTACCAAGGGAACGCTTTTCGTGTTTTCTTGCAAGCAAAGCTTAACTTTGTTACCATATATGGGACAAATGACGGTGCCAGTGACTAGAGTCACGGTATCAGGTAAGCAATAGGAAAAGATTAACTTGTTGTATGCCCAGCATGGTGCCAAAAGGTCCATGACTTGACGTAATAAATTCCCCAAGGTAAGTTGATGATGACTGTTGACGCTGGTACCTTCACCCTCTTCCATCAATGAACAATTCTTTGCTGTTTCCTAGACAAAAAAAAAAAAAAAAACCACCCAAGAAGAAAAATGTGAAAAAAGAAAAAAGAAAACAGTTGCATGAGATAAGAAAGAAGATTAAAGGGATAAGGATGGAGAAATTTGAAGGAACAAGAGTTCTGAAGGGAATGAAAGTGTTCCGAGTTTAACTGAAGAAGTCCTTGTTCAGTAACATGTCAGATACCTTGGCGCTTATCCTGCTTGTTTCATTGATCCCAAATGCATGTTTTCAAGTGCCTTGGGCAGGATTTCGGCCCCTCATAGTTTCGTTTGGGTTTGTAGTCTGTACTCTAGTTGGGCTGAATCTGCAGAGGAACTCCCTTTTCTAACTTCATTATTATTTCAAATGGACTTAAGATAATTTAGAACTTGAGAATTTTGGCTGCAAAGTTTTGATTGGGCTGGTTAGAGTTGAAGCACATGCTGCAAATGTGCACAGGCCCAATTAGCCACAGTTTACATGCCTGTTGTCTATACGGATGATTAAAATTGGATCTACTTAATTATCTAATCGAATCGAATGTAATTTAGATAAAACAGCTCAATCTCATTTATCCATTAAGTTTATTGATTTGAAAAATTTAGTTCAATTGATATATTTGATCTTAAAACCGAATTAATATATATTTTAAATTTATATAAAATATCTAAAACTTTTAAATGTTAATTTGATGGTTTATGTGAAAGTACATAATTATGCAAGTGATAGATAAATTTCATTGTTTTTTATTTTTAGATTATTTGTATATTTTATAATTATGAATAAAGTTTATAAATTTTAATATTGTAATTTGTAAAAAATAAAAGTGACAAAATTTTAATTCTTTTAATTTAAAATTAAAGTGATTGAATTAATTCGATATTTGATTAATTTGATACTCTATTAAATTTGATAAATTTTAATAAATTTTCTAAAATTATTTGATATATTTAATTTTTAGTAATACTGACGGATTAAATAGACCGAACTGATTAATTGTTGACCCCTGACAGTCTAACAAGTAAATAGCTCAGTCGAACACAGTGAGTGACACATTGAACTTGAACATCCGACTCCAAAAATCGCTATCTCAATTCAATTTTAGCTCGTCTCCTGCGTCTGCACGTGACCCCATCTCACAATTTGACACTCAAAATCTGGCAATCTTGTTGAAACCTACAGAGTTGGGCTCAATCATGATCATTTGTCACACACGCGTTGTGCCAGCCAAGTCTTGTGCGGACACTCGTGCTCTTGGCCCAGCTTCTGTCGGCAGAGTGAATCAGTTTTGGCTACAGTATCATATCCTTTTCAGCAGCTCAAAGCCTTGACCTGAATTGTTGGATCACATTCTTAGTTGTTTCCTTTAGTTATTAATCAACATCATAGCTTGAATCTCCCTAGTCCCACCCCCCACCTTTTATAGTTAATTTTGATTATGCATCATGCTCAACAAAGTGGTCACTCATTCCCAAAATTGTAAATGGAAGGAAAGAAAATGTACCAGAGAAAACCTATATCACGACAATTATTGATGTTATTTAGTATCCAAATTATGGGATATTGGAAGATATGATATAATAGAGTTGTTCCCTACTTACATCCAGTACAGGAGACATAATCAAGCTAGCCCTCTCAAAGCTTTCAAGACATTACCCAGAAACTCTCAGATCGGATAAGATCAGATCAGATAACCAGCTACATATATGGCTAAATTTCTAGTATGGCTTCTCGCCTATATAATTTCCAGGAGGATTGTAGAAACAAATAGTTAAAGTAATTTGCTCCTTGCATGTAGCTTGTGCGCACCCCAGCTCCGAAGAGTTCTTCCAAACCACTTGCGTGTAAACTCCACACATATGATTTGGTGCACAAGAATTGCTGGAATAGTTGTAGTAGTTCTTCTCCTTCACCCATGTATCCACCGCCATACGCGGCGTCACGTCTGCTCCGCTCCATAACTGGTTTGCTCCATACTTATGATATGTCAGGTTTGCAAACTGACAACCCATTTTGTTCCTTTGGTATCTCGCAAGCCGGCTCGTGGCATTGGCTAGTTGCTCACTCCACCTGAGGGGTCCAACCCAGACTGCAGCTCTTGCTTGGTTATGTGCTTCCAGGAATTCTCTGGCTGCACTAGGCAGCAGCACTGCTGGAGCCGTGGTGCCAGGGCTCGCTGCTGGAACGACCCCCTGGGCTCTGTCGTGGCAAATAGCTAGAACTAGAACTAGAACTAGAACTGCAACCAAGGCTTTGGCCATTCTCTGTTGTCTATAATTGTGTCGTGGTTACCAGAAATAATTTATAGACATCCAAGGATGGGTCTGATCTATTGGGAGAAATTATTACATCATACTTCAACAAATTAAGACTCCTTAAGTGTGATTTGAGGGCGTCATTGTTTTCAAGCTGTCATAAATTTATGATAAACATGATTTCTTTTCTTGCAGTGACATTACTGGTTTACCCTTTTTGGGATTGGAGAATTGAATCAATGATCATGGACAGATTGAGAAAGAGATCATGCTCAATCTGTAGGCAGAGACGTGTGGTATTTGGGAATTGGGAAGTGGGGGCAATGTGATGGGTGGGAAAGGGTCCAGGTCGGGTAATGCTACTGAAAGATGGGTGGAATTTATGGGATTTGGTGCATCTTATTATTGTTTAATGAAGTTGTTACTTTGATTAATCAGAGTTTTGCATCCATAGATTTTCCTTGGAGCATTGCACGTGACCTTGGTTGACTTCGATCTGTAATTTAGTTAGTCTGCCCATGTGATGTGCATTTAATCATTTACTTCATTAATTTCAACTGTAATTCAAAAAAAAATTAAAATATTTCAATCTCAAGTTACAACGAAAAAAAAAATTATAAATATAAATATTGCATACTCCATAAAATTAACGTCAACCGCTACAACGAGGTAAGAAAGATATCCCAAATTCATTTATAAAAATAGACATTGCATGCTCTACGGAAATTAGTCTTTTGGAGGGAAGAGAAGTAATGGCTTGTGACATAGCCGCTTACCGGAACCAAAAAGGATAAACCAATTGTTGACCCAGTCCTAAATGGCCTAATGGCTAAGTCTGCCATGGTCTTCAAAGGTCCACACACCTTAACTCCAAGACAACTGATAAAAGGTAGGCCCGCTGTTATCTTCACTGGGCCACATCTTCTTTCTAGGGTAAGAAACCAAGGATCACTTGAAAACCATTCACCCTCTAACCATTTATGTCAAGTTAAAATATACTTAACTTGAGCAGCACAAACAAATTAAGCAAGGAGTTCATAAACCTGACGAACTTAATGATTTTTCTTAACATAGTTATATATGAACATAAGTAAGTATTTAAGATTGAAATCAAACTCAAAATCATACTTAATTTGATGATAATAGACGTAATCAAGTCAAATTTGAGGAACTCAAATATCTTTTCAAATTGAAGTCCAAATTTAATAAAACAAGTCTTGGCCAATTTCAAGTTAACTTTCCTGTTTGTACCGGAATAAGAGTTTTAACCCAGAATTTCATTGTCCGCTTGACAATACCTCTGCCAATTATCCATTACCAGTGCCACAAGGAAAATACAGCTCAAGATTCCAGGCAATATGTTCATTCCAATGTTCCTTGCATAATCACTTTCGGTTCTTTTAATCAAGTTCTGTAGGTTGAGAAGATTGCTAAGCATCCTGATATGTATTTCAGACAATGAATTTTTCCCACAAGTCTATCTGTAATAATAAGTTCCTTTTGATGAAGACAAAGGATTACTGCAAACTCTGCTGCATTAATTGGACACGAGCCTGCAAATGGTTCTTGTTTTTTGCCCTTTATGTTGGTCCGGCACTACCACTCCTCCAGCCCTTTGCTTGGCAGAAAGGGCCAACTGCTGATTGCGGCGTAGTCGAGCCCTTTCATTTGCTGCTATGTTTCTGTTTACATTTTACAAGGTTTGTAGTATTAGGCTTCAAAGGGAACAAAAATTGGGCGACGAACCCAATTAAACAGGATAGAATAACACTACAGAAGCAACCAAAAGGGCAGGTGAAAATTGAGAATTTGAAAGACTAATTGGGAAGTTAAGAGTTATCACAATACAGAAAAACATAGGGCAAGAATACTAGAACAGGCCACCCTGGCCGCCTTGGCAAGCTGGCCCTAGTACTTATTGTTTCTAACGAGTGGAATGGTTGATCAATAGGACTACAAAAGTTAGATGGACAGCTACTTGTTCAAGGAAGGTGATACACCAATCCAAACCGGTTGACTTTTTACAATCTATATCAAACAATATTAATCACATTTATGAAGGAAATTACAAAACCATTAGCCAAAAAAATTACTGAATCTCTCTGCTAATGAACATGTCATCTTACCACTTTGATCACCGGGGAATGAGTTTTGAATTGCTGGAGGAGAGGTCAACACTGTCTTTCCTTCTGCCAGTGCTAGCTTTGATGGCAAGAGAACACAAGTCTGGTAAGGAAAGAGGTTTGTCGGATTGGGAGAGTGGCAACAGGAAATAAATTTGTCCCGGTTGGAGTTCCTCATCATCAGGCAGCCGGGGCACGCAGGTGCCAACGGACATGGACTCTGCGCTGCAAAGGAAGCAGTTCGGGTTCTGGGAAACGACGCCCTTGGCTTGGATTGGTTGCCTGAACTCCTGAACATGACCATCGATGTGAACCACCTTGGCGGACGTTGTTGATGAGCGTCTGATCGTGCTCGACCCTTCTCCTCCTCCTGCTCCCACAGGTTTACCTGATTTGGGGTTTGAAGGTGAGGATGCACAGGCACCCATTTAGGCTTACGTTGTGATTTTCTTTCAACGCGTTAAGAAAGCCTAGGAGGGAATTTCGTTGTGGGCATTGACTCCATTTATATCGCTAGGTTCTTGTATTATTAATTGTTGCTGATGTCCCTGGGATGTAATATTTATATATATCCTATAGTTTTTTGGTGAACATTTTCCTTGTTTTAAAACGTAAACTCAACATGTCACCATCACCCTAAATCAAATTGTTAAAAAAAGGTCTCAATTTTAGTGGCAGTGCTAAATTTCACTGCTCAATCTGAAAAAAAGAGTATGATTCCAACTTTCAGAATTTAGAGACCTGATTCTTTTGAGCAATGGACAAGGCACGTCATAATGCAAATAAAAAGTCTCATTCGGCGGAAAACCCACTCACCGCCCTTTTCTTTGTTTTTTTTGTTATGGTTGCGCCCCACCTATGAGCTTCACGCTTTTAATCAATAATTCCTGACATCTTATGTGGGGCTGTTTGGCTTAGCTTTTTTCTAACTTAAAAGCTATTATGAAGCTCTTATGAAAAATAATAGCTTTTAAAATTAAGTTAAAGTTGTTTGGTAAATTTTTTTTATAAGTTTTTATTTATATAAGTTATAATTTTGATTAAAATTATTGTAGAGAGTATTTCTTTTTTTAAAATGGTAATATTGCAATTATCTTTAATAGATAAGGATATTTTTGAAACAAAAATAAAAAAATTTTTTGTATTTTTAAAAGAAGAGAAGAAAAAGCTCCTTATAGAAGCTTTTTTTTAAGCTCTTTTTTAAAAAATTTTACTCTTTAAAAAAAAGCTGCTTTTTATTTTAAGAGCTTTTCAAAATTTATGTTTGGCCTAGCTTTTGCTTTTAAAAGGTAGATAAGCTGAAAAAAAGCTAGGCCAAACAAGCACACAATAATTCATGACATCCAATTTTGAATTACATAATAAAATAATTATTTTATTTTGAAACTTTTGATTAAAATACATTATTAAATGTGTTACTGTACTCATTTCAAATTTAAATATAAAATATTTGCATTTTATATAATTAGGTCAGACACCAATAAATACCCGATGGAGGAATACCCGTTACCATTTCTATACATTATTCATAAAATTCTTCATGGTATGCTTTTTTAGAAAGGTTTTGCTCAATTAATTGAGGAAAATACTTACGAGTATTTAGAGGGTTTATGTCATCCAGGGTCAATTTTAAATTCACACCGGCCATGTAATTAACTTTATGCTCAACAACAAAATGGGAACAGTTTGAAAACGATTATATATCCAATGCCTACCATCCAATATGTTCATATCTTGTTTGACAAAAGAGAGAAAGAGGGAACTAAAACCTATACTTATAAACCCTACGCATTTAGTTTTTGATTTGCAATTAAATAAACCGTAAATTAGTCCTTAAAATTTAAAAATAAATAATCGGGTATTTGAATTTTATTTTTGTTACTTCTGATAACATAAATAGTGATGTGTTTCCAACAATCAATAAAAACCTGACAACGAATTCATTTTGACAAGTCGTTGAGAGATATATCAAATTTTTATTTAATAAGAGTTTTTAAAACATTGTATAGTGTGTAATGGAAACAAAATTTAAATATTTAATTACACGTTTTTAAATTTTAGATAACAAATAGAACAAAGGTAAATGCGTAATTAATTTGGAATTTTTATGTTGGGCTGGAAGTGATTAAGGAAAAACAAGTAGTACTAGCTTCTCTAGTTGCTTCCTTTCCATGTCCTTCCTATCGCTTTGATTTTTTCTTCTTTTGTCATAACTGCATATTTAATTTACTACGTTTCTTGTAGCCTTGAAATTCAAGCTAGGTTTCTCAATCAGATCATAGTGGTCAAAAGATTTTTTTGCTTATGAAAGTGAAATCCCATTGAATTAAGCATGGTTATCTTCACCCAAAGTCTAATTTATAGGCTGTTTTCCTATAACTGAGGGCTTGCTACAAATTGAAAGCTATGTCAATCAATATTATTGAATTATGACTTTCAAAAAAAAAAAAAATCAATATTATTGAAGAATTTGTATGAAATAACTTTCAAGTCATTTTCACAAAGCAGTAAGCGTGAGGTAGGGTGAGCAATTTTTAATTCAAATTTTTATATATAAAATTGAGTTCGGTCAAATCAAATTTAAAAAATGTTTAATTGAATTAATCAAGTCGATTGTTTGTTCAACTTTAAAAGGAGGCACTGATAAATTCCTTTTTTTTTTTTTTTCCAAATTTTCAAGCTAAACACTCTTGCACTGGACGAGAGGATCATATTAAAGCATATTTCCAAACTTCCACTTAGTAATTTAAACTTGTTAAATTGAAAGTTTTCTTGATAGTTCCATTCAGATTTTTCTAATTTCTCTTTTACTTTTGAAATTATAAAAGTAATGATTATGACATAAAATTATTAGAAAAAGATAATAAAGTGTGCTTTAAAGGGTATCTGAAGAATTAAAAATGTGAATAATTTACAAGTTTCATATATGCTATAAAAAAAGAGTTTCAGATATTGGAATCTTGAGAGAAGGACAGTGGAGTTTATTGAATGACATAAACTGAAAAGAATTGTCCCTCAAAAGATAGAAAAAGGCTGTGAGAAGAGAAAGCAAGTGTTGTAGGAAGTAGTTTCCAAATTAAAAATGGCAAAAAAGAAAAGAAAATGAAAGATCACTAGTATTGAGCTTGGAAAGGGTCCATGGTGAATATGGTGAACAGGACAACAGGCTTGACAAGCAATCTAAATTGGCTTCTTTTTCCAGCAACAATTTGTTTCAACACGATTTTTTTCAAATGCCGACTTCCATCTGTCTTCTTCCTCTTTTTCAATTCCACGATCATTTAAAGGCTAATCTTTACGTCATATTATCACCTAATTCTCTTGTCTCTTCACCAGTTCCCAAGTTTTGATGTGTTTCTTTTAGAGAGGAACACCGACAGTGCACCATCTTGAAGTTACTATAACGGTCCAAGTCTAATCACTGGTCCAACAGCTTTTTGAGTTTAAACCACGTGACCTTCAAAAGTTTAAACTCAAATTACTAGTAGTGGTAGACTTGAATTGTAATATAGGTTTAGACAATCACATTCACATCAGATGTGAGATGTTGGGTATCACAATCACAAATCTTTGATGTCATCATCAAGGCCACACATCAAGCTAAAATTACTAGTAGTGGTAGACTTGAATTGTAATATAGGTTTAGACAATCACATTCACATCAGATGTGAGATGTTGGGTATCACAATCACAAATCTTTGATGTCATCATCAAGGCCACACATCAAGCTAAAATAATGTGAAAGCTCACATCGTACTGGTACAAGCTTTGATACCATTTATAATGACCCAATTCTAACCACTAGTCTAGCAACTTTTTGGGCCAAGCTTTGATACCATTTATAATGACCCAATTCCAACCACTAGTCTAGCAACTTTTTGGGCCTAAACCATGTAGTCTTCAAAAGACTAAGCTCAAGTTGCTAAGATTGTTATATAAGTCTTAACAATCACATTCACATCAGATGTGAGCTTGGATTATTATATAAGTCTTAACAATCACATTCACATCAGATATGGGATGTTGGGTATCCCAATCCAACCCACTCAAATCCTTGATGTCCTTCTTAAGGCCACACATCGTACCACAAGACCAAAATCTCACCAGAGCATTGTGAAAGCTCACATCCATTGATGTCCTTATTAAGGTCATACATTGTACCACATGACCAAAATCTTACCAGAGTAATGTGAAAGCTCACATCAGACTGGTACAGACTGTGATAACATTTGTAATGACTCAAATCCAACTATTAGTCCAGCAGCTTTTTAGGCGTAAACCTCTGATAACATTTGTAATGACCCAAATCCAACCATTAGCCAAGCAGCTTTTTAGGCGTAAACCATATGCCACTTAAAAGCTTAAGTTCAAGTTACTAACAGTAGTAGACTTTGATTGTTATATAGGTTTGAACAATCACATTCAAATCAGATGTGGGATGTTGGGTATCACAATCCCACCCACTCAAATTTTTGATGTTTTCATTAATGCCACACATCAGGGACCAAAATCTCACCAGAATAATGTAAAAGCCTACATCGGACTGGTACAGGCTCTAATACCATTTATAACGATCCAAGTCCAACCACTGATCCAATAACTTTTTAGACTTAAACCGTATAGCCCTCAAAAGCTAAAGTTCAAGTTGCTAGGAGTGGTGAACTTGGATTGTTATTTAAATCTTAACAATCACATTCACATCAGATATGAGATATTGGGTATCACAGTTACAAACTTGCATATGGATGGGGCAACCTTGCCATCACCTTATCCTAATTACTAACCTGTGACTTGAGCATTTGAACTTGAACTTGATTGCGTTACAGAATGAATTGATTTCAGTTTATTGATTATCTTAAGTTAACTCAAACTTTTGAGGATCAAGAGAACTTGGGTTTGATTGTTTTGATCAGATTATCAGCTCCACCATCCTACATACTTTGACAGTAAAGTATTACTACAATCTAAAATAAACAATGGGTATCCATCTAAAGGAGGCTTTCATAAATAACGTAAGCAGCACAGGGAAAGTTGGCTGTCTGCTCTTGAAAATTCTGATGGGTATATCTTTTGCACTGTAGAGGAGGGAGCTTTTCAATGGAGGCAAGAGAACTCAAGTCGATCAAAGGTATGCAATCATGCTTTTGAAGATCCACATTATGGCTTTTTCAGATGCAAAAGGCGTGGACCACTCTTTTGTTCTCTAGGTCTATCATTGTATGTAGTCATAAAACAACATTCTAGTTGAACATTAACTCTTTGATCAGTAGGAGGAGGGGGAGGGCCCTTTCCACGATTTCAATAGGTTAAGAAAGTACCCAGAGATCTGCCCTTAAGCCAAAAGGGAAGAAAGTGTGAATGGCCCTAGCAGCAAAAGAGAAAAAGGGTTTGGGGTAGAGCAATGTATAGCACTGAATCATACTTGCCATCTCCAAAACTTTTTTCAGCTATAAGTACCGAGGGACAGTTTTCTTCGTAGAGAAGGATTGGTAATTGTGATATTGAATAACGAAAAGGAGCAATGGAGGTTATCGATTGTGATCATTCTATAATCATTCTCTGAACAAATCCCAAAATCTAAAGTAATTATTACAAGCCACAGAGCTACCACACGTGCCCTGTTTAACATTTGATTTATGGAGTTCTTTATTAACCTGCATGAAAGAAACCATCAAACTATATTCAAAGTGTTGATTCAAATTTAACCGGTTCAAGAAAATTGAAGTGAGAGAGAGAGAGAGAGAGAGGAAAAGACAAGTTGGAATCTGAGAAACAGCTGGATCCAAATCCAAAAGGAGGCTCCGCAACCAAGGTAGTTGAAGCCATGAATAATATAGCAGTAGCACGCAAGGAGGAAAAAAAAGGAACAAAAACACTAAACTAGTGGGGGCCAATGCTTGCTTGGAATTAGCTATGGAGATTGGAGCTCTCTGCTAATCAGTCCAAATTTAAGCTGCATCCCAAAATTGAAAATGATGTGGTCTTTACTAGTAACACTTGCAATGGAAACAAGAGGGCTGGAATCTTCTTTTCACCCAAATACGCACAGAAAGGTAACAACAAAAATAGTGGTGAATAGCAAAAGTGAGTGGAGATCAGAAGTTCCTGGCCAGCTGCTAACAAAGTTGTAAAAAAGTATTTGTACCTACCTCCAAGAATAGGTAGTGTGCATTATTGTTGCATTTATGAGAAAGTCATTTGCCTCGAATTCAAGCCGGCCGGTCACACTTACCCACAGTCTATAGCTTCTAGACATCTAGACCCTGAAACTTGCATATTTTATAAGAATGGCAATGGGGTAACTCTACCAAAGTGAAATGCTTTAGACCCTTTGATCCCAAGATATGCACTGCTTTTGGCGTTGGTAGTAGTAATATATTTGGTGAGAGACGTTGGAAGATAAGATTACCCTTTGACCCCAATAATGGCTGCTTCCTTTCCTTGTCTAAAAGCTGAGATTTTTCCAAATGAATTGAAACATTTTTGACAGCGATGGGTAGTACTATATGTATGTATATATATGAATTTCCAACTAGCCTAATCAAAAAATAAATGAATAATGCAGATGTACTATACATTCCACCTTAATTGGACCAACTCACGAGAAGTTGAGGACCACCAACTTGCATGAAATGATGGAAGCTTTGGGTGTTTGTTGGCCATGGTCCCGCCAGTAAGAGCAACCCGTTCTGATTTCAAAACATGACCATTTTCCATCCCACTTGTTTATCACATTCCAGCATGGTAATTTCTATGCAACCAAACATGTTCCCTCCATATTTTCTTGTTTCCTTTGTTTGGTAAACTTTAATCCTCCCTCGACTTGACCGTGATTAGCAACGCATTGGGTTCTTCCAGCTGTCTCTAATTATGGAGTTAGCTTGACTAATTAATCTTTTATTCTAAATGTAGCATGCATGGTAATGGTCAATATTAATTCTCCATTGATGAATCTTTGTATTTGGACTGGTTGCTTCAGACTTTAAAAGCAGGCCAACCCAGACCCAATCTTTGGTACAGTTAGACTTATCAGCTTTAAAGAATCCCAGTTGGCTCATGAAAAGCATCCAAACCAATTAATTCCTTGTTATCGATGGTAGCATCTCTTTTTCTTTCTGAGTTTTACATTGAATGGAGATGGGTTTTGAGTTTAATCCCCTTTGGAAGGTGAAAAATTGGGACTCAATTAATTCAAAGGTACCCAACTAGGCAGCTGATGATGATGATATATGGTTACAACTGCATAGAAATAGAAAGACAGAGCCCCCATCCCAACAAGGAGTTAGGTTCCAGCTAAGTGCCAAAAGTTGAAAGAGAAGTTGGAACAATGATCCCGAAAGAGAAAGGCTTGGTATCACACTGTACTAAAACCACCAATATCATTAACTAGGCTAAGTACTCCTACCCAAATTAGTTGACACTTCATGCATCTTTCTGTGGTTTGATCAAGCTGAAATCCTTTCAAGTCAGGCTGCAGTAGTAGCACATTTCTGGAAAACAAAAAAAAAGGGTAATCGATTGCTTTAAGAAAAAGGTAATGGTACTCATAATAGTAATCATTACTTTACTGACAAGGGGCCAAAAGCTAGTTAAAGAACAGTACAAGAACAATGGAGCTGGACTAAATTTTGTATTTTTTTTTTGTACAACTCTTTTAACCTTGAATCGATTTAAGAAAACATTAACTTAGAGGGCATTCATTCCTCTTTGAACTTTAAAGGAAATGTGATAAGATCAATACATTGAATGCAAATACTATTATTGTTTTTCTATTCTGCACATGTTGATAAAGCTTGTTTAAGTGCCCGTCCAAGATTAAGCAGATTCACAGGGCAATAGCCTAATCCTTAATCCCAGCCTCGAACGCTTTTTTATTTTTGTTTGTGTGTGTGTGTGTGTGTGTGAGTGTGAGTGGGGACTTATTTCCTATCCAAAACCAACCAATTGTGACCCATGCGACAGCCAAATAGTGATAAGTTTCCACAGATTACAATTTGGAGAATCATGTGTCGTTTTCACGAGCATCATCATCACCGTCATGAATGAATCTGAACTATTCAAACTTGGACAAAAATCTTTATCCATCTCAATTCCATTATCAACATAGCAAAATTTTTCCAAGCTTTGCAACAATGCCACAATCTCAAGATCTCTATTGGAACAAGGCTGAGGTAATATAACAGTACTAGCATCTGTTCTGATATATCATACAATTAAGAAATTTCGAACATTTGATTTAGTGATATGTTTCGAAATTAATATAATGCAACTAAAAGAAGAAAGAAAAAGTAAGAGGAGAGAGGTTTTGGTATTCTTTACCCACTCTGTCAAATGAAACTAACCGAAATTTGGCTGTTTTCATTATTGTTGTTATAATTGTGCAGCTCCAAACAGCTGTAAAGAATCCTCCCTAAGACACTCAATCCATCACAAAAGCGTTAAGCAGGGCATAAGCTGGTTAAAACGTGAGCCGGGTTGTTTAGCCAGCAGTGTTAGGCCATTTGCTCCCATTCCTTTGTCTCCCCCTCCCTGTTTCCGCGTACAATGCCTTTCCCCTCAATCAGTTGCCTAATGCCCCATCACCACCCATAAAATATGAATCATACATTTTTCCCTCTACAACAAGAAAATCTTTCCAAAATTTGAGCTATTTTAGTTCATTTTATTTAATTGAGATACGTTTCAATTAAATTTTTTAAATTATCATGTTAAAATTTACAAAATGAATAAAATTTATGAGATTAATGATGAGAACAAAGATTTGGGTTTTACTTTTTGAACAAAAAAATTATATAGACATCGTTGAAACAAATACTCGAAAATTTTTATTTTTAGTTTAACCGAATTGTGTTTTATTATTGGCAAACTCGGTTTTCATTTTTAGTTATCTTAGGCAGAGACCAACGTACGCATCAATCCAAGGTTTAGTCTGTTAACAGTATTTAGAATTAAATAAAATTAAAGGGAATATATGGTTTGAATATTGTGTAAAGTACATTGACCCAAATAGGGGTAAAATTGTAACACGACCCTCACATGGGCAAATGGGGAATGTAAAGAGAAGGCTAGAATTCTGAACTTAAAGCTAATCGCATCCACGGTGGGGGTCAACCACCTCCCCGTTTCAAACAATAATTTGACTAACACGTCCTCAAGATGATTACATATTTACAAATACACCACACTTCGTTTCCCAAATTAACCCCTCACTATTCAGGAATGGCACTCAACATAGCCTTAAACTTTCTCCTCCCTCTACCTCCTCTCCCTCTCTTCTCACCGTTCCCAGCACCGTCTCGGCCGGCATCTTTCCGGCGAGGAGACTCTTCTGGAAACACTAAAGGAGTAACAGTTTTACGTCTGCACCCACATTTTTCACCCCCACTTTTCATTAAAGCAGAGCTAGCTTTGACGGCCAATGCGGCCATTTCTTCAGCTTGTAAAGGATGTTCAAGCCAACTCAATGGCAAAGCAAAGTAAAGTTGACCAGGTTGGAGCTCCTCATCTTCCTGAATAGCCGATGCGACATCGTCAAAGTCCATTTCATCTGAGTTGCAGATAAAACACATGGGATTCCTTTGCAAGACATAGGAAGCCTTAACAGGGTAAGGGAACTCCTGTAACCTCCCATCTTGGAGGATCAGCTTGGCTGTTGCTACATGAGTTGACTCGCATGAACTACAAATACCCATTTCGGATTTGTGGATTTTAACGTTTGTTTTCCGGAACCCAACTCAGTTTCTGAGTTTTGGAAATGAGAGGTGTTGAATTCGTTTGGTGAAGGGAAACGGGAAGGGGGAGTTTATATAGGGGGAGTAACGAGAGACAGAGAGAGGAAGAGAGGCCTCGGATTTTGGACCCAAGGTGCCACATGGGATTTTGTCGTGTTGTGCTATTGGGCATTTTTATGGAACAGTGGGCAGGGGATGCCAGCCTGTAAGTTGGTGGTGACAGGTTGTGTGAGTGCTGAGGATCAGTGTCCTTGACACATCAACCCTCGTTTCAAGATGATATTACTCTGCCAGGGACTGTTGGGCTTTTCCCTTCTTTCTCCATTTTTCATTGTGGATCTCATGTCAGCAAATACCATTTCTCCACTGCAATAGCCAATAGTTTCTAAATCTCAAGTTTAACATTTGAAGCAGTAAAATGAACACTTGCAGAGTTTTAACATGTTTTTGTTCAAACTTATGTATCTAACCTGTATTGTTTAAGCTAATACAAGATAATTAGTACCATTAAATGAAATTGGGCTCCCATGTTCTAAAGAACCATGCATGTCAATAACAATACTTGTTAGGGAAAAGAAATTTCATTTGGCATTTGACAGTTAAGACTTATATAAGTTAAGGGTTTTATTGTCTAGTAGTAATGTCTTTTTAATGAAGTCAATTCAAAGTTTGAATCTTGGTTTCTTTCATTCTTGATATATACATTTACGACAAGAGATGGAAACCCAAAGTATACATGATAACTTGGTTTTTATCGAAAAAGTGCTATTATGAATAAATTCATAGTATTTTGAAGGTCTTGAAAAACTCATTAGCATTGAAGTCAAAAACATAATGTGTAATAGTTTCGGTGAGGGGGTTTTTTCTTTATGAACCTATGTCGTTTACTGCTGATTTTAGGGTTGAGAGGACATGGGTGAGATGGGGATGATGATGTACATTGTTGTAAAACCTGAACTAGGCTAAAGGATTCATCACGTGAACACATCTTTGGATGTAGAAACTCCCCCTTTTAATGGAAACGATACCTAATACCAACTTCTTGAATGCACCACCTTCCTTTCATGGCTACTTGACATGAAGAGCAAGAAAACACCTACTATCATGGTAACCCAGATTTTTTATCTTCTTTAATCTCATCTCTTTTGACATTAAAAAGCTACTATCAAAGTTGAATATCTCGATTGTTACAAGTCAAATTGAAATTGAAGTTGTAGAGTTTTGAATGGGACCAAACTAACATAGTTGCTTTACTAGACTTTACGCTGGACAAAAGCTGGGGGCGAAAGAAAATAGGGGTAGGTGACAGGAATGTAGTTATATTGAAAAGCAAGGGTGTTTGGAGGAGAAGAGAGAAAGAAGAGGAGGGAAACGTGGCAATGGAGCATTGTCCAAGGGAATTGAGGGGATGCAACTGTGCAGGGCAAGGGAAAAGACACGTGGAACATAAGGTCCTCGGCAAGAGTGAAGCCCCAACAATCCGACAAGAGATGGCGTAAGGTGATCTGGGTCTGCTGCTGCTGGCGCTGGCGCTTAACCCCAGTGCCCTACGTATTCCTGCCATGTCCCTGTTTCCTGCTGCCCACTTATTTTATTTTGTAGTTCAAGCGTGGACAATGGCAGGGTTTTCCCTTCTCTGCCAATTTTCTATTAGCCCTGTTGCGTTTACATGTGCATGAGGGATGGGGGTGAGACTAATTGAGAGCTTACATTACAGTCTTCCCCACCCTCTTTCCATCCTTGGAATTGATCAATGCCACTAGCTAAAATCCCATGGTTTTACCAGAGTTAAATACCCATTTGTTAGTAAGACTTGAGTTCTACTGGCGACTAGATGGTACTGATCAGATTTCAGCATAAATTCACAACTTGCTGTCTACCACACTTCTCTAAAAGGGGGAAGACACGTTCAAGCTTTGAATTTTAGCCTTATTAAAGAAGGATAACAGTAGGAATTGGATCAAATTTGACTTGTTTTGGTTTTACCATACAACCATACACTGCATGATTTCGATTTGTCTAGCACGTGCTCGTTGATGAATGATACCTATAATCCAAGTTCAAGTTAGGAAGAGATCTCTTGTTTCTTTTTCTATTTAATTAAAAAACAAGGAATATTGCTAATAATTGAGGAATGAACATGTCCCACTGCAAACCCTTTCTACGAAGCTTCATGGGGCTCCTTTTTCTCCTCCCCCCACTCCATCCACCGAAAACACTTACCCTAGCCAATAGAAAGCAAAACCAATCATACAATCAAAGTCTTCCCCTCATGACACACGAATGCTTTTCATTTTCTTTAATCTCTTTTCATTAAACTACATTAGTTTCTTCTGTTTTAATGGATGACCTTCGGATTCCCTTTTTTGACTTTCATCAAAGCAAACCCCATCACCCTATTTCTTAATTGCTTCTTTTCTTCCTATAACTTTTACAATAAGCTCGCTCATAATTATAACATTAATCTCTATTTAATATGAAGAAGTTACATGCAGCCCACGTCCTTAATCTCTCTATGAGTTAGGCTGACATTAAAACCCCTATCAAAACATTTGGTTGAAATCTTAAAGAAAAATGCTAAATTAATTACATTTATAGACTTGTGATTGATTAGCTTGCCTAACAATGGATAAGGACAAGAGTTTGGCTAAAAGTCTTGTTTTTCACTTCGATAACATCAAGATGACCAGCCTAAATCCTAATAATAATGCAAAAAATTACAATCGGAGATTGTGATATCCAACATCTCACATCTGATGTGAATGTGATTGTTAAGATCTATATAACAATCTAAGTTTACTACTACTAGCAACTTGAATTTAAACTTTTGAAAGCCACGTGGTTTAGGCCCAAAAAGCTATTGGGCCAGTGGTTGGACTTTGTAACGACTCAAGTTTTACCACTAGCTCAACAGCTTTTTGGGCCTAAACCACGTGATTCTCAAAAGTTTAAGCTCAAATTGTTAGTAATGGTGATTCTCAAAAGTTTAAGTTCAAATTATTAGTAATGGTGGACTTAGAAGCTCAAATTGTTAGTAATGGTGATTCTCAAAAGTTTAAGCTCAAATTGTTAGTAATTGTGGACTTGGATTGTTATATAAATCTTAACAATCACATTCACATCAGATATGAGATGTTGGGTATCACAGAGATCATGCTTGAAGCTTCCACAAATGAGGACAATGTCCATAACAATATGCAATAAATCGACAGCGATTTGATCTATGACATTCCGTTACATATACATGTCTTTTGCTTAATCTGACGGATTTTTATGAGCAAAAATAGTTGGCAAAGAAAAAAATTAAAAACCCCACCAGCCGGCATAATCACATTACATTCATAATAATGTAGTCTAATTAAACACCCTAATATAAATTAATTTTACATAGATCTTTTAGGTTTTGGAATGGGATTTCAGTGCTAGACAACTTTTCTTCCTTGGTATCTTTGATTTTCAATGATGGGATCATAAAAAAGGTGGCCATTGCCATTTGCCATGAAAGTTCCTCCCCTTGTTTCTAGAACTTGGAGCTCTTTTTTTCCGACAATGTAAGGTTGTCATGCTCATCTAGGTAGGCCCTTAAGAGGTCTGATTTTCTGTATGGTCAAAATCTCAAAAATCATGTCACAACATCTAATCTCTCCTAGCAAATCAAATTATTGGGCTATTCATTTCAAAATTATTTAAGGGAAAACTGCATGAATGCATTCATTGTATGCCCAAGGATTTCTATTATTATTATTATTTATTAAATGACAAGGATCAATGCATTTATAGCATACACATCCAAGAAACCCAACAAAAGAACTTTTGTTTTAATGTTATAGATTCATGTTTTGGTTGAAATTCTGTCTAATCCGTACTACCCAAGATTATGTGGACAGTAGATTTTTTGGCATCATAACGATGAATTTTAATATAAATTAAGTAGTAAGTGGATACCATTAATTCAAGTAGAAGTTCCTATAGTTTGCCAATATATTCATGACCAAAACAAATTAAATTTGTTGTTAATTAGACAAAAATAAAAAAGAGGGGGTGAACAATAAATAAAATTATATGTATAATTGGTTTTTAATGTGTAAATACTTAATATCATTTATGAACTTAAATTGAAGGACAAGTCCATTAAATTTGAAGTTTTGATTCTCAAATCCTCTATTCAAGTGTAAGAGCTTGAATGGATATGAAATGTAATTTTAAAATAGACGATTCTTATGCGATATTTTTTGGTCGACATGTTTTTAGCATTAATCCATGGGATTACAAACAAAAATTGTTGAGAAATTGAAGAAATTTAACCCCCCCACCAACCGGCATAAACACATTTCACTCATAATTAAATGGTCCAATCACCCTAATTAAACAACATGATATCTTATCCAAATAAATTTCAGCTAGTATACAAAGAAACATTTTGGATGGGTTTTGACTGCCAGTACAAACTCTCTCTTGAGTATCTTTGATTCAATCATTGAATCATTTAAAAAGAAAGAAAAATAGAGGCCCTTGTCATTGCCATGAAAGTTCATGGCTCTTCCCTTTAGATTAAGTCCACTCTCCATCTCCATCCTTGGCCTTATTTGGGTAGTAAAAAAAGAATAAAAAGATTTTCAGTTGTCTTCTCTCATTCTTTCTCTCTCTCAAATCAGACACCACATGCATATCTGATCTCTGCAACAAATAAAATCATTGGTATCAATCAAGATTATAGGCAGTTCATGAAATGGATTGATAATATTAAGTGCCCTGGAAGGAAAAAGGACCAGACCAATGGTAGGAGCATTTACATCATACTTATCAAGAAAGGCTTGGAATTTTTGTTTTATGTTACAGGTTCATATGCTTTGCTTGATATATTGTCTAATTTTGTGATACTCACAATCATGTAAAGAATAATTAACAGTATATAGACTTTGAAATGAAGAAAAGGTATTCTAAGTTGGTATCATTGTCTGTATTAAGTTGGAGCTTGGAACCTGCCTTCAATTGGAAGTTTCCTTGCTTGTCACAATTTTTGTCTACAAGCAAATATAATCTTCTTTTGCAGCATATTGAATAATAGGATTCATGTACTCCATCAAAACAAAGCATCAACATATAATTAAGAGAAATCTTGGTTCATGTTTTTTTCATGTACTTATCTTCCATAACTTAATAGGATCAACAAAAAAAAAAGTATAATATAATAAAATATGATAAGTTTTGATAATATTTTTAATTTATTAATCAATGTAAATAAATTAGATGAAGTCAGATGATATATTAACTATGAAAAACTTAAAAATTTTTTGAGACTTATTTCCAAGCAAAATGGAGATTTGGGCTTGATTAGCCCCAATTTATTCTCTCAAGAATATAGCTCTCAGGCCCATCATGTTTAGTTCAATTTTGATATGAGAACTTAATTGAATGTAATAAAAGAATAAATGTTTATTTATATTTTATTGAGTAGCTCAAAGGTTTTTTTAACATTATGCCAAAAAATTAGATTATTTATATCTAAACCTATTCATTAACCATTTTAATATTTAAAAAAGAAGGATAAAATAAATTATAAAAGTATTTAAATTTTTTAAAATAGTTTAAGGAATTTTTTATATCAAATAAAAATTTTTTTTATTTATCAACCAATAAAAAAATTAAAATTAAAGGGTGTTCGACCCAAAATTATATGAAAATTGTGTAAATTTAATTTCTAAAACAAAGGAGATCTTCTTGGAATCCCTTTCCTACTCCTCTTTCTGTAAGAATGTAGAGATTGATTGCTTATACTCTCGTATTTGATTTTATTGGGTTCCTTTCTCCAATTCTCCTGGTCTTTGCTCTGCAATCAAAATTTCAAAACAAAATCAACGAGAATATATATATATATATATACTCGATTTAATTATAAAATGTGATTTTGTAAATTGTGTAAAAATAAAAACTTAAATGTTCTTCAAAATAAATATTGTTAAAATTATAAATTGTTTTTTAATATTTTCGATAATATATAAAATCTAAACACGAACAATGTATCAAATATAAACTTATATGTTAAATACCTTGCATTCGATCGAGCAATACACTGATGTCGTTCCGGGAAGCAATTACCAACCACATATTACACACTTGGCTATGGAGTTGAAGTAATACGGTTGCTCTGTTTTCCTTCGTTTATTGATAAAAACAACTTTGGAGTCGTTGTTTATATAAAGGTTGGATATCTGATACATCATAGAGCTCACGCAAGTCACCAATTTTAATTGCCACTTGATGTGAGGCTTTGTATATCTAAAAAAGAGTAAAATTAAGAAAATAATTAACTAAATTTTAGTATTAAAAAAAAACCCAATTCGATTTAATATGTTTTATTGATTTTAAAGAATCTCGTTGTTATCGTGAAATATTTTTATGATATAGTTTAATTCTGTTCAAAGATATAAATTTAATTTAATCAATTGTGTTTCATTTGGTGTACTATCAAATTGTATAACAAAACAAGGGTAAGCTTGGACCCAATGAGTATGAAAATTTGATCTGCCCTTTTTTTGGTTCAACCGAAAGAAGATGAAGTTGGTGAAGAGTTGGAACTTGAAAGGAACGTACTTGAAGAATTTGGTGATGAGGATGTTTCTTGCCTTTCAAGCATCCTTCGCAAAGGACCAAACCCATACAATCTGGACAAAAGAAGGTATTTTTGGAGTCATGGCTCTCACACAAGGAATAAAACTTGGCTTGCAACAATGGCATTAACCAACAAGGCTTAAGCCTATACTCTTCCTCCATCGTTTGACCTCTCTCTAATTCTTGTAGAACGATGGTTTAAGGTTTTGCCAGGTTCTCGCCCTTAATTTCGATAGTGCTATGTGCATTCTAATTGGGAAGTCCTGGTTTATATATAATCCTGAAATCCTAGTTGTAAGAGGACTGGGACAAAATTTTCAAGCTTTCCTAGTTGTGGTAGGAATTCCTACTATTTCCCATCTTTGGCTTTCCTTGTAAAGGAAATATAAGGGAATGATTCAGTAAGGGTTTTTTTACTCGTTTTCCTTACTACTTCTTTGGCTTTTTGAATCAATAGTACAAAAACTTATGTTGGGTTTACGTATTTGATCAACTAGAACATAAAAACCAGAAGAAGATTAGATTGCCAAGAGTGAGGATTTCCATTGGTAAGGACATGAAAGGATGGTTTTGAGCATGGATTTGTTTCAAGTTTGTTCATTGATGGGCAAATGGTCTTAGTTGATTTGAGGACTTGGGATTTGTGGGTGAGATGGGTGGGTTTTGAAGGAAGAATAATGGTCAAGAAAGCCATAGCCGTTCTTACTTTTTCCATTGATATCGCCATGATTTTGTTGACAAACAACTTTAAGATAATGGGACGCCAGGAAAACGTGAATTGGCATTAACCTTTATTCAAAATCATGGAAATCCAATTTCGATCGTTCTAGATTTTGTTGTTTGTATATGATATACTGTCAATGTACAATTCTCAAATTTTGAGCATCTAAGAAACCTGTCAACATTTGCCTACTGGGTTTTCTGTGTGTGAAAAAAGGGGACGTTACAGAGATGGAAGGAGCCAAAGATTGAAGAGAGTTGAAGCGAGTGACAGGAACCAGGACAAGAAAGCCATAGCCGCAGATAATTGATATCTACTACATAACCTTGATGGGCAACCTGACTTGCCAGCACTGACCATGAAACTGGTAACACTAGCAGCTGAGCAGGCCGCGGCTAGTGAGAGAAAAGACAAGGCCTGCAACCAAAGACAACAAAATTTTTCATCAAGTTGTGGGAAAGAGGATAACATAATGGTGATGATAACGAAGCAAAAAATCTTGTTACATACCCAGTCTCCCACAATGAGGATCAGCAGTACCCTTGGATGTCGCGGTAGGCATTTAACAAACACGGAATATGCATCAACCAACGCTAATGAAATGCTCCATGGAGTTACTAAACCCATGACTGTCACCAAGTAACTGCAAAAAATTTTTAAGAAACGAAGGAATTGGTTTGTCACCCAACAATGCCTTAGTTGTATGTGCAGGTCACGTTCAACATCGAAAACAGACATTATCTTCTCTATAATTACAGCTAATGAGCAATTCAACATGGTAGGTTCAACCTTGCAACTAATCAAGCAACACCATAGACCAGACAAGTTGAGACAACAGGAAGACATTAATCTTGGCTACTCTTTATTATTCACGTTTTACACTCAGCACAAAGTCTTTGAAGTTGCAAGAACAGATAAAGAGAACATGACATATTCCAGCAGTGATCAGTGGTAAATAGTTTCTATGATGAATCAGAACAAATTGGTACTTATTGTGTTATCTCATAAGCACACAGCAAACCTATCGAAACAAATCAGTAATTGTATATGAGAAGCTTCGAGTAACAATCTTTATAATGTACATAAATCACCATACAAAGTAGTTATATTCTCATCTTAAGATCGAGATGGACAGTGCCATATTATCTAGTTTCATTTTCCTAGAAACATGGAAAACGAAAGGATCTCAAGTCAAGGAATAAGCACTAAAACATAAAAAGATCAATTAAGGGTCCTGGCAACAACTTTTATTATCCACCTAGTGGGAAATTCCTGTAGGAAAAGGGGAGATAACAAACCAATTCATTCCTGAACCCAATGAAAAGGAGAGACACCATAACAACCAGACATTGGACTATAGATAACAAATTCATCAGCAAATAAGTTTTCTTTTTTCATCGAGTTCAGCAACTAGCAAAGAAACAGGCCATGTGCCAAACCAAAAAGCATTGGTTTTAATAACTATAATTGTTGATACTCCAAATTTCATGTACTCTTAATCAACTACATTATAATCTTCATTCAAGCCTGATGGTTTAAGCAAGGGCAAGCATCTGATCTTGCATATGCCTGCACCAAAAAACAAGAAGAATTGCATACAGTTCATTTGGCTGCATTTTCCCCACCCCTTTGCTTCCTCAACCAAAATGGAAGAGAAAAGAAATGTTTGATCCTCTCAGATAATTTTGCCCTTCCAATTATTTAAAGGCACGTTTCGCTACATTCATCAATAAGCAACACTCTTAAGAAAAAAGATGAAGCATGTCTATTCTTATATTCATTAACCAAATTGCTAACAGCATAAAAATCCAACTTTTTCTCCTTAAGTTTCAATCCTTTTAAATTCATCAAAAGTTTCACCTCATTCATTTTCAATCAAAATTTCCTAGAAAGGCTTTATTTAAACATTTCCAAGAAACCACAGGGAATCAGAACTTTTGCTCCCTCCAACGATGGTATAGGCGTAAAGCTGACTATTTTCCCTGGAAAAAAGACAGACTAACATTGCCAATTCATTACTATATTGATTATGATCATGATCGCAATAGCTTGCCCATGAGCCTTCCAAATTAACATCAGAATTCAGAAATCAGCCATGAAGTCAATAGTAAAAGCAGAGGAAGGTTTCAAAAGCTGACAATAAATTAAATTCCAACAGAACATCAGAAACAAAGACATGGGTTTTGAAGATTAAAGGCCAAAGAGTTAAAAAAAAAAACACACCAAATTTTGATAAAAACAAGAAAAGAAGAATTTAAAATTTTGGGAGTTACCTGAAAGAAGTGTAGCTATAGAATTCAACATCCAAACACATGAAGAGAAGTGAAGCAGAGGAGAAAATGGTTTGTCCCAAACGAAGAGCCAAGCTGGCGCTTGTTCCCAACGCCCCTGGCACTCTCTCCATCATCCTTCATGCAAACTTATCTCTCTGTTTCTTCATCCTTAATTTCGCCCCGCAAAAAAATGATCCTGACAAGTTTGTTCAAAAGGAAAAACAACCTCTGGCTTTTTGTTCTGTTTCCTATGATGAAGAAATTAGAACAGAAAGAAGAAGAGAGAGGAAAAGGACGTGATGGTTACTCCGTATCATGAAGGTTACCAAATTTTTCCTGATGGCTTATTGGGTCAATTTATATTCTCTCTCTTCATTCTTACATTTGGACAGAGTTGAGACTCTGTCTTTTCTCCGAATGATTTTCTCCATTTGACTCTCGTACGTGAATTCCCGGGGTTTCCCGGTACCCACTCTTTGACATATATTTTCAAGCCCCATTATTTCTTCTACTGTAATTCCTTCTTTTATGGATAATTATGATGATCTTGATCAACATTAAATTTAATATTTAATGAATAAGTATCCCCTGTTTGAGATTTCGCTCTTGATAAAATGGGATGCAAGTAAAGTTTTAATGTGACAGGTTGAGTTCATTTGAACCACACAAAGTTGATTTCCGGGCCAAGACAATTCGAACCCCAACAAAGGGTATTCAGAAAGAACTAATTCCTTCTTATAGACTTTATTTTAATTTTTTTTTATTCACATCTTTAATAAGCTTATTCTTCTCTTGCTTTAGTTGATCTGTACGTCATGTTGGAACAGCTAAAACAATGGAATGAACCTGTCCATTTCACGATTCAATGATTCCAAGCAAAAGTTTCTTTTTAATGTTTAAATATTGGCAAACAAGAAGCTCGTGCCAGTTTCTTGAGTGTCTGCATTTCTTTATATCTCTTTTCCGAACTAAATTATCGAAGAACAAATCTTTTAGCATTGAAGAGTTGGACGAGTATGACAGGATTGTGCCCTGCCATTGCTCTTTCAACACACTATTGGGCCGCAAGCAATAGACTCAGAGAGGCAAAAAGAAAGGATACTAGACCTAGGTAACAGGTGGGATAATCCTAGACTGTCAATGGCTCAGTTGTTCAGACTTCCAAAAGTGGCTGCTAATGACAGTTATTTTATTATTCTCTCGTTAAGATTGCATTACTATAATCATGGCATGTTCTAGCACAATGATTGGCACAAGGAAAGACAGCCAGATAGAGTCCAAAAGATCATCAACCAGTTCCATTATGTTAACATCCAAGATTCACAACTACCCATTTTTTTCTTTTTTAGCAAAAAGCTTCTCAGGTTTTGAATAGCCTTAATTTGGTTTTCTTCTTCTTCTTATTTTCTGCTTTCCCTTAGTTTGGGTATTTGCCTGGTGTTGTACTTGGTCTCATGTTTCTCAATGGAAGTCCATTGATTTGGTATCACTGGAAAAGAAAAGTGTTTGGGTACTTATTGCAGTTACCATAATTTATCTGAACCAATGAACCATAAGCAGGAATAACAAAAGCCCAAAAAGAACAAAATCTTTACAGACAGCATATATTAGCAAGCACCGGTAGTAACATTGAGCCCTAGGGGGGAACAGAATCAAACATATTTTATTTTTCCATGCTTCCTTGTTCGACATGAGCGAGGGTCAAAAACCAATTATTGATCAACATTTAAATCCCATATGTGGTACCAAAGGAGTTAAACTGAGCAAAAACGATGAACCCCTTTAAAACAAGAACAGAGTTGATCTTTGCTTCCATCTGTTATATTGAACATGGTGACAAAAACCAACATTTTGGTTTATTCTTAGGTGGATCTTGATCACTTTTTACAAGGTTGGAAGTTTGATTTCATCAAATCTTAGTACATGATCGAAGATCAGTACAAGGCCTAGTACTAATTTGATTAGTAACCGGTTTCGGTGCATGGAGCAGGGAGTTAGGGCCAGGCCAGCCCAGGAACCTTCGGAAGTAGGAAGTTTGAAAATTTATTATAGGAAGCCACCATGATATACAAAGAAGATGATAATCTCAGTGCTTTTCATTGCGTTACAGCAAAGTTTAGCAACACCTTCAAATTACAAAATCTGAAGCAAGAATAAATACATTCATACAAGAGCCTCTCTATGAGTCAAGCTGAGCATACCAGATACCAGTGATCTTCACATCCTTGGGAGTCTTGGAACCCAAGTCAGTATCAGATGGCTGAAGGCTCTCAAACACACCAATTATTTCTCCGGTCTCAGGCCTGCTCTTGGTAACACTCAAGGTGATTTTCCCTGATGAAGATGCAACACTCTTGTTGTTCTCCTTAGCTAGCTCCTCCTCATCTCCCCTTCCTCCGGCGGGCAAGGCAACTGCACTGTCATAACCGGTTGAGCCACCCCTTCCTTTTGGGTCCAAGAAAGATGAGCCACGGTAGGATGGTACAAGAAAGTCTCCTCCAAAGCGCTCAGGTTTGCCTGATGCCACCAATTGCTTGATGGTGAAAAGGAAGGGCACACGCTCACCCCCAGGAAGCTGAACTGTCACAGCAGCGTAGTCAATTCCATCTTTCTCCTCAAATTTGACTGTGCCATCAGTAGATACTTCGAAAGGTCCCTCGATTTCATCAAGGGTGTAGGTTAAACGAGTCATAAGCTTGGTTTCTTGGAACTCCGGAGGGGCATTCTTGGAAACACCCTCAGCCTTGACAGTGAAGGAAGTAGGCTCTAAGCAGAACTTCTTGGCGTAGTATTTGCCAGGCTTGAAGGCAAAAGAGTCAACACCACCGTCGATGGTTGGGCACTGGTTAGCAGTGCCTGTTCCCTTTACTTCCATGTAAGTCTTGCTCTGGATTTCATCGAAGGTTAGCCTCTTTGGAACTCCTTCAGCGCTTGCTCCCTTTAGAAAAAATGAAAAACAAGAAAAAAAAAACAAGTACCATTTGTTACATCAGATCACATGCCAATCAACTCTTCTCAGCTAAAACTGAAATGAGAGTGTATGCGTTTTAGAAACAGATCAGCTTCAACTAGTGCTGGAAGAAGAGCTATTTTTAACAAGTTTTCATTGAATAACAGACAAATATGCATATACTAATACTACATACGTTTTCCTACATAACAGATCACACCCTATTTCATTTCTTTAATTAAAAGACGGGTATGGTAGGATATATGCATGCAGCCAGGGGTCTATAGAAAATTGTCACAAACCTTACTAGTTACAACAACGATAACAAGTTCTTATTTTCAAAGATTTGGCTTTTCTCTTAGTATCCTACTAAACAAACGAACATAGAATTGAACTTAGTCAGAGTGAGAACACTAGGAAAAGCTCCCATGCAAAAGAATTCAGCTCACTCCCACACAAGCATTACTAGTTAAACAATTTCCAAGCCAAAACAGAAATGAAATCAAGCAAGAGAACTATACCGAGACAACAAGAGCAGATGTAGCAAGAGCGAAACCAGCGATCTTGGTAGCATCAACACACTTTTGAGCCAAGCCCTTAAGGTCAGATTGCAAGGAGCAAGTCAGCCTAGCTCCAACAGACTCTAAACCAAAGGCCTTAGAAACGCTCTGGGAGGACCTAAGCTGCACGCTGGTCCTAGATGGCACACCAACCTTTGTTGGTTGCATAAGGGTAGCTGCTGCTTGCAGTGAGGCTGCCATGGCTTTCAAACTGCAAATTAGAAAACCCCCTTGTTCTTTACTGTGATTGTGTCACGAAACTCGGAACCTCCAAAATAGGAGTGATGTTCTAGTGAGAGTGGCGAGAGGAAAATTTGTGGCAATTATTTTGATGGCTTTGGTGTGAGTAAGATAAGGGGATAGGATAAGGGGTGTTGCTATTGGTGGATTGAAGGTAATGTCTCTAGCTTTAGGGTATGCCACGTGGCGATTTTGTCTAATGGGATAAAGATACTGTTAGTCAGATTGGATGATGTGGGAAGGAGCTGAGATTCTTAGGCCCTGGAGCTTAATGTTGCATGGCTCCGGCCATACAAATTTTGCATGGTTGTCCTTACTCCAACAGCAGGGTCAGTGTCTGTCACCGTAGGGGCGCACCCACAGCATTTTCATCAGCTCCGTTCCTACATCATTCGTTAAGATTTTGACTTGGGTTCAGATTGATGATCATGGACCTGTCAAAGCCCAAAAAAAGCAGGCCTCAGCTAAAAGCCCAACCTAAACGAATAGGGGAAAAAAAGCTGGCCTCAGTTCCAAGCCCAATCTAAACGAATTGGGGCAAAAAAGTAATAGGACATTGAAACATAAAAAGATTAAAGAAAACTGGCCCATGCAGGTCTCGAACCTGCGACCTTCGCGTTATTAGCACGACGCTCTAACCAGCTGAGCTAATAGGCCTCCCGATCGAAAGAATCATATATTTATATAAGAACGTGAAACTTTGAATTAGTTTTATTTTTCCCGATTATTCTTTCTCGATCAATTTTTCGTTGAATTTGATTTTAAAATTATCTTAAATTTTGCGTTTAAGTCTTGAATCCATTAACCACAGTCCGGAAATCTTAAATCCGTTCATGAAAGTCCGAAGAGAGAGGCAGGCAGCTCAGAAGTGCTTGAAATATAGTAGAAATCAGAGGTAATGGTATTTTCCTCATTAACCCTAAACCATCATTCATCATCGCTGCCCTTCTCTCCCTTTAACAGGCATTGCAATTCAGCTCAAAAATGGTTGAAAGCTAAGTACTGGTACTCCTCATTAACCGCAAACTAAAAAAAAGTTTACGAATAAAAACAATTTCATAGTACAATAGATAAAATTATTGTCTTCGAAAACATTGGAAAAATCGTCGTTTTTTTTTTTTGTTTTGGCATTCAGAATGAGTAGGAGGTGATTGATCTTCACGTTAATCAGACTTTCATAATTCATCCTCATTATGCCTTCGCTCGTTTTCGAATTACGACAACAAGCTGATTTAAAAAAAAATTTTGTTTTTTTTAAAAAATTCAACGTAAATAAGAAGGAAGATGGATTTCTCTCAGACAAATGCCTCGATTTGTCGTCACGATTTGAAAGAATGGAAAAGATCGGACTCGTCATCATTTTTGATCATCACCGAGAAACCCCTCATCATCCAACGTCATCAATCAGCCATTGATGAAAACCAAAGAGAGCACTAGAAAACCAAGAGAAACAGAAACGCAACTATAAACCCCTTTTTTTTTTTTTTGCAGCCTCCTGGAATTTTAGGGCGACTAGGAGGGGGAAATTTGGGGGATATATAGGAGCTTTGACGTTGAGACACTTCTGGCTTCCTATTTATAGGAAAAATGTGATTTAGGGTTAGGGTTTTCCTTTGTTCTTCACCCTCCACATTAATCAAATTTACAGAATAGCCATTGGGTTCAAATTGGGGCCAGGTTCCAACCGTGGGCCTGTAACCCAAGTTCAAACGTCGGATTATTTAGTTTTTATTATTTCATTTTTCTAAACAAGAAAAATGTTCAATAATGTGAATTTTCAAGAAATTGTAAATTTTGTACCTCATAAATCACCATCAAGTTTGATATAAATTATGAAGCGAATACTGACAATGTCGAATTTTGATACAAACCCTTGACATTATATTCTTTTTTCCCCACTAAATACAACGGCTTAAAATTTTCAAATTATTTTCTTTTAACAGAAAATATACTTAAGAAATTAAATTATTGGTTTTTTTTTCCCCCACTAAATACATCATAAGATTGAAAAAAAAAGTACAATTTTTTGTTTCAAGTTCTGCAGATCAGCAATAATTCAGCACTGAACGGTGCGCCTAGACGAAGTGAAGCACCAGGGACCAGACAGGGTAGACTAACAGAAGGATAATGCCAACGGTGTTTGATATTCCATGGCTCTGAGTGAAGGAATTCCTGAATCCACCCGAGGCCCGGATGTGCTCTTGCAGCAAGTAACAACCGATGAGGAGGCATATCAAAACACCGACCCAGCTGTCCTTCAAGGTGTGTGCAAAGAAGTTTGGAGCCACAACCAGGAGAAGAATCAATGATCCGGGCATTTCCAGCCAATCTGCAATCACCAATGAATTGTAGTATCAGAGAAGGGAACTAAGAAACCACGAACATGCTGCAAGCAGAAGTTCCTGATGCTTCACACTCAATCAGTGAGAGGTTTTCATTTGAATATGGTTATAGATACGCAAACCATTCTGGTAAAAGGAACTGTCAAAGGCACTTATCCTGAGTCAGGGGCATGTATCGATAGAATGAAGTTACAGATTGCAAGTGTACGAGTTCTAATCAATGAACGTGTACTCCAGAAATTAGAGCAATGCAGATAGGCTTGTTTCGCATGTTATACATTTGAACAAAGTATATCAAATCTCAACAATGTTAAGAACATGATGCAGGTGTGAAGATGCCAAATTATCAAGTGACTACTACTAAATTTCATTGTCTGCAGGAAAGTGCATAGATGAATAATCAAAGAAACAAGCAAGACAGACACTCCATTTACCATATTGAAATGACAATGATGAAGAAAATTAACAAGAAAGATACATGCAGTAGGGACTTTTCTGCAAATTTACATGACTAGAAATACCATCTGATAAGTACGAAATCAATAATGAGCATGCTATTTATTAATACCAGTCAAAAGCCAGAACATGTACCATTGTCAAAGCCAGAGTTTTGATTCCACATGAGATATATTTGTGTTTGTTATTGTCAATATATGCATGACAGAGAGAAAGAGAGATATGGAATAATTTTGCTTGTTTCTACAACATAACATATCAGTTGCCACAGTTAGATAGAAGAACAACAGAGCAAGATAAGCATTGATGCCTAAATAGTATTGAGCATAGACCTGGAAAGTGTCGGGGAAAGAACAGCCTTAGAACAACTGCAATGAATGCGATCCATTTTCCAACCTCTCCCCTGAATGAATTTAAATAACTTTCAGGAAATCTACTTAAGTAGAAGGAAAAAGAACAGTCGGAAGAAAGCAGTAGAAAAGATTATCACCTTAGAAATTTGAAAAGCACCAAAGGAAGACTAAAGAAGATGTAAGGTATCAGAAGTGATGTCAACATGTTTGTTCTCCAGTTTGTTCGGTCTAGGATTAACAAATAACTGCAGAGAACATAAAGAAGAAGTATTAATTGCAAATTTCCAGCTTGTTATATACAATATGGTAGTTTATGAAGTTCAATCTTGAAGAACGAAAATGGAGATTCAACGACTAGGCGAGAAATGAATCACAGTCATAGTATGAGAGAAAGTCCAGTCATTTATAGCACAGGTCAGAGCCTAATAGTTAGATCAAAGACAAGATAAAAGAAATTACAGGATCAACAATATCATAACTGTTGATAGTAATCCCCACCTTTCTTCTTTCTTTCCCATCTTAACATCCAATAAAGAAGAAAAATGAAGCAGAAAAGGTTTTTTTTTCCTAAGTTTCACAGGTATCACAGTCCATCCCTTCTGCAACTTTGACAATACAGTAGAACTTCTTATACACATTACAAAACCTTCACCAAACGGCAGATAAATTAGGATAGTGATATTCCTGAGGCACTGAGTTGTGCTTAGCTGCCTTGGATAAGCCAATTTCAACAAGCAGGGGTTAATGGCTCAGATAAATTGCCAATCTGAACCACACGTCCCACAATTTGCAGACAAACAAAGCCATCAAATCGTTGCCTTTATGTTATACAGCATTCTGTATCCGTAAAGATTTTGTCAACACATTAGTTCCAACTTCCACTTCATTGATATTCTAGAGAAAGATGAGAGTACTAATATGCTTCAGGCCACATAGCAACAGCAGAACACAAGCACGCTGGTCAGATCCTTATTTCATTTAAAAGCTTTTCGTGGTTACTAGCTTAGGCAATAGCTAGTTGAACTTGATCTTTTCATTCAAACTGATAAATTTATCAGTTCAAAGCACCGTTTTCGGCAAAGGTCTTTGCTCCTTTTTTATCTTCCTTATTGGTAGCTAGTAACACAATGGTTATTAAATACATAAGCACAAAAGTTTCCTGAACTCCAATTCCCTTCCCACAATGGGAAAAGACTTTTAACAAAATAAATGAATAATTGAAAAGGACCAGTATGACATGGCGACCCTAATAAACATGAAGAAAAACCCAGTAAGATAATTAAAAATGCATAACTAATAAGCACTTGCCACATAGAACTCCACTCCACCCAACAAGGATAACCATATTTTAATACACCCAACAAATCCAAACCACTATCAAATCTTTAGGAAATTTAAAGAACCCAGTGTTATGTAAAGGTCAAAGAGGGGAAACTTACATAGCAGCAAAGCAGGCAACCCATTTGAGAAAAGAAGTTCCAAAACCAAGACCTCCAAGCTTAGTTGCATCATTGATCAACTTCTTTGCAGCCAGCTTCAGCTCATTCATATCAGAACTAATCAAATCTTCTGCTACAGGATCTGTTTTCATAGCCAAATAGTCCATTCTCCCCATTTCTCACTTTTCTTCCACCCCCAGATCTAAACTAAAACAAATGAGAATTATTCAGAAATTGAAAGTTACGATCCTTTTTAAGGAAAGAAGAATCCGGAAATAACAAGGGACAGACCAAAAAATTTAAGACAGAGGGACAGACAGGCAAGTTACCTTTGTTTTGTCTTTTAGTAGTATGCTTTGTTGGATCTTATCTGCTTGCTTATGGATGCAAATTTACCGGAGAGTTCAACAGTGAATGGAAGGGCCCCTTGGTTTCAGGATTTCAGATTAGCTTAAAGTGAAGGGGATGTGAAAGAGGAAGGAATAGAAGTTTCGGATCCTAGCTGTAATCTCGGCTTTGACTGTCGGAGGTGAGGGAAAAGCTTGCACGTGGTGTTTTTTGATTGAGAGGAACGGACACGTGGTGGAATGGTGAAAAAGTTTGTTGGGTTGGGCCAATGAAGAGCTACCGTTATTAAACCAACCCTTGATAAGACCATGGGCCTTATTGGTAAGTCCAGAACCTACCAACTAGAAGTGAGATTTACTTCAAATAGGCTCTTCGAATGGCCCTGCCTGCCTGTAGTTTTCAGTCCTAATCCGATGTAACAATCCTTATTCATTGTTGTAATAAAAAAAACTAATGTCACCAGCGGGTAAAAGTGAACCAAAATAGCCGGTTCATATAGGTGCTTAGGATCCCATTACTAGATTTCAACACTTTGTTAGCATTAATAAGGTAGATAATGCTGGAGATCCTCAGCCAATTATCCAAAACAAAAAAGTCTCTCACAGGCCTAATTCCGCAGCCTAAAATATATTCATGGAAGGAAGACATTCCCTGCCCAAAGTCAGCAATATAACACAGGCATTTGGCATTTCAACTAACCACCAAAAAAGAATGAAAAAAAGGAGGTACGCATCCATCCATGTCCTTCACCAAAGACTTCTAGAATTATTGATTTGCAGCGCCCAGCATGTTCTGATTTCAAACCATATTTGAGTGGAATCTCACCAAACTACTCTACCTCCCAACATCTCTCGACTCCAACCAGGCTTACTACCCACCACCTTCTTCATTTTCTTTAGTAGTTACTTGGATTTGGAAATGGTCCCAAAATGAGAACCTGAGAAGGGTGGAGAGGGGCCTCTAAGGTCAGAGACTACTTTAATTTCATGAAAGATGAAAAATAACAACACGTGAAATACGAAGGATAATTTTTTTGTAGTCTAGTTTGACTCTTAGTTCACCCCCTAAAACAATCCAAAAAGCAATCATCATAACATTACCCCCCTGCCCTGATGCTTCCAATTTCTAAAACTCCAAAAGCAAACATAAGCAGATGCCCCCACACTTCCCACTTCAAGATAGCACAAAAAATAAAGCTTTTACTAAAAGTCAGGCATCGCCATCTGCCTTCTCCACTATCTAGCCATGACTTGCAATTTTCATCGTATACACCCCCCCCATTGTCTCGAAAGATGGGTTCGATCGACCAATCAACAAAATTATTGTAAACAAAAAAAGAAGCAACAATTTTTCCTTTTATTTCTCTCTTTACGTGGCACATTAAACAATCATTTGATGATTATGTTCTTATGCGGGCAGCTCTATTGTTCATGATGATGATGTTGTGACTGATGCCTTCCCCTTCTGGTGTCCGCAACCGTTGATTCATGCGAATCGCAAACTTGAGTCTTGAACTTACACCCGAACCGCCTATTCAGCGATCCTCTCCAGCCACCGCCACGTGGACCTTCCGTTTCGATCTTCTCGATCACTTTCTTCATTGTGGAACATTCTCTCTCCAGCTGGTGCACCCGCGTCCTCATGCTATCCATGTCCAGCCGCAGCACCTGATTCTCCCTCACGGCAGCTCTCCACGTGCTACTACCTTCTTCCCCACGTGAGACCGAAACCAACCCTGCCCTTTCCTCCTCTTCCTCGTCCTCTGCCTCTCTCATCGCCTCCGACAACCTCCCCGCATTCGTCGGCGCCGCTTCCGCCGCTAACAACGTCCCGGCGATCGCGTGACGTAACTGCAACTGCTCGAAGAACAACACTTGCACTACCGCGCGTAATGGTAACCGCTCGTTCTGTGCCGCGTGAGTGCATGCTTCGAGCGTCAGCTTTTGACAATCTAACACTCCGCATATCTTTTCCCTCTCCGATTCCGGTATCCAAGGATGCGCCTGCAAAAAAAAAACATACTCAATTAACCAACTTTAAGCATGATTTTACAATTTAGTCATTTTCTTTTTTGTTAATTGTACCTTGAGGTACACGTCCACAGCTCTGTACAGTCCGTCGTCGAAGAGTCTAGCTTGGTCAGGAAGAGAAATTGCGAGATTATAAAATTTCTCCGGCTTCAAATTCGCGTCGGATGCAATCTCCGAAAGGTAACCGTCGATTAACTTTCCGACGAGCATCAGCGCAGGCGGTCTAACGCTATTATTATTATGAAGAATGTTATTGTTGTTACCTCTCGTTTCGGCTTCGATTCCTTCCGCGTTTCTCTCTTCCAATCCGTCCAAAAAATAACCTAAAATCCTCTCAATGCAATCAACGTCATAGAGCGTTTCGTTGAGATACGAGTAGCTCGGAATCAACAGATCATCTAACGTAGCTTGCTCGAGCTGAAAACCAATCTTCCTCTCCAACGCGGCTTTGCAGGATTCCGAAGCGTTTAAAATGTTAGCGGTTCGCAACAAACCGAATAAAAACCGCGTAGCGGTTGATGATCTGGTGGGGCTCTTTTCTAACGGAAGGTTCGAGATAATAGTTTCCAAAAGCTCTCGCTGTTCACCCTCTGAAACACCAGAGGTCGACGACGACGTCGATGGTTTCCGATTTGACCGTGACGTTCCAGGAATGTACTTCTTAGCGTAACACATAAGGCAGCTTTCGATGATCTCTGGACTCAGATCTCGCGTTTTCAACGTTAAAATCAAGCGTTTAAACAACGGCAAACTCAGCAATGCCATATCTTCAAACCAGGACTCTACATTGTTCGTTCGAGCTAGACTTTTTCTTCTCAAACCAGTTTCAATTCCGTTCCATAAAGCTTGACTGGAAGCGCCTTTAGCTTCGACAATCCCGTCATTCACGGGCCAGCCAAACAGAGTCGGATCTGTAGAAGAAGCTCTCGTAGCGATTGACTCAATCAATCTCTGAACAATGCCTAAAGATTCCGCTAAAGACATCACGGATTCGCATGATTTTAACGCTTTGACCGATTCCTTAAGGCTTTTAAAAACGGATTGAGAAAGGAACCGTTCGGTTTTTGAAATAAGGTTATCTTCGGAGTACTCTTCCGTCATTTCCAGAAACTCGGCGGCGCAACGGAGAGGAACGACGGTGGAGGATGAGAGATCGATTTTAACGCCGTAACAGAATTTGGCGGCGCCTTCAAAAGTTTCCGAACCACCCGGGAAATCCAGGAGAGATATCTGGCATTGATCTTCTTCTTCTTCATTTTCCTGTTCTTCTTGATACTCTTCTTCTTCTTCGATTTCGGTTTCGGTTTCACGCTGCCTTTGTTTGGTAACTGTTGTAGTGGATGATTTCCGACCTTGCTCCGCTATTAACTGATCAAGCTTTCGGCTTTTGGACATCAAAGGGAACTGAAACCGAAACCGTTAAAAAGCCATCGATTAAAATGAACAAATGTTTGGTCAGTAGAAAAACCATGGAAGTTGGAATTTAAAGCTTAGCTAACCTTATGGAGATGAAAAGTCATGTCATCAACTTCAATCATAATGTCACTTGGTAATCCAGTGGCACAAAACCTGTAAATTAAAAATGAGAAGAAAAAATGTTAACTTTTCCTTTTTCTTTTTTTTCCTGTAACCTTTTTGAGGGCTGAGAAATGAAGAAGTCTAACCATGCTTGGCCTTTAGAGCTAGGTTTGTGAGCTGCCATTTTTTCTTTGTTGAAGTCTGAAACTCTTGGGTTTTCTGAGAAACTGTTGTGAACCAAAGAAGGAAAAACTAAAGCAGATCCATTCAGGGTTTTTGTTCTTTCAAGTTTTGAGCTTACAGAAGAGAGAGAAGGGGGAATGATGAGAAATGTTTGTGGGTTCTGTGTTGATGGGGGTTTGGTTGTGCGTGGGAAGAAAAAGGAAGAAACAGTTGGTAATATAAAAAGGTGGAAAGAGTGGATTGGAATCCTCAAACACCCAAACCGGGACAAATGAAGCTTGAACAAATTTCGAAAAAGGGGGATCAAAATTTTATACTATCTCAATTTTTTACCCAAAAAACTTTTCTTCTTTTTTTCTTTTTTTTTTTTCACCTTCCCTTCCTTTGAATCACATCAGAATCTCAAGTCTCAACCACTCCAACTCTCTCTCTCTCTCTCTAAACGTCAAAGAGTAGGAAAAAAACGGGACTGAGAAAAGGATAGCTTTTCTTTTGGAAGAAAGACCGTATAAAGAAAGCCGTAATTAAAATTGTGTCAAAATGGTCCCAAAAAAAAAATTGTGTAAAAACAATTATTACAAAGAAAATCCTGGCCTGAACAACAATGACCTTTTAATTTCTTCTTTTTTTTTTTTTTCTTTTTATAAACTAGTGGACTCAAAGTAAAGTTTTGCTTATTATATAATTGTAAACATGGTGAGGATTGAGTAATCTTTGCTGCTATTGGGCATTGCTGAACACTGATTTGGAAGCTTTTCTATTGCACCATGGCTAAGAGACAATAAGATGACATAAGTTTGATTAAGGTGTTATTGGATTTTAATTGCTTTTTCTTATGTGGAGGCTGGAATATCTTAATCAATTTGGTACAAGATTAACAAAGCATCAAAAATCCCATAAGCATGAGGACAACACCTTCGCTTGTCCGTAGGCTTACACCCAATTGACAAGGAAATTGATATTGCTTTTCTCAAATTTTTATTGAGTGGGGGTGGTGAAGAAAGCAATTGAAATTTCTTGGATGTCCCAATTCTACAGAATGAGATGAACTGTTATTAAATAAAGTCACGTGGAAATAAATGACACCATCGGCCATATCTAGCTCATGACCCACATAAAAGAGAATGCCCCACAGCTTGGTTTTAGTTTTTGGATTTGAAGCTTCAAATCCATTTTTCATTTCCTTCTTTGTTTTCCCATTTTGAATTCTTTTTCAAAATTCATGTCTGAAAACAAAAGTATGGAGCTGGCTTCATTTATAGCAACATATCTACCCTAGAACCCCCTTCCTTGCTTGTATTTATGACTACATTAATGAGGTAACCACAAAAGAATGTCGCTTTGTTAATCACCACCCATGAAAGTTGACAGCTATGCTGCCTATGAGATAGTACAAAATTTCCCTTTGATTATGTTGTAAACAATGTTCATCAAGGATGGGGAAGATGGGAGAGATAGGGAGACAAGGGGTTTGGATTAGCGTTGTTTTATGACTCACTTGATTCTTTCTTTTATCTTTTTTTTAAAAGGTGTTGCTGGTTCCTTGATTGTTTCAATGATGATGGTATAAGAATTGAGTCTTACTCATTCAATAATTAAACTAATAATACAATGATCAAACAATTAGGCTTAAGTCAGTGACAGCGGTGGTGGTGATGATGATGTCAAAAACAATGGCTGTAGAAAAGGAAATATGAACCCTGGCTGTTCAAAGCTGAATCTTCTGATAATAATTGCCTTTGAATGAAGGATTAGAAGATGCAGAAATCATTGAAGAAGTAGACTGATGGAGCACTTTTATTTTCTGCATTCCACGTTGTTAGGTGAGTAATCATAGACAAAATGCACAAAAGTAGGATGGGGGTAAAGCTCACTGGGGCACACCTCATTGTGGGTATATACGAGACTGGCTCTTTGAACCAAAGACAATAAAAAGCCGAACTATAAAAGGCCAAAAAAAAATTTACAAGGTCAGAACGTTTGAACTTTTGCTTTGCTTTTGCTTTTGGTTTTATGAAATCAATAATTCTAAATGTGGGTCACATTTGTTTATTTGAGGGGACAGATGCCCCCCACTACAGAAAAATCCAATGCCGGCCTTAAATCATCATCATCTAATCTCTAAGATTTTCAAATCGCTCTTCCCCCCATCTCTCTCTCTCTCTCTCTCTCTCTCTCTCTCTCACTCTCTCTCTCTCTCTCCATGCTAATGCCCCTGCTTGGAAGTTGGAACTGGTCAGAAAAATTTAACAGACTGGGGTTTACAAAACAAGAGAGAAGCACAAAAACCATGACAGAACCATCCAAAAGAAAAACAAAACCCCATGGAGACCAGTGGGGTGGGGGGTTTAAGGGGGTAAATATTTTCTGGCACCCTGCGCAAGATAGTAGCACTTTGATTTTTAATTCATTAATCCATACACCCTGGAAAGGCAGAATGGTCAATGAGACATTAACCAGATTACATTATTTATAGCATAAATCACTCTAAAAAATTAAACCCTTAACTCTCCCTTTCTCTCTTTGCTTTATTTATTCATATTGCCCTATCATTACTCTAAGGCAGCACCCCTCTGACAGGCATCCGAAGACATCATGAAGTTTGCTGGTTGCCTGCAAAAGAAAACTCAAGTAATTATTTAAAAGATTCATATCTAATTAGAATATGATGCCACTACCTAGTCGACAAGATTGAGCTAGGCTTTGTTGGTTTGTTGTCCTCTGCTCTGCATCTTTTCCAGGTGCAATTTTTCAACGTCTTTTTTGACCACTTTAGTCTTTTTGCTTGTTTGAAGAACTAAACTTTAAGTGCCAAGCAATGAATAAATGACAGTGTACCCATTTCCCCAACAAGTTGTTGTGTGCATAATTAGGTGATGGAACTAATACAACCTCATAACCTACGATAGAAAAGCAAACCCAAAGCTAATATACCCGAAGGTGGAGCTCCGGTTGCGGGTGGTTGATTGCTGTTTGCTGCTACATTGTTTGCCGAAGCAATGACAACGCCAGGCCATGAGCGGCACATGCAGCGTTTTCCCTCATCTATGCTGGCGTAGAGGGTGGCTAGGTGCTGGCCACAACCACCCCAGGAGTATTTCCCACATTGCTTGCAATCCACCCTGTAACACATTCTTTTTCTTTTTTTTTTTTAATGAGAAATTCTTTGATATGAAGATTTACAAATGCGGTATTGATGTTGCTTCCCATCTCTTTATCCTTTTCTAGTTTTTATGGTGAAAACTATTGCTTTGATGTAATCGACCCCGTTTTCATAACATTGTTGCTTAATTATCTAAATAGCAGCTTTAATGTTGAACGTATCGCTTTTGCTTAGTAAAACTCTCGTCGATCCTGACTCAGCCTCTCCCCCTTCTTCTATTGGCTGCGTTATTACAAGACTGCCGAATTATGGCTGGTTTACTTCTATTGGTATCCCGGCAGCGAAGTTGCCCATGCCGCAGGGGAATCTTAAACATTGCTGTTTTTCTTGGGTTATCAAAACAAATGTAAACAGACCGCCAAGGAAAACAAAGAGAAAGTATAATGGAAACAAATACATATTAATTTTACATATGGATCATGGGAAATAGTTGTGACATTTAATTGTAGCCACAAGTTAAGTATAATTATAGCATAAAGACAATTGCCAACCCAATAATTCACTACAAATAAGAACATAAACAGAGCACATTCTTTTTGTTTTTGGAATGATTTGTAGATCAATCCTTCAATTTTGCTTCGGAGCAGCATTACATTATCGTACCTTGCGTACTTTTTGTCCTTACTATCTCGATAACAAATATGTACGAAATTAGTTAGCCATTTAAAACAGAGGCTAATGCTTTTGTTTTTCAAGTCAAAGGTTGCACATAATTTCTCTATAAATGTCCCACAAATTCTTCGTATTTCTCTATGATTGATAGGACAACAAGAGCATTGCATGCACTAGGTCCCCATGACCGAATCAGAAAAATAATTACACTAAATAGAAATCTGAATTTCAAGAAGAGATCCCCATTACAAACTGTAGAGAACTGATCTACAAAAGAGTTTGGTAAAAATAGTGGCTACAGGATTCATACAGGTAAAAAATTGGGTCCTATCTCCTAATTGCAAACCAGGGATATTTTAATGAACAGAAATGCTTGGCACCGAGAAAACTTTCCCCAATACCAGGTGTTGGTTATTCAGAAGCATATGACAGCAGAATAGATCAATTATGAGTACAGGAAACTGGTACATAAACCGTAGCTTACTATTACAGATGGCAGTTATAAGCAGAACAAGTTTAGCAGGTTGGCAAGAATTCATTACATCAAGCATTAATCTGGTATGGTTCAACAGCATAGCATAAACCAATTACAACTAATTATTAGGAATTACTCAAGCATGCATTGCCAAAATCCAGGACCAAAAACATCAGGTGGCACTGCTGCCATCTCCATTGTCAGATGATAGCTCGGTTGCAGGTTTCTTTGCTGAGCTTGATTCTACCGAGCCTGTACTCATCAAAACTCGCTTCACTCCTCTTCCTATAACTCCAAGGTGTGTGACCCCTGCAGTCCCATTTGAGTGAGCAGTGGATACAGTTGGAGAATCAAAATTTCCATTGCTATTAGCAGTAGCAATCCGTGAAGAGCTCACGGCAGCGGGAGCAGCACTCTTCTCACCATCCCTTCCCCTGGCAGATACCATTCCCAGGAGTTCAGCAATAATTGACTTCGGGTTGGAGGCGAGCTGCTGTAGATCTTCAAGCTGCAAATGCAGAAATGCACCAAATAATTAAGCAAGTTATACAATAAGGTTTCAGTTCACATAGACAATCGAATTGCACTTGCCTTCTTTCGCAGGTCTTCAGCAAGTCCAGCAAGTGTTGTAATTTCTGCTTCTTTATCTGTGATAGATTTAACAGTCTGAGAGCCATCGCAGGACTGTTGTACACCATCATCCAATTCAGAGGCAGCTGAAGACGATGCTGATCCTGCAGAACTCTTTACTTCATTTGTTAGACGCTCCAGCCGAGACCTGCAAACTGAGATGGCCTTCTGACAGTACGGAATTGCTTCTTGGGGCTTTGAGCCAATTTCCAAACACATACATATTCGAAAATTCCTGAATTATTAGGTTAAGTTGCAATGCAAATATAGAATCTGATTGAAATTGAAGGGTGGAATCAAGGGGATCCATATTTCTTTTTTGACTAGTATGCATTCATCGATCAACATGCAACACTATTTAATTCAACCTGGGATTGATTACCTACATAGAGAGTAATAATCTCAATAATAAAGACATTTCAACCTTATCAAAGATACAGTTCAGCAATTTGGCGGTGATCTGGTTCAACCAGCTGTTGCAAAATGGAAAGGGCTTTCTGGTAGTCACTGAGTGAAGATTCAATGTCCTCTAAAGAAGCAGCAAAGAAACAAAATTGATGTTTTAGATGCTTCAAGAAAAGCTACTGTAAAAATTAGTGAATGTTGTTCTTCCCTCCCCAAAACCACCCCAAAAAAGAACATGTATAACAGAAATACTAAGAAATCTTAACTAACAATAAGGAGCAAGATCGACCTCGTTCCAAGGCAACCTCAGCCAATGCTGATAAAATATCCACTTTCTCCATGGTGTCACTCAACTGTTGTTTTTCAGCAATTGCCCTGGCAACATCTAGCATTTTCCATGCCAAATCCAGGTCAGAATCATCCTCATCTGCTTCAGCCACATCATCAGTGTCACTATCCTCTTCTTCCTCTGCCTCATCTCTTCCACCTGAAACACATACAGGAATAAATTAATTAAGCATAAAGAGCAGTTAACATTTTAGTCGATGGGCAGCATATGCAATGATGATTATAACATTGGTGCTACAGCAGCTACTGTCTACAATTGACGATAATGTCAATGAAAAGTTCAGAGGAGTATAAGATGGCTTCGGTACCAGCTGTAAGCAAGAGCACTAATATCACGGCATCCAAAAAGATTCAAACTGCATTTAGTTATCTAAGCTCAATTCGAACTAGAATTAAAATATCGCTTTGTGAACAAGTAACCAAGATGTATAAACTCTATAAGAAGTAAACATAGACAAATTCAATAATATACTAACCATCTTCGGTAGCCCCTTCGTGCTGAGTTGAACTCTCGTCCTGTTTGGCATCACTTGATACAGAAGCAACTGAAGACTCACCATTTACAGCACTTTTAACAGACTCTTCTTTGTTCGAGCCTTGCTGAGTCTCACCCTCCTTCTTTGGCACAGAAACCAAGGGATCAGTCTCCTCTTGAGCCTTGTACAGCAGTGCACGTCCGTACAGATAGTAAGCCTTCAGACATTCAATGGCCAGTTCACCATGATGGGCAACCCTAGCGTGACATAAACAACAATTTTAAGAATAAAGACACAATCCTGAAACTTGAAAAGCAAATTAAGCGACTAATGGCAAATCTCTAAACCTCCATTTGGTTTACTTCCTCAAAAGTCGTTCATCCAACATAAAATTAATTGTAAGAATTCATTTCCATTTCCTCATACAGAAAAAAAAATTGGAAAAAACTTCAAAAAAGAAAACGAAAGGTGAGATGGGGCCCGAGGTTTAACCTGATTTCAAGGGCGCGGCTAAAGCAATCAGCAGCTTCGGCGAAATCGTTTTCTTTAAAAGCCTTAGATCCTTTCTCCGCCAACTCATCTGCGAACTCCAGCGTCTTCTCTCGGTCAACATCCGAAGCAAGTCCAAGACTTTCAGCGTTATCGTTATTGTTGCATGTCGACTCGGTGCCTCCTTGAACTGCAGATTCGATTGTGGCTTCGATTGAACCTTGCGTTTCTAGGGTTTCCCCAACTTTCAGGTCTGGAGTTTGCTCCGTCATTGTCACCGACGCCTCTGATGCCACTGGCGCCGTAACTTCTTCTTCAGCCATCACTTTTTTGCTTCAATTCTTGACCGAAAATGCAAAATAAAAGAAAGGAAAATGGAAAAGAGGGTTTTGGGGGTTTCTCCTTGCGCTTTCCTTCAAAACCCCTATCTGGCGGAAAATAACAAAATTTTTGAGATTTTAAAGCGGAAAAGACAGAAATGGAAACGACGGTTTTTCGAAGAGATAAAGCTATAGAGGGTATTTTCGTAATTAGGAGAGGAAAAACACGATCTCCTTAATATATCAGGGTCACAGGTTTATGATTTCGAAACATCAGGCTGTGAAGCGAGCAAAGGAATATGGCTTCCACAATTTCGCCACCTGTACTCCAATACCTCTCAGTCCGCTGTGCGCACAATGCGCACGCTGGACGATCCGTCAAGGCGCAGTTTAGTAAACCTGCGCTGACGGTTTCTTTCCCGAACCGGAGACAGCTTCTGTTCTTTCTGACGGCAACGACGGCATTGACGGTTAGAGACGCGGCGTCGAATGCGGAGGATATTCCGTTATTCGGTTTAAGGAAGAAGTTGAAGAGCGCGGAGGAGGAAGCGGTGGAGATTGTGAAGGAAGGGTTCGAGACGGCGGAGAAAGGGCTGGAGACGGTGGAGAAAGGGTTGAAGACGGCGGAGAAGGAGATCGAACAAGCGGAAAAGGAGATCGAAAGTGCCGTTAGTTTTGGCGCGTTAGCTCAGGCGGGTGCGGTGGCGGGAGCCGAGTTCCTTGGCGTTGTGGTGGCTACTTCTATTGTGAATGGAATTTTAGGGCCGGAAGCACAAAAATCTTGATTTTGCTTTTGTATCTTAAATTTGGTCATTTATGTTGTTAATTAAAGTTGCTACCACTATTTTATTCTTGTTTTAATTATAATATTATTTTTAAATTATGTTCAAATACAATTTAAAAATCTCATAATCCAATTAACCCGAATTAATCAAAGTTAATTTTTATTTTCGTTTTCAAATTTAATTAGAATAAAATTAAAAATTCGATTAAGAACCGAAATTCAGATAATTTGATTTTAAATACTCTCTAACTTCGGAATTGATGTATAAAATAAGAAGTAATGGCTTTACTAATTGCTATTAATGAAACACTTGTCAAGAGGCCAGCAAGCAAAAGGGAAAGGAATGTTGTGAGATCTCATTCTCGCTGGGATGCGTTACCCAACAAGCTGTTTGTTGAAGGTGAGCTTTGTTCACTTAACCAATGATCTTGGACTGAAACAGGGGAGCTGTTTTTGACTTCATCTAACGAAGTCAGACAATCTCCTCCCCTTTGCTTCACAATCAATCTCCGGCTTCCCACCACTGACTTCTTGTTTGTCTTGGTACTTAGGGATCTCTCACTTTCATCATCAGAGGATGGACAAGAGGAAGCCGTTGGTGATTCGATGCACATGCCAGGTACCCAAGAGCTGAGCCGGATATGTTCTAGCTCTTCCGCAACCTCGGTCATGGTAGGCCTCATGTCCCGATGGAAAGCAAGGCATCTAAATGCTAACTCGGCCACATTATGAATTGATGAAAGTGTCCAAGCATCCCTATGTGGTTCAAGGAATGGATCGAGTATCTCGTCGACGCAGCCTCTTCCTATCCTATCATTAGCGAGTGCAGCCAGGTTTACCTCACTATGAGGACGTGAGAAGTCGACCACTTTCAATGCAGTTATTATCTCCACAAGAACGACCCCAAAACTGTAGACATCACTTTTATCTGACAGATGGAAGTACTGATGGTATTGAGGATCAAGATAGCCCGGTGTTCCTTGAGGGGCAGTTGAGATGTGGGATGATTCAGACATCCCAAGCCTGGAAAGACCAAAATCAGCTACCTTGGATCTATAGCTGAAATCCAAGAGTATATTGCTAGACTTTATATCTCGGTGAAAAATAGGTGGATTCACAGAGTGAAGATAGGCAATAGCCTTGGCAGTTTCAGCAGCAATTGTGAGCCTTACTGTCCACGGAAGTCCTTCACCCCTCTCTCTTTGTAGATGCTGGGATAAAGTTCCGTTAGGCATAAATTCATAGACCAGGATGGGTTCACCCTCCTCTATGCAGCAACCTAAGAGGCGGACAAGATTCGGGTGACTGACAGAGGAAAGGAGCTTAATCTCATTCATTACTTGGTCAATACTGTCAGGGTCTCTATATCTGAATCTTTTTATGGCAACCCAATCATCATTGTGGAGTTTTCCTGCATAAACTGTACCATAGGCTCCAGTCCCCAGCCTTTGTTTATCAGAGAAGCAATTAGTAGCTTTTTCAATATCTCTGTAGGCATAAAACGGAACACTTGAGTTGCCTGCAGCTTCACATAGAAGGCGCTTTGCACTCATCTGTTTGTTGAAGGAACTAGAACGCCGTCGCACATACCAACATAAAACAGCCACACCACCCGTTAGCAAAGCTCCAGCAATAAGCCCTAAGAACGAAACAACATGGTTCATCAGTGATGTGAAGAAGACAATACAGAGTGCTATAAGAAGAATTATGAACCCTGTCTTGATGAAGAGAATACTCTAATACAAGTATTGTACTTTGTTGTCTGATTACCTCCAACCAGGACACCAATTCTTGTAGTTCCCCCGCATTTGCCAGATATGTATTTTGAAGGATTGCACTGAGGAACTGATAAATGTAGCAGTCAGAAAAGTTGGGGAAAAGAGGAATTAGAGAATTTATTCAATTATTACAAAACTACAAGGTATATTTAATATCATCACAAGAAAAGACAATGCATTTAAGACATATTTCACATGCTAGCATAAAACTGTTCCTATCAGAATCAGCAGGGAGATGTTTAATTCCAGCCACGCTTCCTAAACCACTTATCTCTAGATTTTCCAAGGTATGGATTATAAAATCCCAAACATTACCAACATTTTTAGTGCATTCCACTTTTATGCAATGCCTTAACTTCCCACAGGTGAGAAAAGTCAGGTATCAGACAAAGATGCAACTCCATTAGTTTTGCCAGGTCAACAACGCATTTCTTTGTTGATGTAAACCATTCAACCTTCATTCATGCTTCTTTAAAAAGGGTGGATTATGAGGAAAATTAACAAAAAAACAAGCATGAAGGTGAACAATCAGTTTAGGTAGATGACTCTCGCTGCTAATGTTAACCAGTTCTGTTGAAATTTGTGAACGGTCGAGAATCTGTAACGGTGTTTCTAGAGTATAGAACTCAGAAATGAATGTTTAAAGTTCGTCAAACCAAGAACAAAACTTTGCATTGCAAGATACATACATTGTTGAAGCTACACTGCCTAAGTCAAAACCTAAAAAGATCAAATGTACTTAACTTCAAAAACAGAATGAACAAGTTTACCTGCTACTGAGGCTAAATTCATGGCAAACATTGTTCATTAACTACAAATCGTAAAATTAGTAACTTTGACCAGAAGAAACTCCTACTTTTGATGCAATTCAACCACAAAATAAGCAAAGACTACTATAACTTCACAACGAAATCCCCCTTCCCCAGTTTGAATATGCAACTGACGTGTAGAAACTCTCCATGTTGATTCCGATAGTACTAAAAACGTCTAGCTTCATTGCAGATTGAACTGTTGAAACTACCATTTCTAAGTACTAGTCAATAATCCCATAATCTAAATTTAGAGTCAAACAAACAAAAAAGCCAATAATTAAAACCAGTCATAAAAATGAGGCGTCACCTTTTCAATGGAAAAAGGGAAAAAGACACCCCACAAACGTATACATTCCCACTTCCCCCTGTCAAAGGTCACCCATACCATCCACCAAAATGACCAAAATCCAAACCTAAACCTAACAAATGATACACAAAACACAGAAACAAACAAAATTGTTGACCCGAAAGACTTGACTCACCTCTCCGGCAACCACGGCCTGCTTTGAACCCATCACCTTCAAACCCTTTCTGGCAAAGGCATGTGAACCCCAACGTTGTGTTACCTTTCTTAACATTTGTACAATTAGCGTTTCTATCACAGTCACACCCCCCTTCAACCCACCATGCCAATTTAACTCGTTCCAACTCCAAAGAAACCATTGAGTTCCTAGCCGAGTCAACTACGATCGAAGTCGACGAGAACAAGAAACGGCACTGCGTATTATTAACTTCGTCGAAATTCAACAACTGCTCACCATCGCCGCCAGCAAAACAAGTTATATTATCATTCTTATGAATGCAAGATTTAGGTATAAATGATCTTTCCAAAAACTTCGGCCTTATTTCACAAGGAGCTCGTAACGGCTTCGTACAGTTTTGGAGCAGAAGATTATTAGCGACAGAGAGCGCGTAGTTTTTACCGAACAGAACTGAGAGTGAGGCAAGCGGTCGTCCGCATTCGGCGGGAAGTTTGATGATGATATCCGTAGAAGTTACATTCAGGACAAGGAATTCTCCAATCGAGACCCCGTCTGAGCCGCAGTTGAGTTGGATGGGGCAACCCGGTGAGAACCCGAATGGAAACGGTAAGGTTCTTGAGAAATTGCCTTTTCCGCAAGAGTCTTGGCACTGGTTTTTCACTGAGTTAGCTGATTTTGCTTGGGAGATGACCAAAAGAATCGCTATTGTTATTGAGAAGAATAGTTTTGCTTGGCACAATATCATTTTGGATTCTCCAAAAAGAAAACAGAGCAAACATCAGCTTCCTGAAAAGAACATAAAAAACAGAGCTTGATTAGGAGAGAAACAGGGAAAAAGTAATACTGGGCACTTGAAGGGTTAATAGTATTAAGGAGAGGAAATTTGGGAAGAAGGGGGCAGTAATTGAGGGGAGTTAAAGCAGGGCAATTGATGGCGTTGGGGAGGCCATCTAATCTCAATAAATGCTAATACAAAGAAAAGTCTATGCATGGTAAATTCGGGAATTCAAAATTTTTCTTCGTGTGGTGATAAAAAAAGAAAATTTGAATGAATGGGTTGGTTTAGTTGGGAATAATTATGAGCTTACCTCGGATCTTTTCCAGTTCTTCTTCAATGGCTGCAATTGACTCTGCTCTTTCTAAAGCACTGAACTTCAATTCAAAAACTACTAACGATTTCTTTTGAAGTTCCTTGATTTGGGCTTCTGGTTTTTCTTTCAAATCAAACAAAAAAAAAGAAAAAAAAATCAGGAAACCAAAAAACAAAAACTGAGACTTCTGAGAAGAGGTAATGAGAAATGAGAGAGTTTTCTGCACAGAGTTGTTAAACTCCATGTCAAGTGGAATTTTAGTATTTTGTTAATGAAATGACCGACCTACCCTCTAAGTTCGGGAACATGGGGTTAGTGATTAGACGGAATTGTCCTCTGAAAAGACATTAATTTACGGAGATGGACCCAGGAATAATGTTGTGGTCAGAACGCAATTAAAAGGTTTTTGACTAGGAAGAACAGAAAACAGAGAGAGAATGTTTATAAATTGTGTGAATGGACGGCATCTGATCACCAACCGTTGTTTGATTAAAGATTTGATCATGGTGGTGATGGGGTCCCACAAATATTCCATTTGTTTCTTTGAAAATTTTGGGTTTAGGATTAGCATATTATTGACTAATTATTGAATATTTTAAGATATTTCTTCGGCCCTTTTGTGCTGTTCTTTTGGCGTTGTGGGTAGATAAAGGCCGCATAACAATGATAGGCTAATAGTGGAATCAGCAGTATTCTTTTAGGGGAAGAGGAGGATTTGTCTAATTTAGATATAATCAAAGGTTTAAAAGTCAACAAGACCAAGTGATCAAACCTTGAAGGCCATCGGATTTGTTGACATTTTCTAATGTACGGTAAGATAAGATGAGAAAATAAAAACCCTACATGGAAGTATAAGCCATGTGGGTTGTTGGGTTTTTGCATATGCTCTCAAAACTATGGGATTTGATAATTTTTTCCTCTTTATGGTTTACTCAATCAAGTATGTTTTTTGTACTTAAATTTATTCAAGGTATAATAATGTAATAAAAGGTAAATAAATTAAATCTTTTAATATGGATTTATGAATTTAATTAACAATTTTAGGTTTGAGTCTTCGTATTTTTATAAAAAAAATATTTTTTAAAAAAGTCTTAAATTATTTAAAAAATTTTAGATAAACTTTTATTATATTCAATCAAATTCTTATATTTTTATTTTAGATTAAATAATTCTTCATAATTAACTTCAATCTAGCTATTGTTAGTCAAAATGTTACTTTTATTTTTTTATGTTATGTGGTACTGAGATGATATGTTGATAGATCATATTAAATGCTGAAGTGACATAATAATATGATTATGTAATATTTTCATCATTTACGTTAATATGATAAGTGTAAAAAAAAATTATTCCTTGTACTATAATTTAGACGAAAAAATAATTCAACCCAATGTCGCCCATTTTATTTTACTAGCATCAAAATGTAAGTAATATAAAAAAATAAATAAATTTGTAATGGCATTAATTCAAACAAATCACATGGGGAAATTAATAAATATGAAAGTAAATGAAAAGGGCATTTAAGTAAAATGAAATTAATCCACAAAAGAAGGAAGACGGGCAATTGGCAATAAAATAATTTAGTGTTAGCCATTTGTTCTCTTGGCCTTTTACTGACTAAATAATACAATGCTCAAATCTATATTGGGAACTGACATAATCTGATATAAATTAGAGGGATTATAGTCAAAGGGTATTAATGACAATTTGCTGATCCTGAGTGCAGTCTCATTTTCTTTACAAAACGCATTGGCTTTTCTTCTTCTTATTTATTGCCGTATAGAATAAGGTGACATTTGAACGATTGGACAACATTGCCCGAACAGCCAAAATAGTTGACCCAGACGGTCCTTCACTTTTAGGTCGTTGACTTTACTTTACACAGGGAAATTGAATAATGAGAATATGTGGCTTTGTTTTTTTCTTTTATTTATTTTAATTTTTCTTTCCCCAAGGATAATTAGTGTCGAAGCCGTGTGACAGCTCCGCTAATTAGGAGGCTAATTACGGTGTCGAAAATATAATCCCAACCGTTTCAATCATTTTCAAATTCAAACTATTTAATATTTAAAGTGTTTAGAAAGGTACGGAATGATTAACTCGAAATAATACGTATGAATATTAAAATACAGTTATTAATTAATGCAAATAATTCAAAGTTACTCATGAATTATCTTGATTCGACTTAATTATTGTTGTTCGCTATGATTTGGGCATTTTGATACTGCTGTTCTACTAATTGATTAAGAGACTAATCAAATTATTTTAATCTTTAAATATGCATATAATATTCTTCAAAAAAAAAATAGCCACACATATTTCATAAAAACAAAAATATGAATATAATAACGAGGAATTCAAAATTGAATTTGGTTCTAAATTTAATAACAATAGAGTGTGACATAAGCGTGTTATGGAACATGAGTTTTGAATATTTACAACTGTTTTGATTATTAAATTAATTAAGAAATTAAATGAGAAATAATACCAACACCTATTTAATTTTTCAAAAATATAAAAGTCAAGATAAGTCATTGTATCTCATATACGAGTGCAATAATTGTAAAGATAAGTCTCCTTCCTTATGTTTTTTTTCTCTTATTCTACAAAAGAAAATTATACTACTACTAGTCTCACACTTGATCGGGTGAGTGGGTTCGAAAAGACTTGAAGACCACAAAGCACAAATTATTTGAGAATGTTCATAATAATAATTATAATTATTATTTCACCATTTGCATAATTAATTATGAATAATATTACGAGATTTTCAAATCGTAATCTCAAAATTTAATCAGTGAAAATAGATTCATTTAGGATGTTCAAGATAATACGTGGATAATTACCTAAACATGAAACAGCCATGGGCATGGAGAATGGTTGTTTAAGATTTAAGTGTAAGGCTGCACATTAGAAAGAAAATTAATTAAGTTTAAAGATAAGATTTTATATTGAGTTTTTTAATATTAAAGGACAATAAACACCTATATATAAGGATGCATCATAGAATTTATTTTATATTTAAGTTTTTTTATGAAAAATTTCAAGAAATAATTTTTTACAGTCGCACTTGCTGTAAATCTTTGTATTCGTTACTTAGAATGCGTCACTGACACTCCAACTTGAAAGTATTGTGATGTAGTTCAACTACTCAATCAAGTTGATAAAGTTGATCGAGAGGAAGTATGTCATTACTTTAATAAATGTTACCAAGAATTAATATTAAAATCTCGAGCTAATTGGTTCAAATTAAAGAAAAATGTGACAATAAATATGAAATATGCATTTCCCAATCGATATTGAGACAAATGTGATGCTAAATATGAAATATATATTCCCCAATCGATCGTGGGATAAATTGTTCAAACTATTACTCTAATTTCTGTTATAATATCTTATTAAGGTAATGACGTATTTCTTCTTGATCAGCTTTATCAATTTAATTGATTACTTGAACTGCATCATAACAGTAGAAGTTGAAGTGTCAGTAGCGCATTCTAAATAATGAATGCAAGGATTTGTAGAAAATGCGACTAAAGTTATCGGTAAAAAGGATTTATTACTAGGAGGAGAGTAGTATTGCTATTGATTTGAAGGGGTTAAAAAGGCTCCTAATCATTATCTGCAAATACATTCTTAAGATTATTTACTTATTTGAATTAAAATTGTTAATTATTTGAAATATTGTTGGAGCAGATAATCAGTTAAAGATTCTATTAACATACAGATTCATCAAATCTATTATCCTTTAATTTTAAAAATAAAAAATTTTTTTCCGTGAAATTTTTCATAAAAAACCCAATATAAAATAAACTTTATGATGCATCCTCACATAAGTGTTTATTGTTCTTTAATATCAGAACTCGGGGTTCAACATAAATAAGATTTTCTCTTCTTCTAACCTCGTCAATGCAAATATACCAGAGTTTCGTCTCCATTTTTGTTTGGGAAGGGAAACAGTGATGGCAAAAGTTGGTGATGAGAAGCCTTGAAACCCGGTGTTATTTCCCCCTCAATTTCGTTAAAGCAGCTGAAGAAAAGAGCAGCAAATTTTGACCGGTGGGGCAGGAGCAGGGGTGGGGAGGAAACCCCAAGCTCCTCCTGAAAATGACTTTGTCACAATTAAACCATAGTTTTTTCGTTTCCGTTGTCAGGTCTTTGATTAATATATCATCATAAGACAAAAGCTTGCATGACGGGTGTCATGCGGGGCGTTTAATTTAGATGGCTTTCCAGATAAAATTGAAAGACTTTGTGTTGGTTTATCAACCTTTGTCAAATTTTCCACGGCAAAAGTGTGTTTTTTTTTTTTGTAAAGGCAAAGTAGATTCTCCGAGCTTTTCACATGGGTTACAAAATCAAACTTTGCGCACGTAGCTGGGGGACAAGTTGCGTGGAAATTCACCTAACTGACTGACCAACAAGCCTACTCGAAGCCTGTCCCAATCCTTTGGATCTTTCCCTACTTTCATTCCAAAGATTCTTAAGCGTTAAACAGTGAAGACTGTTTGTAATCTGGCCACGAGGGGAATGTCCGCGAAACCTGGCACTAGGAAAATTCAATACAACTGATCTGTCAAAGACTTGGAAAAAATCAACTCTCCCAAGCTAATTGGAAGCAGGATTGATTGGGAATGGAGGAAGTTTTTAATAGATGAAACTGAACATCCAGTTGGGTAGCTGGAAACTAGGAGAATAATCAGAGCAGTCCCACACGCAAATTGGAACAACGTATTCTGTTTGGTTCGCATCGCAATTCCTGCCAGCATCAGGGAAAATATTTCCCCCCTAACGTGCTACTTACGGTCTAACAACGATGTGTGTATAATTAATCTTTGGTTTATTGACTCAGTCGTGCTAACGTCTGGTTTGAGGAAGAAAACCTTAAAGCGTTGGATATGGTGCGGAAAAGGGGATAGGGGAGAAGAAGCAAATTGGGCAACTTGGAATCAAAGTAGTCAAGGGACATGGCTCATCGCCAGTTGTATTTGTAGAAAGACGAAACATTTGGAGGCAAAGGTTGGCTTTCGTGGGTCCAAATAAGTTTATTTTAAGAAAGTGATGCCTAAGGCTTTCTATTGGTTACTTGGTTTCTCTTTATCTAGATTCAATTTTTAAAAAAGACTTTGTGTTTTACAAATTTGATTTCTTTTTGTTAAATTTATATTTATTTTTAACTTATAAAAAGTATAATGATAAATTAATATAATTTTCATCTTTCCACTCAATTGATAAGCAATGGATAGAGAGAAAATAATTTTTTTTCTTTTATTTTTTCCGTCTTTTTCCACTAAGCTTCCTTAAAAAAAGAAGAAATTTGAACCAAAAAGGAAGAATGTAGAGAAATGTGAAGGAATTGAAAGATTTCTTTTCTCCTTTCGTGACCTTAGTACCAAGACTTCTTACTTCTTATGCACCCTTTTTGTTAAGGTGTTTTCACACTCTTGGGCTTTTGCTTGATAGGGTGGAACAGTAAGAGGATGGAAGGTGCGAATGACAAAGTGGAAAGGAAATTAATTTTATTAGTACTTAGTAAAAAAGAAAGTGAGAGGAAAGAAAATAAGAGAGATTACGTTTTTCATCTTTATTTACTGAAACAAATTATTTTAAAATAAAAAGATAAAAGAAGAGAAAACGAAAGAAATGTGAGTTAAGCCTTCGTATTTATGTGATTTGTTAGTAACTCATCTCATCCTAAAACTTAGTAGTAACAAATAAATTAAGGAATTATTTTTATTTAAGAAAATATAAATAAATTTTTATTTTAATATTGAGTTCAATTAAGTTTTTATGCTTTTATTTTGAATCAAATAATTTCTTATATTTAAGGGTTAAATAATTACCTTTAGTCAAAATGTTACTTGTTATTTTATATTACGAAATCTAACATGACATGCTCACATGTCATGATGGATGATGATGTGACATATTGACATAATTAAATGATAATTTTCAACTTAGATATTATTGTTGTTACGGATCTCACATCAGTAAAAAATAAAGTGAATCTTAAATATATAAACATGGATTTTTCACCATTTATCATGTATGTCTTTTAAGTTGGAAACGTGGACTCGTAATTTATAAGCTTATTTAAGCTCTATTTTCAAAATTTAAAATTGCATGAGGTTGGATTTAAATTCTAGCATATGACATTTGGTATTAGAGCAGACAGAATTTAAGATCGCACGAGGTTGGGTTTAAGTTTCAGATTGAAATTTAAGGTTGCATTAGATTGGATTTAAATTTCAGCATGTGACATTTGATATCAGAACAGATAGAATTTAAGATTGCACAAGGTTGGGCTTAAGTTCCAGTAATTGACATTTAATATCAGAATAGACTCAGATCTTCATTGATGTGAGGTTCTATGAAAAATACAAAAGTCAATGTAGACTTGAACTAATGTAAGAGTCCTTCTCCTCTAAGGGTAAAGAGCTCGTATAACAAAGACTTTGCATAATTGGGTGGGGTAAAATGTCATAGATCCCACATCAGTAAGAAATGAGATGGACATATAAATATGAGTCTTCCACCACCTATCTGCCATATCTCTTGAGTTAAGAACGTGGGTCCGTAATTTATAAGCTTACTTAAACTCTATTTTTAGAATTTAAGGTCAGAGAAGGTTGGCCTTAAGTTTCAACACATGATGTTTAGTATCAGAACAAACAAAATTTAAGGTTGCACAAGGTTAGGCTTAAATTCCAATATGTGACATTTGGTATCAAAGCAAACAAAGTTTAAAGTTACACGAGATTGGGCTTAAGTTCTAGCACGTGACATTTGGTATCAGACCAGACCTATCTTCGCTGATGTGGGATTTCCATGAGAGATATAAAAGTCGAGATAGACTCAAATTAATGTAAAAATCATTCTCCTTTATAGGTGAAGAGTCAGTACAATGGGGATGTTGCACAATTGAATGGGGTAAAATGTTACGAATCCCATATTAGTAAGAAATAGGATAAGTCTTTGTATATAAACATGGATTTTCCACCACCTATTAGGCATGTCTTTTAAGTTAATAATGTAAGTTTATAATTTATAAACTTATTTATATTTTATTTTTAGAATTTAAAGTCACATGAGGTTGCGTTTAAATTCTAACCCATAACAAATGTCACGTGGATATAAAAAAATAGCAAGTACTATTTGATTAAAGATAATTAACCAACAATTAGTTATAAAAATTTATTTAGTCCAATTAATCAATAGTTAATTATAAAAATTTATTAAAAACTTAATTAAATAAAAAAATAAAATATTTATTTAGATTTTATTGAATAATTATATCATAACTTAATATCACTAACATTACTTATAAGGTAAAATAATAAATAAAAAAAGATGGTGGAAACCATAAAAGTATTACTCACTTTTCCAAAACGAGTGTTTATGGAGAAGTGGAAAAATAAGAAAAGAAAGCCCAATCGCAACTAGTCCACTAAGACTTGGGCTTTCCGTCCAATATCTTCTAAGTTTTCTGGTTTGCAATGGCATTACCTTAAACCCTACGGAGACAGCAGCCTCAACGCCCCCGAAGCAAAAACACAAGACACTGCAAACGACATGTCGGGAAGAGAAGAAGATAACGACTCTGACGCACCTGAAGAATTTACAAACGAGCAGGTTTTCATCAATATCTTTTTTCTACTTCTTCCTTTCTTTAGTTTTTTACTTGAAAATTTGCAAAAAAGTTGAATTCTTTTTTTTTTTTCGAATTTGTTCTGAATTGCAGGGATTAAAGCAAGATGAAGAGATAAGACAAATCCAGAAAGAAAATAAGGCCAGGTAATTAGCTAATTATTTACAATTCTCTTTTTTTTTTCCTGAAAATTTTTGGCTTTTTGAGATGATTGTTATGGGAAAAAAGATTTTTTATTTTATTTTTATTTTGTGTTAAACCAAGTTGCCATTGCCCATTGAGTTTCTCCCACCCCCCCTACCTTATTGATTGGCTAAAGCAAAGAGGGGAAGAATTTCTAGCTCTGGGAATGTTCAAGCTACTTAGGATTTAGTGTATTTTGGGCTTAAGACAATGATACGTTAGTACCCCTTTTAAGGAAATACTTGGTTAGAGGTAAGATAGTAAGAGTTTTATTGATTTGATTAGTTTATGTTTCTGAAGTCGATGTTGAGCTTAATGAACATGGCAAGGTTGATACTTGGCCAGTTTTATGCTAAGGTGGTCATGCTTAAGTTCGTTGTTTTAATGACGGCTCCTTTTTGAGACTAAAGACAAGCGATGTAAAGGTTAAGTATAGGAAGTGAGGTAGGCCAATTTTGAGTTACCTGTGATTTATGATTTTACTGGGCTCCCCCTGTCTCATGGGATGATCTTGAAACTGCAGTAGTAGCGTACTTGTTATGATTTTTGGCTTGTCTATTACTGTTTAAGCATATTTTGGAGATGTCTATAGAGGTGGCATTACCATCATCTTGTGAATGGAAAGAGTTGAATGAAACAGCAAGACATTGGTAATTTCACATGAAAAAGAATATAAGGTAGTAGTATTATTTCACAACTAGTTTGAGATAAAGGTTCTTTTTTGGACCAAATAGAAGAACATATCCATACACCAAAGTGGGATTAAGGCTTGGTTGAGTTCAATATTTATGCTGCTGGGCACTGTAATTGTCATGTTGAACTTTTGATTGCATCAAGTTTACTTATATTAAACACAAACATGTTTTTATTCAATGGAGCTTAATGTGATCTCCTCTATACAGGGTTATTCGTGAGGGAAAAGAAAGGCGCAGACATTGGGCTCAGAAGAAAACACCACGTCAATCTGCAAAAAAGGTTGAGAATGGCCAAGAAGATGTAGAAACTAGGACGGATGAGGAGACTCAGGCCAAGAAGGGGATGCTTCCTACGAACATTGTTGAAATGCTTGCATCTCGTGAAAAGTATGATGTCTCTTTCTCTCTCTATCTGTGTGTGTAGTTTTGGTCTCTAGATGTAAATGGTCTAAGGAAGAAAACACGTTCTTTCTGCAGACAAGTTTTTTTATCAGACTCTGAGGATGAGAAGACTGATGCAAAGCACACTTCAAGAAAGAAAAAAAAGAAAAGCTCAGGGTGAGGGACTTTTCTGATTAACAGAAAAATCTTTCCTTCAACAGAAAAAGTATGAAAACTTTTGAAACGTAATAATTATGATTGTGCATTGTTATCTGCAGGTTAGAACCTGTTGTTTTGGAGGACATACCACCTGCTCGATGCTTACAGAATTCCTTGGAATTCTTGAAGAAAAGGAAAATGCAAGTTCCAAGGTCATCTTCAGTTTTAAACAACTCCAACCAAGCACTTCGCCTTAATTGTGTCCTCACTACTTCTGGGTTACGTGAAAGCTGTAGAAGATTGTAACAAAGTTCCCTGGGGTCCTTCTAAAACTGAGATCACTCTCAAACTGTCTAAAGGGGGAGGGAAATTGAAAAGATTATTGATCAGTGCCTGAAGGAAATGAAGACAAGAAGGAGCTGCCTCGTATACAACAGCCTCCTCTTGATGAATTTCATGATGTTTTTTCCAGAAGAAATCCTACTCCTACCTGATCTTCCACTTCCAACTTCTGTGTTGTTAATTTGGCCTATTGCATGACAAACTTTTTAGCAGGTCCTTAATTGTTTGTGTTATGTAAAATTATTGAATTTGTCTGCAATTGTTTAGTCTATCATCTGGGAGAACAGGATCATATCAAAAAGGCTCTACATTTCCTTGGTACAAGGTCCACTGGCATCTCCCACCTATGACTTGAATCTTGAGATAAAGTAGCAAAGTGCTGGATCCATTACAGGCGCCACATTTGGTGGCCTACTTTTGGATATCAGCACTGTTCCTACTTTTCGTTGGTGGGCTTTACATTGCATCTCTTTGGTCCTTTATAGTAGTGTCATTCATCCTGAACAAATCAAGATCCATTCAACGTTCGCTTATAGTTGTATTAAATTATAGCTTGTAAGAATGGATTTTAAAACCTTAATGGGATTAGCAATTTCACCATTGCAAATTTGCAATCCCCCCATCAGCATCATTGGACGATCAGCAGGCAGCGCTCTCTGCTACATGTTGTGATTTAATAATCATCCCAGTCATAATCAGAAACACGTTAAATGCCAAATTCGTTGGATATCAGGTTTACCTTGTTACCATTGTGATTTGGTTTTTCGTTTTCAATGGAAACCTTCCTTATCTGTTTTTTAATAACTGGGAGGGTAAGAAAGAGACTGCAAGTTAAAACAAAGAAAGATCCCTCAAGAGTAGAAAAAACTGCATAGAAAAGTCTGGTAAAAACTCTTTGACCCCTTCAACATTTCTGAATATAGCCATGGGAAAACAGCCCCTGATGAGGTTAGATCGTCTCTAGTTGATCTAGCAGGCAAACTAGTTTGTAATAATTTGCAATTTGCATCACTTCGATTCCTGTTGATTTACTAAAAGGTTTATAATATCTCCCAATGGACCTGTTGGATTGTACAAAATTAAGCTGTACAAGGTGAGGTCAAAATCATGAACAAGAAAAGTAATAAAATTATTGCACCAGAAATCTAGGACAGATAACAGAATTCCGGATTCAAATTCAAACAATCACAATTGCAATAATTGATACACAGTGGTAGTTCTTTCTGAATCAGAGGAAGAAACAATACCACATGCCCTCATTTGACCATGAACAGTTGTTTTTGGGAACATAGCCCGCTTCTACAAGAGAGTTTTACACTCTTAATCTTCATCGTCAAATGTATACTAACAATTCATAGTCATTCAAGGGGTTTAAGATTTCATGGATTTATGGGTTTTTTTTTAGCTTTCCGTTCAGGGGCAGGTGAAAGCATCACCCAGTTCCATCCACTTTTCTTGAGCTTGTGCTGAGCTGCCAACCAAAGCCTGGAAAGCACTTTTGACTTTGTTCTTGCACTTATGATGACGGATACGCCTGAGGACAACTTCTTTGTCCAGGGCTTCAGGGGAAGACTGAGCTGAGGATTTTATCTGAAGCTGGCTGGTGACAGGGTTGGTTGTTTCAGTTTCTTTCTCTTCTGGGTTATTCACATTCATCACCTTCTGAGCAGCACCTGAGAAAGAATATGGCTGAGCTTTGGGAATCATGAAATCCATTTTCCTTTTTCCTTCGTGAGGAGAATGAAATGAAAAAAGTGTAGTATGGAGATTGGCGATATGGAGGAGAGTGGAAGAGCCAAATGGGGATTGTATATATAGACAGAGAGCGAGAGAGAAAGAGGCTTCGGTGGGGTTTGATCATTTCCTGCTTCTTGTTTTGTTCCTTTTCATGTGGTTTTTGGGATGTTGTTTTCAACCTTGAACTCCAAACCAGTGGCGAGTGGGCCTTTTTTTAAAATAAAAATGGTGGATTTCGTAATGAGTGAAGCTGACGTTACTAGCAGTAGACTGGCAGAGGATGTTAGCCGACTCAAAAGGATGTTAGCCGATAACAGGCCCATGGTGCGAGCCATGGGTCCTTATGGGTTGTGAAACTGGGTGCTTTGGCGGCAATCTGCTGCTGAGGATAAAGTGGGCAGGGCAAAGTGATGATTGGCTGACAGGTGACACCACGCACCCTTTAGCTCTTCCCTCGTGGGATTATAAGGATTTTCTATTTTAAACTTTCAAAATTGGATTTACGATTCTGGCTTTTCATGCACTCGTGCGTTTTAGTATATATAAATACTAGGGTAAAATATTTTTATTTTTTAAAATTCTAATAAAAATTACATAAAATTTTATTAATTTTTAAAATAAATATTTCATTTAAAAGTACAAACATAATTAACAAAAATTATAAAAAAAATAAAATATTTTTTTATCAATTTAAAAAATTATAATTATATTTTTAAAAAATAAAAAAATAAAAAAGCACCAATCAATGTTCTAAACTCACCAAGAAAGAGAGCATCGGTGCTCATTAGATAGAGAGTTTTTTTTAATTAATAAAAAATAATAAAATTATAAAAATTGATTAAGAATAAAATTATTTTTTTTATATTTATCATGTCAATAAATTAACGAAAATAGTAACAATTGATTAGCGATTGAATTTATATGTTTAGTTAAAAATGTTTTTTTAAACGAAATATTTATTTCAAAAATTAATGAATATTAGTATAATTTTGATTAAAATTAAAAAAAATAAATATATTTTATCTTAAATACCATTTGCCAATAAGTACACTTTGAGACTACCATCATTCAAAAGTTAATTCGCATGATCCTTTATTTACTTACTATGTATTTTTTTCAATAAATTTCAATCAACTAATGTTTACATTTCAATTAATATTTAGTAAGTATAGAATGATTATTTAAAATATTTGGTTTAATTTTGTTACATTATTAGAGATAGTGTTTCAATTTTCATAAGATTTCCATTTTGTTTATATATTAAGATTTCCTTTTCATTTTGTTAAACGAGCTACTACTTTCCTGAGAGGATTGATTTAAATTATTCAGATAATCTCAAGTATTGCTGATTATGGTGAATTGCAGGGAGAGGGGATCTAATAAAACAATGATCAAGAAAAGGTGATCATCTAAAACGTTTGTCCTTTCACTATCGCTTATCATGAATAGAAAAAGTGGTTGCTAAAGCACATGGATTCCTGCAAGAACAAGGTAATAATTAATGAGATATTCAGAAATAAAACAAAATGGGTGAACAGTTGGCAGGGTTTGGTTTTGAGTTCTTTTAAAGTATATTAATGCTTTGCTTCTATCCAACAGAACATTGTTGGAGCTATCCAAGAATTAAAGCCATGAAATGTCTGTTGCTTAGAATTTAAAATAACTTAATGCACGGCAGATTCAAGAAAGACTGTTAAATTTATGCAATCAAAAACATTATTTGAAGCTTGCTTGAAGCGGTAGGGGACCGGAGATGACGTTACCGAATTGCCAAAACAAACCGTGGGCCAATCCAGTTGTTTCTCGACCAAACTGGGGGCGTTATAAATCTTGATGGCGCTGTCTGTCACTTTCAACATTTCCCCCAAAACGATGAACTTACAGTAACCAAAATTCCTGATAAGCTTGGTGATTCTAATAAATTTTCACCAGAAAACATAATAATAATAAAAAAAAGCTCTGATACATTGCGTCCATGGCAGAGAGTGATGATGACATGGGTGCAGACAGTAGAGAGTTCAAAAGGTCAAAATGTTTATGAATAACAAAACTAAAGACAAAGATTGAATTGGATTCAGCTACTTCCAAATGCAAACTAGAACTATATATCATCATTTCACATGAATAAATAATTTTAAGAGAAGTAGAGCTACACAAAAAGAGAAAAAAAAAAGAGGAATATCAGCCTAGCTATACAATTAAGGTATTTCATCAGCCATTATTTTGGTCGAGAAAACTCAATAGAAAGCCACTCACAATTCGACGCGCTACAGGGTTAGGGATACATCGACATAACCTTCCATCGATATACGCCAGGATACCTGAAAGAACGAATTTGGCAATGCCCCATTTCCAAACAAACCTTACGTTTTGCTCTTCTCCTGCGTTCGCAGGGATAATTGCTTTGAGATCATCACTCTCTGACTCTTTCTTCCACTTGATGCTCCTGATATATTTATCCGCTTGCTTTCTTAACTTACGGATTGCAAAACTCACAAAGAGGTGTTCACACAATGTTACGATGGTTGGTCCAATTCTCCATTCCTGGAATAAGAATTATCTATGATTAATACTTTTAGTAGAAAGAGAGCCAAGTAGTGCGGCAATAAACAATGCACATATGCATGTAACCATTTTTCCAATAAACAACGAGAGTGAACTAGCTGCAGAAGGGATGATGCAGAAACCAAAAAGTGGCCAAATATTTTTAAAACATTAGCTTACAGAGACATATAACAAAAAGAAACTAAAACATGCATGAAATTATGTTGGGAAAATGCAAATACTTTGGTCTGATATAGAAATAGATTCCACATGAACAAGTTTGCTAGGTGGAGGCATTTGTTGCTACGACCATCGAAACATTTAGCCTAACATAAATATCTATTCTATATTTTTCATTTTAATGCTAAATCTTGTGCTTATTAAATTTTTGGTATAAAATTTTAAAAAACTCTGAAACTATTTAAGAAAATTTAAGTAAGTTATTATTCAATCAAATTTCTATATTTTTATTTTAAGTCAAATAAGTCTTTATAATTAACGGTTGACTAATGAGTAATGACAAGTGACAATTTAACTAACTGCAATTAACCAATCGTTAATCATAAGAATTTATTTAACTGAAAATAAAAATATAAAAACTTGATTGAATGTAATAAAAGAATAAAGACTTGATTGAATTTTCTTAAATACTTCAAAGACTTCTTTTAAGTATTATGTCTAAATTTTTTAAATACTAGAAAAGGGAGTAGTAGAAAGGGATATAGCAACGTGGATTAAGGCAGTGGATTGGGCATCTACCATGCACAGGTATGCATCTGATCATACAACTATAGGTAACTAATATTAACAAGAATGCAGATGACTAAATTATCACCAACTTCTATTGACGATTTAATCTTGACTCCAACATCTTGTCACAGTGTTCCATATGTGTGAAAACTTGAGAAAAGACTGATAACTTTATTATTCTCATTAAACAATTTATGCTTACATACAACACCATTTGTTGAAGCACCTTCAAAGCAGGAAAAGAAAATAGAGAGGCTCATTAAATTGATGGATACACTTACACTTTCTCCTTGAACATTGCGCATGGGGCGAGAAGCTGCTGAAGGATCTCCTTTTAACAATGCTTTGCTAATAAGAAACCCCTTTACTCGATCCATGATCTCATTTGTGAGGGATTTGCTAGGAGGTAGGTTCTTAAGGATAACCTAAATATACAAATACATTAGTCAGAGCATAGCTGAGACACATTAAGTCAATAAGGTGAAGCAAGATTCTAAACATGCTCGTGGGATGGGAAGACTGGGGCAGCCAAAATTTGTCCTTGAAAGCGAGGTAAATTCAGAGAAACATTTTGTTAGAAGTGATATTATAATTCTGAAAGATCCATGTAGATTGGATGTCCCATTAACTGCTCTCTCAATCTCAAATAAATAAAAAATCTTTGTTGCAGAAATGATATTTTTTTCCCACTTAACCAGTTACCTGATCATCAAGTACTCTGACTCTAAGATATTCTTGCCTGTACATTGTGTCCAACATTGCTTGTAAGTATCCTTCAATGTACAGCTGCAGAAGTCCAAAATTTATCAGTGTCTATTAAAGCAAAAGAAGAATCAATAGAAAAAATTTGTTAATAAGTCCAGCAGAATCAGCAACCCCACATCAGTAAGGCAAAGCAATAACAATCTGGATTCCAGCAGAACAATATAGATTCTTCTTAATAACATATGTAATAAAACACTGGTTCCCTTATTATGTGTCTTGTTAAGGTTTGCTAATATGCTTCATGGACTCAGTTACCTGACCACTCTTTACTTGGTATCTATATCTTTATTATTATTTGTCAATTCAAGGAGGAAATAAATGAAATGTATTCATTACGGCAAGGACATGAGTCGACCAGAATAATAAGAAGAGGAATTAACATTAGAGTACAATAACAAAGGTGTTACCTCATCAACCCCAGGACTCCTATCAAGCTTGATTTTTCTTTCTGGCCCACCCCCCATCAAAGCTGTACTCAAGACTGATGGCTCCATTGCCAACTTTAATATTCCTTGGTGAAAACCACTCACCTAAAATTAATATGAACAGTCAACTGTCAGTTTCAACAGGTAAATTTGTACTGTAATTCTCATATAATTAAATAATAGCTAGAAAATAAACTAGAAAAGTTATGTTATGCAAACATATTCAAAATGAAAGATTGACTGGTACCATCCCATCAAAGCCACTTGTTTCTGCTCCCTTAAGAACCGAGTCAGATATTTCGGTAACAGCAGCAAAGACTACATTAGATCCCGCTTTTCTCAGCTGCAGAGTTGGCATAGAAATAGCTTAGTTAATTGCAGAGAGAAACAGAAAAACCATATCCCTAATTGAAAGTATATAAAACTTACAGTTGTGCCCAGATCACCAAAGTAGCGTTTTGTCCCGGAGAAACCTTTACCATGGATACATTTACTAATGAATTTGAAGGTACCTGTGCACAATGCCCAAAGCAGAAATAAACTATCTCAACTTTCAAAGAACCATAATAAGGGGCTTATGGTTGACAAGATGAGAGGTAGGGTTGTTTGTAAGGCTAACTATTGCATAATATACAACCAGCTTAAATATATCAGAAATTGGAACGTGGACTTAATCGCAGCATATGCTCAGTTTACACATTTATCAGTGCCTCAAAAATAATTACCTCTGACAGGAAAAAGAAAGTACCCTGAACTGAACCTTTTATATTTCTCTTATTCAAAAAACTGCAAATGAAATTCCCAACTGCAGTTTCAGTGGTGTAGTTCATAAGCCTACAATCTGGTGATCATGGCCCTCTCTACACCCAAACAAATCATGCATGCAGAAAATGAAAAACAAATATTATAGACGCTATTATTAACATGTTCTTTTTTCCAGGGTGGAGTGAAGCCATACAGGAAAGGAAGACTTGAGTGAACAAACCACATTGCAAACATACCCCATTTGATACCAGGAAGATTCATCAGTCCTTGAGAAGGATCAAAAAAGATATCAAGAGAAGATGAAGCTAAGTCATCAAAAATTGATGCAAATGCTGGGGGCAGCAATTGGCTGCCTTTAGCAATGGAGATGGCCCTCATGGTATACCTGGTTGATTATATCATTTGAAAGTGAGGATACCATATAATTACAAAAACAAGCAAAATATAAGTGAAGATCTTACCATGAATAATGTTGTGCACATCTTATTAACAATTCACGAATTGTTACCAGAGCATGCGTAATCGAGACCCCATTAAGCTCCACAACCATCTTTTTTATAGGAGGGACCTATAGACGCACAAAAATGAGGTAAAAACAAGTAACTGACCCTACCCAACATAACAGCAAAGAAAGCATGTCTCACTATCTTAGAATCAGTGAAATCAGTCATGCATATTTTAAGAGAGAGCAGAGCACACAGGTCACACCTTTACCACACTATGCAGCAATGATCTCAGAGCTTCCTGGGCTGAATTATAACTTGAATAGGATTCCCCAGGAACAAAGCTAGCAATAATCTGTATGTACAAGATAGATTTCAATTAAATGGGGTAATTTAAGACAGTCTGTCAAGATATAATAGAAGAAACCACAGTACCTTTATTGGGTGGATCTCAAAATGATCAAAATAGAACTGCTGACTTGGAGCATTTGAGTCACTAAGAGATCTTCTCCAAAATGAGACAATTTTCATCAAAGTATCCTCATCAACATTCAAATCAATTGGCTGTGTAAGAGAAAGCAACATTAGAGCTGCTATACTCGTTGCATGGAAGTAAATAGCTCCTTCAAAACTAAGCTATCATCAATTATCCAGCAGTTCTCAATAGTTTCTAAAAGCAAATGGAAACAAAGGGAACAAAAGCTATATACGTTCAGGAGACATCCAAAAAGCTAGACATTAAGTGCCTCATTATACCTGCAAAATGACAGATGAATATTTAACTTGTTTAACATCAGTGCCCGCTGAAAGTAGGACAAATACAATTTTGAGTATGCTATCATTCGCATCACTGTAGTCCAACTGATGTCCACGAAGCATTGATACAAAAGGAGCTCCCATCCACTTCACATCAACATTCAATGACTACATTGAGGGTTAAATCAAGGAGCTATTAGTATTCCACAACAGAAAATGTAAATATCCATATATAGCATTAACACCTATTAAGGCATCAACCGCAGGGAAACATTGTTACCTGTACAACAATCTGGTTATATTTCTGTTGGTCAGTGAAGACAGAATCCAGACAAATATTCTGAAGCCTTGCAACTACAACGGGTGTATAAGATGGTGTTGAACTCTGGTTTAAATCCTTGACAAAATTATAACATCAAATAAAGACAATTAGATGAACAAACTGATATCCTCAAGATGCACTTCATCGAATAACTGATAAATAAACAATAAGATCAAATAATCAAATTCCAACATTTACTATTTAATACTATCATGTAGACTTTTGCAATAGTTCTGTTGCACTGAAGGCTATTTACTTCATTAATCATCCTAGGATGAAAAAGTATTATGCAGCCATGGAAAGTTTTACATGCCATGAAAATTTACTTTTAAGGATTTTCAATCAGTAGCAAAATCATAATTTTTGGCAATTCAGTCAATCCAGGGTTTGTACAGTCTCTAAGAGTTACATGTGTTCTCTTTAGGTGTAATAGAGTTTTTATACATTAAGTAGTTAGTTCCCTATTTAGAATCTTAATCCTGGTGGGTCACAGTTCAACAAGGCCTCATGATTGAACAACTTCAGATCAAAGTAAAGCTTGTTAAATTTAGTCATGAAGGCCTAGAAGGCATTGTCTAGTTTGGGAAAAACAGAACAATAAGCAGTTAAGCACGATCTCCTCAACAAATAAAACCATAAGCACAACACCTGCAAACCTGAACAAATTGCAAAATCCCTTTTAAGTTTCATGAGTTTCAAACAATGAAGGTATCAAATTATCTCCAAAAGAGAGAGGGAGGAGAGAGACCTCTTTTCCTTGTTCAAGCAATTGGATAGCAAACTGGGACACTCTCATTCGGATCTTTGCACATGAGTGAGAAGCTTTGTTTTGCTTATGGATATCTGAAAACTCACAAATCCGTAAAACCCGGGTGGGACCATCTGCATATACTTCATACCCCACCTTTACAGCATTCATGCCCTTAAGGTCACCCAAATTACTTCTCCTGCCCTTGGATTTTTTGTCCAAAAGCATATGAGATGCCAACCTTTCTTGTGTAAGTTTGTAAAAGGGCTTCCATGTCCGCACTTTGTCTAAGTTGATTTCACGTGGCAGATTCATATCTACAAGGAATATCAGCATACCCAGTAATTTCATCAGCACTTTGCTCAACATGTTAGCAGCTTAGAGCTAATGTATCTTCATATAACAGGTATTCTTAGATAAAGCAAAGAGGAAATGCATAGTTCAATTCTAAAGAAACTATAAAGAACATATTTTCATGCAACATGCTTACTTGGATAATTCTCCAAGTAAATTTGCTACAGTAAATGAACACTTCCATTCTAACTAAAGACATGGACAAGAAAATATAAAACTCAAACACTTTCTGAGTTTGATAAGCAGAGCATTGGAGACTTCAAAAAATGTCCTCACTCTTGTTGCATGTCCCTGTCTGCAGGACAAAATTAAGGCACACAACAGAGAGAACATTGGGATAAAAGATCAAAATAGAATTCTCATTCATGAAATGCAAGAAAAGATCAACAAATTTTGACACATAATTCTCTATCAAACCCTTTAATTGTTTCATTATGAAAATCATGCTCCATGTCCAAGAGAAACACATAGCAAAATAAAAAGAATCTAACAAATAAAGAATAAACTTTAAATATGAAATTTATCAATAGCTAGCCGGTGACCTTAAAAGGTGTGTCTATTATCTTAACAAGGTATTGACATTCCATAAATGAGTATACCGACTTACAAGTATCCAGGTGGTCAACAAAATTGGTTTCTAAGAAAGCAGTAACTGATTTGCCAGGCCTTGAGTACTATTTTTTTTTCTTAAACATCATCCTATATCTCCTGTCTTCCCAAATTCTGTCAATGATTGCCCTAATGGTGAATTGGCAAGTAGTAATATGAGCTCATATCAAACAAATTAAAACAGGTATGAAAACGTGAAGTACAATACACGTTCTTCTTTTCCCTAGCACTCCCGTTAAAAACGGATAATGGTTAATACAAACCAAGAAACCATTATTGCCTATCTTCATAGAAATCTCCATAAACTCTTCAAAGGTTGCCAAACCTGGTGAGAGCTCAGGAGAAATGAATTACTCGTGTCAAATGTTTCCAGCATCATCCTAGTTAAGAAATTGTAGGTGAGAGCTCAGAAAAAATCTATGAGACCCTGGTGTGGTTTGAGGATTTGTTTGGTTAAAGTGAGAATGGTACAAGGATAAAGGTTTTACGCATGACAGTTTGTAACTTTTATCCACACCTCCACAGAGACACAGGTGTTAATGTCACTGGAGGATACTTCTGCATTCTAGTAAGATTTTATCCCACATTGTGCTTGGGCTATAAATCATACATTACATTGTCAAGGATGGGATGTCTATTCAGATTCACTAAGCAACTGTAACATTCAATGCCTCATTGAAAGGGCAGTCTTCCAATTATTTCTATATTGTTCTAACTGTTGAGCCTGCTAGATCATGTGACATACAGATTTGCAACCATCATGATGATTGCCCAAAGAACAAACTAAAAGTAAAGAAAATAAATTGCATATCAATCAGATAAAAAAAAAAGAGAAAAGAAGAGAATGTATCTATGTGCACCCACAGTGAATACTCCACACTCAGGCAAATTATAAAGCTCATATGCGTAGGAAGCAACAGCACATATGATAAATCCAAAAATGTTCCACAAGGGACTTTGAATGTTCCATTCTTCAAGTTCAAATGTCTAATTTTGGTTACAGCATAAATTACTATAAAAATACATGCAATGCAAGTGTGGAGTAATGAGAGGTAAGTGATTACCATTTATTACAACAACAAGTTTATGAGGAAGAGTAACATCATCCCAGGTATAATCAACACTGCATTCAGATCCAAGGAACTCCGGCTCTGATGAATTCTGGGAAATTCTCCAACAATAAATAATAGTAACAAATTAATACATATAGAATACCTCAATTGAGCATCCATTAATTAGAGACGAAAATAAATAACAAGGCATAAAAACACAACCTTTTGAAAGTAAGTGAGAGATACACCATGCAGATGATTCTCAATTCGATATGGTAGTTTGCCATTTGGTGGCTTCTGGAAGCGCACTACAATAGTAGAACCCTCTTCTACTACATGAACTGCTGCAAATTCTACAATCCTTTTGTCTTCTATTGTCAACTGATTCGACTGCTTTCTGAATTTTAGGAAAAAGCATCCTAATGAAGTGATGCATAATGGTCCTGACCAGTCCAATTGAGACTCATTCAACTGAAACTGAATATATATTAAAGAACTATCACTATCATTTCTGTGCTTTTTGATGAAATTCTCAAATAAACTGTATTCTCTCCTCTTGCTAATTTCAGTCTGCAACCAGAGTGTTCTTCTCTGTCTACTGTTGATGGAAATCATGCCATCAATGTCAACCTTCACACCCACACACCAAAAAGGGGAAGAACACAGGAAGTAAGAACTTGAAATACATAAAAGGAAAACTAAATCCTATATTGGTAGATACAAACCTCCAAATTACACTGACGAACGGTGATAGTTTCCTCTGACTCATTCAGCACAACATGCCTTGGAGCCATAGTTATCATTTGCGACGGCACAACTCTACTCAATGTAGGCCCCATAGATACCCCAAACTTTGCAATATATTTCACTCCAGATCTTTTCTCTATCTCCAAGCTTACCTCTGTAGGGCCTGATAGAGCATCTAAATCAATCTGTGTCTCAGATGCATGATCTTCTAATAATCTGAGACGCATCTTACGAGATCTGGCAACAGCAGGTGCATAAAATGTTTATAAGAAACAGAGAAACTCATAACATCGAAAGATTCTTTGATCACAAAGGTAGATAATGAACTTTCTACTCTAATACAATTGTTCCAAATAAATTTTTCTTACTTCAGAAACCATGACCCTGTTGACTTTGGAGGCAAAACTAAACCGAATTCAGGACGAACGCTCCCCATTTCATTTCTGCAGATATTTATGGTCCTCAAGTACTTAAGTACAGTCATAAACCAGAGCTTAAAGAATTTGCTAACAATTTTCAGAGATAGAAACTACCTAAAAGAAGGCTTCTGACCAGGAGTAAAGAAGAAAAGAGAAATATCGGTATCATTTTTCAGGGTATATGGTGTATAGACAGTGGCCTGCAACAGATACATAATTCAGCTAACAAACATGCACTGGAACTTATAAATCACACAAAACCAAATTCATGGAATATGCCCCTTAGACAATATATACATCAGGAAAAATTTAGGAGATACCACATTTGAATACAACCTCTAATATGCCTTTGTATCCACGAGATAATCTTATGGACGCAAAGTACTTTCCACCACCAAAATCCAGGTCAATGTCCAAGCAAGGAACATCATTCTTATGCTTCAGTAACTTTTTGACCCATTCACCACTGTTTACTGGTTTACATGTTGAACTAAAAGCAGTCAAAGTAACAAATAAGTACATTATGGCAGGATTAGCATAAAAATCGACAGTTGATCCGCAAGGTAGAGTTGCCTCCTTCCCAATGTTATCATGGCCAGTAGGGGTACGTAAATCTGCAACAAGATGGAAGTTAAAAGAGTTAAAAGAACAGAAATACTTTATTGTTCAAAAACTTGCAGGTCTTACTTGTCTCAGTCAAAAGCACGTGTATTTCTGAATGCAGAAGATTGGTCACCCGCACAGTGGGGAGAATAAAAACTTCCTTCTCCTCCTGTAGTGAAATTGGTTCATGTCTATTCTGAAGCTCATCCTTAGACTTATCAGGTTTCATGATAGGAACTTCTCTCCCAATGCTTTGAATTAAAAAGTGCACATCAGAAAGATGTGCAGCTGCAGATTTGATGGTACAGTATGTTGTGCTAAAGGAACATTTCACTGATCCAATAGATAAAGCCTTTCGCACTTTATAGCTTAATTTATCAAAAATTCCAGAAAGATGAATTGCCTTTCCACCTTTAATCTCATCTGACCACTCGACTGAAAGTGGAGAATCAGAATGCATCAAGTCATTTGAGATTTCAGGTCTAAAAGAAAACAAGAAGTTACCTGCATTATCACCAACCACACAAACCTCAGAAGACCATAAGCCGAAAATAAAAAATCACACAAGATGCAAAGAAAGGACAAGCAAGCAGATTGTTTCTTTATCCCCCTCTACCCCCGCCATTTCTTTCTTTTCCTCCTTTTTTCTCAAAGCACTGCCATCATTTTCTTCACAACACTTGGCAAAAAAGTAATGGCAGTTAATAGGGAGAAAAAAGTTAAAAATTGTAAGTTGGACATTGTCATCTTCATTAGAAGTAATTTATTCTGAGGAAAACAAAGAAATCTGGAATACAAACAACTACTTTTTTTATAAGATAGGATTGTAGATATATAGTACAAAAAAGATTGCCAAAATCTAATAACCTTGAATGTGAGCTCCTTTATATCCACAAGCTTTTTTCTATTTTCCACATAACAACCTTTCAATTTCTAAATTAAAGGGAAAAAAAGGTACACCCTAGGGCATAACTTTTGAGTTTTGCCTCATATTTCTTCAACTATAATATCACATGGTACATAGAATACATTATACTGCAGCAAACTTTGTACAAGAAAACATTGTACCAAGTCCATTGTCAGATAAGGTCCCAAATAGCCTAGTCATCTGACTCCTCTTAATGCCAAAAAGGGAATGGTGTAATGAAGCCCCACTTATACCACCAAAAGGGGAAAACATATATAATGGTATGATTTGCCCGAAAAAACAAAAACCTTTTAAGTATTTGAACAGTTGAAGTGGCAGGGGTAACCAACTAGAGAGAATAAATCAACATGGCAGGACAGTAGAACACAATGTGGATTAATACTTTCTTATTTAAGATTATGCCTAAATGAAAATGTTCAATTCTTTTAGAGCTTCAATCAAATTAATGACACTTCCCAAATGCATGTGTAAGAAAATGAACATCTGTTATTGAATAACTTCTGCAGACACATGATGAGCTCTAGCGGAAACATACTACCACACCACATCCAAATCCTTCCAAGGTGATAATACACACTGTAAGAGCATAAGCATGGATACTAATACAACAGATGAGGAAGATAGCCCACAACAATCAGAGGAAAATTAAAGGATAGTAAGAAATTAAATTTAAGCAGCAGTGTCAGTAACACATACCAACATTTAACGACATCACTGCTTTTCTAAATCCACCAGAGAAATTTATAGCATCAAATGATGCCATGGAGTCATCAAATGTATCACCAGCCTTCAATGACACAGATGCAAACTCATCTTCGATTGGTTCCGGTCGACTAATTCGTAGCTCAATAGAGAATTTAGTTTCATTGTGTATTCTGATTAATGGAGAAACTGATATTGACAAACCATCCTACAAATTATCATCAATGTCAAGAACGAACAACAAAGAACGTTACAATAAAAGCATATATATATCTGCATCTGTTTGAGCATATGTAACAGTGAGAATACAAATTTGGGCAAATACCTCAGATTTCCTAGAAACGTCAACCACAACAAATGGCCCAGGGTAAGATTTTGAATCTGTTCAAAGATGGGAGCAGGGGACAAAACAAAGATAAAGTCCAGGTAAGAACCATAGAAAAGGTAAATCAATTAACTTTTTGAAATCATCTTTGATAGCAAGCATGATATTGTCAAAGAACCAGCTACAAATTTAGCAATGAAAAATGATGAAAAGACCGACAATTCAACCTAAAAATAATCACTTCAACCTAATAAAATTGACCTATTTCCTCATACCAGCCTTGCGCAGCTTGACTCAGTTTCTATCTTAGAAATGCAGCTCCTTAATTGACTGTTTTTCCAATTTTGGCTCAAAATACCAACCTTATGGATATTTTAGAGATAAGCATGCCAAGGAGCTCAAAACCTCTGCTGCCAAATGTATTACAGGTCTATTTTGAACCGAAAAGTCAAAATACGTCATCTTAGGTTGTTTAGAATGTTTAAAGCTCCAAGAACCTTGAAAACATAACTCACGTCACTTTGCTGTAATGCAAATATATTATTCTCCCAGAAATTTCAGCCCTCTTTTACTCCCCATATAACCAATTAAAAATTACAGGCAGTGGTCTGCAGAGGAATCTGCTGCCAACCATAGTGCACTTTGATGTGTGATCAAACCAACATGGCATGCCATTAATTAGAACCTGGCTTGGTAATAAACCATGAAATTCCATGGATTGTTTATCACCAATAAAAGCAGAGTAAGAGTCAAACCCCACATATCAATAAGCCCACTCTCGTAAAACAATGTCTTCCCAAAGATTTTCAAGTCCAACATAAGCTCTACAGAACACACATAACACATGGAAACAATTCCTTCGATATTTAAATTAAGAATGGACTGTTACAAATAGGAAATAGTCTTCTGCATGTTCCTCCAATTCTTCATGCACATAAAAACACACAACACAAGCTCCATTAAAATTTTATAAAATGACACAAGGAAAACTTACCTGGTATTTTCCTCTCTACAAAGTATATAAAAATAATAAAATACAAAAGACTAAAACTTCCTCCCTGACTTTCTTTTGTACAAAGTAACATGGACAAAACTCTCTCTCTCTCTCTCTCTCTCTCTCTCTATATATATATATATATATATATAATTAAGAGTTAGATGAAAATGGAATGTGCTAATACAGAGTCTAGTAAAAATGATACTGGTAACTGACACTGCATAAGCATCCATTACCTAAAGTTATAACATTTCATACATTGTTGCACATGTGGATTAGCTGCCATAGCCAACAATTGTAATTTAGAAATGTAAGATACAAGATCAAAAATTACTTTTTTTTTGTCCTTTTTATTCTCCTAGAGTTCAACTGATCTGTGACAATTAAGTCAGCAGCTATGAAGCACTGACATGGACACAGGATACGGTATGGCATGATATGGACTGGGTGACACGGTATTTTCTAGAAAGTTAAGACACGACATGACAACGATACAGCAAAAAAAAGTAAATTAAATATATATGAATATAATTTACTTAATTTACTACCATATATAAATTATTTTTATTTTTACCTATAAAAATCCTTTTTCTTCAAAATCTTTTAAGCAATTAAACTAATTTTGACATTTCGTATTGATTTTAAATAGTTTTATTCCATCAAAAAATAATTAAAAATTTTTTAAATTATCTCAAGGCTCAAACTCATATAATTGTCAATTAGGCAAGAGCCCAAGAGACAATCCTTTGCCTTTTGGGCTAGACTAGGACTAATTGGAATGGAAAACCAAGTTATAATTAAAAGGGAAAGCCTAATTTCTCTTATTCTTCTTCATCTTCTTCATGCTTCAGCAGCGCAGGGGAGCCGTCTTTTCTTCTTCCTCGTCTTCTTTTGTGCCTTTCAGTGACAATGAGCATCGCTTCACCAGTGGCAATGTCTCTCCTCTTTCTTGGTTTTGTTTTTAAAATCTACTGTTGATTGCTGTGTATGAATAAAAAATTATTGTTTTTATTTTTTTCCATATCCCGCTAAATCCAATATGTATTCTGACATATTGGAGGCGTGTCTGTGTCAGACATGGGCATGACACTGATACGCAGGGGGTTGAGACACACATGGGCATGACACTGATATGCAGGGGGTTGAGACGTGTCGGTGCCTCATAGGATCAGTAGTTAGATTGTTCAATATCGTGGGCAAATTTGAACTGACAAAAGCACGTTTCATTTCCTCACCAGTATAGTAGATATTATGATGCTACTTCTAGAGTCTTTTGATGCAAGTTTCTCAAAACAAGAGAAACAATTTAGTAAAACTCTTCAATAAGTTGCATGGTGAAGGTAGCAGATTCACATACCTTTAAGTGACACTAGTCGTGTTCTCCAAGCAAGTGTTTGAGCTCTTAGGAGAGAAAGATGAATTGGAGAAGTTGTAAATGAACCAGGAAGGGAAAGCTGGATAGAAACAACTGCTGCCGCTTCTGGTGGTTGATTTTCAAAAGCTGAGAGCCTTACAAACATGTGTAGAGCAGGATCAACTAATAAGTAAAAAAATTAACTCAAATCCTTAATAGACATAAATGTGCATAATTACATGCACAGGCACAGATGCATGTATACATAAATCAATAAGCTTTGTATGGAAAACCCTATAAAAAAAAGGTTAATACTACTAATAAAATTAAATTTTGAGGAACTACTTGCATCTGTCAATACAAGTTTGTTTCTGAAAAGTCATGCAAAAATGAAACTTTCAGTTTACAAGAAAGCGGGAAGTAAGATTTAGGCAAAAAAAACTCGCAAGCAGGAAAAATATGGCCTGTGCATTTCCAGGAGGTACCTTAAAGAAAAGGAAGCAGACTGTTTCCTGCCCACTGTCACACTTTGCTTGCCATAAAAGTGACAAAGAAGGTTCAAACCTGTCTGGTTTTCCACCTGCCGTAATATAAATGGTTAAAATTGAGTAAGCACGAGATTCAGTAGTACAACAATCTTGGATAAATGAAAGGAAGTGGCAGGAGGAGGGAAGATTGATGCTATGGAGCACAGGCTGAATACATCAGTTAAGGCTGGCCCAGAATCAGGTATTACATATTAAAATGAAAACAGAAAACAATAAATAAGTTCTCAAGCAACATCCAACAAAATCAAAACAACAGAATCCAGAATTGGCAGCCTGATGCTTCCATCTACCCCTACCATTCTGTGCTTGAATTTAACCTATGAAAATTATTTAACAGTATGAGTCTAGTGATCCAAGGAATGAGGATTGTAGATGTTCTATGCAGTATCACTTTTTCATATGGCTTGAAATAAATTTTCATCAGGTATAGATCAGATAGAGGCATCAGACATATCAATCCGCATGAGATTTGTTCTACCAGTTAAGTCAGTTAGATAAGGGAGATAAACATATGGGAGTGACAAACTGACCTTGCCGCAGTTGGCAAGAATCATGGAGCTTCTCACTGTAAAAGGACCAGCCAAATTTAATTTCCCAATCACAAAAAGAAGAATGTCCAACGAAAGCTCAGTTAGGGATATTTCCAACTGCCAATATGCCCCGGCATTATTGTTAAGAATGTTATAAATAGTAAAAGGAACCATAAAAGAAATATTATATGGCATATATAACTCCGGACCTCTTTGGTTCTGCAATAGACATGGACAGGCACACCATGTGGGTTTTGGAAACGAGAACGGTAGAAAATACATATTTCAACAGGGCGAAGAAAATCTCTCCTACAACCAAAAGGGGGAATTATTAGATACAGTTAAATGGAAAATTAATTTCAGAGAAAGGCAAATGCTTTAATAATTAGCTATTCCTTTCTGTTCTGATTAGAACACTCACCAAGAGTTTGTCTGTGCATCAAAGTATTGAAGCAAAGCCTTTGAGGTGCATACAACTCTGGCTTTAGTGGATTGAATTTGTAAAGTAAGTTGAGTACCATTGATGCAACCATGAAGGAGAGGAAACCTGTCATTTGAATCAGAAAGTTCGTGGACAACAGTCAAAGCAACTTTGTCAATAGTAATATCAATGCAGGGCAGGTTTCGACTTTGCCAATAACTCTCTCCATCTTCATGAGCACTTTGATTCACCTCGGTTCCAGAAGAGTTCAAAGGGTATGTACTGTATGTCACAACATCTTGAGCAACCGACATATCACTAAACACTTTGAACTTGAATGGATTTCCACGCTTCCTGACAAACACTGGAACCGTATCACTGAAAGCAACAGCACATCCATTCTTCTTGTTCACCAGGTAAAAAGTATTTCTAAGCACTTGATTGTAAGGCTCCCAGTCAATGTCACCCTCATAAGTCTCTGGTTTACAAGAAAGAATACTCCAAAGTGCCCAAGAATTATTAGTGGTGCTGGAAAGTTCAACAAAACCTGATCCTGGATAAGAGTTTAATCGCAATGGCTCCCCTGAGTTGTTCTTAGCATGCAATGATATTAAGGAGAACAACAAAGCTGACGAGTTCCATTTTTGTTTTTGGTATTTGACCTGTACATATTATGGCAGTAGTATATATAATCATTAAGGCATATGAAAGACTTGACAAAACAAAGAAAAACCTATTCAAAGGGGGGTATGAGGAATGAGTTGTTAACCCACATATTCATGTAATAATTCATAAGATCGGGCATCTTCCTTCTCTATATATACCAAATAGCAGTAACCAAATTTCTCAGCCGTGTAAATGTATAAATTCACACATACCAACAAAATAGCAGTATGAACAGGGACAACAAAGAAGCAAAATAAAACAAAAATATAGTAATAAAATTGAAGGGGCACTGCATCGGCTGGCACAAAAAGCATTATACTTCAAGAGAATTAGAAAAATTAGAGATCTTAATTCCTTAAAACTTAAGGATTTAGGGCAAAGCAACCTGAATTTTGCACCAGCACGTACAAATCTAGGTTTTCTCATATAAAATACATGCAAACAAATTTTTTTTTTCTTTTAAGAAGCTCGCATTAACAATGCCAGTTTATGGGAAATATACCCTGAAAAGAGCCCTTTCTCCAACAAGGGAATAATGAACTGCACCTCTTATAGAGTACTGATTTTCTCCACCTTCAACCATGATGTACAGATGCTGGTGTACGTCTTGAATAGCAACAATTGCTCCTGGGCATATCATGAGTAATGTTCAGTACAGGTTCATCAAAACTTGCAAACAAAAGACAAAAATCATTGGAAAATAAAATACCATCAGGAATCCTCTCTTCAAAGTTATTGTCATCTTGTTGATTATAAGGCCAATTCCTTTGCACAAATTCACCACTCGATCCTTTGCCAGATAACCCAGAGAAGGATGAGACCATGGACAGAATCATCTGATGTTGCAAAGTAAGTTAGATCCAGTGACATGAGCCTTCACAGTTATAGTCAGAAACAAGGTATGCATATGCTATAATGATGGTATCTTAGAAAGTCATCAGGTCATAAAAATTAAGGAAGAAATGGGAAAAGATAAAGAATTTCTTACTTGTAGTTCTGACAACGAAATTGTCATATCAAAACCCGAAACAGAACCACTGCCAACCCAAACCTGTTTTGGGTCCAAAGGACTAACTTCGGCCTTCTCAACTAAAAAAGAAGCAGTAAGATGGTTCAAGATACAGTCCTGATGATGCAAGCAAAAGGCCCCCGGGGAAACAGGACCTCTTGAGCAACTGTCATCAACCAGAAAACTCCCATCTTCATGCTGAAATGCTAAAGCAGATTCTCCAGATATAAGATGAGATGATAATTCATTTGATTGGGCAGAAGAGAAATGAAGAATTTGGATTTCATCTTCTGCATTTTGTTGAATGACTTGAGAAAAGATTGATAACCGAGAAAGCTTAAACATAAACTTCCTTCGCATATTTGCCATATCAAGGTTCAGAATAAGATCAAGCTCCAACAAAAATTCCTGAATATGACCTGCGTAGGTGGACTAACTATTGAAAGCAATATGGATAATCAAAACATCCAACTAAAGAAGGGATATACTTACTTGATTCACTTTCGACAAGAACAAGAGAAAATTGAGAAAGATCTAAATTAAAAGCTTCTGGCAGTTGCCGTTTGCCTTGCTGAGATGTAAGGGGCATCTCTTGGGCATGCCCACCAACAGGACGATTATCATCATGTTCAGCTCTTTGCATGTGCTTGGCAGTTGATTGCACAATACCTATTACATTTTTTAGGCGATGTATGTAGGAAGCAAAACACTGCACAAACATTGCTAAAGCCGTTGTTTCAAGGCAAAGAAAACCTCCCTGCTCATCATGTGTCATTCATCACATGTTAAGATTATAAAATAGATGAAAACAGTATTTTATAACTTGATTGAACCAAATAAAATTTTCAAAGGATTAAATGTACATTTCAAAACATCGGGTGGCTAAATCATGCCTTTTCCCTCATATTTAATTATTCCAAAAGCATAGTGAAAAAAAAATGGTTCCAACATATATTGTATGAGCAAGTGAAAAATAAAAGAAACATAAATGATCTACAATATTTGCACCTGGATTCCCCAAGCAATTGTCTGGAATTCTGCCCCAACATAAAGTGATGACAGAAGCTTATTGAATTTTTGTGCACCAACCAGAATATTTTTTACCGGACACCTTGTCATAAAAACCTCAGCCACTACCACATTTATGAATATCCAATGGCTTGAAGATGGCACTTGGATATTCGAAGTAAAGCCCAACTTCTGAAGAAAATCAGAAGACTGAAAACTTGGCTCCCGTTCACTGCTAAAAGAGGTATCTACCACCGCATATGATGCATTAGCCTCAGAAGTAGAAGCATCTAGCCTCTCGTTCACACTAGTTGAAGATGAGGAAATCTGAGGCAGACTCGATAACAAAGTAAATATGCAATGAGAAAGAGATACCTCATATAAGCAATTCTCTGCACAAAGCACAAACTCTCTAAATGCAGGGCGATTAACACTTTTTCTTATGTAGTCCTGGTATCTGACGATCACAGATTGAATTCCTGATAAATCAATGAGTAATTCCAATTTCCTTTCCTCAAGCAATATGTCAAAACATATTTGATGGAATGAAATCCAAATACTGCAATCAGATAAGTAATTGGCAGCTGAATTGTTACTACTACCAGCGTCAAGACCTATCTTCGAACTCCTTTCTTTATTGCATATCCCAGAATTACAGAGAAAGATATCCACTGACTTGAGTTTAAAGATGCCATTAATTAAAAACAGCGTGTTATTATAAATCAAGGGTGTTGCCTTCGTATTAAGCTCTTCATCCTCAGTAACCCCAGAAACCATATCTTGTGTCCTAAACATATGGACGGATTTGTTACCAGGAAAGCCAAAGTTGTGAAAAGGATGTGATAAATCAGAAAATAAACCAGTAAGAACCTGGAACAAATAACATTTAATTATCATTAACTTGTATAAGGTCAAGTAAGCATGTAAATGAAACAAAAAGGAATCAGAAGGTATTAACTTGAATCATAAGGAAAAGAGTCCATGAAAGCAGACAGAAGCAACTAAAAAACTATTTCAAGTGCATCTAATGAGTAGTTAAGATAACTAATGCTGCAATGGTTATAATTTCAGTAGTAATAATGATCCTGCATTTTGATTAAAAACAGCAAAATTATCATAATCACATAAGAAATTAATGCATGCTCAAAAATAATAAGATGCTCAAAGCCAATTAGACAACAAAAGTTGAAAGAAAATCACCTGAATGCGAGCATACAACTCATCAAAAAATAATAATATAGTAAATCCCATGGCCAGCCCATAAAAAGCCGTTGAAAAAGCAATAGAGGTTGTGCTAAATGAATGTACACACTCCCTGTGACAGATACATAATTTTTGGTCATCAAAAACTTCTAAATGAAGTGAGGACCATGATCTATGGTAGAATTAAAGAATTGCATAACATACAAATAATTAAATCGGTGGTGTTAAGAAAGGCATAACAGAAAGAAGACAGAAAACACAATTCACAAACATTATATATATGGGGAGAGACAGAGAGAAAGAAGGACAGGCAGAAATAAATCATTAGTCAAGTACATGTCATGTCAGTTAAGAATCACAAGGCTTTTATAAATCTATTTGTTTAAAGCAAGAGATAAAGATTGGTCAATCGGAAGCATATTCCACTAACTTGCCACAGTTCAAAAACACAATATAAATTTTCAATCAAGAGAAACGAATCCAATACATATCAGCATATAAAACGTTATTCCAGTAATTAAAATTTTTATGGAAAAGGAATTATGAATCATTCAGTAGATAAATAAAATAAGCACCATTTAATCATTTACATTAAAGTTGAATAAGAAAACAGTATCTTATTATATTTATTAACAATGTTTCATAAGAGACTAGCAAAATGCCGCATAAGAGTTCGGGTCAGCTGAATATACACTCTAGAAAAAGTGACAGTAACTTCAAAATCTACACAATGCTTTGATAACATCTAACAATTAATAAATATGATTGCAAGCTCAATTAGAACCAAATTAAAAATTATATTCAATAAAAGAAATGAAAAGCAGGTTGCACTAACCAACCATTAAATTTTACTGAGTTTAGGCAGAGCAACCAACCATAAATTAACTTTTCAATATTTGCATAAAAAAAAAAAAAGGCTCAAATCCCTACCTGAAGGACGAAAACTGAAATGTTAAGGGATCCAGTACGAATATTTGATTTTTCTGTTTTTCTACCATGTCCTCAAAGTAAGCCTGCAAACCATTGAGTCTCAGATAGAAACGAAGAGAATTCCCATCCTTAGATGCATACTTTGTATTTTCCAGTTTCAGAATATCAAGTATCTTAAGCTCCTGCAACCTGAGGCACTCGGGATCTTCATCATCCTGCTCTGTGCAGGTGTGTATTGGTGCCAAATCAGACTTTGAAGTTGGCCAAACAACAACTTCAATGTCACAGATATCAAATCCAAGGTGAAAATCGTTCCCACTATCTACATGGCTGTTCACACCTTCATTAACACTCCTTGCTCCAATCTTCCTTGATGACAATTGGATGTGAGGACCAGCTACAAGCACTCCTATTTGAATGTCTTTCCCAGGAAGCATTCTAAGAAGGCACATCTTTATTTTACTAGAATAGCACTCATATTTTTTTTCCCAACTAACATCTGGTTGATGCTCAGTAGTTCGAGGAGAATACGAAAGATCCCTGGCCCTCCCATTTCCCTGAGTCCAGTTTAGCGCATGCTGTATCTGCCTAAGAAGCATAACCACTGATAGTATTGACAAATATCCCAAAGCTATGTTGAACTTTCCCACTGTCAAATTGCATTTCCAAAGCCCAGAACCCAGTTTTTTGAGATCTGGATGTCTCAGAAAGCTTTTCATCTCAAAAAGAAGACGTGGATTTTCAGGACACTTGATTTCAGTTTCTTCAAATTGCTTGCAAGCTCTTCTCCAATTCAAGCACATTTCTCCTATAAAACGTTCTAGACATGGGTCACAACCACCATCTGCATGACTGACAGCACTGGTTCTATTACTTTCTGAAAGGAGAAAGATTTTTGCAGGCTCACCATGCAAGATATTTTTCAAATTCTTAACTCTCTCTTTTTCTCCTCCAACAGAACTGATGAAATACTTGACTTTCAGTTTTCCACAGGAGAAAGACAATGTCTGTTCAAAGATGTCTTCTATGTACATTAGTAACAACACTTTAATGGAGAAACGGAATGAAAAAACATCTGAATATGAGATCCCAATATGTGATTCCGATTTTTCTCTAACAGTTTGAACTCCACTCATTGAGGAAAGGTTAATGTAAATTTTTCCAACACTTAAAATGAAGCGGAGGCGTGAATATGAACTCTCAGAAACATTTCCCAGGTGTCCAACAAACTGTTCATCTTGAGTTGAAGATTTCCTGAGATAGAAAAGGCATGCTGTTGACTGGAAAATTCTTTGCATAACTTTCCAAACAAAGGTTTTGAAACAGGAATTAACAAAGAGTTCTCTGTGATTATCTTGAGAATGTTGACCACTTGACACAGCTTTATTTCGAGCTATAGTTCGAGCCTGCGCAATAGCTTCAGCAGGTAGCTCTTTCTCAATGTCAGATATCACCTCCCAATAGTGCTTAGCTGAAGTCAAAATTACCTTGTCTCTTGGCATCTTAATATCAGATCTTTCCAACAAGTGATCAGCACAATATCGAATTAGAGACAACAAATATTCGTAATGGTTAACATAATGTAGCCACAGAATCGTAAGACCAACTAATTTATACCATGATAATTTGGGAGCCAAAATCACATGGCCAACTTTGATTGCTGCTAGTCTCCATAGATACCGACCATTTCTGACCCGCTTGGATTCTTTTGAGAACACTTTACTAAGTGCCATGAAAACAGGAAAATCAACTGGAGAAAATAAGAAACTTAACTCTGGAATTCGAAGAGTGAATTCTGCAAGTTTGAAATCGTATAATTTGATGCAAGCAGACAGTGTCCCGGAGGAACAAATATGGTTAATTTGATTGCTTTCCTTATACCCTATCTTAAAGCAACTACAATTGGTAACCAAAGATCCCTCCTTCAGAGGTAGAAAGAGTACATGAGCAAGCCCTCTGCAAAGACACCCATGAACAAACTGTAGAGATTCTGCATTGAACTCCTCTAATTCCAACAAATATGCAAAGGATTCATTTAAGGTAGGGACTTGTACTTGCAAATTAATGCCAAGTATCTGTAGACGGCAATGTTGAAGAATGAGATTCAAAAAAGAAGACTTAACCCGATTTCTCCGACAAGTAGTAGCCAAGATTGCTTCCAGAATATCATGCAGAGCACTTCCCTGGTCAGGAAGAAAGCCAAAGTCATTTTGGCCATGTTTTCCAAATCAGGTAGTAAAAAGTCTTGGCACACCAAAATGAGCTAAGGAAAAGAATCTCCTAATTCAATGAGATTCAGTGATACAATAATACATCATCCCAGTTGAGCACAAAGAGGCATAGAGATGCTTAAACTATCACCTTTAAAAGTAACTATGCAGTAAGGAAAAAATTTCAGGAAACCATTTGTAATTGAAATAACGGCACCTAATAATAAGTTCATTCCTAATTGAATTCAATACCAACAAGACATTAACAATGCTGCTCACTCCATCACTTTTATCCCAACAATTAACACTCCCTGAGATGGAATTTATGGTTATTACCAATTCGTTCATGAGTTTAATAATCCATAAAAGTAAAACACCGAAGTTTGACCAGCAAATCATTGTCATGTCTTGTGCAACTTAGAAACATGATTTAGCTCCAAGCAATTAAAATTTATATAAAATAACGCCAGAAAAGGATAAAAAAGAACCTTCGGATCGATCATGGATAAATCCTTCTTCATACTCTCGAACGCTGCATTACTCGATTTCCGCACCTTTCCAGTACCTTCCTTTTCCATTTCCCTTCAAAAAAAGAAACTACATTGTTTTTTTAAAAAATCCAATAAACAAAGAAAAAGTGAAACGGAGTGCCGTGGCTTACTCATACGATAATGTAACTTTGATTCCACGAGCTTCGAAAGTGAAGGCGGTTGCAGACCAATTAGAGAATCGAACGACGAACTCTTCGATAACGAATTCCTTGAAAATGAACCGGGGAGAAGATGAACCGTCGACCAGCTCGCGGTTGAGAGCTGACGTGTCGAGACGGAGGTTTTGTGCGATTGCAATGGAACTGATGAGTCCTAACTGGAGGTCCAGCTCGGGATCTTGTTCCAGCCATGGACGAAGCAGAGACGAGAGTCTCCTCTTAACGAAGTTGTTGAAAAACATTTCTGCTTGAATCTTGGTTACTTGAAGCGGATTAAGTTGATCTTTGTTTCTTCCATTGCACAAATAAGAGAAATTTCGCGAGAAACAAACGGAAAATTCATAAAAGATGCTCCGAGAGAGCGGGAAAGTTCGATCACACCAGAGTGTATAAATTTGCGCACCGAGCAATAATTTGGTATTATCCTTTTCTTGTGTGTTGACGTTTTCTTAATTTGTTCTGAAGCTGTTTATATTATTCATCTTTAAAATAATAATAAAAAATTAAATAAACTACAGTATGGGCCGTTCAAATTCTCCCAGGTTCGGCCCACTAAAAGCTAAGAAAAGCCCAAATATGGAAAGATGTGTAATCCCAAAGACAGGACAATTAACACCAGAATTCTCTACCAATTAATGAGAGAACAAAACAAAAAACAAAAGCTCTTCAAGAAACAAATAAAAAAACAAAAAGTGTTTTTATTAAAAGCATAATACTTTAGAAAATCTCATAATTATTTAAAAAATTATAAATAAATTTTTATTTTTTATTATATTCAATAAAGTCTTTGTATCTTTATTTTTAATCAAATAGATTTTTATAATTAATTATTATAATTAAAATAATACATTTCATTTTTATACTACGTGGAGTTAACATGATATTGATGTGAAGTATAAAAATGTCAAGTTGAAATGTTATTATATTATATTGACATATCATGTTACAATTTTATATGATATACCATTGTAACGTGATATAAAGAAAACAAATGAAATTTTGATTAATAACGGTTAATTAATTATGAGTTATAAATATTTATTTAATTTAAAATAAAAATATAAAAACTTAATTTAATCAATAAAAAGTTAAAAATTTATTTTTTTTATAATTTAAATATCATTTTAAATATTGTGTTTTAGTTAAGTAAGCTTATTGTAAATTTTAGAATAGATTACATTTTAGGAGTTTGAAGGGTAAATGAGTTAAATTAATTTTGGATATTACAAATTCAACTCACTTTATTTTAAATTAACTTTACACCTAACAAACAAATCAAATCGATGTAAGCGTTTTATTATTTGACTCCAAACAGTTTTCAAAATTAACCAAAATGTTCAAATATATTTCCAATGTAATAGTCACCAAATATAAAAATGCATATATTCAATTTAGTATTGCTATCTTAAATTTAAAAATTAAAACTAACTATAAATAATCATACTTAATTAAGTCAATCTTGAACCTAAATAGATTATATTTTGATGTTGACTAAAAGGGAAAAGGGTAAACCTAGATCCATTCATTTATGAATTATCAAAAAAAAAAATCAAATCCACGTCAGAGGAGGTGATCGAGAAGACAACAACTAAAGCTTTTGTCTGAAATAGGAAAACGAACATTCACCCTAAATTCTGGGAATTATTTGCCTTAAAAATAGAGATATCCACACAAAAGGCTTAGCCCCTAAAAATATTCTTTACCACTATCTTAGAGACACGAGCCTCGACAGAGAAAGTAACCTAATGGTGTTTTAGACCAAGTCAAAACCTTTCGTAATTTTCCTGTCGAATAAAACAGCCAAAAATAGTTCAATGACAGCCCTTGATAGCCGAGACAAGATCGTCATCCTGTCCTCCCAGATCGACGTGGCATAATCCAACTGGATATACGAACTCGATCTCAAATGACAACATGGAAACAATCCCAGCGAAACATCCATCAAAACCACCCGGCAAAAAGGAAAAACGAAATTCTTCCTTGTTTAATTTGAGCCTTTATAGTTTCGGTTTTCTTCATTCTTCCTTAGGCAACCGCATCTCCCTCCGCTTCCCTTTGGTTCCTTTTATCCTTCATCTCTTGGTTTCCCTTGTTCTTTGGTTTACCTTTTCGTTGGATTGTTTATCACCATTGTTGTTCATTTTTTTTATGGAATCAATAAGGGGTAGAAAAAGGGGTGGTCGCATTTTCTTGGAACAAACCAGCTCTGTTGGCCAAAAGTTTGGTAGGCTAAAGAATTCAGTCTCCACGGAAGAAGATTCCAGGGATCGAAAGATTAACACTCCCAAAAACAGCAGCCGAGATTATTCTTCAATGGCTATCGACGGTGGCGCTTCTCCCTACAATGACTCGTCATCATCTCCTTTCAAAAAGTCTCCATGGTCATCTCACCTAGCCGGTAATTGCAATTCTTCTGCCGTTGAAGACACCAACTTCTCTCCTAATGTTCTGATGGGGTCTTTGGTACGTGAGGAAGGGCATATATATTCCTTGGCGGCCTCTGGGGATTTGTTATATACTGGTTCTGATAGCAAGAACATCAGAGTTTGGAGGAACCAGAAGGAGTATTCAGGGTTTAAATCGAACAGTGGATTGGTGAAAACTATAGTCATTGCTGGAGAGAAGATCTTTACTGGTCATCAAGATGGGAAGATTCGAGTTTGGAAGATTTCTAACAAAAACGCAAGTGTTCATAAACGAGTTGGGACGCTACCAACTTTGAAAGACTATTTGAGGAACTCCCTCAAGCCTGGTAGTTATATTGAAGTGAAAAAAAATCGCAGCGCGATATGGCTCAAACATTTGGATGCTATATCTTGTCTTAGTTTGAATGAAGACAAAACGTTGCTTTACTCGGCTTCTTGGGATAAAACCTTCAAAGTTTGGAGAGTTTCGGATTCAAAATGCTTAGAATCCATTCAATCTCATGATGATGCGGTTAATTCTGTTGTTGCAGGGTTTGATGGGCTGGTGTTTACAGGTTCAGCTGATGGAACAGTCAAGGTTTGGAGAAGAGAATTGCAAGGAAAAGGAACTAAGCATTTCTTTTCGCAGACATTGTTGAAGCAAGAATGCGCTATTACAGCATTAGCAGTAAATCCTGAAGCTACGTTTGTTTATTGTGGCTCATCGGATGGGCTGGTCAACTTTTGGGAACGTGAAAATCATCTCTCTCACGGTGGCATTTTGAGAGGCCATAAGCTGGCTATTCTGTGCTTGGTAGCAGCTGGGAACCTTGTAATCAGTGGATCAGCTGATATGGGAATTTCCGTATGGAAAAGATCAGGGAGCGAGCATTTGTGCTTGTCAATGTTAACAGGCCATAGCGGCCCTGTCAAGTGCTTGGCAATAGAAAGAGATCATGAATCAGCATCTGGTGAAAAGCGGTGGATTCTTTACAGTGGTAGCCTAGACAAGTCCGTGAAGATGTGGCGCATATCGGAGCGAGCACCACCAATGATGCAAAACCAGCACCAGCCTTATTCATCAGACAGCAAACGTGTGCCGACCTCATTGACAGTGGCTCCTAGCTTCTCTTCTCAAGGCAGAATTAGCCAGAGAAAGTACTAATGAAGAGTTTCAACCCTTGTGCTGGTCTCAATTTTGATTCATGACCTAAACTTTGCATGGTCATTTCAGGGAATAGACCGAGGTTGTGATATTTCATGTGTGAGTGTGACCAGGGACTTGATTTGGATTGTGAATGCTACTATCATCTTTGTATTCCTTTAGGCATTGGAGATGTTCATACCAGATTCAATTGATCCACCAAATATAATGACTAACTTTTTCTTTGTAAAAGGACCAAAGTTGAATTCAATTTATATTTGTGCTTAGAAGCCTATCACCAGTACCATTGTTCCTGAATCTCAACGGAATTTCTTTCCTTGTGTGTCGTGTCTGCTTGTTTCTTTCACCAACCAACATCGTTAGTCTTGGCTTGGAAAACTTAAGGAAACGATTATCGGTTGTTTCCCCTGCTTTCAGTGTATCTTCCATGATGACCCTGACGCCAATGTTGACTTCCTTTACAATGTTGGTGTGAACAGAATATCAGGTGATGAATTTCTTCTAAACATAAAGCCATAAGAATCTTGTCATTCCCTCAAATTTTTTTCTTCTTGTCTGCGAGAAAAACTCAACATTGACTCTACATGCATGTTCTAAATTCTCCGTTGAATGTGGAAACTTTTGGATAATGCAATGAGCTCAGCATAAGCTACATAAGTCAAAGTCCCAAACAGGACAAACTAATGAAACAGTTCAAGACCCATTGCGGATTAATCAAATGCAGATTATAGTATTTTTCTTTCTGGGTTTAACGTTGACATATGATAAAGAAAGGATCGGAACATTTTCCTATGTAGAAGTTCGAAACCAAACAATTTTGACTTAAAATCCCAGTTTCTAAGGGTGCAGATAAAGTCAGAACCAAGCATTAAGTCAAAGAACATGGAAAAAGTAGAGCTAGTGCAGAAACTGAAGCTTATGATTATGTTTGGAGCCGACCACCATGGCCGGTCTCTTTGGCTGGTCCGCTGTTACAACTGTACTTTTTCTTGGCACCAAAGCACGAGAGTTAGGTGAAAGCACACCATGTGAAAACCCAGTGTTTTAATTCCTTAAACAGGAAAGTTCTTGCCTTTTGGTTTGACCTTATTCCTTAATGTTTCAACTTGTTTTGGCCTTTGCATTATTGAAGCATTGAAATCTCAATATAACTAACAAGATTACAATCATGAAGCAAGGTGAAGGCAGGGGTTTGGTTTTCGGTGTTTGTTGACAGGCCAGTCACCTATCAAAAGCATTAATTAAATTGCAGTAGCTGACTAATCTTTCTTGGCAAGGCTTAATTTTTCAAACATTTTGGAGGAAAACTAGCTGGGAGTTTGGTTTTAGTGATAAAGTAGATGGAAAATATATTGCTATGAAACAGAGAAGCTGGTTAAACGTATAACATAACACCCAAAATTTTAGTCTGTCGCCTTCAAATCGTCATAATCATGGCCTTAAATCATAGACTTTTTAAGTTTTGAGACAATGAGATATTTGCTTAGATTGAGATCCATTAATTAATACAGATATGTTAAGTTGGAATAGAAGTTTTTTGCACGAAACGAGACATTAAAAGAATTTTAATAGCTATATAATTTAAATTATAAAAAAAATATTAAACGAGATGAGAAAAGAAAAGATAGGTGATTTTTGTTTTATTTAGATGTCTATAACTGAGATAATCAATTACATTAATTTTAAAAATTTGACTGCATGTCAAAACTCAATATTATTCGTTAATTTTTATTTTTTTGTTATTATATATAAAATTTGATATATATATATAATATGATTTTTAATTATTTTTTATATAAAATTCTGTTTCAATATTTTTAAATAAAATATATATGATTTTAAAATTTAATATAGTAAAAAAATAAATGCTCAAGTGGCATGAATTCAAGTAAATCTCAAATTCAAAATGATTAAAATCCTGTATCCATACAAGTGTTACCTTTTTCAGACACGAACCAAAAGAAAAGGAGTTGTACGGGGCTGTCCAAGGCCCGGCCTGTCGTGACATAGATCAGGGATAAGGAAAGTACAATGCATTCCAAGGATGTTGTTGCGGAGGATTGAAGCTTTTCTCTTCCATTGCACCCGGCAACGGGGCCTGTGGGCACAAAGGCCCCCCCTGCCTCTGCGTTTATCTCCACCATTCAAGGAGTAGGAGCTGGCCGAAAGAAAGATTTACGATAATCACTTTATAATCGCTTTCTTTTTTATTTTTTTTGGGGTAAAGTTTTGGCGATTAGGCCTTAAAAAGATAGTTTGATTTAAATTTTGGAAATCTTATTTTGATGTGTATTTTTTTCTAAAAAAAAATAAATTTCACTTTCAATCAATAATTGAATAGATGTTTTTCCAATTATAACTCAATTTATAACTTTTATTTTCACAAAGAATTATACTATTAATTTGTTCATCAAATTATTAAAATATTTTTTAATATAAATAAATAAATAAATAAATTTTGAATTAAAGGTAATTATTTTTATTGAGAAATGAGATATTTAGTGAGTGTTAATTATAAAAAATATATAAATAAAACGTGTTTTAAGAGAAGTTGAAATCACAATAAATATGAATAAAATTTACTTAAAAAATATACTCGAATATTTGATTCATTGATTAATGTATAATTTTCTGTTTAAAGAGTAAAATTTGAATTTTTTTTCTTTAATTATAAATTAACTTAAAAATTATTAATTAAAAGTCAAAAACTGTTAATAATTTGATGACCTGAAATCCAATTAAAACACTGCTAAATTGTAAGGTAAGAATGGTTATAGAAAAGATTGTTACCGAATAACCATCCCATGACTATAGACATGTAAGCTACTTAAAAAATTCAAACATTCCCACAGTGTTAATCTTATAAAACTCTACCAAAAAGGCAGTAAACAGAATCAGATGAACCTTTTACCAACCCATCAACCACTCAATTGCAAGAAATAAAGGAAGGAAAACGGAAAAATTCCTTTGATTCCTTGCTTATTCCTTTCAAATTGAACACCCCCAAGAAAAAGGCAGAAACCTCCGAACCTAACAGGTAGAAAAAAAGGGCGCTACAATGCAGCCCCCCATATAATAACAATAATAAGAATAATCAAACAAATAAAACAAAAGTACCCATTAAAAGGGAGAAATCCTTAGAGCCAAATCCGAATCCAAAATCCACCATGGCTGCTCTCCTTCTCTCTTTTTGCTATTATACTTTTCTTCCCAAAGCTCCAATTCCAATACCACCACTCGAATTTTCACTAGCTAGCGGAGCCCCCCTTACCTAAAAAGACAAAAGTTCTTCCCCAGCTCATTACCCCACATGCTCTCTTTACGAAACTTAAAATAATTAAAAATAAAGAACTCCAGATTCCAATTCTAAGCCAGTAAGCAGTAAGCCCATTTGCTGTTTTTTTTGTGGTTTGCTGTCATTTTCCCTTACCCTCCACCCACAGTATTCTTTTCACCTTTGCTTTCATTTCCTTGTAGTTCTTCCCCATACTTCACAATACTTCTCCCATCTCTCAAATCCTGAAAACAGAAAAGAAAAACGGCCCAGAGATGCCACCTGAAGAAGGTACAACTTTTCCTAGCTTGGAAAACGAAGAGGAACAACAGTACTCTTTTGCAGTCGAATACACTGGCCCTCCGTTGCCGTACGATCTTCCACGAGCGGTTCCCATCAACGTCGAGAAAATCCCAGTGGCGGCCGTAGTTTCAAAGGTACCACTCACCAATACTGAACTCCATATACCAGTTGTACCTCCAATTTTGGCACCAGATCGTAACAAGTTCTCGAAAGAACTCCTTCTTCAACCAACTGTTTCACCAACTTCCGTTATTGCTTTTGAAGAAAGGGTTTCTGAGGATACTAATAATTGTTTGTTATCTGGGGAGTTAAGTAGTTATGAGTCTGGGGAGTTAGCTGAATTGGTTAACAATAATGATACTTCTTCGAGGCGTTTAGGGGCTTGTTCTATTAGTAATGAACATTCGAGTACGCTTGATTATTGTGATAGCTTTAATAAATCGAGGGAAAGTTCGTCGCAAGCAAGGGTCTCGAATGATGATGATTTGAATCAACCTGATTGGGGTTCTAATGAGTCTGTTTTGAGTTTAGATTACCCGTCTTCGCGGGTTTCTTCTCTTAAGACTGGAGACTGTAATAATGAGTCTAATGGTGATGTTAGAAGACCTCAGGTTGTTACTTTTCTTGATATTGAATCAGATGATGGACTCGATGAGGAATTTAGTCAAGATGAGGTGCAGCCTCAGGTCGTTAGAGCTAAAAGGGAGCCACAAACAAAAGGGAAGAAAGGGTCGTGTTATCGATGTTTTAAAGGGAATAGGTTTACGGAGAAGGAGGTTTGTATTGTTTGTGATGCTAAGTACTGTAGTAATTGTGTGCTTAGAGCTATGGGGTCTATGCCTGAAGGAAGGAAATGTGTTACTTGTATTGGTTTTCCGATTGATGAGTCAAAACGTGGGAGTTTAGGGAAGTGTTCTCGAATGCTTAAACGGTTACTTAATGATTTGGAGGTAAGACAGGTAATGAAGGCTGAAAAGTTGTGTGAAGCAAATCAGCTGCCACCTGAGTATATATATGTGAATGGACAACCTCTTTCTCATGAGGAGTTGGCTATATTGCAGAGTTGCCCAAACCCACCGAAGAAGCTAAAACCAGGAAACTATTGGTATGATAAAGTATCTGGTCTTTGGGGAAAGGTGAATGCGGAATCTTTAAATGACTTTGTTATTTTATTTCTTTCCTGGAATTTATTTACATCATTACGGAATCTGATAAATTGTGCTATCATTGACAGGAGGGACAGAAACCTTCGAAGATAATTAGTCCCCATCTAAATGTTGGTGGTTCTATCAGGCCAGATGCTAGCAATGGAAACACACAAGTTTACATAAATGGTCGAGAAATTGCAAAAGTAGAACTTCGGATGCTGCAGGTTGAAATTTGTAAACATGTAATTTTGGTAAGATGGTCCTTATTGTGCTAGGATTGTTAATGATAATTTTGGTGAACATTGCAGTTGGCAGGGGTTCAAGTTGCAGGCAACCCACACTTTTGGGTGAATGAAGATGGGTCATACCAAGAAGAGGGACAAAAAAATACGAAAGGATATATATGGGGAAAGGTATATACTACATGCATATTTCAGTATGCTCTCTGCCTTTATATGTTTATTCCTTTTTTTTTAATTGATTTTTTTTTTTTGGTGAATGAAGATAGTTCTAATCAAGCTTTCATTTATTGTTCAAATTAATATTTAGGCTGCAACAAAGCTCGTTTGTGCAGTCTTGTCACTGCCTGTTCCTTCTAAATCTTCAAATAATTGTGGGGAGCAGCTGAACAGCATGGCCAGCAGATCTGTTCCTGACTACCTCGAGCAGCGCACACTACAGAAAATTCTTTTGGTTGGATCTACTGGATCTGGGTCAAGTACCATATTTAAGCAGGTAGATATTTACCGGGAATCATATCTTTACATTCATTGCTCTGTAGTTCTACTTATATGCAGAAAAATTTTCTATGCTAGACACAGTTTCTGTTAAATTCTTATGTCCTCTTTTATTGAAGGAGATCCAAATTTGATTTAAAGAATATAATTAAGTGTATCAATCTTTTTTTTTTTTTTTTCACATGCCAGCTACAATACTGCCTTACAGTTGGGTATAATTCTATGATGGTTCTGTAGAATTTATATATTTCAACACTTGTTACACTACAGTTTTGCAGAGATAAAAAGTGCGAATAGACTCTCAGGGATAGTGTGTTACAGTATTTATGATTCTGAAGTTTAAGAGAAAGGGACAATTTATATTCCAAATTGTAACCCTGAATTTTCTTGAACTTTTAACTTTAGTATTTCTATTTACCATTTTGCCTGCATATAACTCATTATTGTTTCCTATATGTCTTCATTTTTTATGTGCTGTTGATGGTGTATGTTTATGTGATAATGTAAGATTACTGCTTAGAGGCAGAATGTAAAATGTAAACGAAATTAATTAATTAGTCAATTAAATGAAATGCTTTGTTTCAGGCGAAGATTCTTTATAAAGATGTACCATTCTCGGAGGATGAGTGTGAAAATATCAAGTTGACTATCCAGACCAATTTGTATGGTTATCTTGGCATACTTCTTGAGGGCCGTGAACGGTTTGAGGAGGAAAGTTTGGCTGAAATGAGGAAAAGGAAATGTTCCAAGGAAACTGACTCTGAAGGTGAGGCTACATGTTGATTTTATTCTCCAAGTCATCCTTTTGACCTACATATATCCATGGATTGGCTAATAAATATGCAGGCTTCTATCAGTCAATCCTATCTCTTTTGGCAAAATTGGTCTTAATCTGAAAGGAACAAGCTTGTTAGAACTAGAAGTTAGTGCACACATGTCTCTTGCTGAATGTTCAAATATGACGTTGTTTATGCTATTCATAGGCTGCTTTGTTTGTAAACAAATTTCTTTACATGTGGAGATCATTGAGGGTTTAAGTCTTTAATTTTTCCCACCCCTTTAAATTTTGAAGGGCATTTTAGCATCTTATATCCAGCATGATCATACTGACATTAATTAATAGCATCTATTTTGGAAGTGTCTGATTATTTTGTTTTTCATGTTTATTGGCAGGGAGTGGTAATGATAGTGATGGCAAAACTATCTATTCCATTGGCCCGAGGCTCAAACCATTCTCTGACTGGCTTCTGAAGGCTATGGTGTCAGGCAATTTGGAAGCCATTTTTCCAGCTGCTACTCGTGAATATGCACCATTGGTTGAGGATCTATGGAAGGAAGCAGCCATTCAGGCAACTTACAACCGCAGAAGTGAATTGGAAATGCTACCTAGCGTTGCTAGTTATTACTTAGAGCGGGTAAGATCATGCTTGTTACTCCTGTGGTTGTTACATATCACTAGTTTTATGTATCTGAAGTTTGCTTGAACATCATTTGTCTCTTTTAACTAGAAAAGGTTGCAGTAGCTGTTGTCTTAAAGAACAGAAGGTGACTGGTTTTGGGATAACAATCATGTAGAAGCTATTAATTGAATTCTATGACTGACTTTCTGAATTGGCTCAAGGCACTGAAGGTGAAAATAGTGCTTAGCATTTTTTGTGCGACACTGATCTAGCTGTCTTTGGATGAGAAGAGTACTCGAAGAAAGGAATTACTCACGTTGACTTTTGACTTCATGACCATAATTCATGTTGTGGAACCAATGAAGCACCAATAATCTAGGAACAATCTTCAATAAATTGGCCGTCTGACATTTTTAGGCCCAAGACTTTAGAGAAGAAAATAGAGTTCTAATTGCATTTTGTGTTATGTGGTAAGCAAATAATACATGAGGAGCAATTACATCAACATGAACTAATTGAGGTGCATGTGACTAACCTACATTGCCAGATTTAGTTCTCTATACTACTGTTGTTTATTTAAAAAAATGCTATGGTGAAAATCCTAATCAAACTGTATGACTACTTGTGGGTACTTAAGAATAATACTCCTTCTATCTTTCCAAGTTGTTGTCTATTGCTAAATTGTAGCATGATGTTCAAATTGAACATTTCAATTAATTGCTTTTATGAAAAATTGTACCCTTAGAATGTGGTTAGAGGAAAACATTATTTCAATGAAAGGAGAAGGTGCTGATTTGTTTGTGTTTCATCGGAGTATATAGACAGTGGGGTTTTGCTTGTGAAGATGAACACATGGGGACAATGTTGGGTTTTATAGATATGGTGTTATAAGTGTGGTACTCATAAGTTAACTGTTTCTGCAGCAATAGGATTAATGCTTTTAGAAGAAAATAAAAATCTCCTCGGAATGGAGAATCTTATCGGTTCTTCAAAGATTCTTGTTTGCTGCACAAGCATGTAGCCTCATCAAGCAAGTGGATAGGCAGAGCCAGGAGTTCCTTAATCATGGCCCATTTAGCAATGCACTTGCCTTTATTTAGGCTAATGCATGACATTAGGCGACCTCTTAGTGAGCTCCATTCTGAACACTTACCCATCGAGCAATCTCAACCAGCACTCATACTTGCACTTGTTTGTTGCAGAATGTTTTTGTTTTGAGCTTTTGTGCCCGATAGTTGGTATGACCAGTGCTAATATTTTATTAATTGTTTTCCAATGCCTTTTTTTTGTACACTCCAGGCTGTTGAGATATTGAGACTGGACTATGAACCCTCAGATTTGGATATCCTATATGCTGAGGGTGTTACTTCATCAAATGGGCTTGCCTGTGTAGACTTTTCGTTTCCCCATTCTTCACCTGATGAAACCATTGACACTGCTGATCAGCATGACTCGTTGCTCAGGTGGGTGCCAATATTGAGTGCACACTTTAGTCACTTTTTTTTAAAAATGTATCTGCATTTTGTGAGGCCTGTAAGTCTTATTGATTGCTGGTTGCTACTGAGCAATTGGTACGTAAATCACTGGGTAAAACTGTGTACACTGTGGTGATCTAGTTACTCTATTGAATTTTGCAACCTATTCAGTTATAACTTAATATTCTCATTTGGTGTGTGTTGAACTTACAGTTTCTGATTGGTTCTCAGGTACCAACTAATTAGGGTGCAAGCAAGAGGCCTTGGAGAAAACTGCAAGTGGCTAGAGATGTTCGAAGATGTTGGAATGGTCATCTTCTGTGTTTCCTTGAGTGACTATGACCAGTTCTCTGCTGATGGGACTAATAAGATGCTACTGAGCAAGAAATTCTTTGAAAGCATCGTTACTCATCCGACATTTTATGAGATGGACTTCCTTTTAATACTAAACAAATTTGATCTTTTTGAGGAAAAGATAGAACGGGTACCATTGAGTCGGTGTGAGTGGTTTGATGATTTTCATCCGGTGATCAGTAATCATCGTTCAAATGCAAACAGCAACAGCATTAATCATAATCCAACGCAGGGACAGCTGGGCTTCCATTATATTGCTGTCAAGTTCAAGAGGCTTTATTCTTCGCTCACAGGGCGGAAGTTGTATGTTTCTAATGTGAAAGGATTGAAACCCAATAGTGTCGATGCAGCTCTTAAATTTGCAAAGGAGATTCTAAAATGGGATGATGAGAGAGCCAACTTCAGCTTAAGTGAGCACTCATTTTATAGCACAGAAGCAAGTTCCTTCTCTCATTGATGTCTAATTTTCTTGGACCAGAAAGGTTTGTATTAATTCATGAATGCTAGTGTACATACAAGTAATGATGGAATAGTAAATCTCCACATCTTATACAGTGAGGGCAGAAGATGTGTTTTTGTACAATGCATTGTGTGGCTGGCTGCCTCTTTGTACACAATTCATTACATTCATTTGTAAGATAAGATGAAAATGTATGATTCAGTGATAGCTCCTCAAGTATATTACAGTTGTGAAAAAAATCTCCTTGGGCTGTGATAAGTCCATGTCCAAGGTCACCACATCCCTACTGTTCTAACAATTCAGCACCATGCACAGAGGTGGTTAATGGTTCACATGTTACTCTATTTTCTGGATATGCTTTGTTCTTTTCCACATCTCTATTAGATAAATAGCCAAAATCACTATTTATTTATTTTTTATTGTCTATAAATACAGGCTCAAATGATAAATTTATATATCACAAACTGTTTTAACAAAAACCAGTAAAAGTCATTTTGCTATTTTCATCCATTAAATGTGAGTATAAATGTTTAACACAAAAATGAAACAATGACATTTATGTGTAAACAAACTTGCATTGTAACTCGATTGATTTGTATTACTGGCTTTCCAAAAGTGAGAAAGAAACGAACTGATCAGACCCCAAAACTCTCCAATGGTTGAACGAGAGCAACCTGATTCAGAAGAATAATTATTTCAGTCATCTATGTAACTATACCGTGCCTGCTCCTCTGTGTTCAACAAAATGTTTTTAATTGCCCAACCTAGTGCTGCCATTTGTTCATTCAACGGGACAAACTCTCGCTGTACGTATTGCCTGCTATCCTCAATCAGTTTAAACCATTCTTTGAGAATGAAGTCTGAAGAATCACTAGCCTTCATCATGCATTCTAACCTACTTGAATGGAGGGCCTTGCGAACATAGCAAGCCTGGAACAACGCAAACATTTAGCGTCACCTTTAACCTCAGCAATTGTAAACATAAGCTTGGGTATACATAGATATCAAACTAAATTTTGCATAGATTTTAAAAGAATTCTTTTTTACCTGCAACAATCCCATGATAACATCAGCTGTGCAAGCCCCTTCACGTAAGCAAAGAAGGATGCCTTGCTAGAGTTTCATAAGAGGCAAATGAAAAAAAGCTACGAGTGAGATATCATTATACATAAGCACCATAGTTTATGCAGCAGCTAGCAAAGATTTTCATTGTGTATGCACCTCTCTAGTTCTTGGCAGTCCACGGTAGAAGATCTCCATGCATATAAAATAATAATCCTCGTTTCTTACAGACTGCATTGCACTCATCGATAATTTAGGTAATTGACACTTGGGATTCAAGCCCCCCATCCTGATGCGCCATGGCTCTTTGCCTAATCCAAATTTCAATAATTGACTTGAATCTAATCTATCTTTAACAGTTAGTTCTACAACAGATCATGTAAACGATGCACTAAAAGCTAAAGCACAGCCGCGAGAAACTTCACCTTTTCTCCACATAAAATTGATGTCTTCTCCTTTACTCACTTCTTCAGGTGAGGGCACATATCCCATTGCAATCCATGTATCAAGTATGATTTCAAGTCTATCCTGAATGTTGGAAAAGAAAAAGAGAGAAACAAAGAAGAAATAGAATTAACGAAACAGATAGCTTTGAATTTTCATGAGGAAAATTTCCTCAATTTCCCCCTCACCACCCACCCCACAACCCCCCCCCCCCCCCCCCCCCCCCCCCCACCCCCCAAAAAAAAAAAAAAAAAAAAGAAAAAGCTGTCCCAAGTTTCATTTACAGATCGAACATGAATTGGGTTGGCATATAGAAAACATGAGAAAAGACATGCGGAGTTTTTACTTCTCTAGAGAAGCAATTAAAATATGAGACAGTTGATTTGCTTGTCAATAATTGAACATGTACTGGGATAGAGAAAATGCCACCTTAGTCAAGGTTTGGAGATGGACGTGCTTGAGCCCCTGATATATTCCAAAGAGGTCAATTATTGAGAAGAAGGGGTATAGAACGAAAGGTAGGCCTGTTTGCAATCTAACACATTAAGGACAAGTCAAGAAACCATGCCAGCATTTAGCTTCACAATGAAATCAGTTAAATGATAAAAAATATTTCTAATTTTTCTAAAAGAAAAAGAATATAAGATCTCCCACTAAATTCTAACTCCAATGTTACTATTCAAGTGTGGCAGCCATTACTTATATGTTTCATTCTCAATATAAAAATGGGAGCATTGGCCAGAGACAGATTACAAATTCTGTCTCCATTGAAATTTATCTAAAGAAGATTAATATGGATTTTCTAGAGTATTCTTTAACCCTTGGTGCTCTGGTGTTTATTCATTTGATATTTTTTCAAATTATATGGCGGACACTTGCATGAGATAATAAAATAATTTAAATGACAAGACTTCTAAAAAGGTACATCTCCATTAGATAAATAACCTAAATCACAATTCACTATTAACAACTATTCTTTTTCAGCGTCCTCAATTACGTTTTAATTGCAACAATGAATTTTTTTTAGTTTCATAAGTATCAAAATAGCCAACCTTTATTTACACCTTTATAATATATAATAAAATATTTATATTTTATTTGCCCCTCCTTCCATGAAAGTAAATTCATATTAGCAAAGATTTTAAACAAATATCAGTCACATAAATGGCATCTATTTGCCATTATGAAATGACACCAGAATTAGCAACCAGCAAAAGTGGTCATGTAAGTCCAATTAAAAACAATAACAGTTTGAAATATTACATCAAAGAGATGAAAGAGTACAACCTTTGCTTGTTCTTGAGCAACATATTCAAAGCAGCAGCAAGCATGAGACCAAGGTTATCAAAGCATACTGATTGAATCTGAATTCCAATCCAAGATCAGAGCTTTTTCCATAAAAAAAGTATCAAAGATTATGCAGAGAATGTGAAGAAAGAACCATAACCTGTGACTTTGCAGAAACTTCAGCAAGGTTATCCGCTATCGCAAAGCTGCGATGAATAGCAGACTGTTTGTACAAGATGGAAAACATCAAAACACCAAATGAGAAGGTACTAAAAGCCATCAACAGCAAAAGACTTGAACAATTATTTTCTTGAAAAAAATTTCCTAGGGGCCAGGAAAAGTAAAAGGAAAGATGAAGCAAATAATCTTTAAAGGATAAGCATAAGCATAAAACATGTATATGAAGTAAAAGAATGATATAAATCTTCAAGGGAAAATAATTGAAGATTCTACAGCTTAAATGGAAAATTGAATCCTTACACTGGTTGCTATATAGCATGCCAAGCTCATTTGTTTTGCAATGTTGGCTAAAGATGCAAGAAGCAAGAAGTGATGAGGAAATATCGGCGTGAGCAGCTCAACTCCAATGCTCAAAGTGAACAACAGGGATGCCGAAAACCTAACTCTCTTCAAATGAAATAAGACAAAAAAAAAATTATTTCTTGTTTTGCAGTTCTTCAGTCACCATAAAACAATTCTTCGCATTACTAATTTGTAACTTCTGATTATATTTGACCAGACACCAAAATAGACTACTGGAAACTGCAAAGCTGCAATTTCATACAAGAAGTGAGAGGTGAAGAAGATGTGATATGCAACCCAACTTCTAAAATTGTGGAACTCATACCTTCAAATTGGTGTCAAAAGCAGATGCCAAGCTAGCTGTATAGATGCACCTGCTTAGCCGTCCAAGTCCATCCTTCAATACCCAGTTAAGGGCAGCAGCGGATGGAAGTGAACGAGAATATCCAATTCCTATAGCCCGAAACATGGCCTGTTTTCATCACATTCTGTCAAGAATAAGTTAATTATTGCCAAATTTTCAATAAAGTGTCTAACAAGTAAAAGTACTTTTTTTTCTTTATCTGTCAAAACGCAATATATTACAAAAAAGAAAGCATTTGTCAATTCCTACCCTACTATCTCCTATTAATTTTTTCCTATTTAACAGAGTCACCAAATATTTCCACACTAAACCCCATTTCTAAACCAAATTCCCCATTGTTCTGATAACAATATCTTTAAAATTCCAAAAAAAAATCCATTAGAAAACTTGCAATAACCAAATGAAAAAAAAAAACCCTTTACCTGAGTAGCAAGAACTTGAAGAGCAGAGCTAAAAACCCTGTGTAAAAACTTCCACTTTACATAACCGATATAATTTTCACTAACTTGTTTAGGAATAAAAAAGTTCCTAACAGCCAAGCTAGAACCTTCAACCACCTTATCAAAATTGAAAAAAAATGACGCCGCAGCGCCACCGCCTCCATCGACGCTACGCAACAGAACACGGTTCCCATCCCAGAAGTACCTTGAAACTTTTCCGTACCTCCGTATCTCAATTGGGAGCCGGGCCGGGTTTGACGGAGCAGGCCCGTCGTTTAGTCCTCCATCAAGCTCGTAGGTGATTTGGGTTCTTAGTGTATTGGTTAAAGTTAGAATTTCTGGAGAGAATTTGGGGGTTCTGTAAATGGGGTTTTTTGGAGATTTCCATGGGAGCGGGAAATAATGAGAATTTGATGGTGTATAGTAAAGAGTTGATTGCATGAGAAATTGGGGTTGATGAAATTTAGGGTTTTCTACTGATTTTCCCGCCAAATTTTGACGATGGGTCGGAAGGGGTTTGGTTGATAACAGTAGGGTTTAAGGGTTTAAGTAGGAAGAGAACAGAGTCAGAGTAGATTCAAGAACTGGGACTGGATGAAGTAAGTTACGGTGTAAACCACACACTCAGTTTGATGCAAAACCCACCGTTTCGAGGATTTTAGTTCAACTACTCCTTCCTTTCTTCCCACGGATTGTTTCCTTTAAAATAATAAAATACTGTCACTTAAAAGCCTTATTAATCAAATGTTAGAATTTAATGACTTAAAAGTGTATGGAAATTACACATTATGGGTATATTATTAAATATTAATTTTTATTATCATTATCATTTAGTATTGTTATTATTATGAAATGACAAAAATAAAAAGTTTTTTTGTTTATAAAAAAATTGTCACATGGTGAGTAACTGAAGTATAGATAAGTAACATGTTAGGAATCCAAACAAATGAACATAAAGGGGACTGTCAGTCTGCAACCTTTCATATGAAGCCTGTTGCCAGTTTAACTATTTTAGGAAAGTTTTTTTATGATACGAAGAAATCACTGGCAACAAGAAATTAGTACTTTAGTGTAAACATTTATTGTTGTTCCAGTTCAAAGGTATCATTTTTCTTAAAAAAAACATTCCTTTTTAAGGTTTTTTTCTTTTCTTTGGCTGTCCTTTAAAGAAAGTAAAAGGTCACCTTTTCTGTTTTCGTTCTTTGATTTATGTCTGGTTTATGAGAATTGTCTGGTTTGCCATAGCCAACTGTAAGACAGTGTAAAACCCAAATTCATTGCTGCTCTGCGGCATTTCTTCACTGTTCAAAGATCAAGGAGATTCATCCTTCAGGCTTCATGCAGAGCCAAGGTTTTAACTTTCTTTTCTTCACTTCCATTTTTTTAACAGAAGGTTGCACTTTTCTTCACGTTGAATGTTTGGTGTTTAGAAAGACATGAATGCCTATAAGATCTTCATCTAAGCAAGAAGGCTCTAAGTCTGTTGGATAAAACCTGATTCCTAGTCTCTTGGATAGCTAAACTTTTTGATGTTTGTGAGAGCACCGTTTAGAAGTCTAATCTGATTCTACCAATGAAAACGAAAGTTGCTTATTTATGTCTTCTTTGTTCAAGAATGAAGAATCGGTTCTTGTTTCTATGCAAACTTTACCAATTAAGTTCCAGTAATTTTATATATTATTTTACTAATAGAAATTACAAACCCAAACTCTGTTCTCATTTTCATTCTGTTTGTCTTGTTTTATGTCTCAGGGATGGCAGCGAAGAGTCAGAATTGCAGAATGATGGAGAAACACAAGTACTGGAAAGAATTTCAGTCCAACAGGCACAAGTTTTTCAAGATAATGATTGGTGATTTTAGAAATCAACTGGTAAATGACGAATGATGAACCCTTGAGCATGAATATGATCCCTGTGCCTGCCTCCGTGTTGCTTTCCAATGCCTTTGGATTGACAACTTTTTGCTTGTTTTGCAGAGGATACCTAGAAAGTTTATGAGCAATTTCCGGGAAAATTTGTCGGGGACTGTTTACCTCAGAGGTCCAAGTGGATTCATGTGGGCTGTAGAAGTTGAAAGAATGCTCGATGATGTAGTTTTCGGAAACGGCTGGCAAACTTTCGTGAAAGACCATAGTTTGGCAGATGCTGATTTTGTTGTTTTCCGCTATGATGGCAATTCAACTTTCAACGTAGTTATATTTGATCTAAGTGGCTGTGAACGAGAAGGGTCATACTTTGTGAAAAAACACATGAGTGCCTGCTCAAATGACCGATGTGGTTTTCGAAGGGAAGATGGAGAGGGCTCTGAAGAAGTAATAGACTTGGACAAAGTCCATGAAAACCATCTGCAAAAAGAGAAGCTCACCAGGGGAAAAGGAAACACAATTTCAAAAGCTGCTGACACCATCTCTCAATTGAAGGCAACACAGGAAAAGCATCTGCGAGTTGGGAAATCAGCTATTGCTGGCGAGGTAATTGAAATACTGATGGATGAATCAGAGGAATCCTCAGGGAGTGCAATGGAGGCCAATGAAGATTGCAGTAAAAAGTCTGTATCTTTGAAGTGCAAATCAAAAACGAAAGAAGGTTCGTTTCCTCTAAATTCTCTTTGGGGAAGTAGATAGCTATAATAGTAAAAAATCTTCTAGATGAACAAAAGATGGAATGTGGTTTGAATCCTTCTTCACTAACAAATTAGATAATTTTCCGTTTTGTTCTGTTTCAATATACAAAAAACTCTCCGTTTCTCACTTTTCCTTCCTTTTTGGTTCTAGTTGGTTGCTTAACAAATGATTCAGGAAAAATGAAAAGGCCACTAGATTTGCCAGGATCATACAATCTGTATTTCATTTCAAACAGACGAGAGATAACAGAAGAGGAGAAGCAAAGACCCCGTAGATTGGCCAAGCAGTATTCATCTACTAGACCCTCGTTCAGTATTGTCATGAAGCCTACTCATGTTTGCAAGGCTTTTACAGTGGTAAAATCGTTGTCCTAGTGTCTCATTCCCGTTTCCATGCCTAGCTATTCAAAATCAAGATTAAGAATTATATTGCAGTGACCCTATGAGGCTATGCTAACTAATATGTATAGCTGTTCATTTGTTCATCTTGAACTTTGTCTTTGATCAGCAATCTCATCAAAAAATCTCTCTACATGCAGAATATTCGTGAAAAATGGCTAGACATGCACATCCCTGATAAAGTTAGAATAGCTCTGCTGAGAGTCCCTCCAAATGAGAAGAGATGGCCTGTAAGAATCATGCGCACCAAGTGGAGAAGAGGTTTTACAAGGGGATGGGCTAAATTTGTCTTGGATAACAACTTGGAAGAGCATGATGTTTGTGTTTTTGAGCTCAATGAGGAAGGCAAAGCCAACAAGAAAAGCATAGGCTTTAATGTTGTGATGTTTCGAGTTTTGGATGAGATTGTCCCCTTGACACGGTTCCCAAATACTCAACCAAATGCTTCAGATTAGAGAGAAAGAACTGCTTAATCATGAGGTTGATAAGTGTGTGTGTGGAACTGGGTTGTTTAGGATGACTCTAATGGTAAAAGTACTGTATCTGGTTTATTGTGACTTAAAAATATATTATGACTACCACGTATTGCTTTGATGCCCGTTGCCTTTCGTATCTGGTTAGATCATTAAAAATTGTTTTTGGATGGTTATCATGGTCATATGACTTCAACAGAAACTGAGGGCTGGGTAGAGGCTGCAGTCATGTTCAAGCAGTCTGTTTTATGGAAAGTACAGCACTGCGTCTTATAAGAAAAATATTTCTTGAATCATCAGGGTTTTCCTGATGATGACAGAAGACAATTGTTATCCTTATTAGTAATAGTCAACAGCTTGTTTTATTCTTCCATGCAGCTCAAATGAACTTTTTTAGCTCCAACTCGAAGATATCATGATTTGGTTGGATGGGTAATTGATTGGGGCTTAGGGTCTATGAGATGATCAGTAGTAACTAAAGGTTGGCTAGAGGTAGTCACATTCAAGTAACTGGTTCTCAGTTACCACAGAAAAAGAGAACAATGGCAACTACTATCCATTATCCAATTATCCTTTGAAGATTAGATCTGCGTCAAGAGTTTTGTTGATTAATCCACTATTGCGCTAATTTTATCAATCTTTTGCTGAGCAAAAAAAAAATTATCAATCTTTTGGGGTTGTACTGCAAACATTTTTGGTTGAATAAAACTTCTAATTCATTCAAAAAGGATAAGTATCTTTCTAGCACGCTTCCAAAGGTATCCTTTATGCTCTTAAACCAATTGCTTTAAAGGAGAGAGAATGCTTCTCTGTTTGTATCATAGGCAACTAGGATAGCCATGAAGACATAGCAATGATCAACTCAATAACAGAGTGCAGGACTGCAGGACCCTTGTGAGTAGCCCTTATTTCACCACTTTAGTTACACAGTGTACTTTCTTGTTCCGGGTAATTGTGTTAATTCTGCGCCTATGCCACATAGAGCTGGGAATTAAGACGTGGAGTGACCAGTACCTCAAGCGGGGTCGCTTTCAGATTGGTCAATCCAGCGCTTTCTGTCATATCTACATCTTCGAGCTTTGATGGCTTGGCAACATCAAAACTGTGCAAGAACCTGCCCAAGATAAAGTGCACCATCTTGAGGGCTAGTGAGGTCCCAGGGCATGATCTTCTTCCTGAGCCAAAAGGGATGAGTTCAAAAGTCTGGCCTCGAAAATCCATATCCTTATGGCTGGTTAAAAATCTCTCAGGCTGAAAATCATTGGGGTCTGGCCATACACGTTCATCACGCTGAATCTTCCAGGCATTTACCATCAACCTTGTACCGGATGGAATGTGGTAGCCTGTTGAGAGGGTGCAATCTTCCAATGCAGCCCGAAGGCCTATGATCGGAACGGGTGGGTATAAGCGCAATGTTTCTTTGACAATGGATTGAAGATAGACCAGGTTTGAGATATCAGATTCTTCCAATGATCTATCCTTACCAACGTGCATGTCTAGCTCATCCTGGGCCTTCTTTAGCATGCGAGGATTGTTCAGTAGCAAAGACAGGGCCCAGGTGAGTGTGACCATGGTCGTGTCACTCCCAGCAAAGATTAAATTCTGACAGAACAAGACCTTATCAGCAAAACTAGGGGACACTTTCTTTATTAAATTATGATCAAACAGTTAGTGATAAAATATATGAAGACAGACGAGCTTGATGACCTTTATCACCTTAGGGATCAAGATGACTCGATAAAAGGCTAAGAATTTCTTGTCCTTGTACCTACTGCAATTCCAAGAGATAACTATTTTTTTTTTTTTGAAGGGCCAAGAGATAACTAGTTTAATAAAAGTGTTATGGCCTTTTTAGCAATTGCCACGCAGCTTCCATATTCTTATGATATCTTGTTTCAGTTCTGATTCTTTGGAAGAGGCTGTTAACCTACCACTTGGATTTGTCAAGTGTCATCCCAAGATTACATATGTATAATTGAGACAATAAAAAATGGATATCATCAAGAATCATAAACAGGACAGTTCTAGACATAATTACCAGGATTTATTTGTTGGGACTAGGACTACGTGAAGTTTTATTTGGGTTCTTACCAAGCAAGTAGCCTTGTTGATGGTGTCAGCATCGAAACCAGTAATCTTGCCATCTTCCAGGATGTTCAGCATCACATCCATGAAATCCTGCTCTTCAATCACCCCTCCACCCAAAAGTCTCTTCTGTTTATGCTCCTCCAGCCACCTTTCTACAAGACCGTCCAATTGTTTTGCAGTTCTTTTCATGGATTTTTCATATCCTTGAAAATCCAGCCACCCAAGAAATGGTATTGCATCAGACAAGACGAACACTCCAAACAGATAAACAAAATCTCTCATCACTTTCTGGCATCTTCTTGCATCTGCTTCCTCACAATCAGCATTTGGTCCGAAGTATCTTCGCCCTCCTACCATTCTCAAAGCAATATTATGAGTTAGATCACCAAACCACTGCTTCATATCCACCAACACTCCAGTTTCTGCACTACCCTTGCTAAGCCATGACTTGTACAGTTCTCTTATTGCAGTCTTTACCTCAGAAGCTCGTATATGTTTGAGCATATCAATCCGGTGGCTTGACAGAAGCTCAATTGTAGCAATCTTGCGCATCTCACGCCAATAAGACCCATATGGAGCGAAGCCAAACATAGCAAAATCATAGCCTAGAAGCTTTGAAGCAGCAATGCTTGGTCTAGTGGAAAAAACTTTATCATGGACAGTGAAACATTCTTTGGCCATTTCCCAACTGTTTAAAACCAAGACTCTGTGTGATCCTAGCCTTATGGAAAAAACAGGTCCATATTTGTCAGCCATGGCACCTAATGTTTTGTGGGTGAGTTGCTGGCCACCTAAGAGGTGCATGTGACCAATTACAGGAAAAGCACCACCAGCTTGCGGTGCAGTGCAGCATCTTTTCCCGTGAGTGCTTGCTTTCTTTGATTGATAAAAGTAAATGCAACTCAAAAGGGCAACAAGGCTGCAGACTGTAGTAAACAGGTACTGAAGGAAAGGGTCCATCAGAGGATTTAGAGCTTGAAAAAGGGGGATATGTAGGAGAACAGGTCTTCCAAGTCTGAACAGCTTTTAAATATCTTTGGTGAATCTTTCCAAACCTGTTATTTCACTTTAAAAACAATTATTTGACTTTTGGGACTACTGCAATTACCATGATCAATTGCTGTCAAGTGACCTGTAATGCAGATGTATATAAATCTAAGCTGAAATTTTTGAATTCCACATATAAATTTAAAAGATAATCAGAACTTAACATAATTATTTCATGAACATCCCTGTCCTACATAGAATAATAATATAAGAGAAAATTATGATAAATAACTTTTTTTGATAAAGATATTTTAAAAATAATTATAAAAATAAATTTAATTATTTTAATCATATTTAGTCACAACTTAACAAAAATATCTTTAGAACTATTTCAAATAAATTAAATTATTTATCATAATTTTTCTTCATTTGTGCTTTCGATTTTTCTCTCTCATCATCTCACTTTCTCTAGTTTTATCGATTTCTCTTTTTTGTTTTCGTCTACTATGCTCCAGATTTCTTTTTCTCGTGTTTTGAGATTTTTTTTTCTTGTACTTTCAAGACACGAAGCAATGGTTTTAATGTGTTTGAGTGAGTGGCTATTTGAGAAATTTGATTTTTAGGTATTTTAGATAAAATTAAAACGGTAAAAACGATCACAGATGTTTGAAATAGTTTTTAATTGGATCAATTCGGGATCTAGACATCAACAAATTCAAAAATTTGAAATTTATAAACTTAGGTTTTCAAAAGAATTTTTTTCGATTTTTAGTCGAAATAGATGTTTTAGATAAGAAAATTTGTGAATATGTTAAAAACGGTTTAATCAGTGTCAAATTGTCAAAAAAAAAAAAAGGAGTTGAGAGAATTTGAAGTTTTGGTTCATAAGTAATAATAACATTTTAAGCATTAAAGTGTAACAAAATGTTTTTGAATATGACATGTAATAATGATATTTTTTCAACATAGTGTGTAATAACATTTTTTAACCATGGCGTGTAATATATTTTTGTACATAACGTGTAACATGTTTTTGTATATGACATGTAACAACTTAACCATGGGATGTAACATATTTTTGTACATAACGTGTAACGACAGTATTTTTTTCAACATGGCATGTAACAACTTAATAATAGCGTGTCACATAGAAAAAAATATGACGTGTAACAACTTAATTATGACGTGTAATATGTTTTTGTACATAATGTGTAACAACAGTTTTTTTTTTTCAACATGACGTGTAATAACTTAACCATGACGTGTCACATGTTTTTGTACATAACATGTAACAACCTAACAATAACATGTAACATGTTTTTGTATATAGTGTGTAATATAATAACATGTAATTTATTAAGGGTAATTTTGTTTAACTTGACTAAAATTAATTAAAATTATAAAAAAAATATTTTGAAAACATTTTATTTTTAAAGATTATTTTTAAAAACACCCCGTATAGTAATCCTTTCACGTTTATCTTCAAATATGACTTTGTTATTTTCTAGTTATTGACTTTTGTTCCCTGCTACAGTCACATATCCTCAACCTCTAATTTTTTCTTCTTTTTGCCAGGAATCACCATCTATCTAAACACAATTGGTCAAACATAAAATTAAAGAAAGAAACAATATCAGCATCAATGATGTAAAGATATGGAGAAAAATTTTCATGCACAAAAATAAAGTATTTGTAATGCTTTTCTCGGCCTTTGGGTTAACATAAGGAGTAAATCATGTATGAAGTTATAAGAAGCAAGGAAATATGATGATTTTCCATGGTTTAATTTTCTTTTTCTGTACAAACAATTCGATAGGGAATTTTATTTGTGTTCCGGTCGTAAAAAACTTGCAGAAATAAACCAACAATCATGGTGCCATGAACAACCATCAGATTAAAGCCTGATAGTTAATCTGTTGTCCAAAATAGATGCATTCACTTTCCACCAAAAAATGCCTTTAATATTTAGTAATAACCCTTACTGATGTTATTTTAAAAAAAAAAAAAAAACCTTACTGATGTAGGGTTTTGGTGGCCACACGTCTCCTCTCCTTTCTGTTTCCTGTTTCTTTCTCTCTGGTTTGCCAAATAATTACTCAGTACATCACATCGTTTTCATTTCTGAACAAGGACGAGGAGATATTGTTTTGATCAATGGAAAAACCAACTAGAAATACCCCAAAAGTTTGTAATCACAGCACTTTTAGATGTTAATTTCTTGGTTATGGCAACAGGTAATATGACTGCCGACTCTGCTGAATAACCAATTGGGTAGCAGTTCCGAACCTCAGCAATGAACCTGATGATCCCAGAAGTAACCACAAGTCCTAACTCAATAAACTCTTGGATAGCATGACAATATTTTGGTATGCCTCTTGGAATTGTAGTGTCAATATCTGGTAGGTTACTTGGATAAGTACTAATAAGTTGTCTAACAAGTAACCATCTTGGCCACGACCACTCTTAAAGACTTTTGTATCTTGACACAAAAAGGGAAAACAGAAAGCCAAAAACAGAAGTAATTCCAGTACCAGACTGGGCCTCGGATCTTTTATTGCGTTGAAATGTTGCTTTGATTATAGAAAGTGACCTTACAAAAGTTGAACTTAGTTTATTCCATATGAGATTGAGTGTATTAGAAGTACCTTCCTAGCACGCCTTCAAAGTTGGAAGTGCATTGAAATTTGAAAATGTTCTAAATTTCAACAACGTAGCGGTAGTTTGTATTTCATTTTCTTAAGCGGTTGTTGTAAAGAAGTTAATTTCTGTTTGTATTTTAGACAACTAGGAAACCATTAAGTACATAACAATGATCAATTCAGGAAAGCCTAGAGTAACAAGCAGGGTAGAACCCTAGTAATAAGCCCTTACATTGACCGCTCTAGTCACCACAGCTTACATTTTCTTTACTGATAATTACTATATTAATTCTGTGCCCAAACCATAGAGCTTGGAATCAAGACGTGGAGTAAAGAGAACTTCAAGCGGGGTTGCTTTCAGATTTGTTAATCCTGTACTTTCTGTCATATCTATATCTTCGAGTTTCGATGGCTTAGAAACTTCAAAACTTTGCAAGAAACTAGCCAGTGCCGAATGCACCATCTGGAGGGCTAGTGAGACCCCGGGGCAGGACCTTCTTCCCGAGCCAAAAGGGATGAGTTCAAAAGTCTGGCCTCGAAACTCCATATCCTTATGGCTAGTTAAAAATCTCTCAGGTTTAAAAACATGTGGGTCTGGCCACACACGCTCGTCACGTTGGATCTTCCAGGCATTTACCATTAATCGTGTACCTGCCGGAATGTGGTAGCCAGTTGAGAGAGTGCAATCTTCCATTGATGCCCGGGAAATGATTGGAGCAGGCGGGTATAGGCGCAGTGTTTCCTTGACAATGGCTTGAAGGTAGACCAGGTTTCTGATGTCAGATTCTTCCAATGGTCTATCCTTTCCAACGTGCATGTCAAGCTCATCTTGGGCCTTCTTTAGCACGCCAGGATTGTTCAGTAGCAAAGATAGGGCCCAGGTGAGAGTGATCATGGTTGTGTCACTCCCTGCCAAAACTAAATTCTGCCAAAAACAAAAAACCTTTATCAGCAAAAATGAGAGGCGTGTTCTTTATTAAGATATAATCAAGTATTTAGCAATATAATACACGGAGATGGACAAGACTGATGAGCTTAAGGATGAAGCTGACACAATAAAAGGCTAAGGATATAAATCCTGTCCTTGTTCCTACTCCAATTCCTAGAGATTCTTAATCTAGTTTTGTGGCCTTGTGGCATTCATCATGGAACTTTCAAGTTCTTAATTTACTCGGATTTTGTTTCATTCGGATTATTTGTCAATTATTATCACAGTAAGATTATATATGTATTGTGGAGACAATTTTGGCCCCACTAAATTAAGTACAAGATCCCGATAATACTTCATCTCTTGCTCTGGTATTCATATTGATTTGATGGGATATTGTGTTACCTAACTCGCCCACATGACCAACTTGAAATTATCCTTTTCCTACTTCAATAGGCCTAATGACTCCAGAACAAGTGCTTTCACAAATATTATGATGCCTTATTACTACAATTTTTGCACTATGAATATGATAGATAGGCCTATCAATTTCTTACCACAAAGCCTAAGAAATACACGCAGAGAGGCCCCGATTTTCTCATGTTGTTCAATTTAGCAGGATTTAATTTTTTTTAGAGAGCAGTACATTTATAGTGGCAGCTTTATTAGTATCGATTTATCCTAGGACCTCATTTTCAGAGATATATGTTGTATATCATCAAGAATTGAAAACAGGGCATATTCTAGATATATTTGGATTTTGTATTCATCATTTGGTTGGGACTAAAGGCTACGTGACTTACCAAGCAAGTAGCCTTGTTGATGGTGTCAGCATCGAAATTAGTAATCTTGGCGTCTTCCAGGATGTTCAGCATCACATCCATGAAATCCTGCTCTTTTTTCAACCCTCCACCCAAATGTTTCTTCTGGTTATGCTCCTCGAGCCACCCTTCTAGTAGAATGTCCAATTCTTTTGCAGTTCTTTTCATGGCTTTTTCATATCCTTGAAAATCCAACCACCCAAGAAATGGTATTGCATCGGACACGACAAACACTCCAAACAGGTAAGCGAAATCCCTAGTTACTTTCTGACACCTTCGTGCTTCTGCTTCCTCACAATCAGCATTCGGTCCGAAGTACCTTTTCCCTCCCACCATTCTCAGAGCGACATTATGCGTTAGATCGCCGAACCACTGTTTCATATCTACCAATACTCCGGTTTCTCCACCACCTTTGCTAAGCCATGACTTGTACAATTCTCTTATTGCAGTCTTTACCTCTGAAGCACGTATATGTTTGAGCAGATCAATCCGGTGGCTTGACAGAAGTTCAATTGTAGCAATTCTACGCATCTCGCGCCAGTAGGATCCATAAGGAGCGAACCCGAACATCGCATAATTATAGCCTAGAACCTTTGAGGCAGTAAGGACCGGTCTAGTGGAGAAGACTTTATCATGGACAGTGAAACACTCTTTGGCCATTTCCCAGCTATTTAAAACCAAGGTCCTGTGTGATCCTAGCCTTATGGAAAAAACAGGTCCATATTTGTCAGCCATGGCACCTAATGTTTTGTGGGTGAGTTGCTGGCCACCCAAGAGGTGCATGTGGCCGATGACAGGTAACGCACCGCCAGCTTGTGGCGCAGTGCAGACTCTTTTCCTGTGAGTGCTTGGTTTCTTCGACTGATAAAAGTAAACGCAACTCAAAAGCGCAACAAGGCTGCTGACTAAAGCAAACAGGTAGTGCAGGAGAGGATCCATCAGAGGAATTTAAAGCTTGGCGGAGGGGGATATGTAGTGGAACAGGCCTTGCAAATATTAACCGCTTTTAAATCGCTTTGGTGTAATTTAAAAAAAAAAAATGGCTTGGTGAATCTTCCCAGGGCTGTCATTTTCCTTGGAAGATAAGACTATCTGACTTTTGGGATCATCACAGGGTAAAATACATTATCATTTTCGGCCATATCTGAAATGTAGGTTATTTTTAATGCTATAAGCATACATCATAAGATCACTTGGAGCTTGAAAAGATTTGCTTGCGTATGATCCAAAACCACCAATATTCTAAAGCAAGAAAAAGTTTTAAAAAGCCAAGCTCTGGGTTAAATTCAAGTCGGTAAATTAAATTATCATACTTTCAAACCTTTTTGTTGGCGAGCAGGTCAGCAATGGTGCCACTGATTAGTCCGAATATAACACAATTGCTTCAAAATTCGCACGTCTGAATTAACATGCTATGTTTTTTGTTTTTAAGCCAAGAGAATAACTGCAACTTGGCATCAATTAAGCGCCATGCTGCCACTTTAAATTATATTTTAATTTTTGAGTTTTGATTTCTTGAATTAACTAATATAATGATGGAACTTAAAATCCTGTTTATTAACCACGACAAGTTCCTGTTTATTTAATTTTTGTTGCGTCTAAACGGGGCCTAACTTCTACTAGGCATTCACAGTTGTAGATCGGAACTGACTTTGGCTTTTAACTTCAATGAGTATGTGAAAACATTTGTCATCATTACAAGCAGTGATGCACACGGCTGAAGGCTGATGCAGAGGAATAGGATATTGAACATGATTAGGCGTTGACCAGCAACCTGTTTATGTAAGATGCCTAGTGGGAAACAATGCGTCAACACCTGATGTCAACACCTGATGCAGTGGCCATAATCATCGGGCAAAATCAATTGAATTTGTGTTTTTGAGACAAAATAGGATAACTACTCAAGGATACTTGCAAAGCATATGACTCGAGAACAGGCTCCTCTAAACAAAATTGTCCTGAAAGGGCCTAAGAGTTCATGTGCTTGTAAGGGAGGGCACCACAAAGAATTTGGTCTTAAAGCAGTATGCCTAAAGAAAAACAAGTTTCCCTTCCCTTGAGCAATTATAGAACTACGCTCCCTGTCAAGCAACCAGTACCAGCAGAAGTATCTTTCAGTGCCTTTTCTAACCTACAAACAGCTTTGCAATATCTAGTACTAATATCTAAAGGATTAAAGAGACAGGGGGAAATGATAGTGACTTGAGGGGGCTCCGGGTTGGGAAGGGTTGTAATTCAAGCTTTCCCAATCTGACGTCTATGGTGCTTGTCTCCTGATGACTTGTACAAGCAGTTTCTGGCTAATATTTCCTCTACCAAGAACGAACTCAAATACACACTTATCTCCTTTCTGCAATTTGTACTCCTCCCGGAAAGAGCCCCATCCATGATGGAGAAGAACACGACCATCTGTCCTCGAACTGACCATCACTGGCCATTTCTTCCCATTTTGATCAAGAAGCACCACCTCTGGCTTGATTTTAATTCCATATGAGGCCAGAAGTGATCTAGGAACATACTACAAGATGAAACAAAATCCTAATTAAGTACATGAAAAACTAAACGAAAACAACATGATCACTTAATATAATAAGAAGGGGATGATTATACAAGTAATGAGAGAAAAATCCTTTAGTTATGTCCAGAAAAAATAATTTGCCTCAACTGTCATTGATGTGGGAAAGCAGGTCCAAAACAATAATATGCACAATGACAATAATAACTCTACAATACAGGAAAACTTGTGAAAATGGTTTCTAACAAGGATATATGGTAATGTTGATCCACTCCTAGCGGCTTTGGAAAAAAAAAAAAAACCACTGATTTCTGTCTAAACAAAGAAACTTCCTTTAACTGTGAGTAGCAGATAGCAAACCTGATGAACTTGAATCATGAGAAAGACAGGTGAGAAAAAAGTAGAAGCAAGGTTATGCACCGTCTGCCAACTTCCCAAAAGTTATTTTCAAATTTTCAAGGACCTAATTTCTGCACTAAGTAGAATACAGATCCTTTGAACCAAAAAAAAGTATAATAGAACCCCAGGCAGAGATATTCCTAGATAGTGTTCGCCATATCAAGTTGGATAAATGTGTTGAAAGCTCAGACAAGTATTCTTTGCTATATGCACATCCGATAAGTCCTACATTTCTTTGTCTTTAGCTTTATGAAAATTCTTGACAAATATTTTGACATAAACATCTTATATATATATATATATATATATATATATATATACATATTCCAATAACTTCTCCATAAATGAAGACAACCTGAAGTCATGAAAAGTAGGTAAAATATAAAACATGACTTAAAACTCACCACAGCATACCGCATCGACTGAGGGATGTTACTGACAAAATAAGGACCTTTTGGTGTCACATATGTTGCTGCGTTAAGTGCCTTGCCTTCCCCAAGATGAGTTCCTCTATTGCTTCTTAGTTTATATCGACAACCTTCAGCTAAACCTGAAAGCATACAGCAGATCAAAAGTAATCATCCAAAAGAATCTGGGAATAATAATAATTTGACTAAGACTGCACGCTACCTAAGTTTTTAACTGAATACTTCTGCTTGCAAGTTTGAGTAGGCTCATTGCATATTTCCACCTCCTTTATCTCTTTTTCATTCACTGCATGAGTGGTGGTCAAGTTGGAAGATAAAGCCGCTTTGTTGCATCCATTTCTACCAAATATTTCCACATCAAACAGACATTTCCCATCATATTCGAATATGAGGAAGTCTCCAAATTCTAAAGAGTTTTCAGTTGCAAAGCCTTGCCACCCGTTTGTCATAGTCAAGCCTCCTTCAACTTCTTCCAAATCGACAAGCCAGTGCTTTCCAGTATGATTTTTAAGCATGGCATCCTTAGGAATGGTTCCATCAAAATGCCTAACGAAAGCAGGTGGAATTTTCTGCATAATTGAATAGTTTAAATTTTAATTGTCTGCTAAAACAAATTTGAGCAAAAAAATACTTGATTCATAATTAGCAGAGAATGTAAATTCCCATTTAATGCGTTTTAGATGTTGTTTATAGGCTAATTCATCTAATAATCCCTCCAATGCAAATTCAGATACAGGATGAAAATTAGCTAGACAAGAACGAACATTTTGGTTTCAAGATTCAACCGGGATCATACAGGACATGACCAATTTTCTAGAGCAAACTACTAAAGTATGGTGACATTTTAAAATTAATATAGTATTCTTACACTTAAAAAAAAAAGAAGAAAAAAGAAAACCCAGCTTGATACAAAGCTCCAGGCTCCATGACCAAGCTAAATCAACGATTGGTTGCATGAACTGCAGATGAAATGAATAAACACAGCAGCATAAAATGATTGAAACAGAAACACAGCAGCGGGCAGGCCCAAAGGCAACAGTGGACAAACTCCAACAACAGCAAGACAATGATCATCAACATAACAAAGCAGAAACATAATCAAGGAAGGAAAAAAGCACAAACACAAACAAAGCAGGGTAATAGCAGTCAAATCAAATCAACTCTCAACTATGCCATGGCAGCACTTCTCAACTACGTAACATGTTTGCAAAATCTCAGCACATAATTACATATAATTCTTGATTACTTTCCTTATCCGGGAAAAATGTGGAATAAACATAAATTCATACAGGCTTCTCACTGCCTTTCTTCTCTCCTCCTGATCTTTATCTCCTAAATTTTCAACAGGAAAATCCCCAAACATTTTCAATCGAACTTTATTATTTTATGGCCTATGAAAAGAAACAATTTCATGGATAACAAAACCTTCTTTCCTCCTATACAAATACTCAAGCTTATAACCCCAACTGTGTATTTGTGCTTAGTAAAGTGTAACAAAGCTTTCGATGACAAGCCCTGAGTAGGCAGAAGGCAGAAGGCAGTGTCAAGGCTACCCTCTCTCCTACAATTTCATAGTTGTCTTCTTAATTCTCATACAAACGTAAGAGCACATGCAAAGATGCACATAATGAGAGAAAGAAAAGAGAGAAAGTACCAGCTGCTGAGAATTGAAACAAGGGAGATAGACTTTGAAGAACTTATGACATTGTTTCCGGGGTTTCGCCATATTCCTAGTACTCCCTTCGCCGTTGTGAGAGAGACGAGGGCGACAGATTGGCGGGTTACGTTCATGTGAGGTCGCGGAAACTGAAAGGACAATCCTGGTTAAGTTTCAAGGGTTAAACACATGACATCCAATAACAACATGACACGTGGTGAAAAGCGTATTTTTTATCAAGCCTTTTAATAGATACTATTATAAACTTATGTATAGTATAGAGTTATTCCCTAAAACTCTAGTATTAAAATTGGCAGACCATGAACTTACATCGTCCAGCTTTCTTTTTTTTGGCTAGTTTGCTCAAAACCCATTGTAGTTATTACTTCTTGGTCTCTATTGTACTCTAATTAGATGTAAATTTCTATTTGACAAGAATTTATTTTCATAGATACCATATACATATTATATAGTTTTCTCACTCAACAAACATATCTTTTCTCATTGGTTTTTCTTTTATAGAAGAATAATTACAATTAGGCAGTTGCAGGCCATTCCAGTTGAATATGTGGGTGTGGAAATATGAGAGTCACCATGGTATAGTTTGCTGCGAAGGAGAGAGATGTAATAACGATTGCTTAGAGATGTCGCCAAGCAGAACCTTGAAAAAGCCTGGCCTATCTTGGAGCACTGGTTTTCTTCCCATTGGAGTCGATTGTAATTGGAAAGAAAACAGTTTTTTCGATTTATTTATTTTTATTAATTCTGCACTATGTATTTCACAAATTAAACCATTTCCTCGAATTTTAATGAGCTACCATTCTTCACTTCATTCAACGTAAGTTTTAATCCTGTTAGGACTTGGGAGACTATGAATGTCGCAGCCCGCGGAGAAGTCAGAGTTTGTGCCTCCTGATTCCTGAAGCAGCAAATACTTACCCCTTCAAGACTACTTTTGCAGGAAAATGAAGAAGGCACCTTGTTTAAGGTAAAAATATTCGTCAGGAGTCAGGACAGAATCAGAAAACATGTTTCAACGTTATGTTAAACTCCAGAAAGCATTCAAACATAACTATCCATGGAAATGGGCAAACTACTTTCTTTTCCTAAGTTTAAAATAGTTCGATTTCTTGAGTCAATGACTTGCAGTCCTGTCGGTCGGTATCTTGGATTGCCTCTGATATCTTTGACTTGTTTCTTTGAGGCCTTACTTGGAGATGTTGATCTTTCTTCCAGCGTTTTCTGCGACAGCTAAGTGTCATCTAAGGTTTCTCCTGAGGCATTCCTCTTATTCTCCTCAATCTTTGGCACTGGAAGTTCTTCAGTGGATGTTGGTTGTGCAGGCTAACATGTTTCCTTTATCATGCACCTAATCAGAATCAACATTAATCACCAAGCTTTCCTTGGATTCAACTTGATTCTCTGTGCTTTTATCATCTGCTTTTCAAGAACAAAATGATGATAATGAAATCCAAGCATAGAGTATTAGCAGCAGAAGTCAAATGGACCATTAATTAAGGCCTAAAATCGATCCTACTTACCCAATGATAAGCCCAGATTTGCATCTTCAATAGCCTGTTTCCTATAAATGGTTACTTTAAATGAGGTTTCAATGCCCTCAGTCAGCTTGAAGACGCAAACATTACCAACTTCTAACTTATTATCCAGAACAAATTTCCTCCAACCATTACAAAGTTTTGCACTTGGATTTCTGATACTGTGTTGGTAGTACTTTACCGGCCATGATTTTCCATTTGAAAGTTGAAGTATGACCTCATTGGGCTTCTTTATGAAATATTTTCTAGCAAATTTCTCTGGTACACTCTGCTCAATACAAAAATAAAGAAGTTAATTCGATTATTTATTCCAATGAGAGAATGCAAAATGCATTTAATTCCTTTATTATTCTGACCCTTACTAGTATTTATCATCTGCATAATGAGTTAACAAAACTTGGGAAGGCTACAACGTATCAACTGAAAAACTCACCAATTTATTTAAATGAACATATGATGGCTGTAAGACAACAGCAAAAGATGGATTTTCAGATCTGAAAGCACTAGCAATTTGAATAGCTTTAGCTTTTTCAAATGCATTCAATGGTTTCTGGTAGTCCTGACCTGTAGATGATTCCCCAGCATTCCTTTTCACTGGATGAAAGACATCAGTCTGACCTTGGTAAATGGATACTTTGAATGATATTTCAATGCAATTTATTAGCTCAAAGACGCAAACATCACCAACTTGTATATTGTTATCATTTGCAAAAGTCTTCCACCCACTTTGTAGACTTGCATTGAGCTTTCTCCCGTTTTCTTTGCAATGGAAGCGGACGGTCCATGTTTTCCCATTTGAATTGCAAATATTTACCTCACAATCCTCTTTCATCAAGTGTTTCCTGACAAAGTTGTTCGGTATGGCCTGCATAAAAGAAAATTAAAAAATAAATTTCAATTCAGAAGGAGAAAGGAAAAGATTAACAAAGGGGGCAAAACAAAGAAGTCCATTGCAAACAATAGGAGCGAAAATACTCAAAACTTTTGTTCACTAGTTAACATATTTCATTAGCAAATGGAGTAATGGACTCAACATATCGTAAGATTTTAGTGGAACCGATTGCTTACCAGTCTACATTTAGGACTGACACCAGCATATGATGGTTGCATGACAAGCAGAAAAAACGGGTATTCAGATTTAAAAGCTCTAGCTCTCTGAAGAGCCTTAGCCTTGTTATCAGCCTTCAATTTTTGAATTCTATGACCACTTCTTGTGCTTTTATCACCTTTTCTAGCTGGAGATCCATCATGCCTAAATTGTGGAAATAGAGATTCAGAATTCAAATTGCTCTCAGTTTTGTTCGCTGAATTAGTACTTCTCATCATCTTAAGAGGCCGAAGACATGGCAAATGCGATTTCTCTCTTGTTTTCCTGCTTGGAGCGATGTCCTCCAGGATCTGTAGAGAGTCATCATCTTCAGATTCCTCAATCTTTTCTTCCGGAAGTCCTTTGTGTTGCCCATGATTGTTGCTGGTGTATGGATATTCTATCTCTGAAGCACTCCTATCAAATATGATGACATGGAAATTGCAATTCCCTTCATATCTGAAAACCAAAAAATGCCCGTACTCCAGAGAGTAATGATTTAAAAATTCTTGCCAGCCATTTTGCAGCCAAACTTTGCCATCAGATTTTGTTAGCCCTACCTTCCATACTTCACCATTTGGGACCATGAGCAGTGCTGGGCTTGACATGCCATTTCCATATTTTTTCACAAACTTCGTGGGAATCCCCTATTAAAAGAACCAAAAAAAAAAAAACCCTCTAATCAAGATATGCACAAAAAAATGCAATTTCCTATATGCATGCCACAAACTGTTAATCTTCTGCTATACATAAATCTAACAAATCTTGCAGCTTCAGACTATTTTTCTATCATCTATCGACAAAATGAGCACTCATTCACTATACCAGCTATTTTGTATAGCCATTTTTGCATTGATGAGGTTTGTATGCTGGTAAAATCGAGTGCTTGCACTCTGTGTTGTGCTCCTTTGGAGCAGTTCTTACTGCCTCCCTACTGCCTTGAGCAGTTTTATTAATGAAATCTACTTTATTGGCTGAACAAAAAATAAAAAAACTGATTTATCAGTATATAGTTATTGAAGTTAATGCAATTAGATCCCTTCACCTGTAACTTTCACTAAAAACATTGCAGTTCCACTAACCAAAACTGTTGCAGATTTATAGAATCTGTGAAGACAATAAAATAATAGAGCTGACCATGAGACAAAATGGGAAGAAAAAGGGCATCCAAAATAGCTCATGAACATGCAATGCGTGATGATTATGTTTCCTGTCAAATGCCAAATGTCATGGAAGTAAATCAGTTTTATTTTGTTATTCCAGTTTTCACATTTCAGAACATCAACGTCAAGTCCTCAGAAATCAATTCGTGAACCAGTTATACTCAGGAGGAAATCAAAGTATATCAGACAAAAAAGAGAGAGGAGTAGGAGAATGCTTACAAGTTTGCCATCGCGAAGGGTCTCTGGGAGAATTATCTTGAAGAAATGAGGCGATTCGCTTGTAAATGTTGAATGGTCATTGCCTTTCCGGTGAGAAGAAGCCATACTTGAAAAGTGCCAGAACTTAATGCCGAATAACAGGAATAATATATATGGCTGTTTGGTTAATTAATTCTCAACCTTTTTAATGGTTTTTTCTCTCTTAATTGAATACATATATGTGCTATTTACATACGTACACAAGTTTTCTTTCTTCAATTTTTTTCGTTTGTTTTGTAGCAAAACATTAAAAATTAGTACAAATTCCAACTTTTGATATTATAAATTTTGGAAAAGAAAACTCATAAACAGCAATTAATGCAAATTCAGGAAAACAAAATGATAGCCAAGTGTTGACTGAAAACTCCAGACTTCTTTGTCAAAGAAGGTCAAACTCCAAGGCCACTAGACCATATTCTGGCCAGGAATCAGGAAAGTACAGGCGGTTCAAGCACAAGGGCAGATCCATTGGATTCCGTCCCCCAACAGATGCTGGCTAATTTTTTGACTGATAAATCGACAGGAAAGCCTGGAACAAATCTTCCAAACTCATGACTTCGGAGATATGGTGATTCCGTGAAGCATTTGCTCAAATAAAATCTAGATGAGTGCCAGAGTTGATAATGACAAAATACGTAAAAGAGAGAGAAACCAAGTCCTGATCTAGGAATTAGTTTTTCTGTATCATGGATGCCACTTCAAATATTAAAAGTTTTAAGCTCTCATCACCAAGAGTTGAATGTGTATTTCTCGATGCAAGAAAAACACTAATACTAATATCAAATCTTAATGAACAATTATATGAAGGGAGGAAGATGGAAGTTCTATAAGATAAAACCCAATGTGTTCCTGATTGACTGATCCAGATCACTTCCAGATTGCCATATTCCTAGCAATTCCCTTTACCGTTGTGCGAGAGACAAGAGAGAGGCAGATTGGTGAGTACATACATGGAAGGTTGCGGAAGCTGAAAAGAGAATCATCGTTAAATTTGAACAAAAAAAGAGTTACGTAATTGACATGTAATAACAACATGACACGTGGTGAACAGTGTTGCGTTGGAGGATGTCACGAGATCTTAGACTAGGTTTGGACCTAGGACTTTCCATTTCTCCTATCCTAGTTGGAGTCTTGACGCTCTGACTATATTTTCCTAGGACAGGACGGGAAGAAACAGAAAGGGGAAAAAAATTGAAATTAGAGATTTTCTGTGTAGTGGATAAATTCACTTGTCAAGCCTTTTAATAGGTACTATTCTAACTTACAAAAGTCTAGGGTTTTTCCTAAAGCCTTGGTCTTAAAATTGGCAAATAATGTACTCACATCTTTCACCCTTTTATGTTTTTGGCTAGTTTACTCAAAACCCATGTTAGCTATTACTTCTTGGTCTCTATAGAACTCTAATTAGATGTAGATTTCTATTTTACGAGAATTTATTTTCGTAGGAACTATATAATATATATTTTTGTCACTCAAAAAGCATATCTTCTCTCATTGGTTTTACTTGTATAGAAGAACATTGGAATTAGGCATTGGCAGGCTATTCCAGTTGAATAAGATCTGGGTGTGGAAGTGTATATGAAACTCAACATGGTATAGTTTGCTGAGAAGGAGAGATATGCAATACCAATTGCTTGGAGAAGTCTTGCAGAACCTCGGAAAAAGCCTGGCCTATCTTGGAGAACTGGTTTTCTTCCCACTGGAGTCGTTTGTATTTGGACAAAAAAACCTCGAGAGAGTTTTTTCAATGCACCCTTAAAAATGCATTAAACCATATACTAGAATTTTGAAGACTTACCATTCTTCACTTCATTTAAGGACACGTTTGGTTTGTAGAATAGATAGGAATAGAATAGAATATGTATTATATGATAATAGAATAAGATGAGAATAAAAAAAAATCGTTATTACTTTATTTGGTTTAGTGAATGAAATAGAGCAGGAATGTTTATTACTACTTAATGCAGTGTTTGATTGGTAGAAATAAAATTGAAATAAAAAAAAATAAATGATAAAAAGATAAAAATATCTTTTATTATATATATGATTATTTATTTTATTTTATTTTATAAATATTAATAATTTATAATTTAATTAAAATATTAATAATTTATAATTTAAATATTATTATTTTAATATAATTTAATTATTAATATTTTATTTATAATTCAATATTATTATGATTAAAATATTAATATTTTTATTTTTTATTTATATTTATTAAAATTTTAATATATTAATAATTTAATAAATAAAATATTTTAATATTTTAATAATATTAAAATTAATAATGTTTAAATTATATATAAAATATTAATATTTAAAATATTAATATTTTAATATTTATAAATAATTTTTTTATTTTTTTATTTTTTTCTTCCTTCTTCATTATGATCCGGTTGTCAAAAAGACGACCGGTGTCATTTTATATCGATCCGACGAACCATGTGATCAGATTTGGCCACTAGGACGTTAGATTGACGTTTCTCGCGATTGAATTTGATCGTGAAGTGCCAGATCCAACCGTAGGATCTGGTCGAGAAGCACCAGATTTGGTGCTTTTCACGGTCAAATCTGATCGTTGAGGTCAGATCTCGGTAAAATCTGATCGAAAAAGACAACAATTACGCTTTCCGACCACATTCGGTCATGAAAGAGAAAAAAAGAGAGGAAAATCGATTAAGACTCAAAAAGAGGAAGCTCGACTGAAAGAAAAAGAAGAAGAGAGAAAACACGAAAAGAGAGAATTATATTTTATATGAATATACTTGTAATTTTTTAAAAATGAAAAAGACATTTTAATCATTACACTTTCATCAACTATTCTCGCAGGATAAGTAATTTTAAGAGCACAGTAGGTAATATCTATTATCGTATTTTTATCTATTACAAAGAATAGGAATTCTTGAAAAATTCCTATTCTTTATGCTATATTTATACCAAACGTAAGAATAGCTGTATCATGAGAATAGAGGGGAGATGGCATAGCCATTCCCCCCGACCAAACGTGCAGTCAAAGTAAGTTTTAATCCCGTTGGCTATCTGACCTTTACGGGTTGGAGACTTGGTGTCTATCAATGGTCACAGCCCGCTGAAAAGTCAGATTTTGAGCGTCCTGTTTCCTGAAGCAGCAAATACTGCAAAAATTAAGAAGGCTTCTTATTAAGGTGAAAAAATTCGTCAGGATTCAGGACAACATCCGAAAACATGTTACAACGCTATGCCAAACTCAAGAAAACATTTCAAACATAACTATCCATGGAACAGGGAGAATCTACTTTCTTCTCCGTAGTCTAAAATTGTCTGATTTCTTGAGTCAATGACTTCAGTCGTGTCGGTCGGTATCTTGGATTGCCTCTAATATCTTTGACTTGTTACTTTGAGTCCTTACTTGGAGCCGTTGATCCTTCTTCCTGTGTTTTCTGGGACAGCGAAATGTCATCTAAGATTTCTCCCGAGGTATTCCTCTTGTTCTCCTCGATCTTTGGCACTGGAAATTCTTCGGTGGGATGTTGGTTGTGCAGGCTAGACATGTCTCCTTGAATTGTAGATGATGCTCCAACATTCCTATTCACCGGACCAAAGACGTCAGTCTGACCTCGGTGAATGGATACTTTGAATAATATTTCAATGCAATTTATTAGCTCAAAGACGCAAACATCACCGATTTGTATGTTGTTATCCTTTACAAAAGTCTTCCAACCAGTTTGTAGACCTGCATATAGCAGCTCTCTCCCGTTTCCATTGCGGTATAAGCTAACAGTCCAAGTTTTCCCATTTGAATTACAGAGAATTACCTCACAATCCTCTTTCATCAAATGTTTCCAGACAAAGTTGTTTGGTATAGCCTGCACAAAAGAAAATTAAGAAATAAATTTCAATTCAATAGGAGAAAGAAAAGGATTAAGTTGGTAAAAAAAAAGGTCTATTGCAAACGGTAGGAGTGAAAATATTTTTGTTCACTATTAAAATATTTCATATACAAGTGGAGTAATGGACTCAACACAAATCATAAGATTTCAGTATGATTTCAATTGATTGCTTACCAGTCTCCATTTACCATTGAGACCAACATATGATGGTTGCATGACAAGCAGAAAAAATGGGTTTTCAGATTTAAAAGCTCTAGCTCTCTGAAGAGCCTTAGCCTTGTTATCAGCCTTGAATTTTTGAATCCTATGACGACTTGCTGTGCTTTTATCACCTATTCTATCTGGAGATCCATTATGCCAAAAATGTGGAGCCAGAGATTCACACTTCAAATTGCTCTCAGTCTTGTTAGCTGAATTAGTACTACTCATCATCTTATGAGGCCGAGGACATGACAAAAGCGATTTCTCTCCCGTTTTCCTGCTTGGAGAGATGTCCTCTAGGATCTGTAGAGAGTAATCATCTTCAGATTCCTCAACTTCTGCTCCGGAAGTTCTTTTGTGTTGCCTATGATTATTGCTGGTGTGTGGATATTCTATCTCTGAAGCACTCCTATCAAATATGACCACATGGAAATTGCAATTTCCCTCGTATCTAAAAACCAAAAAATGCCCGTACTCCAGAGAATAACGATTTGAAAATTCTTGCCAGCCATTTTTCAGCCAAACTTTGCCATCACATTTTGTTAGCTCTACCTTCCAGACTTCATCATTTGGGACCCTTAGCAGTGCTGGGCTTGACATGCCATTTCCATATCTTTTCACAAACTTGGTGGGAATCCCCTATTAAAAGAACAAAAAGAAATGCACAAAAAGTGCACTGTTAATTCTCTGCATGCCGCAAACTGTTAATTTTCTGCAGTACATAAATCAAACAAATCTTGCAGCTTCAGACTTCAGACTATTTTTCTATTATCTATTGTCAAAAAGTAATTAAAACTGATTTATCAGTATATAGTTATTGAAGTTAATGCAATTGGATCTCTTCACCAGTAACTTTCACACTGAGAACATTGTAGTTCCACTAACAAAAGCTGATAAGATATATAAGAATCTGCAAAGACAATAAGATAGTAAAGCTAACCATGAGACAAAATGGGAAACAGCTCATGAACATGCAAGGCATGATGATAATGTTTCCTGTCAAATTCCAAACGCCATGGAAATAAGTCAGTTTTCTTTTGTCGTTCCCATTTTCACATTTCATAACACAAATCACTAGTCCACAGAAGTCCATGCATGAACTAGTTACTCAAGAGAAAATCAAAATATATCAGATGAAAAAGAGAGGGAGAAGGAGTATGCTTACAAGTTTGCCATCCCGAAGAGTCTCTGGGAGAATTATCTTGAAGAAATGAGGCGATTCGCTTATAAACATTGAATGGTCATTGCCTTTCTGCTGAGAAGAAGCCATACTTGAAAAGTGCCAGAATGAGTCTGAGCACTTAATGCACAATAACTGGAATATGTATGGCTGTTTGGTTAATTAATTTTCAACTATTTTAATGATTTTTCCCTCTTATAAATGCTCAAAAAATACTTAGCTATCAGTGATAGATTCAATTAACTATACATATATATGTATGTATTTACATACATACACAGATTTTCTTTCTCCAATTTTTTCTTTTATTTTATGGAAAACATTAAAAATTAGTACAAATTCCAACTTTTGTGATCATAAATTTTGGAAAAGAAAACTCATAATCAGCAATTAATGCAAATTCAGGAAAACAGAAGAACAGCTAGGTGTTGACTGAAAACTCACTCCATTTTGTCAAGAAAGGGCAAACTCCAAGGCCACTGGGCCGTATTCTGGCCAGGAATCAGGGAATTATAGGTGGTTCAAGTACAAGGGCAGGCCCATCTGATTAGAGATTGCTTCCTCCAACAGATGCTGGCCTACTTTTTGACTGATGAATTGACATGAAAGCCTGGAACAAATCTTCCAAACTCATGACTTTGGAGATATGGTGATTCCGTGAAGCATTTGCCAAAAAGCCAGCTGAGTGCCAGAGTTGGTAATAACGGAATACGTAAAAGAGAGAGAAACCAAGCCCTGATCCAGGAATAGCTAAGCAAGAGTTAAATGTGAGTTTCTCGACACAATAGCCAACCAAAACTAGGAATAAGAGCACCAAAAAAACAGAACATTAATGCTAGCTATTAAACCTTAATGAACAATTATATAAAGGGAAGAAAATAGAAGTTCTATATATAAAATCCAATGTGTCTCCTGATAGACTGAACCAAATTGCTTCTGCAAATTACAGAAATGTCCATTACAATTTAATGATCATAACTGAAAATGGATACTTTTAGCAAGCCTTCGCTGGCTGTATTTAGCTCATAGACACATACATCTCCTTCTGCCGGAAAGTTTATCCTTTCAAATTCGATCCAGCCGCTTGTTAATTTAGCTATGCGATAATGCGGGTTGCTTGCTCTCTTGACAGGCCACGGTCTATCTGCAACCTGAAGTATCACCATCTGCATTGAACGTTGTAAGTTGTAATTTTCCTTTGGAATCTCAAGCTTAATTCCTCTAAATGCAGTGTCGTTAGGTTTAAGATTTTGGACCCATGGCTTTTAAATTTGAATTGCTCCTAGTTTTGCAGGCCGAACTGGTTCTGATCATCATCTTACAAGGCTGAGGACATGGCAATGTTGATTTCTCTCCACTCTTCCTGCCTGATGAATTATCTTCATCATCATTTATCTCAGGTTCTCGAAATTCTCCATTAGAATTATTTTTTATTCAGAATAGGTGCCAAAGTATGGATAGTGTATCTCTAAAGCCTTCATGCCAAATATGAGCACATCGAAATGGCAAATCTAAAAACTGGGAAATGTAGGGAGTGATTACTCTGCAAATTCTCGCCACCCACCATGCATGAAAATCTCATAGCCATATTTTCTCAATGTTACTTTACCATCTTGCACCACTTGGGACCTTTAGGAATACCGGGCTTGAGATTGCATTTCCATACTTTCTTACAAACTTCTCTGGGATTGTCTACAGAAGAAAACTCCAATCTTTAACATCATCAGCTTCTAATTTTGGTATAAAGCAGTTTCTGGATGCAACTTGATTAGCTCTAGTATCATCAGCTGGATTCCAAAAAATATATCGATCAATAGATTGAATTTCTCTCTTTTTTGGTAAGCCAATAGCTTCATTAGTGGATCAAAATGATACAGAAGCACTGGTAAGGCTGAACACAGAAGCTAAACGTTCTGTTTACATTTTCTAACCTTCCAGAATTGCTCCACTTACAGTTCCATAACACCTTACAACGCCTAGGATCATTCATATATCATCCATAGAAATCCTTTACATAGCATAACAGCCCAGCTTACACGAATCAATACCATACCCTTTCCCCAACTACATTTTACCTTATGTTACATTACCACGCACTAGTAACTTGTCACCGCTCGAAATTACAACCAAGCCACAAACAGGTATGTCATTAACTTAACAATAATAGATTCCTACTAAGCTTGGGGTGACACAGAAAAATTTGCATCTGGTGCAGCTCAAAAAATGGAGACTTTGAATGAAGTTTCATCGCGGTTAATCAGCTCAAAGACACATACATCACCTACTTCCAAGTTATTGTCCTGTGCAAAAGCCCTCCAAGTATCATAGAATCTAGCTTTATGTTGTCCACTGTTGGTCACTGTAACAGAAAATTTAACAATCCATCTTCTCCCAGCTGAAACTTGAAGGATGACTTGGTCCTCCTTTTCATCAACATATCTCTTGGCGAATTTGTATGGTATGTTCTAGCAAAAAGTGAGAAAAGAAAAATCAAAGAACCTGATATGAAAAAATTCTGCTCCAATCAAGAAACTAAAGGAACTTAATAGTTCTACATGGAAAATTCAAAACAGCAATCATACTCAGAGAGACCAAAAAACAATCCACAGAAGGAAAATGTCTCTGTCTAGTGTCTAGCAAAGCTTATGTAACCAACCTATAGAGATCAATTAAAAGCAGTGAACCGAAAATTTTTTGGTAGAAATCTTACCACACTACATCTTGCCCCGAGGTATGCTGGTTGCATGACAACCTTGAAAAAAGGATTTTCAGATCTGAAACTGCTAGCTCTTAGCATTGCTCTTGCTTTTTCATGGGAAGACAATGGTGGCATCAAGAGATGCCTGGACTTTGTGCTTCCCTGTGTTGACAACCTTCCATTATCACAATTTGCCAAAGAGTTTAGTCCGCCCTATATGTATCAACATAATTACAAGAGAGCATTCAAACCTTGGCATAATATATGATAAACAAATGAATTTCGGAAGTGCTATATATCACTGCTTACACTTCCATTAGTTCTCATTATATTATAAAGCCTAGGATACATTAATTTAATGCTGATCCAATAGGCATTTGGGAAAAACATATAAAGCCTGTGAAATATTGAACTCCAAAGCCAGGAAGACATCTGAGACTTCGTTGGAAGGCATCAATCTGATTTTTTAAATCTTGAGCACCAGAACGATGGCACAATGTTTGCAGAGACTTATAAATTTAGTTCCATTATTGATCTTGCAGTCAGAATCAAATCCAACTACTAAGTTTTACTTGGATTTGAATTGTTTCAATCTGCTGTTATCATCTTGTTCCAATCCACATTGAAAAAGATAGAGAAACGATCCAGATATGCAAGTGCTTGGATCAAAAAAGACAAAATGACCTAGAAGAGTATTAGTCAACCAATGAGGAATCTTGACTAACCCGGTAAATAACTACTTTCAACAAGATTTTAGTTTGCTCAATCAGCTCAAAGACACAGACATCACCAAGTTCCAACTTGTTATCTTGCATGAATGCCGGCCAACCACAATGGAGAGCTGCTTTCGTGTATTTGTTGTTGGTTAAATAGCAGCAATACTTAGCAGGCCAAGTTTTCCCGTCCAATGTGCAGAGGGTTATATCACCGACCTTTTCTTTCAGGCACTTTGTGATAAAGTTTGATGGCAAGCACTGTGCAGTAAAAAAAAAGTTCAAATGGCAAGAAGAAAACCTTAATGTTACAAACAACATCAATTGAAATAAGATGCTCATAGTTTAACTAATCTCTACGTAAGAAATTATTTCTTAGACATGGGGGAATCACCAAATTCAAACATTGTCATGGTATAGCAAGTTTCATCAAGGCTTTACCACTTTTCGTCCAGGATTAATGTATGAAGGCTGCATTTCAACCACAAAAAAAAAATTCTCCGATTTGAAAGCACTGGCTCTTTGAAGAGCTGTAGCATGTTCGTTGTTCCCAAATGCATGTCTCCCCCTTGGAACCTTGGTTTTCCGGTATCCTTCACCACTAGAAACATCTTCACAGTCTCTTTTATCTGAACAAGTCCTCCCACATAAAAGCAACACAATCAAGGAGTAGAATCAAAAGTATGACATGACCTTTTATCTATTAATGCCCCAGATAGAGGGTAGGGGGAAGTCAATATTTGTTAACAGGGGTAGGAACAGCAACTATCTTGGAGTCCCAGACAAATAGAGGTTGCAAACAGGGGTTATGTAATGGTCCTATAGTCATATGGCTGTCCCAAGTCTCCTGTCTATCCAAGGCTAAAGACTTGCAACAGCGTTACGTATATAAAACACAAGTTGAAACTCGTTATATAAGACAAGATAGAAAAGAATGAAGGTTAGTTAAAACTCTTTATCCAAACTGATTAAAACACAAGTTGAAAAAACTACTAGTAAAGAATGACACATGCCCCAAAAATCTTTCATAAAATAGGTGAGTTATCATTTTCTTGAAATTTTTGTAGTTAAAACCCACTAGATTTCCAACCATATTAAACTTAGAACATCTAATGAAGAATTGCACTTACATTTGTCTGTTAAAGTGGTTCGTCTCAGTATCTTACGAGGACGTAAACATGGTGTTTGTGAGTTCTGTCTCGTTTTCCTGACTCCAGGAGTCTCATACAATACTTCAACAGAATCATCTTTAGCATCTTCTTCCTTGTTAGGTTCTTGACATTCTTCATCACGATCCATATTAGGACTAATATGTGGATATTCTATTTCTGATGCACTCATATCAAAAATGAGTACCTGAAAATTGCAGTCTCCTTGATACTTGAAAACCAGAAAATGTCCATGCTTCAGAGAGTAATTCTCAGCAAATTCCTTCCAGCCATTTTGTAACCAAACATCACCATCAGATTTTATCAGCTCAACATGCCATGCAGAGCCACTTGGAACCATGAGCAGTACTGGACTTGATAAGCTATCTCCATATTTTGTCACAAACTTTCTTGGAAACCGCTGTAGAAAATACGTAACAAAGATAAGTTGCACAGGCATAAGAATAAATAATTAAAAATCAATAAAAAATATTAGACAGGAAAAGAAGAATGCTCACGAGCTTGCTATATCGACTAGTGTCCTCTAAAATGATCTTGAAGAAATGGGGCGTTTTTGGTGTAAACATGGAAGGGTTAATCTCCCTCTGACTGCAAGACACTTTGTTACAGGGACTCGCCATTTTGGGTACACGACTCCCTTTGACTACCCACGGTTTCTGCCAGGAGGAGGAGGAGGATAGAGAAAGGGAGAGAGAGAATTCAAGTCTGTACTGTGCAGCTGGCTGGAAAAAGTCATGGAGAAGAAATTTTTAATTAAATTGGGCATGCACGAAGAAAGCTAGTAGTCAGGCTACAGTCCAATTAGTCTTGGTATTAATCCAGCCAAGAGGCAAAAGGATTCTTGTGGCTTCTTACCTAGCTAATAATTATCTGATAAGTTTTCAAAACATAATTAATTATTTTTTGATGCAATAAAATTTTTTTAAAATCATCCAAAACAACACAAAATCTTTCAAATAATAAATTACACATTACTTATTAAAATAACTATAAAATTCAAAATCATGATAAACTTGATGAGTTAGAATCAAATTTAAATTGTAATTCATTATAAAAAAAATAAAAATATTGTTATCCAGTAGTTTGAACAGTTTTCAATAAAAAAAATATCTTTAACTAAAAAAAATCAAAATCCAATTTTGTTTGATTCATACTTGAGTAGCTTTCAAATCATACAAAATTTAAATAGCAAAAAAAATTATAATTTAATATAAGATTCAAGCCAAAGTTACAAGTAATTAAAACTCACTTCATGCAAAACAAATTTTCTTAATAATTTTCAAGAATCTAAAATCTTTCCTAGTTAATCTTTTAAGCCAAACATATATTCATGTTCTACTTATAAAATAATTATGAAAACAAATTACAGCTAACCGACGTTAACCAAATCAAAAAGAATACATCTAAATTGTATAATCTCTACATATTTTTAATAAACCCAACAAAAATCCCTTTTTTTTTTTTCAATAGAAAGAAGATTTCTACTTACCTTGAGAAGAATAGCTCGATATGGCTTTCGGTTTAATCTCCAAGCGTTTGAACCTGCGAAGCCGTCCGACCCTAGAGAGAAAAGTTCTTGAATCCCATCTTTTCTTTCTCTTATTCACGTTACTTTAGTATTTAAACAATAACCAACCCTAATTTGCTTATAAAATAATATATTAAGATAAACCCTAATTATAAGAAATTCAGAGATAAATTCCTTGGTTTGATTATGAGCTTTTATAATACTCTAATCCGAATAAAAAAAAACCTAATATGCTAAATAGTATTCTAATTTGATTTGGTTAACTCAGAGTATTAAATTGGTCTCTAAAATTTCTGGGTGTGATAATAGAATATAACTACTATTAATTGAATACCAAAAAAATATTTTCTGGATAAAAATATTGTGCAAATATGTAAAAAGATTCAGTTTTGTACAAATATTGAACCATCTTTCCTAAAAATTAGTACATTGAGCATGGCATCGCTTGAGTTAATTAACTCGAAAACACAATATCTTCTACTTTCAAAGAGTTTTCCATTGCGAATCCCGTCCAGTCGGTTGGTAATTTTGCTAGCCAAGAATGTGTGCTGATTATGATTTTCACAGGCCAAAGCCTACTCGCAACTCGAAGGATTACATTTTTTGTATCTGGCTATGTTTTAATTGCGCAAGGGAATCATTAATTATCAAGATGATCAAGGACAAAGGGTTTCAATGGAATATTTTATATGTGAATTCATTGATCATAATCCCTACCACACGGCCAAGATACAGATGAGATGGCTGCACGATTCTTCTGAAGAGTCGAATGTCTGCAGGAGGAGCTGGCGAGGACGACTATGAATGTCTCTTAGGACCTTTTTCATGCATCAATTTGATTTGATAAACAATCAGGTAATTCATAAATAAGAAAATAACAGCAAGTTAACAAACATTACCTTATGATGGATCACAATTCGCAACATCTACAACCCGGTGAATGAATACTTTAAATGAGATATCAGCGCCTTTAAGCAACTCAAATACACAAACATCACCAACTACCAGATTATTATCCAGAGCAAATTTCTTCCAACCACCTGAAAATTGTCCTTGTGGGTTTCCATCGTCACCTCTGCGGTAGTACCTGACAGACCAGGATTTTCCATCTGAAAGGCAAAGGACTGTCTCACCTCCATGCGTCTTTGTAAAATATTTCCTAGCAAAGTTACTTGGTATGCACTGAAAAAAGAAAAGAGAGAGAAAGAGAGACTACACTATTAGAAAGTGATTATTAAAAAATGAAAAGTAGTTTTTTGCTCAACTTTGACTAGTTCTCACTAGTACAGAGCACTTGAACATTAGACTAATTATTCAATATAATGATAGCAGGTTTTCTTTTTTAAGGCTTACGTACCATTTTATAATTACTGCTTATGTGTGATGGTTGAATTACAACCAAAAAGAAAGGATTTTTTGAGTTGAATGCTTTAGCTATCCGCAGAGTGTTAGCCTTTACTCTGGCTGTCAATTTTTGCGACCTCAGAATCTCAGCTTGTTCTGGGCATTCCCACCCATTTTCAGTGCCTCTTCCTGTCCTTTTAGCAGGCTTAAGTCCTTCCATTGAAAATAAAGAAGAGAGGACAAATTGGGAGATAATATGAGCATCTTGCACTAGTCAAAAAAACATTAATCTCACACAAAATAGCAATCAATATTTTACCACCAACTTCCTGCTTGCAACAGCTTGAGCTTGTACTTCCCTTGGGTTTTTCAAGCTTAATTCCGCTAGCTTTGTTGCAAAAAGGTCTGAAACGTGGATCCATACATTCTGACTCCAATATCTTTTCAGTTTTGTGAATCATATTGATCTTCATCATCTTCTGAGGCCGAGGGCACTGGACTGATGATTTCTCTCTGGTTTTTTGGCATGGCGCAGTGTACTCTAGGATTTCAATGGATCCATCATCTTCAGCTTCTTTACATTGAGATCTTGAATCTTTCCATCAGAATCAAACAAAGAATACTAGTTACTTAAATATAATCATGCCTGTGATTGTGTTATAGAATGACATATTAATTCAGATGAAGAAAATAATACTAGAACATCTATATAAGGTTTGCATTACAAAGCTGATACATTTAATTAAGATAAAGAAACTAACCAAGAAGAATCGTAAGGGCATATTGTCTTTTGCTTGGAACATATCTATGTCAATACCATGATGGCAAGTCGCTATCATAGTGGTGCTCTCCTGGTGAAGCGACCAGACAACTCTTTTGAAGAATGGAAGCTTTGAAACAAATTTATACAGCTTCAAGATTTTGTGTGATAACAATGGCAGTGAACTCCATCGAGTAATTTGTACACCGTACCCTTTTCAAGTTTCTACAGATTAAATCTTCCTACATTTAGTCAACTGATAGTTGATAAATATTGTTTTTGTCTTGAGTATCTGAAGCATGTTAGCAGGTTAGTTTTAAACTAGAATCTAAGATGTATTAATTCTGGGGACCGTAAATTGGAAATGAGTAGAATCTTCAGTTTCCTGGGCTTGACTAGATTTAGCTTTTAACCAATTATTTGATAGCAAAGGGGATCAATACAATTAACTTGTCTACCCACCTAATTTTGATGAGGAACAACTTGCAATATTAGCATCTGGAAAAATGACAACGTCGAAGGAATTTCCATTTGCCTTTATCAGCTCAAAGACACAGACGTCTCCCACCTTCAAGTTATTGTCCAGCACAAATGCTCTCCAACTCCTAGTACGAAATTTGCCTTTTGGACATTGACCATCTCCTTCTCCATTGTAGTCAACAATCCAAGTCCTCCCATCTGAAACTCTCAGGGTGACTTCACCATTTTTCTTGAAATGCCTCTTGACAAATTGGGATGGTATGCTCTGCCAAAGGAAATGAAAAATATATCTAATAAAAGAAGATATGCTCTGCTCCAAACCTGACAGTCTCACCACATATAGTAGACTAATGGAAAAGCCATTTACTAAACTTGAATTATATGATTGGAATGAATGCAAGGCTTTGGGCCGAAATCTCACCAGAGAACCACCAGGAAGAACATATGATGGCTGCATCACAACAGTGAAAGAGGGATTTGCAGATTTGAAAGCCATAGCCCGTTTAAGAGCTATTTTTTTCTCCGTTGTAGTCAATGGTTGCATTCTGCTCAGAAAGTCAGGCTTCGGACATTTCTGAGCACCTGACATCCCTTCACTTTCATCTTTCCCAGAAAATTTAAATTCACCTGTTAAGATCAAAACATTTAAGATTATAGAAACAGAAACATAGTATAACTTTCGCCAAACTCATAAGCAATTAAGCACATTGAAGATCACCCCCAAGTTCGTTCGTTGAATATTGGAAATCCAAGCTCTTCTTTTGTTTCCCAAGCTCGATCCCTTCAACTTGACTCGGATTGGTTTTCATCATCTTACAGGGCTGAAAACCTGGGAATGGCAATTTCTTCTTCGTAATTTGGTTTAGTGGAAAGTCATCCAATATTTCAATAGATGTATGGATATTCTCGTTTTGCTCAATCTTTGGCACTCCATATTCTCTGATGGCATGTTGATTTTGCAGACAGTTAGTTTCAATATCACTGAACGAGCGCCGCTTTTTTACTCGATAGGCTATGCTCCCACCGGCTAGTTACCAAAAGAAAATACATCAGAAGAAAGTACTAGCCTGATATATATACAGACTGACCATTGAATGAATGCCTATGAGAGAGCCTACTCACCCAGTTGCCTGGCTGCAATGGCATCTTCAACAAACCGTTTATAAATGACTACTTTCAACAAGATTTCAGGGCTCGTTCTAGTTAGCTCAAAAACGCAGACATCACCGACTTCCAGAGCATTATGCATTGCAAACTCCTGCCAACCAACGCGGAGTTGTGCTCTTGGATTATCAATGTTTGGCCTGCAATAGTACTTTGCAGGCCAACTTTGCCCATTCGCAATACGTAGGATCACATTACCCTGTGTCATCTTGAAATATTTCCTAGCAAAGCTGTCCGGTACACACTGGAATATCAAAGATGGAAACAAATGAGAGAGATTTTCTTTCAAACGTAGAGGATGTATGCTTTTGCTCATTCCTTAATGCACCACCAAAGAAAGATTCTTTGCTGAAACTTGAAAGCTTACCATTCTATATGAGAAGCTAACACATGATGGTTGCATAACCACCATGAAAAATGGATTTTTAGTTTTGAAACCACTGGCTTTCTGAAGAGCTTTAGTTTTCTCATCGGCTGTCAAATGTCCAGCCGTGTCGAGAACCTCGATTTGTGGGCTTCTCCGACCCGTAACTCCACCTCCCATTGTAGCTGGAGCTGAAAGCTTTGACTTCAAATGGGTCCCAATTTCATTCGGTGAATCAACTTTCATTTCCTTATGAGCTTGGGGATATGGGATATCTGATTTCCTTTTACTTTTCTTGCATACTGAAGCATTATCAAAGACATCATCTTCTTCTGCAGTGCTAGTGTGTGGGTATTCTATCTCTGAAGCACTCATATCAAAAATAAGTACATGAAAATGTGCATTGCCTTCATATCTAAAAACCAGAAAATATCCATATTCCAGTGAGTTATGCTCTGCAAATTCTTGCCAACCCTTTTGCAACCACACCCTTTCATCACACTTCGTCAGTTCAACCTGCCATACTGCACCACTTGGGACCTCAAGACTAATAGGACTTGACAATTGCCTTCCATATTTTCTTACAAAATTTGTAGGAATCCCCTGCATAAAACCTTTAATTAAGACCTGCAAAAATATATAATGTACCTAGCATATGCAAAAATAATGACCATATCCCACAAGAAATGCATTGTAGCTTTTCGCCTTGCTCTCTCTATTCATTACATGCATGGTAAAATTTTACACTGCCCTAGAATTTAGAAAGACATTCCTGCGCTTTGATTCTGATAATCATCAAACATAGACATGTCCGACTAAGGAAACCAATGCATGAACTGATTACGAAAGGAAATGGTATCAAATAGAGAAAGAAGAATATACCAGTTTCCCATCTCGGAAAGTTTCGTCAAGAATAACTTTAAAAAAATGGGGCGTTTTGGACGTAAACATGGAATGCTCATTGTCTGATCTACGATGATGAGAAGTCATAGTGGAACCGCTCCAGATTATTTTCAATAGCTTCGCATGAGAGTCTCTGCAAACAAGGCTAACATAAACTTCTTGAGCTCGCTGAGCACTGTTTGCTCAATCAATTCTCATCTGCCAAAAGGAAATGCGAGTAGTTACTCCAATTTTGATGAATATTAATTCGTTGTTTCTTGGCTCGAGGAACTAGGGGTGGATTCATTAATGAGGCAGAGGCTTGTCATGTAACGTTAAGTGCTACCGTTTTGTCTTCCTCCCTCTGCCACTCAAGACTAACTAGATTCTACTAGATTCTCCTACTGCAGCCAACTAATTAATCTATTGTTCTAGCACTATTAATCGATTACCGCACGGTGCGAAGTACTGTCACCTCCGTAATCAAAACATTACGCAATGCCTCGGAAAGTAAAACGATAAAAGTTTTATGATTTTAATTACGATTCTCTAAATTCATATTCGTATATAAATTATTATAATTTATCTAAAATCTCTAAATAATAAAAATTTAAATATCAATTACATGAAATAATAAGGCTATCACCGTAGTTAGTAATATCATAGCATAACTGTACTTGTTTACAAAATAAAAATAAAAGGAATGAACAATTATAGCTCAACAAATATACTCACGCATATCTTATCAGAGCAAGTATCATTTTCAATTAATAAATCATATTTTCAAAATAGTTAAAGAAGCATTATATCCAAAATGAATAATTTCATAATTTCATAAATTATTAATAAATAAACACCATTCTTCAAATATTGTATTGAGTAAATCACAATTCAATCTTTAAAACTCACAAAATTTCATCATCTTTAGCTATAATCAATATTATAATCTATGATAATGATTGTATCGACAGTATCTTTTTCATGATCGTAATTACTAATTATTTTAACTCGTAGTAAGATCATGTGCTAACTATTATAATTTGTTAGTAAGATTGTAAAATTAGTATTAATGCCAATTATTCCACTTCTCAATAATCAATTTGTAACTCGTAAAATATTTTGCAAATGATTTCACATCTCATTCATAAATAAATAAAAAATCATATGCTTGACCTTATTTTAAAATACAAAAATAATAGAATAAAATGTTAAATTTATGTAAAATAAATATACATATACAATAGCTTCAAAAAAGTATAGTGTTTGAAATTTTATTACTTAGTCCCCCCCTCCAACAACTTGTTTTTTCTCAAAAATCTAATCATAATCATTTAAACATATTAGAAACAACAACACCCTCTAAAATCTATTAATTATTTTGAAACTAAGAAAAGTAACTCAAAATCTCCGAAATAACAATTTTGACAATTTACACACCACTCATCATAAACAAGTATATTTTAAATTACAAAACTCAAAATCATGATCCATTTCGTATATTAAAATCTATATTTAATGAGCTTTTTTCATTAACACAAAAACCAATACGTAAATTAGTATGTAGGAAAAATACGAGAACCATTGAAATTGTATAGATATCTTTGTTGGTGTATTTTCAAAATTAAAGAATAGTTCACATGAAGGAGAGCTATCATTAGCTCAATAGTTATGTCATAAAAAGTGACACAATATGTCTATTGGAATATAGATAAGTTTTCGTGTGAATAATTATGTTTATTGAAAATACATATTGAAAAGACACCAACGTAAAGTTACATGTGAAAAGTTACCATTGTAAAGTAACATGTGAAAAGTTACAATTGTAAAGTAACATGTGAAATGTTATATGTGAATATATATTGTTTCAAGGTATAAATCAAAGAGTATGATTTATGGAATGAATAGTTATCTATTTATTAGATGTTTATTGAAACAATATCTTTTACTCAAAAGTTGTATTGGCAAAAAGTGTAAAGATTCTTTTTAGATGAAAGAGATCTTTATGAAAAGGTTGTGACCTTGGAACATAAAGATACTTATTAGACAAAAAGATATCTTTATGAAAAGGAAGTGTCCTTGAAGAATAGACACATTGAAGCCTATATAAAGGGCTTGTTGTCATCTATTTTGACACAACAACAACACACCAAATTTTAGACACAACAAGCAAGTGCAAAAGAGTAAGAGCAAGTGTTTGTGTTAGAAAAACAAAACACTAAAGTTTCCATCATCTACAAAAGATTCTGAATTCTTTATTATCTACTTGCTGCAGAAAGTTAGTTTTAAGGCCAAACAACTTTGCAAACCCTCGGGTGTATCTGGCGGTCTAGTTTCGTAAAGTGCAATACGAAAGTTAGACGTTGGCTTCATTGTATCCTTAAGACTAGTCGCATCATTCCCCTTTGCATACCTAATGGTGGGGCGAATTAAGTCTTAAAGATAGACGCCTATTTAAAAGACTCGCTTTAAAGCCAATTTTGTCTATTCTTGAATACTTCATAAATCTCATAAACCGCACTCCCACCAACAATTTTAAGACTTAATTTCGTGATATTCAAGATGGCTTCACTAAAGGAGATGGCTACCAACATTATAAAGTTAGAACGCTTCGAAAGAGGAAATTTCATACGATGGCAGAAAAAGATACGCTTCCTCCTCACAACTCTCAAAGTGGCGTACGTGTTGGATACTGACCAAGCGAGGAAGATGATGAAGAAACCGTGGATAGAACTCGCCAAAGGCAAAAGTGGGATAATGATGACTACATTTGCATGGGACACATACTTGACGGAATGTCGGATGCATTGTTCGATGCTTATCAAACCGAGGCTAGTGCGAAACAACTATGGGACAAGTTGGAGGCAAGATACATGGTCGAATATGCAAATAGCAAGAAATTCCTGGTTAGTCGCTTCAATAACTTTAAAATGGTTGATAATCGTTCTGTTATGGAGCAATTGCATGAACTTGAACGTATTCTTAATAGCTTCAAGCAATATGATCTTAAAATAGATGAAGCTATTGTGGTTTCCTCAATAATTGATAAACTCCCCCCTTCTTGGAAAAACATTAAGTAAGCTCTTAAACATAAGAAAGAAGATATGTCTCTCGAGGACCTTGACAATCATCTTCGAATAGAAGAAGATTATCGCAAGCAAGAAGAAATCAAGCATGAGGAAGATTCTAAAGAAAAGAATCTTGAGACTTCAAAGGTCCATGTGATGGAACATAAACCATCAAACAAACCAAGCAAAAGAAAACATTTCGTAGGTATGCATGACAAAAGTCATAAGTTCAAAAAGAACAAAAAGGGACCATGTTTTCATTGTAATAAACTCGGTCACTTTAAGGCGGAATGTAGACTTTTGAGAAGCAAGACACAAGATGTGAACCACCACAAGTTTGTGGCTATGGTTTCCGAGGTCAATCTTCTCCAAGGTGATGGAGCATGGTGGATTAACACTGGTGTAACTAATCATGTATGCAACAACAGGAATTTCTTCAAGACTTTGGAAGAAGTTGATGAAGGAAATGTGTTATACATGATAAATTCCTCCACTACACAAGTAAAAGGAAAAGGCACCATGGAACTCATGTTTACATCCGAAAAAACACTTGTACTAAACAATGTGTATTATGTACCAGAAGTTAGAAGGAATCTTGTGTCGGATGGCTTGTTAAATAAGTATGGCTTCAAATTAACATTTGAAGCTGATAAGTTCATCCTTACAAAAGGTGAACAATATGTGAGAAGTGGATATTATTGTGAGAACATGTTCAAGCTTAATATCAATAAGAAAAATAATAATTTTGCTTATATTGATGCCTTGCTTAATGTTCATGATAATAAAGAAATGCTGTCTAATCTATGGCATAATAGATTAGGTCATGTTCATTATAGAAGAATGCATGATATGGCTAAGTTAGAATTGATACCTACCATTGATGAAAATAATGATATGTGCAAGACATGCATGGTTACTAAAATCACAAGGAATTCATTTCCTAAGGTAGAAAGAAATACTAAATTGCTTGCATTAATACATTCTGATGTTTGTGACATGCATAGTACTCCTTCAATTAGTGGAAAGAAATACTTCGTAACATTCATTGATGACTTCTCTAGATATTGCTATGTTTACTTGTTGCATGCTAAAAATGAAGTTATAGAAAAGTTTGGAATATATAAAAGAGAAGTTGAATTGCACTGTGAATTGTTTATTAAATGTTTACGAAGTGATAGATGAGGTGAATATTATGATCCCAAATATTTTGAGTCCACGGGTATTATTCACGAGACTACCGCTCCATACACACCGGAACAAAATGGTGTAGCAGAATGTAAGAATCGAGTTCTTACGGAAATGGTGAATACTTTGCTTTCTAATTCGGGATTGGGAAAAGGATTTTAGGGCGAAGCCTTATTAACGGCTTGCCATATATTAAATAGAATCCCAAACAAAAATAGCAAAATTACTCCTTATGAACTATGGAAAGGAAGAAAGCCAAACCTTAATTATTTAAGAGTTTGGGGATGCCGAGCCATAGTAAGAGTGCCGGAGCCAAAGAAAAAGAAATTGGGTGAAAAAGGAATTGAATACATATTTATAGGATATGCTAAACATAGTAAGGCATATCGTTTCATGGTGATAGAGCCTAATGATTCATATTCCGTTAATACGGTCATAGAATCAATGGACGTTATCTTTGATGAAACAAGATTCAACTCAATTCCTAGACCCAAGGAACAAATAATAAAAAGCGATAGTTCATCAGAAAACGATAAGAAAATTATCGAGCTTCGAAGAAGTAAAAGAGTTAGAAAAGTAAAGACATTTGGATCAGATTTTCTCATGTACTTAGTTGAAGGTACAAGAGAAGAAATATGTGAATACCTACCTTATTGCTTTAATGTAGAAGGTGAGGGTGATCCTCAAACTTATGAGGAAGCAATGAAGTCTCGAGATGCTTCTTTTTGGAGAGAAGCAATATAAGATGAGATGGACTCAATAATGGGAAACAAAACATGGAAATTGGTAGACCTTTCATCGGGTTCCAAGCCAATAGGCTGTAAATGGATTTTCAAAAAGAAAATGAAAGTTGATGGAACCGTAGAAAAGTTTAAAGCAAGGCTAGTGGCAAAAGGCTTTAAATAAAAGGAAAGTATTGATTATTTTGATACATATGCACCAGTAGCAAGAATAGCTACAATTAGAGTGCTTATAGCACTTGCATCTATTTATAAGATGGTAATTCACCAAATAGATGTTAAAACGACATTCCTAAATGGTGAATTGGATGAAGAGGTGTATATAGAACAACCGGAAGGGTTTGTCATTCCGGGTCAAGAAAAGAAAGTGTGCAAGCTTGTAAAGTCCTTGTACGGATTAAAACAAGCGCCTAAACAATGGCATCAAAAGTTTGATGAGGTTATGCTAGCTAATGGCTACAAGATCAATCAAGCTGACAAGTGTGTCTATAGTAAGTTCCAAAATGGGAAGGTGTCATCATTTGCTTATATGTGGATGGCATGTTAATCTTTGGAACGGACTTAGAACAAGTGGAAGACACAAAGAAGTTCTTGTCAAAGAATTTTGACATGAAAGATATGGGGATGGCGGATGTTATTCTTGGCATAAGAATAATAAGAGAAAATAATGGCCTAACATTGTCTCAATCTCATTACATCGAAAAGATTGTAATGAAGTATGGCAAGTCAGATTGTAAGCCGATGACAACGCCTTATGATTCTAATCAAAGGCTCATACCGAATGAAGATAAGCTAATAGCACAACATGAGTATGCAAAGGTGATTGGTTGCCTTATGTATGCAATGGTCTGTACAAGACCGGATATTGCATTTGCGGTTAGGATGCTAAGTCAATTTACAAGTAATCCGAGTAAAAAGTATTGGTATGTTGTTCATAGAGTTCTAAGGTATCTAAAGAGTACCAAGAATTATGGCATTTGCTATTCCAGTTTTCCTTTAGTTTTAGAAGGATATACGGATGCAAGTTGGAACTCAAATAGATCGAATTACACATCCACGATTGGATGGATTTTTACAATTGGTGGGGGTGCTGTTTCTTGGGGTTCTAAAAAACAATCTTGTCAAGCGGACTCCACCATGGCAGCTGAATTTATAGCCTTAGCATCTGCTACCCAAGAAGCGGAATGGTTGAGAGACTTACTCTATGAAATTTTGTTGTGGTCAAAATCGATGGCAACAATCTTGATACATTGTGATAATGAAGCAACTGTATCAAAGGCTTATAATCAAGCTTACAATGGGAAGAGTCGATATATTAGACTTCGACATAGCATTGTAAGGCAAAGGATTAGTGACGGTATAGTCACTATAAGTTATGTGAGGTCTGGTGAAAATTTAGCGGATTCGTTTACTAAAGGTCTAAAATGAGACCTTGTATTAAAGACCTCAAGAGGGATGGGGCTCAAGCCTATTAATTAAATCTCTAATGGTGGGAGCTCACTTCGACGCTTACGGCTGACCTATAAGTCTTGGATACTGACCATTCCAACACATGGAGGTTGCAAGCACTAAAATTCTATTTTCATCCCAAGGTGTATAATGCTTGGTTCCCGTAATGTGTTAAGTAAGGATGAACGAAAAGTTCTTAATAGACCCATAACATGTAAATGTTGAAGCACAATAATTACGGGGTACTTCCGATGGGGGCTACCTATATGAGTGGAAATGCGGCCGCTTCTAGGAGCTAAAGGCTTGACTCTGACAGCACTTATGAATGGATGCACAACACAAGGTCATAAACCGTGTTGGCAAAACTAGATACAATATGAGCAAGGAAGCTTGTACGTGTTTAGTGGCTCGACTAGTCAAATGCAGAATCGGTGGTTCAATGCTTGGTCAACCACTTTATTCAGACTAGAACCAACCACACTCATTAGGTGAAGGTTCAAATCTGCAGGATACCTTCATTGATGCACAGGATTTCTCAAAGTTGTTGGTATTTAGAAATTTTGAAAATGGTAGGGGATTGTTGGTGTATTTTCAAAATTAAAGAATAATTTACATGAAGGAGAGCTATCATTAGCTCAATAGTTATGTCACAAAAAGTGACACAATATGTCTATTGGAATATAGATAAGTTTTCGTATGAATAATTATGTTTATTGAAAATACATGTTGAAAAGACACTAACGGAAAGTTACACGTGAAAAGTTACCATTGTAAAGTAACATGTGAAAAACTACATGTGAAAAGTTACAATTGTAAAGTAACATGTGAAAGGTTATATGTGAATAGATATTGTTTCAAGGTATAAATCAAAGAGTATGATTTATGAAATGAATAGTTATCTATTCATTAGATGTTTATTGAAATAATATCTTTTGCTCAAAAATTGTGTTGGCAAAAAGTGTAGAAATACTTTTTGGATGAAAGAGATCTTTATGAAAAGGTTGTGACCTTAGAACATAAAGATACTTATTAGACAAAAAGATGTCTTTATGAAAAAGAAGTGTCCTTGAAAAAGAGACACTTGGAAGCCATATAAAGGGCTTATTGTCACCCTTTTTGACACAACAACAACACACCAAATTTTAGACACAATAAGCAAGTGCAAAAGAGCAAGAGAAAGTGTTTGTGTTAGAAGAACAAAACACTAAAGTTTCCACTATCTACAAAAGATTCTGAATTCCTTATTATCTACTTGCTGCAGAAAGTTGGTTTTAAGGCCAAACGACTTTGCAAACCCTCGGGTGTATCTGGCGATCTAGTTTCGTAAAGTGCAATACGAAAGTTAGACGTTGGCTTCATTGTATCCTTAAGACTAGTCGCATCATTCCTCTTTGCATACCTAGTGGTGAGGGCGAATTAAGTCTTAAAGATAGACGCATATTTAAAAGACTCTCCTTGAAGCCAATTTTGCCTATTCTTGAATGCTTCATAAATCTCATAAACCCCACTCCCACCAACAATCTTTACGTAAATAACAACGTTAGGTTGCTTGCACAATTTTTAGAAAAATATCTTTACTTTGAAAATTCAAAAATCACTTCCGTTTGATTCATTAGAAAGTAAAATCGTATAGCTTTGTATCTATATACAACTCAAATAGTAAAACTCCATAGATCAATATGTAAATGAAAGTAAAATTACCCATGTGTGGGACTTAACTCTTAGAAGAAAGATTTTTCCTTTTTAATTCATAAGAATGTGATTCTACTCTCGCAAGTGCTTATACCGAAAATATAATCAGGCTTAACACTTAAAATAATGCCTATTAAGTAAAAAGAAAATCAAACCGCTCAATCGCAATTGATTGTGGAAAAACATATGTAAATGATAAAAAATTTTTAAATTTTTTCATAAATTCTAATCTCAAATTCTTGCAACTCGGCAAGATATTTTTCAAATAGAAAGAGAGTTTTTGCTCATCTTGTAAAGATGAATTTGACTATAATCTTTAATTTTATTCTTCAAACTTAATGTTAAAAATTCTCAAATCTAATATAAAAGGAGAGATCTCTTCTTTTGCTTTTGTTGTTTTTTTTTTTTTGTCAAAAAGAAAAAATGACTACTTGAATACTGGTCTTTCATTTATTTTATAAAATATCTAATATAAGGAAATATTTTAGTATAGATCCAAACTATTTTTAAATAATCAATAAGAGATCTCTTTCATTTATATTTTCACCAATACAACTTTCTATTTGTAATAAGAAAAGAAGGTTTGCCATTGAATTATTATGGAATTAATGTAATAATAAATATATTAATATAATATGTCTACCTAGCCTTGCTCAAAAACCCACTTATTAAATGGTGACCTTTCCATCTGAAATCGTAAGTAGCAATTACCAATTCAATTGGATTTCCAATTTTTAAGCGTAGTTCATAGACAACAGTCATATTATTAGTTAATTCTTATATATTTGAAAATATATAAGAATTTTATAGACAACAGTCATATTATTAGTTAATTCTTATATATTTGAAAATATATAAGAATTTTATATTTTTAGTCTTGTAATGAAAATTTCATTATTAGTCAAGTAACGAATATCATTGCTTAATTTCTTCATATATTCTTCCTCTTTCTTTTTTGGTACTTAAAGGCTATAAATTAAATTACGAATTATTATTATCAGCTTATATATTATAATTTATATAGGATTTACTATTATCAAACTTTTCACATATTAACATGATAAGATAAGGAACCTGCAATCTTGCCAAAGGGTAAAGTGCAATGTAACACAAGTTTACTTACAGGTCTGTTAGTTTCAACTGAGGTAAAATGAGTTCCTGGAATGACATGATCAACCCCATTTTCTCATACCGTCCAACAGCAAATAGACTGGTGCGTCTCACATCAACAAAAACTGGCAAACAAAGGAAAGATTACACTAGTAATTTAACAGGCATTTGCTTGCTTGTTTCATCTCCCACTATTTCCATATCCAGCCTTGCCAACAATCTGGACGTGTATTGCATTACCTGTGCCGCGAATGTACTGAAACAAAAGGGTATCTCCAGCTACTAATCTGTTTTCCAGTCGAAATTTGGACCATCCAGCACTCAGCCGAACCTGTCTTGAACCTACCAAGATGCCCAGTGGCCACATCCTACCTTTCGGGTCCTTGATCACCGTGCTCCGCTTCTCCGCCAACCCTGCTTCTCTGGCAAAACTACTCGGAACAACCTGCCATTTTTATGTATATATTTATATATAAAGAGCAATTAACAGCATTGAATAGAGAATAAAAAAAATCAAGAAGTGGTTCTTACAACAGAGAATTTCTGATATTTTTTCAAAACCACTATAAATAAAGGATGTTTGGAGATTGCTTCTGATACAACCTCAATCCGCTGACCAATATTTATTACCCTTCCAGCAGGTGCACCTAAACATGCATGGATCATTAAGATGAGAATAAACAAAAGCAATGTAAATGAAAATTGGAATTGTTACACATGAAATGCACAGTTAAAAGAGAATAGCTTACGAGTGATTCTGCAGCCAGGAGAGACTCTTGTTGCTTTCTGGAAACTTGAAGCCCCAGTTTCGCTTGGTGTTACTTCATTTGATTTCTTAGGTCTACCTCTTTTTCTCTTAGTCTTAAGAACAATCTTCTTTTCACATCCAGTTGGATCGTAAATGACACAATCAAAACTCGATTTACCGACCAAATTAAAGACTACAAAATCTGCTGAATCCAGGCCCTGATCTTCCACAAAATTTGACCATCCCCCGCAGAAGATGTAGCTTCCTTCTGTATTTTGAACTGTTACCGGCCATGAACTCCCGGAGTTAGATTTCAAGGTGAAACTCGTGGGTACATTCCCTTGGAAATTCTTCACAAACGCTGGCGGTATTCTCTGTTCCAACGTTAAAACAAAAAGCATTTAATTTATGAGAAGCAATAAATGTCTGTTAATAAACAGCAGAGCTATACGGGAT